>QLOH01000019.1:0-2400000 GCA_026901365.1 Sesbania bispinosa
TGACTGTAAAAGAATACTTGTAATCTTGTGAAAGATTAAGAGACAATCCAAGTGCTAGTTGGCATTGGGATTGGACGTAGCTCACAGTGGTAGTGAGTGAAACCAGGATAAATTCCTTGGATAAGTTTTCTATCCCTTAACTCTTGTCAATTCGTTTATACTAATTTAAGGGAGTTGAAAACCAATCCTAAATATTTCAAGAGCTAAGAAACCTTTTAAAATATATTTCCAGAAGCTGTCTTAAAAACTTCAGACAGTCCTCAAAAACCTGTCTGAAACAGTTTTATACTTGTTGTTTTGAAAAAGCTTTCAAAAATATTAAGAAACACTATTCAACCCCCCTTCTAGTGTTTCCCTGTGTGTCTACATTCTTTGTGTCAACTTCAATCAAGAATTTTCTAAGTTATCAGACTCATTATTAAAATTCGAAAAAAGGTAACTTTGACCTTGTTAGAACCACAGGAAACACTAGAAGAGGGGGGGGGGGTTGAATAGTGTTTTAATCTTTTTGAATAATTTTGGAAATCCTGAAATAAACCAAGGCGTTAACTAAAAAGGTTCAAAACAAATCTTAAGTTTAGAGTTGATTAAAACGTGTGGAAGCTAAAAAGCAGTAAAGATTGATAATCTGTTTACTGAAAGCTTAAGATCGTTTTGATTAAAAAACTTCTCAAAGTATCTTTTGAAGGTTATTGTACAAAAGCTTTTCAGAACCTTTTCTGGACTTCTTCAGATGAATGAAGATCGTCTGAAGTTGGTTAGTAACTTCCGAACTGAGTTCTTTTCAGACTCACCTCAGAAAGTTATTTAAAGGTTCTTCAAAGTGCATTCTTTATAATGCTTCAAATGATATGAGAGATACTTGATGTTATCGTTTCTTTGAAAGCTCATTTTATTGAAATTGTTTTACTTAGAGTTTATTATGAAAAATACTTTTCAATCCCCTTAATAAATACGAAAACTGAAAGTAAAAGAGTTTAAGGGAAAAAAGACCTAGAAAAGAAATTATCCTGGTTCACCCACTAATCCCGTGAGCTACATCTAGTCTCAGGGCAAACCACCACTGGATTTTCCACTATCTGAATCCACAGATACAAGTATTATTCACAGCCTCTTCAGGCCAACACAAGTATTACTTTGTTTTCAATTGCCTCTCCAGGCAACTCATGCAGTATTCTTTTACAGACAAGCCTCTCCAGGCTCAACAAGTATTCTTTCTTACCAAGCCTCTCCAGGCTCTAAACCAAGTATTCTTTTCTATCAAGCCTCTCCAGGATCTACCACGAGTATTCTTTCTTCCACGAAGCCTCTCCAGGCTCTCAGACACATAGAGTGTTTACAATTTAAACTAAGTTTAAGTTTCCACGAAACATAAACTTAATCTCTTCCTGTACCAGAGTTTAACTGAGTACTACTCAGGATACAATGAATAAGTCTAAGTACCAGGGTAAGACAGTGATACAAGTGTATGAGTTTAAGTACAATCCTATCTCTAATATGAGGAATAACATCCTCTGAGAATTGGCTAAGTAAATACTGAATTTAAGCTTCAGCCTTGTTCTCTAACCATTGGTTTCCTTGGGTTACATTCTCACCCATTTTGAGGAATGACCAAGGTATGTTCATGGTTTCCAACCTTCTTAATTGATCAATACTGGGTTGGTTTTTCCTTTTTTTTTCAACCAGCATCTTCAACCAGCATGGTTGGTTTTTCCTTTTTTTTTTCAACCAGCATCTTCAAATTCAATCTTGAGGCTATTTATACTGTTCTGATGAAATATAGTCGTTTGAAAATGATTCATAATACCGTTGAGATGTTGATGATGTGGCTCATATAGCCGTTGTGTAACAGCTTCTCAAACGGTTGCTTCTTCTTAAGCAAATAAGTGTTCAGACGATCCTGTTCTGACACTCTTTTAGATGAGCTCCTATGAGAGATTTTCTTGATGTTGTTATGATAATTCTCTCTTTTGAATTTCTTCTGCTTTCCACAGCTTTCTTCTGCTTTCTTCTGATTTCCTTGGGAGTGTATATGAGGAGATGTTCGTTGAATTTGTCCTTTTGCTTTTTTGGTATATACTCCTTTTTCATTTGTTCCTGAAACTGTTTCTTCTTTCTTCTTTGAGTGAGGTGTCTTGTTCAATAGCTGTTGTTGCAGTTTCCTCTTTGAATAAAGACATATGATATTATAGCCGTTGAATCATATAGTCTTAGCTTCTGTATTGATTTCTTTTATGTTGAAATCTATTCCATGCATTCAGAGAATTTTATATGTTCAAACAATTGATTTCTTCAATCTTCACATATACTCAGATGCTTGTTTTTATCTCGTTGTAATTTCATCAGCTTCAACATGTGCTCATCTTATAATTGCTTCAAGCTTATTTCAATTCTCCAGCTTTGAAATGCTTTCAATAAGCTCTTTTCTTCTGATAAGATATTTCTTCTTTTCTTCATACGATTGCAGCTCCATTCTCCTTTACATCTTCTTCTTCTTTTCTGAGATTTAGATGAATAAAGATATTGAATTAAATGTATTTTATTCAAACATCTTTCTAGTTACTTTTACTTAGTCTTCTGATACATTCTGGGCAGCAGCAGGTTCAGGTGCAGTAGGTCTGCGCATGCAAATCCTTTTGTAGGAGGTGCAGCAGGCGTTGCAGAAAGTCTTTGAAGAGTTTCCTTATTTGTGCAAGACTATGGTCGAGGTAGAAAAGCATGCCTAGCTTTTATACTGAAATAAGTGTAGTTCATTTGGTAGAGTGTTCTCTACACTTAGCAACGTCTCCAAGAAATCAATTCTTGATTCTGTTCGTAGACTGCTTCAGATTATCTTCATATCTTTAGATGATAACTGCTCTTCAGATTTAGTTAAGTCTTCAGACGGTGTAAATGCTTCAGATAGACGAGCTTTCTCATTTCTTCTCTTCATACTATATTCTTCAGACGATAGTTGAGTCTTCACTACTGTCTTCAAGTCTTCAGATAGTCTTCATGTCTTACTGTCTTCAGATAATCTTCAGATCTTCATATGGTCTTCATGTCTTCAGATAGTAGGCTTTGCTTTGTAGATTTCTTCTTTTTAGATTCTGTATTTGTTCTTCTGATCCTAGTCTTCTGATTCTGATTCTTTGATAATGATTTCGTTCTTCTAATCTTCTGTTCTTCTTCTTCTTCTAATGAATATTCCAACCTGAAACACAATTCAACAAACCAATACTTTTCTCAGTAGAACCTGTTTACATAATCTTATAATCTTATTTGTTCTTATATGTTCTTATATAGTCTTATTTGTTAACCATTATATTCTTATATAATCTTATTTGTTAATCATTAAAACTTAAGGATGTTAAGTCTTTGAGTCAAGTTTGAATGCTCAATCTGATTTGTAGACTTCACAATCTCCCCCTTTTTAATGATGATAAATAAGATATGTATATCATACAAAATGTCTTTAAGGAAAGATGATTAAGTATTTAGATGACTCCCCCTATCTAGAATACTCCCCCTGAGAAGAACATTAATTCTTTAGTTTGTTAATTGTTATCTGATGTTTAATCTTTTTTTAGATATCTAAATTGTTAAATACCACTTGTTAACAATTTAAACATTAGATGTTGATCCTTTTTAGATTAAATACCACTTGTTAATAGATTAAATACCACTTGTTAACTTATCATCTTAAATACCACTTGTTATTTAATTTGACACAGACACCAACAAGTTATTTATATTTTATTTGACACTGATACTACTACTTGTTATAAATATTCTTCTTAATATTAATTGTTAGGGATGCTAAGTTATCTTCTGAGTTTATTTACTTACAGCATTTTGTTACTTACCAACGATTATCACTATATTTATTATCATTTTGTTAGTTTCATATTTCTCCCCTTTATCATTTTGTTAAATTTATCCCCTTTTTATCATTTTGTTAAGTTTCATATTTCTCCCCCTTTTGTCATTAATTAAAAAGGTTTGGATATTGAAGGTTTGGATATTAAAGGTTTAAAGGTTTTTTTTATTTGTATTTCTCCCCCTTTTTATCTTGCATTAAAGGTTTTAGACGTTGTCTTTTATCTTTTTTTTAAAAAAAATGATACTAATTGTTAAGATGTACTGATTATGCAGGGTTGTTGTTACTCAGATTGTTACTATTATTCAGATACCAAATGTTAAAAATAAATAGATTTGTTAAAGATTATTGTTAATGTTTATGTAAGATACCAATTTTTTAACTTTAAGAATTATATCCTTTTTTTTAAAACAAGAGAATCTGAAATAAAAACAGAAACACACAAAAATACACAATTTTAAATTTCTCAAAATATTTGATATGTACAAAAGAAATTTTGAAAAAGAAGGAAAACAAGTTACATTCCAAAAAACAGAATGCATCCACCATTGCTTCCTTCTTCTGATTCCTATGGAGGCTGAGGCATAGCCTTGGAAGCTTCATCTCTTTCAAAGCTTCCACCACTCCTTCGGCTGCAGAGCCTTAGAAGTTGCCTCAGATCCCTATACTTTCATCACAACCGTGCTTTGCTGCACGCATTTTCCTTCTAACAGTTGGGACAGTGGAGGTGAATCCTTTAAGGCTGTATTTCTACCACCAGCCACAACCTTAATCCTAAGGACCACTTTTGAAGTTGTTCCCATCAAAAGATTGGCTATTCTGGGATCCCCCAGTGGTCTTCCAGTCCGACTGTGATGTAGTAAGATCACCATGGTCCAAGTATAGAGAAACGGGTTTTCAGATGAACCATTTCCCTTACTCTTCATTCCATACATCAACCAAGATGACTTGATCTTTGCCTCAACGTGTTCCAGAAGTCTTTCTGCTACTTTCCTTTGCTTCTTCATCATCCTTCTGAGAGCAACACACTCAGAACCTTAGACAAAGCTATATAAGAGCTTTGAAGATGTGAGTTTGTGTAAAGAGCTCTTGTGAATTTATAGGACTCTGAAGCAGGGGTAAAATAAGGAAGTAAGGAGAATGAATCCATTGGATTATTGTTCACGCGATGTATATGGGTTCAGGTAGCTTTTATGATGACAGTTTTAGACCTTGGGAGTATTGAAACGTACATCATTGATTGGTCATAGATGAAGCACCATAGGAAACCGAGTCATTAGCATTGGTAGAGAAAGTTTGAAAAACGTTTTTGAAAAACAGAAAGACAAAATCATGTTTGAAAGCCTTTTTCGAAATACTTTTCGAGAAATAGAAAAGAGAAAGAGAGTAGAAAGAAATTGAGGGAAAATATAAAAAAACTTTGGAAAGCAAAATATTTCAGTCAAAGCAGAAAAGAAAAACACACAATAAGGTTTTATGACAATTATTATTTGAGAATCTTTTTAAAGTTTTAAGTCTTTTAAGTTTTTACTTATTAAGTGAATTAAAATTTAATTTGCAGATTTAAAGGTTTTACTAGAGGACAATTTTCACAGATATTTGAGTTATAAGGTGAAGTGATGTTACCACATAATCTGTTTATTGTTCTCTGGATGGAGGAGTGCTTTTCTGACATTAGTCCTTTCTTTGAAGACTTTTCTCCTTCTGAGGTTGTTTGATATTTGCACGCTCCATTTTGCTTTTGTCTTTTGTGCTCCAAGAGATTCTTTGAACAATCATCTTGACCTATCCCTCAAGGATTGAGATAGACTTCAATGGCTTGAGTATCAATCACCTTAGCATTCTTGACCCACAATTTCAGCAAGTTCATAGAGAACCTTCTGAACAGGTTCAGAGAATAGGGATGTTACTAAGTCACAATTGTCTTCTCAAGAATTGAGGTAGGTTTGATGCATAGAGTTGTCAACCACCTTAACATTTCTGACCCACAATTTCCGTAAGTTCATTGTAAACTTTCTGAACAGGTTCAGACAATGGAGATGTTATTACTCTAGCAATCCTTTTAGATGATGTTGCCTTAATTCATCCTTTTCTTCTAATGTTCTTCTTAAGCTTATCTTTAAGACCTGTTTTCTGAAAAAAAAAATACCTTTCAGTAGCATCTGATATTACTTAATAGAATTTGTTAATCGTTAAAACAAGTATCTTAGGTTAATAATTTCAGTTTTATTATACTTCAGCAAGTTGATTATTAAGAAATTTTCTTAGAATTTTGATTTTGTCCTTATCTTACTAAGTTAATTTATTTTACCATTTAAAAATATGTGTTGTGTTAGAGATTCATTTAAACATACATAGTTACCAGAAGAACTGTATAAGCAATCATAGACAGGTAGAGACTTAATTAACTTATAAAGGAAATTTATATCAACAATGAAGTCAAAGTAAAAATTTAAATATTATTACTGTATCAAGGAAACATAACATAAACACAAGCACAAATGAGAGTAATGAAAAAACACAGGTGAATCAATGATTATCAACAAGTTAGTCCTCATTAGCACTAGCACTCTCCTTTTCTGCCTTCAGCATTTGTAACTTTCTTTGATAAAACTTGAGTGTTTCTTCCAGTCGTCCAATTCGTTCGTCCAGCCTTCTCAAGTTGCACCTCCTTATTATTTTTCTTATGTTTCCCTGAGTACTCAGAGAATCAGATGATCCTTTTCTGTTTTGAAAAGATGAGGGAATGTTCTTAACCAGAATATGTTCTTCATTTTTCTGTGCAGACGTTCCCTTGATCTGTTCATACTCATTTGGAGTGAAAAGAGGAGAGGGTTCCTGATCAAAGAATCTTTCAATGGGAAATCCTTTATGTTGTAGGATTTTCATAATTATTGTGGTATGGGGAAAGTCTTTGGCTCCTTCCAATTTTCTTCTCATCATGTGATAGAGGATGATTCTGGGAAGATTTAATTTCTTTCTTTGAAGAAGATGAATCAACACAAATCTTTCTATTTCAGAGATGATGATCGTATCCTTTCTTTTAGGGAGAATGCAGCAATTAATAATTGCCAACAGAGTCCTGGGAACTTCCAGAAGCTGTGAACACATAGGTGTTTCAAGAATTCTGCGAACAAACAACATCTTATCATACATCCATATTCCTCCATTATCGATTTCCCAGTCTGACGAAAATTGTTCTCCACTTGCTTCAATACCAATGACTTCCTTTAGTACTTTAAAGTCCACTTTGAGTGACATACCCATTACTGAAGAGTTTAATCCACATGTTTCTTCAATAAAGACCTCTGAATTGTTCCAGAATTCCAGAACACTTTGTTTATGCCAGGGAGAAGATATATTATCAAAATAGGGAGTCCAGCCTGCGGCTTCGAACTACTTAGAGATTTTGAACTCTCCCTTGTCAAATTCGCTCAGTCTTACACCTCTTGTTGGAACAATTTTCTCATCAAATTTGCATGAGGCTTGAACACATGAGATAACTGATTTGGATGCCATTGGAAGTGATTTGTCCTAAGAGATTAGGGAATTGGAAAGAAATGAATTTTTGTTCTAGAGGGTAGATTGTAGTGTAGTTCTCATGATGATCTTCTAATCCTTAAATAGGCAATGAAGTATTGCTTCGTTCAATGAAGAGTGACAGTTACATGCACCTAGCAGTTATGGAGAGTTGTGCATCGTGCCGATTAAGAGAAACCGGTTGATGATTCAAAGATTTACGTTGCGCCGTTTCTCATTTAATATCAACATGATTAACATACATGACTCTTCATCTACTTAAAATATATATATATATATATACGCATATGATACAGATTACATACAACAATTAATGATCACACAAACATACACACAAAGCAGATAATATGCATTAGTTAATTTTTATACAATTATTTTTTCATACAAATGCATACATGAATTATCAATTTCAATAACAAACAAAAAACATGTAGTAATTTATTTTCATACCTTATTTGAGTAAGCGTGTTTAATTTAAACTAAGATAGGAAGGATGTTACCCGTATACGGTCCTGAGATAGATGTACTTTCCTTTTCCAGTTACGTCCTTCTGAAGGATGCTTTAATTCCATGAATAATGAGTTTTAAGAAAAAGATTTCCTTTTCTCATTATCATTCTTCAGAGTTGCTTCAGCTTGGTGAGATTTCCATCTTCTCAGGATCTACTCCTTCTGCATTTGTTAGATGCTCAACCCGAAGGTGAGCTCTGATATCACATGTTAGAACCACGGGAAACACTAGAAGGAGGGGGGTTGAATAGTGTTTTAATCTTTTCGAATAATTTTGGAAGTCCTGAAATAAACCAAGGCGTTAACTAAAAAGGTTCAAAACAAATCTTAAGTTTAGAGTTGATTAAAACGTGCGGAAGCTAAAAACAGTAAAGATTGATAATTTGTTTACTGAAAGCTTAAGATCGTTTTGATTAAAAAACTTCTCAAAGTATCTTTTGAAGGTTATTATACAAAAGCTTTTCAGAACCTTTTCTGGACTTCTTCAGATGAATGAAGATCGTCTGAAGTTGGTTAATAACTTCCGAACTGAGTTCTTTTCAGACTCACCTCAGAAAGTTATTTAAAGGTTCTTCAAAGTGCATTCTTTATAATGCTTCAAATGATACGAGAGATACTTGATGTTATCGTTTCTTTGAAAGATCATTTTATTGAAATTGTTTTACTTAGAGTTTATTATGAAAAATACTTTTCATTCCCCTTAATAAAAACGAAAACTGAAAGTAAAAGGGTTTAAGGGAAAGAAGACTTAGACAAGAATTTATCCTGGTTCACCCACTAATCCCGTGAGCTACATCCAGTCCCAGGGCAAACCACCACTGGATTTTCCACTATTTGAATCCACAGATACAAGTATTATTCACAGCCTCTTCAGGCCAACACAAGTATTACTTTGTTTTCAACTGCCTCTCCAGGCAACTCATGCAATATTCTTTTACAGACAAGCCTCTCCAGGCTCAACAAGTATTCTTTCTTACCAAGCCTCTCCAGGCTCTAAACCAAGTATTGTTTTCTATGAAGCCTCTCCAGGCTCTTCCACGAGTATTCTTTCTTCCACCAAGCCTCTCCAGGCTCTCAGACACATAGAGTGTTTACAATTTAAACTAAGTTTATGTTTCCACGAAACATAAACTTAATCTCTTCCTGCACTAGAGTTTAACTGAGTACTACTCAGGATACAATGAATAAGTCTAAGTACCAGGGTAAGACAGTGATACAAGTGTATGAGTTTAAGTACAATCCTCTCTCTAATATGAGGAATAACATCCTCTGATAATTGGCTAAGTAAATACTGAATTTAAGCTTCAGCCTTGTTCTCTAACCATTGGTTTCCTTGGGTTACATTCTCACCCATTTTGAGGAATGACCAAGGTATGTTCATGGTTTCCAACCATTCTTAATTTATCAATACTGGGTTGGTTGTCTTTCGACCAACATGGTTGGTTTTTCCTTTTTTTTTCAACCAGCATCTTCAAATTCAATCTTGAGGCTATTTATATTGTTCTGATGAAATATAGCCGTTTGAAGAGGATTCATAATACCATTGAGATGTTGATGATGTGGCTCATATAGCCGTTGTGTAATAGCTTCTCAAACGGTTGCTTCTTCTTAAGCAAAATAAGTGTTCAGACGATCCTGTTCTGACACTTTTTTAGATGAGCTCCTATGAGAGATTTTCTTGATATTCTTATGATAATTCTCTCTTTTGAATTTCTTCTGCTTTCCACAGCTTTCTTCTGATTTCTTCTGATTTCCTTGGGAGTGTATATGAGGAGATGTTCGTTGAATTTGTCCTTTTGCTTATTTGATATATACTCCTTTTTCATTTGTTCCTGACACCGTTTCTTCTTTCTTCTTTGAGTGAGACGTCTTGTTCAATAGCTGTTGTTGCAGTTTCCTCTTTGAATAAAGACATATGATATTATAGCCGTTGAATCATATAGTCTTAGCTTCTGTATTGATTTCTTTTATGTTGAAATCTGTTCCATGCATTCCGAGAATTTTATATGTTCAGACAATTGATTTCTTCAATCTTCACATATACTCAGATGCTTGCTTTTATCTCATTGTAATTTCATCAGCTTCAACATGTGCTCATCTTATAATTTCTTCAAGCTTATTTCAATTATCCAGCTTTGAAATGCTTTCAATAAGCTCTTTTCTTCTGATAAGATATTTCTTCTTTTCTTCAGACGATTCCAGCTCCATTCTCCTTTACATCTTCTTCTTCTTCTGAGATTTAGATGAATAAAGATATTGAATTAAATGTATTTTATTCAAACATTTTTCTAGTTACTTTTACTTAGTCTTCTGATACATTCTGGGCAGCAGCAGGTGCAGGTGCAGTAGGTCTGCGCACGCAAATCCTTTTGTAGCAGGTGCAGCAGGCATTGCAGAAAGTCTTTGCAGAGTTTCCTTATTTGTGCAAGACTATGGTCGAGGTAGAAAAGCATGCCTAGCTTTTATACTGAAATAAGTGTAGTTCATTTGGTAGAGTGTTCTCTACACTTAGCAACGTCTCCAAGAAATCAATTCTTGATTCTGTTCGTAGACTGCTTCAGATTATCTTCATATCTTTAGATGATAACTGCTCTTCAGATTTAGTTAAGTCTTCAGACGATGTAAATGCTTCAGATAGACGAGCTTTCTCATTTCTTCTCTTCATACTATATTCTTCAGACGATAGTTGAGTCTTCACTACTGTCTTCAAGTCTTCAGATAGTCTTCATGTCTTATTGTCTTCAGATAATCTTCAGATCTTCATATGGTCTTCATGTCTTCAGATAGTAGGCTTTGCTTTGTAGATTTCTTCTTTTTAGATTCTGTATTTGTTCTTCTGATCCTGGTCTTCTGATTCTGATTCTCTGATAATGATTTCGTTCTTCTAATCTTCTATTCATCTTCTTCTTCTTCTAATGAATATTCCAACCTGAAACACAATTCAACAAACCAATACCTTTCTCAGTAGAACCTGTTTACATAATCTTATAATCTTATTTGTTCTTATATGTTCTTATATAGTCTTATTTGTTAACCATTATATTCTTATATAATCTTATTTGTTAATCATTAAAACTTAAGGATATTAAGTCTTTGAGTCCAGTTTGAATGCTCAAACTGATTTGTAGACTTCACAAACCTCTTCTGTAAACTCGAAAAATACCAAGTATTCACAACTTGTGGAATTCGAAATATCCAAAAATCAAATCCCAACACCTAACCATGAACTTGAGTTAGCAGCTGTGGTGTTTGTGTTGAAGATGTGGAGACATTACTTGTATGGTTCCAAATTTGAGGTTTTTAGTGACCATAAGAGCCTTAGGTATTTGTTTTATTAGAAAGAGCTGAACATGAGACAAAGGAGGTTGTTAGAATTTCTAAAGGACTATGATTTTGAATTGAGTTATCACCTTAGTAAGGCTAATGTAGTAGCAGATGCTCTAAGTAGAAAATCTCTTCATGTTAGTTCCTTGATGATTAAGGAAATGGATCTCTTGACTCAGTTTAGGGATTTGAGTTTAGCTTGTGAGGTGACTTCTGATAGTATGTGGCCAGGGATGATTAGAGTAAGTAATGATTTGTTGAAGGACATTAGAAAAGCTTAATTAGAGGACCCATTTTTGGTGATTAGGCGTGAGGCTATAGAAAGGGTTAGTGGTGGAGAGTTTATTCTAGGTACAGATGGGGTAGTGAGATTTGGAGACCGAGTGTGTGTACCGAGTGAATCTACCATTAAGCGCTTAGTACTTGAAGAGGGGCATCGGAGTAAGCTTAGTTTCCATCTGGGTTCAACTAAGATGTATCAAGATTTGAAAAAGGTGTTTTGGTGGCCTGGGATGAAGAGGGACATAGAGGACTTTGTGAGTACTTGTTTAGTTTGCCAAAAGTCTAAGGTAGAACATAAAAAACCTTCAGGGTTGCTTCAACCTTTAAGTATACCTGAGTGGAAGTGGGATATCATTTCTATGGATTTTGTAGTTGCTTTGCCTAAGACTGTAAGGGGGCATGACTCTATTTGGATTATTGTGGATAGGTTAACTAAGAGCTCTCATTTTCTTCCTATTAACATTAAGTACTCCTTAGAGAAACTAGCTCAGATTTACATCAGTGAGATTTTGAGGTTGCATGGCATACCATCTAGCATAGTTTCAGATAGAGATCCCAGGTTTACATCTAGATTTTGGGAGAGTTTGCAACAGGCTTTGGGGACCCAACTTAGACTCAGTTCAGCTTATCACCCTCAAACCAATGGTCAGACCGAGAGAACCATTCAATCCTTAGCGGATTTGCTTAGGGCTTGTGTGTTAGACCAAGGGGGTAGTTGGAATAGTTTCCTACCTTTGATAGAGTTTACTTACAATAATAGTTTTCACTCTAGCATAGGTATGGCGCCTTATGAGGCATTGTATGGTAGGAGGTGTAGAACACCCTTGTGTTGGTGTGAGCCGGGAGAGAGCCTTGTGATAGGACCGGAGGTAGTACAACAAACCACTGATAAGGTTAGGATAATTCAGGAGAGGATGAGGATAACTCAGAGTAGGCAAAAGAGTTATGCTGATAAGAGGAGGAAGGAATTGGAATTCAAAGAAGGAGACCATGTGTTCCTGAAAGTCACTCTGTGGACTGGGGTTGGTAGGGCATTAAAGTCTAGAAAGCTTACACCTCATTTCATTAGTCCCTACCAAATTCTCAAAAGAGTCGGCAATGTTGCCTATCAGATTGCTTTACCTCCACATTTGTCAAACCTTCATAATATTTTCCATGTTTCTCAACTCCGAAAATACATTCATGATCCTTACATGTGATTGAGTCGGATCATCTTGAGATTAAGGAAAACCTGACGGTGGAAACCATACCGGTGAGAGTTGAGGATCAGAGGGTGAGACAACTTCGAGGTAAGGAAATTCCTTCAGTTAAGGTAATCTAGGGATGAGCTACACCTGAGAGTGCTACTTGGGAGCTTGAAGAGAAGATGAAGGAGTCCTATCCAGAGTTGTTCACTTCAGGTAAAATTCGAGGACAAATTTTCTTTTAGGAGGGGAGAGTTGTAACATCCTAAATTTTATTAAATAAAATAAAATTAATAAAATAAGAGAAATAAATAAATAATAGTGTTAGTAACATTGGTATTTTTATTAATAATGTTATTTCTAATTAAAAGAGGATGAATGGGTTAAGGGTGGGCCCAGCCCAGTTAAGCATTTAAGTAAGGAGGGGTTACCAATTCACCCTAATCCTTATTTTTCAAATCGTCAGAGAGCGAAACCATAAGGAGGGGAGAAACGACATCTCAAGAGGAGATTACTGCAGAGTGATCATCAAGAAAGAGTTAATCGTTGCTGTTCGACCTTCACCTTCAAGGTACGATGGGGGAAAGGGTGCTGCTTGTATGTGTATGTGGGAGTGCTTGGGTAGTGAGGGCAACCATAAGACCGTCTAAGATTTTAAATTCGAATTTGATATGTATATTACGTGTTGTGTGATGAAAATCTGTTGCTTGATGCTTAAATGTGTTAATTTTGATGAATCTTGATTGAATTGAAGGAGGGTAGCGAGAATAGAGAAAAGGGGTAAATAAGGGTTTAACGATTGGGGATTATAATGGAATAACTGTGAAAAATTGTTGTAAATATTGGTGTTCTTGTTGATTTTGTTCGGTATAAACGTGTATGATTGACGTATTAACAATGAGGATTGGTTAGAGGTTGAATAAAAGGGTTTAAAAAGGGTAAAAATCGCAAGAACTGTCATCTGGTGTCGCGGGTAATTGATTACAGAAGTCTGTAATCGATTACAGGGTTTTCTGGGCAGCATCGAGTGAATTTGGCTTGCTGGTAATCGATTATAGGGGGACTGTAATCGATTACCAGAGAGTTGGCTTGCAGGTAATCGATTACAGGGGGAGAGATAACATACTGGTAATCGATTACAACTGTGTGGTAATCGATTACCAGAGAGGTGATTGGCTGATAATCGATTACAGGAGGCTTGTAATCGATTACCCATGTAATGCTAGATGTTTATGATGTTGTGATGTATGATGATGATGTAATGAGCATATGAGGTGTGTTATGTTTGAAGATAATGCATTGAGTATATGAGGTATGAGATGTATGATGATTATGCATTGAGCATATGAGGTGTGGTAACTGAGATGCACGGGCCCATTGAGGGGGTGCAACTCAGGAAGTGAACTGCACGGGCCCATAGAGGGGGTGCAGAGACCATGATGGGACATTCGATGCACGGGCCCATTGAGGGGTGCAACCTAGGGGTGAATATGCTTGCACGGGCCCATTGAGGGGGTGCAACCTAGGGTCGAATGTTGCTGCACGAGCCCAAGATAGGGGTGTTGTGCAACCTATCGGCCAAGAGAGGGCATTTAACAGTAGGGCCATCATTGGTAACAACTAGGGAGATTGATGAGGTGCGCCCATTGTGCGGAGTTCCGAGTCATGATCCTTGGGATGAGTTTTGGTGTGCATGATCATAGAGTGAACCTACATTGTATTTTATGATGGAAATGAAATGTGATATGATGATATGAGCATTATATGTTGAGTGTATAAATGTGTTTTCTTGATGATTTGCGAAGTGTGACTTATAAACTTGTGATGAGATAATATATTTGATAATAAGAGTGTGAGATAATGTAATTATGATATGGTTTGATGATGATTATAACTATGTGTGGGTGAGGATAGGGTAGCCTTCTGATGTTTATTTTATTTTAATTGAGCTGATTTTGATTCAATTGACGTTTTGTTAGAAAGAGACGTGAACCTTTTTACCCGATGTGGTCCGTAACTTTTCCTAAATAGTTCAAATTACTGAATGTATAAGAGATTGGGGTAGAAGGGTGTCACATCTTTAGCCTCAGTCATAGATATATCCTTTCCTTCTACAATGGATGCTTCAATTTCAAGAGCAGTTTCAGAGGAAGCATTGTTGTTTTCTTCAGAAGGAGCCTGCATCTGCGATGCTGCTTCTTCTTCACCACCTACAGGAGAATCTGGCTCAACTTCTTCATGAGAAAAAGGGCTAGGAGTAGGGTACTTCTTGATTCTTTTCAGAGGTGTCAATTCTCTGAATTTTGCTGGCTTCTCCTTCTTCATGTGAAACCTCCTTGATGATCCCCTTTCTTTTTCTGGAGAAAGTCTGAATGACCTCCTTCTTCTTCAGCTTGGTTCTTGAGCCACTGGGGGCTTCACTTGGCACATCATCTTCACTGTCACTTGAGAAGAACTGAGAGGGCTCTATCTTCCCAATTTTCATTTTCCTTACATTGCTCCTATCAAACTGAGTGCAGGTGTCCAGGCTTTCTTCTTCATCAAGAGATACTTTATGATGTCTAAAGATTTTTTTCAGAATCATTCCATAGGGAAGACTAGCATAGCTTCTCTGTGGGTTAGCAGATGAAATCATGCTCCTTAAGATAATGTAGGAGATAGATAGGGGTTTACCACTAAGGAGATGATGTAGCACAAGAAGATCTTGATCTGTTACCCTTTCCAAGGTTCCAGCTCTAGGAAGGAGAGAGTAACAGTAGACTTTGTGAAATAATCTGCAAATAGGAATGAGTTTGCTGGAATGCAGGGAGGAGTCAAGTTGACTAAGGACTTTTCTAGTAACTTCTTGTTTGGTAATGCCTGCAGAAGCATACCAGTTATCATCATAGAGCCTGTTCTCACAGTGAGGGATGCCTATTGCTTCTTCTATGGTTTCTGGATTTAAAACTATAGTTGATCCCTTGAGTTCAATGACTAGAGAGTTACCATCACTTCTGTAGTTGCTTGAAAAAGCATAGAAGGCTTTGATAAGTCTAGGGTAAATAGGTTCTCTGATTAGAAGGAAACTTCCCCATCCTTGTTTCTGAAGAAAATGGCCAACATCTCATCCTTCTTTTCTAATTTCTCTGAGCAAGAATACTCTTCCTGGGATAATGCTCTTACAATCCCATTTCTCATAATACTTTTTGAGCATTTCTTCTTCAGGGAAGAGGTCTTTGTTCACATCTTTAGAGGGATCACTTTCTTCCTCATTATCTTCTTGAGAGAAACTAAGCTCTGTGTCTCTGCTGCTGGAAGCTTGAGAAGTCTTGTTTTGCTTGGATGAAGGTGGGGGAGGAGGTGAGTCAATACCTATGGGATCATCAGGGTCATTTCCTATGGTCTGAAAACCTGTTTTCAATCTTTCAGACCTTCTCACTCTCACAATAGGGACGGTGGAATCTGGGATATTTGAGGTGGAGGGAGGTAAGGAGGAAGGGGGTATTTCAGAGGTGGCTGGTGCAGGTATAGAAGGATGACAGAGGTTAAACCTTAAGAGGTTCAGTGAATGGAATTATTTCTCTGCCAGGTACTTCAGCATTTTCATGGCTGCTGTGGGAGCCTTCAGAAACTCAATGAGAGGAGGTGCTCTTCTTGGTAGCAACAGATTTAATCCTCATGTTGAGTTCTTGAGAGAATTTTGAAAAGGCAGAGTATGGATATATTGAGCTTGAAAGGCGTTTTGGGTGCTTTGAGAAGAATGGGAAAGAGTTAGTATGATTCTTTTATGGAGAAGCACCATTCCTATATAGCTCTATTAGCCGTTTGAGGAAAGAGAATTTCTGAGAGAGAGAATGTGAGGAAGTAGGAGAGAGACGCGCACAGCATTTGAGGAAGGCAGTTTCACTTCCAACGGTCAGATTTGTAATTGCAGTTTTTGTGCAATTACAAGTCTCTTTTATGATAAGAGACAAAAGCTCTCTTTTTACATTCTTTTTGTATCAATCAACTAGCTTATGATACATCTTCTAAGGTTTGACTTTCTCTAAGGACAAAATTAATTTTTTAATCAATTGTTTCAGTTTGGATTTGTGCCACGACAAGGACCTTTCCTAGTACCTTAGAGGAATGCAGCTGTTCTGACAGATAGAGACATGATTACTTTTCTGTCATTTTGAAATATTTGCAGAAGATGCATTCTTCTTAATATGTTTTCAAGTGGAGTTCAATGAGTCCTTTTGATAGGTCAGAATAGTGAAGTTGTTTTGACATTTTAGAAGACGTATTTCTATGGAAGATGTCATGGAATTGAATGAACAGTTTCAGTAGAAGCATTCTTCTGTTCTAGAAGAAATGTTTCATTAAACTGCAGTATCTGCAGAAGATGTGTTCTTCTTTCGTAGAAGACATAAGAAGGGTATTCTTCTATTTGTAGAAGATAGAGAGCTGTAAATGTGAATTTTAAGAACTTATCTTCTACAGCATAATTAATCATTCAGTTTGCACATATTCATCATATTCCTAATAAATGTAAATCTATCTTCTACAAGAGGCTTTGTGAAAATATCAGCAACTTGAAACTTTGTTTCAATGAATTTTAATTCTATTTCATTCTTCTGAACATGATCCCTAATAAATGATGTTTTATATCAATATGTTTGAACCTGGAATCTTGAATTGGATTCTTGGACAGATTTATGGCACTAGTATTGTCACAGAAGATAGGAATTTTAGAATACCTTAAGCAATAGTCTTCCATTTGATGTTTTATCCATATCATTTGTGGATAGCAACTTGCAGCTGAGACATATTCAGCTTCTGCAGTACATAAGGCTATTGTTGGTTGCTTCTTACATGACCAAGATATCAATGATTCTCCAAGATATTGACATCCTCCACTTGTGCTTTTTCTGTCTAATCTATCCCCAGCATAGTCAGCATCACAATATCCTGTAAGATAAAAACCTGAACCTTTCTTATACCAGAGACAAAGATCAGTTGTTCCAACAAGATATCTAAAAATCCTTTTTACAGCTGCAACATGTGATTCTTTTGGATAAGATTGAAATCTAGCACAAAGTCCTACTTAGAATAAGATATCTGGTCTACTGGCAGTTAAATAGAGCAATGAACCTATCATGCCCCTATATTCCTTTTCAGAAACAAATTTTGCCATTTTTATCTAATTCTAAGGTTGTAGAAGGATGCATGGGAGTTCCCATGGATTTTGATCCTTCCATTTTGTATTTTTTGAGAAGATCTTTGGTGT
The DNA here is from genome assembly GCA_026901365.1 of Sesbania bispinosa. Taxonomy (NCBI): domain Eukaryota; kingdom Viridiplantae; phylum Streptophyta; class Magnoliopsida; order Fabales; family Fabaceae; genus Sesbania; species Sesbania bispinosa. The sequence goes on from QLOH01000019.1 coordinate 17,947, forward strand.
ATTTTTCTTCATAAATAAAGATTCCATCATCTTCTTGTTTTATTTGTAAACCAAGGAAAAATTTGAGTTCTCCCATAAGACTCATTTCAAATTCTCCTTTCATTAGATTTGAAAATTCTTCACACATTTTATCATTGGTAGACCCAAAGATGATGTCATCCACATAGATTTGAACAATTAGAAGATCTTTCTTAAAGGTTTTCCTAAACAATGTAGTATCAATTTTTCCTCTAGTAAAATTATTTTTAAGAAGAAAGTTTCTTAGTCTTTCATACCAAGCTCTAGGAGCTTGTTTTAATCCATATAGAGCTTTTGTCAATTTGAAAACATGATCAGGATGCTTATGATTTTCAAAACCAGGAGGTTGATGTACATAAACTTCTTCATTAATAAAACCATATAGAAATGCACTTTTCACATCCATTTGATATAATTTAAAATTTTTGAATGCAGCAAATGCAAGAAGGATTCTTATTGCTTCTAATTTACCTACTGGAGCAAAAGTTTCATCAAAGTCTATACCTTCTTGTTGATTATAGCCTTGGGATACTAACCTTGCCTTGTTTCTGATCACATTGCCTTCTTCATTCATTTTATTTCTGAAAACCCACTTTGTTCCTATTATTGAATGATCTTCTGGAGGAGGAACTAGAGTTCAGACCTTGTTTTTCTCAAATTGATCTAGTTCTTCTTGCATGGCTTTTATCCATAAGTCATCTTCTAAGGCTTCATTGACAGTTTTTGGTTCTATCTGAGATAGAAGAGCTGTGGTGTTTTCATTTTTTCTTAACTGGGATATGGTTTTTACTCCTTCTGAAGTATTCCCAATGATTTGTTCATGAGGATGAGCAGTGATCATTTTCCAGCTCCTTGGAAGATCTTCTTTATGAGTGCAAATATCTTCTCCAAGATCTTCTTTAGGTTTTTCCTGTTCTGTTGCATCTTCTGATGAATTTTTATTGTCATAAGGTATTTTCTGCAGTTTATCAGATTCATCATCTGATTCATTGTTGCACTTTCCTTGAGAAGAAAGGTTAGTATCATTGAAAATAACATGCATGCTTTCTTCTATGGTTTGATTTTTGATATTATAAACTCTATAAGCTTTTGATGTAATAGAGTAGCCAAGAAATATGCCTTTTTCAGATTTTGCATCAAACTTTTCAAGATTTTCTTTATTGTTTAAAATATAGCAGTCACATCCAAACACATGAAAGTATGCAATGTTAGGTTTTCTTCCTTTCCATATCTCATATGGAGTTTGGTTGAGTATGCTTCTGATGGAAACTCTGTTAAGAATGTAGCATGATGTAGAGACTGCTTCTGCCCAAAAATATTTTTGAATGCCACTATCACTTAACATAGTTCTAGCCATTTCTTGGAGAGTTCTATTTTTTCTTTCAACAACTCCATTTTGTTGTGGAGTTCTAGGACATGAAAAGTTGTGAGAGATTCCATTTTCATAAAAAAAAATTTGAAAGAGAAATTTTCAAACTCTCCACCATGGTCACTTCTTACAGAAGCAATCACTTAACCACATTCATTTTGTATCTTCTTGGAGAAGATTTTGAAGGCATCAAATGATTCATCTTTAGTAGTTAGGAATAAAACCCATGTGAATCTAGAGTAATCATCTACTATGACAAGTCCATACTTTTTTTCTCCTAAACTAGGTGTCTTAGTAGAACCAAATAAGTCAATATGTAAAAGTTCCAAAATTCTCTTAGTGGTGATTATGTATTTTGGATAGAAGCTAGACTGAGTTTGTTTTCCTTTAGCACAAGCATCACAAATTGTCTTTTTCAAACTTAATTTTTGGTAATCCTCTTACTAGATCTAGTTTGGAGAGTTTTGAAATGTTTTTCATATTTAAATGACCAATTTTTCTATGCCAGATCCATTTTGTCATTTTCAAAAGAAGCAAAACATGTATGATCAGGAAGTTCTTCTAGACTTATGTTGTATAAATTTTTGTTTCTTATACCTGAGTATAAGATTTGCTTAGTAGATGATTCCCTAATTTCACATAATGTTGGTTGAAACATAACTTCATAGCCATTGTCACATAGTTGACTTATGCTAAGAAGATTATGCTTTAACCCTTTCACATAATAGACATTATTAATTTGGGTAGAATTCTTCATACCTATTTTTCCAATACCTTTGATGTGTGCCTTGTTGTTGTCTCCAAAAGTTATTGTTCCTCCTTCTGTTTTGTGTAACTGGATGAATTTGTTTTTGTCTCCAGTCATATGTCTTGAGCAGCCACTGTCCAAGAACCATTGCCCTTTCTTCTTGGCATTTCTTGCTTGTTCCTTATTATCTTCATCTTCTGTTCCGGCCATGAGGCACAAATTTGATGTTTCATCTTCTGAATCATCTTCTGATGAATTTTCTGAATCATCCCAGGTTTCCATCATAGCTTTCTTCTTCTGGAATCCTTTTGACTCTTTTAACTGAGGACATTCTACTTTGATGTGTCCTGGCTTGTTGCATTCATAGCAGATAATTGGTCCTTTGAATCCTTCACCTTTTTGTCCATCTTTTTTGAAATTGAAGAATTTCTTTCCTCTGCCTTTTCTTCTTATTAGCATATGGATTCTTTTAGATATGAATGCAAGCTCATCATCATTTTCAAAAGATGATCCTTCTTCAGTAGCTTTGTCTTCTGCTGATGCAGAATTACTTTTCTTTGATGTACTGGCTTTGAGAGAAATTGTTTTGTCTTTCCTTGGTAACTCATCCATTAGTTCTTGCTCATGAACTTTTAGGGAACCAAGAAGTTCATCTAGCTTTAGAATAGCAAGATCCTTTGCTTCATGAATTGTTGTTACTTTTGGTCTCCATATCTTTGGAAGACTTCTAAGGATTTTTCTAACTTGTTCTTGATTAGAGTAGCTCTTACCAAGAGATTTGAGATCATTGATGATGATAGTGAATCTGCTGAACATTTCATCAATAGTTTTATGCTCAATCATATTGAACATTTCATATTGATGAATCAAGATATTGATTTTTGATTCCTTTACTTGATCAGTCCCTTCATGGGAAATTTTGAGTGTATCCCAAATTTCTTTTGCAGTGGAGCAGCCAACTACTTTGTCATATTCTCCTCTACTCAAGGCACAGAAGAAAAAACTTTGCTTTGGATTTCAGAAGATATCTTTGCTTATCTTTTGGAGTCCATTCTTCTCAAGGCTTAGGCTTTGGAGGTTCTTCTTGAACTTCAGATTCTCCTTCTCTAGGAGGAGTCAAAATTCTGGTTCTTCTAATCATAGGAATGTAATTTCCATTTTCTATGATTTCCCAAAGACCAATGTCTTGGGATTCTAGAAATAATTTCATTCTATCTTTCCAATACTAGTAATCCTTCCCATTGAAAGCAGGAGGTCTGTTTGTAGATGAACCTTCAGGAATAAACGTTGCAGCTCCATGATTGGCCATCTTTCCCTTGATATTTTCCTCTCTCACTGTTAAGTGAGTTCAACCCTAGAGGCAAGCTCTGGTACCAATTGAAGTATAAATTTCAATCACAAGAAGGGGGGTTGAATTATGATTGCTTTAAAATTTCCTGCAAATTATCTTTTAATACTTTAATCTGCTCAAGGAGAACTTGGCTTAGTATTAAAAGGTGTTACACAAGAAGATAGATTATTATATGTGTATTATGCAGAAGATACAGTTCCTGAATTGGAACTTTGTTGAGTATCACTTACTTAGGTATTAATTACTTTTCAAAACAATTTTATGCTTATGCAATTAAACATAAATAAATGAGAGTAGGGAAGAGAAGATCACACACACAGATTTTATACTGGTTCACCTCTTCCAACCTGAGGCTATGTCCAGTCCCTACACCAAGTAGGATTTTCTTACTCAAATATCAAGTTACAAATTTCTTGGGTACACTTTACCACTAGTGTTCTTCTGCAACCTCTTCAGGCTCTTCTACCAGACTGTGTACTTGCTGCAGCTTCTTCTGCAGAAGATACAGTCACAGAAACACTGCAGAGCACCTTCTGCAGTTTTCTGACTATCAATAACATAGTTCACCTCTCAGTTTACCTTCTCACAACTCAGTCTCAAGAGGTATTCTCCACAATAAACCTCCTTGAGAAGTTACAACAAATAGGAGAAGAATATAAAAGAATACAAGGCTCAAAGAAGGAATTTAGGCACAACAGAAGCTTCAAGAATGAGTTAGCTCTCTCTCAATCACTTTTCAGATCATAAGCTAAATAAACTGAAGAGAGAGAAAATGTTCCAGAAGATATGAATTGTAATTCTGAGTTTTATGACTTCTTCTGGAGAGAGGTGTGTCCAATCTTGAGGAGAATGTCCCTTTTTATAGCAAATGGAGACAACTAGCCGTTGGAGAGTTGCCTGGGCCTCCAGCTAAGTTGATTGAACTATCCTTATCAATTTACAGCTGTCCCTAGCTGTGTACAACTGTTTTCTTGTTGACTGGTCATATCTTCTGGAGTCTATCTTCTGCAGAATGTACCACTTGTGGATTCTGCAGCAGCTTCTTTTGCAGTCATGCTGGAAACATTGAAATAGTTTATTCATATTATTATAAGTGATTTCCCTTCAGCTGTATCTTTGGAAATGAATGGAACTTGATTTTGATGACTGTGTTCCTTCTGCAGGATTTCTGACAGTACATTCCTTCTGTATGGCTGTTCTGATTCTTCTGCAGATGGATTAGCATATTTTCTTCCTCTTTAAGAAAGTGAATCTTCCTTCTAACATGAATATTTTCTTCTGTAAAATTGCTTCACATTATTTGCTTCTTCTCAACAGCTTTCTTGCTTTCCTTTTTTTATGTTAAAGTTATTTCTCAGTTTGCATGAGTGATTTCCTTCTTCTGGAGTTTCCCTGTTTCTTCTCTATCAAGCACTTAAATGAAATGATTAGTTCTTCTTTAAATCAGAATTATAGCAAGTGAATTTTGGTGAGTTGTCATCATTAAAACCACTTGGGAGGATTCTTGGACCTTACACCCGTCACCCGAAGAACCCGTTTGAAGGTGTGGTCGAAATCGGCTCATTATATGCATGTTATCGAACCCCGCCCGAATCCGACCGCTGCCCACCCCTACAATATATAAGCTAAATATCATGAAACAATCATATAACAATGTTAAAAAAATAGTTCATACAATTAGTAAATATATTGCATACAACATAATTCTTCTTAACATATACAATATTTGTTACTTTTTTTAAAGTTTGGGACATTGCTAAAACAACAATAACATTATATCACTATATAACTTCACATATAGAATGTATTTTTAAAGGTAGATAGAGGAAACTTAAGCTCAAAACCTTATCTAAAAGAAAAAAAAAAGAAAGGTTAGGACTTTACATAATAGAAAATTATAAGTAATAAATATTATATATATATATATATAAAGGATGGGTCGAGAGATTCAGAGGTTAACCCGAATCCGTCCTTAACCTGATATTGGGTCATCGAATGAGACCCGATTTGGTCCTCTTCTTTCTTGGAGGACAGGAATAGGCCCGGCTCGGGTTGAGACAAGTTAAAGGGACATAACGGGTCTTGAACACCCCTACATAGGGGTTAAGTGGGGTGGGTTGGGGGACTTCGACCCTATTTAACAATTCTATCTGTCACACTGGTCCCAGACAAGGACCAATTATTGGATGGATGCTATCAATAAAGATAGAAGATTATTTATATAATTAATTTAGTTTGAGTACTAAGGAAAAAAGAGATGACGTATTCGGGGGGATAAAATTGAGAGTTTGCTCTAGGATCAATCTAATTTTTATAATACTTGCAATTCTCACTTCTTGAGTTAATTTTGAGGATGGTCGCAGCAATTCACGCTTAGATTTTGATTCACGAGATTTGCTGTCTATCTTCAATTCTCTTATTTATAGCTTTAATAGAGAAAAGAACGTTATTATATAGGTAAGGTTAATATTTTCAAAAAAAAATCTAATTTGTCATTTAATATTATAAGAAAATTTTGTATAGTATAAGGATATGCATATTTTTCTATTTTCATTGAAAAATATGGATAAAAACTATAAAAACTCTTCAAAATTATTTTAGTTAATCTATGTACATAAAATATATTGAAAAACATTAATCGGTGGATTTTTTTTTTCTAGTTATAAAATATGTGTTTGAGGTAAAAAAAATAAACTATAAATATATGTAATTCTTTGTAAGCTGATATGTTATTAATTTGGTGGAAATTAAGAAGAAAAAAATCAATAATAGATATTGTAACTAGGGAAATTCTATGGTACCCTCTAGTGAGAGAGAATTTTGGTACCTTCTTTAATTATTTAATTAATTTCTCTCAATTTTCTTAAATGATTTTAGTATTTTTACACTTACAAAACAATATTTAATTATTAGAATTTATATTTTAATTTTTAAAAAGACTTTTTGACCTCCTATAACCATTATCTTATATTTTTTATTGTATTCCTCCATTTTTCACATTCTTATTTGTAATACACATGTGTCTCATTTAAAATTTACTTTATGTCTTTGAAATAATTTAGGACGGAGTACACGACTTATTCCTATGTAATTTTGGTCTTTATGCCTGAATTCAATAAAAAAATAACAAAAAGGTACCAAAACCCTTTCTTAGGGGAGGGTACCAAATTGCTACCCTTATAACTATTTCAAATTAATAAAATGAGGAATACTTCAAGTGAATATATGAGTAAAATTTAAAATAGTAAAATTATATCTTTGAAATTCATGTTTTCTCTTCATTATCATTTATGAGAGAGAAAATTTTGATGTAAGTCCTACATTAATTTTATTTTTCTTCCTCTCTATTTTATTCCTTTTCTCAAACAAAAGATTTTACACTTTCCTTATTTATCTTTTTTGCTATTTTTTCTTCTCTTTATCTTCTCCTAAACCTCAGTAATGAAAAAGAAAAAAAAAGTCAAATATCCTAGTTTCAGTACAATGAAATCGTAAAATTACGTAATGTGTAAATATGTTCATTAACAGTTTAACACACTCCTATTTTTAAATGAAAAATCCATTCAATTAGCTAGGATATAAAATTGTCAATACTTGTCAGGGTAATGAGCGTTACGTCACATTTAGATAGTTGTAAATGTGAAAGAAAAATGACGGAAAAGAAAGAGATTAATCTGAAGGAACATATGATTAAAAGGAGAGTGATATATAGAAAGAGGTATATTGTTAGTCCAAAAAGGTGGTGTGATAAAAAAATCACAATTATATTTTAATGACAAAAAACATCAATCAAACATTTCTAGTATATAATTTCACATTGAAGCTTGTGGAACCGAATTCTCTCCAATACTTAAATTTTCTGGTATGAGAGACAAAAGAGTCACAGAGATATGTGGGAACCCACACATTTATATCTTTCTCTTTCGTATTGAAAAATTTCAATAATTGAAGAGAATTTTTTTTTCGTAGCTTGTTAATGGAAAATTACCATCTTATACACCCAAAATCTAACACTACCATCATGCTCCCGTTATGTTTTAATGAAAAAAAGGGAGATGAAGAAACTTAAAGTTGAATTTCTCTTCCTTTCTTTTTACTAGAATAGAAGAGGTGTGAATGTAAGATAAAATCAGGTTAAATATATTTTAGAACTTGAAGATATAGTGAAATTTAGTTTTTTCATTTATTTTTTCCATTGATTTTTGTCTTTTATTTTTAAAACCACATGCTTTTAGTCCTTCTTGTTAACATCCGTTAAGTCACGTTTACAACTCAATTACGACTTTTCTCATATAATAATTCACATGAATTTCTTGCGATTTTTTCTCTAGAGAAATCATTTGCAGTAGAAAAAGTTTTTATGAAATTTCTTTGATTTGCTATAGAAAAATCCACAGGATTTTTCCCACAAATTTAAGAATATGAACACAATCTCCTATGAATTTTGAAATCTAGATGAAAGTTTAAAGGAAAATCTATAAAAAAAAGTCTATGTTAGTTCCACAGGCAACACTAGAAGGGGGGTTGAATAGTGTTTTGAATATTTTGACCATTTTGAAAATCTTGAAAATAAATTTCTAAGTCGTTAAGACATAATAAAGAGAAAAGTTTATAAATAGAGTTAATATGTAAAGTGCGGAAGTTAAGAAGGACTCATTTTAATGAACTTTGAGACTATAAGAAGATTAGTATGCACCCAACATCATCCTTTTCCTTTTACGAGTCTTTAAGTGGGTATCATTAGTTTCTTCTTCATTGCGTGGAGCAAAGAGAGGATGAATCACCACCTGATTCTCAGGAGCTTCTTCTCTTTCAGTTAACGTCCGATCCAACTCAGTATATGCTGCCAGAGTGAAGAAGTCAGGAGATGGTTGGTCAAAGAGAGTTTCCACTTGAAATCCCTCGTGCATGAGAATTTTCATGATCAAGGTGTTGTGAGGGTAGAGATTTTCATTCCCCATCTCATCTCCGAAAGTCATCTGAAATAACAGCACCCAAGGGAGATTGATTTTCTTCTTGGTCAGCAAGTGTCCCAGCACAAACCTTTCCATCATATTGATTACCAGATTGTTTCTTCCTCTGGAAAGAATACGACAGTTTAGTACAACAAGGAGTGCTCTAGGTGTGTTCAGAAGTTGAGAAGGTCTGAAAGGGGCTAGCCACCCTTTTCCAAAGAGATGCTGATAAAAAACAAAGGTTCCATCATGAAGAGATTCCCATCTTTGAAAGTATTGTTCCCCTCTGTCCGGTACACCAATCACTTTAGCAATTAGTTTGGTGTCCACGTATAGTGATCTTTGTAACATCCCGCTAATTAAGACCTTGATTCATAGGAATTTTATAACTTAAAGTAGAATGAAGAAAAATAGGTTGTGCTTGATGTTGGTTCTAAGCCTAATGACCTTGATGCACTAAATTGAAAATCTCTAGAGTTGTAGAGGTCCGATGGAGAGGATTCCACTCTCATTAGAAAGCTTATTTCCGGGGCTTCAGTTTGATAGGTTACACGATAGGGTTTGGATAAAAACTGCACCTTAACCAGAAGGCAAAATCTCACTCTGGTTTCCTCGCTCGAGCTGAGCTCAAGCGCAGCCTGAGCGAGGGATACCAGTAAAAAGGGAAAATTGCAATCTGGTTTTCTCGCTCAAGCTGAGCTCGAGCGCAGCCTGAGCGCAGAAAAACAGAGAGCAATTCGAGGAAATTCAGCTTGAGCTGAGCTCAAGCGCAGCCTGAGCGAGAACTCGCGCTCGAGCTGCGCTCAAGCGAGGCTTGAGCGCAGGTCCGATTTCTGCATTTTAAAACACGTTCGTGGACGGTTTCAGTCAGTTCCTTCTTCCATTCTTTCGTATTTTCAGAGAGAGAGAGAGAGAGGTTCTAGTGAGAGAAAGTCCCAGCAAAGGCCAAGAACGAATTCTACTCATCAAGAACGAGTCTTGCTTCAATCTTTCTCCCTTCAAGGCCCTCCGTTCTTCGTTCTTTCTCCGTTTTCTCAACTCACAGGTGGGTGGACTTTCACTTGTTTGTTCTGGATGATTGCCATTGCATGTTCCCTATTCTTTTTCCCCTTTCCTTCTATGAATTAGTGATATATGTATAGTAGGAACATATGAATTGTGAATGTACTGGTTATTGTATGTATTGGATTGCCAAAACCTTAGGGTAGATGATTGGATGATTCTGTATGATGGTTCTTGATTATGTTTGATGATTCTTGGTTATATTATTCTGTAATTCATGGGCCTTTGGCCATCACAGTCATGAAATTCTGAATTTAAGAGAAATCATAGAGCCTTCAGGCTATCACAGGGTCTTTGACCATCACAGGCCTTCGGGCAAATTAATTAAGAACAACGGGGTAACCACATCGAACTCATGGCCAAGAGGGAGATGGGGTCCCCAATCACATAATTATATTTAAATGCTATTTAAAATTTAATCATAGGTAACCTTGGACGACGATCCTTGGTTACATGGCCGAGCGCTCATCACAGTCAAGTAACAGAGAAAAGACCCCGAGTGTCGGGAACAACACCTCACAGCCATGCATTGCATTTTGATGATTGATTTTCTTTGTGTTGAATTGTGTATCATTATCTCTTTTATGTCTCTAAATTTATATGTATGCCATGATGGTCCTTGGTTGTTTTCCCCCACACTGCACACACTGTTACACTCACTGGGACGTTGGTCTCACCCCATTCCATGGGAACAATATTTTCAGTGGTGCAGGATACTGATCAAAGCTATGACGAGTAGTAGATGGCATGTGAAGACCATTAGTCTTATTGTTTATTTTACTTGATGTTTTTCATGTTGTTTAGAACCACTAGTGTTATTTGTAAAAGCTACTTTAGGAATCATTATGTTAGTTTAATATTTTTGTATTGGAGCATTGATGGCAACAGTATGTTATTATTTCATTGAGTTATATATGTATTGTTGGAGCTTTAGTAATTGTTGGCTTACTCAAGCGATGGTATTGTATGTCGATACGCGAAATGAATGAAGTAATTTCACGAATTTGGAAATAGTGCTTCCAACAGGCATTATTTCTGAATTTAGAAATTAGGACGTTACATTTTGGTATCAGAGCAGTTCACTCCAGTTGGACTGTGGTTATGTGTTACTCCATAAGTTAGTCATAATTTTATATGCATTATTAGGGAATTGATAGACTGATCACCTGGATACTTCTTAATGATGTGTATAGGGTCATGGCTAAGGGTAGGAGGGGACGTCTTCGTGCCAATTCACCTTCACCCTCACCGGATCAACCTCAAGATCCCGTGGCGGTGGCCCTTCAAATGCTCACCCAAATCATGGGGGAGCAAGCCGCCTCTAATTCCGCAGTACTTCAGGCCTTGCACAGGCAGTCCACCGGTACTCCTCCACCGGGGACAATAGTAGATCCTTTTCTTCAGGGATTAACAGAATTCAGGAAACACCACCCTCCAGCCTTTAATGGGACTTATGACCCAGCAGCAGCAGACTCCTGGCTTAATGCCATGAACAAGATCTTTGAGGTGATGGCTTGTGCGGATGACCTGAAGGTGAGATTTGCTACCTACATGTTACAAGGAGAAGCAGAGAATTGGTGGAAGAATGCGAAGATCAGTTTGAACACTCCGGAAACCTTACTCTCTTGGGATGCATTCCAGAATGTATTCCTGGAGAAGTATTTCCCTGAACCAGTCAGGAAACAGAAAGAGCTAGAATTCCTCAATCTGAAGCAAGGCAACATGACCGTGGGCCAGTTCGTGGCCAAGTTTGAAGAACTCTCCAAGTATCACTCCCTGCTGCAAGCCAATCCTAATGAGGGTTGGAAATGTTCTCACTTGGAAGCGGGCCTCAAGCCCGAGATCAGGAAAATTGTGTCAGCCTTCCAGCTCAAGGATTTCCCAGCCTTGGTGACCAAGTGTCTGGTCATCGAGCAAAGTTTGGTGGATGAGGCGCCCAATCCGGCAGTTAGGACTTGGGTTGAGAGTAAGAGGAAGAGAGATGATGCACCTGTCAGTAAGAATTTTCGACCTCAGTTCCAGGGAGGAAAGGGCAAGCAGGTCGCCCTTCCCTCCACTACAGCTTTTCCTATTTGTCCCAAGTGTGGCAAGCACCATCGGGGCGAGTGCCTGGCAGGACAACGAGTCTGTTTCTACTGTCGGGAACAAAATCACATGATCGGGGACTGCCCAAAGAGGAAGAAGGACCAGCCCAAACCCCAAGCTACCAGAATGGTCTTTACCCTCAGCGGTGAGATGGCAACTCAGGCCGATGATCTGATGCAAGGTACTTGTAATCTAAATGACACTCCTTTGATTGTACTGTATGATTCTGGAGCAACTCATTCCTTTATTTCTTGTGACTGTGTGGAAAGGATGAAATTGCATGCCACTCCTTTACCTTTTCATTTGAATGTCCATACCCCTGCTAAGGAAGCCATTCCCACTTCCTTAGTGTGTCTTGCATGTCCCTTAGAAATTCAAGGTAGGATCTTTGAAGTTGATTTGATTTGTCTGCCATTGAAAAAACTTGATGTTATTTTGGGTATGAACTGGTTATCCCGTAACCAGGTCATGCTTGACTGTTGCAATAAAGAAATTGTTTTCCCTACTCTTCTTCCTTCCCCGAAGGAGAGACCATCATATTTGTTATCTTGCTCCACTCAAATTTCTGAATGCCTGACTGATGGTAGTTATTGTTTTATATTACTGCTTTCCTCAACTGTAGAGTCGAAACCCGACCTAGACAGCATAGCCATTGTTAGGGAGTTCCAGGATGTTTTCCCTAGTGAGGTGACCACCTTACCTCCGGACCGAGAGACTGAATTTTCCATAGACCTTGTGTCGGGCACAGGGCCTATTTCTAAGGCTCCCTATAGAATGTCACCCTTGGAGATGGGTGAACTTAAGAAGCAACTAGAGGAATTAATAGAGAAGCAGTTCATTAGGCCTAGTGTATCCCCTTGGGGAGCTCCAGTGCTCCTTGTTAAGAAGAAGAATGGTAGCAGGAGGTTTTGTGTTGACTTTAGGCAGCTGAACAAGGTAACAGTTAAGAATAAATATCCCTTGCCTAGGATAGATGACCTGTTAGATCACCTTAGAGGGGCAGCAGTATTTTCTAAGATAGACTTGACTATTTCTATTTAGATAAGTTTGTGGTCGTATTCATCGACGACATTCTTATCTATTCTAAAACCTTAGAAGAACATGAGCAACATCTTAGAGTGGTTTGGAAGTGTTGAGAGAGAAGAAACTGTTTGCTAACCCTGAGAAATGTGATTTCTGGTTGGATAGAGTTCACTTCCGAGGACATGTGATATCTAGTGAAGGTGTGTCAGTGGACCCCAGTAAGATAGAGGCAGTGATTGGTTGGGAGAGGCCCAAATCAGTCACTGAGGTTAGGAGTTTCTTAGGATTAGCTGGGTATTATCGCAGGTTTATTAGAGGTTTCTCCCAGTTGGCTTTACCTCTCACCCGACTGACTCATAAAGGTGATGCTTTTGTTTGGGATGAGAAATGTGAGAAGAGTTTCAAGGAACTCAAGGAGAGGTTAACCACCACCCCGGTGTTGGTATTGCCGGACTTGTCCAAATCCTTTGAAGTGTATAGTGACGCTTCAGGAAAGGGCTTAGGTTGTGTTTTGATGCGGGATAAGAAGGTAGTGGCCTATGGTTCTAGACAACTTAGACCCCATGAGGAAAATTACCCAACCCATGACTTAGAGTTGGCTGCAGTAGTGTTTGCTCTCAAGGTGTGGAGGCATTACCTATATGGTGTGCAGTTTGAGGTTTTTAGTGATCACAAGAGCTTAAAGTACCTGTTTGACCAGAAGGAACTTAACATGAGACGGAGGAGGTGGATGGAATTTCTAAAGGACTACGACTTTGAGCTTAAGTACCACCCAGGTAAGGCCAATGTAGTGGCCGACGCCCTAAGTAGGAAATCCCTGCATGCGTCATCCATGATGGTGCATGAGCTAGTATTGTTAGAGAAGTTTAGGGATTTAAAACTTGTTGGGAACTATGAGGGAGATAGTATGAGACTCCATAGGCTAGAAGTAGTTAATGAGTTAAGGACAAGGATTAGAGAGGCTCAAATCTTAGACTTAGAACTCCAGTCCCGAAAGGGACAAACAAGATTTTCTATATCAGGAGATGGGATAATTCTCTTCCAAGGGAGAGTCTGTATCCCTAAAGGGGGTAGTCTTAGAGAAGAGATTTTAGAGGAGGCTCATAAGAGCAAGTTCACGGTACATCCGGGTATTACCAAGATGTACCAAGACTTGAGGACCATGTTTTGGTGGGATGGAATGAAGAGAGAGATAGTTGAGTTCGTTTCTAGGTGTCTTGTATGCCAACAGGTTAAGATAGAACACCAAAAGCCCTCAGGTATGCTCAAACCATTAGAAATTCCCGAGTGGAAATGGGAAGCCATATCCATGGATTTTGTGATGGGACTTCCCAGAGTTCCAGCAGGCTTTGATGCCATTTGGGTGATTGTGGACTGGCTGACCAAGTCAGCTCATTTCTTACCAATCAAGGCAACCTACCCTTTGACCAAATTAGCAGAACTGTATATCAAGGAGATTGTGAAACTTCATGGTGTACCTTCCAGCATAGTGTCAGATAGAGATCCCAAATTTACCTCTAGGTTTTGGAATGCCCTACACCAAGCCTTCGGTACTAAACTGAAGTTTAGCACCGCTTACCACCCTCAGACTGATGGGAAGTCTGAGAGAACAATCCAGACCTTAGAGGACATGCTTAGATCCTGTGTGTTGGAAGAGAAGGGTAGTTGGGATAGGTACCTACCTCTTATAGAGTTTGCCTATAACAACAGTTTCCATAGTAGTATAGGTATGGCACCCTATGAGACGCTGTATGGTAGGAAGTGTAACTCACCTTTATGTTGGTGTGAGGTGGGAGAGAAAAGCTTTTTAGGACCAGAGTTGGTAGAGATAACTACAGAAAAGATTAAGAGGATTAGGGAAAAGTTGGTAACTGCCCAGAACCGCCAGAAGTGTTATGCTGATAGGAGGCGGAAGGACCTAGAGTTTGAGGAAGGTGACCATGCGTTTTTGAAAGTTACTCCCATCACTGGCATTGGAAGATCCATTAAAGCCAAAAAGTTAAATCCCCGTTTTTTCGGTCCTTTTCAAATATTGCAAAGGGTTGGTTCCCTTGCATACAGGATAGCCCTTCCACCCCATTTAGCCAACATTTATGATGTATTCCATGTCTCTCAGCTCAGAAAATACCTTCATGATCCTTCTCACGTCATAAGTTCAGAATCGGTACAATTGAGGGAGGATTTGACTATTCCCTCGAGGCCTGCACAGATTATTGACTGAAGTGCCATAACATTGAGGAATAAAATCATTCCGTTAGTGAAGGTGTTTTGGGAGGGTCAGACGCCAGAAGATGCAACTTGGGAGAAAGAGGAAGACCTCCGCTCCCAATTTCTAGAGTTATTCGTTTAAGGTAAGAAAGTTATTCTCTCCTTTTTCTTCCTTGCTCAACGTTCTTTAGCCAATTTTGAGGACAAAATTGTTTTTAGGGGGGTAGAATTGTAACATCCCGCTAATTAAGACCTTGATTCATAGGAATTTTATAACTTAAAGTAGAATAAAGAAAAATAGGTTGTGCTTGATGTTGGTTCTAAGCCTAATGACCTTGATGCACTAAATTGAAAATATCTAGAGTTGTAGAGGTCCGATGGAGAGGATTCCACTCTCATTAGAAAGCTTATTTTCGGGGCTTCAGTTTGATAGGTTACACGATAGGGTTTGGATAAAAACTGCACCTTAACAAGAAGGGAAAATCTCACTCTGGTTTCCTCGCTCGAGCTGAGCTCAAGCGCAGCCTGAGCGAGGATACCAGTAAAAAGGGAAAATTGCAATCTGGTTTTCTCGCTCAAGCTGAGCTCGAGCGCAGCCTGAGCGCAGAAAAACAGAGAGCAATTCGAGGAAATTCAGCTTGAGCTGAGCTCAAGCGCAGCCTGAGCGAGAACTCGCGCTCGAGCTGCGCTCAAGCGAGGCTTGAGCGCAGGTCCGATTTCTGCATTTTAAAACACGTTCGTGGACGGTTTCAGTCAGTTCCTTCTTCCATTCTTTCGTATTTTCAGAGAGAGAGAGAGAGAGGTTCTAGTGAGAGAAAGTCCCAGCAAAGGCCAAGAACGAATTCTACTCATCAAGAACGAGTCTTGCTTCAATCTTTCTCCCTTCAAGGCCCTCCGTTCTTCGTTCTTTCTCCGTTTTCTCAACTCACAGGTGGGTGGACTTTCACTTGTTTGTTCTGGATGATTGCCATTGCATGTTCCCTATTCTTTTTCCCCTTTCCTTCTATGAATTAGTGATATATGTATAGTAGGAACATATGAATTGTGAATGTACTGGTTATTGTATGTATTGGATTGCCAAAACCTTAGGGTAGATGATTGGATGATTCTGTATGGTGGTTCTTGATTATGTTTGATGATTCTTGGTTATATTATTCTGTAATTCATGGGCCTTTGGCCATCACAGTCATGAAATTCTGAATTTAAGAGAAATCATAGAGCCTTCAGGCTATCACAGGGTCTTTGACCATCACAGGCCTTTGGGCAAATTAATTAAGAACAACGGGGTAACCACATCGAACTCATGGCCAAGAGGGAGATGGGGTCCCCAATCACAGAATTATATTTAAATGCTATTTAAAATTTAATCATAGGTAACCTTGGACGACGGTCCTTGGTTACATGGCCGAGCGCTCATCACAGTCAAGTAACAGAGAAAAGACCCCGGGTGTCGGGAACAACACCTCACAACCATGCATTGCATTTTGATGATTGATTTTCTTTGTGTTGAATTGTGTATCATTATCTCTTTTATGTCTCTAAATTTATATGTATGCCATGATGGTCCTTGGTTGTTTTCCCCCACACTGCACACACTGTTACACTCACTGGGACGTTGGTCTCACCCCATTCCATGGGAACAATATTTTCAGTGGTGCAGGATACGGATCAAAGCTATGACGAGTAGTAGATGGCATGTGAAGACCATTAGTCTTATTGTTTATTTTACTTGATGTTTTTCATGTTGTTTAGAACCACTAGTGTTATTTGTAAAAGCTACTTTAGGAATCATTATGTTAGTTTAATATTTTGTATTGGAGCCTTGATGGCAACAGTATGTTATTATTTCATTGAGTTATATATGTATTGTTGGAGCTTTAGTAATTGTTGGGTTACTCAAGCGATGGTATTGTATGTCGATACGCGAAATGAATGAAATAATTTCACGAATTTGGAAATACTGCTTCCAACAGGCATTATTTCTGAATTTAGAAATTAGGACGTTACAATCTTCCCATCACCTTCGTTTAAATTCCAGTCCTTCTAGGTTCAGATACAATCTTGATATTGTTCCAGAACTCCAGCAAACTTTCCTCATGCCAAGAGGAGGAGATACTATTGAAATATGGAGTCCATCCAACTGCTTCAAAGTATTCAGAGATTTTGTAGTTGGCTTCATCAAATTCTGACGGATTGATCACCTTGCAGGGTATGATATTTTCATCAGACATGGTAGAATTTGAGTTGTTTGATGATTCAGACAAGTTTTCCATGGAGAGAGTTGGAACTGTTGAACTTTTAGTGATGGAGATACTTGAGAAGCCTTTGCTTTTAGAGAAAGCATTGAATGAGGTGTAATTTCCATGTTGATTTTTCAATCCTTTTAAATAGGGAATCAGGCATGCTTCAAGCATTGATGAGATACCGTTACATGCACTGAATCGGTGTGGAGAGTTGTGCATCGTGCCGATTATGAGAGACCGGTTGATGATTCAATGATTTAAGTTGCGCCGTTTCACACTTATTGACAGAATGATTAAGATACATGACTAATATGCATAAGACACACATGACACGCAACAATTTATTTTCGTACAAATGTACGCATGCATTAACAATTTCAATATCATAAAATTGACCATACAGTAATTAAATAACTATAATTAAACTAAACTAGGATAGGAAAGATGTTACCCGTATGTGATCTTTGAGATAGATGTACTTTCCTTTTTCCATTACGTCCTTCTGAATGATGTCTTAATGTATGAATAATGAGTTTCAAGAAAATGCTTTTTCTTTTCTCATTATCATTCTTCAGAGTTGCTTCAGCTTGGTGAGATTTCCATCTTCTGAGGATCTACTCCTTCTGTATTTGTTAGATGCTCAACCCGAAGGTGAGCTCTGATACCAATTGTTAGTTCCACAGGCAACACTAGAAGGGGGGTTGAATAGTGTTTTAAATATTTTGACCATTTTGGAAATCTTGAAAATAATTTTCTAAGCCGTTAAGACATAATAAAGAGAAAAGTTTATAAACAGAGTTAATACGTAAAGTGCGGAAGTTAAAAAGAACTCATTTTAATGAACTTTGAGACTATAAGAAGATTAGTTTAAACAATAAGGTGCTTAGTCTTTTAATTAATTAATCTTAGCTAGTCAGATGCATCTCAAGATACCATCTGATAGATGCTACAGAAAGCCTTTTCAGAACAGTTACATTACTTCATCAGATAATTGATAATCGTCTGAAGTATACTTCTAACTTCTGAACTTAGACCTTTTTAAATCCACTTCAGAGAGTTATTCCAGAAGTTCTTCAATGCGCATTTTCTGTACTTCTTCAAATTATGTGAGATCAACTGATAGGTTTATTATCTTTGAAAACTTATTTTATTGAAATTGTTGAATTAAGTTTATTATGAAAAATACTGTTCAATCCCCTTCAGAAATATAAAGCAGTAAATAAAAGAGTTTAAGGGAAAGAAGACTTAGCCAAGACATTTATCCTGGTTCACCCACTAAACCAGTGAGCTACATCCAGTCCCAGGGCAAACCACCACTGGCTTTTCCACTATCTGCATCACAGATACAAGTATTCTTTCTACAGCCTCTTCAGGCTCAACACAAGTATTCTTTCATTTTCAACTGCCTCTTCAGGAAACTCATGCAGTATTCTTTCCACAAGCCTCTCCAGGATTAACACAAGTATTCTTTCATTTTCAACTGCCTCTTCAGGAAACTCATGCAATATTCTTTCCTACAAGCCTTTCCAGGCTTAACACAAGTATTCTTTCATTTTCAACTGCCTCTTCAGGCAACTCATGCAGTATTCTTTCCACAAGCCTCTCCAGGATTAACACAAGTATTCTTTCATTTTCAACTGCCTCTTCAGGCAACTCATGCAATATTCTTTCCTACAAGCCTCTCCAGGCTTAACACAAGTATTCTTTCATTTTCAACTGCCTCTTCAGGCAACTCATGCAGTATTCTTTCCTACAAGCCTCTCCGGGCTTAACACAAGTATTCTTTATTCCACCAAGCTTCTCCAGGCTCTCAGACACATAAAGTGTTTACAACTCAATCTAAGTTTAAGTTTGTTAGAAACATAAACTCAGATTCTTCTTGTACAAAATGATTACTGAGTCTAACTCAGGATACAGACATTACAATCTAAGTACAAGGATAAGACAGAGATACAAGTGTATGAATTAAGTGCAATCTCGTCTTCTAAGTGAGGTACATCTCCCTCAACTAATTTGGCTAAGTGTGATATGAAATTATGCTTCAACCATTTCTTTCTGATGGACTTAAAAGTCCCCAGTTTGGTTGGTCTACATGCTTTCCAGCATTGGGTTATCAACCTCTCTCCCACCAACCAACCAACCAACCTCATAATCTTTCTTGAGGCTATTTATATGTTCTGATGAAATATAGCCGTTGAAGATTTCTTGATTACCATTAGAGAGGAAGTGATTCTGGCTCAACTAGCCGTTGTGAAATAGCTTCTCTAAACGGTTGCTTCTTCTTAAGCAAAATAGGTGTGCAGAAAAACTTTTGTTCTGTCACACTGCTGATAAGCTTTTTATCCTTGAGAGAATTTCCTTAATCAGATGGATGTCTTCTTTTCATTTCTCTCTCTTCTGCTTTTCTGATCCTCTGATCTTTCTGTGAATGTGAGGATGTATCCTTTGAGGTTGTCCTTTAGCCCGAAATGTGCAAGCTTCCTTTTTGCTCAGCTTCTGACAATCTGTTGCTTTCTCCTTTCTTTCTTGATCAGAGTTCATTTCTAATGTTTGAATAATATCTTAGCCATTTGAACTACTGATATTTACTTTAATCGAGACTTCTCATATTTGACTTGTTTAATTGATAAGTATTGAGAGTCTCCAAAGTCTATGATATGTTCAGATGATATAAGCTCTTTATATCTTCAGATGATTTGTAAGCTTTCATCTTCATTCATTATCTCAGTAGATTTCATCTGCTTTGTCATATCCATTTCTTGCTTCTTCATCCTTAGAATTCATTCAGCAAGATTCTTTCTTCTGTTAGAAGTTGCTTATTCTCTTCAGTTAATTCAGGCTTTGTTCTGCTTTGTCACATCTGATTCTTCTGATGCACAGATGGATAAAGATGTTGAATTAGATATCTTTAGCTCAACCACCATTTTCGTCATTTTCTGGTTCAGACCTCTGATTTGCTTTTGAGCAGCAGTAGGTATAGTCTGTCTGTGTGCACAATATATCCTTTGTTGTAGGTGCAGCAACCTTTGCAGTATTTCCTTATTTGTGCAAGTCTTCTGATCGAGGCAGAAAAGTATGCCTAACTCTTATACTGAAATGATATGCACCCTTGGATAGGGTGTTCTTTATGCTTGACTATTTTTCATAATATCATTTCTTGATTTTGTCGTCTTCAGCTTTCAGATTTCTTTTGCTTGGTTTCAACTCTTCAGATGATAGATGTTCTTCAGACTACATTCTTTTGACTTCAAGTCTTCAGATTCTTTGTTGCTTCATCTTCTAATTCTTACTTCGTTTTCTTTCTTCTGGTCTTCTTCTTCTAATCTTCTTCTTCTTCTGATCTGTTCTGTTCTTCTTCTGATTTGTTCAGGTCTTCTTCTTCTTCTGATCTGTTCAGGTCTTCTTCTTCTTCTGATCTGTTCTGGTCTTCTTCTTCTTCTTCTTCTTCTGATCTATTCTGGTATTCTTCTTCTTCTTATCTGTTCTGGTCTTCTTCTTCTGGTCTGTTTTGGTCTTCTTCTTCTTCTTAGTTCTTCAAACTGAAACACAATCAACAAAACAATACCTTTCTCAGTAGAACCTACTTATATGATCTTATTTGTTAATCATTAAAACCTAAGGATGCTAAGTCTGAAGTCAAGTTTGAATGCTCAAACTGATTTATAGACTTCACAGTCTATAGCGAACATTGTTATGATATAATTTAACGGAACATATAACTAATGACTTCGAGTACTAAAATCTTTAGGTGTTTAAAAAAGAAGACCAAAACCAATAAAAAATAAATGAAGGACCACCAATTTTTCTTTATTTTAAGGAATTTAAAACACATTTAAACTTATAGAATTTTAAGAGTAAGAGAATTTAAGGCACTCTTTGACCCAAAGATCAGCTCTGCCTATGTTATTAGTTACTTATATTCGTACATAATCGTTGCTTAGCAAGCCCTTTACTTTTTTTTGGGTAATACTTGTCCACGTTGATACATGTATGTGTGAAATGATATAATTAATTTAGTAAAATATATGTCTTTTCTTTATCTATAATTTAGTATTTTAGATATTGAGATCCTAGGTTGATGACACATAGAGATATGACCACTGAGTAAAGCCTCAATTTCATACTTGAACTTATCATCTATCTCCTCATTACAACCTTTAACTAAGGGGCTGTTCGGGGTGTTTGAGAGTTTTCAGTTTTTTTATTTTTAAACATTTTCAATCAAGTTTTAACAACTCAAAACCAAAAACTGAAAACTTGTTTTTATGGTTTTCAAAACAGACATTTTTAAAACCACAAAAAGTGGTTTTCAGTTTTTGGTTTTGAGTTGTAAAAACTTAATTCAAAGTTTTTAAAAACCAATAACTGAAAACTCGCAACGACCCCGAATGGGACCTAAACTAATAACATAAATATATGTCATGTTAATCCTCCAAGTTTTCACCGTATTTGTCACATTGGTCCCTGACAAGGACCAACGTGACAAATGCTATCAAAGATAGAGAATAATTTATACTATGAATCTAACGTTTGGACTAAGGAGGAGAGAGATTACATATTCAGGGATGAAATTCAGGCTTTACTCTAGGAGCAATGTAATCTTTATAAAACTTGCAATTCTAACCTCTTGGGTAAATATTTATAGGATAAATGTAGTAATTAACACTTGGATTTTGATTCACAAATTTTTTTTTCTATCTTCAACTCTCCTATAGATTGATAGAGAAAGGAACCTTATAGTAGGTAAGGTTAATATTTTCAAAAAATTTGTATAGTTTAAGGATATGCATGTTCTCCATTTTTATTGAAAAAATATGGATATAAATTATAAAAAACTTCAAAATTATCTTAGTTAAATTATGTACATTAAATTTATCTAAAAACAATTATGAAAAAAAAAATCTAGTTATAAAACGTGTGTTTGAGGTAAAAAATGTACTATAAATATATCTAATTCTTTAAAGTTGATATGTTATTAAAATTTTTTGGAAATTTACATTATTGAAATAAAAAGAAATTAAATTTCTTTTCTTTGTTTGGTAAGACATGATTTTGTAACAACCTTAAAATCTATTTGTATGTAAAAAGTGTGACATCTTATGTTGCGAAGTAGTTAATCACATATTTTTAAGGAACCTATTAGATATAACAATTTATGTATAATATGGGGTTATATTCCTTTTTTAGCAGCGACATTTAAACACAAAAAAACTCTAAAATTTGTTACCGTTAAAGGGAAATTACAATATCAACAATTTTTATTTAGGTAAACTCTTATAACTGACATAAAGTTGATTTACCTTTAAATAACCATAGGTTTGTCGTATAGCTTAATTAGGTTGCATAGTCACACAGCCTCGTCGATTGTTTTCACATTAATTTTGTACAAATCACTTAACTATCTGTAAATTCGAAACAACGCATTAACAGAAATAGGCATTCAACATCTGTGTTGAGTTGGCATGAAGTTACATCAAGTTTATCATTGTTGAGCCTTCTACTTTAAAAGCCGCAAACCAGACCTCCATACGCACACAAATTTATCTTCAACCATTATTTTTAAATTAAAAAACTTGCTTAGACTTTTCACAAAGGAAAAATCTCCACCATGGTCATCCCCCCATCTTCATCACATTTCGTGGTATGCAATTTTTATAATATAAGTTCAAACACTTTGTCCTCCTAAATCTTACTTAATGTGCCTTTTTTACGCATGTTTGAATTTTCTTTAAGTTAAAACAAAAGAATAATGTTACAAACATTGTTGATAGCTAATTATGCAATGATAACGGTTTATATACAGGTTAACATGAGCTTTATATCCAAAACATTGATATTTTCATTATCAACCCTAGTGTTGTTATCAAGCACAACATACTCAATTTATCAAGTGCATGAAAATCCTATCAAGTCAGCTACTTTTGTGTCTAAAAATTTTGAAGTGCGACCCGGATCAATTGTGAATAAAGCATTGCTAGATATCCAATTTCCAAGGGGTCATATTGGAGTTAAAAGTTTCGATGCTGAATTAGTTGATGAAAAAGGAAATTCGGTACCTTTGTATGAAACATACCTCCACCATTTTTTTGCTATAAAATATTTTAAAAAAACCAATACGTCCCAGAACTCTAAGGATCGTCATGATCCTTTTGAGGGTTTCATTTTCAAGAGAAATGAAGGAACATGCAACAGTTATATTCTTCCACATTATTGGGGCTTGGGAACTGAATCCCGAGGAACAACTTCAAAAATTCCAGATCCTTTTGCGGTAGAACATGGTAACCTTGCATCTATTCCACCTGGATATGAAGAGGGATGGCTCCTTAACATCATGGCTATTGATACACGCGGTGCAAAAGATAAGAAAGGTTGCACCGAATGCAGATGTAACCTTTTCAATCTCCCAAAAGATTTTTATAATGTCACAATGGGCGTTGATGGCAAACCATTGAGCCCAAATTATAAGGGAGAAATCTTTTGTTGTCATGACGGCTTACAATGCAAATTGAAAAACGGTGTTCAAGCTCCAAGCAGAAAACTTTCCCTAAGATACAAAATAACATGGGTTGATTGGGATGAACACCAAATTCCTCTAAAGTTTTATATACTTGATTCAACTGATCGCGTGAGAAAAAATGGTACCAACACAATTCATGATTGCCAGGTAAATAAGTTATTCAAGAAATTTCATAAATTGAATTTTCCATTGCGATTAGACGCCAAAACATAATAATGGTCTATTACTTTGTTGGGAGCAAGTGAGCATCAAGCATTTCTTAATTTGTTGCAGGCAGAGTATACTATTATGACAAACGGTAGTGGTGACTATCATGTCCAAAAAGCAAACATTCCAATGGAAAAAGGTGGTTATCTCATCTATGGCACAGGTCACATGCATGCAGGTGCTGTTAACGTAACTCTATATGGACAGGTAATGTTCAATACCTGCCATCATTCTCACATGGTCTTTTTGATTTGTTGATATATCGTGTTTTATTAAGATTTATGTGCTTCATATACTTATTAAGTGGTAGTTTCTAGATTTCATATCATAGTAAGAAGTAAAAATATTATGATGCATTCTTCACTACTAAAAATTATGTTTTTCATTGATTCAGGACGGAAGGGCTTTATGTACTTCAACACCAAAGTATGGAACGGGAAAGGAACCAGGAAATGAGAAAGGCTATTCTGTTGGAATGTCTATTTGTTATCCAAAACCAGGTTCAATCAAGATTAATGATGGTGAAACTTTGACCGTGGAATCTAGATATAAGAACGGATTTTTCACTGGAGTTATGGGACATATGTACATCTATCTGGCAGATAGGCTACCAAAAGAAAGAATTACTCCTCAAAATAATCCCACTTTGTCTTGATGTAGACTTTCTTTATTTCAAATTCCATCTTGTTATTTTGATATCAAAATAAATAAGTTACAAAAAGGAAAATTATTTAGAAAGCTTCTTGAGACTTCCACTTGCTAAAGAAAACACTTAAAAACAACTTATAGTAGTTATTTGTATCTTATATATATTTTAGAAAAGTGGAAATTGGATATTCACTATAAATCATTTTGGTTGTGTAAAGGTGTTGTACTTTGATTCCATACTCATTACGTATCGATGATATGTCTTTAACATATAATGAATTTTTTTTGTTACAATAAGGACTACAATTGCACTTTAATAGAAGCGCAAAAAAAAATCTAACAGTACCAAAAATAGAGGGTTATCCTTATATCATAAGGCTATCCCCATATATTTGTGTGTATGATATAATTTGTATATATATACATATATAATTACTTAAGGTCTTTCCATTTTTATTTTTTGTCAAAACGTTGTTTAGAAATTGAATTTATCTTATAGAATTAGAGAGTTTGTTAGGCTCTTGAAATAGAGGAAGAGGAAAAATAAACCAGTGAAAAGAGGAGGAAAACAAAAAGGCCCAAAAACATTATCATTCTAACTACCATGTGTAGGATCTAACTGTCAAATTTAAGATAATGTAGTATCAGTTGGTTAAGGCACTTGAAGTCTAACCGCAATTAGGAGACATATCAGAAATATTAGAAACAAACAAAACACTATGAAGTGGAGAATCAAACAAGTGTTGTGTATCAAGGATACATGTGTAATCTATTATGAAACTAAAAAATTATACTTTTGGGTCCACTCAGCTACCACTTTAACCCCCAACAAGTATCTGATGGGTTTCTGGCAAACGAACCAAAAATCCAGTAGTATAATAGTAAGAGAGTTATCGTATCCACAGGGAACGGTCAATTCACGTATACTCATGATCTATTTATCAAGGGAAACAACGGGTTTTGAGAATATTGTTGCGGAAATTGTAAACTGTAAATTAATAATCAATGAAAATAGAAAGGAAGAGTTAGAGAAACTTTACTTGGATTATGATTGAACTTCATATCATCACACCCTTCATGCATGTAAAAACTATCTATTATTTTAGGTTTACTCTATAATACCGTAGACAAACTATATTGCTAAGACCCCGAGTTACCAACACCCTCACCACTCAAAGGTAATCCATGCGGGCTCTCCCAAGCGACAGACTTACCCTCGACTTATTTTGCTTTCTTAATTTCGTTTGTAAAGGAACTCTTTGATAAACCAAGCCTAATCCTGTAGACGCACCTTCATTAGAGTACTCACACTACCCATCACTCATTAGGATACGGCCATGTGTCGTTCACCTGGAATTACTATCAACTAACATTTGCTATCGATACACAAGCCTAATCCTGTGAACGTCCTTCGCTAGAGTACTGTCACTACCCATCGCTCATTAGTAACGCTCATGTGTCGGTTTTCTGATATCGAGTCCTCTTATTCAATCAGAGTTTGGGTTTCCTATGTCTAGGCTCCCCCATCCTCAATCCTAGTCGAAACTAGCCTATAACTCCGGCGCAAGCACGGAAGTCAGGGATTACGAACAGAATAAGATTACCAATATTATAGACAGAGAGCTCAGGAAATAATAATATAGAGTTTACATACACTTGGGGATAGAATCAATTACATTCAATCCTAATGGAGAGTTAACTACACATGGTAGCCATACAAACCACCGAAGATGCTGTCACCATCTTCAATCCTTGTGAAGCGCTCCTCCCCTCCTACTTTAAAGTTAGAACCGGTGCATTATCACTGAAATATAACTGAATTACAATAATCGTGCACACCTGATCTGGTGCAAGAGGTTCCTATTTATAGGCTAAGGAAAGACAAGGAAAATTGGGGAGAAATCTATCTAAAAACGGCAACAGGGCAAGAATCAGTGTGATCTGCGCTTCACCCTGCGCTACAGTGCAGGATGCAGCGCAGGTTCCAGAGGGCTGCGCTTCACCCTGCGCTGTAGCGCAGGTTGAAGCGCAGGATGCGTCCTGCAGCTTCAAACTTTCTCTTTTTAATTTGATCTCTCCACGAGACTGGTTTTGGCTAATTTATCTTTCCTTGTTTCCCTTTTCTTGATGAAATCTTGTATTTATTGAGCATCTTTGATTTATTTGGGAAGGTTGTCTGTAGAATCCTTGTTTGATTGGCAGTGATATCTTCATTAATTGCTTCAAATAATTTTCAAATCTTTATTAAATGTCTTCAATCAAACTTCAAATCTTGCAGATATCTCCCTAATTTAATGTTATCTTTCCTTCAAATCAAATCCTTACAATATCCTGCAAAAATCAGCAATATTTCCATCAAAATAGCATCAAATTCAAATCTAAGATTAATAAATACAATTTATCTAATTTTTACTAAAAAGGGATTAAACTGGGGCAAAATTACCATTTTATCCTTGATAAGTGAACTAAAAAGTGCTATAATTTATCCTATAATTTTCACTTATCAAAATACCCCCAAACTTAATTTCTTGCTTGTCCTCAAGCAAGAGACCTCTTTGCAATCAAAAATCAATTCTATCCCCTAAATAACTAAAAAAAATCAAAAACAAATTCAAGGAACTATTCATTAACTCCTTGCTAAGTAGCAGTCACTTCCCAAACGTAAGAAAAACTCAGGATCAAGGGATGTTACCAATCATCAATCGGAATAGAATACAAACATCAATCAAACTTCTCAAAAATAGAAATTAAAGCAGTAAGTGATAAACCAAGGAAATCTCTCATTCTCATGGGTAAGTGTTTCCCTCAATCTTTTTCACCACTGTTGAACAACTAGGATTGATAGTTGTTTCCAATATCTGAACCTGCAAGCAGTTAATATGGATCAAAAGGTCTTTCCTTTGTTGTAATGAGGTTGGGCTATCAAGAAATCATGGTTTTTCTGGATATGCAAGGAACACTTTGAATAGAGAGCATCTTGTGATTGTGCTTGGGACTTCTCTCCATTCACCTGGTCATTCTTGAATGGTCACCCTTTTTCAGCTTGGCCTCTTTGTTTAAATAAATACTCCCCCCAACTTATTCAATATCCACACTTTTTTTTACAGATAACAATAACATAGAGAATTGTGGGGGAATATTCTTCTTTGTGATTTCTTGTGCCTGCTCTTTGAATTTCTTTGACCTTTCAATTCACCAACCTCTTGTCCCATGTTGTTGTGGTGCACCTTGCTCTCTATCCCAAGTGTTAAGGGACAAGATATAATCATTGAATGTGGCTAGGGTGCATCAAAGGAAATATTCAAGGCTCAAATGGGCAAGCAATAAACGGAAACATTTATCAAGGTTGGCTATTTGGCACTGAGCACAATATTATAATCACAAAATATGCCTTTGTCACTTCCATATCTTCTACTAGCAAGACAAAATTCAGAAACTCAAGCAATAACAGTTGACAAGCAGCGGTGAAAAGCTCTCAATTTCAGTGTTTGGGCTCTCAGCTCACCAGTTATTGGCTAAAATTTCCTTGATAAAGCACTTAATGGTTTTAATTAACTATCCTGATAGGTTCTCCTGAGAAGTATCCTAATCCTAACTGATTATGGAATCAATCACAAAACCCTATCATCTTTCCTAGTCTGGTTAGTTTAACTACTTAATTACAGAGATTTTTGAAAAAGTTGCCTTAAATCCTAATTTCCTAAGGTCCTAAAATTTTGAACAAAACAATAAAGATTAAATTGGAATGTAAAAGCAAGAACACAATGGAAAACAAAATGAATGATTGTTATTGAAACTATAATATTGGAAAAGAAAATGCATGCTTGCATGCTTATTGAATGATGAATGTGTCTATTGTCCTAAGAATGCAAAAAGAATGTCTTAATGTCCTAAAGAATGCTGAATAACCTAATGTCCTAAGAAAAGAAAAGGAAAGAAACCACCAATTGCTTTAATCTTCATCGTCTGACTCTCTTCCCCCCTATGAAAGTTAGGCCTGTCCCCAGGCCACTCCATAGTGTCTCTAAAACGCTCAGGAGACATTCCAGGATCTGGTCCTGCCGAATTATGCCACATTACTTCCTGCAAATGTATCATACCATTGTAAAGTGTGGTGATTTGGCTAGATAAATGATCCATATGAAATTGCCCTGGTCTGTCGGCAGATGGAGGTGGAAGGGATGTGTGATGTTTTCTCTGATAATCTTGACTTCTTCAGCTGGAGTGCAGTGGGCTTCTATGTATTCTCTATCGATTGGTTGCCCAATGGGAGTATTTGGTTGAACCTCGATTCCTCTGTAGTAACATAGTGATGTGATCAAGGCAGGGAATCCTAGCTTTGCTCTGGAGTGAGGTCTTCTTTCATCGCGAGAAGCTTGAATTAGGCAATCCAAGTAGTCAGAGATAACCGTGGCGATGTCAACTTGCTCCCCATTCTCTATGCAGTGTATCAGATGAGCAGTAGGCATATCCAGAGCAGAAGAAATAGGGCAAGGTCGAATGTTAGCATTGATGAAGGCCATCAATATTCTAGACAACTAACTGAGGTGTTCTTTGGGTATTCTTTCTGCCTCACCATATACGCTTTCCTCAAAAGACTTTCCGGTTAAGCATAACCGCTGAGCTGTTTGAGTGTCAAGAATATCTTTCCCATAAGGTCCTACCTCTTCCATCCTTTGCATGTACTTGCAGTAGGTTTCATCAATAGTCTCTGGTGCAGGATGATCAAGAAGTTTATTTATTGCCTTTCTATCATAAGCAACCCAGTACCCCTGCACAAAGCTTTTTCTTGTCCCTGAGCCATCCAGGCTGAGCTCAGCGTTGCTGTAGAATTGCTTCATAATCTCCGGGTTGAAGTATGGGTATGGTTCAGCTAGAGCTCTCCATTCTCTTCTGGTGATTTCAGAGTTGAACTCTGAGTATTCCCCTGGTTTGAGCCGCATCGATCTCTCTAACAAGAACTCGCAATGCATGATATAATTGTAGTGCATGCACGCCTCAATAGTTCTGAATCTTCCTTCTCCCAAAATAGGATTTGCATCTATCTTCTTTCTTTTCACCATTGAAGAACACTTTCTTGCAGTAAGTCGGGTGCGGACCATCTGCATAAAAGAATTAAGAGAAAGGCTTTTGTTAGAATAGTACACAGAATCTTAGCAACATACCTTCAAAATTCCCATATTCTTTGTCAAGATTAAGCAAAGAAGATTCATACCTCAAGGAAAGTTACACAGCAGCAACTAAGAGAAAGGGATGAGAAACTACGCTCAGAGCATGAGGAAATCAGTTAAGAGTGATGATTCCTCAGCTCGTCACATATTTAAAGAAAATCTGATAGCTGCGCTTCACCTTGCGCTGTAGCGCAGGTGAAGCGCGTAAGATGGTGAATTTTTCGTAATATTCACGCTTCACTCTGCGCTATAGCGTAGGTGAAGCGTGAAAGTCAGAGACTAAAAAGGTTGCGCTTCACCTTGCGCTGTAGCGCAGGTGAAGCGCAAGTTACGGTGGATTTTTCACAATTTTCACGCTTCACCTTGCGCTGTAGCGCAGGTGAGGCGCAAAAGTCAGAGACCAAAAATGCTGCGCTTGACCTTGCGTTGGAGCGCAGGTGAAGCGCAGGAATTAGAGAGTTTCTTCCTATTCAAAAACTAAATCTATGTTTCCTACTCCTACACTGGGTTGCCTCCCAGCAAGCGTGATGGGTTTCTGGCAAGCGAACCACAAATCCAGCAGTATAATAGTAAGAAAGAGTATCGTATCCACAGGGAACGGTTAATTTATGTAGATTGTGATCTACTTATCAAGGGAAAGC
The DNA here is from genome assembly GCA_026901365.1 of Sesbania bispinosa. Taxonomy (NCBI): domain Eukaryota; kingdom Viridiplantae; phylum Streptophyta; class Magnoliopsida; order Fabales; family Fabaceae; genus Sesbania; species Sesbania bispinosa. The sequence goes on from QLOH01000019.1 coordinate 48,193, forward strand.
ACGGTTTAGAGAGTATAATTGCGAAATTGTAAAAAGAGAGTAAATAATCAATTGGAATTAGAAAGGTAGAGTTAGATACACTTTACTTGGATTAGGATTGAACTTCATCTCATCGCACCCCTTATGTATGTCGAGACTACCTACTACTCATAGGCTTTGAATTATAACGTTGTAGACAAACTATATTGCTAATGACCCCGAGTTACCAGGCGCCCCTCACACTCAAAGGTAATCCATGCGGGCTCTCCCAGGCAACAGACTTACCCTCGGCTTATTTTGCTCTCTTTTGTTCAGTTTGTAAAGGATTAATTGAAATACGGGGCCTACCAAATGAATGTATACCTTCGCTAAAGTACTGTCACTACCCATCGCTCATTAGATATACCCATCTCTCACTTCCGGGATTCACAATCAACTAATCCTTTGCTATCGGTAATTCAAAAACCATGCCTAACATATTGGAACACCCTTCATTAGAGTACTCACACTACCCATCAATCACAAGCAACGCCCCCGTAAAGGAACTCTGGCTACCGAGTCCTCTCATTCACTCAGAGGTTGAGTTTCCTATGTCTAGTCTCCCCCAAACTCAATCCTAGTCGTAACGTTAATTACAAACTAGCCTATAACTCCGGCGCAAGCGCGGAAGTTAGGAATAAGCACAGAACGAGATTACCAGCATTATAATTAGGGAACTGCATAAATAAAATAGATAGAGTTCAACATACACTTGGGAATGGAATCGATTACATTCAATCCTAATGGAGCGTTAACTACGCGAGGTAGCCATACAAACCACCAAAGATGTTGTCACCATCTTCAATCCTTGTGAAGCGCTCCTCCTCTCCTACTCTAAACTTAGCTTTGGTACCTAATCATTGAACTATAGACTAGATTACAATGACTGTGCACTCTTGAAATTGGTGCAAGAGGTTCCTATTTATAGACTAAGGAAAGACAACGCAAATTGGGAAAAGATCCATCTAAAAATGGCAACAAGGACAAAATCAGCGTAACCTGCGCTCCAGGCTGCGCTATAGCGCAGGAGTGAGCGCAACTTCCAGAGAGTCTGCGCTTCACCCTGCGCTATAGCGCAGGTGAAGCGCAGCTAGCGTCCTGCTGCTCCAACTTTCTCTTTTAAATCTTGATCTCTCCCCGAGACTCGTTTTCGCATATTTGTCTTCCCTTGTTTCCCTTTATTTGATGATATCCTTGCATTTATTGAGCAATCCTTGGTTTATTTTGGAAGCTTGTCTGCAGAATCCTTGATCGATTGGCAATAATCTCCTCATTAATGGCTTCAAATCTTCTTTAAATCTTCATTAAATATCTTCAATAAATCTCAAATCTTGCATATATCTTCCTCATTTGATGCTATCTATCCTTCAAATTAAATCTTTGCAATATCCTGCAAAAAATCAGCTCTATTTCCATCAAAATAGCATCAAATTCAAATCTAGGATTAATAAATACAATTTATCTAATATTTAATAAAAAGGGATTAAATTGGGGCAAAATTATCATTTTATCTTTGATAAGTGAAATAAAAAGTTCTCTAATTTATCAACTATTTTTCACTTATCAAAGCGCTTGTTTAACGTCTGTTAGCTCGACGCCTGGTTATTTTCATGGATCTTGCAGATGGATGACAGACTTAGATCTTTCAAAATCACCGCCTAGATATGGTTTGAGCCTCTGTCCATTGACAACCCAGTATACTTTAGTGTCAGGATCTTCAATCTCAACAACCCTATAAACTCTGACTTCTTTAACCATGAATGGCCCTGTCCATCTGGATTTGAGCTTTCCTGGGAAGAATTTCAATCTGGAGTTGAACAGCAGTACAGATTGTCCAGGGTAAAATCTCTTTTTAAGGATCTTTTTATCATGATAGGCTTTTGTCTTCTCCTTATAAATCCTAGATGATTCATATGCATTCAGCCGCATCTCTTCTAATTCATGTAATTGCACTACTCTCTTTTGTCTTGCCACTCTAGGATCCATGTTCAAGAATTTTAAAGCCCAGTATGCCTTGTGTTCAAGTTCAACTGGAAAGTGGCATGCTTTCCCATATACCAGCTGAAATGGAGATAATCCTGTAGCAGTCTTGACAGCTGTTCTGTAAGCCCATAATGCATCATCAAGCTTAGTTGCCCAGTCCTTTCTAGAAGAACTAACTGTCTTTTCTAGGATTCTTTTAAGCTCTCTGTTTGAGACTTAAGCTTGCCCATTTGTCTGTGGATGATATGGTGTAGCTACTTTATGTCTAACCCCGTATTCTTCCAAGACTTGTTGTAGTTGTTCATTACAGAAGTGTGATCCTCCATCACTGATAATAACCCTTGGTGCTCCAAATCTAGCAAATATGTTTGATTTCAGAAATTGACTCACAGTTTTTGAATCTGCCCTTGCAGTAGCTGATGCTTCTACCCATTTGGAAACATACTCAATAGCTACTAGGATATACTCTTTTATATTCGATGAAGGAAAAGGTCCCATGAAATCCATCCCCCAGCAGTCAAACACTTCTATTTCAAGCATATAGTTCCCAGGCATCTCATTTCGCTTGGAAATTCCCCCTGTTCTTTGGCAGCTATCACACTGTTGGACATAGTCCATTGCATCTTGAAATATAGATGGCCAATAAAAACCAGATTGGAGTATCTTTGCTGCAGTCTTGTCTTTGTTGAAATGTCCCCCATAAGGAGAGTTGTGGCAATGCCAAAGGATCTTTGTAATTTCCTTTCCTGCGACACATCTTCTTAGCAAGTTATCAGCCCCCAATTTGAAGAGATAAGGATCATCCCACAAATATTTCTTTGCGTCTGTTAGGAATTTCCTCCAATTGATCTGGTAGTACTCCTGCTGCTTTATAATTGGCCATATCAGTAAACCAAGGCCTTTCTTGAATCATCATCAGTCTTTCATCTGGGAATTCTTCTAGTAACTCAGCCTCTGTGCTAGTGACCACATCGTTCACCAGTCTTGATAAATGGTCTGCTACTACATTCTCGCTTCCTTTCTTGTCCTTGATGACCAGATCAAATTCCTTGTTTAGCAGATTGGTGAGAGGCTTGGCTATTTTTGAAAAGTTCTTGATGAAACGCCTATAGAATCCTGCATGTCCTAGAAAACTTCTAATGCCTTTCACATTTGCTGGAGGTGGCAATTTCTCTATGACTTCAATCTTTGCTTTATCCACTTCTATTCCTTTAGATGAGATTTTGTGTCCAAGGACTACTCCTTCTGTTACCATGAATTGGCACTTTTCCCAATTTAGAACAAGGTTAGTCTCTACACACCTTTTCAAAATAGTATCCAAAGTTATCAAGCAATGATCAAAAGAATTTCCAAAGACAGAAAAATCATCCACAAAAACTTCTATGCAATTTTCTACCAGATCTGAAAATATGGATAACATGCATCTCTAAAAAGTAGCTGGGGCATTACATAGCCCAAAGGGCATTTTCCTGTAAGCAAAAACACCAAATGGACAAGTAAAAGCAGTTTTTTCTTGATCTTCAGGATTAACAACTATTTGATTATATCCAGAATATCCATCCATAAAGCAATAAAAATCTTGCCCAACTAATCTCTCTAACATTTGGTCCATATATGGTAAAGGAAAATGATCTTTCCTAGTAGCTTGATTTAACTTCCTATAATCAATACACATTCTCCACCCTGTCACAGTCCTAGTGGGTATCAATTCATTTTTCTCATTTTTTATGACAGTCATACCTCCTTTCTTTGGAACAACCTGAACAGGACTTACCCAAGCACTATCAGAAATAGGATAGATCATACCTGCCTCGAGCAGCTTCAATACTTCCTTTTTCACTACCTCTTTCATTGTTGGGTTCAATCTTCTCTAAGGTTGAGTGACAGGTTTGTAGTCTTCTTCCATATGGATTTTGTGTATACAGTATGAAGGACTGATGCCCTTGAGATCTGATAGAGACCACCCTATAGCTCCTGCATTACTTTTTAAAACAGCAAGACGTCTTTCCTCTTCTGAGGGAGTCAAAAACTTGCTAATAATCACAGGTTCATTCTCAGCTTTGTCTAAGAAGGCATATTTAAGATGTGATGGGAGTACCTTAAGTTCCAGCTTCTGAATCTCCGTATTCTTCTCCTGTGGTAATTCTTCGATTACTGCTTCCTCAGGAGGAAGTGGTGGAGAGATGTCCAGTTCTCTTGTATATTCATCCTCTTCCCCTTTAGCAAGAATATCTTCCATACCTGTCAGGACTGTTGCTAAAGGATCTACACTTGTTAGCATTTGTTGTTCAACAAAAGATTTCTCTAACACTTCCAACTGATGACACTAGTGGTTTTCTATGGGGTATTGCATTGCATCAAATACTTTAAAACTGACCTCATCATCTTGAACTCGTACCTTTAAGTTTCCATCATCCACATCGATGATGACTTTTGCAGTTTTCATAAAGGGTCTGCCAAGTATGATTGGAACTTCAGCATCTTCTTCCATATCCATGATGACGAAATCCACCGGAAAGATGAATTTATCCACTTGGACAAGCACATCTTCTGAGATCCCAAGTGGCAGCTTAATGGACCTGTCATCCAATTGCAGAGTCATTCTTGTTGGCTTCACATGCGAGACTCCTATCCGCTTGAGTATGGATAGGGGCATCAAGTTTATGCTGGCTCCTAAATCGAGCAAGGCTTTTCCAACTGGTAAAGTTCCAATTGTTATTGGTATGGTGAAGCTTCCAGGATCTTTTGCCTTTGGTGGTAATGATTTCTGGATGATAACACTGCATCTTGCTTCCAGTTCTACTATCTCCTCAGGGATCTTTCTCCCTTTGGTTAAGATTTCCTTCATGAATTTTGCATAAGTTGGCATTTAATTCATGGATTCCAATAAAGGAATCTTAATCTCCAGTTTCTTCATAGCATCCGGAAAGCTGAAAAATTCCCTATCTTGACTCTTTTTGGTGGGAATCCTGGGGTAAGGTAGCTCTCGGTGATGAAGCTCTGGTGAAGGTTCTTTTTCTTTAGCTCTTGATTCCACCTGGCGTCCTGGTTCCTCTTCCTCTTTTTCAACCTCTTTCTCTTTTCTTTCTAAGACTTCCTTTTCTGTTGACAAGTTGTCACCAATACCCTTTCCTATCTCCTTGCCGCTTCGAGTGGAGATTGATTTGCAAACTGATTGTTGTTCATCAAACTCTCTTCTTATCTCCTCCACTTGCTTTGCTAGATGCATGAACGTTGCTTGCATTGCTTTTTGACTGGCTATCATCTCCTGTGTCAGCTTATTGAGTTTTTCTTCAATTCTGGAGTTGATATCAGGTGCTGAGTTGTCATTTTCTTGGTATTGACTGTGACTCTTGGAGGTTTTGTCATGGCTTCCTGTACTGTCTAGGAAGTAGACTTGTTCCACTCGGCCTTCAGGATAAGAGCAATGTCCATTAAAGTGATTTCCCTTGCAAAAATCGCATACCATTTTTGGAGCTATTTCGCTGACAGCTTGCATTACTTGTTGTTGTTGGATGAGCAGTTGCATTTGCTGGCTTAATTTCTCCATTTGCTCAAGAACTTTGACAGAATCTTGCTTAGGAAGCTCCTCTTTCTGAATTGGTTGATCCCAACATAGATCTTACTGATTGCTGGGAGCACAATTGTCAATAATTGTGAGTGCTTGCTTAGCACCTGTTGATAAAATCGAGCCTCCTGCTGCAGCATTTATGAAAGATTTGCATTTTGGCTTGAGTCCATTGTAGAAGAAGTTGAGTTAGGTAATATCATCAAAACCATGATTTGGGAATTTGAACAACAAGGATTTATACCTTTCCCAAGCCGCATACAATGGTTCATTTGCCTCCTGCTTGAATGTTGATATGTCTGCTTTAGCTTTAATGTAATGCTCCATAGGGAAGAATCTTCGCAGAAATTTTTCCTCAACTTCCTTCCATTTGGTTAGGCTTTGACTAGGTTGAAATGTTAACCATTCCCTTGCCTTACCTGTAAGAGAAAAAGGAAATAGACGTAAGTATACAACCTCTTTGTCCTCTTTAGCAAATCCCATCATGTCAACTAATCCAAAGAATGCAGAAAGATGAGTATTTGGATTTTCATGTTCTAAGCCTGAGAACTGGTGATTTTCAACAAGCTGAAGGTGTGAGGCTTTGAACTCTAAAATTTTTGTGGTTTTTGGAATGGCAATACTAGAGTGATATCGCATCCCTTGATGTGATATGTAGTCTCCCAAGGTTCTTTGTGATTGAGTGCCTTCCATGCTTCCACTTGTTTATTCACCTGGCTTGAGGCAACAAACTTGAAAAACGTAAGTGTGAAAATAAAATTAAAACAGAAATTCCTAAATATATACACTTGATAATTAGACCTGCCGAGGTCTACACAAATTGGAAACCGTTCCCCGGCAACGGCGCCAAAAATACTTGATGGGTTTCTGGAAAGCGAACCAAAAATCCAGTAGTATAATAGTAAGAGAGTTATCATATCCACAGGGAACGGTCAATTCGTGTATACTCGTGATCTATTTATTAAGGGAAACAACGGGTTTTGAGAATATTGTTGCGGAAATTGTAAACTGTAAATTAATAATCAATGAAAATAGAAAGGAAGAGTTAGAGACACTTTACTTGGATTAGGATTGAACTTCATATCATCACACCCTTCGTGCATATAAAAACTATCTATTATTTTAGGTTTACTCTATAATACCGTAGACAAACTATATTGCTAAGACCCCGAGTTACCAGCAGCCTCACCACTCAAAGGTAATCCATGCGGGCTCTCCCAAGCGACAGACTTACCCTCGTCTTATTTTGCTTTCTTTATTCCATTTGTGAAGGAACTCATTGATAAACCAAGCCTAATCATGTAGACGCACCTTCATTAGAGTACTTACACTACTCATCACTCATTAGGATACGATCATGTGTCGTTCACCTGGAATTACCATCAGCTAACCTTTGCTATCGATACACATGCCTAATCCTATGAACGCCCTTCGCTAGAGTACTGTCACTACCCATCGCTCATTAGTAACGCTCATGTGTCGGTTTTCTGATATCGAGTCCTCTTATTCAATCAGAGTTTGGGTTTCCTATGTCTAGGCTCCCCTATCCTCAATCGTAGTCGAAACTAGCCTATAACTCCGGCGCAAGCGTGGAAGTCAGGGATTACGCACAAAATAAGATTACCAATATTATAGACAGAGAGCTCGGGAAATAATAATATAAAGTTTACATACACTTGGGGATAGAATCAATTACATTCAATCCTAATGGAGAGTTAACTACATATGGTAGCCATACAAACCACCGAAGATGCTATCACCATCTTCAATCCTTGTGAAGCGCTCCTCCTCTCCTACTCTAAAGTTAGAACTGGTGCATTATCACTGAAATATAACTGAATTACAATAATCGTGCACACCTGATCTGGTGCAAGAGGTTCCTATTTATAGGCTAAGGAAAGACAAGGAAAATTGGGGAGAAATCTATCTAAAAACGGCAACAGGGCAAGAATCAGCGTGATCTGCGCTTCACCCTGCGCTACAGCGCAGGATGCAACACAGGTTCCAGAGGGCTGCGCTTCACCCTGCGCTGTAGCGCAGGTTGAAGCGCAAGATGCGTCCTGCAGCTTCAAACTTTCTCTTTTTAATTTGATCTCTCCCCGAGACTGGTTTTGGCTGATTTGTCTTTCCTTGTTTCCCTTTTCTTAATGAAATCTTGTATTTATTGAGCATCTTTGATTTATTTGGGACGGTTGTCTGCAGAATCCTTGTTTGATTGGCAGTGATATCTTCATTAATTGCTTCAAATAATCTTCAAATCTTTATTAAGTGTCTTCAATCAAACTTCAAATCTTGCAGATATCTCCCTCGTTTAATGCTATCTTTCCTTCAAATCAAATCCTTGCAATATCCTGCAAAAATCAGCAATATTTCCATCAAAGTAACATCAAATTCAAATCTAAGATTAATAAATACAATTTATCTAATTTTTACTAACAAGGGATTAAACTGGGGCAAAAATACCATTTTATCCTTGATAAGTGAACTAAAAAGTGCTCTAATTTATCCTACAATTTTCACTTATCAGTATCCCTAACTCCCTTCTAACTGAATCAGTTTTTCACCCTTCCTTGACTGATCAAGTTAAACTCTAATGTAGCCAATCTATAACATACAAGTTATAATAATAATAATTAATAGCGTATCAACCATATCATATATAATCATTCCTTTTTGGTTCAGATGAACTGTAGGAAAAGGACTTGAAATATAGCTTTTGAAAAGGTATATTTCTAGCATGTACCAAATTAATTGCCAAGTCATATGCCACTGATAGAAAAGAATAGAATATTAGCCATAAAATGCTCCTTTAGATCAATGAAAAATAACATGGGCTGGTTAAAAAAAAACAAGGTTGAACTCTTATTTAACGTTTGTGTTATAGAATATAAATAACTGAGTAGAGGAGTATGCAAACTTTCATGCATCCAACAAGAGTAAGCTAAAAAAGAATAACCCCTCTACCACCTCTATTTTTCTGATATTATATTCTTGTATAGTATAATATCCAACAAGAATATAGACAATAGGGCTGAATACAACTCCTTTGGGTTATACAATATCACCATACCAGAAAAAAGATATATCAGAAAAAGATGCATACAGAGATTATGTTAATGTTATTCATATCAATTAAAAAAAACAAGTTAGGTAGTCTATTATACATCTAAATGTTAATGTTCATAATCATGGGTTGCATATTAAAAAAGAAAATAAATAAATAACCAACATGACATGGTCCAATGTCCAAAACAATGTCCTACAAGTCATATAGCAAGCTTTATATTATAATTCTTAGTTTAGACTTAAGGTGAACACAAGCCTGGTCACATCAGCAATGTACTGAACTCAACCTATTGAACTTGCTGATGTGGTCATGCCTTCAATTATTCTAACTCCATTTTTGATGGTATGTTGCTGGTGGAAGCAGCTGGAGTTCAGAGAGATTGGACCAGTAACACTAGGGCTTGGGTGCATGAAGACCCAAGCCAAGTGAATTGACTTTTATTAAGTCAACATTGACCACACTACTCTTGGTCAACGTTTATTTTTCCATTATTTCAATTGTATTTTCTTTCCCTAAAATAGAGTGCCTAGTCATGGCCTCTAAACTCTAGCTTGATAGGAATTACCCATGTTTTAATTTTGATAGTATTTTTCCCTCTTACTCTCATATTGGGGCACTGAATGTATGGGTATAGAGTCTAAGAGGATGTTTAGTTAGTACGCACAGGAATCATGGGTTCAAATCCCATTAGAAATAGAATTTAATCTTCCTTTATTTTTCCTTTGAGTTGGTCACCCCCTATTGGCTATATAAGGGGAGCCTCTCCTACTTGTACTTCTTAATCTTCATTTGAATAGAAAATCTTTGCTTATATTTCTCTCTTGTGAGTTTAGAGGCTTGATGATTCTTGCTCAAACCATAGTGATTCTTATCCTGCTCCACGAGCTGGTGGCGAGTCTGCACCCAGGCTTATCTGCTGAAGGGGTTGCCTTCATCAGTGGCGCCTAAACCACCTCTTTTCTATCCACTTTTCCTTTTATTTACTTTAATTTTCTGCGCATTTTTCATTGACTATAGCTGCTGGAATTTCACATTTCATTGCCTCTAATCGGTTCATATTGCTCAATTCTAGATCCACTTCCTTCCTGCTATCAATTCCCATGGTCAGATAAGCATGAGTATCATATGCTACCTGAACTGGAAACAAAAAAGGCAAACTAATAGCCAAGGCACAACAACTAACTCCATCTGTGGTCTATTAGCAGCATAAAGTTTCTAATAGTCCTTTTGTTCTTTTTAAACATTGTACAAAATTATGTCTCTTTTTGTTAAATAAAGCACTTTTGCCATCATTAAAGTACATGTGTAAACTACATACACAACATAGAAACTTTTGTTCTTATATCCCTTGGCTGCTTCTTTGTGCTACGAATCTAGACATGGTCAGTTATAACTTATTTGGGGTCTACTTGTCAATGCTTCAGAATAAGTCAAATAAAGTAAAAAAAAATAAATGAATAAAGGGTCTAATACTTATACTAATACTAATAATCCTTCTCTCAAGTTTTTTAATCCATCTTATGCATAATTCACTCTTTACTGTAATACTAATATTAATAATAATCCTATTCTTTTTATCTTGCCTTGCCTATAAGTTAATTACAATCAAATTTATCAAGAAACTATCATATATGGTTACTGAAAAGTGGTGTCAATGGCAAATAAAAGCCAATGTTATTAAATCTAAGACATTGATGGGGCTCTCCCTACCTGAAAATCTCTGATATGTTAACCAAAGATTAAGACATCTCCTAGTTTTGTTCAGCCAACATGTCATTAACAAGGAAAACTAGCTATACTATTGTCATTTATAACATGAATAGAAAAGGAATCATTATCATATATAACATTATTATGCCTTAAAACCAATATCTATACTATTGTCATAGTTTCATTCATGCATCCTGATATTAATTTTCAATGTAGATTAATTCAGAAATTGAACAGAAAATGTGAAGTAGATCCAGAACCAAAATGAAGCAGCAGTAATTCAATGAACTTGACATGGCTCTGAGTGCTAGTATAGTCTCTTCTCTTGACTTAGTGTAGTGAAAATGAACTCTCAGTCAGAACAAGTAACCAAATTATTCCTAAATCAAATGCATCTTCAAGGTTATGTAAAGTAGACCTAGCATCTGCTTAAATTATTCCTAGAATATGCTTTATAACCTCTTCTCTACTCTCATAGAAACTACCTCATTCTCTTGAATTCCCATCCACACTTTCTCCACATTGACATTCCATTTTTTAACATCTTTTACTGGTATATACACAGAATTAGTCCTATTCTTTGGTAAAAACCACTTATAGTGTGAATAGGTCGTACTAGGATGAAAAAAGTCAGGAATACAACCAATATAGTGTATTGATGTTATGAACAATCACAGTAGGAAATTTAGAACTAGCATCTGAATAATGCAATAACACAACATTAGTCCAAAGCAACAAGAAAAAAAATTAAGAACTAAATATGCATCTTATTGTTTCACTTAGCACCTAAAGCCTTTGAACAAAACTCCAAACCGAGCGAATCTAAATAAAACAACATAATAATTCAGAAGTTGAAGAACAGGAAGACTAAATTTGAAGAAACTGTGAAAAATATTTCAATCAGATCTATCCATAAATCAGAATCAACATGCATAGAGGGAGAGAAAGAAATTTTACTTGAGTGAGAGGGAGAAGCTTGAGAATACAGGGAGAAGCTTGCGTGAGAGAGAGAAAATGTGGAGAGAAGCTCGATGGAGATAGCTGATAAGTGAAAAATAGTTGATAAATTAGTATATATTTTATTTCACTTATCAAGGACAAAATGGTAATTTCACCCCATATTTATCCCTTTTTATTTAATATTTAATAATTTGTATTTATTAATCCTAGTTTTGAATTTGATGCTATTTTAATAGATTTATTGCTGATTTTTTCAGGATTCTTACAAAGATTCAATTCAGAAATTAAATGGCATTAAATGAGGAGGATTTATGCAAGATTGTAGATTGATTGAAGACAATTAATCAAAGATGTGAAGAAGATTTGAATCATTAATGAGGAGATCAGAGCCAATCAATCAAAGATATTGCAGACAAGCTTCCCAAATAAACAAGGATTGTACAATAAATATAAAGATATCAGAAAATAAAGGGAAACAAGGAAAGGCAAACAAGCGAAAACCAGTCTCGGGGAGAGATCAACAAATTAAAAGAGGAAACTCACTCTCTGGTTGAATAAGATTACTCGATACTCTGTGACTGAAACATGAGCGTACTAATGAGCGATGGGTAGTGTGAGTACTCTAGCAAAGGCGTTTAGAGGATAGGCCTCAGTATCGATAGCAAAGGGTTATTTGATTGTCAATCCTGGAGTCGAGAGGTGAGTATATCTAATGAGTGAAGGTAGTGACAGTACTGGAGTGAAGGTATATTCAGTTCATAGGGCCACGTATATCAATTAATTCTTTACAAACAGAACAAAAGAGAGCAAAATAAGCCGAGGGTAAGTCTGTCGCCTAGGAGAGCCCGCATGGATTACCTTTGAGTGTGTGAGGCTGCTGGTAACTCGGGGTCTTAGCAATAAAGTTTTTCTACATATTTTATAGAGTATACCAACATAAATAAGTAGTCTTTATATGCACAATGGGTGTGATGAGATGAAATCCAATCTTGATCCAAGTAAAGTGTCTCTAACTCTACCTTTCTAATTCCAATTAATTGTCTACTTTCTTACCATTCTGCAATCATACTCTCTAAACTATTGCTTTCCCTTGATAAATACGATTTCGTTCTACATAAATAACTGTTCCCTGTGGATACGATACTTTTACTTACTATTATACAGCTGGTTTTGTGGTTCGCTTGCCAGAACACCATCAAGTATTTTTGGCGCCGTTGGCGGGGAATGGTTCTAATTTGTGTAGAACCCTGAGGTCTATTTATCAAGATTTATCTTATTTATTCTGTTTAGTTATTTATTTTTCTTTTTTTTAGGATTTAAATTTTTAGGACTTTTATTGTTTTCTTTTATTAAAATAAAAATATCCTTAACACTTACCCTTTTCCAAGTTTCTTGTTTATGCTTTTAAGAGGTCAGGCGACTCCTAATCAACTACTATTCGACCCAGAAATCGATAGGACGTCTCGACGAAACAGAGGTAGAAACTCAAGAAGGAGGAGAAGAAGGTTATTTGTTGAGGAGCCCAAAAATATGGCTGAAGAAGAAGTTCCTGTGAGAAGAACTTTAGGAGATTACATCTCCCATCAAGGACCAAGACACCACTCTAGCATTGTAGTACCACCTAATGCAAGAACCTTGGAGTTGAAGACTGCGCATCTGAATCTAATTAGCGCACATCAATTCGCAGGATTGGATGATGAGAATCCAAACTTTCATCTTTCTAATTTCTATGAATTGATTGGCACTATGGGGTTTGATGAGGGAAGTTTAGAATTTGTGTACTTACGCTTATTTCCTTTCTATTTGATAGGTCAAGCTAAGGAATGGCTACAGTCACACCCAAACCAGAGTCTGACTAATTGGGGTGTGGTTGAGGAGAAATTCTTGACTAGATTCTTCCCATCGGGGAAGCAAATAGAAGCCAAAGCAGAGATCTCAACTTTCAGACAAAAGGATGATGAGTCACTCTATGAAGCTTGGGAAAGATTCAAGTCCTTGCTGCGCAAATGTCCAAACCATGGTTTCGAAGACATAGCCCAACTCAACATGTTCTGTAAAGGGCTACGTCCAGACTCCAAATCATTTATAGATGCTGCAGCAGGAGGAACAATCTTGCCCGCAGAAGTTGATCAAGCTCTACAGATCATCAACAACTTGGCCATGAATGACCAACAAGCTCAGAGTGGGAGGCAGCCTGCACAATTAAAAAGGGGAATGTTAGAATTGAACCAGAACGATGCCCTATTAGCAGAGAATAAGCTCATCAAACGTCAAATAGAAGCATTGACTGATACTTTGAAAGCATTACCCCAACAACTGAAAGTTGTCTACTCATCACTTGTTCCTACCCAACCATTGATTTGTGACTTTTGTGGAGGAGACCATCCAAATGGTCAATGCACAATCCAAGAGACGCAACCTGAGCAAGTCAATTTCATGGGGAATCAGGGAAGGCAAGGAAATTTCTCCAATAACAATAACCAGTACTCTCAAGGATGGAAAAATAACCAAGCTAACTCTGGTTGGAATCAGAATGGAGGAAGACAACCACCCTATCAACAACAACCTTCAACTTACGATAAGCTGAATTCTCTGGAGTCAAAGATTGATACTTTAGTACAAGGATTTACTGGATTCAAGACAACAACTGAGGCATCAATCAAGACTTTAGAGAATCAAGTGGGTCAGCTAGCAGCAGAGATGGCAGAGCATAGACAACAACACTTCTCAGCTGTGACCCAAACAAATCCCAAGGCTCAATGCAACTTGATTGCTACTGATGGCAATGAGTCAGCGGAGGAGGATCCTGATGAGGAAGTTGAGCTCGTCTTTGAAGAACAAGCATCTCAAGAGGAAGCAGTTCATCAAGATGAGGATAAAGCAGCCCAACTAAAAGAAGAACCGCATGAAGAGAAGGTCTTAGTCACAAGTAAGTCACTTGACCCAGGTAAGTTCACTATACCCATATCTCTTGGTAATCTATCCTCAACTTATGCTTTATTAGATCTTGGAGCGAGCATCAATTTGATGCCGCTATCGTATTTTAATAAGTTGAGTAATGTGAAGGTCAAGCCTGCTAACGTGCAACTACTTCTTGCAAATCAATCTGCTCAAAGTTTGCATGGAATAATTGAGGATGTTGAAATAAGAGTAGATAAATTTGCATACATGGTAGATTTCTACGTTGCAGAGACAGCAAGGGAGGATACTGATATCCCCCTTATCTTGGGAAGACCATTCATGAAGGTTGCTCGAATGATCATCGATGTTGATCGAGGGAAGTTTGCAATAGCTGCAAAGGATGAAACCATTGTGTTTCATATTGATAGGGGAATACCCCTGTTACAACAAGAGAATGCCACTTCCCAAAACTCTCCGCAATTGCAAGGCTCTGAATTTCTGAGGAAGCCAAAAATGAGAGTAAAAGCCCCAGAGTCCATCTGGGAATTCAAGTTTAAAAGGAAGAAGCGATCAACATCAGACACAGAGGAAGATAGTGACAATGAAGGACGAGTCACTAATTTGCATGGAGGATGGGAGCTTAAAGGTAGAACTGGCATGGAGACCAACATCATCCTCCACTTGAGGCCACCTTAAGGAAGTTACAATACCAGGCGTCGAGCTAGAAGACGTTAAACAAGCGCTTCCTGGGAGGCAACCCAGTGTTTGTAAGTTTTTAATTTTATTTCAGTAATTTTTGAGTCTTAGGAATTACCTGTGAGAATAAGAAGCTGTTGAATTGAGGATGTAAATTAAAAATTGCATGAAATTAGGTAGGAGTAGCAGAAGCAGAGAGTTACTGGAAGCTGCGCTTCAGCCTGCTCTATAGCTCAGGATGAAGCGCAGAAATTACTGATGCTAATCAACTCTCTGGAGTCTGCGCTTCACCCTGCGCTAAAGCGCAGAGGTGAAGCGCAGCGGCACGCTTCACCTTCTGTGGTGATGCGCGCTCCACTCTGCACTATAGCGTAGAGTGAAGCACAGGTATCGTCTTTAAATTTGAAAAGACGTGAACGGTTGAACTTCCCTCCCTTGTTTTCTCTGATATTCCTTACCCTTTCTTTCCTGTTTCTCACTCATACAGCCTCCTTTTCAGTTTCTGACTTCATCTCAGGTATGCTTTTATAGTTTTCTTCCTTTCTAACCGATTGGAATTTTTATTTTTCGCTTTATTTGAGCTTAGCTTTAGAGTAATTAGTTTAAAAGTTTAGGACCTTTTAGGAAGAAAATGAGTAATGAAAAATGCTTAAAAATAGTTTGCATGTGGTTAGGATTCTTAGTGGAACAGTCTGTTTGCTTTGGTGGTAGTTCTGAAAAGTGCTCAATGATTTCTGCAAATTAATTTTGTTGATGCATGTATGCTTATAATATCCTGATATTTTTGCATGCTTTAATTAAATTAATTATGCCCTATTGCATGTTGCTAATAACATGATTTTTTAGCATGAATTTAATTCTCACTTTTGCCTGATTAGGATTGTTTAGGACTGCTTTAATTGATCACTTTAGCATGTCTTAATTAATTAATTGGCATTAATTGGGTAATTAATAAAATCAAATTTTTATGCACAATTGTTTGGTTATTTATTCTGATCTTTGAAATTAAATTGGCCATTTAATTTCTTAATTTTGAATAATTAAATATTATGATGCATAATTATTTTGGTTTATTTCTCTTTTGCAGATGCCTCGCACAAAGTACGTTGGTGCCTCTAGTTCCTCTAGACAGGGCACAGGGGGTACCAAAGGGAAGGCTCCCCAGAGGGAACTTGCTTTTGATCTTTTCCGCTTTCAGGATCTTAAGACCTTTGAAGCATATACTGATATTGCAGACTGCAAGTTCATCAAGGAGAGACGAGTGCTCCTTGAAGAGGGGGAGTACGAGGAGTTTTCTGCGGAGATTCATAGGAAGCGTTGGGACCGCCTCAGCAGGCCTGATGAGTACTTTGACCCTAACATTGTTAGGGAGTTCTATGCCAACACTGTTAGAGATCAGGACATTAACATCAGGCAGGAGTCCTATGTGAGAGGACAGGTGATCCGCTTTAATTGCGATGCAATAAATGCACTACTTGGACACCCGATTGAGGAGAACAGAGACCTGGTTGACTGCCAGTACCAGGACAGGATAGAGGCCGTTGGTAACAACGGCAATGAGCCATTAGACTTGGAGACTACTCAGCTTATCTGCCTCCCATGACGTTCCTTTGAGAGGAACAGGTACAGACATGCTGCTAGGATCCACAGGAGGGATATGAGGAGCATTACACAGATGTGGACAGTGTTGGTACTTGCCAACATCTACCCCACATGGCATGTTTCTGATATTGTTATGCCCATGGCCCACCTCATCTACACTATCCTTTCCAGAAGGGTGATCGACGTTTCTCAGATCATCACAAAGAAGATTGGGGAGTATGTCACTGCAATATACCGTAGGACACCCAACTCCAGGATCCGACTTGGCTTCCCATCTTTGATCACCGCACTCTGCAGGTCTAGGGGGGTTAGGGTGAACCCTACAGTTCGCATTCTACCTCCCATGGATAGAGCCTACATTGAAGATAACTGTATTGCAGCTGCAGAGTTGGGGGTTGAGGATGAGCAGCAGCAACAGCCACACCCATTACAGTAGCCACCACCACCACCAGCAGTTAGGGATGCTTCAGCATGGGCCCAGCGTTTGAGACCCAGCATACTCACATGATGGCACAGATAGCCACTCTCCATCGAGCTGCATTACACTTTCAGAGTAGTCATCACCAGACTGGAGTGGACCCCATTCTCCCCTCACTCTTTAGGGAATATTTGCAGTGGCCTAGGGACAGGCCTATTCTCCAGGGGGGATGGTGCAGCTGGAGCTGAGGATAGAGACCACATGGCGGACTAGTCATTTTCTTTTCTATTTGGTGCTTTTCTTTCTTTTTCCTTTTCTTTTGATTATTTTTTTTTAATTTCTCTTTGATTTGTACTGTATCCAACCATATCCCATATATATATATATATATCATGCAGTACTTATCCTGTTAGTTTGTGAAAAAATTTTAAAATTTTTTAGGATTTTAGGATTAGGAATCAAGGTAATTTATTCTAATTCTCTGTAAATAAGTAGTTTAACTAACCAATCTAGGAAAGATGATAGGGTCTTGTGATTAATTCCATAATCAGTTAGGAGTAGGGTACTTCTCAAGAGAACCTATCAGGGTAGTTTATTAAATCTAGTAAGTGCTTTAGCAAGGAAATTTTAGCCCAACCGGTGAGATGAGAGCCCTAAACACTTAAACACTTATATTAAGAGCTTTTCACCACTGCTTGTCAACTGTTATTGCTTGAGTTTCTGAAAATTGTCTTACTGGTAGAAGGTATGGAAGTGATCAAGGCACAATTTTGTGATTCTAATATTTTGCTAGTGCCAAATAGCCAACCCTGCATTAATTTTTCCATTTATTGATTGCCCAATTGAGCTTTTAATGTTTCTTTTGATGCACCCTAGCCATTATCATTATCAATGATCAATGATCATACCATGTCCCTTAACACTTCGGATAGAGAGCAAGGTGCACCACAATAAAATGGGACAAGCAATTGATAAAGAGGTTGGTCACAAGGAATCCAAGAGAAGGCACAAGGAATCACAAAGAAAGGATTCTCCCCCACCAAAAATAAGTTCTATATTGTTCTCTATGTTATGTCAAAAACATTCTGCACAAAGTGTGGAAAATAAATAAGTTGGGGGGAGAAAATTCTTCAAAAGAAGAGGCCAAAGCTGAAAAAGGGTGACCATTCAAGAATCATCAGGTGAATTGAGAGAAGTTTCAAAGCACAACCACAAGATGCTCTCTATTCAAAGTGTTCTTTGAATATCCAGAAAAACCATGTTTCTTGATAGCCCAGCCTCATTACAACCTAAAGACAGACCTTTTGATCCATACTAACTGCTTGCAGGTTCAGACCTTGGAAACGACTATCAATTCTAGTTGTTCAACAGTGGGTGAAAATGATTGAGGGAAACACTTACCTGTGAGAATGAGAGATTTCCTTGGTTTATCACTTACTGCTTTAATTGCTATTTTTTTAGAAAGTTTAATTGGTGCTTGTATTTCTATCCTAACTGTTGATTGATAATATCTTTTGATTCTGATTTTTTCTTATGATTGGAAAGTGACTTCTTCTTAGGAAGGAGTTGAGGGATGATTACCTTGAATCGGTTTTTGTTTTTGTAAAAATACACTAGGGATTAGAATTGATTGTGAATGCAAAGAGGTCTCTTGCTTGAGGACAAGCAAGAATTCAAGTTGGGGGGAATTTGATAAGTGAAAAATAGTTGATAAATTAGTATATATTTTATTTCACTTATCAAGGACAAAATGGTAATTTCACCCCATATTTATCCCTTTTTATTTAATATTTAATAATTTGTATTTATTAATCCTAATTTTGAATTTGATGATATTTTAATAGATTTATTGCTGATTTTTGAAGGATTCTTGCAAAGATTCAATTCAGAAATTAAATGGCATTAAATGAGGAGGATTTATGCAAGATTGTAGATTGATTGAAGACAATTAATTAAAGATGTGAAGAAGATTTGAATCATTAATGAGGAGATCAGAGCCAATCAATCAAATATATTGCAGACAAGCTTCCCAAATAAACAAGGATTGTACAATAAATATAAAGATATCAGAAAATAAAGGGAAACAAGGAAAGACAAACAAGCGAAAACCAGTCTCGGGGAGAGATCAACAAATTAAAAGAGGAAAGTTGAAGCTGCAGACGCTAGCTGCGCTTCACCCCGCGCTATAGCGCAGGTTAAGCGCAACTCTCTGGAACCTGCGCTACAGCCTGCGCTGTAGCGCAGCTTGAAGCGCAGAACACGCAGATCACGTCCCAGTTGCTGTTTTTAAGAAGATCTCTTCCCAAATTTGCTTTGTCTTTCCTTATCTATAAATAGAAACCTCTTGCGTCAGTCCTAAGGGTGACGAGGTTAGGAAGTTACAGATTTAGTGAATTTGTAATGTATTCTAGCTAAGTTTAGAGTAGGAGAATAGGAGCGCTTCATGAGGATTGAAGATGGTGACAGCGTCTTCAATGGTTTGTATGGCTTCTTCATGTAGTTAACTCTCCAGTGGGATTGGATGTAATCGATTCTATCCTTGAGTGTATATAAATGCTATATTATTGTGTCAATAAGGTCCCTATCTATAATGGTGGTAGTTTTATTCTGTGTTTATTCCTAATTCCCACGCTTGCGTCTGGAGTTATAGGCTAATCTTTTCTATTCTTATAGTTTAGATTAGGAGCGAGAGTGGGGGAGCGGATTCTGAAGAAACTCACTCTCTGATTGAATAAGATTACTCGATACTCTGTGACTGAAAGATGAGCGTACTAATGAGCGATGGGTAGTGTGAGTACTCTAGCGAAGGCGTTTAGAGGATAGGCCTTTGTATCGATAGCAAAGAGTTATTTGATTGTCAATCCTGGAGTCGAGAGGTGAGTATATCTAATGAGTGAAGGTAGTGACAATACTGGAGTGAAGGTATATTCAGTTCATAGGGCCACGTATTTCAATTAATTCTTTACAAACAGAACAAAAGAGAGCAAAATAAGCCGAGGGTAAGTCTGTCGCCTGGGAGAGCCCGCATGGATTACCTTTGAGTGTGTGAGGCTGCTGGTAACTCGGGGTCTTAGCAATAAAGTTTGTCTACATATTTTATAGAGTATACCAACATAAATAAGTAGTCTTTATATGCACAATGGGTGTGATGAGATGAAATCCAATCCTGATCCAAGTAAAGTGTCTCTAACTCTACCTTTCTAATTCCAATTAATTGTCTACTTTCTTACCATTCTGCAATCATACTCTCTAAACTATTGCTTTCCCTTGATAAATACGATTTCGTTCTACATAAATAACTGTTCCCTGTGGATACGATACTTTTACTTACTATTATACTGTTGGTTTTGTGGTTCGCTTGCCAGAACACCATCAATAGCAAAGAAAAGATCAATAGAGAAAAGGGAGAGGAGAAGCTCGAAGTGACAAAGAGAGCGAAGAGGAGAAGCTCAAAGTGTCGGAGAGATTGAGCAGTGTGCGAGATGCGCGAGTGAGGTGGAATTCTAAATTCTCTCCTTGGTGCTGGGATTTAAAATCCCTTCATTTCAGAAAAAAAAATTCCCCGTTAAATTTCTAAAATTTCTAAAATTTTATGAATTTATTATCCAAACAAAAAATTTTAATCTAAAGCATTTTAAATACTCACTTAAAATACATTCCTGACTTAAATTACCTCATCCAAACACACTATAAGAGAATTTAAGGCACTAATTGACCCAAAGATCAGCTCTGCTCAAGTTAGTTATTCGTATCTAATCGTTGCTTAGCAAGCCATTTACTTTTTTTTTGGGGGGGGGGGGGTAATACTTGGCCATGTTGATACTTGTATGTGTCAAATGATATAATTAATTTAGCAATATATATGTCTTTTCTTTTTTTATAATTTAGAATTTTACATATTGAGATCTAATGTCGATGACAATTAGAGATATCACCAATGAGTAAAACCTCAATTTCATACTCGGACTTATCATCTCTCTCCTCATTACTCCCCCAAACTAAACAAATAATACAAAGTAGTTTCAAACTTTCAAATATTTGTCATGTTAGTCCTCCAACGTTTCACTGAATATGTCGCGTTGGTCCCCGAGGACCAACATGGTAGATGCTATCAAAGATAGAGAACAATTTATAAAATTAATCAAGTTTTACGACTAAGGAGCTGATATATGACATATTCGGGGATAAAATTGAGGGTATTCTCTAGGAGCAATGTAACTTTTATAAAACGTGCAATTCTAATTGCATGGGTTAATTTTTTTAGGATGATCGTAGTAATTAACACCTGGGTTTTGATTCATAAGATTTGTTTTCTATCTTCAATTCTTCTATTTAAAGATTTAATAGAAAAAAGAACCTTATTGTAGATAAAGTTCATATTTTCGAAAAATTTTTATAATTTAAGTATATGCATATTCTTTATTTTCATTGAAAAAATATGGATATAAATAATAAAAATTTCAAAATTATTATTGTTAAACTATGTACATAAAAAATATTGAAAAACATTTGACTTTTTTTTTCTATTTATAAAATTTAGGTTTTTGTGTTAAAAAAATGTACTATAAATATATCTAATTCCTTGGGTATGTTGATATTTTATTAAGAAATTTTGGAAATTAACATTATTGTAATAAAAAGAAATTAAATCCATTTTCTTTTGTTTCGTAAGACATATGATTGTGTAACAACTTTAAAATCTATTTGTATTAAAAAAAAGCGACATCTTATGTTGTGAAGTTGTTAATCACTTTTTTTAAGGTATCTATTAGATATAACAATTTATGTATATGGAGTAACATTTCTTTTTAGCAGTGATATTTAAACACAAAAAAAAATCGTTAAAATTTGTTACCGTTAAAAGGAAATTGAAATATCAACAATTCTTATTTAGGTAAACTCTTATAACTGACATAAAGTTGATTTACCTTTAAATAGGTATAGATTTTCCAATTAGCTTGCATAGTCACAGCCTCGTCGATCATTTTCAAATTGATTTTGTACAAATCACTTAACTATCTGTAAATTTGAAACAACGCATTAACAGAAATAGGCATTCAACATCTGTGTTTAGTTGGCATGAAGGTACATCAGGTATATCGTTGTTGAGCCTTCTACTTTAAAAGCATCAAACCAAACCTCCATACGCACACACATTTATCTTCAACCATTATTTTTAAATTAAAAAACCTGCTTGGACTTTTCACAAAGGCAAAATCTCCACCATGGTCATCCCCCCATCTTCATCACATGTCGTGGTATGCAATTTTTATAATATAAGTTCAAACACTTTGTCCTCCTAAATCTTACTTAATGTGCCTTTTTACGCATGTTTGAATTTTCTCTAAGTTAGAACAAAAGAATAATGTTACAAACATTGTTGATAGCTAATTATTCAATGATAACGGTTTATATACAGGTTAACATGAGCTTCATATCCAAAACATTGATATTTTCATTATCGACCCTAGTGTTGTTATCAAGCACAACATACTCAGTTTATCAAGTGCATGAAAATCCTATCAAGTCAGCTACTTTTGTGTCTGAAAATTTTGAAGTGGGACCCGGATCAATTGTGAATAAAGCATTGCTAGATATCCAATTTCCAAGGGGTCATATTGGAGTTAAAAGTTTCGATGCTGAATTAGTTGATGAAAAAGGAAATTCGGTACCTTTGTATGAAACATACCTCCACCATTTTTTTGCTATAAAATATTTTAAAAAAACCAATACGTCCCAGAACTCTAAGGATCGTCACGATCCTTTTGAGGGTTTCATTTTCAAGAGAAACGAAGGAACATGCAACAGTTATATTCTTCCACATTATTGGGGCTTGGGAACTGAATCAAGAGGAACAACTTCAAAAATTCCAGATCCTTTTGCGGTAGAACATGGTAACCCTGCATCTATTCCACCTGGATATGAAGAGGGATGGCTCCTTAACATCATGACTATTGATACACGTGGTGCAAAAGATAAGAAAGGTTGCACTGAATGCAGATGTAACCTTTTCAATCTCCCAAAAGATTTTTATAATGTCACAATGGGCGTTGATGGCAAACCATTGAGCCCAAATTATAAAGGAGGAATCTTTTGTTGCCATGACGGCTTGCAATGCAAATTGAAAAACGGTGTCCAAGCTCCAAGCAGAAAACTTTCCCTAAGATACAAAATAACATGGGTTGATTGGAATGAACACCAAATTCCTCTAAAGTTTTATATACTTGATTCAACTGATCGCGTGAGAAAAAATGGTACCGACACAATTCATGATTGCCAGGTAAATAAGTTATTCAAGAAATTTCATAAATTGACTTTGCCGTTTCGATTAGAAGCCAAAACATAATAATGGTCTATTACTTTGTTGGAAGCAAGTGAGCATCAAGCCTTTTTAATTTGTTACAGGCAGAGTATACTATTATGACAAACGGTAGTGGTGACTATCATGTCCAAAAAGCAAACATACCAATGGAAAAAGGTGGTTATCTCATCTATGGCACAGGTCACATGCATGCAGGTGCTGTTAACGTAACTCTATATGGACAGGTAATGTTCAAAACCTGCCATCATTCTCACATGGTCTTTTGATTTGTTGATATATCGTGTTTTATTAAGATTTATGTGCTTCATATACTTATTAAGTGGTAGTTTCTTGATTCCATATTATAGTAAGAAGTAAAAATATTATAATGCATTCTTCACTACTAAAAATTATGTTTTTTATTGATTCAGGATGGAAGGGCTTTATGTACTTCAACACCAAAGTATGGAACGGGAAAGGAACCAGGAAATGAGAAAGGATATTCTGTTGGAATGTCTGTTTGTTATCCAAAACCAGGTTCAATCAAGATTAATGATGGCGAGACTTTGACCGTGGAATCTAGATATAAGAACGGATTTTTCACTGGAGTTATGGGACATATGTACATCTATCTAGCAGATAGGCTACCAAAAGAAAGAATTACTCCTCAAAATAACCCCACTTTGTCTTGATATAGACTTTATTTATTTCAAATTCCATCTTGTTATTTTGAAATCAAAATAAATAAGTTACAAAAAGGAAAATTGTTTAGAAAGCTTCTTCCAGAGTCTTCCACTTGCTATAGAAAACACTTTAAACAACATGTAGTAGTTATTTGTATCCTATATATATTTTAGAAAATTGGAAATTGGATATTCACTATGAATCATTTTGATTGTATAAAGGCGTTGTACTTTGATTCCATACTCATGACATATCGATGATATGTCTTTAACATATAATGAATTACTTTTGTTACAATAAGGACTACAATTGCACTTTACCTAGAAGCGTAAAAAAAATCTGGCAGTACCAAAAATAGAGGGTTATCCTTATATCATAAGGCTATCCCAATATATTTATGTGTGTATAATATAATTTGTATATATATATATATAATTACTCAAGGTCTTTCCATTTTTGTTTTTTGTCAAAACGTTGTTTAGAAATTGAATTTATCTTATAGAATTAGAGAGTTTGTTATGCTCTTGAAATAGAGGAAGAAGAAAAATAAACCAGTGAAAAGAGGAGGAAAACAAAAAGGCCAAAAAGTGTTATCATTCTAACTACCATGTGTAGGATCTAGCTATCAAATTT
The DNA here is from genome assembly GCA_026901365.1 of Sesbania bispinosa. Lineage (NCBI taxonomy): Eukaryota > Viridiplantae > Streptophyta > Magnoliopsida > Fabales > Fabaceae > Sesbania > Sesbania bispinosa. The sequence goes on from QLOH01000019.1 coordinate 72,734, forward strand.
AAGATAATGTAGTATCAGTTGGTTAAGGCACTTGAAGTCTAACCGCAGTTACGAGACATATCAGAAATTTTAGAAACAAACATAACACTATGAAATGGAGAATCAAACAAGTGTCGTGTATCAAGGATACACATGTAATCTATTATGAAATTAGAAACTTATACTTTTGGGACCACTCAACTACCACTTTAACCCCCAACAAGTATCCCTAACTCCCTTCTAACTGAATCAGTTTTTCCCCCCTTCCTTGACTGATCAAGTTAAACTCTAATGTAGCCAGCATATAACATATAAGTTATATTAATAATAATTAATAGTGTATCAACCATATCATATCTAATCATTTTTTTGGTTTCAGGTGAATTCTAGGAAAATGACTCGCAATATAGCTTTTGAAAAGGTATATTTCTAGCCTATACCAAATAAATTGCCAAGTCATATGCCACTGATAGAAAAGAATACAATATCAGCCATACAATACCAAATAATGTCCTAATTCCTAAATTAAAAATAATGCCTATTGGGAGCACCATTTCTAAATCCTTGAAATTATTTCGCACATTATCGATATCGACAAAAAATACGTCACAACGCTTAGGTAATCCAACTGTGACTTAAGCATAAAATTACCCAAACACAAATCTATGAATTACAATTAAACTACCACTCAGTGGCTTACTACAACATTACAGGTTCTCAGCCTATCCATTACATCTCATCATATCTAGTACATCACAGTTCTAAATTATAACTACAATAACAATACTCCAACAATCAATCCACCTGAGCCCCAATTCTCCAGTCTAGCAACCAGACAACAACCTGCACATCTAAAAATGTTTCCCATAATGTGGGATGAGACTACGTCTTAGTGAATGTGGCAAAACATGCAGTATAGGGAAACAAGTACATGATATGCAGCAAGCATGACATAACTAGATCAGTTCATAAAACATTCACAACGGTGATCATAGATGCAATGTTAGCCATCACAATGCCAATCATATATGCAATGTTAGCCATGAAGTGTTTTACCCAACACCCAATGGGTGTTTCCACTATAACGACGAGGCTAGACTGAGCTCAGACTAACAGGAACCGTCGTTCCTGAAGGCCATAAGGACCTTACCCTTAACTGTGATAGATTCAAACATTAAATTCCTATTTTAAACATCAAAGCCAAGGACCCGAAGATTCTTTTTTACATGAAGTCCATGGACCCAAGGAATATCTTTAACATGAAGTCCAAGGACCTAAAGATCATCTTTAAACATGAAGTCCAAGGACCCAAGTCTTGTTATTTAACATGAGGTCTAAAGACCCAAAAATCATTTTGTACATGACACCCAAGGACCCAAATAATTCCTTTCAAAACATGAATAAATGGTGACATGAGATATGATAATAATTTCATGAGCATGAGCATGTGCATGAATGCACAACATTTCCATGGTTTCAATATCAACAATCCACAATTTCACAAAATCCCTAAATCCTCTAACCTAGGGTTTGAGCAATAAAGACATATAACCAAATCAATCCAACAATCAACCCTAGATTCACCTCTAATCAACCATAATAAACAATATAAGCAAGGAAAATGAGGATAGGGAGCATACAAGGGAGTTAAACCAAAATGAAAGTGATGTTGGGCTTAAGCTACAATGGAAGATACAAGTTATTCCTCAAGTCTCTCTTGTATTGATTGTTTTGGTTTTGTTATAGAAAATAGGTTCTTTAAATTTCAATTTATTTTGCTGTGCCAAACAAGTTTCAATAGATGTGGCACATGTATTGATTGTTTTTAGTTTTAGGCAATATTTGTGTTTGGTTATTCTTCCTTGATTGATTTATGATTATGCAAATTGAGTTCATATATAATTTTTCAAGTTTGGATAGCTTGGTAGCTAAATTACTCAACTTAGTATTGATTTACCACTAGTATAATCGATTACTTCAGTTGGTAATGGACCCCAAGTTGACCCAAAACTGAAAACTGCTTGAATTCATGATCAGGATTGATTTAATCGATTACCTGATGTAGGTAATCGATTACCTGCATAATTGATGACAGGAATTGCACAGGATCTAGAATTGAGCAAAACAAACCAATTAGAACCACAAAATAGCAATTAATTCACAAAAATTAGGTGCTGGACAGCAGCTAATTTGCGTGAGAAAATGAGAGAAAATGAGAGAAAGTGAGAGAAAGTGAAAGAAAAAATGGAGAGGAAAGAAGTGGAGGGACGCCACTGAAGCAAGAATCCTCCTGCAGCAGATAAGTCCAATTGCCAGACGCCACTAATTCAGGAGAATTAGATAAGTCTCGCCATGGTTTAAGCAACAACCACCAAGCCTCACTCAACTCACAAAGGGAGGAGAAAATTTGGCATAGTGCCTTTACTTCAAATTCATGTTGTGAATACATGGAGAGAAGGCTCCTATTTATAGGAGAGGAGGGGGAAGGGGGCGGCCAAGTGAGGCATTACAAGGGGGAGAAAAATAAGAGATGGGTGAATTCCCATCCTAAATGGGATTTGAACCCATGCCCCTAATGGCTTATGGCTAAGCTAAGCCTTAAGCCAATAAACCCCTATATTAGCGCCCAAATACATAGGAAATAGAAAAAGATGAGTTAAATTCTATCATATGTGGGAAATGATCCCATGACCTCCTAAACCTTGTAGCAAGGTAACCTACTAACCATTAAACCCAAGCATGGGCGCCCCTAATTAAGGAAAAGACAAGTATATCCTAAATACATCATGAAATCCTAATTACATCACAAAATCCTAATTACATAGGTTCCTAATTAAGTTGAGTCTTGTATGTAGACTTGACTTCTTGATCAATCATCAAGACTTGACCAAGGGTTGACTCTCATGAAGGAAGACTCATGCTTGGTTCAGCTCCAAGCACTTCAAGTAGCTCCAAGTTGATCCTAGCCACCAGCTGCCAGTTCAGAGGTCCACTGACAGGTTGTCATCAAGAACCCATGACCTCCTAAGCCTTATAGCAAGGCAACCTACTAACCAATAAACCCACTAAAAATAGCTCCCAAGTAGGAGGAATTAAAAGAAAATTACAATCAATAAAAAGAAAATATAAGAGAGTCCTAATTAAGGGTGGTCCATAAGACAAGGGTCTTATCCAAGGTCAAGGTGTCCTTCTGTAGGGTAGTGACCTTTATTTTGTAGGGTAGTGACCCTTTATTTGTAGGACACTAATTTCTCCAACTTTTCCTTGCTTGAAGCTCAGGCTTGTAGTTGGTGCATATCCTCCAGTGTAGGTCTTGCAGGTCCAAGCTTCTAGCAGTGTCATCAATAATCTGATAAGAGTTCTTTGTTGATTCGCTCTGGTTTAATCGATTACCAAGGCTAGTAATCGATTACCACAGAGTCTGCATAATACTGGACGTTTTCAAAACTTTTTTAACTGATTTTTTAACAAACTTTTCAGTTTCTAACTAACCAAAAACTGATTTAATCTGTGATTTTCGAAATCAATGTAAGAGAGGGCAAAGTTTTGAAAAGTATGTAAGATTCTCTTTAGAAAAACTCTCCAAGAATTTTACTCAAAAAGTTCAGAAATTCTGCAGCTCCAAAAACTCTAAACTCAAGATGATTAGACAAATGGAAGAAAGTTTTTGATATTCTCATGGAGTTTATCTGCACAAACAAGGTTCTATTGTTCTAGACTCAGTTCTTTATTGATATTTTCTTAATTGGGTTATCTCTTGAATAGGGTGTTCATAGAGATTTGTTTGAAATCTTGTAACGAGGTGTCATGAGTAAGGTTGATGTTCATATGACGGGGGTGTCATTGAAGAACATGCTTTTGTGGGGTGCAAGAGTCAAACCTTTGTTTGTTTTTTGTAAGTCTTTCTTTAGGATTGAATGTGCATGGTGTTTGTAATCAATTCTATAGTGAAAGTAGGTTTAGTGGTGTGCTAAATCTAAACTAGATGTAGGCCCCTTTTGTGGCTGAACCAGTATAAACGACTGTGTCATCTTCTCTATCCTTACTCTATTTGAATTGAGTTTCCTGGATTATAAATTTGAATCTCGATCTGCGTGATAATTGTGAATTGTTAAGTGTTAATTTATACTTACTGTAATATTGAACTGAATCAGAAAATTGAATCACGAAATCTGAGTAATCAATCTTGGAAATCAATTACCCTCTGCATTAATATTGGTAATTAATTATCTTCTGCAACTTATTGATCCGCTACAACTTTTGATTTTAAACTCTGAAAATTTATCTTTTGAAAACTCAATTTGAAAGAATCTTGAAGGAAAATTAGAAAGGGGAAAACAATTTTTGATTTTATAAAAGGACCAAGTTTTTGTGAATCTATTCAACCCCCCTTCTAGATTCCCTCTGGGACCGTCAAGTGAGTGGGTGAACCATACTCACCTTAGAGCAAGGAAGAAGGAGGAAAAATGGAAGCAAAAGAACGGAAGAGTTGAAGAATCCAAGGCTTAAGATGGTAGGGAGGCTTCAATCCAACTAGCTCCTTCTCTTTCTCACTTTCTCTTTCCAAAAACTCTCCCTCTCTCTCTAGAAACCCTAAGAAAGAAGAGAAAATGAAGAAGGGGGAGAGATTCAGCGAATTAATGAAGACAGGGACGCGCTCGCACACTTGAGCACGTCCTGGGGAGCTTCAGCGCCCAGAGCTTTTGTATGGGAGAAAACAGCAACAGGCACGCGCGCTTGAGCGCGCACCAGGGCGTTTGAGCGCCCAAAGTTGCTGCAAGAATTCCAAAATTCACTCGCGTAAACTTGATGTTTAGAGGTGCAAATTAGCTCGGAATACTATCGTATAGCATATCAAACTAAAGCCCCGGATCTTAGGTTTATAATGCAAGTTGAATCACCTCAATTGGACACCTATAACTCTAGATATTATCGAATTAATGCACCAAGGTCATTAGGCTTAAAACCCAATTTTAAGCAATAACCTTGGTTGAAACCTGACGGGGCGTACTTTACATGAATCATGTTATAACTCATCAATTCACTCCAATAAGGCTAACGTTAACGGTTCTAAGTGTCCATGAGACTATGCTCCTCTATTCCCTTGTTCCTTTCCATAAAATTACCTTCTACGATCCTACCCCGGTTCCTTGAGTCTACACCTCTCCTCTTCCTTCCCGTCAATTCGTTTAAGCTTAGTTCCTTCCATCTTAATCTAATTCCCTAGTTCCAATGTCTCTACTTCCTTCCCCACCTCTTCATCGTACTAGTATTTCTACCACCGGGTGTGACTTCTCCTATGCTAACTCTACAGTCAGGTTTGGCTTAATACCAAGTTTTTCCCTTCTCGGTTCCCTTAAAACTCATAACTCTTAATCGATTCCCTAACTCTCATCTTATTTTCCCTTCCAACCCCTAGGTTCTTACTTCTAACTTCCCTTCTTATGGTGGGATTCACAGCCTAAGGCTTCCACGGTATTTCTAAATTCTAATCCTTCTTCCTCATCCCCACTACCCTTAACGATTCCATGCTGGTCTAGTAGTCCTACCCTCTCTCTTATCCACTTAAAACCTAATTAACACTAACTCCATTCCCTTCAATATGACTGAGGGATACTAAAGATCGATTGGGCTTCCTAGTTTCAATTTACATCTCTCACCAAGCTTACCTATATCCTTGGGGTCGGTTGCTTTCTAATGATTCTTATGTCATTATTGGTACCCCAACATTCGGTTATTTGTCTATTCTAGTCATATCTAATAACAAAGTAATCCCGAGGCCACACCTACACATTCACTCGGCCCAACCATCAACCCAAATAAGGTGAGTAAGCCAAGAATTCAGATCATACCAAAGTGTAAAGGTTTTAAACTTCTCATGTCAAAATCCCAAAGTTGAGCCATACCCATACAAGGTTTTTTTAAAACCATTCAGAGGGGAAGAGAGAGAAGGAATGAAGGCTATGGCTCCCTAAGTCTCTACTTCACTAAAGATCAATCGAGCAACAATAGGTAACCAAGGTGTAGGGGCTAACATACCTTAGGCGCTAAAAAAATTATATATTTTAAACATTAGTTTCAAATGTGGCAAATTCAACCAAGAAATGGGGAGATAGTCAATCAAGAACTATAAGTTAGGTCATACCATGTCTTAACCCAAAATCATCCAAGATGAGCCTAAGATTCAGAATGTGTCCATAAACAACACTTAAGCATACGAGACAATTTGGAGGGTTAGACACAACCATAATCTTCCGACCACACACATGAGGTAATGGAGAGTAACTCAAGAAACCCCTTGAGTTAAAGTCTTGTCACCCCTTAACCGAGTGTCCCTAACTTAAGGTGAAAGGTCAAGGTACAGTCATTAGGTAATCTTCTTCTAACTGCTAAGCATATTATGTATTTTATGATCAGTCACCCTACAACTTACCATTCTACTTACCAAGTGATGGAAATCGATTAGAAGACATAATCCTAAAACTACTTCCATTTCACACAAGTCTAGGAACCATGTAAATCAATTTAAGCGAAGTCATAACTCTCGGAATCATACTCTTAAGCGAGGAAACAAACATCATATAGGCTATAAGTTGACCCTATGAGGTGAGAAAGATCAATTAAAGGGACATAGGACTTAAGTCACTTCACCTCTTGATTAATTTCATCCATCCTAAGGTCAAGGAGTAAAATGTAGCTATTGGATAAAGTCCTAAATCTTCTGGGGTAGGTTTTTTAAGATAACAGACAAAGACTAAAGGAACCATAAGTCCACTCCTAGGAAGAAGGAAAAGAATCAACCAAGGTTTAGGTTTGTCTTCTGGAATTGGTCCTATACAGATTTTCATCCTAATGGGAAGAGTTCGCTAATCCAATTATCATAATAATCATCCTCGTTACTTACCCTGATTTCTAATGTGCTTAATTCTCTATTGTCTACTCACGGTTCCTCTAATCCCCTCAATGATGACTTCCCATAATAACTAGGAGGCGCTAACAAGGAAGAAGGAATAACAGAATAATGAAATGGTAGACATTCAAGTAGCCCACGTATATGGTGTAAAAAACTAAATTGGTGTGGGAAATTTTCTGGAGGAATTGACATGGTGAGAATTTTTTAAAACCAAGAGAGGACATCCATGCACAACCCAAATCATTTAATTTGAAATGAGGAAAAAGCAAGCAGTTACTCGATGATTGTAAGGAAACATAAAAGTAAGAAAAGATAATAACCCTACATTAGGTACATGAAAACCAAGTCAACTAGTAGGGTCCTTGAAGATTTCAAATTCATTTCTCAAACTCGTAGTTCCTTCCTTATAATAATCCTATATGGTTCGAAAAGCCAGTCGTAAAACCCCTCGAATATCTTATGAAAACGAAACCTCAAATGTCAAATTCATTGGTTATAAGGAAACATAATATTGTCTAGTGAGAGGATGAAATGGTTGTACTAGTATAGATATGGTAATAAACTTAAGAAGCGAAAACATAAATAAAGTTTAAGGAGTAAATCATCTACCCTAATTAAGCCCGTCAAAAAGGTTTCAAACTTAGTGCTTAAAATGCCAAGTTCAACTATCCAAGACCAATTCTCAAAGTAAGTTGGTAAAAAGGCTATAGCTCAAAATGGAATCTTTCCTTAGTTGTTCAAATCATTGCATTAGGATAAGAAAGACGCCGACAACAAGTTTCCAACAATTTACAAAATCATGATAGCATTTTGAAGTAATAGGTAAATAGTAATATATGTAATAAGTACGAATTTGGAATGGAGAAAAATAGAAATGAAGGAGTAGGATTGAAGACTATCTCGGAAACACGACATAGGTGGTAGGATTCAAGGCCGAAACTCAAGAATTTCCAGGTTGTAACAAGATCACACCCATTCAATCATAAACAATCAGCCAAATAATCAAACAATAATAGGGGGTTACGGCATCTCCCCACACAATGGAAACTAGATCTTTTCTAGTCTTCCACGAGAGGGAAAATTCCTTACACCCTAAGCGAAACAACAATTTCTTCATCTCACACTAGACAGTCCTCTTAGGTTCATCCTTCCTAATGAATCCTCATGTTAACTAAGCTACAAAGGTGATACACTTCTAGGTTCCTGGCTAGAGGTCCCATTCTAAGAGATAGGTTTGTGCTACTCTGACTCCCTAACAGGTGGTTGATACTAACTTTGCTAGGGAAACATTCTAGACTCTCCTATTTAGGTTTCTATTCAGGTCACTAACAATAATCCTACATACAACGCACACAATATAGGGGTGACCAATCCCCATAAGGTGTACGACGTACTAAAGGATTACAGGAAGTCACAGGCAACTAACTTAACCACAGCCCAATTGGATTGAACTGCTCTGATACCATAATGTAATGTCCTAATTCATGAATTAAAAAATAATGCATGTTGGGAGCACCATTTTTAAATCCTTGAAATTATTTCGCGCATTATCGGTATCGACAAACAATACGTCACAACGCTTAGGTAATCCAATTGTGACTTAAGCACAAAACTACCCAAACACAAATCAATGAATTACAATTAAACTACCACTCAGTGGCTTACTACAACGTTACAAGTTCTCAGCCTATCCATTACATCTCATCCTATCCAATACATCACAGTTCCAAATTATAACTACAATAACAAGACTCAAACAATCAATCCATTTGAGCCCCAATTCTCCAGACTAGCTTCCAGACAACAACCTGCACATCTGAAAAATGTTTCCCATAACATGGGATGAGACTACGTCCTAGTGAATGTGGCAAAACATGCAGTGTAGGGAGACAAGTACATAATATGCAACAAGGATGACATAACTTGATCAGTTCATAAAACATTCACAATGGTAATCATACATGCAATGTTAGCCATCACAATGACAATCATATATGCAATGTTAGCCATGAAGTGTTTTACCCAACACCCAATGGGTCTTTCCACTATAACCATGAGGCTAGACTGAGCTTAGACTAATAGGAACCGTCGTTCCTGAAGGCCATAAGGACCTTACCCTTAACTGTGATAGATTCAAACACTAAATTCCTCTTTTAAACATGAAGTCCAAGGACCCGAGGATTCTCTTTTACATGAAGTCCATGGACCCAAGGATTATCTTTAACATGAAGTCCAAGGACCCAAATGAAGGGAATCAAGCATGTGGTCAGGGTGCAGTAGAATAAATGGATCCCCTCCCTTGTTATGATCGTTAATGCGAAAACACGAATTATGGCATAAAAGGCATAAAACAAAAGGTCGTACCTTTTAAGGATTGCGAACGGGGAAATAACAGCCACGTCTCTAGTGGTGTCCACGCCAACAGCGAATCTAGGAAACCCTCCTCAACTCTGCTAGTAGCGTTTAGAGAGTAAGAGTGACTGCTCATGTTTTCAGGGTAATGCATTGTTAGATCAAAAACCCTCTGAGATTTGGTTTTAATGACAACAAACCTTTTGATCAAACTTAATGTTTTTTGTTCTTGAAGTTACTGATGTTTTTGTATGTGAGATCTTAGAAAGACAAGATTCTCATGAAGAACTCAGAAAGATCAAAGAACCACGATCAAGCTCAGACTGAGATTGAGAGGCAACCACAGATTGAGACTAGTAGTAATCCTCAGACTTAAGTTGAAGATAAAGATTAGCCTGAGATTAAGCAATCAATGCAAGTCTTTCCTGAAATTCAAAAAGATCAGAATGATAAGAAACATCAGACTTCAAAATTGTCTTTGGAGAATGGGCAAAGCTTAGAATATTTCATATGTTGAAGGTAATTTCAGAAGAAGGCCTTAAGACATATCCTTTATCAGAAAGTCTTCAGAAGCTTAGATTGGATGAATCTGAAGAAAGCCTAAGTTGAGAGAGATGCACATCAGAATGCAGTCTTAGCTACAGTCAGAAAGGGTCTCTACTAGAGACACCAATCTTCAACCTAAGTCAAACTGAGCTCAACAATGAACTAAAATTTGAGACTCAAGAAAAGCAAAAATTTAAAAGATGAATATCTAAGATATCTTGTTTCTACTAACTGTATGCTCAAGTGTTTGCAGAATTTAGCTTCTCATATTGCAGGATAATTTTCTCTTATGTTAAAGACAAGATAAGATGCTAAGGGTGACTTGCAATCTAAAAGGTAACACTTGAGATGCATGAAGCTGAAGTGCTAAAGCAATCAGAAATATATCACACTCAGAAACAAGATTAAGAGTTAAAAGAGATCAAGAAGAGTTGAAATGAGAAGCAGCAAGAGACGCGCCCTATGAAAAGATCAGATCAGGAAAGCTTAGCCTCTCAGGTCTAAGAGATTCAAGACTCAAGAAAACTGAGACTCAAATATGATGGTAAGATTGAGCCATACAATTGAGACTGAAACTTGCACCTGAGACTTAGACTCATTTGAGATGCATCTTATTATTTACTGACTGTGTGCTCAAGTTATGGCAAAAATCCTAGACTTTAAAATTGCAGGTAACATTCAGATAAGAAAGCTCAAGGGACTACTCTTGAAGATTTAAAGCAATAAAAGTCAGAATCAAGGATTGCCAAAGGAAAGATTAAATCAAAAGATGCTAAGCAAAGATGAGATCCAGACTCAACCTAAGACGCAAACTCAAGATCAGATGCAGTCTCAAGTTCAGACGCAGACTCAAGATCAGATGCAGTCTCAAGTTCAGATGTCAACTCAAGTTCAGATGAAGACTCAAGTTCAGATGCAAACATCAGACTCAGACTTGAGATGCAGAGATCAGATGCAAACATCAGACTCAGACTTGAGACGCAGAGACCAGATGCAGACATCAGACTCAGCTCAGACAGAGTCTCAGCAACAAAAGCAAGTGGTCGAGGCCGTACTCAACCAAATAAAATGAATTAAAGTGCAGTAGGTTGATTAACCCAAAGTCGTCTCTCAAGGAATCCAATTACAAATTCAGAATTTCAATCCCATAACAACTCACACACACAAGAGGATTTTGATTGTTGTTCATACTAATTTCCTAATTTCCAAAACAGAATTTAAATTTGCAGAAAACAATTTCAGAAAAACGAATTGGTTCTCTACCTCATTCACAAATTGGATCAATCATTGGTTTATACAAAATTCCTCAATTCCTTGACAGATTCAAATTCGGATTAAGCATCCTCATTAATTTTCACACTAGAATAAAGCAAACTAGCATGAATCCTAATTTCTAATCCTTGGAATTAAGCAAACCTAGAATTCATTTCAGATTAAGCAACCTAAAATGTGAGTTAGATTAAGATTAGAATTCGAATTCCATAAAGCATGTAACTCAATTTCAAATTCAAACCTAAACATCAAGAAACTAGGAGAAGGAAAGTGAAGAATCTGTCCAAGAATTCAAGACATGGAAAACGAAATTATAACCTCAATTTCCTTTGTGAATTCAGTAGAGAAACAATCCTTGAAGCTTAGCCTTCCATTTCCATGGAGGAGAAACTCGAAAATTGAAGAAGATGAAGAAGAGGAACCAAATTCGAAAATTGCAAGAAGAGAGAAAAGAGAGGGAAAGTGGAGAGTCTTTTTTTCTAAAATCTGAAAAATGAATGTAAAAGTGTTCAAACTACTCAACAACACACCTATTTATAGAGCCTAAATCACTAACAATCTGATTAGGCCTTAATTGGGCCGAAATTAATTAAAACAGGCCCACAAACTAATTACAAAACTAATCAAATTCGGACTTGTGTCAGACAGCAACAGTAGGCGATTTTCAAACAGCAACTGCTCCTAATTGCTTCATGGTAATATGGTCATATTGGATATCAAATTAAAGCCCCGGAAGTTAGCTTTCCAATGCCACTGGAATCTCTCAAATCGGACACCTATAGCTCCAGATATCATCAAAACAAGACAGGTAGGTCAGTAGGCTTAAAAATCCGAATTTAAACAACATTCACAATTAAAGCCCAATTAAGCCCAATTTGGTAAATTCCAATTAAAACAGTGGATTTAATAACAATTATAGTCCAAGCAAGCTAAGATTAATTATGCAAAGTGTGAATAAAAATGTGTTCATCAAATTCCCCCACACTTGCCCTTTTGCACTCCGGGCAAAACACCACATGAAGCTAAAAATCAATTAGGGAGCACAATGCAAATACAAGTGGCATTATTAACAAGAGATCCAAGGAATGCATAGGAGTAGGCATAATACATCATCAAAGGAGTCATGGAGTCAAGAAAATTATGAATGGAATTCCCTACAATTTAGCAAACAAGAGGGTGAATCAAATCAAAGGGGTGAATCAAAAGTGATAGAATCCTCACAAGACAAACTCTCCAACTCTCAAGTGTTTAGGCTTGTGTATATACACTCAAAGCACTCATGAAAGCAAGCACTACCATAGGCTTGGCAAGACTCTAATATCCACAACAATTGAAACACATGCAAGCAAAGATCAAGAGGACTTCAAATAGGATGTAATGGGGCCAAGGTAAAGGTAGGGAAAATGAAGGATAAGAAGTTAAAAACCAAAGAGAATAGAGGAGCAATGGGGAATAAATCCAAGAAGAAATGCAAGTAGCATACATCTCAAGAATACAATTAAACTCCTCTTTTCTACCTTTTGACCCATTTTTGCTATTTCAAGAACACTTTATTTCTTTGCTCTTTTTTTTAACACTTTTCTTTTGAGCTTTTTTTTTTATTCTTTATTTTTTTTTTACTTTTCTATATTTTTCCTTTTTCATTTTTTTTTCTTTGTAACTAGCCAAAGGTTAACAATATGATATCCACAAGAGGAGATTAGATAAGAAATTCAAGCACACCCCCACACTCATTCAAGAGCCTATTCCCAAAACAATTCCAAAGCTCCTTTATCCTCTAAGGCAAGGACAATCATGGTTTTTCACTTTCAAGGCTTGTAATGAGCTTTCAAAAACAAGAAATGGGATCCATAGGCTCAAAGGGGCTAGCAAGTGGAAAATCATCAAGGTAAGCTAATATGGCTAGTAGCTCAATTATCAACAAAAATGCCTCAATCATCTCAATACATGCATGTGAACAAAGTTGAAAATCAAAGAGTCAAGCCAAGTTCTAGAGCACAAGCAAACAAGAGTGAAATCACACAAGAAAAAGAGAGAATGGCATAGAATGGTCCATCCATCAATAAGGCTCAAAATCTCACCAAGGACAACTCTATCACAAAATATTCAACCCAATAATCATCAAAACCAACTTATTCACTAAATTATAAGGAATCCAAACAATATAATCAAGAAACCAATTGTCCAAATATGATGAAAATGCCACTACCAACACAAATCCTAAAAATCCAATGAAAAACATGCCAAATGTATTATTTTTCCTACTGTCGAAAATTCTGTTTTTTGCTGTAAAATTCAGATAACTGTCAAAATTCTGCTGTAAAATGAAATTCTGCTGTAATCAAAACTACTGTAAAAAAAAATTCTGCTGTAAACAACATCAATAAAAATGTACAGCAGCTACAGTAATGCAAAAACAGCAACAGCAACAGCAAAACAGCAAAACAGACAGATTACAATAATTTCAGACAGCAAAACAGTAACAGCAGTAGCTACAGAATAGCTATGAAAATGCTGACAGCAACTCAAAAACAGCAAATTTCCTATGGAAAACACCAAAAATACAGTAAAACAACATTTTTTTTCTTTTTTTTTTCTTTTTTTGAACAGTAAAACAGCAAACAATTTTTTTTTAACAATCCTAAAAATTACTAACACACAAACAGTATAATCCTAACCACATACTAATTCCTAAAATCAATCCTAAAGTCCTAAAACTACAAATCTCCTCCCCCACACTTAAATCACACATTGTCCTCAATGGAAAAATAATCAAATTATAGAAAAAAGGACATAATGCAATAAAATAGTGGGGAAAGAGACTCCCTCATCAAGGTGGAAAAATTTGCACTTGAGGGAATGTGGGAAGCTCCAAGCTCATCTCCTCAACCGTCTCCTCAACCAAAGCGGGACTCTCATGAAATAGCTTGAGACGGTGGCCATTGACCTTGAAGGTCTTGTTGGTGGACTCACTCTTCAACTCTACAACACCATAAGGATAAACATGAGTGACAATAAAAGGTCCAATCCAACGAGAACGAAGCTTACCAGGCATGAGCTTAAGTCTAGAATTAAACAACAACACCTTTTGGCCTACTACAAACTCTTTTCTAGCAATACATTGATCATGAAATTTCTTAGTCTTCTCCTTGTAGAACTTAGAGTTCTCATAGGCCTCCAGGCGGATCTCATCAAGCTCCTGCAGCTGAAGCTTCCTCTGCTCTCCTGCCTGGTCACAATCCAAATTGCAAGCCCTAACTGCCCAGTATGCCCGATGCTCAATCTCCACAGGTAAGTGGCACGCCTTACCAAAAACAACTCTAAAGGGAGACATCCCAAGAGGTGCTTTGTAGGCGGTCCTATGAGCCCAGAGAGCATCATGAAGGCGGCAGCTCCAATCCTTCCTGTTAGGCTGCACCATCTTCTCCAGAATCCTCTTGATCTCTCTGTTGGAGATCTCAGCCTGTCCATTAGTCTGGGGGTGGTATGGTGTAGAAACTCTATGCACCACCCCATACTTCTTCAGCAAAGCCTCCATGGACCGGTTACAGAAGTGGGTCCCCTGATCACTAACAATGGCTCGAGGCACTCCAAACCTGCAAAAGATGTGAGACCTGACAAAATCCACAACAACTCGAGCATCATTAGTCCTTGTGGCTATAGCCTCCACCCACTTGGAGACATAGTCCACAGCAAGCAATATATATATAAAACCAAAAGAAACAGGAAATGGACCCATAAAATCAATACCCCACACATCAAAAATCTCACAAAACAACATAGGCTGCTGGGGCATCTGCTGCCTGCTAGAAATGGCCGCTCCTGCTCTCTGACACTGCTCGCATGTAGAGGAGACTCTCCAGGCGTCTCTGAAAATCGTAGGCCAATAAAATCCACAATCTAGCACCTTTCGTCCTGTCCTCTGGGGTCCAAGATGTCCTCCAACAGGTGAGGAATGACAGAACTGAAGTACAGACTGGATCTCCTGATCTGGAATGCACCTACGGATAACCTGGTCACTGCAAAAACGCCATAAATAAGGGTCATCCCATACATAATACTTGGCATCACTCTTAAGTCTATCTCTCTGAGCCCTAGATGCCAAGGGTGGAAAAACAGATGCAACAAGATAATTAACAATATCAGCAAACCAAGGGGTAAGGGGAGGGGAATGGGAATCAAGCAAAGCCATAAGCTGCTCATCCGGGAAGTCATCCCGAATAGGAAACACATCCTCCGCTCTCTCAATGCGGCTCAAATGGTCTGCTACCAGATTATGCGCACCACTCCTATCCTGGATGTCCAAATCAAACTCCTGAAGCAGTAGCATCCACCTGATCAACCTGGGTTTGGAATCTGTCTTTTTCAAAAGGAACTTAAGAGCAGCATGATCAGTAAAAACCACTACCCTAGAGCCTAGCAAGTATGATCTAAACTTATCCAATGCAAAAACAATTGCTAACAGCTCTTTCTCAGTGGTAGTGTAATTTACCTGTGCTGCATCCAAAGTCCTAGATGCATAATATATCACATGAGACAGCTTACCAACCCTCTGTGCCAAAACAGCTCCCAAGGCGTAGTTTGATGCATCACACATCAACTCGAACGGAAGCGTCCAATCCGGTGGCTGAATAATGGGAGTGGTGGTGAGAGCTCTCTTGAGGCGATCAAATGCCTCTCTGCACCGCTCTCCAAACTCAAAGCTGACATCCTTCTGTAGCAAGTTGGACAGCGGAAGGGCTATCCGACTGAAGTCCTGAATGAACCTGCGATAGAAACCTGCATGTCCAAGAAAAGATCGAACCTCTCGCACGCAAGAGGGGTAAGGCAAGTGTGAAATAACATCTAATTTTGCAGGATCTACCTCTATACCCTTCCTAGAGATAATATGGCCTAAGACTGTACCATGCTCTACCATAAAATGACACTTTTCATAATTAAGAACAAGGTTAGTCTCTATGCACCTATCAAGCACTCTAGTCAAGCTATCCAAACATGCATCAAATGAGGAGCCATATACACTAAAATCATCCATGAAAACCTCTATGCAATGCTCAAGTAAATCAGCAAATATACTCATCATGCATCTCTGGAAAGTACCAGGAGCATTGCATAGACCAAAAGGCATCCTCCTATATGCAAAGGTACCAAAAGGACAGGTAAATGTAGTCTTATGCTGGTCCTCTGGTGCAATACAAATCTGAAAATAACCAGAGAAACCATCTAAGAAACAGTAATGGGATTTACCTGCCAGGCGCTCCAGCATCTGATCAATGAAAGGAAGTGGGAAGTGATCCTTCCTGGTCGCCTGGTTGAGCCTCCTGTAGTCGATGCAGACTCTCCAGCTGTTCTGCACCCTAGTAGGAATCAGCTCATCCTTCTCATTCTTCACAACTGTAATCCCAGATTTCTTCGGTACCACCTGTACCGGGCTCACCCAAGTGCTATCTGATATGGGATATATGATACCCGCCTGTAGCAGCTTGGTGACCTCCTTCTTGACCACGTCAAGAATCTGGGGATTCAGCCTTCTCTGAGGCTGCCTCACAGGTTTAACCCCATCCTCCAACAGAATCCGATGCATACACAAGGAGGGGCTAATACCCGGAATATCTGCCAAAGTCCAACCTAGAGCTCTCTTGTGCTCTCTAATCACGTGCAACAACCTCTGCTCCTGATCAGCTGAGAGAGCAGTAGAGATGATCACTGGAAGCTTCTGCTCATCCTCCAAATATGCATACTTGAGGTGAGTGGGAAGTGGCTTCAGCTCCAGTGATGGGGGCTGAACAATAGAAGGTAACAATCTGGTACTGGTAGAAACCTCTGCAACCTGCAAATCAATCAAGTCAGATGTATCTATAATTGCTGTAATCAAGCCACTGCATTCTGACTCAATTGACACAACTGGTGCATCAATACCAGAACCTGTAGGACAATCAGAACAATCAACATAATCAACAGATATGAACTCATCTATCTCAGCACACATACTACACACAGATGAATCAGAACATAAATCACAAGTGTAGACATCAATGAAATCAGAAAAGTCCGGAAAGTCCAAATGTCCTACAAACTCAGACAAACTATCATCTACAAGTTCAGCAAGCATATCAATATGGAATACAGAATGATCCTCAACAGGATGCCTCATGGCATCTAAAATATTAAACCGAACCACACTGTCTCCAAACTCCATGGTAAGTGTGCCTGCATGAACATCAATCTTAGTCCGAGCTGTCTTCAGGAAGGGCCTGCCCAAGATGATGGGGGCTGCACCAGTGAGTGAATCTCCTCCCTCCATATCCAATATGTAGAAGTCAGCAGGGAAGATGAGGTCATTCACTCGAACCAACACATCCTCAATAAGGCCTGCAGGGTGGGCAGTGCTCCTGTTTGCCAACTGAATGACAACACCTGTAGCCTGCAAAGGACCAAGAGACAAAGAGGTGAAAACAGATAAAGGCATAACATTAATAGATGCTCCTAAATCAAGCATAGCATTATCAAACTGGTTACTGCCTATAACACAAGGAATAGTAAATGTCCCTGGGTCTTTGCATTTTTCTGGAATGGGAGTCATAGGTCTCTCAATGAGTGCAGAGACATTCCTTCCCATACTAATCCTCTCATTGCCCTTCAGCCGCCTCCTATGGGTGCACAGATCCTTCAAGAACTTGGCATATCTCGGAATTTGCTTTATGGCCTCAAGTAGAGGTATATTCACCTCTACTTTCCTGAAAGTCTCCAAGATCTCCTTGTCAGCCTCTTCCATTTTTTTACTCTTCTGCACAACTCTCTGAGGGAATGGAAGAGGAATAGAAGGCTGCTCACTGCTTGAAGAACTGGGGCTACTCAAAGGACTAGGACTAGCTCTCTCCTGCACAGGGTCTACAACTGTATGAATCTCATCTTCTTGCTCAGCCTGTTGCCTATCAAGTGCTTGCACACTCTTACCCGACCTCAAAGTGATTGCACTAACATTCTTCGGGTTGACAACTGTTTGAGCAGGAAGCTTATCTGAACCCTGAGACTGCAACTGATTAAGAGTGGTAGCCATCTGGCCTATCTGATTCTCTAGGCTCTGAATAGTTGCCTCTGTCCTCTGCTGAAAATTCATATTATTGACCGCCATCTGCCTCATTAATTCTTCCAAGGAAGGCTCACTCTTGGAAGGTGCAGCAGCAGGCGGTGTAGGCTGCTGTTGCTGCTGTACATGTGGAGGCTGGTAAGGTCTACTAGGCCCAGCAGCATGAGACTGATAAGGCACATAAGGCTGCTGTGGCTGCTGCTGAGAATTCCCCCATCTCAAATTTGGATGATTCCTCCAACCCGGATTGTACCTGTTGGAAGAAAGATCCTGATTATACTGTTGCTGCTGAGGGGGTCTGCCAGAACCATAGATATTTGCTGCATAAGCCTGAGGAGGAAAGCACCATCTCCCGCAGGCTCATGTAAGGTGGGACATGCATCAGTGGGATGATCTGCAGAAGTACAAATCCCACATAGCTTAGCAACTTGTTGAGAGACTGCCATCTGCTTAACCAAGGAAGCCAAATCATCTAGCTTGCTCTCCAACTTCCTATGATCAGCAGCATAAGTGGTCTCCATCTCATGAACTCCTCTGGTCAAGGCTATTGAATTGCTTCTGGTACTGAACTGTTGGTTATTAGAAGCCATATTCTCAATTAACTGCCTTGCTGCAACTGGAGTTTTATCTACAAGAGCTCCTCCACTGGCTGCATCTATCATCTGTCTGTCATTGTTCAATAGGCCCTCATAGAAATACTGGATGAGTAACTGCTCATGAATCTGATGATGTGGACAGCTTGCACAAAGCCTCTTAAATCTCTCCCAGTACTCATACAAACTCTCTCCATCCATCTGCCTTATACCACAAATCTCCTTCCTGATTGAAGTCACTCTAGATGCTGGGAAGAATTTTTCCAGAAACATCCTCTTCAAATTATCCCAGCCAGTAATGGATCCAGGTGGAAGGTAGTACAACCAGTCTTTTGCTGTATCTTGCAGGGAGAATGGAAATGCCTTCAGCTTAATATGATCCTCAGGAACTCCAGGTGGTCTCATAGTGGTGCAGACAATATGGAATTCCTTGAGGTGTTTATGTGGATCCTCACCTGCAAGACCATGGAACTTGGGCAACAAATGAATCAATCCAGACTTAAGCTCACAAGGCACATCTATATCAGGATATTGAATGCATAAAGTCTGAATATTAACATCAGGTGCTGCAAGCTCTCTCAAAGTTCTCTCAGCCATGGTATCACAATTAAAATCAGACTCAAGGAAAGAAGAAGAAGAAAACACAGAAACAGACTCACTTTCACTTACACTAACAGCAGAATACACACTATCAGACAACTCACTATCACTAACAGAATTATGCACAAATGGAATCCTAGACTCTCTAACTAACCTATGATATGTCTTATCAATTTCTGGATCAAATGAATGTAGGGTACCTGGGTTTGCTCTAGTCATACACCAAATGCACACAGAAATGCACAAAATGAAGCATACAACAGCATGTCAGCTTATAAAGGCAGCCTATATCAAATGAGCAGAAACCAATGAAATGGATACATGGAAAACACTATATTAACATAGGAAACAACCACAAAAATTTTCAGAACAAAATTCAAAGCCTAAGTACCAAAACTACCTAAGGTAAGAAGGGGAAAATACACCAAAAAAAACTTAAAAAATCCTTTAAAAATAGAAAACGACCTTTTTTGGCAAATTTACGGCCGACCTCCTGGCGCAAGCTGGGAGGGGCTGCTCTAACTAGCTTTTTCTACCCCAAAAGCATATAAAATTTGTGAAATTCTGATACTCCTAGCTCAAGTTATGTCCAATTCAAGTCAACAGGTCAAAATAAGCCAGTGCAAAGTGTAATCTCACAATCAGGACTAATCTAACAGCAACTGGGGTATCTAAAATTCATTATTAACCTAAAGAAATGTGGACACAAAAATTGGCACAAAAATTCAACCTCTAACTATGTTAAACAAAAAGATCAGATTCAACTGCAAAAGTCAACAGCAGAAAAGTCGACAGCAACTTGATCAACTTATGCAATTCAATCCAAATCAATCCTAATTTCATCTAAACAATTTCTAAACATCAAAACATGACTAAACACACTAATTACAATGACTCAACACATCACACAACTCAAAACACAAATTGAACCTCACTAAAAGCAATGTAACAGTAACTATGACAAATTAGGCTACTTACCTCAAAGCTGTGAACCAAAATTGATCAAACTAAATCTGCACAACCAAGGTTAGTATACCAAAACACAATATGAATTATGACTCTACTTCCTAAACACAGAACAGTACACGAATTTACAAAACAGAATTGAAAACAAACAGAATTTTACACAAAACAGAATTGGAATTGAAACAGAATTTGAATTGAATTCCCCGGCAACGGCGCCAAATTTGGTCGAGGCCGTACTCAACCAAATAAAATGAATTAAAGTGCATTAGGTTGATTAACCCAAAGTCGTCTCTCTCAAGGAATCCAATTACAAATTCAGAATTTCAATCCCATAGCAACTCACACACACAAGAGGATTTTGATTGTTGTTCATACTAATTTCCTAATTTCCAAAACAGAATTTAAATTTGCAGAAAACAATTTCAGAAAAACGAATTGGTTCTCTACCTCATTCACAAATTGGATCAATCATTGGTTTATACAAAATTCCTCAATTCCTTGACAGATTCAAATTCGGATTAAGCATCCTCATTAATTTTCACACTAGAATAAAGCAAACTAGCATGAATCCTAATTTCTAATCCTTGGAATTAAGCAAACCTAGAATTCATTTCAGATTAAGCAACCTAAAATGTGAGTTAGATTCAGATTAGAATTCGAATTCCATAAAGCATGTAACTCAATTTCAAATTCAAACCTAAACATCAAGAAACTAGGAGAAGGAAAGTGAAGAATCTGTCCAAGAATTCAAGACATGAAAAACGAAATTATAACCTCAATTTCCTTTGTGAATTCAGTAGAGAAACAATCCTTGAAGCTTAGCCTTCCATTTCCATGGAGGAGAAACTCGAAAATTGAAGAAGATGAAGAAGAGGAACCAAATTCGAAAATTGCAAGAAGAGAGAAAAGAGAGGGAAAGTGGAGAGTCTTTTTTTCTAAAATCTGAAAAATGAATGTAAAGTGTTCAAACTACTCAACAACACACCTATTTATAGAGCCTAAATCACTAACAATCTGATTAGGCCTTAATTGGGCCGAAATTAATTAAAACAGGCCCACAAACTAATTACAAAACTAATCAAATTCGGACTTGTGTCAGACAGCAACAGTAGGCGATTTTCAAACAGCAACTGCTCCTAATTGCTTCATGGTAATATGGTCATATTGGATATCAAATTAAAGCCCCGGAAGTTAGCTTTCCAATGCCACTGGAATCTCTCAAATCGGACACCTATAGCTCCAGATATCATCAAAACAAGACAGGTAGGTCAGTAGGCTTAAAAATCCGAATTTAAACAACATTCACAATTAAAGCCCAATTAAGCCCAATTTGGTAAATTCCAATTAAAACAGTGGATTTAATAACAATTATAGTCCAAGCAAGCTAAGATTAATTATGCAAAGTGTGAATAAAAATGTGTTCATCACTTAGCCTCCTTGCATTCACACTAGCCATCCCTCCTATAAATATGTACCAAGTTTGTGTGTTTTGAATCATCAAATTGAATTTAGTGTTTTAATACAAAGTGAGAGTTTTCTCTCTTTTCTTTAGGCTTCTGAGCCAGTTTTATATCTCATGTTCAATATAATAACTATTCCTAACTACAAATTGTTTCAGAAGTTCAATGTATGCTAGTTGGGGTCTCAAAATTAAATTTTAATCATGGTCATGAAATGGCTATGATATAGGAAGAAGGTAGGGACATGTAGATTTGGTAGAGGCAGTACTCTGCGACCAAATTTCTTCTACCAATTAGAAGCATGAAATTAAAAGAATTGGAAATTATTATACTTGTCATATAGCTCAACTTGCAAGAGCCTCCTATATAGACATCTTTATAGATGTTTCTGTCACAAAACTAGGTCTTAACTAGCAGTAAGTGATAAGTGTGAGAGCCGGAGGCTGATGAGGGCGGGGAGTGATCGCCGGTGCAAAGAGGCACGGACAAGGAGCTGCTCCTGGCAGGCTTCTAAGCAAGAAGGGACACATGGATGAACTGAGCCCACACCCGAATGAGAGGGATCTAGAGACTGTGCAGGTATGGGACTGCACAGTTGAAAATAGCTTAAAGGAAATTGTTGGGGAGAACTATACCAACAAGATGCATCTTCTTTTCGGAAGCCCATAACATAAGAACTCCATAGTTAAGCGTGCTTGGCTTGGAGCAATTCTGGGATGGGTGACCTTCTGGGAAGTTTCCTGGAAAGTGTGCAAGTGAGGACAAAGCATACTGGAAAGACTCGTGTTGGTTTGTGGGGACCCTCATCACTCCTGCAAGCGGCTCGGGGGCGTTACAATAGGTGTTAATTGCAGTACTTTCACTAATGAAGACCTGAACAAGGAAAAGGGACTAGAAATTACTCATCCCTCCCTCAACAGTCATGTTGTATATCTATTTAGTAAGTAATTTTAATAGGTAAGTTTTGATTAGTGTAGGCTGAAAATAAAAGGCAAGAAGGAACAAAATTAATACAAGTGATATTACTAAATATAGTATTACACATCTTTCATATTATTCAACTTTCTAAGGGAGAGACAAACAAAAAGAAATTAAAGGTTATTATTCAAAGATGTTAGTAGCAAAACTTATGTGTGTCTCTCAAAAGATGGATGTCAGCTCACATGCTAAGTATATATATCAACACTTACATACAAAAATAAAAATAAAACACTAACCAGTTGTAGAGTAGAATGTTTTACCTATAACTACACCAATGATTATATTTGGAAATAAAATCAACATTTCCTTTGGCAATAATCATAGCAGAAGAGATGATTTTGTTATTCCTCTCACTTAATTCTTACCCATGATGAACATAGAGAAAACATTTTATTTGTATTACTATGTAAAAAGAACTGTGCAGTTACAATTTACACGGAATTCCAATAAATACAGTTAACTACCATGTAGTCTTCCATTGTATGGGCAATTCACTTCATTAGCTACCCTGTGATTTTCACCTTTGTGTAAGATTTTCTACATGCTCTAGAAAATATGTTCATGCCAATTTTTTTTTTCACATTTACATTAGACGAGAAACTAATAACGTGTTTGATTTACACCAAAATTACGTTTCAAACATGGATCTGAGCCAACGCTATAGAGAAGTAGCATTGGCCCATATACACGTTTGAAACGTGATTTTGGTGCAAACCAAACACACACTAACTCAACTTGGCCCGGGATAATGGTGACTAACCAATTTTCGCGGGCTACATAAGAAAGAAGATTGTGACAATATGCCAAATTGTTTAAACTATTCAAATGGGTTTCCTCTTGCACTGAAAAAAGAATCTGGAGTTTTGGGTGTCCCATATCCCCCACATGACTGTTGAATGGTGTCTAGAGATCCAAAACCAGATAAATTACCATTGAAGCTGCCAACTTTTTGTGGCCTACAAAATATTAAAAAGAAATTACAATTAGAATAGGATTAACATTTTTAACTGATGATATCATCTTAGTGTTATCTGTGAAATCTCATAATAAACATATTGAGACAGATACAAAGTATTTGATAGCATAAACATAAGGATGGCATATGCTTCATGCATGTGGAGAAATCTTCTGAAAAGAAATCTAGATTTCAATATCAAAGTAAAATTTTGAATATGATTTATGAGGAGCATTTTTCATCTAATCTGATTAATTAAATACTGTATCACATCGATTTTCTTTAGACGATAAAAATGCTTAGACTAAGACATTGGAAGCTGCATTTATCTATAGAATTTCTTGTTTATGGAACGCATACTGTAACCATTGTACCTGTCTTATAGATTAGAGGAAGACACACAGAATGATGATTATCAACATTGGTAACCATTTTTTAATCTCCAAAAATCACAAATAAGAATTCCTAACAAGTAGCATTGGAGTTAATTTTGTAAAATTACAACCAGCAATTTCAACTACCAACAAACACTCCTCCCATTAATGTAGTTCGATTTACGAGGAGCTATGTTCCTCTTACTTTTTTATTTTTATTTAGAAAAAGATTGTAATTGTAGAGTAAGGATAGGTTATACTAAATTGCTAATATTTCTGGTTAAGACAGTGACATGTCTGGTCTTAGAGAGATAGGCAGAGCCAGAGGTATATGGGGAATGGAGAGTCTTATCCCAATCCTTCAACTAGTTGAGCCACTTTGGAAATTTCTTCCTCTTCTGAGAACTATGTCTCTTTCTTAAAATTGTTCTTTTATATATGCGCTTATATTCAGTTTTAAATAAAAACTACCATTTCTTTGAATTAATTGATTATTTCTTCTTGTACCTTTCTTTTAGGTTCAATTTTTTGTATTTTACCGGGAATCCTCACATGCATAACTGTGAGTTTAACCTTTGGGCCGAGGGTGGTGGTTAGGTAAAGTCCTCTCAAGAGTGACGATTCCAGGATTTAAACCCCTGACCTTGCAGGTAAAGTCCACCTGGGGTCACACTACGACCAACCACTGTTTGGTTTTAGGTTTCTAATAATAAGAAATGACATGTCCATTATTTTGAATAAAGATAAACTAGCTCGGTAACATGCTTTATAGTTTATAGTCCAGAGACCATACTAGAAATAATCCAAAATAACATCAAGAACAGTATTTACCTAGCTGGTTGCTTGTCATTGACTTGATCATAGTACACACCTGAGAGGATTGAACCAGAAATAACCATGACATTAGCAAAAGAAAATAAAGAATAATTCTTCAAATTAAAGGAAATGGAAGATAACAATAGCAATACCAGTAGGAACACCAGATGCAAAGGGAGATTGTGGAGGAACTGGTGATGCATAACTTGTGGACTGAGGCACCGCTGCTTCTAAAGTTCCAAGGCTTGAAGCATGTATTAGTCCTGTTGTTCTGGATGACACAGCTGGCAGTACACCTTGCAAAGATGCCATAGTAGGAAGCTATATACAGACAAATACAACCAAGTCTTGAAAGGTTACTATTTATTGGCTTCATTTAAAGATGTAAATTCAAAGAACACAAGGCTGATAACAATGCAGAGAGAAAATAATAATAATAGCTTGCTTTACTTGCACTTCAGTGTAGTAAATATTATGTGCTCAATTAATGGAAGGTTTTATTGTCCCATTCTAATCATAGTAAATTAATAACACCAAAATCTAATCCCTTATACTTTGAAACATTCAGTTTTAAACAAATTATTCATGTTTGCTTTTGCTCAAACAATCAATAGTATGAACAAGTTTTGGCATGGCATAGAATTGGTACCATATGCATGAATACAATTACAAACCATTCCACATGAAACTTTTATACTTTTGGTCTGAAAGTAAGTCCTTCTTATTATTGGGTTTCAATTTGTGAACAACTGTACTGATTGTTATGTATTGAGAATTCTCCATGCTCATTAATGCAGTTTAATAAAAAGCAAGAGGATGAAAAACAAAATTCTCCTAACTAGACTGGGGTTGAGTCCACGCTAGACTTAGCATATAGTTAATTATATGATTATTTCATCTCAATGGTTGTGAATTGCATAAAAAATATTCTAATTTTCCAGCTTGAGAGTGAGTTATTTCTTACTCACTCTATGCTTTGAATTGCTATAGAAGTTTCAGGTTTAACTGAAGAATAAGCTAAAGTTGTCTTAGAAAACCTGAAAAGTTTGCAACAGAATTACAGCAAGGCTTACTACATTAAATCAGTTTAATGTTGTACATACTGATGAGGTATGGATTAGATTTCTCCCCTCAGTTACTTCAAATGGGTTTATGGACATTGGTGCAATGGGAAGTGCTGAGGGAGTCTGTAATTGAAACATCATATCAAATAATCAGCATTCATATCAAAACCAAGAGAAAAGACAAATAATAATGAGGTGCATAGAATGTACCACTGCATTAGGATAATACTGCATGCCATATCCCATGGCATGAGGTTGAACATTCTGCCAACCTGCCAGTGTTGCAGGGCCAGATAAGTAGCTTGCAGTAAAAAGGTCCTGCAGAGAATTAATATATGTATTAAGGTCCATGTATCTTTAAAAAGAAAGAAAAAAGTTATGACATATAACTACATCTATTACCTCTGGAAGTTCCTTTCTTCCAATAGACTTGGTTTCCACTCTACTAGGTTGGGAACCAACATCAGGTCTGGTGTCTTGAATAGGTTTTGAGGTGGTTTGAGAAAATGGTTCAGTAAAAGCACGTGAAGAGTCATTTGTAATAGGAGAAACTGATGGCTGTATGTAATAAAATTAGAGAACAAAATGAGTAACTATGCTAGAAGATAAGAAATGAAACTTAAGCTGTCAAAGATTATGTTGGCATTTTCTTCTTCATGTTCTTCCAATAATAAAATTAGAAAATTCTATTGGTGATTTTACTTTCCAGCTATTGGATGAAACAAAGGTATGTGCAAGATTTGACCAAAGAAATTGACAGTAATATTGAGATTTCACTACTTTATACGAAGAAAGCCAAGCTGCATATCTCACCTGATTATTTGAAACTACAGCTTTGACTGGTGCATTTGTTGGTTGTGTTGTTGAACTACAACTTGCTGATACAGAAGGAATGCTTGATGGTTTATGTGCATGTGAAACTTCAATGAAGTGTTCTGCATCATGTGGCTCAGCTTGTGGAGGAGCTGCTTTATAAGGATGTGTTAGCTCAGTGGCAGTGGTTGATGTAAATGAGGAAACACCAGTACTGTTTGGTGAAGCAGTTGTGTGCCCCATTGAAGTAGGTGGAAAATCCCATGTTGGAACATTGTCACCACTTGGGACTTCTGACTTGCCACCAGAAGTTGGAACCAAAGGGCCTGACAATTCAAAAAGTAAAAGGTCTATAGCATTTGCAAATGTTGCTTCAGGTGTTGCCTCTGTTGTAGAAGATAAGGTACTGGTGTCTGGAGTTTTAGGAGCTTCAAATTTGGCCCAGTTACTTTCACTTGCTTGTGACATATGAGGTGTTTCTGGTCCAACCCCATCAACAGCATCAAAAGCCTTAGGCTTAATACTCAAATCAATGAAGCTTTCTGGATTATTACTTATTTGTTCTGATGGATTTTCCTCAACAGAACCCTCCCCACCAGAAGGTGTTACCTTTCACAATTAAAATTCATCAAGGAATTAGTTTAAGTAGTAACTTCAAAATTTTACAGCATTGTCTCCTAAAGAAAATGTTTATTACCACATCCAGAAAAATACTTTAAGAAATCAAAATCAGATAAGAGGAATGCACAACATCAAATTAAGCATGATGAACATAGTAGAAGAATTAGTTTCTTTGTTATTTTCTTCAGATAGACTTAAAGACACTAGACATTTTTAATGAGTGCTCATAAGTTGGGGGGCACATTGCTATGAGATATCATGCTTGCACCAAAACCAACCCTTTAAATGCATGATCATAGTCACATTGATAAAGAATGCAACAAATTACTACTTCCAAGCCAGAGAAGGAAATAATGATGAATAAGTAACTCTCAAAAGGCTAGAAGTTGATGAGAAAACAAATATCCAGAAGAATCTAATAGTGGTAGTAAATGATCTTGTCAAGAATCATGAGCTTCCCTATTTAGTGCTTGAGAAGTTTCAGTTTCACCTACTTGGAGAGATGAAGCACTTTCCCCTATTATTTCACCCAAAGGGCGTAAAACAGGAGGTTGGGATCTGTCCACACTCTTCTGACCATCAAGTGAAAGATGTCTTAGCTTTGATCCTATATTTGTAACCCTGCGGTTTCTATACTCATCATCTCGGAACCTGTCATCAACAACCTCAAATTTTATAGGACTTCTGCCTATACTGCCACGCCTTGAACATTTTTGCACATATCTTGGACTTCTGCTTTCATCATATAAATATCTGAAACCAGTGTCATCACTTTTTACACCAGGACTTGAATGTGGACTCTTGAACTCTAAACGCAATGAATTACTCTTCCTAGTACTATTTTCATAGGGCTCCTTGTTATTCTGTACAAAAACAAAAAACACACCAAAAGGAACTTATTTTCAGTCATCTTTTCTTGCTAAGCCATTAGATAGTAAATGTAAAAATCTAAGAGTATATAAAAGTTACCAATCTAATCCTGGGAAGATTGGCAGTGGCACCACCACTCCTTTCACCAGTAAATCTTCTTTCCACATAGACCTGCTTGATAAAATCTCGAAGTCTGTGTATATTACTGGAAGAAAAGATTTGAATTAGAAGAGATCATGCTATGTGGAATATTATAGCGTGTTTGGTTTATCCGAAAATCACAATTCAAACCTGGATTTAGACACCACTGAATATTATAGTGTTTGGTTTGCCCGAAAACCACATTCCGAAACGTGATCTTAGTGTTTGTTTGGGTTGCCATTCAGCAGCCCAAACTTAAGTTCAAAAGTCACAAGTGCAGTTTTTAACATGTTTGGTTATCCGTCGTTCAGCTGGTCAAATATACGTTACTCCCTCCGGTCCTATTTATAAGACAAAGTTTGACACTTTTCAATGGTCTTATTTATAACACACAAATCTAGATGCATTTATTGTTTTTTCTCATGTTTGCCCTTGTTGACCATTAAATGTTTCAAAGTGACACAATTATCATGGTAGTGGCATTTAATTTTAAATAGGGGTAAACTTGTAATCTTATAGACTAATTTCTTGAAAATCAACGCATTGATTACTTTTCTTAATATGTGTGTTTTTGTCTGAATTGTCTTATAAATAGGACCGGAGGGAGTAGATTTAAAGCAACATGGTGTTGCTTTTCCATTTCAGTTTGGCAGTTGAAGATTTAAATGAGAGAGAAATAAATGCCAACAACTCTAATCCACATTTGAGATAAAAGTATCCAAACATAATATACTTACACTAAATCCACATTCAACCAAAATTAAGTTTGAAAATGTAAGTTTGAATAAAACTTATGTTTGTAAACTTTAATTTAAACACACACTTAGTAGCGTTTACCTGGATTCACGTTTTTGGTTTTGGAGTAAACGAAACACACACTTAGTATGAATCAACAAGAGGTGCAAAATTACCAGGAATCAGGGTAAGAATGACGCAGATGATCCCATTCTTTGAAATAAATCTGCTTTGCTCTCTGTGCATAGATTGATGTTAGACATTTATTACCAAATTACTAGTAGCTTGGTATTTAAGCAAATAAATAAATAAATAAATAGCATGATCATGTATACCTCATTTCCACCTGCTTGAAGAGCAGTGACTTCTTCTGGAGTAAATTTAGCCATTGAAACAGATTTTACCCTATGGGTAAACTCTCGACTGTAATTCATATATAACTTAGTAAGTACAAATGACTGAATACAAGGATCAGAAACTATTTAAAATGAAATGAAGGATTAAGAAAAGGATAAAGTAAACATAAATAGAAATAGAAATGCTAATCAATCCACTGCATGATATCTATGCTTACTGTATTCCACTGCAATTTGTGCAGACAAATGTCGAGAAAGTTGTACAGACATATTGTGGTCCCTGATTCGTAGAAACAGTCAATGTTATATCATAGAATAATGTTATTTGTACAACTATATTGTACAACATCCTTTACAACAATGAGAGAGAAAGAGTGAGAAGAGAGAGAAATATGAGATGTGATAGGTGATATGATGGAGAGAGATAGAGAGAAAAAGTGTGTTGTATAAAATGTTGGATGAAATGGTTGTACAAATAATAGAACTCTATATCATATACAGTAAAACGGTACATATATATAATAATAATAATAATAATAATAATAATAATAATAAATACATCACTACATTGTGAGGATCAAGTGAAACAGGTCAGAAATTGAAAGCTAGTACTTTAAGCTATACTGGACACAATTTAACGCAAATTGTTTTCTTAACATGGAAAATTCAAAATTCCTATCAAAGTTTTAAGCAGGTAAATCTTCTGTTCAAAGAACTCTTAAAGACTGACATAACAACTCTCTTAAAATCTCTCCCATATCCTCCAAATGCCTTCAACTAAACAATACCTAAAACACAAATTAAAAAAAAATTGAAACAATTACCTATTTGGTTGGAAGAATTTGGAGGGAATGGAAGGGGAGGGGAGGGATTTTAAATAAGTTTCCATTTTTGTTGAATTTTTAGGAAAGGAGAGAAGGGGGCTAAAATATATCCTAAGGCTATTCTTACTCCCCTTCAATAACAGGGATCTGGAGGGGATGAGAGTTTAAATTAAATAATTGAAATGGCTTAAAGTATATAAGTAAATTAGCTTTATTTTTCCTCCTCTCCCCTTCTTTTAAACCAAACATGGAAGGGGTCATCTTTTCCTTCCCTCCCTTCTTTTGAACCAAACAAATAAAATGTTATCTTCCCTCCCTTTAATTAGAATCCCTCCCCTTCCCTCCTCTTAATCAAACGGTGACTTAGAGATGAAGGACCAGCTACAGTATTGTTCTCGACATAGACTTTACTAACCAAATAAGATATATCAAAACGTTATTATGCCAATAGCTAGCAGTGGTACCAAAGAAAACAAACGCATAAACCATTTAAACTGCTCTCATCTTCACCGAGTAACTCTTCACAATCTATGACAGCAAGGGTTGAAGAAATCAACAGTAACAAATGAGTCTATGAGTCTCTGTCAAGATCTGTGAATATTTCTTACATAAAAAAAAAGTGATCTGTAAATATTTATAAAAAAAGACATACACACAAACTTTAATTTTTACATGAGAAGATGATGCAAAATTTTACCATAAGAGAATCCATTCTCCTCTAACCCTTTTATCAAAATAAACTACTCTAATTAAGAAGCCAATGAAGGTTAACTCAAATGATAGCGTCTAATAGTGTCTTATATCTAAAGGTTTTGGGTCCGATTCGTGCTAATTAATTAATGTAGTGGTCCTTTATGGGTGGGTCATCTCTAAGTACAAACACTATTAAGCTCACATAGTCCCTATTCATTGACAACCATCTACAATTGCTCTATTCCAAATTCCATTTCTGTCTATTTAATAATCAGTTTAATATAAAAAAATACATAAATGATGAGGACATGAGAAGCGGCATAACCAAGGAAAGTGGAATGGAGGAGAGGCCCAATAACAAGGGCAAGATTTAAGAAGGCTAAAGAGACTCTAAATAACTTTGTAGAAACTTTATTTGTTACAGTCACAAGTCTTGAAGAACTAAAGCCAAAGATGGTGAATTACTTAACTCAAGTTGAAGGAATAAATTAAAGCTTGTAATAAGGCACGTTAGCCAATCTTAGTTTCTCAGTTTTTTTTAAGAAAAAAAAAAATGGGCTGAAAATTTTTATTTTATTATCATTAGCTGATTTGGGTCTAATGGTAAGGAACTTGAATTGGGTCAAGTCTAAGCGAACTTGTAAGGTGTTGTCACTATAAAAGGCACACCCAAGTTTTTTTTTTTTTCTGGAAAAGAATTAAGAACATATTTTGCTAAAAGTGTAAGACTTGTTCTCTCTTGGTTGTTCATAGAATCTCTAAAGTTACCAAGCATGCTCATCCTTGTGGCCTTCCATTTTTCCTTTTTACCTTTCCAATTCTCCAATTAATCATCAGACAACACATTATTTTTCTACACATGAACACTAATCATCACATCAAGTTTTAGGTTAGAACTGCCACATTATTTGCATTTCCTAATTCATGAACGACTTTCTCAGGTTCATATCTCCTAATTTACTTGTCCTTTTTCGATGATTCTTGAGTCAAATTTGTGTTTTAATTCGTGTTCTTTCACCTCGCTTTTGAAACGCTGAATTCTGAGGTCTATAGCTCGAGTTACACCACAATTTTTACTATAGATTTTTTTCTACTTGTAAATTGTGATCTTGTCTTCTAACTCTCAAGGGGGTTTACATCATTCGATAGTCAAAGCATGGTTGTTTTAATGTAGTTTAATTTTTGTCTAGCCATTTTTTATTGGTTGCTTTTGTTTATCAAATTGCTACCAAAAAAAAGAAAGAAAAGAAAAATACATTTCTATGTCTTGTTTCCAAAGTGTGCTAGTTGTAAAATTCTGAATTTGGATTCATATTACAAAAAATGAGTATTTGTTGTGTGAATTGGATTGCTACAAAAATAAAAAAAATAAAGAAAGACGCTTAAAAGAAGAAAACAAAAGTATTTCTTTAAATTCGTTGCACGCCACTGGTTTGATAAAATTCCTAAGTGTCTTCTTGAGTTCTTTCCAATTTGTTTCTATTTTCATCACATTCTTGAGTCATCACTTAGTACTCGTGTGTTCTTGGAGAATCTATTAAGAACTCGTAGAGAGAACTTGAGTGGAAAAACGCAAGAGTGAACATTACACAAAAGCCTAAATTGAGTGTGCAAACACAAACGGAACCATCCATTAGAGTGTAAACTCATCAGTAGAGTGGTGAGGTCCATTCTTATGATTTTTTTATACTTTTACTTAAATTATGGCAGGAACTCCCCTCCTCCCGATGGAGCTCAAAGGTTGTTAAATGATGCTATTACTACACAAATGCAAAGGATGACGAGAGAGCAAGCAGAGGTATTCTATGGAAGACTTGAGCAACTAGAGGATTGAGTCAACAATAATGAAGGTGATCCAAATGGAGATAGAAGGAGAAGAGACCTTGATGGTGATCATTTGGAATGAGGGATGAAGATTGAGCAAGTATTTGCATGCAACAACTATTCTAAAGATAAGGAAGTGAAGGTGGCTGATAAAAACAATTCTTACACATTAATCATCTCTCAAATTACACATTTTAATACTTCCTTTATGCTTAATTAAAATTCATAAGCATATTTTTCCAATTTAGGTTTATATTGGGCTTAATAGCATTTTTCAACATAATTAGAAAATTATAATGTTTTGGTATTTCAAGTACAACTCGAGTTTTAGACATCTAAAATTTATGAAGTTTATATTGTAGGAAATCTAAACAAAAGCTTTACAACTTTGCTAATGAACCTAGAAGCTAAATTGGAGGTCTAGTGGGTCAAAATTGGCTTGGAAGACAGAATAGTCAGTATTTCATGAGAACCTGAACAACACTCAACAATTGGGCCATAATGTGAGCTACAAAACTCCTTTTGGACTCCAACCAATGGCATTCAAAAGTTAACATTAAAGGCTTCATTGCATCTGGAGACAACTTCCTTGGATTCAGCCATTTCAGTGATACAATTTTTGATGTAAGTGGGAGACAAGATGTTGAATGAAAGCTAAGAAAGGAAATAATTGATGAATGATTCAAAGTAATGGACAAATGTGTTAGATAATTGATCAATAGTTCTATTTATGGAAAAAAAAAACATGCTGAAAAATGGTTGAATGATCAGCTTTGGAATGGTATCTTTTCAACTCCTATAAATAGGAGGGCTTGCAAGGTAGAAAATCATCCAAGTTATAATAGAAATTACTAAGTCTTTCATTCACTTTTATTCATCTTTATGTAAAGTCTTCATGGAAGGCTAAGTTTGTATTCAATTCAAGGACTCAAGCTTATTTTCATATTGGTTCTAATTTTGATCCTCATTTACATGCATATTGAATTATATCTACCTTGCTTTTCTACTTCACTTGCTTCAATTTCATATTTTTTTTATCAAAGCTTGATTGATTAACATGTTTTAATTGTGAAATTTGTTATTGATGTATGTGGTACTCTTGATTGGTTAATCATCATGAAACAATTAAAAAATATAGAGTAAGTAATTAAATCGAAGACTTTCATTTAATTAATTACTTGAACTGGGTTTCGATTATAAAATTAATTTCAATCTAACATAAGATTTGGTGGTTACTTGATCTTGTTAATCTTAATCAATTGAATTCTAGGATTTATTTCAGTAGTAAATTTGGTGATCATTGTAAGGGTTTCATATGATCCTAAGTTGATAGATTTAATCTGTTGTATGAATGTTTTTAATAGTCAATGATTAACCGTGAAAATAACCTCTAAATTCCTTGAATTGATCTTACCTTAAATTGATTCAACCTTTGATATTAATTTGATCTTCGTTTTCTTAAGTTTATTGTAATCAATCAAACCCCACTCCCCCAAGAAGGATTAAATTGAGTGGATCTGCAAGGTTTGACCCAATTTGTACCCCTCTACTACAAGTATTTTGCAAATCAGTTAACAATAATTTTAATTTTGTGCAGGATCGACAACTGTCAGTGGCAACCATGAAGTTCAGATATTATTCTCTCATTTGGTGGAACCAATTACAAAAAGAGAGGTTGCGGTATGAAGAACCATTAGTGGACACATGGGCTGAAATGAAGAGGTTGATGAGAAGAAGATTTGTCCTTTCCTAGTATCATAGGGATTTGCAAAACAAGCTCCAAAGACGTACACAAAGCAAGAATAGTGTAGATGAGTACCATAAGGAGATGGAGGTGGCCTTGATTAAGGCAAATGTTGGTGAAGAATGAGAGGCAACCATGGCAAGGTTCTTAATAGGCTGAATAGTGACACAAGAGATGTTGTGGAGTTTCATAGTCATGTTGAGTTGTAGGACTTAGTGCATCGAGCCATTAAAGTAAAACAACAACTCAGGCAAAAAGGCATTATGAGAAGAAGCTCTTCTAATTTCCACCCAACAAGTTGGAAGGACAAAACCAAGAAGGATGGGTATTTCCTCTAGTGCATCCATAATTGCACCCCATAGGACCCAAAATAAATCCAATGAGGCTCCTAAGAAAATAAGAAGTAGTGAGATTAAATGTTTCAAATGCTTGTGAAGAGGTCACATAACCTCTAAATGTCTAATTAAAAAGACCATGTTGCTTAAGGAGGATGGGGAGATTTCTAGTGAATCATATTAAAAATCTGTCCCACAAAGTGAGGAAGAGTATTATGAGGAAATTGCAGTTGAAGGAGATTTATTTATGGTTAGAAGGATGTTGGGTAGCCAATCAAGAGGTTTGGATGAAAGCCAAAGGAATAACATCTTTCATACAATATGTCTCATCCAAGATAAGGTGTGTTCTTTAATTATAGATGAGGGAAGTTGCACTAATGTTGCTAGTGCAAGAATGGTTTGGAAAATGAATTTGGAGACTAAACCCCATCCACGACATACAAGCTTCAGTGGCTTAATAAGGAAGGTGAGATGACCGTAAGTAAGCAAGGGGAAGTAGATTTTTCTCTTGGGAAGTATGAAAATACGGTTTTATGTGATATGGTGCCTATGGAGGCTTGTCATTTACTTTTTGGGAGGTCTTGACAGTATGATAAAAGAGTCATTCATGATGTGTATACAAACAAGTTCCCATTTGTACATGAAGAACGCAAGACTGCAAGACTACCCTTGCTCCTTTGTGGAGAATGTGTTGAAACGGTAAGCCATGCTCTATTATTATGTGGGGAGGTTCTGCCAATATGGTTCGCATCTTCTCTAACTATGAGAATTGATCCACATAATCAAATTAATTTTAGTGATTGGATAATTCAAATCCTGCAGCACATGTAATATGGAATTTTTAGACGAGGTTTTTAGATTTCTTTGGCATGTTTGGTTCAAACGTAATCAATGGATATTCCAAGGAAGAAAATAAAATGTGCAACAAGTTTTGCCTAAGAATAATTCATTGAGATCCCTCTAATGCCAACATCTAGTTCATTGATTACAAAGTGTTGGATCAAGCTTGGGCAACGAATACGAGAACAATGTCTTATTTCCATGATGTGCTTGGTGACTGTAGAGCACTAGTTCCAAACTTTATGGCTTTTTCTTTAGTTCATATAGGACGAAAATGTAATGGTGTCATTGATGGTTTATCCAAATTTGTTTTCACTTTTAAAGATAAATGTTGGATTCAGGAACTGCCTCCATCCAAAAAACAACTATTGTTGCTTGATTTGAGTGCTCATGGAGAATATTCTTAATAAAATCATTCTTTTAGTCTGAAAATACAAACAATAGTCAAACAATGTGCTTGAAAACACATCTCACTACGCCATATGCATGTTCGGAGTACACAATGTATTTTATTTATAAGTTATGTGAAACCAAACACCCTGAAAAGTGCAGCATACAAAGCATACCTTGCAGTGTTGGACAATTGCCATGCAACAATATTTTAAGTTAATAGAATCGCAAAGGAATAACTTCATACCAAGAGATTGCAGTTGATGCATCTTCGATTTTCAGGAAGTTTTAAGAGACTCCGAATTACTCTTTCAATCCTCTCATCTTCTTTCTTATGACTCCCCATCTTCAATTAATTGCTCAAAACCTTGACCACAATAAACATCAATTAGTGGAGTAAATGTTATCAAGTTATCTTATAAAAACTGAAAAGCACTTTTATATATAAAGAATGTGTTTAAAAATAGTTGAAAACATAGTTAAAACGATATAATTTTATAAGATTGAACATATTTTATTATGAATTAAATTTTACTTTAAAATATTTTTATCTTATCATTCAATCTTATATTGTTATTTCATAAAATATTTATTAAAATAACAAATACTTAAATAAGTAAATTAATCATTTAATGTAATAATAAAATGTATCAAAATATTGATAAATTTCATTATAAAGCTCTTTATTGTTAAAAGTAAATTAGTAACGTTACTCATGGTATGCAAAGCTAATTTATGTTATATTATATGATATATTATATTAAATTACTTGTATTCAATTAAAAAATTTCAATATTATATATATAAAAAACAATTGACTTAATATATAGTTTACCAATATTTATTAAACCACATATTAACTCTTAATAATAAATAAACTATAATAATTATAAATAATATGTATAGATTTATAAAATAAATTTTTTATATATAATATTTTTATAATGTAAAAATATTAAATATTTATAAATTATAATTTTATTTGTCAACTGAAAAAAATTATCCATACAAAAATCCTGGTGGAATTGTCTAATTTATATATTGACTTTCATAAAAATTAAAATAAAATTACATTCAAATATAAAAAATCTTAAATAATAATGAATAATTTTTTAGTAGAAGTTATTGAGATATAATATGCAATGCATGAGATAATTGATTTGTACAATTTCAACTAACATTTTATATAGTAATTAATTTGTACAATTTTAATTTATAAATATAAAGTTAGGAAAGATATAGTTTAGAATGATTTTATGAAAAAAATATTAAATAAATGAAATTCTAATTAATTTTATTATATATTCATGTGATATAAATATTAGTAAAATTGTACCTTTCACTCAAAAACAAGGTGAATATGTTGAAATATTTCAAGTAAAAT
The DNA here is from genome assembly GCA_026901365.1 of Sesbania bispinosa. Taxonomy (NCBI): domain Eukaryota; kingdom Viridiplantae; phylum Streptophyta; class Magnoliopsida; order Fabales; family Fabaceae; genus Sesbania; species Sesbania bispinosa. The sequence continues at coordinate 110,265 of QLOH01000019.1, forward strand.
TTTTCCTATGTTATATAAATTCACATACTTTGTCTAGATCTTTCAGCTATTTTGTAAATTTTCCAATATATTTTGTTGCCTTATGGACATTTCTCTTAACCTATAGTTTAGATAGCTATATAAAGCAATTACCATGCATATCTGAAATGAAGATCTAATACATTATGATCGATGTTGCGTTTATTTAATGTAAACTAAAGGATTTATTGTAAAATATGAAATAAGTCAATTAAAATTTTTCCTTATAATTAAAATATTTTTTTCATTTGATATTATAATACATTGTATGTTATATTTAAAATTTTCTATAATTGACTGAATTATAAATTAAAACTAAAAATATCATTTGAAATATACCCAAAAAAATGTTGATAAAAGACCTTGTTAAGTGTTAACAATTGTCCGGTAATAGTTGTTAAGGAATCAATATATAGAAGGATTGTATTGGAAATCACAATATCATTTATATCTATAACATTAAATGCTACACACTCCAATAGTAACTTTTTATTTTTGGTTTCTTAATAATGACCTAAAGGAACTTGCTAGTATTCTCCTTTACTTTACCTTTGAAAACTTGTTTGGGACATGTCAATATATGAATACATATTAGGGTTTAGAATACATGATTTAATAATGGGATACTTTAAACATGATTAGAAATCTAACAGTTTAAAAAAATATATCTAGAAATGACCTCTATCCAAAAAAGTAATAAAATCCTACTATGCTTATTTTTAACATTGGTCAAGAAGAAAAAAAACTTTAAAGTTGATATGCAAGATAAATGATAAAGTTAAGAGAAAATTCATGAACATTTAAAACATATTATTTTATTAATATAGAACATAATTAATACTTATTTAAATCAAAATGCTAATTTAAGAGAGAACAACACCTTCTCATTCTTTATTTGATAATACACTCAATTTAAACTTTGAAGAATGTAATATTTGAGCATAGATGAATGACATGTCAATATTACAAAAATTAACCTAATAGATAAAACTTAATAAGCATAATAAATGATACCTGCATATAACTTTTAATCAAATTTAAATAATGAAGATAACAGAGAGTTTTCTATAAAAAAACAACACAAAAATTTGTCATATAGATTAATAAAAGAATTACATCAAACTATAATTTTCCTTCTCTTCCTATGCTACTATAGCAAGCAAATTTGCATGCCTAAATATCAAATTAATAAACAAATATATATATATATATATATATTAAGACAGGAATATCCTTAAATGGTATTTTTATTATAATATAAATAAATCACGGGTTTCAAAAACTTATTGAAATTACAAATGCATTAGAACAAAAATTTGTTAAAATAAAAGCGTACAATATTAAATCAAAATAGCTTTATTAATACTACTATTTAATTCGGCCAATAGAATAAAAGAAAATCTAAAAAATAATAGCAATAATATACTTAATCTTAATAATTGAAATATAAAAGCTTCCACTTGTGTAATGCAAAATAAACATAAATCTTATTTAAAAAATTTAATTATTTATTTGTTGTAGATAGTTAAATAAAAAACTTTATAACAATACATTCCCTCTACACTTCAAAAATTTTCTAACAGACAAAAATATTAGGAATCTAAAGGAATTTATATACCTCAATATTGCAACTTCAATTATTTTTATCATTATCTTATTCAAAAGTATAAATTAATTAATTTATTTAAATTAACCATCTTGAAAGTAAATATGAAAAGTGTGAATAATGAAAGAAAAGATTTGTATGAGACATGGGTGGGTGAATCAATATAAAACTACATGAAGAATATATGCAAAATATAGAGTTAAAACACTTCAAAACTATTATTATTGTTAATTGTATAATTTTTCTATAACCAATTCTTATATATCTATTACATTAAATAAATTATTTATCTATATTTGTGTTTACTTTGTTTCTCTATGGGAGTATAAAACTTTTTATTATTAAAATGAAAAGAAGATTATATAAAGCCACTTTAAAATCTATATATGTTTTAATACAAATAAATTATGTCTTTTACCTAGTCCTTCTTGATCACGACTAACTTTGCTTGTGTGCGTTTATGTTTTCGTTCCTGTCGCTTTGCTTCACGTTGCAAACAGATGGTCACCAAAAAAGACAAACGTTGTTGGCTGAAGTTGCAATAAGCGGCTTACGACGTGAATGTCTATATAAAAAATTGAAGTATTATTAGCTTTGTAATGTATATTCAACTATCTAAAAAATTTAGCTTTGTTGGTGTCAACCCCTCTTTCTTTTCATACGTGACTATGGAGAGATTAAAAATGTAATGAGAGGTAGTGCACAACAAAATGTAGGCTTCCATTCATTGCACAGAATGATTCCTCTCACAAAACATGCAAGATCCTGGTAAAAAAAACCATCATCTAAGGCCTAAGAAATCAGAACTAACAATACCCTCCAAGTTTAAGATCATATTCATTATTAAAATTATTATCTTTGTTATTATTCAATTTTTATACAATCTTAAGAAAAAAAACCCATATTTTTTCTTATGTATCAAACAAAATAAAAGAGAAAATCTATTAACCCGGTATTTTTTTTTCATAAGTACCAAACAAAACAGAAGGGAAAAGTTATTAGAAATGAACCTGATTCAGAATATAAGCCTATTGATATGTGCAAAGAGAAACGAAGCCATTGACAGCAATACCAGAATCATAGAGTTTGAGAAATTAGGAACAAAGATGTGCACATGAAAATTCGGTTGTTTCAGCCTAGGAGGGAAAGTTGCCTGTAATAACGGTAACGCCAACTTTTCTTTACTTCTTTTGGTCATTGAACTTAATTATACACAAGTCCTCTAACACGTGACATGACATGAGTTCCTTTTGTAATTTGTTTTCTTCTTTTTATTTTGTTTAGGCTAATTTGGGAGGGAATAAAACCATGAATGTTATTTTAATGAACTACTTAAACATGCATCCAAAATATTTATCAAACATGCATTTTCCTTTTTACCCCTTTTTTATTATTGGAACCAAAAATAGTTCTTTTTATATTTATAAAAGAACATTATAGATAACTCTAATAAGTTTATTTTGTACATTTAACTTTATTACGTTGAGAAAAGTGAAAGAAACATTTAGTTTTTGATTGACGAATATTTTCATTTCGACTCAATTTAATTGAATATCCATTTTAATACCTAACCTTCTAAGTGTATGTTTGTGAAATCGTTAGCTCCGTGTAAATGTATATGTTGATTTCTAATCCATGGATTGTTTTTCCTTCTAAATTCTTACATTGAAACATGTGATTTGTATAGGATTTTTGTAAAGTACGTCCATGACGTGTAAAGAAACATATACTAAAACTTCAATTGTAGGACTTTCCTATTTTAATATATAACGTTGAATAAGACAAAGAATAACATTTGATTTAAAACGTCCATAAGTTAACAATTTAATAAAAAAAAAACAAATAAATTTGACACTTAGGGTTAGTTATATTATTTTTACAAATAAAAAAAATTGTAACATTTCATGATAGAAGAAAGGTTTGTTTGTCAAAGACACAATACATGAAGAATGAAATACTCTAAAATGTGTATTGGCTCGTTGCCATAAATGCATAACTCCTAAAATCCGAATCAGGATTGAGAGATTCCAACCTTGACAAGTCCCAAAGAGGTATAAAGTGATTATACATTCTTTGGATAATCTTAGTTTCTATTATAGGGGTTTTACCATAATCATCTCATTATAATTTATTAGCTATTAAATTCTAATTATTATACGATTTGACCAATTTAATAAGTAATAAGAAAGGCCATCATATTTTCTCTCTTGGGTTTTCATTGGTGCATCTGACTTGCTCCTGCAGTGACGATCATGACTACTCCGAGTTATGAAACGATGTGGAGTGTACCTACAAGCTAGGAACTTCGAAACTTAAGTCATGGAGAATTATAATAGAACAATAGTAAGAGACAAATAACATACGTAACATTAGTAAACACATGTCATTATACATTGTGGTGTCATGATAATGAGTGATAGGCATGTCACCCATAGCGGGGGACGTACGAGCGTGTGAGTCAAGTTATACTTGAGTTTGACACCAAAATCATGACCTAGGACACAATACAAATGGTGTAGGTACAAGGAATCTAACTTTGCGCCTTAGACGAGAGAATTTGGTTACTGGATATGGCTCGCAACCCATTCTTTACAAGTTGGATCGTCCTTTACATGCCTAATACAGAATAGTTGTCCTTAGATCGGTAGGTTAACTTGTTAGGGTGTTGATATGTATATGAGTTGAATTTTATGTTAACTAGTTTACTAACGATTGATTAGTTGGATATATCGGCTTTTTGCAAATCGGTTATAGTTGTGACTCTTCACATGTCCCCAAATATTCTTTTTGTGCATAACAGGGCGACGTGGCGTCACTGGATTAGTCGTTAGTATTATCTTTCCCAAATTTTGAATTAGGCTTAGCTTTTATGATTCTATCCCCCAAGCCCTCATGCTTTAAATAAGGGGCCCTGTTCTAGATGCACTTTTTCTTTTGTCCTTCTTCTCAAGGCTCTAATGACACCTTCCACCTTCTTATGATCTTCAAACATTATTCCTTCATCCCTTCCCTTTTCTTCTAAACCATATTGTTCTTGTCATTCTCTGCCTTTTCCTCCTTCTTTTTCTAGTTTCCTAGCTCATGTCTTGGTATTTTTCTAGGCCATCCTTAAGTTTTTTGGACAGTTGTTCATGAGAGATACTCTTGGGTCCACCACCATCGTTGAGACCTTCCCAATGCTTCTTAAGTGTTGTTTGGGTTGGTCATTGTTCTCTTGGGACACCATAGGGACCTAGTCGAGTTCTATCATCTCAGTTGTGTGTAAGGAGTATAAGGAGTATGTTGTGGCATATATCATTGAAGCTTCCAAAATTTTCCATCTTAGTTGAGTCGAGATGATGTCTCAAGTGAGAGAGCTTTATCAACTTTTCCTCCTCAAGCAACAATTCTAGATTAGAAAGTTTTTATACAACTTTATAGGTGACCTCATGGCAGAAAATGAAAAAGAGGCTAAGTTCATCGTTTTAATATAAGGTGGGTGGATAGGTATGTTTGGGTTTATTCTGAAATGCTCAGAACGACGAGCATATATACCCCAAGGAGGAAGCCTCCATTCAAGAACGGCTTATAATCGGGACTACTGAGAAGTACAAGGATCATATACTACGTTGTAGTAGTTCCTGAACCCGGAGCACACATCTATTAGTTGTCTACCTCCAACATGCCCTTCATGCACATGTATGATTATTTTTCACCAAACTCAAGATTTGAGTTCAACTTACCAACTTTCACGAAAAAGACCTTATGTATCTTAATGTTACTCCCACACAATTAAACCCTCAACATTTGGCCCATTATTCATTGTTTCAAATTTATTCTAAATGAGTTTAACCTTACGCCTATTATCCTGCTTTTGTTTCATTTGTCACAAGTTTTGAGAAAACACCTAAAAGGGGGGAGGAAAGTTGGATAAGCATGCACAAATTTCTCAAGTGGCACTTCCTATAGATGCTTGTTCTGACAAGGCCAACTCAGCCAAGAATGAAAAATTTCTTTCAAACAAGAGTTTTACAAAACTCAAGTGGCACTTGGCAAGACTTCATTTTAGCACAATTCTCACGAAATTAACTTGTATGAGCCTGTTTGGGTGGAACTTCTATAGAAGTACTTCTAGGTGAAAAAATAGCATGAATCAAAGAGGTCAAATGGATTTAACTTCTCCATAAGTTAAAATTAGTCTTTGTTGACCACCTACTCCAAAAGCTCTCCTATTTAACTTCTCCAAAAGTAACTAATTTTAACTTATGGAGAAGTTAAATGCATTTGACCTCTTTGAATTATGCTATTTTTTCCACCTAGAAGTACTTCTGCAGAAGTTCCACCCAAATAGTCTCTATATCTATATCTACTGGATCGACCACTATTATGACAAACACCAAGCCGACTGTGAGGTTCAAAAAACAATATGATAGTGATAGAGGTGCAAATAAAGTAATTTCCTTTTGAGTCACTTAAGGAGACTAGGACAAATTTCTCATGTTGGGCTATCGCAGATGCCCTGATGCATAAAGCTTGTGCTTATCATACCTTGTTTTAAGCAATTGAACTTAATGTTTTTCATATTAAGCAAATCACATTCTTCACACCATGTTTTATGAAATTAGACTTGATGCTTTTCACAATAAGCAAGTTGTGCTCTTCACTTAACACTTTTCACATTAAGAAAAAGGCCCTCTTAGTTCGCACACTCATATTAATTAATTAATTAATTAATTATAAGAATGATCATGTTTTTAAGGTAAGTGCACCTTATAAACAAGTAATATAGTGGAGTAAATTTAGGGCTCGTTTGGTAGCCATGATAGGATAGGATATGATATGACAGGTTTGAGAGAGTTGCATAAGGACAGGTTAGGATAAGATCAAGGTAGAAAAAGGTTGAGAGAGAACGGTGTTAAGAGGCTAGTGCAAACAAGGAATGAAAAAAAGTCTATGTTGTCAATACTTGACCTAGACCCTTTGCTTAGGATTAAATTACATTGGGAAAAATGATAGAATAACCGAACAGGATAAACTTATCTTATCCTATTGTTGCAACAAACACATGACTTATAATATAATAAGATATCAATATCATGTCATTTATCTTGGCCACTAAATGAGCCCAAGACTCTTAAGTATCGTTCCCATGAGTATTGGCTACAACTAGTCTAATGTTCTTATTAAATTGAAAAGAAAATAAATATATAAGAATGAAAGGAATTAATTATGAAATAATTATAAAGAATAATTTAAGAAAATAATTAATGCAAACACAACATTTATGTTACTAGGACCTAGGCTTCACTTTAATATCTCCAATGGTTCATTATTAATATCTTATATCATTAAAAATTTGGAAATACATTTTGTGAAGATATTTAAGTTAGAAAAGTACTAATTATAGTATTTTGGCACCTCTTAATGACAATGCAACTAGTTTTAGGCTGAAGAAACACATTGAAAGCCTATTTTTAGAGACTTCCTCATTTAGAAAATGTCAGCGACGCTCATACAGGCATATGGATGCTCTACATGGTCGTGTGAGTGTTGACTGTTGAGTTGCACCTGCATGTGTCACTGCTTCACATGGGTGTGCTAGTTATCTTTCACACGGGCGTGTGACTAGATTCACATTGGTGTCTAGCATGTAAAATCTCAGTTTTACCCTTGTGTTTTTATATTTTAGTCATTTTTAGCTCCAACTTATTAAAATTTTCACAATTTTTTCTATGTTTCCAAAACTTCTTTCAAAATATGGTGTTGTTGAAAACATTAGGAAATTGGATCAATTATCTAATAAATATCATCAAAACATATATAAACTTATCCAATTAACCTCATAAAAAAATGTATCAATTTGTGGCTTAATACTCTTCACACGGCTTTTTACAAAATCGAACTTAAATCTTTTCACATTAAGCAAGTGAAAAACCAATCATAACATTTTTCAGATAAATCATGTCAGAAAAAGAAAATGAAGAATAACTTGGATAAAATATCTTTTATTAAAATGAATATTGTTGCATAAATAAAATGGTTACACTTGAGTATAACTATAATATTATCACAAATTTGTGGCATTCCAATGTTGTGACACCTCTTTCCCTTATAAAGTCTCAATTTACTTATGGGTCACCAATTACTTGTCTAAACTAGTTAATGTTTGAACAAATTATCTCTCTTAGGATGTTTTAATAATAACAAACCCTTAAGACTTACCAAAGAATTGTAGCTCAGTTGGCAACGTAGGCTGAGATTGTAGGAAGAGCTCCTGAGTTCGATCCCTACTAAACACACTCTTAGGGACGGGTGATGAGTCTTAACTGTGACTAAGCCCTGAACAAGATTGTCCCTGATGACAACCTGTCAGTGGGACCTCTGAACTGACAACTGATGGCTAGGATCAACTTGGAGTTGCTTGAAGTGCTTGGGGCTGAACCAAGCATGAGTCTTCCTTCATTAGAGTCAACCCTTGGTCAAACCTTGATCATTGACCAAGAAGTCAAAGTCAACATGCAAGACTCAACTTAATTAGGAATCAATATAATTAGGATTTATGATGTAATTAGGATTTGTGTTGTAATTAGGACATGTTTGTCATTTTTCCTTAATTAGGGGCGCTACATGTATGGTTTTATTGGTTAGTAGGTTGTCTTACTATGAGGTTTAGGAAGTCATGGGTTCTAATCCCACCTAGGATAGGAAATTTACTCATCTTTTATTTTCCTATGTAAAAGGGGCGCTAATTAGGAGGTTTATTGGCTTAAGGCTTAGCTTAGCCATAAACCTTTAGGGGCTTGGGTTCAAATCCCACTTAGGATGGGTTTGCACCCATCTTTTATTTTTTCCCTTTTATTCCATGTATTGGCCGCCCCCTCCCCCTTCAACTCCTATATAAAGGAGTCTTCTCCTCTTGTATTTGACACATTGAATTTTGAAGTAAAGGCATTATGTCAAATTTTCTCCTCCCATTGTGAGTTGAGTGAGGCTTGGTGGTTGTTGCTCAAATCATACTGAGACTTATCTAATTCTCTTGAATTAGTGGCGTCTGGCATTGGACTTATCTGCTGCAGGAGGATTCTTGCTTCAGTGGCGTCCTTCTCATTTCTTCCTCTCCACTTTTTCTTTCATTTTCTATCATTTTCCTTCACTTTCTTGCATGAATATAGCTGTTGTTCCAGCACCTATATTTCGCAATTAATTGCTTAATTGTGATTCTGATCGGTTGGTTTTGCTCAATTCTAGGTCCTACACCTTTCCTGCTATCAGTCCTTAGTAACAAAGGATACTTGTGGTTAACACAAAAAAAAACCTTAGGACTTGTAAAAATTGTGATTTATCTGAGATATGCTTGTGGTACTAATCTTTGTATTTAAGCGTGCAAAACTTATTCTTTGTTATCATTTGAGAAGAATTCTGAGCTTATCAAGATCTTAAAGACCAGTGAATCATAATCATAAAGAGACCAGAAGCTCTACTCATATCCAACAAGTATAATTATTTTCTACAGCAAGACAAAAAATTCAAGCGCAAATCAAGTCAAGTCTCAAATCTTGCAAAGAGTCAAGAGTATCAAATCTTAAGATGAAGAACAAATATGGAAGATATCCAAGTACAAGACAAAAGAAAAGAAGTCAGCTTCATCAGATTCACACTCAGACTAGAACTCGGATTGAAGACCTAAGACTAAGATCAAGACAATTCATATTGTACTATCATCACTTGCTGACATAGATAGTCGTTGGAACAAAAAGCAAATCCACACCATCTCTCCTGCAATTGTCAATAACAACTAGTTTGAAGTAGAAGGCTATAAATAGAAGCTCAAGAAGTAAAGGAAAGTCAGAGGCTCTATTAAAATTTTGTTGAAAATTCATTATCAATCTTAAGTCTTTCCTTATGTTATATCACTTCTACTCAATCACTTATGTTGTAATTTACATGTTTCATTCCAAGAATGATTGTATCTAGTTAAGCCTTATTGTTTATCCACACCTTGTATGTAGTTAAGCTAGCAAATCTCATCTTTTCATTTCTCTATAAATCCCCAACCAAAATAGGTAGAGACCCTAGTGTTGGTGTGAGTTCATGGTAGCTTGGAGAGGCTGTAAAAGACTACTTAGGTGTTTGGAGATTCTCTGTAAGAAGAATACTCAAGGGAACAAGCCTCAAGAGGCGGAGTGAACAATACTTGTATTTGTAAGATAAGAACTGGTATAGTGGAAAATCCCACGTGCGAGTGAGGACTAGACGTAGCCCAAAGTTTATGAGTGAACCAGTATAAAACTCTGTGTGGTTATCTCTTTCTCTTGCTCATTTACGTGTTTTATTTATTTTTCTTTAATCTTTAAAGATTTATCTCAGATTGGTACTTAACTTATAAAACGCTAAGCTAAACTTGTGGTAAGCAAAATCTTAGTTTGAGCTTAATCACTTTCTTCATAAGTAAATCTTAACTTACTCAGGATTAGTAGTACTAAAATTTGCTGTTACTAACTCCCTACTTAGTTAAGATTCAGTCTGAGTTCTAAGAAAAGTCTTGAGAACAATCACAAACTGAATCTGGGTTCCAGGAAGCAAAATTCTCATAATGAGAAATGAGTGTATTACTTTCTCATAAAAATGGAAATTATTTTAAGACTTGCCCAATAATAACCTATATACACTCCCAAATTTTTTTACTACATTCTTTTCTCCTTTTGAGTTTTATATTTTAACAAAACAAGTTTTAGAAATATTTCTAAAAATACTATCTATTGACCAAATTATATGTTTTTAAATTTACTTAAAAATAACATTATTAATTGTAACATTCTTATGAGTAATCTAATGATAATTCATTGTAAGAAGTAAATTATGACATCAAGTCAACTTTTCTTGTAATGTTAAAGGTTCAAATCCTGGAGTTACCACTTTATGGAGGAACACTCCCAACTTGAAGGTTACTCTCATAGTTACGTCCATTGGGATTCTTGATCAAAGAACAAATAAACAAAGAATTCCTAAGACTATCGTTCCTAAAAGTATAATCACGTCTTAGAACATGTCCCCTAAGCCAAATAATAATGTCTCAAAACTACCCATTCCTAAGATAGGATAGGATACATTTATCTTATTTGTTATCCCATCATGCTGACCTAGTGTAATTTTTAGCCTAAGAGGAATTAGGTTAGAAATGAGAAGGATACGATAACACTTTAATGCTGCTATCACTACTACCTCTGACACCTACCATCATTGCCATCAAACACAATCTTTTGTCGCAACTCGACGCCCAATATCTTCCACCACAACTGCACTGCACCTTTCACCATTATTGCTACCATTATTTCCTGACAACCTTCATTTGCATGTAATTTATATCATATTTTGTCTTTTTTTTCACCTCAAACACAAGATAGAATTGTTTCTTTGGTGAGTTATTTGATGTGCCTCAAACATTGGATAAAATAAGAGTTCATCAGGCTCATATCCTATCCTACTGTTAACTCACTCTCTTATCTTATCCATCCTTATCATATCATAAGTCATGACAATCAAATGCAGCTTTAGTTTTGTATTATGAAAATCATTGAACTTGGAATGGTTGTAAAGTTTATTGAAGTTGGAATGACAATGAAAGAGTAATTATGAATTTGTGTCTCGTAATATATTTGACATTATCATATACTCTACCCTTTAGATTGTTAGCAGTTTTATATGATGTGATTCTAATCAATGTAGTAAGTGATCTTTCGTAAGTATATATTTGATGTCAATTACATCTCTTCTCATATACAATAGTTGTGAATTATCAAGCAAGTATGCCATTTATTTAAAATATATTAAATTTGTTGTGCAAAGACGCTTTAGATGTTTTTAATAAGGTAAAATATGTTTTTGGTACCTATAAAATTAGCAAGTTTTGTTTTTAGTCCCTATAAAATGTTTTTTAAGTATCCTTCCAAAATTTTTTTGTTTCAAAATAGTCCATGCCATGACAAGTGATCTTCTAAGTGCCGATGTGTCGCAATATTATCCTATTTACCATCCTTCTCATGATCAACCCCAACCTCTATATTCTCCCTTTTCTTCCTCTTCCTTCTTCATTATATCCTCTACTTGCAAAACAACCATCTTCTTCCTCTTCATCAATCAGTGATCTGCTAAAGAAAATCCAAATAAAAAAATACAATAGATCTAAACCTCAAAATCCCAAAAACCATAGCCATTCATCCTTGTAAACCTTCTCCCCAAACCCCATCTTCTAACCACACCCAATCACCATCAGTGCAACATTCTATATCAAAATAGAATAAGAAAAGAAAAAACCAGAAAAACCAAACCCAACACGATCAAGGTAATCCCTAATCCTTCACCACTCGAATCAAACATCTTACTCTCCATCCCATCCATTAACCCAAATCAGACCATTATGAACCCAAAATCCTAAAAGCTTTTAGTCATGGCCCATGATGTCACCATCTTCAATCTATAAGTGTCGCACAACTACTGTCATATGTTGTCGCGCACCAGAAGCGACCAATTGGAGCCCCATCGTGAGCCACCCTTCCTCACCTCCCAAAGTTGTCGTGAATTGATGAACAAGACTCACCGATGCACACACAACAATGAAACGTTTCTATCACACTGTTATGGGCGGAAAACAAAACAAAACCTTCCTCGTGGGCCGTTGTTGATCGCGAGTCCCTCGATCATTGTACTGCCGCTAGGAGTGGGGGTGGGGTGGATGTGGCAAGGGAGAAAGGGGTAAAGGTGGAGTAAGAGAGATTGAAGGAGGAAGAGAAAGAAGAGGAATGAAGTGCCTGTTTCGAGGTAGAGATTACCAATGAAGAAGGAAGAGGGAGGATTTAAAGGTTAGAGTTGATGATGAGTAGATGGTAAATAGGATGATTAGTATAGTAATGTGACACATCAACACTTAAGGCCCCGTTTTGAGTGGTTAAGGTGTCGTTTGGGGTGGTTGCCAGTTTTCGATTTTTGGTTTCGAAATCCAAATTTGAAAACAAAACGTGTTTGGATAAAATAGGGTTAAAATGGTTTTTACACAAGTTTCAAAACCAATTCCCCTTACTTTTCAAAAAAAAAAAAAACGTTTTCTGTTTTCTATTTTCTGTTTCATTTTTTTCTTTCTCCTCTATTTCTCTCTTGTTTCTCTCTCCTCTCTCCCTCATCTGTTTCTCTCTCCTCTCTCTCCTCTGTTTCTCACTCCTCTCTCTCATGTTTCTCTCTCTTCTCTCTCCCTCATCTGTTTCTCTCTCCTCTCTCCTTTGTTTCTCTCCCGTTTCTCTCTCCTCTCTCTCCCTCCTTTGTTTCTCTTTCCTTTCTCTGTCCTCTCTCCTCTATTTTCTCTTGTTTCTCTCTCCTCTGTTTCTCTCTTCTCTCTCTCTGTTCCTCTCTCCTCTCTCCTCTGTTTATCTCTCCCCTCTCTATGTCTCTCTCCTCTGTTTCTCTCTTATTTCTCTCTCCTCTCTCTCCTCTATTTCTCCCTCCTCTGTAGATAAATAATAGAGAAACAGAAGAGAGAGGAGAGAGAAACAGTAGAGAAACAGAGGAGAGAGAAATATGATAGAAACAGAGGAGAGAGGAGAGAGAGCGAGGAGAGAGAGACAGTCGAGAAATAGAGTAAAGAGGAGAGAGAGAGAGAGAGGAGAGAGAAATAGAGGAGAGAGGAGAGAGAAATAGGAGAGAGAGAGGAGAGAAGAGAGGAACGGAGGAGAGTGAGGAGAAAGAATTATTCCTATAATGCATAAAACTGAAAATCGATATTAAAAAAATAAAATTGGAAACCATAAAACTGAAACTGAAAACTGGTTTAGTTTTAAAATTTCAAAACTGAAAACTGGTTTTGGTTTTTAAAATTTTCAAAACTGAAAACTGAAAACCACCCTAAACGGGCCCTAAGTTTTCAATTTTTAGTTTCCAAAAAATTTCAACCAAAATTTTACTCAAAATGAAAACTAAAAATTTAAAAAGTTCATTGAAATCCACAAAAACTCATCCACCTCAAACGGTCCGTGTCATGATAGAGACCATTTTAAAACAAAAAAAAAATTGAGAGGATGCTTTTAATAAAAAAAATTAAAGTAACTAAAAACAAAATTTGAACGGCGGGAACTATTAATTTCTCAGGTCATCAGAAAAACAGCACAGTTTGGCTTGCGAACCATGCGCTAGTCTTACTATTTACCAAAAACTATGAAAGGAACAGGACTAAATTTCCGTTCAAACTGGTGTTGTATTATTTGGCCGATTTCTATTTTCATATTGAATATTTGAAACTGAGAAAGGGGGAGGGGGCAGAAGGAGAGCAAAAAGGGATAGAGGGGAATCTGTACAAATATAGGCAGCCAAAAATTCAAAGATCTATACCATGCAGATCAGTGCAACAGTTAATATGAACTGAGCAGATCTCAAGCTGTAAAAAGGTTCTGGTAGACAGTGATAGAGAGATGAACTTTGCAGCAACAAAATCTCCTCCCCGCCTCACTGAACTCAGCTCTCATGATTGAAGTTTACTGAGGAATAATCTGGACAGTGAAAAAAGGCCACAACTCTTGACAAAGTAAATCAGACGCCATGTCTAACAAAACATTGCCAAACCTACTTGCTTGCCTCTTTGCAGCTCCATTGTAAACAGAAAGGATGCTTGAAGTTATCAGAATGTTTGTCATACTACTCTTGACCAACCGAGTCCTCAGAAGCCTTCATTGCTTCAGCAGTCATAAGAGCAACCACAGCCTTGTGAATTGCAAGATCTGCTCTATAAAGCAATCTCTGAGCTCTCTCTCTCTTTAACTTAGCCATGTTAAGTGCATGCTGAGCAGCACTTGATGCATCACGCAATCTAAACTCATCATGGTCTGAACCATCCAATAGTTCAATCCCATGCCTCTGAGGGCCATCTAGTAGGTACTGCCTGTGACCTGGTATGTCATAATCGCCCATGTTCCATCTACTGACCCCATTTCTCTTTTCTGACAATGACATTCTCTGACTATAAGAAGCCGTCATCTGTGAATCATTATGATACATAAATGACCCAAATTTCTTGGACTTGCTCCTGTGAAATTTTGTGATATGATTTCTATAGTACCCATCATTGCTCACAGAGTAATATCTCCTGCTGCCAGCATCCCGTGGTGAGAATACCCTCGGTGATGTCTGTGGCAATGGAGAATCATCCAAAGAATCATAACTGTGGCCTGGATATACAAACTTTACATCACCAAATGCTGAGCCATTCAATCTTCTTCCTGAGTTTACAACAATTAGATGTAAGGGGAGAGTTTTTAATGTGTTTTTAAAGTGTAATAATAATTAATGAAATCAACTCATAAACCAAATACGCACCAAAAGTGTGGAAGCCATCCTGATCTGGAATACTGTTTGTATGCCCTGAGACTGAAATTTTCTTTTGTGACCGATGTTTTAATCCCTTGTTTTGTGATTCCAAACCCCTTGGTTTCAGACAGAAAGCAAACATGGGTGGCTTCTCTAGAGTTGCAACCTTATCCAGGCATCCATTAGAAGAAAGGTTGTTGTTCTCCCACTCCTTCACTTGTTGTTGATATCTTTCCCATAGAGGCGGCTGAAAAGGATTACAAAAATTTAAACATAAAATTTCAGGCAAACAATAACCAAGCATACACATCATGTACACAAGAAAACAGGCCATGTCCAGAAAAGGCAAGGTAAGTTGCATAAGTCATCTTGCTTTCAGCCAATCAAATATAAAATTACACCCACTTGTTCTACTAAAGCAATTGAAGTGAATTCTCAAAAGCTGTACCCAGCAATGGAATTTATGTAAAAATATGTATCAATGGCCATGCAATACTTGAATCAACGTTATTTAACAAAACTCCCACACGAGCATCCTCGGTTACAGAAATTACCACCAAAAACCACATCAAGCCAACTCACAACAAAACCAACAGTTACCATACAATAATGTGCACAGCAACAGATATATTCTGGGATTCTTTAAAGAGCAATAGTTTTTCCAGCTTCATCGGACCATTTTCTGTCTATCATTATTAGAAGATTTGGTAGGACTTAAATTCTTAAAGGTTCTTTGCTAGTGTGATGTTTTGGTCGCATCATAGTGTTTATAAATGGAACAAAATGCCATAGCTTTTAAGCATGTTACTTTGCTCCATCTTTTGTATGATAGAGTTTCTTGACTTCCTTAGGGGTAATTTAGGGAGTTCTCTCACAAAAACACAGATATTGGAGAGCTTACTAGACCTATTTCTGTCTTTTGTTTACTTTGTTTTTCTTTGATTATTCTAGGAGAATTTTCAAGCAACAAGCACAGGGTCAGCCACTACTTTCAGTTTTGGACAACCTGCACAATCTGGGATCATACAAAACATCCTATTGTAATGATTAACAGCAACAATGCCTTATGCTACTAGGTGGGGTTATGATCTAGGAAGTGCAGATATGGTATGACACTGACAGTGATATGGAAAATTTTAGAAATAATAGGATATAACACGGCTATGGTACAACATATAAAATTAGTATTAAATTAACATAAGCACGAACCTTAAAAGAGAAAATCAATGTTAAAAAGTTAGAATTAGTTATTGTAGATATAATAAAATGTTACCATTTATGCAATTATTGTAGTACTCCATTTGTATGGTATAAAAATAAATTAGAAAACAAAGAAATAAATAAGAGATTCCAAAAGTAGCTAGTAGTATCTGAAGTGTCAGTAAAATGTTTTACACAGGCACATGTCCCATACAGGTACATAATTTATTCTAAAGTGCATGTACTTCCTTATAATTGTAATAACTGCCAGAGCAATAACATGTGTCATAAATAGGATCAAAAGCAGAACTACTACTAATATGCTTTGTTCTGTGGTAGCATTAATTCTGCATAAAATATGTCTCGATTATTCTCTTATGTTAAAGGTTAGAAATGCCAGAATCAAAGACTGGCTACCCTGTTATGAATTGAATAAATATCAAAGTGGGAATCCAGATAAGATGGTTTTGACCTGGAAGCCAGCACACATCAATACTATAAATGAAAAGCATCTGCTGAAGTATTAAGTAGAACAACAAATAACATGCACCACAACTCAATGGCTCAAAACTGTTGGATTTAGATTTGAAAGGCCACCAAGACATTATACTTTTAGTGTAAGAAAGCTAAAGATCAATCCACTACTGCAGTATTAATATCTCTTCCCTCTCCATTCTCTTGTCCTCCTCTTCAAGTATCTCAGCAAAGCTAGTCTATCATTTCATGTGGAGCTAGAGACAATCCTAAAATCAAAATGATTATAACATGAACAAGAAAGGTAAACTGTACCTGAAAGTGCCGTATTAAAGCCATTCCCTTCTTCTGCCTCCTCTGCTGCCAATGGTCATAAATGACTTTGACTACAGACAAAGGCGCAACATTAACCATGAGTTCCTCTATTTCATTAGGCGTAAACTGATTGCGCAGCTGGGCATATGCAGCCTTTTCAAACATGTCCATTGTCTTCTCAAACATCTCCTCTGTGATCCCATTCAAGTCGCAGTTAGTTTTTTCAGAATTTCGAATATTTGAAATCCACTGCTCATCCTCACTATCCATGTCATACAGAACACGAGATGGATCCAGAGCCATCTCAACATCTGTTTCAACCTGTTGGAAATACTTACAGCTCCGAACAAAATGTGCCTCAGATCCATTATCATCATTCTCTTCTATCAAGTGAACCCCAGGAATAGGTATGTTTTTAACTGAAGCAGCACGGATGTTCCGGTTGTAGCATTCCTCATGCATCTCCTTGAAAAGAGCCCACTGACTCCTATCAGGAAATTCCAAGATCCAATCCTTTCCTCCTTTCCACATCATAGCATGTGTGAAACGATTCGTTGATCCAGGCTGCATAAACTGATGCGCTTTGTATGAATACCTTGTAATACCTAAAAGTTTTACAGAGAGTTTCCATTCATTATGGTCAAACAGCTCTAGCACAACATGGGCCCCAGATTCTCTCCACCCTTTATCACCAAGTGTAATCAAGACATTCGCATCACAAGATAAGCATTCAAAATTCTTTTCAGGGACCCTAGCAACATCAGATGACTTCTTCTCACTAGCCTTTCTAATTCTTTTATGAGAAAGCCCTTTCTGATTATGGCTTCTGTTCCTTGAACTACATTCATACCCTGCAAAAGGCACTGAATATGATACTTGTGTCCGTGGCTTTTTGGGTCCATTGCTAAAATCATTGTAGAGAGAGTCAGCCTTGCCATCAGACCACCCATGTGACTGGAATCCCAATGACAAGGAGCTATTCCGGCTTCGATGCCAAGAACTTCTTGGAGCAGTTGGATTGGAGCTTGGAATAACACCACCACCATTTATATTCCAAGAGAAATCAGGAGAGTTTTGAGCACTAGGTTTCTCAAATTCATCAATTGTAGGAATTTGGACATTGAGACCAGTCATAAAAGAATGAGAACCATCATCAGCCTTATCCTGGTTTATTAAAGAGCCTAGCTCTAGCTCTGAATGATGGGATTGCCACTCTGGTAAGTGAACAGTACCAAGCCTCTCAGAACCATGGGAAATAGAAGTTCCAGCACCGTTAAGACCAATATTCTGGAAATTTTGAGAAAGAACTTGATCACTGCAAGTAGAGGGACCAGTTGCCTGATCTAGCTCAGCACAAGCCCATCCATCACCTGCAGCATCGTTTGATAAAGTCATCACATCTTTCCTGAGAATAATTTCTGAATTCCTGATTGAGCAATCATCAATGCTAGAACAGTCATCTGTCACCAAACCAGAGTCTTCCTGTTCATCAATTGGTGCATGATTATAAAAGTTCATATGAGCTGCCGATTGGTCCATCAGCAACTTAAGATGCAAACAGACAAAAAATGTAGGCGCGGCAGCAAAAGAAAGGGCAAGTGGAGGAAGCTTCCTCTCGCCAGCATCAGAAGACTGAGTACCAACTTGAGTTGACACTTTGGAAACACCCATGATGTTAATTCCAGGCCTACTCCTCCTCCGCGTTACCTGTTCATGTTGTGTGATTTGATTCACAATAAAACCAAACATGAGCTAACTTGAAAATAATTTTGGAATCTTTGACACAAAATACAATGTAAACTTGCAGTGTCAAATATGGCAAATAAATTCTTAAAATGGATCAAGGTTATGGAAATGCCAATCAGGAAATACAGAAAAATGGGAACAACTGAACAAGTACCTTGACTGATGAGGGATCACTGATGGACGTCATGGTGAACTCACTTGATCCATTTTGAAGTGCCTGGATGTTATCATAAGTGCATTCTGAAAGATGGAGCTGCTTACTGAGCAGGCAATGTCTCTTAAGCTTAGAATCTAAGTGCACCCACTTTGAATTCTTCAGTCTGGAGAAATTATAGAAAGCAAATACAAGTGGCTTCTTGATAACATGAAGACTGGAAAACTTGAATCCAATAGATGTAAATGGCAACTGCAAGTCATACTTCCCTCGGTGAGAAGGTTGACGAAATATCCTAAGAATAAAAAAGACAAAGGCTGTAGCCATCTTCAAGCAGCCTTCAAATAATAGAAACCTCAACCCAACCACATTATCAACAAAAAGCATCTCCAAACAAACTCTTGGCCACTTGGTCATAACTGTCCCAGATTGAAGCATCAAAACTGTGTTGAGCAACCACAAATTCTTTGACTGAAAAGCTTCATTCAACACCAAACGTATTGGAAAGTTGAAGTTAAATTTGAATGATGCTGATTCCAGGTCCCAAAAAGTTTTTGATACTCCCTCGTTGTAAGTGAACCACAATGGCCCCTCAATCTTAACCCTCCTGTCACCTGATTCTTTTACATTCTCAACCCCACCAACCACATGATCAAAGGAAATAGAACAAGGTTCACTTGTAATAACTTGATTCTCTTCAGGCATATTAGGAGATATTGGTGCCGGTCTTCGAAACCGCCTCCTAAAATAGACAATAGGCTGTTTGCCATCTTTAGTGCGAGTGGCACTTTGCAATGAGGACTTCTCCCTAAAATCATCACCTAACTTATCTTGTGATACAGAATCACTAGACAAATTATTTTTAACACCCCCAAAGGAACTCTTAGCAGTATGTCCCTTTACTGTGACAGGTTCATCATATAACAATGATGAGGTTGTACTTGGAAGTGTAACAGAAGTTTTCTGTTTTTTAATGCCATGAAAAGAAGAAGATTTAAGCCGATTAGAAGATCGAGCCAACCATGAAATTATAGGCTCTGAGTCCATAGAGCTCCCACCACAACTATCATCCTTCACATTTGCTTCTCTTCTTTGTCTTTCTTTTCTGGACCTGTTTCCATTTTGCTGATCAGAACTTTTACTTTTTGCTAAAGCTCTTCCCCCCTTAGCATTTCCAGGAACTTCACTTCGAAGTAACAGGAGTTTGAACCTCTCAGTTTTGAGATTAACCCATTCTTCATCTCGATCATCATATTTGATATGGTGAAGCCTTCTTTCTTCGTTATAGTCATTGACAAGGCCATAATACCAACTCTGGTCCAAAGGCCAAAATACTTTAATTCTTCGGTTCAGTACCCAATATGCATCCACATCATCTGACAGAATTTCATAAAAATGGCGCCTCTTCCTGGAATTACCCTTATCTTTGAATTGTTTCCTTGGCCTCAAGGTTCTGCCAGCAGTATCAACTGAAGCTGATTCAGAACCTGACCGAGACTTTGACCCGCGATTAACAATATTTCGACTAGATGATAACAAAAAGGACAAACCATTTGCTGATGGCAACGGAGAAGACTTGCTACTGGATGAAAACCCAGTACAACTTGGATCAAACCTTGAAGAGAGCATCCTTGCTGCATTCTCCTCAAGATTTTCCTCATCATCTTCCTGCAAATCATCAGATATTTTACAACTATCAATCAAAGGCTCAGCCTCCTTAGCAACCCTAATTCTATCTGAAGCCAAAGCCTTCCGCTTCCTATTCTTCTTTTGTGACTTTGTTAAAGAGGTATCACCACTATTTACAACAGAATGAGAGGCATGATCCCCATTCTCTTTGAAATTCTGAACTGAGTTTGAATCACTACTTCTATTCTCCTTAAATTCATCAAAATGTTTCTTCTGTTTAATCTTTGAAGTCTCAACCCCCCTATCTGAACCATCACTACCCAACTTAGGCACCTGATCGCCATGTCCAATTTTACAACTAGGATGCCCTACCAGATGTGATGCTTGACCAACTCCAGATTTCTTCCGGCCCACAAAATTCCTCTTTCGCTTAGGAATACAAACATCACCACCACCAACACCAAGTGAAACTCTATTGAGCCCACTACTGCCGCTCAATCCTTGACTCACCCCCAACTTCAATTCACGCAAATCCTCCCTACCAGAACTTGCCCCCTTGCGACATTCTTCATCAGGAACCTTTTTGCTGCTACCATCAGCATTTTCTAAGCTACTTAGAGACACCTCCTTTCTAGCCTTCTTTCTCTTGTTACTCTTCTCATCAACACGCACTGGGCTACTACCTGTCCTCTTTAAGTTCTTCTTTGGAGTCTCTTCTGTCAATTTTGATTTATATAAACTTTTAAGATCAAGAGATCTTGATTTTTTGGGAATTGCAGTGACATTGGAGTTCTCTTCTCTACCTTCCATGAACAATCAACAAAACAAACGCCCAGACCAAAATTCCCCAAATTTTCACATTCCATCATACATGTCTGTACATTTTCTTCAGATCTGAAACACCAAACCAACAAAAAAATCACAAATAATCCCTCAGCCAACCCAAAACTAAAATCACCATGCCTAATCCCCCATGCATTGCCTCTATTGTATCAAACAACATCCGAAAACATCAACCACAAAATCATATGAAATTTGCGTACATACCTCAAAAGACATAGCACCGAAAAGACGATTTCGCCCCACAAATCGCCAAGATCACGAGCTCGAATTCATGGATTAGGGTTTGAGAATCCCATGGCCGGCGATTGAAAACCCTAAGAGAATCCTTGATTTTGAAAATAAATTCTGAATAATTTTGATTCCTCTTTTTATTTTCTTTTTCTTTTTCTTCTGTTTTTAACCGCGAGAGAGCTAGGGTTTTCTTTCTGGTTTCACGGGGTGAGTCTATGGTTATGTATTGCACGGTACAAGACCCTAAAGAACCGGTTATAGCAAGTTAAGTGCCGGTGATGCAAAATTCATATTATTAACGTTAAACCCTCATACTTTATGAACATGTTAAGAATAGCCTCACGTCTTGAATTAGAATGAGGATTAAAACTTTGTTTTTTTATATATATATATATATTAATTTACATTGAATATTATAAAATCATTTTCATGGTTATGAAATATGCTCGTATCGCATGTACGTTTAGGGCTCGTTTGGTGAATAAAATAGATGAGTTGGATAGAAACATTATAGGATAAGAGTATGATAAGCTCTTATCATATCCTATGTTTGATACACATCAGGATAAGAAGGCGGATAACATTATTTTTTCTTATCATACATGTGAAATGGACAGATAATGATAGGGTATAAAATATTGATATGACAAAATTACCTTATTATAAAATTAATTTTAATTTTAATTTTTTGACTTTTCAATAAGCATACATGAATAAAAATTTTATTTATTTATGAAAAATATTTAAATTTAATAAAAAGAATAAAATTATTAAAAATAATATCAAAATTATCATAAAAAGAGGAGAGAAAAGGGTGAGGGAGTGGAGAGAGGAAAGAGGGAGGGAGGGCGAGGGAGAGACGAGAGAGGGAGGGAGTGGAGAGAGGAGAGAGAGTGAGTGGAGAGAGTGGAGAGAGAGAGAAGAAATGAGAAAGAAAAAACTGTATCATATCTTATCACTCTCTAACCCAACTCCTTCCTTAGGATAAGAATTGCATTAGGAGGAAAAGATATAATAAGCCACATGATAGAGTTATCATATTCTATTGGTGTAACAAACAAATGATAAGTGATAGGATAGAATAAAGTTATCATATCCTGTCTCTTATCCTATCCACCAAACAGACCCTTAAATGAATTAGTAACTAAACAATGGTTCATTATAGTGGAAGTGTACTGTGACTCCATGAGGACTTTACCTGCAAGGTCAGGGGTTCGAATCCTAGGGATTCGAATCCTGGAGTCGCCATTCTTTGGAGGGCTTACCTAACCACCACCCTCGCCCCGAGATTTAAACCCACAACTATGTTTGTGCGGGATTCCTGGTCAAAGACTAAAATGAATTAGTAGTAGTGCCTTGTCAATTGTATCAACAATTTTAAATTTATGAAAGACTTTAAAAAGATTATATATATTATGGAATTTTTTCTTAAAATTATAAAGTACTCGGGGTCAATTCATGTAAAATCTTACAATTATATATTAAAGGAAAGAACATATTAAAGATTATAAAAGAAAGGCAAAGGCTAACGTACAATGGGTAATCAAAGCATGTATGATACAACAAGTTTTACCACCATTAGATGTAATATTAAAATAATAAATGATAATGATGAGTCGGTTGGTCAAAATCGGTAAAATTTGCACAATAATCCTTAAGCCATGTACACATTCAAATGACCATCGTCTTCCTCAATCGCACAAACGAAACCACCTCTCCATGTCAACATGCCAAGCTCCTACATCAATGTTGAAGCAAGCAAGACCAATGAGTTAACATCTGAGCCATCCACCTAACCAACACTTTTTGCCAAAACACACATTTTAACAACCCCCTCCACTTTTTTCTTGAGCAAGAAGCCCAAAACACAAATACAATCCCCTCTATGTACATGTGTCATATGGAAAACAAGCATTCCAGTCACCTCCTCTTCTTCCTCACAATGCTCACCACCACCAACCCATCACCTTCAACCCACCCTTCCTTTCTCCTTTTTTTTTCTTTTCTAATGCCAATACGATAACTCAAAGTGTCCTAGTCCCACAACCATCATCCCATCATCCATTGTTCTAAGTTCACTACCATTGTCTCGAATTTGTTGTCGCCTCTGTCTCCTTTAATTTGTACTCTCCATCTCAAGCCATTGGTGTCGGTGGTGAAAAAATGCAAGACTCGTTTAGGTATGAGACAAATCCGAACACAACAATGGTGTGATAATATAGTGCAATCATCTGTTTTCTAAATGCCCCTTTATTTTACGATGGCGTGGTTCAGCCACAAAGATGGGCCCTTTTTTTGCAATAACCATGTTGACTTTCATTGAATTTTATAAATATCCAAGACTAGTTCTACAATATTATTATTTTAAAATTATTTGTGACAAACCGACTATTAGAGGTTTTTGTGGCCAATGTATCGTGGGAGGTTTGATCACCAAATGTACAATAGACGCATCCAAAAAGGATATACATAGTTATGAATAGAATATAAATTCAAAATTTAAAATAAATTAAATTAAGAATAGCGAGTGTTATTCTTAAAGATCAAAGTAATACTTTAACCCTGAGTTTGGTATCAAAGAAATTAAGGGGGGAAAGTGAGGAAATAAAGGGAAGAGAAATGGGTTAATGTGTTTTTCGGTTACAATAAGAAACTAAATAAAGACTATGTCCTGAAAAAAAGAGACCCATGTTTTATCAGCTATATAAGCCAGCTACTAAGAGCATAATGGGGAAATCTAAGAACACAAAGCTTTTCTAAAGCGGCTACACCTTGCTTGGCTAAAGCATCAACACAAAAATTCTCTTCCCTTAGAGTATGATGTAAATTAATATTCCAATCTCTAGAAAGAAAGTCTTGAATTGTTCTAATAATAGAACCATATTGATGAATGTTAACATGATGATTAGAAATTGAATTAATAATTTCTAAGCAATCTGACCAACAAACTACAGACTTATAACCTTCATTCCAAACCAATTGATCGAAGACCATGGAACAAAGCTAATAATTCTGCCAAAATATTATCACAATGGTTAATATGACCATGAAAACAACATAACCATTCACCATGACTATCTCTAATAAGACCTCAAAATCCATCAACCCCATGATTTTGAATTACACTGCCATCAATATTTAGGGCTACTTCATTATGATTTGGAGGGATCCAATGAACCAATCTAGGAACTCTGACTGTTATTTCTGAAGAGAAGTTATGGAGATGACCCCAATCTTCCTGTCTTCTGGAAATCAGTTGCAAGGAAGCTTGAGTAGGAGTCACTGAAGAGGTAAACACTGAGTTATTCCTCACCAACCATGCTTTCCATAGTTCACACTACTCTAATTACCTATATATCTTCTCTCAAATAATATCACACGTTTATTTCATAACTTTTATTAAATAATTTAAATGTAATGTTTACATATGATACGTTCAAAAATCCCTACCTCTAGTTATCTCATTTTTTTTCTTGAATTTTTCAACACATTATTAACATATAGATACATCTAATGATATTAAGTTTTTTAATTAATTATAACTATTAATTTATAAATTTAAATAGTTTTTAATATATATTTTAAGATTTTACATGATTTAGTTATTAAATAATTTTTTTTGTAATGTTTACATATGATACGTTAAAAAATCCCTACCTCTAATTATGTCATATTTTTTCTTGAATTTTTTAACATATTATTAACGTATAGATACATCTATTGATATTAAGTTTTTTAATTAATTATAATTATTAATTTATAGTTTTGAATATTTTTAATATATATTTTAAGATTTTACATAATTTAGTTATATATAATAGTTATAGAGTTTAAAGATTTTAAATTTTTATAAATTTTACTTAAAAATATGTCTTCAGGGACATTTTAGTCTTCATAAATTATACCTATATTTCTCTATATCATATTTCTCTCATATATCAAACAAGATGAGAGAGAAATATAATCTTACTTCCACTCTATTTCATTTGTATTTTATAACGTCCTAATTTTTTAATTCAAGAATAATGCCCGTTGGAGACACTATTCTCAAATTTTCGAAATTATTTCGTGACATTATTGATATCTTTACATACACACTCATCAAACGCTTAAGTAATTCCAACGCTCACCTAAGTTGAATACATTACACATTCTACATACATTTCATAATCCATCTGCCACTCAGTGGCTCAACATAAATAATTATTCCTAAATACAAGAACCCTAGCATAATACAAAGACACATTCAATTACACTTCGAACACTCGAAGAATCCAAGTTAATATCTGAAGAGAAGTGATTCCCACTCCGAGCGACACTTCTTCCTTTATGCAATCCCCAAACCAACCTGCAAAACTGAAAAGTATCCCCGTAACGTGGGGTGAGACTATGGTCACAGCGAGCATAGTTATACATACAAGTAGTGTGGGGAGGCAGACTTATGAAATACAACACATATCACCAATCAATAAGTCACAAACAAAATATTCTAGTCACCTTATTACCTCATAATATCATGTTTTAACTCAAATGAGATAATATACGAATGCAACTCAACACTCAATAACTTATCATGGACATAAACTTAAACATGAATGCACATGATCGGCATAACGCAACCGACAGGGTCTTATCACTTATATCTGTGTGGCTAGACCTAAGCTCAGACTACAAGGAACGTCTTCCTTGGGTACTAGTCGCCACCACTGGGTACTAATCACGATTAAATCTCTGGGTACTAATCACCTAAGTCTTTACTCAATTTCTGAAATCAATCTTTTCTTTATTAGGTGAACTGGGCTGAAGCCAAAACTGGGGCCGAAGCCAAAACCTGGGGTCGAAGCCATTTTACTGGGCCGTAGCCAAATTCACTTTTACTGGGAGCCGAAGCTCAAACTCATTTTCCAATTAACTAGGCCAGAAGCCAAAAGCAATGCACACACATGCAACAACACATATGATAAATGACATACAACTCATGATAAATCTAGACATTTTCATAATGGTATCATCACCCCAACATGTTAATCCCAAACTGAAACCCCCAAAAGCAAGCCCTAACTTGTGCACACAGCCTCAGTGATGCTCATATATTGAATCTAAACAAAGTCAACCAAATGACAACCACATACATGCTCAGAGAAAGGGGAAGGAAGAGTAGGGTTCATTGAGGAGTACTCATACCAACATGGGTGATAGTGTGTGAGCTATATTCACCTCTTTGGAAGCTCAAAGGGAAGAGGAAGGAAGCTGGGGAAGGTTGGGGGTGGAGATCCTTGGCTTTCCTCCTTCTTCTTGGCTCCAAGAGCTCCTTCTCCCTCTCTAAAATCTCTCTCCCTCTCTCTCTAAGAATAAAGGAACGAATAAGAATAGGGGAAACAACCCTAATTTTATGTTTTAAAGTCGGGGACGCGTGGTCTCACTCAAGCGAGCCCTTCTCGCTTGAGCGAGTATGCAGAAAACTTTCTGAAATCGCATTCTCGCTCAAGCGAGAAGCCTTTCGCTTGAGCGAGAATGCTCCAGAGGTCATCCCCCTCTCTGGATGAATTTCGCTTGAGCGAGACTCTCTCGCTTGAGCAAAATTCTACCAGAGAGTGCCCTTTTCTGAGTGAATTTCGCTTGAGCGAGACTCTTTTCGCTTAAGCGAAATTCTTCCAGAGAGCACTCAACTTGCTCCCCTGTTTCTCGCTTGAGCGAGAGCCTCCTCTCTCAAGTGAGAAAACCAGAACTCAGATTTGCAGAATTTACTGATATGCTCGCTCAAGTGAGCCCTTGTCGCTTAAGCGAGGACATCATAACCCAAAGTCCTGATTTCTCACCTTAACGCATTCTAACTTAGTTCGAACCTCCTTTTTCTTAATCCTCTCTGAAAACTTATCTTTCTAACTCAGTTCTTCTTTATCTAATTCCCTTTTCCTCATACCTCTACCGTATGCTTCTCTCCGTCTCAGGGTGTGGTTTCTTCTAAGTTCAGCCTACAGTTATTTGACTTAACGCTTGGTTTCTCTCCTAAGTTCTGCCAAGACTCATGGTTCTCAATACATTGCCTAATTCTGGTCTGGACTCGCACTTAAATCCCCAAATTCTCCTCCTACTTCTCATCTTTCTCTCTTGGCCGGATCCATAGCCTAAGGCTTTCGCTATACTCTTTAGGCCCTAATTTTTGAGATGTTACAATTCTACCCCCTTAAATGAATTTTGTCCCCAAAATTTGCTCCAATTGTCCCAACGCAAGGTCACACTCCCGTTCTTAACTATGTCCGATACTTTGACATCTCCTAAGTTGTCGCTCAAAAACCAATGCCTCTATTCCTCAAGGCGGCTAAAGGGAAACTAAGGGTCAATTGCACTCCTAAACTCGTCTTTTAGGCTCTAACCTTACAGGCCATACCTTGAATGTCATTATTTCCTAAATCGTTCCATGCCTATCTTACGCTAAAACTAATCAATTTCCCTATTCTCCCCTATTGGGTAGGCACCCTGTCCCTAAGTACCCTTCAACCATAATCCTAACAAGGTTTCCTTGGTAACCTTATGTTAGCTCTCCCCACTATCCTATGTCATATCCAATTTCCCATATTACCCACATGGTCGCAACTTAAAGGGGTTTCATAAGACTCTAGGCCAAGGTTCCTAACTCAATTCTTAACTCGTGCATCTAACCCTGGAAAAACTAGAAGTTACATAGACTGTTGAGGACTCTAACCCTCGATGGTTACAACTTAGCTTGATTGTTGGGTTGTTAACAACCTGGCCTTACCTTTGGTGTTCTCTAATTGATTCCCAGTTCATTCTATGGTTCCTCTAAAACTAGTGTCAACAAATCAAAAGCATGCAATCACTTAATCCCTTGAACCACGAAACTTGCACCGGTGAAATAGTCGGCACTTGAGTCGTACCCAAGAAGTGTAAACCTATACAGGAAACACCTGTAACAATCCAGACTTGGCATGTAACAAAATGCACATGCCAAACTAGGGAGACACTTAGGATTCAAACAAAAAACACTCATACCACTACCGCAAGTGAAATTCCTACGGATTATGGTAGGGTCCTGGTAAACCCCGACTAGTCCCGCAACTTACCTTAGTGAACTCTTCTTTCACAGGTCCATACCACAACTACCCCCTTAAGGAATAAGGCTTCCACCTAGTTTGGCTCTATATCTCAACTGGAATTTGAGGTGGTCTATGATTATCCACACTCTGGTCCTCCTAGAAGCAAGGACTCCTAAAGGCTTTGGTATTCTAACCTGGCTCGCGAGTCTAACGGTTCGGTAATCCATTATGACCCTCGAGTCGGGTCTAACTACCTATCCTTGAATCTAACTCTTAGACTTGGTACAACTTGTATGTGCTAGTGTGCCGGGGTTTCCCCCTGTGGTTCCTATACCGTGATCAAAAGGCTACCCCCTTAAGGACTTAGACTCCTCCTAACAGCCCGTAACTCTCCCAGTCTTCCTCCATCCACTGGAGATCCTAGGTCTAAGCTCTAAGCTCAAAACCTAAACGTGTTCTCATAATTTAACGCTTAAAGGCTACTTCTAAGGGTAGTAGATTCGAACCTCTCTATTCCTACTTGATGTGTTAACATGTTATCACTACCTCTCGTCATCTAAACTTGAATCCTCAGTCCTCTCAACTGCAATTTCTATTTTCCAAGGAAGTTGGAACTAAGGCTTCCCTCCAAAGGTATTGGTAGGTTCCTATTGGGGCACCTAGATGGTGCTCCATTTCAGTTGCTCGTTCTAGCGAAATTCTGGCTTCCCTCACAACTCTCGCTAGGGCTTCTACCTCACTCATTCTTGAACGTGTCTCCAAGTCCTCACGAGTCATCACTGATGCGGTTAGTTCTAGGGCCTGAATAAGGTATCCTCACTTGAGAATTCCTAGGTTGTCTAGGGCATAAGTCACTGCTCCTTCACCTCCCGTTGGTCAAAACTTACTCGAATAGGATTCACACTCTAGGGTGTTCTCACACCCTCCTTAAGGGTCACTTAGGATTATCTAGGCGTTGGATAGAAAAGGTAAGTGTGTGGTCGGTAACCATAACAACATACCTGTCCGGGTAGGGCCTAAGAAGTTCATCCATGCAGCTCATGGATAAGGTAAAAGTATTGGGTAGCCGAAAGGCATAACTAACTGATCAACAAGTCCCCTGACTAGCCCCAAGGTGGTCCGGGGAAACTCAATCATCCTGATCTTTACTCGATGGGATTCCGATCTCCCGCCCTTCCTAGATGATGCTGAGGTGCCTATGTTGTTCATACTACTTTGTTATCCTTAGGTGAGGTCTTTGGTTTACTTAACCCGCGTTCCAATACTTCCCTCTAGTGAATCTTACTTATCATATTCCTTCCCTTGTGTTCAAATAAAGTTGGTTTGCTCTAGACAAGGTCTCTACTTTAATCTAGGTTGACGGTCTTATTCTCACTTCTACCAAATTCTGACAAGGTGTCTAGTCGACTCAAATCTTGACCCAACGACGAACAATCAAACCCACATATACAAGCACAACATGTCAATCAAGCAAGTCAAGCATCACAATCAATCGAAGAATTATGCTACCAAGACTCAAGGTCAAGCAACCACATTCTCTTCACATATCAAGGAGCCTACTTAACTTAGTTTCTCTAAGTGTATCTCATGCCCGCTGGGATCTAAGGGAGGCGTTCTATAAGGTCCTTAAGGTGAGGGTTCTACTCATGGGAGTAAACCTGTGTCGTTCTCTCTCTGTCTAACCAGTTGGTGGCTCTAACCTTGTTAGGAAAGTGTCCCGACTTTCTAACCAAGGCATCCTACTCACGTCATAACCATAATCCCGTGTACAATAGACTCAATAGAGGGGTGATCAGTCCCTATCTGAGCACGAGGCATTGTAGGATCGTAGTAAGTCATAGGCAACTAACCTAACCACAGTCCAATTGGATTGAACTGCTTTGATACCATAATGTAACGTCATAATTTCTTAATTCAAGAATAATGCCCGTTGGAGACACTATTCTCAAATTTCCGAAATTATTTCGCAACATTATCGATATCTTTACATACACACTCATCAAACGCTTAAGTAATTCCAACGCTTACCTAAGCTGAATACATTACACATTCTACATACATTTCATAATCCATCTGCCACTTAGTGGCTCAACATAAATAATTCTTCCTAAATACAGGAACCCAAGCATAATACAAAAACACATTCAATTACACTTCGAACACTCGAAGAATCCAAGTTAATATCTGACAAGAGGTGATTCGCACACCGAGCGTCACTCCTTCCTTTATGTGATCACCAAACCAACCTACATAACTGAAAGTATCCCCGCAACGTGGGGTGAGACTATGGTTTCAGCGAGCATAACTATGCATACAAGCAGTGTGGGGAGGCAGACATATGAAATACAACACGCATCACCAATCAATATGTCACACACAAAATATTCTAGTCACCTTACCTCATAATATCATGTTTTAACTCAAACGAAATAATATACGAATGCAACTCAACACTCAATAACTTATCATGGACATAAACTTAAACATGAATGCACATGATTGACATAACCCAGTCGATGGGGTCTTATCACTTATATCTGTGTGGCTAGACCTGAGCTCAGACTACAAGGAACGTCTTCCTTGGGTACTAATCACCACCACTAGGTACTAATCACCCTGGGTACTAATCACCCTTAAATCTCTAGGTACTAATCACCTAAGTCTTAACTCAATTTCTGAAATCAATCTTTTCTTTATTAAGTGAACTGGGCCGAAGCCAAAACTAGGGTTGAAGCCAAAACCTGGGGCTGAAGCCATTTTACTGGGCCGTAGCCAAATTCATTTTTACTAGGAGCCAAAGCTCAAACTCATTTCCAATTAACTGGGCCAGAGGCCAAAAGCAATGCACACATATGCAGCAACACATATGATAAATGGCATACAACTCATGATAAATCTAGACATTTTTATAATGGTATCATCACCCCAACATGTTAATCCCAAGCTGAAACCCCCAAAAACAAGCCCTAACTTATGCACACAACCTTAGTGATACTCATATGTTGAATCTAAACAAAGTCAACCAAACGACAACCACATACATGCTTAGAGAAAGGGGAAGGAAGATTAGGGTTCATTGAGGAGTACTCATACCAATATGGTGATAATGTGTGAGCTATACTCACCTCTATGGAAGCTCAAAGGGAATAGGAAGGAAGCTGGGGAAGGTTAGGGGTGGAGATCCTTGGCTTTCCTCCTTCTTCTTGGCTCCAAGAGCTCCTTCTCCCTCTCTAGAAATCCTTCTCCCTCTCTCTCTAAGAATAAAGGAATGGATAAGAATGGGGGGAAACAACCCTAATTTTATGTTTCAAAGTCGGGGACGCGTGGTCTCGCTCAAGCGAGCCCTTCTCGCTTGAGCGAGTGCAAAGAAAACTTTCTGAAATCGCATTCTCGCTCAAGCGAGAAGCCTTTAGCTTGAGCGAGAATGCTCCAAAGAGCATCCCCCTCCCTCTCTGGATGAATTTGGCTTGAGCGAGACTCTCTCTCTTGAGCGAAATTCTCCCAGAGAATGCCTCTTTTCTGAGTGAATTTCGCTTGAGCAAGACTCTTTTCGCTCAAGCGAAATTCTTCCAGAGAGTACTCAACTTGCTCCCCTGTTTCTCGCTTGAGCGAGAGCCTCCTCGCTCAAGCGAGAAAACCATAACTCAGATTTGCAGAATTTACTGATATGCTCGCTCAAGCGAGCCCTTCACGCTTGAGCGAGGACATCAGAACCCAAAGTCCTGATTTCTCACCTTAACTCATTTTAACTCAGTTCGAACCTCCTTTTTCTTAATCCTCTCTGACAACTTGCCTTTCGAACCCAGTTCTTCTTTATCTAATTCCCCTTTCCTCATACCTATACCGTATGCTTCTCTCCGTCTCAGGGTGTGATTTCTTCTAAGTTCAGCCTATAGTTATTTGATTTAACACTTGGTTTCTCTCCTAAGTTCTTCCAAAACTCATGGCTCTCAATACATTGCCTAATTCTGGTCTGGACTCGCACTTAAATCCCCAAATTCTCCTCCTACTTCTCACCTTTCTCTCTTGGCCGGATCCATAGCCTAAGGCTTTTGCTATACTCTCTAGGCCCTAATTTTTGGGATGTTACATATTGTTAAGTCTCAGAAGATAATTATCAGAAATTTATCTTGAGTCTCATGCTCTTAAAAATTTTAATGGATTACAAATATAAAACATAATGATGTTTATAAGAATATCCTCTCACAAACATTATGCTTAATTTCAGATCAACAGTGTTGAGAAGGATCATCTAAAAGGTTTCAGAACGTCTTAGAGCCAAACATCATCTGAAGTGTTTCATCGTCTGAAATCGATAAAGTCTAACATATTGGTTGCATCTGAAGGCTGAAGTTATCAGAATCAAATGAAGACCTTTTCAAGACGTCGTTGTCTATACAGAACAATCATCTTCTTGGTCTAACCTATTTCAGCACAAGAATCAGACATGCTTTTATACCTCGTTCAAGAGTATTGCACAAATAAGGAAATTCTGCAACGCCTGCTGCACCTGCAACGAAAAAGCATTGTATGCGCAGAACCTGCACTTGAAAAGTGTCCCAGGTTTTGCTGGAAAAGAAACCCAACGTCTTTGAGCATTTAATGCTATAAGACAACGGAAACAGAGTATCAAAGGCTATATAAAGGCTCGTGAATTTGAAGATCAGTAGCAATTAAGAGAAAATTCTTTGAGTCCTTACGCTGCAAAAACGCTATGAAAAATCACTCTGATAATTTCTTGTACAATCTTATTTCATATCCTGAGTTAATCTCAGTTTGTACTTGAGTTCTAGCTATCATCTGAGATAGTTTTATAGAACATTTTCTGTTTAGCTTAAACAGTTTGGGTTATAAGCCTGGAGAGGCTTTCTGTATAAAGAATACTTGGGTTTTACACTTGGATAAGTGTTTGAGAGCCTGGAGAGGCTTGGTGAAAGAAAGAATACTTGTGGTAGAGACTGAAGAGGCTTGACAGAAAAGAATACTTATAATTCTTGCAAGAATAGTGAAAATCCATTGGCGGGTTGCCTTTGGGACTGGACGTAGCTCACGGTGGAAGTGAGCGAACCGGGATAAATTTGGTTGTGTTCTCTCTTTCCCTTAAACTCTGTGAATTCAGTTTTTCTTCTAACCAAAAAGGGGTGTGAAAAGTATTTTAATCAGAGAACCTTAATCTGTTCAAAGGTACATTTACAAGCAAATTTTAAGTCTGAACTCAAGTTCAGAAGATACAGCAAAAACTTCAGATCGTAATTCATCGTCTGAAGATTTTCTGAAACGTCTTTCTGAAAAAGTTTTCTAAAAACTTAAGGTTTCCATTGAAACACTATTCAACCCCCCTTCTAGTGTTGCCCTGTGTGTATTTTCAGTTGGTACCAATGCTTAACCTCGGGGTTAGCACCTAATCAGTGCAGAGATCAGATCAAATGGAACCTTCCAACAACAACAGACAGTACATCACTGAAGGAGCCTCTATTACGAGACCCCCTGCATTCAATGGAGTGGACTACCACTACTGGAGGGATCGTATGAAGTTGTTCATTGAGTGCAACAACATTGATGTATGGGATGTGGTCACTGATGGAGACTATGTTCCTATGCATGCTGGAGTGCCCATACCTAAGGCTGAATGGACCTTAGAGCAGAAGGCTAGAGTTCAGTTAAATGCCAAGGCAAAACTCTATCTGATATGTTCATTGAACAATCAGAATATGAAAAGGTTCATGGATGTTCATCTGCGAAGGAGATCTGGGAGACACTTGCAGCTGCCCATGAAGGGACAGAGACTGTCAAGCAATCCAAGATCAGCATGCTTGTACATCAGTATGAGATGTTCAAGATGAAAGAGTCTGAAACTATAGACCAAAT
Organism: Sesbania bispinosa; assembly: GCA_026901365.1. Classification (NCBI taxonomy): domain Eukaryota; kingdom Viridiplantae; phylum Streptophyta; class Magnoliopsida; order Fabales; family Fabaceae; genus Sesbania; species Sesbania bispinosa. Next base: position 144,733 of record QLOH01000019.1, read on the forward strand.
GTTTGGGAAGATTTCAGACAATAACCAATGGACTCAGGTCTTTAGGTAGAACCTTTGAATCTGGAGACAACAATCGAAAGATTCTAAGGAGTTTGCCAAAGTCCTGGAGACCCAAAGTTACAGCCATTCAAGAGGCCAGAGATTCAAATTCTCTTAGAATGGAGGAACTATTGGGTTCTCTCAAAGTTCATGAGCTTGAACTTGGGGAAGATGACACCAAGAAGAAATCATTGGCGTTGAACTCAAAGGCCAGACAGTCTAGGCATGATAGCATGAAGGCTATGCAAGCAGAGGACACTTTAAATGGTGATACTGAATCTGAAGGCTATTCAGAAGATGATGATCTTGCTCTTCTCAGTAAGAAAATAAAAAGATGCTTCAAAGAAAAGAGAGATTCAGAAGATTTCAACCTTCTAGTTCAAAACCAGGTAAACCAAGTAGAGATTCTTTTAACACTGATAAAATTACCTGTTTTGAGTGCAAACAGCCAGGTCATATGAAGGCTGATTGCCCAAAGCTAAGAAAGCCAGCTTTTCAAAAGAAGAAGTTCTTCAAGAAGAAGAAAGGATTAATGGCTACATGGGAAGATTTAGATGATTCCACTTCAGAAGAAGAGGATGATACTTCAGAAGAAGCAAACCTATGTTTGATGGCAAGTCTACCCTCCTCAGACAGTTCAGACTCTAAGGTAATTCCATAAACTTTGCAAGATCGGTATGATGACCTTGTTGAAAGTAGCATAGAGCTTTTTAATGAATTTAAAGAACTTTCAAGAGCTTTTACTCAAGCTGCTGAAGAATATGAGAAGTTGCAAAAAGAAAATCTTGCTTTCAAGGAAAGGCTACTTCAGCAAGATCCAAATAGTTCTGATAATCTTGTGAAAGAAAATAAAAACCTCAAAAGCAAGATTAAAGAATTCACTCTGGATCTAGCCAGATTTGTCAAAGGAACTAATAATATGAATAGATTAGGCTCTCAAAGGCATTCCTTAGACAAAAGTGGTTTAGGTTATTCAGAAACATCTTCTTCTGAATCCTTAAATTTTATAGTGCCTGATAAAGAACTTAAGAAAGGTAATGGGTGTTCCAATTGTGGAAAGCCTGGACATGTTCAGTCTCAGTGCAGACACAAAAGGAAAACAAGACCCAAAACTAACAAAAGAGGACCCAAGAAGGTATGGGTACCTAAGAGTTTAATTGTTCCTGTTGCAGATGTGTTTAACAGGACAAAAGAAACACCACAAATGGTACCTGGACAGTGGGTGCTCGCGACACATGACAGGAGAAGGTGTTTGTTCCAAAACCTTAGACCCAAAGCTGGTGGAGTGGTCACCTTTGGTGGAAATCAGCAAGGGAAGATCACTGGTATTGGGGCAGTAGGTATGACTCCTCTTTCCCTGATTAAGAATGTACTTCTTGTTGAAGGTTTATGTAGATGCCTGTATTGTAGGTTTTGATGATGCCAAATAAGAAAGAAAAAAAGAGGAAGATTGACAATGGCAAAGGAAAGAACTAACTCAAGTCAAGAAGATCAAGAACATAAAGTCAAGTCAAGTCAAGCAAACAAGGTCTATTAGTTTAAGGTTAATTAAGTTAGATAAATATGTCAAAAGAATTCTTAACAATTGCAAGGAACTTGGCATTGAAAAGGAAATTAAACAAAATATTTTTATAAAGTAAAAATCAGTTCAAAGATTAAAAATTTTGAACTGGTAATCGATTACCAGAGTGCAGGAATTTCAAATTTTGAATTTTAGGCACAACGGGTCACATTTTTAAACTGTGTAATCGATTACCATATACCTGTAATCGATTACCATAACACTTTTTCAGAAAATCTTGAAGAGTCATGACTTCTAATCAAGGATTACAATGTTTCATCATCATCCTTATAAATATGTGACTCATTTTTTAAAATTGCATCAGATTACTCATGTGAAATCCAAAAAGAGTGAATTTATTACAACAATTAATTGTGCCAAATACTTGCAAATATTAAGAAGTTCTTATAGGTCTTTCAACTTGTATTATCTGCTCTAAAGGAGAGTTCATCTGTACTCAAAGATCAAAACTGTTATTGTGGGTTGAAGAGAGGGTGCCTCTCTTGTTTGGTGGGTGATTCTCAACACAATAAAGGGTTCCAAGGTGTTAGAGGATTCATCATTTGTAAATAATTTTACAAGTAGTGGAAATCTCAAGTGGGTACTTAAGGACTGGATGTAGGCAAGTGGTTGGCCGAACCAGTATAAACTGAGTTTGCACTTTCTTTTCCCTTAACTCTTATTTAATTTTTGCGATTGCATATTCATCATATTAAGAGTACTCATTCTTCTTCATCTTAATTAATTCTTTCAAGTATACTAAGGGCAAGTTAAATTAGAAATCGAAAAGATTAGATAAAATTGAATAACTTAATTCACCCCCCCTCTTAAGTTAGTGAGGCCACTTGTCTAACAAGTGTATCAGAGCTTGCATCTTGTTTAAGGATTAGAAGCCTCAAGATCACATATGGCCTCATCAAATACCCTTTTCGCAGAAGGAAACTCTTTTAACAGACCTCCCATATTTAATGGAGATGGTTTCCATTATTGGAAATCAAGAATGCAAATATTCATAGAGTCAATAGATCTAAATATATGGGATGCTATAGAAAATGGACCTTTTGTTCCGTCAATGCAATTAGAGGATGAAGTTAAGATAACACCTATGGATCAATGGAGTGAGGAGGATAAAAGGAAAGTTCAATACAACCTAAAGGCTAAAAACATAATTACATCTGCATTAGGTATAGACGAATATTTTAGAGTATCAAACTGTAAAAGTGCTAAAGAGATGTGGGACACATTGGAAGTAACTCATGAGGGAACAAGTGATGTCAAAAGATCTAGAATAAACACACTCACACATGAATATGAACTATTTAGAATGAATAAAAAGAAAGTATACAAGACATGCAAAAGAGATTCACTCATATAGTTAATCATCTTGCATCATTAGGAAAGGTTTTTCCAAATGAAGATTTAATTAACAAAGTTTTGAGATGTTTAAGTAGGCAGTGGTAGCCAAAAGTAACAGCAATTGCAGAATCAAAAGACCTCACAACCATGACTCTTCACTCACCATTTGGAAAACTACAAGAACATGAGTTGGAGTTGATAAGACTAAATCAAAATGAAGAGAATGATAGTAGTAAGAAAAGCATTGCTCTCAAAGCTTCATCATCATCCATCCATGAAGAAGAAGAAATCATTGAAGATGAGGACTTGGATGATGACGAAGAGTTTAGTTTATTTGTCAAAAGATTCAACAAATTTCGAAGAAACAGAGGAAATAGAAGAAGACCTACACCTAACACAAAGAAGAAAGGAGAAAATTCTCAATGAATCCAAAAATGCTTTGAATGCAACCAACCAGGGCATCTTAGACTAGATTGTCCTATTTACAAGAAGAGAATGGAAAAATCAAACAAGAAGACATTCAAAGATAAGAAAGCAAAGAAAGCTCACATCACATGGGATGATAATGACATAAGCTCCAGTGACTCAGAGAATGAAACAGTCAACCTAGGACTTATGGCCAGAGACTACGAAAGTGAAGAAGAGGTAACATCTTCTAACAACAATGCATCCATTTCATTTGATGAATTGTAAGAAGCATTTAATGATTTACATAAAGAATCATTTAAGTTAGCAAAACTAGTTTCATCTTATAAGAAAACCACTACAAAACTTGAGAAAGAAATTTCTAAATTAAATGAAGAACTAGATAATCTTAGAAATGAACTTAAGTTAGTAAATTCTAAAAATGAAAATCTATGCTCTATCATTAATTTAGAAAATAATAAAGAAACTCATCCATGCACATCATGCCTAAAACATAAAGAAGAAATAAAAAGTTAAACACTACTCTTGCAAAATTTACCTTTGGTAAAAATAATTTAGATGTTATTTTAGGAAATCAAAGATGTGTATTTGATAAGGCAGGATTAGGATAGAATCCTCAAACTCAACAAAAGAATTATAAAAATTTTTTTGTAACTGCCCAATCCACCAGTTCTCCATTCTTAACATGCTTTATTGTGGAAAGAAGGGTCATAGTGCATCAAATTGTTATTTTAGAAAGAATCCTACAAATCTCAAAAATATGATGTGGATCCCAAAAGGATCTTTAATTAGCACTAACACTAAGGACCCAAAGAAAGTTTGGGTACCTAAATTAAACAATTTGTGACTTGTAGGATTCCATGAAACATACTTGGTACATCGACAGTGGATGCTCCAAGCACATGACCGGGGATATCTCAAAGCTTATGGACATCACTCCAAAGAATAGTGGACATGTTACCTATGGAGATAACAACAAGGGTAAAATCTTGGGAATCGGAAAAATAGGTACAAATCACTCAACCTCCATAGAAAATGTCCTACTTGTTGATGGCCTTAGGCATAATTTACTTAGTGTTAGTCAATTATGTGATAAATGATTCTTAGTATCATTTGACTCACAAAATTGTGTTATTGAATCCAAACATGACAAAAACATTAAGTATATAGGATATAGAATAAATAATGTATATAAGATAAAATTAGATATACTACAAATCATAACCAGTGCCTTATTAGTAAAAATGATGAATCTTGGTTATGGCATAAAGAATTGCTCATATTAATATGGATCATTTAAATAAATTAATATCAAAAGACTTAGTAATAGGTTTTCCTAAAATAAAATTTGAAAAAGACAAACTTTGTGATGCTTGCCAAAAGGGAAAACAAGTAAAAGTATCATTTAAATCAAAGAACATAGTAACAACCTCTAGGCCATTACAACTAATACACATGGATCTTTTTGGGCCTTCTAGAACTATGAGTTTTGGGGGAAGTTATTATGCTCTAGTCTTAGTGGATGATTTCTCTAGATATACATGGACATTATTTCTTGCAAATAAAAGTGATGCTTTTAATGCCTTTAAGAAATTTGCAAAAATGATTCAAAATAAGAAAAACATTAAAATAGCATCCATTAGGAGTGACCATGGAGGGGGAATTTGAAAATAAAATCTTTGACCAGTTCTGTGATGAAAATGGAATAGAACATAATTTTTCTACCCCTAGACTCCTCAACAAAATGGAGTAGTTGAAAGGAAGAATAGGTCACTAGAAGAATTGGCAAGAACCATGCTAAATGATTCAAACATCCCTAAATATTTTTGGGCAGAAGCAGTCAGTACTGCTTGTTATACTATGAATAGGGCTCTAATTAGGCCAATTCTAAAGAAAACACCCTATGAACTATTCAATGGTAGAAAACCAAACATCTCTCATCTTCACATTTTTGGATTGCAAGTGCTTTATATTAAATAATGGAAAAGATAACTTAGGAAAATTTGATGCAAAATCAGATGAGGGAATATTTCTTGGATATTCATTGAATAGTAAAACTTATAAAGTTTATAACAAGAGAACTATGACAATAGAAGAATCAATTCATGTAGCCTTTGATGAGTCTAGTTCATTTTATACAAGAAAAGAAGAAATTGATGATATTGTAGATACTCTTGAAAATACTCACATACATGAAGAAGCTTTTAAAGAAAAAGAGAAGAAAAACATGGAAGATTCTACAATAAATGAGAATCAACAAACTTAGATCTTCCAAGAGAGTGGAAAACTTTAAGAGATCATCCTCTTGATAATGTCATAGGAGATATTTCAAAAGGGGTAACAACTAGACACTCTATTAGAGAACTATGCAATAATATGACTTTTGTTTCTAAAAATTGAAGTAAAAAATATAGATGAAGCCTTAAAAGATGAACATTGGATTATTGCTATGCAAGAAGAATTAAATCAATTTGAAAGAAATAATGTTTGGGATCTAGTTGATAGACCAAGTAATACATCCAATTATAGGCACAAATGGGTATTTAGAAACAAGTTAGATGAACATGGTATAGTTGTTAGAAACAAAGCTAGGTTAGTGGCCAAAGGATATAATCAAGAAGAAGGAATAGATTATGAAGAAACCTATGCACCTGTAGCAAGACTAGAAGCCATTAGGATGTTACTTGCATAATGCTTCTATAATGGATTTCAAATTGTATCAATGGATGTAAAAAATGCATTTCTTAATGGATTTATTAAAGAAGAAGTGTATGTAGAACAACCTCCTAGATTTGAAAATCAAGAATTGCCTAATCATGTTTTTAAATTGAAAAAGGCCCTATATGGATTAAAACAAGCACCTAGGGTATGAAAGATTAAGCAAATTTCTGTTAGAAAAAGGATTTACTAGAGGAAAGGTTGATACCACACTTTTTATTAAAAGAAAAAATGCATGACATTCTATTAGTACAAATTACGTTGATGATATTATTTTTGGTGCTACTAATGAAAATCTGTGCAAGGAAGTTTCTAATGACATGCAAAGTGAGTTTGAAATGTTTATGATGGGCGAGTTGAACTTCTTCCTTGGACTGCAAATCAACAAACCAAAAATGGTATATTCATCAACCAAAAGCAAGTACTGCAGGAACTACTCAAGAGATTTGGAATGGAAAACGCTAAACATATGGCCACACCTATGAGTACTGCTTGCTACTTGGATAAGGATGAAGATGGGAAGTCCATAGATATAAAGCGATATCGAGGTATGATTGGATCCCTTCTTTATTTATCAGCAACTAGACCAGATATTATGTTTAGTGTATGCTTGTGTGCTAGATATCAGTCAAACCCTAAAGAATCTCATTTAAGTGTTGTTAAAAGGATAATGAGATATCTTTTAGGAACTGTAAATTTAGGATTATTGTATCCTAAAAACATGCCTTTTAATCTAGTAGGATACTCCTGACTCAGATTTTGCGGGATGCAAACTGATAGAAAAAGTATCCAGTGGTACTTGTCATTTTATTGGGTCCTGCTTTAGTGTCTTGGCATAGTAAAAAGCAAAATAGTGTTGCCTTATCAACTGCTGAGGCAGAATACATTGCTGCTGGAAGTTGTTGTGCCCAAATACTTTGGATTGAAACAACAACTCTCAGACTATGGCTTAAATATAGATCACATACCAATCGTTGTGATAATACAAGTGCCATTAACTTGTCTAAGAACCCTATGTTACACTCTAGAACCAAGCACATTGAGATTAGACATCATTTCCTTAGAGATCATGTCCAAAAAGGAGACTGTGTTCTAGAATTCATTGAGACTAAACAAACTTGCAGATATTTTTACCAAGCCATTACCTAAGGACAGTTTCTTTACAATTAGGAGAGAATTAGGTATTCTAGATGTTTCCAACTTAGATTCATAAAGGTTTTTAGGATAAAAATGGTTTAGAACCCAAAATAAAAATTCTGAATTGTGTAATCGATTACAAGTAATGTAATCGATTACCAGAGAGCTTGGAATCAATTAGATGCTCATCTGGGTTCCTGGTAATCGATTACCACTGTGAAGTAATCGATTACCTGAGAGCCATATTTGGTGTAATCGATTACCAAAGAATAATCGATTACCCGAGAGCTTCCCTATCTGTAATCGATTACCAATAAACGTAATCGATTACCAGTCATTTTTCTCATCTGGAAAACGGTAATCGATTGCAGAACAATGTAATCGATTACCAGACTGACAACTCTATAAAACGTCTTTCTCTCTCTGACGAACAACAACCATTTTCTCTCTCATTGTGCGCGAACCCTAGCGCCTTTCTCACTCAAATCCTCATAACTTTCTCATTTCTTCTTCAAATTAACTCCCGCAACTTGAAATTAATCCTTTCATCACTCTCTACCAATTGCCCGATTAATTTCTCCAAAACTCGACCCCATGGCAGAATCTTCCAAGAAGTCCAAGAAGCCCAAACGTTCCGCTACTCGTCATTCTCGTCAAGACACCTCCGCTGAACCTCCGGCACCTTCGAATCTGTCCCCGTTGCTTGCTCTGTTCTCTACCAACCAGCAACAAATAGGTATTCTTCGTTGTTTTTCAAACCGTAGCATAATAGATTCTAAGTACCTAAACCAAGAATTCTTTGAGAGTAAGGGATTTGAATGCTATGAAATTTTAGGAATTATGGCTTGTTAGATTTTATGTCTCTGAAGGCTCCAATTTATCCTGATATAATTCGAATGTTCTATAGTAATATGGAAATTAAGGACAAAGTTTATTCATAGTGAGGTTAAGAGAATTCCCATGGTTATTGATCAGTCTCTGTTTTATTCTTTAACCAAACTTGGTTGCGATGGAGCACTTTTTGAAGGCACCGTAGTGGATGAGTGGGTATTGGATTATAATTGAAAATGTTCGTAGGATGGTTAGTCATGCACATGCTGATTTAGATAAACGTTTTCTTGCTGGCTCTTTTAAGTTTGACAGCCGTATTCTGCATTATGTCATTGTTCGCATATTGCTTCCCATGCCACCAACTTAGCTCAGGCATCAAAGGAGGATTTTATTTAATGTGGGCATTGTTGACTGGTAGGCCCATTAATTGGGCTAATTTGGTTCGTCATAGGATGACCAAAGCTTTGAATGCTAATGCTCCGCTTCCATATGGTCACCTGATCACTTTATTTTTGGAACACTTCAACGTACCCCTGGCCAACGAAAACAAACTTGCAGTGAAGCGGAACAGTGCAATTGGAGCTGTTCAGATCAACTCCTTTGGCTATCAAAAGAATCTTAATGGTGAATGGGTGCGTAAAGGCGATGACATGGATATAGATGATGTACTCCCTCTCCTCCGCATAGAGATGCCACTATGGATACCCTTACTGATGTTCTGGATGAGATTCGCAACTTCCAGATTCATGTGGATGAGCGTTTTGATGCCATGGAGACTCGCCTTGATCGCATTGAGGATGTTATCGGTGATCAGTAGTTCGCTTTATTTCTAGTTTCTTTGCCTTGAATTTGGCATAACTTTCAGACTTTATTTTCATTATGGTTGTGTTTAGTTTTTTTCGTTAGCACTTTAGTTACTCTTTGATTTGGTACTCTTTGCCTTAGACCTTAGTTTTAACTTGGTTGGTATTATGCCTGCACACTTTGGTATTCTGATGAGTTTGTTTTCCTTTGATTTTGATATTCTGTTTACTTGGTATTCTGCTTGAACACGTTGGATATTTGTTTGTTTTTTGATGATGCCAAAGGGGGAGAGAATATGGGTAAATGAAAATTAACTAATATTTTGCTAATGTTTTGAAATATTTGAACATTTGACTATGTTTCTAACAAGTTAGAAAATGGATTTGAATATGTCTTTAACAAGTTAGAAATTGACTATGTTTTGGAAACTTGACCATGCATTGACAAATTGTTTCCCAAGTATCCCAACTATTCTAAAAGATAAACATAAAGGGGGAGACTAAGGGGAGTGATCGTTATTGACTTGAAATATCTGGATTTTTCATTCTTCCCTAAAATGATGGTTGTCATCATAAAAAAGGGGGAGATTGTAGATGCCTGTATTGTAGGTTTTGATGATTCCAGATAAGAAAGAAAAAAAGAGGAAGATTGACAATGGCAAAGGAAAGAACTGACTCAAGTCAAGAAGATCAAGAACATAAAGTCAAGTCAAGTCAAGCAAACAAGGTCTATTAGTTTAAGGTTAATTAAGTATATAAATATGTCAAAAGAATTCTTAACAATCGCAAGGAACTTGGCATTGAAAAGGAATTAAACAAATATTTTTATAAAGTAAAAATCAGTTCAAAGATTAAAATTTTTGAACTGGTAATCGATTACCAACATGGTGTAATCGATTACCAGAAGTTCAGAATTCGAATTTCTAAAATTTTTGAACTGGTAACGATTACCAAATCCTGTAATCGATTACCAGAGTGTAGGAATTTCAAATTTTGAATGTCAGGCACACGATTCGCATTTTTAAACTGTGTAATTGATTACCATATACCTGTAATCGATTACCAAAACACTTTATCAGAAAATCTTGAAGAGTCATGACTTCTAATCAAGGATTACAATATTTCATCATCATCCTTATAAATATGTGACTCATTTTTGAAAATTGCATCAGATTACTCATGTGAAATCCAAAAGGAGTGAATTTATTACAACAATTAATTGTGCCAAATACTTGCAAATCTTAAGAAGTTCTTATAGGTCTTTCAACTTGTATTATCTGCTCTAAAGAAGAGTTCATCTGTACTCAAAGATCAAAACTGTTATTGTGGGTTGAAGAGAGGGTGCCTCTCTTGTTTGGTGGGTGATTCTCAACACAAGGAAGGGTTCCAAGGTGTTGGAGGATTCATCGTTTGTAAATAATTTTACAAGTAGTGGAAATCACAAGTGGGTACTTGAGGACTGGACGTAGGCAAGTGGTTGGCCGAACCAGTATAAACTGAGCTTGCACTTTCTTTTCCCTTAACTCTTAGTTAATTTTTGCGATTGCATATTCATCATATCAAGAGTACTCATTCTTCTTCATCTTAATTAAAGCTTTTAAGTATACTAAGGGCAAGTTAAATTAGAAATCGAAAAGATTAGATAAAATTGAATAACTTAATTCACCCCCCCTCTTAAGTTAGTGAAGCCACTTATCTAACAGTTTATAACACAATCTTCTGAGCATAAGTCAATTATGTGACAGTGGATATGTTGTGTCTTTCACCAAAGAAGGATGTATAGTCAAGGATGCCTCAGATCATATCCTCTTTTCTGCTAAGAGACACAATAATGTGTACAAGATTGATCTAGAGGAACTTGCAAGTCAAAATGTGAAGTGCTTTGTTTCAATTGAAGATGAAAAACAGATTTGGCATCAGAAACTTGGGCATGCCAGTTTGAGATTGATCTCAAAGTTAACCAAACACAATCTGGTTAAAGGCTTACCCAAGCTTTCATTCAAATCTGATATTTTATGTGAAAACTGTCTGAAAGGGAAGCAAACAAGACACTCTTTTAAGAGTAAAAATGTTGTTTCAACTAGCAGACCTTTGGAACTGCTTCACATGGATTTGTTTGGACCTACTAGAACTGAGAGTCTTAGCAAAAAGAAATATGGATTGGTCATTGTTGATGACTATACAAGATTCACATGGGTGATATTCCTAAGAAGCAAAGAGGAAACCTTTGAGAATTTCACAGTTCTGTAAGAAGGTGCAGAATAAAAAAGGAATCTGCATTTCTGCTATCAGAAGTGATCATAGTGGAGAGTTTGAAAACTCAAGCTTTAGACTGTTCTGTGATGAGAATGGGATGTCACACAATTTCTCTATGGCTAGAACTCCTCAGCAAAATGGGGTTGTTGAGAGAAAGAACATAAACTTGAAAGAGATGGGAAGAACCATGCTCATTTCAAGCAATCTACCCAGATCCTTTTGGGCAGAAGCTGTTCACACAACATGTTACATTCAAAACAGAATTTTGGTAAGACCAATTCTCAAAAGGACTCCATATGAATTGTGGAAAGGAAGAAAGCCCAACATTTCCTACTTCCATAACTTTGGATGTGAGTGTTTTATACTTAACACTAATGATGATTTAGGAAAATTTGATGCTAGGTCTGATAAAGGTGTCTTTATTGGATATTCTGAAACTTCTAAAGCTTACAGAGTATATAACTCAAGAAATTTAGCAGTGGAAGAATCTATTCATGTAACATTCAATGACTTTAAAGAGACTGATAGGGAATTATCAGATCTAGAAGAGGATTTTGTAGATATGGAGATAAATCTAGATGTTAAATCTGTAAGATCATCTGAAGGACCTGCTGAGCAAAAGATTGAGTCTGTTTCTGAAGCTGGACCTTCTCTGATATGAACCTTGAGGTTCTATTGTTCATGGACCCTAGAAATTTCTGAATAAGACAACCATTTCCCTTTTAACATTTTCTTTTCTTTTTTCTTTCAATATTTTCTTTCTTTTCTTTTGCATATTCTTTTCTTTTTTTTTTTCTGCGAGTACTCAAATAAATTAAAAAGATGATATAAGAAAATGATACAAGTAGTAACCTTTCAAAACAATATTCAACCTTAGAAAACTTGATAAATAAATCACTTATAAACCAAGTAAGACGTATAGGAAAATATAGGTTTTGAAAACAAAAATAAATCGTAGAAGAAGAAGAAGAGATAGGTTGGACGTCACACTTTCAAGGCTTGAAAGATAAGTCCTTGAAATACACACACAAAGGAAGGATCCTTTGATAATCTCACTCTTGACTAGCAAGAAACTTAGAGAAACACTCTCAAAGTAAGATAATTTTTCTGCATAAATTCTAAACTTTCTTGCATGCATGAAGCATGTATTTATAGTGTTTACAAGGTGAATTAGGGCCATGTAACCAGCTGCATGTACACGCCCAAATATGCCCCAAAATACCCCTTACACACTTCCATGCAACCCTAATTACATTACTAAAAATTAAATAAATTAAAGGAGCAAAATTAGCTACTAAAACCTAACCTAGGCAAGCTTAAGTGGCCGCAACTTTCAACAAGAATTTTGGTACATGTGGCTGGTTGATTCCTTGATTTGTAACCTCCCAAAATGGATTAAAAAGGCCATTGAACCAGCCATTGAAGTGGCCGCTCCAAAACAGCCCAAAACTATCAAGAGTGCCTTCAATTTGCAACCTCTTCTTCATGAATGTGGCCGCAACTTTGATGGCAAAGGAATCAGCCATTTACTCCCTTCATAACCCTCTTTGAAGTCACTTTATTCAGCCTATTTTTAGCACATGCTGGCCGCCCAAGTAATGGCATATTACTCAGCCAATTACTCACTTGTTGGCACATGCTTGTTGGCAATTAACTCTCCTAAAGAAGCACATGTTTGGCCGCCCCATTTAATGGCATATAACTCAGCCATTTAGTCACATGTTGGCCGCCCACAATTGCTTATTGGAAGGTCTCCTTGTAGCTTGAAAAAGTCCAGGTTCATGCACCAGAAACTCACATTTCATAACGGCTAGTAGACAAGGTTTTAATGCTATTATGACCATGTCTTGTAACCACTAGAAAATTAATCTCCAAGTTTGTAACCACCATCATCTTTATTGAAAAGAAATAAACAACAATAATTCAGCAAAAATAGCACACATGGCCACCCACAATTGTCCAATGTGGCCGCCCACAATGCCACATCAAATGCTTAGGAGTGCTTCAACTGGTAGTTGCATTAAATGCAACTGTCTCTTCATAATGGCCCCATCCTCTTCAACCTGAATGCAATTAATGATCTGAGTGCTTCCATTAATGCTCTTCATATGGAGGTTGGACTTCTTTGATGACAAGTTGTAGTGCCTCCTTAGCCTTCCTAGCTTGCGCCCTTGTCATGGGCCCACCTAATTTGTTGACTGCTTGACTGATGTCCACATCACGCCCCCTTCTTGAAAAGGATTTGTCCTCAAATCTGAAGGGTCCTCACTGCATAAAAAAGTTAAATAAGCAACATTAAAGGTTGCACTAACATTATACTCACCAGGTAAGTCTATTTTGTAGGCGTTATCATTGATCATTTCAAGCACTTGGAAAGGCCATCTCCCCTTGGTTGAAGCTTTGACTTCCTTTGTTCTGGAAACCTTTCTTTCTCATGTGTATCCATACCCAATCCCCTGGTTGGAACACCATTTTCTTCCTTCCCTTGTTTTCTTGCTTGCATAGCTCTCATTTTTCTTTTCAATTTGAGCCTTAACCTTCTCATGCATTTCTTGACAAATTCAGCCTTAGCCTGCGCTTCCTTATGCTTAAACAGAAATATTAGGCAAAGGTAATATATCAAAGGAGTTAAAGGGTTAAATCCATACTACCTCAAAAGGTGAGCAATTGGTAGTACTATGAACAGCCTATTATAAGCAAATTCAACATGAGGCAAACAATCCTCCCAAGATTATTTTTTGTTCAAAATGTCCTAAGCAAAGTACCTAGGTCCTATTAACTACTTCTGTTTGACCATCAGTTTGGATGGCAAGTAGTAGAAAATAATAACTTGGTGCCAAGCTTTCCCCACAAAGTCCTCCAAAAATGACCAAAATTTCGAGTCCCTATCACTCACTATGCTCTTGGCATTCCATGCAACCTGACTATTTCCTTGAAAAATAAATCTGCTACATGGCAAGCATCATCCACTTCTTGCAAGGTATAAGTGAGCCATTTTTGAAAACCTGTCAACCACAACAAAAACAGAGTCTTTTCCATTCTTTGTTCTTGGAAGTCCCAAAACAAAGTCCATGGAAATATCAGTCCAAGGAAAATCAGGAACAGTAAAGGAGTATATAAACCATGAGGTTTAACTTAGACTTAGCCTTTTGCAAACAATACATTGGTCACATATTTATGAACATCACGTTTCATATTAGGCCAATAAAAATTATCTTGCAAATTTCCAAAGTCTTTTGCACTCCAAAATGTCCCATTAGTCCCCTTCATGTGACTCCCTCACAAGCATTTCTCTTATGAACTTTTAGGCACACATAATTTATTTCCTTTAAACAAAAAATCATTATGCCTAAAAATCCATTTTTGATTTTTTTACATGCCACATACAAATCAGCAAAATCCATATCATCACAATACATGCTTTTCAAAGATTCAAGTCCATATAATTTAGCTTCAAGCATGGCAAGCAAGACATGTCTCCTAGAAAGAGCATCAACAACTATATTTCCTTTCCTTTTTTATGCTTTATGAGTATGGAAATTGTTCCAAAAATTCAACCCATTTAGCATGCCTTTTATTTAATTTTCTTGGCCTTTTAAATACTTCAAAGATTCATGATCACTATGAATTACAAATCTTTAGGAAGTAAATAATGTTGCCAAGTCTTAAGAGCCCTTACCAAAGCATATAATTCCTTATCATAAGTAGAATAATTAAGTGCTGGTCCACTTAATTTTTCACTAAAATAAGCAATTGGATGCCCCTCTTGCAACAAAACAGCACCAATACCACATTAGAAGCATCACATTCCAACTCAAAAGATTTTGCAAAATTTGGTAAGGCTAAAATAGGCGCATGTGTGAGCCTATCTTTAGGGCAGCAAAGGCCGCCTCTTGCTTTCCCCCCATTGTATCCCACATTCTTTTTAACAATATCATTTAGGGGTGCAGCCAAGGTGCTAAAATCCTTAACAAATCTTCTATAAAAACTTGCTAAGCCATGAAAACTTCTCACCTCACTCACATTTTAGGCATTGGCCATTCTTGAATAGCCTTCACCTTTTCCTCATCCACTTGAACTCCCTTGGAGCTCACAACAAATCCCAAGAAAACAACATGGTTGGTACAAAATATGCATTTTTCTATGTTGGCATACAATTTTCTTTTCTAAGCACATCCAAAACAGATTTTAAGTGATTAACATGCATATCCAAAGAAGTGCTATAGATAAGAATATCATCAAAATAAACCACCACAAATTTTCCAATAAATTCCCTCAAGACATGGTTCATCAATCTCATAAACGTACTAGGAGCATTAGTTAAACCAAAGGGCATAACCAACCATTCATACAACCCATATTTAGTTTTAAAGGTTGTTTTCCATTCATCCCCTCCCTTATACGTATTTGATTATAACCACTTTTAAGATCAATTTTGGAAAAAATGCAAGCACCATGAAGTTCATCAAGTAAGTCATCTAACCTGGGAATAGGATGACGATACTTGATTGTGATGTTGTTGACTGCCCTACAATCTGAGCACATTCTCCAAGTTCCATCTTTTTTTGGTACCAGAATGACTGGTACTGCGGGACTCATCTATCCCTCACCCATCCTTTGCTATGAGCTCATTCACTTGCCTCTCAATTCTTTGGTCTCTTGAGGATTACTCCTATAAGATGGCCATTTGGCAATGAGCTCCAGGAATGAGGTCTATATGGTGCTCAATTCCTCTTAAGGTGGTAAACCATCAGGAACATTTTCTGGAAAGACATCCTCATATTCCTGCAAAAGAGATTTAACTACAGAAGGCAATTCAAATTTGTCAAATGGTTAGTAGTTAAAAGAAGTTGTATCAAACAATAATAAAGAGGTTGTCTTGTACATAACACTCTCCTCACTTCCTTTCTTTTGCTAAACACAACTATTTGCCCTCAAGTGTTTCACTCTTTTTCTTTTGGCTCTCTTTTTTTCAAGTGTTTCGCTCAACCTCTCTTGAGCAATCTTTTCTCCAACTTATTTTGATCCTCACTAACCTCTCTAGGTGTCAATGGTCTCAAAACAATTTTTTTATCTTGGTACATGAAAGAGATTTTATTGGTAAAGCCATCATGGATAGCTTTAGTGTCAAACTGCCACGGCTCCAAGAAGTATGTGGCTGGCCTCCATGGGTACCACATCACAAAGCACCTTGTCTTGATATTTTCCTATAGAAAAAGGAATTTCAGCTTGTTGCGCACATGCACTTCATCTCCCTCACTAAGCCATTGGAGTCTGTATGGCCTAGGATGAGGCTGTGTGTCCAATCCCATCTTACACCAATCTAGAACTAACAACATTAGTGCAGCTACCACCATCAATAATCACAAGCAAATCTTACCATTGATTGAACATCGAGTGTGAAAGATGTTCTCCCTTTGGTTTTCCTCCTTGCCCACGGTTTGGCTTCCTAGAAGTCGTCTAATCATGTAGACTTCTCCCACATCAGCACGTGTATCATCATCACTGGCTCCTCCCTTTCATCCTCTGATTCGCTGTGTATTCACCATTGTCCTTAAAAGAATGGTCTTCTTAGTGGACACTCATAGCATAGTGCCCTCTTCCTTGGCACCTGAAACAAGTCACATCCCTTCCTTTCTTTGCAACCTGTTCAACATTTTTATTAGATTTACCTTGAGGACTAGGCTCTGCGTGGCTTAGGATTCAGCCACCTCCTTTTTAATTTTGTCCTTCCAATTTGCAGGCAAATTAGTAGAACTCTCCTAGCAGCTCCTTTTCTTTTTAACTGTTGCTCCACTTGAAGAGCCTTATGTAACAAGTCCTCCATTTCCACAACTCCTGTAACTCAACAATGTCTCTAATGTCACTGCTCAAACCATTAAGAAAACGTACCATAGTATTTCAGGATCCTCTTCTATGTTGGCTTGAATTTGTAGCATCTCCATCTCCTTATAGTACTCCTCCACTCCTTTACTTCCTTGAGCAATTTCTGTAATTTCAGCTTCAAGTCACATTGGAACTAGAGGGAACATACCGTTTCCTCATAATCCTCTTCATCTCACCCAAGTCTCCACCATTGGTTCTTCATTTCTGACTCTCTCTTTCTGTAGCTTATTCCACCAAACAAGTGCATAGTCAGAAAATTCAGTTGCAACAAGCTTTACCTTTTGCCTTCTGTATAGTTTACACGCAAATATGTGCTCAATTTTAGCTCCCACTCTAGGTAAGCTTCTGGATCACTGCGTCCTTTGAAGGCTGGTATGGTTAACTTGACTCCTTGTATTCTCCTTCATCTCTTGGTGGTCTCTCCTCTTCTGCGTCAGGTGTTGGTTTGATCTCCAATTCATCCAACCTAGCATGCAGCTCATCATACTGTTGCTTCACCAGTCTCTCTAATTTGATAGAGAGCAGCAATTTGTGCTGAAGATCACGATTCTCCACGGTCTTTCTGCCATAGTAAATAAAAGAAAAAACGTAACAGAGAAAGACAATGTTAACTGTTTAGAAACTCACCATTGTGTTTGCACTCACATTTGGCTTTTTTTTATAACGTAACTCTCTTGCCTTTTTCCACTCTATTTCTCTTGAGTTTCTTACCACACCAATGAGGAGAAAAATCAAATAATTCACCACCTGCGTGCAGTCAAGAAAAAATAATAAAACAAGAAAAGCTAAGAAGAAATAGAATTTGTTAGAAGAAATAGAAGAAATGATTCAGAAGAATTTCTAATAACCGGAGCTCTGATGACCAAATGATAGAACCTTGAGGTTCTATTTTCATGGACCTTAGAAATTTCTGAATAAACAACCATTTCTTTAACATTTTCTTTTCTTTTTTTCAATATTTTCTTTTCTTTTCTTTTGCTATTCTTTTTTTTTTCTTTTTTCGAGTACTCAAATAAATAAAATAGATGATATAAGAAAGATGATAACAAATAGTAACCTTGCCAAAACAATATTCACCATTAGAAAACTTGATAAATAAATCACTTATAAACCAAGTAAGACGTATAGGAAAATATAGGTTTTGAAACAAAAATAAATCGTAGAAGAAGAAGAGACAGGGTTGGACGTCACACTTTCAAGACTTGAAAGATAAGTCCTTGAAGATACACACACAAAGGAAGGATCCTTTGATAATTTCACTCTTGACTAGCAAGAAACTTAGAGAAACACTCTCAAAGTAAGGTAATTTTTGCATAAATATTCTAAACTTTCTTGCATGCATGAAGCATGTATTTATAGTGTTTACAAGGTGAATTAGGGCCATGCAACCAGCTGCATGTACACACCCAAATATGCCCCAAAATACCCCTTACACACTTCCATACAACCCTAATTACATTACTAAAAATTAAATAAATTAAAGGAGCAAAATTAGCTACTAAAACCTAACCTAGGCAAGCTTAAGTGGCCACAACTTTCAACAGAATTTTGGTACATGTGGCTGGTTGATTCCTTGATTTGTAACCTCCCAAAATGGATTAAAAAGGCCATTGAACCAGCCATTGAAGTGGCCGCTCCAAAACAGCCCAAAACTATCAAGTGTGCCTTCAATTTGCAACCTCTTCTTCATGAATGTGGCCGCAACTTTGATGGCAAAGGAATCAGCCATTTACTCCCTTCATAACCCTCTTTGAAGTCACTTTATTCAGCCTATTTTTAGCACATGCTGGCCGCCCAAGTAATGGCATATTACTCAGCCAATTACTCACTTGTTGGCACATGCTTGTTGGCACTTAACTCTCCTAAAGAAGCACATGTTGGCCGCCCCATTTAATGGCATATAACTCAGCCATTTAGTCACATGTTGGCCGCCCACAATTGCTTATTGGAAGGTCTCCTTGTAGCTTGAAAAAGTCCAGGTTCATGCACCAGAAACTCACATTTCATAACGGCTAGTAGACAAGGTTTTAATGCTATTATGACCATGTCTTGTAACCACTAGAAAATTAATCTCCAAGTTTGTAACCACCATCATCTTTATTGAAAAGAAATAAACAACAATAATTCAGCAAAAATAGCACACATGGCCACCCACAATTGTCCAATGTGGCCGCCCACAATGCCACATCAAATGCTTAGGTGCTTCAACTGGTAGTTGCATTAAATGCAACTGTCTCTTCATAATGGCCCCATCCTCTTCAACCTGAATGCAATTAATGATCTGAGTGCTTCCATTAATGCTCTTCATATCTGGAGGTTGGACTTCTTTGATGACAAGTTGTAGTGCCTCCTTAGCCTTCCTAGCTTGCGCCCTTGTCATGGGCCCACCTAATTTGTTGACTGCTTGACTGATGTCCACATCACGCCCCCCTTCTTGAAAAGGATTTGTCCTCAAATCTGAAGGGTCCTCACTTGCATAAAAAGAGTTAAATAAGCAACATTAAAGGTTGCACTAACATTATACTCACCAGGTAAGTCTATTTTGTAGGCGTTATCATTGATCATTTCAAGCACTTGGAAAGGCCCATCTCCCCTTTGCTGAAGCTTTGACTTCCTTTGTTCTGGAAACCTTTCTTTTCTCATGTGTATCCATACCCAATCCCCTGGTTGGAACACCATTTTCTTCCTTCCCTTGTTTTCTTGCTTAGCATAGCTCTCATTTTTCTTTTCAATTTGAGCCTTAACCTTCTCATGCATTTTCTTGACAAATTCAGCCTTAGCCTGCGCTTCCTTATGCTTAAACCCAGAAATATTAGGCAAAGGTAATATATCAAAAGGAGTTAAAGGGTTAAATCCATATACTACCTCCTCAAAAGGTGAGCAATTGGTAGTACTATGAACAGCCTTATTATAAGCAAATTCAACATGAGGCAAACAATCCTCCCAAGAATTAATTTTTTTGTTCAAAATGGTCCTAAGCAAAGTACCTAGTGTCCTATTAACTACTTCTGTTTGACCATCAGTTTAAGGATGGCAAGTAGTAGAAAATAATAACTTGGTGCCAAGCTTTCCCCACAAAGTCCTCCAAAAATGACCCAAAATTTCGAGTCCCTATCACTCACTATGCTCCTTGGCATTCCATGCAACCTGACTATTTCCTTGAAAAATAAATCTGCTACATGGCAAGCATCATCCACTTTCTTGAAAGGTATGAAGTGAGCCATTTTTGAAAACCTGTCAACCACAACAAAACAGAGTCTTTTCCATTCTTTGTTCTTGGAAGTCCCAAAACAAAGTCCATGGAAATATC
This sequence comes from Sesbania bispinosa, assembly GCA_026901365.1. Classification (NCBI taxonomy): domain Eukaryota; kingdom Viridiplantae; phylum Streptophyta; class Magnoliopsida; order Fabales; family Fabaceae; genus Sesbania; species Sesbania bispinosa. The sequence goes on from QLOH01000019.1 coordinate 165,056, forward strand.
AGTCCAAGGAAAATCAGGAACAAGTAAAGGAGTATATAAACCATGAGGTTTAACCTTAGACTTAGCCTTTTGCAAACAATACATTGGTCACATAATTTATGAACATCACGTTTCATATTAGGCCAATAAAAATTATCTTGCAAAATTTCCAAAGTCTTTTGCACTCCAAAATGTCCCATTAGTTCCCCTTCATGTGACTCCCTCACAAGCATTTCTCTTATTGAACTTTTAGGCACACATAATTTATTTCCTTTAAAAAAAAAAATCATTATGCCTAAAAATCCATTTTTTGATTTTTTTATACATGCCACATACAAATCAGCAAAATCCATATCATCACAATACATGCTTTTCAAAGATTCAAGTCCATATAATTTAGCTTCAGCATGGCAAGCAAGACATGTCTCCTAGAAAGAGCATCAACAACTATATTTCCCTTTCCTTTTTTATGCTTTATGAGTATGGAAATTGTTCCAAAATTCAACCCATTTAGCATGCCTTTTATTTAATTTTCTTGGCCTTTTAAATACTTCAAAGATTCATGATCACTATGAATTACAAATTCTTTAGGAAGTAAATAATGTTGCCAAGTCTTAAGAGCCCTTACCAAAGCATATAATTCCTTATCATAAGTAGAATAATTAAGTGCTGGTCCACTTAATTTTTCACTAAAATAAGCAATTGGATGCCCCTCTTGCAACAAAACAGCACCAATACCCACATTAGAAGCATCACATTCCAACTCAAAAGATTTTGCAAAATTTGGTAAGGCTAAAATAGGCGCATGTGTGAGCCTATCTTTGAGGGCAGCAAAGGCCGCCTCTTGCTTTTCCCCCACTTGTATCCCACATTCTTTTTAACAATATCATTTAGGGGTGCAACCAAGGTGCTAAAATCCTTAACAAATCTTCTATAAAAACTTGCTAAGCCATGGAAACTTCTCACCTCACTCACATTCTTAGGCATTGGCCATTCTTGAATAGCCTTCACGTTTTCCTCATCCACTTGAACTCCCTTGGAGCTCACAAAAATCCCAAGAAAACAACATGGTTGGTACAAAATATGCATTTTTCTATGTTGGCATACAAATTTTCTTTTCTAAGCACATCCAAAACAGATTTTAAGTGATTAACATGCATATCCAAAGAAGTGCTATAGATAAGAATATCATCAAAATAAACCACCACAAATTTTCCAATAAATTCCCTCAAGACATGGTTCATCAATCTCATAAACGTACTAGGAGCATTAGTTAAACCAAAGGGCATAACCAACCATTCATACAACCCATATTTAGTTTTAAAGGTTGTTTTCCATTCATCCCCATCCCTTATACGTCTTTGATTATAACCACTTTTAAGATCAATTTTGGAAAAAATGCAAGCACCATGAAGTTCATCAAGTAAGTCATCTAACCTGGGAATAGGATGACGATACTTGATTGTGATGTTGTTGACTGCCCTACAATCTGAGCACATTCTCCAAGTTCCATCTTTTTTTGGTACCAGAATGACTGGTACTGCGCATGGACTCATACTATTCCTCACCCATCCTTTGCTTATGAGCTCATTCACTTGCCTCTCAATTTCTTTGGTCTCTTGAGGATACTCCTATAGATGGCCGATTTGGCAATGAGCTCCAGGAATGAGGTCTATATGGTGCTCAATTCCTCTTAAGGGTGGTAAACCATCAGGACATTTTCTGGAAAGACATCCTCATATTCCTGCAAAAGAGATTTAACTACAGAAGGCAATTCAAATTTCAAATTGTAGTCAAAAGAAGTTGTATCAAACAATAATAAAGAGGTTGTCTTGTACATAACACTCTCCTCACTTCTCTTTCTTTTGCTAAACAAACTTTTGCCCTCTGTTTCACTCTTTTTCTTTTGGCTCTCTTCTTTTTCAAGTGTTTCACTCATCTCTTGAGCAATCTTTTCTCCAATTATTTTGATCCTCACTAACCTCTCTAGGTGTCAATGGTCTCAAAACAATTTTTTTATCTTGGTACATGAAAGAGATTTTATTGTAAAGCCATCATGGATAGCTTTAGTGTCAAACTGCCACGGCTCCAAGAAGTATGTGGCTGGCCTCCATGGGTACCACATCACAAAGCACCTTGTCTTGATATTTTCCTATAGAAAAAGGAATTTCAGCTTGTTGCGCACATGCACTTCATCTCCCTCACTAAGCCATTGGAGTCTGTATGGCCTAGGATGAGGCTGTGTGTCCAATCCCATCTTATTCACCAATCTAGAACTAACAACATTAGTGCAGCTACCACCATCAATATCACCAAGCAAATCTTACCATTGATTGAACATCGAGTGTGAAAGATGTTCTCCCTTTGGTTTTCCTCCTTGCCCACGGTTTGGCTTCCTAGAGTCGTCTAATCATGTAGACTTCTCCCACATCAGCACGTGTATCATCATCACTGGGCTCCTCCCTTTCATCCTCTGATTCGCTTGTGTATTCACCATTGTCCTTAAGAAAATGGTCTTCTTAGTGGACACTCATAGCATAGTGCCCTCTTCCTTGGCACCTGAAACAAGTCACATCCTTCCTTTCTTTGCAACCTGTTCAACATTTTTATTAGTGGATTTACCTTGAGGACTGGCGCTGCGTGGCTTGAGGATTCAGCCACCTCCTTTTTAATTTGTCCTTCCAATTTGCAGGCAAATTAGTAGAACTCTCTCCTAGCAGCTCCTTTTCTTTTTAATGTTGCTCCACTTGAAGAGCCTTATGTAACAAGTCCTCCATTTCCACAACTCCTGTAACTCAACAATGTCTCTAATGTCACTACTCAAACCATTAGAAAACGTACCATAGTATTTCAGGATCCTCTTCTATGTTGGCTTGAATTTGCAGCATCTCCATCTCCTTATAGTACTCCTCCACTCCTTTACTTCCTTGAGTCAGTTTCTGTAATTTCAGCTTAGCTTCAAGTCACGTTGGAAACTGAGGGAACATACCGTTTCCTCATAATCCTCTTCATCTCACCCAAGTCTCCACCATAGGTTCTTCATTTCTGACTCTCTCTTTCTGTAGCTTATTCCACCAAACAAGTGCATAGTCAGAAAATTCAGTTGCAGCAAGCTTTACCTTTTGCCTTCTGTATAGAGTTACACAAATATGTGCTCAATTTTAGCTCCCACTCTAGGTAAGCTTCTGGATCACTGCGTCCTTTGAAGGCTGGTATGGTTAACTTACTCCTTGTATTCTCCTTCATCTCTTGGTGGTCTCTCCTCTTCTGCGTCAGGTGTTGGTTTGATCTCCAATTCATCCAACCTAGCATGCAGCTCATCATACTGTTGCTTCACCAACTCTCTAATTCTGATAAGAGCAGCAATTTGTGCTGAAGATCACGATTCTCCACGGTCTTTCTGCCATAGTAAATAAAAAGAAAAAACGTAACAGAGAAAGACAATGTTAACTGTTTAGAAACTCACCATCGTGTTTGCACTCACATTTGGCTTTTTTTCTATAACGTAACTCTCTTGCCTTTTTCCACTCTATTTCTCTTGAGTTTCTTACCACACCAATGAGGAGAAAAATCAAATAATTCACCACCTGCGTGCAGTCAAAAAAATAATAAAACAAGAAAAGCTAAGAAGAAATAGAATTTGTTAGAAGAAATAGAAGAAATGATTCAGAAGAATTTCTAATAACCGGAGCTCTGATGACCAAATGATAGTGAACCTTAGGTTCTATTTTCATGGACCTTAGAAATTTCTGAATAAACAACCATTTCTTGAAACATTTTCTTTCTTTTTTTCAATATTTTCTTTTCTTTTCTTTGCTATTCTTTTTTTTTTTTTTCTTTTTTGCGAGTACTCAAATAAATAAAATAGATGATATAAGAAGATGATAACAAATAACCTTGCAAAACAATATTCACCTTAGAAAACTTGATAAATAAATCACTTATAAACCAAGTAAGACGTATAGGAAAATATAGGTTTTGAAACAAAATAAATCGTAGAAGAAGAAGAGAAGGTTGGACGTCACACTTTCAAGACTTGAAAGATAAGTCCTTGAAGATACACACACAAAGGAAGGATCCTTTGATAATTTCACTCTTGACTAGCAAGAAACTTAGAGAAACACTCTCAAAGTAAGGTAATTTTTGCATAAACATTCTAAACTTTCTTGCATGCATGAAGCATGTATTTATAGTGTTTACAAGGTGAATTAGGGCCATGCAACCAGCTGCATGTACACACCCAAATATGCCCCAAAATACCCCTTACACACTTCCCATGCAACCCTAATTACATTACTAAAAATTAAATAAATTAAAGGAGCAAAATTAGCTACTAAAACCTAACCTAGGCAAGCTTAAGTGGCCAACTTTCAACAGAATTTTGGTACATGTGGCTGGTTGATTCCTTGATTTGTAACCTCCCAAAATGGATTAAAAAGGCCATTGAACCAGCCATTGAAGTGGCCGCTCCAAAACAGCCCAAAACTATCAAGTGTGCCTTCAATTTGCAACCTCTTCTTCATGAATGTGGCCGCAACTTTGATGGCAAAGGAATCAACCATTTACTCCCTTCATAACCCTCTTTGAAGTCACTTTATTCAGCCTATTTTTAGCACATGCTGGCCGCCCAAGTAATGGCATATTACTCAACCAATTACTCACTTGTTGGCACATGCTTGTTGGCACTTAACTCTCCTAAAGAAGCACATGTTGGCCGCCCCATTTAATGGCATATAACTCAGCCATTTAGTCACATGTTGGCCCCACAATTGCTTATTGGAAGGTCTCCTTGTAGCTTGAAAAAGGTCCAGGTTCATGCACCAGAAACTCACATTTCATAACGGCTAGTAGACAAGGTTTTAATGCTATTATGACCATGTCTTGTAACCACTAGAAAATTAATCTCCAAGTTTGTAACCACCATCATCTTTATTGAAAAGAAATAAACAACAATAATTCAGCAAAAATAGCACACATGGCCGCCCACAATTGTCCAATGTGGCCGCCCACAATGCCACATCAAATGCTTAGAGTGCTTCAACTGGTAGTTGCATTAAATGCAACTGTCTCTTCATTAATGGCCCCATCCTCTTCAACCTGAATGCAATTAATGAACTAAGTGCTTCCATTAATGCTCTTCATATCTGGAGGTTGGACTTCTTTGATGACAAGTTGTAGTGCCTCCTTATCCTTCCTAGCTTGCGCCCTTGTCATGGGCCCACCTAATTTGTTAACTGCTTGACTGATGTCCACATCATTCTCAGACCAACATTGTTGAGTCTCAGACAGAGGTTATACCTCCTCACAATCGTGACTGGAGATACAAGACTCATCATCCAAGAGAGTAAATCATAGGAGAAACTTTAGAAGAAGTTAGAACAAGATCAAGGCTCAGAAGCTTGAACAATCTTGCACTTCTTTCCGAAATTGAACCTAAAAATATTGAGGAAGCTCTACATGATGAAGGGTGGATCCTAGCCATGTAAGATGAGCTGAATCAATTTGCTAGGAGTGATGTCTGGACACATGTGCCTAAACCCCATGGGAAAACTATCATAGAAACCAAATGGGTGTTCAGAAACAAGTTGTCAGAAGAAGGAAAAGTGATCAGAAACAAGGCCAGGCTTGTTGCTCAAGGCTATAATCAGCAAGAAGGTATTGATTTTACTGAAACTTTTGCTCCTGTAGCGAGGCTTGAAGCCATTACAATTTTACTATCTTATGCAGTAAATAATGGCATCACCCTATATCAGATGGATATTAAGAGTGCCTTTCTCAATGGCTTTATTGAGGAAGAGGTCTATGTTAGACAACCACTAGGTTTTAAAGATACTACTTTTCCAGAACATGTTTTCAAACTGAAAAAGGCTCTTTATGGTCTGAAACAAGCACCAAGAGCTTGGTATGACAGATTGATCAATTTTCTCATCAAAAATGGTTTTCAAAAGGGAAAAGTAGATACAACTCTTTTTAGAAAAATGTCTAACAAAGATTTCATTCTTGTTCAGATATATGTGGATGACATTATTTTTGGTTCTACTGATTCATCTCTATGCAAGGAGTTTTCTAAGCTCATGCAACCTGAATTTGAAATGAGCATGATGGGGGAACTCAAGTTCTTCCTAGGACTTCAGATTAAGCAACAATCTGATTGTATATGGATCCATCAGGAGAAATATACTAAGGAAATGCTTAAGAAGTTCAACATGAATGATTGCAAGCCTATGACAACTCCTATGCATCCCTCAATTGTTCTTAACAAAGATGAAGGAGAGGAAGCAGTAAATCAAACTTTGTACAGAGGAATGATTGGTTCATTACTGTATCTAACAGCAAACAGACCTGACATTATGTTTAGTGTATGTCTCTGTGCTAGATTTCAGTCTGATCCAAGAGTTTCTCATTACAAAGCTGTAAAGAGAATTTTCAGATATTTAAATGGTACTACTAATCTTGGTCTTTGTTATAAGAAGAGTAAGGATTGCATGTTAGTGGGATTTTGTGATGCTGATTTTGCTGGAGATAGAACTGAAAGAAAATCAACAAGTGGAGGATGTCATTTCATTGGTGATAACATGATCAGCTGGTCCAGCAAAAGGCAACGCACAATTGCACTTTCAACAGCTGAAGCTGAATATATTGCTGCAGCCAGTTGTTGTTCACAACTGTTGTGGGTAAAATATCAGTTAGAAGATTTTAATATTAATGTTAAGTCTATTCCTATGATGTGTGATAACACTAGTGCTATTAATTTGTCCAAGAATCCCATTCAACATTCTAAGGCAAAGCATATAGAAATCAAGCATCATTTCATTAGAGACTATGTTCAGAAAGGAGTTTTTGATATAAAGTTCATTGATACTGATCATCAATGGGCTGATATATTCACAAAGCCTCTTACTGAAGATAGATTTAAGTTCATAAGAGATAATCTGAATATCTTAGCTTTGTCTGAAAAATAATTGATTATTTCTGAACATGCATCATCTGAAACATGTGGTTCATCTGAAGAAACTTAGTCTGATGACGTGGCAAGCTGAAACGTTTGATCTCCCTCTTTGAGAAACTGCTCACAGCACGATCGCACGTTCTCCAAGACTGCAACTGCCAGTATTAAAGCTATTTTACGGCTATTTAAGGGAGATGACTGAGACATTCAAGACTATTGCTATCATTGTCTCTCTCTCTGCAAGCCGTTGAGATTTCTTGTGCCCTAAGTTCTTCGTCTTCGTCTTTCTCAAGCTCTCGTCAATGGCGTCCAAGAAATCTGCAGGATGTCAAGTCGTACCTTCCAGGACCATTAACCTGGATGATCTAGCAGCTGGTGGCTTCAACCTCTATGATACCTTCGACTCATGTGGCTGGACTGACTATTTCTCAATTATTGACTGTGCTTGGCATGAACAGAGTGTCATCGACTTCTGGGAAAATGCTGAGGATATTTCAACTCCAGATGGAAAGTATCAAGGTCTAAAGACTACAGTACTGGGTGTAACGGTGATAGTTGATGAAAATGTACTTGCGCAAGTAATTGGTATTCCCAACTCTGGTGAGATGTTTATGCCTGATTGGGAGTTGAGGAATGGAGGTGTGAAGAAGTTCAACAAGAAGCTGTATGGGACGGAAGACCCTATTGAAATGAAGAGCTCCCTCATGCATCCCAAGGCTCGGATTTTGCATTCTATTCTTCACTGCTGTGTGGTGCCCAAGCATGGAAGCAAGAATCATGTTTCAGAACTTGAAAGATTCTGTGTGATTCATCTCTTGGACAAGAAGCCCTTGAACCTTCCCAGGATTTTTCTCTACAATATGCTGAAGAGAGTGAATGATTCAGCAACAAGCTACACTCAAACCACTCTCATCACCAAAATCCTGCTGAAGTACAATGTTCCTATTGAGAGACTCTATGACCACAAAGGTCCCCCTTTTTTCACTCTGGTAAATATCAAGAAGATGGGCATTCATGTGAAGAAGCCCTCACTTGAAAAACTTTGATGGAGGAAGTGGTAAATTTGAAAGCTAAGAGGACTGGAAAAAGCCCTCAGAAAAGTGCTGGAGATCCTTGAGGATGAGCCGACAGGAGATCCTCACAAGGACAAGTTTGTCTCACACAAACCCAACAAAAGTCTTTAAGAAGAAGAGATCAAAGGTGGCTCAGAAGAAGTTCAGGTCAGTGTGTCTGAACCTGCTCAGAATGTGCTTGCACAAACTGAGATTGTGGGTCAAACAACTAAAGCTCCTACTGTTGCTACTCAGCCTACTCTCACTGAAGAAGGTCAGGCAGATGACAACAACAAGGTAGACTCTGAACATCTTGGAGCTGTTGAGGTGTCCCTGCCTCTCCAAGCCATTCCCCTTGCTACCAGCCTACTTGAACCTGAAATCAAAAGGTGGTAGAAGAGATAGAGAAGAAGAAAGAAAGAAGAAGATGAATAAGAAAAGCAAGACTATGCACTTGCTGTTGCTGCTCAGCAAGCTGTACTGGAGGATGCTAGACTTGAGCAAGAATCTAGGCTCAAGAGAAGAAGATCCAGTGCTCAATCTAGGAGGCAGAAGAGAAGAAGACTCCTTGCTCCTATTGTTGATGATGCCCCTCAGAGGGTTACTAGAAGCAAAAGCATTCAGCAAGAGGATATAGTCGCTTTTCAGAAGGAGGCTGAGGATCAAAGAAAGAAGAAGCTGGAGGAATTGAAGAAGAAGAAACAAGCTGATGAAGGCCCTGTGGCTCCTTCTAAGAGGCCTAGAGTCTTATTTGATAATGTGACTACTTCAGAGGATGAAGCTCCTCCTCCTCCATCTAAGTAGTAAAGTTAACACAAGAAGTGCCTCCACCCTCACCATCTCATTCATCATCATCATCTTCACTCTCAGGCTATTCAGAGTTCAATTCTGTAGAGCCAAGCTGTGGATGGATGGGAGGAAATATTCCTCTATCTAGGGCTGAGCTGCTGAAAGAGAAGCCCATAGATTTGACTAGAGAACCTACATATGATCTTGCTCTGAATTTCAAAAATAATGAGCAAATGATGTGGGTTGCTGAGGTGCCTCACAAGTTCTACAATGTACCCTTTCAAGAAAGGCTGAGAGTACCTAAATTCCCTAATTTGTATGAAGAGCTGCTTTTTTCAAGGATGCTGCACCCTTGCTTTCAACACCTCTTTCCAGGCTTATTTTGGAAACTGGTGCTGAAGCTAGGCAAAGAAGATTTCACAGCTCAGGGGGAGTAAGTATCTCAAATTTCATGGAACAAATAAAGAATGGTGTTGTCACCCATAACCACAGGTGGAGGTTACTGGACCCATTCTCTCAGGATCAACATGTTCTATCATATGAAGAATGGATTGCTGTCAGGATGTTGTTTCTTGAAGCTGAATGGGAGACAAGTACAGTGGCTCCTTTGGTCAGAAGGACTTCAGACCACCAAGGAATGTGCATACAAAGTTTGTCTACTTCCATTCTGGTGAATCCTGATAGGATTGTTCTAGGTATCCATATTGCTTACTCTTATCAGAATAAAGGCAAGTTCATTGCTTCTGAAGGGGGAGAGCCCCCCAAGAGAATTGGTCTGAAGAAGACTTAGAACAATCTTGCGGAAGGATGTATTTGCTTGACCAAGGCTATGAATCACTTCCTTGTATGAAGCCATGTGGATTTATCACTGGAAGATGTGGAGAAGAATGGAAGCTGTTCTGGTGTCAAATGGGATGATTCTGATTCCATGGTGAAGGTTGGCAAGAACCCACCCCAGGACACTCCTACATTCTTCAGAGGAAGATTTCCTACATATAACTTGAACATGTTTTCCAATCTGCTTCATGAATGTGTCATTGACCAAATATGTTGGTTATCACCTTATTTTGTGAAGGTGACTGATCCTAAAAAGCTCACTCTTCCCCTGGTTGCAATTTCTTCAGATATTCCAGAAGATATATCACTATAAATCTTTTATGAAGAAAATCTGGAAGCCTGAGTTGGTTTGCCCTGACAATAGAAAATAGAGCTCTGCAAGATTTCAAAATGCAAAGCTTCTACAAAGGACTGATGAGATTCTTGATGCTCAGGCTCAGATCAAGGCTGGTCAAGATGAGCTGAAGGCAGCTGTGGCAGCATAACTTGAGAAGCAAAGGCTAGTAAGCAAGAGATGTTTGAGCAAGGTTTCACTAGATTGAGATCTAGTTAATGATGTAGTCATGTTTTTGCTATGTTTCTTTTGTGTTCAAACAATCTGGTTCTAATGCATGAGTTTTTGCATGAGCATTATTGTGTGTGCTTTTATTGCTTTTAAGTCTTAACTACTATTTTTTTTCTGTCTTATAATGTCTGTACTGACCCTTTTTCATTGATGACAAAAGGGGGAGTAATTGAGACAGGGGGAGTTGAATATACGTGGTTGAGAATATATTTTAGACTAACAGTATCTAAAAGTGAAAGGTGCACAGTAAGAAAGACAAAGTCTCAAGGAAAACACATTTCAGACGCAGATGAGATATGTGATTAAGGGGGGAATTCTTTTACTCTTACTCTCTATAAATTTCTATCCCTACTATATTTTATATTTGTCATCATTAAAAAGGGGGAGATTGTTGAGTCTCAGAAGATAATTATCAGAAATTTATCTTGAGTCTCATGCTCTTAGAAATTTTAATGATTACAAATATAAACATAATGATGTTTATAAGAATATCCTCTCAAAAACATTATGCTTAATTTCAGATCAACAATGTTGAGAAGGATCATCTGAAAGGCGTCAGAACGTCTTAGAGCCAACATTATCTGAAGTGTTTCATCGGCTGAAATCGATGTAAAGTCTAACATATTGGTTGCATTTGAAGGCTAAAGATATCAGAATCAAATGAAGACCTTTTGAAGACGTCGTTGTCTATGCAGAACGATCATCGTCTTGGTCTAACCTATTTCAGCACAAGAATCAGGCATGCTTTTATACCTCGTACAAGAGTATTGCACAAATAAGGAAATTCTGCAATGCCTGCTGCACCTGCAACGAAAAAGCATTGTATGTGCAGAACATGCACCTGAAAAGTGTCCCAGGTTTTGCTGGAAAAGAAACCCAACGTCTTTGAGCATTTAATGTTATTAGACACGGGAAATAGAGTATTAAAGGCTATATAAAGGCTCGTGAATTTGAAGATAAAAAAAAGCAATCAAGAGAAAAATTCTTTGAGTCCTTACACTGCAAAAAAAAAAACGCTGTGAAAAATCACTCTGATAATTTCTTGTACAATCTTATTTCATATCCTGAGTTAATCTCAGTTTGTACTTGAGTTCTAGCTATCATCTGAGATAGTTTTATAGAACATTTTCTGTTTAGCTTAAACAGTTTGGGTTATAAGCATGGAGAGGCTTTCTGTATAAAGAATAATTGGGTTTTTACACTTGGATAAGTGTTTGAGAGCCCGGAGAGGCTTGGTGAAAGAAAGAATACTTGTGGTAGAGCCTGGAGAGGTTTGGTGAAAGAAAGAATACTTGTGGTAGAGCCTGGAGAGGCTTGACAGAAAGAATACTTGTAATTCTTGCAAGAATAGTGGAAATCCACTGGCGGGTTGCCTTTGGGACTGGACGTAGCTCACGGTGGAAGTGAGTGAAGCAGGATAAATTTGGTTGTGTTCTCTCTTTCCCTTAAACTCTGTGAATTCAGTTTTTCTTCTAACCAAAAAGGGGTGTGAAAAGTATTTTAATCAGAGAACCTTAATCTTTTCAAAGGTACATTTACAAGCAAATTTTAAGTCTGAACTCAAGTTCAGAAGATACAGCAAAAACTTCAGATCGTAATTCATCGTCTGAAGATTTTCTGAAACGTCTTTCTGAAAAAGTTTTCTAAAAACTTAAGGTTTCCATTGAAACACTATTCAACCCACCTTCTAGTGTTTCCCTGTGTGTATTTCACATATTTCATTCATACCAAAAATAATCTTTTTTCTTCTATGGTTCTCACCTATTTCTTGTCACTTAATTTCTCTCTTCTCTATAATTCTCAAAACTCTATTTCTTTTCTCCTTTCCAAACATACCTTAAGAGATTAAATCACATTTATCAAGCCATAATATATAAAATTCCTAAATTCAAATTAAATATTGTTATGTGCTAGTTAATTCAAATTATGGAATATTTTTATCACAAATTTACTTCAAACAAACTGTGGAATAGAAAGTATAATTTCTAAGAAAAATATTGACTAACTCGAAATAAAAGATAAGGATAAATAATATATATATATATATAGAAAGTTGATTTTGAAAAATATGAAAGATCACATGTTGTTTTTATTCTTTTTCACTACACGAAATTCGTTTTTAGCGACGGTCTTTTAGCCTCGAGCTGTCACAAAGTCGTCGCTAAGTTGATTTTTTTTTGTTTTTACATTTTTTATATATAGAGACGGCCAGACCGTCGCTACATAGAAAAAGTTAGCGACGACCTGGCCGTCGCTAGTGGTAAAATGATTTTTTTCATTTTTCTATTTAGCGTTGGCCAGGCTGTCGCTAATGGCTGACGCTAAAGGCAAAAAATTTCAGCGTAGGCCTTCGTAAAGTTAGCGACGACCTGACTGTCGCTAATTTCTAGTTTTTTTTACCCATTTATATTATATTTTACACTACATATTTCAAAAAACAAGCATAGCGTAACGGTAAGGCTCCTTCTTATTATCATGCTGGTTGCGGGTTAGATCCTCGCAATTGATTAATTTGGGAAGAAATGATATTTTTTCAAAAAAATAATTAGCGACGACCTGGCTGTCGCTAATTGTCGTCACTATGTTGTGACGGCCATGGAACTAGCGACGACCATTAGCGACGGCCTGGTCGTCGCTACATAGCGTCGACCGCAAAATTTCGTCGCTAATGCATTAACGACGAGGCTTTTAGCGACAGCTCGTGGGCTGTCCCTAATTATGAATTAGCGACGGTTTTTTCCCCTGTAGCGATTACTTTTGGTCGTCACTAAAAACTGTGTTTTCTTGTAGTGTTTTAGAGGTTTATAAATAGTGACAATGTTATATGAGAACTAATTAAAAAGAGAAAAACTTATTCAAGAGGAACAAACAATCAACATTCAAGATCATTTTACTTAAATAATAGTAATTCATGTGTCTAGCTTTGAGAATGTCAAATCCTGAAGGTTGTAGTATAAACAAATGAATAAAATGCATTGAGAAAAAACTAACTCAAAATATATCATGTCAATTGGACAATGAAGTATCGTACACATCCAATGTCATCTGATGAACAAAGCATGGATGGAAATACATGAACGAGAAACCAAAAACCAAAGAGAATAATTTAACCCCAAATTGTGGTAAATTTCCCTTCAATATATTTTTTGTTCATGTGTTTCAATTTCACGTACATGCTAGCTTATCTACTTCACCGCAGTTTAAGTTGTCCAAAAAATTTCTTCTTAATGGCTTTGCCTAAGGACTTTAATTGCAATTCCTTCTCAAACACACTACAATAAGACAAAAGCTTTGATATTAGATCATATACATTGTAATAGGAACAACTGATCTCCACAACCTTCATATATTGATACCTCCTCACACATGCTATGGAAAGGAGAAAAGCTTTGGAAACATCTCACCTGCCTCTGGAAGCAAGGACAACAAGTCATGCCTGCAATATCGCGTGGAAGGGAAAGCACGAAAAAGGAAGACGCTGATCAAGACTTACAATGTTGGTGGAAGGGAGGGCGCTAGCTACTTTGAGACAGGTGATGTTACAGTGTTTAGTAATGGACCAAATTACAATTTGAAAAACATCAAGTTACCAGTTAATCTTAAATGTCAAATAAAATATTTTATATCACAGGTAAGTTTTCATATTGTACGATATAAGACATGTTTTGATATTGTATGATAGAATCCCTCGGTTTCACGAGGTAAAGAGTTTATATTGAAAATACCAAAAAAAAGAGTTAATAGAAATGGATAGAAAATTTCTCAACAATGTGAAAACTGTTTCAGCATATAGCTCGTCTAATAATAATCTTATATATTGGTTATCATCATCTGTTCGAGGTCTATGGTAGCCCTAATGCTGAAGAAAACTTATAAGCAAGTGATAGGGACACGAATAACTTCAAATCAACATTTTCAACGAAAGGAGTTTAGGAAAACGGGATAACAAAAATCGAAGTTAATAGGATTTTGCATTTTGACCCTTGTTTTTTCAGTGAAACTTCAAAAATGTCTTTTGCTTTTTTGAGTATTTGGGCGCGATGGACAAATCGATAAGGTCACTTGCAAAGGGAAGCTGAGTTGTATGAATCACTTGTTTGTAAAGTGACACGTGTCTAATTTTTGTGATTCAATGTTTTCAAAAGATATACGAATGTGTCACGGATGAGGACATGGGAGGAATAAAGTGTATACCAGAGGCGGGCTTTAGTATCGTTACATTATTTGGTATTTAAATCCAACATAGTGTTCATGGTTAAAGTTTGGATAAGGAAGAGTTTTAATTCTTTATTTAGTATTACATATGTATGTATGAATTGTAATTGTTTGTAATTAAAAATTAATTATAAATAAATATTATTATTGAAAAAGTTTTGTTTTACATAAAAATAAGAAAAAAATGTATATAAGGAAAATTTTATGGCCAAAAATTAGGATTGCTTTTCATGCAGTTAATTTTTCAATTATATAATATCCAATTTCCGACATGTATATATAACATACAAATATGACATACAAATATGTCAGAGTTTTATCTTGTTTCAAGCAATGGTGAACATCGATTTGGATGGTCAAGGCAATCGAGTCTCAAATGGAGAAAACTTGAAAAGATTTTATTTGATGAGCTATTATTCATGATTAACCCCATGGCTCTAAGCCATGATGCAAATGGTGGGTGGAAATGGAAATTGGATAACTTGAGGGTGTATTCCACAAAGTTGGCATGCCATTTCAGTTTTCTATTACAACATATGATTAAGCAACAATGTAATGTTAGTTCTCTTAATGATTCTCTTTTCAGGAAGTTTTGGATTAGTCTGGTCCCAATAGAAGTCTTGATTTTTTTTCTACTGGATAGTCCTTTCTATAAAACATAATTTAGCAAGGAGAATTGTGATATAAGAATAGTGACATTTGATTCACATTTGTTGCCAAACACATGAAAAAACATAAACTCATCTATTTTTCAATTGTAGGCTTGTTTATCAAGTCAGGTATAGTGTTTATGCTTGGTTTGCATTTCATACAATTCCCGCCATCACATATCAAATGATCATTACCTATAACATCATGGTATAATTAAAGGAAACCGGGAGCGAACAAGCTTAACAATTTCTTTGGCATTTTGCCATTTGGTCCCCTTGGTTGTTATGTAATGTAATCATTTTTAACAATAAATCTTATCATTTGACAATAAATCTTACCTCTTTTGCATGGATTTTTAAAACTATACTATTAGGATTAAAAGTATGCTTTACATCTTTTTCATTTGAAATAAGTTTTATTGGAAGGATATCTATCCTACACAATTTGGATAGAATAGGTTTTCTATTAGTATTCGTAGGACATCTCTATTTAGAATTTACTAGGAACTTTTGTAATGCTATTTTCGAAAGATATATTCATGTGTCACGGATGAGGATGTGGGAGGAGTAAAGTGTACACCTCAGTAGGTTTTGATATCCTTACATTATTTGATATTTAAACCCACCATAGTGTCCATGGTTAAAAGTTTTGATAGGGAAGAGTCATGAATTCTTTATTCACTATTATGTATATATGCATGAATTGTGATTGTTTGCAGTTGAAAATTATTTATAAATATTTGTTACAATTGAAAAAGTTTATTTAAATAAAAAAGAGGGAAAATGTATATAAGGAAAATTTTATGGCCAAAAAATTAGAATTGCTTTTCATGTAGTTGATTTTCCAATTATACAATATCCACTTTCCAACATGCATATATAAATTTGAGTTTCACAACAATATCACAAGTGACATACAAATATGTCATTGAGTTTTATTTTGTTTCAAGTAATGGAGAATATTGATTTGGATGGTCAGAGCAATTGAGTCTCAAATGGAGAAAACTTTTATTTATTTGGAAAGTCTTTGTTGGATGAGGTTATTATTCATGATCAACCCAATGAGTCTAAACCATGATGCAAATGATTGGTGGAAATGGAAATTGGATAACTTGAGGGTGTATTCCACAAAGTTAGCATGTCATTTCAATTTCCTATTACAATACATGCATGATAAGCAACAATTTAATGTTAGTTCTCTTAATGATTCTTTTTAAGAAGTTTTGGATTAATGTTGTCCCAATAGAAGTATTGAGTTTTTCTATTAAATAATTTTGGATGGTCTTCCTATATAGCATAATTTGGTAATGAGAATTGTGATACAAGAATAACAACGTCTTATTTGCATTTTTTTGCCAAATAGATCAAGAAACATACGCTCTTCTATTTTTCAATTATAGTTATGTTTGTCAAGTCAAGTCTAGTGTTTATGCTTGACTTGGATTTCATACAACTCTGTCATCACATATCAAGGATCATTACCGACAACATCACAGTATGGTTAAAGGAAAAGAAGCCAAACGCTTGGCAAATTCATTGGCATTTCTACATTTGGTTCCCTTGCTGTTATGTAATGGATTTGTTTTTAACATTAAATCTTTTTTTTTTTGCATGTGTTAGATTTGCTAAAAATTTGATCTTGTCCTTGGTTTTTAGTTAAAGAATATAAAGTTGTTATCTCATTTTTTTATTGTTGTATTAACCCTTTTACTTGTGTAAAGCTATACATTAGGATAAAAAATGTGCTTTCCATCTCTTTCATTTTATGTATGTTTTGTTGGGAGGGTTTTTAATTATCCTACACAGGTTTAATAGAATTGGTTTTCTATTAGTATTCGTGGGAAATCACTATTTATAATTTATTATGGAATTTTGTAACATACTTGCTATAATTTGGCTATTATATTTCTTGTATCAACTTTGAGTACTATTAGTACTCATTTATTGAATAAAATTTCTTTTTTGTTTGCTTATAAAAGAAGTTTTTAAGAGGAAATTGCTATCTTAATCACTAATATTTAGTTAAGTATCTTAATAACTTAAAATATAAACTTTCTTATATTTATATGTTTCAAAAGATCGATGAGTTTTAGCACAAGATTAAGGAGTAAATCCTTATTTTGGTCCCTAAAACATTTGAGGTCGGTAATATTAGTCTCTAAAAGATGGAAATTATATTTTTGTTCTTAAAATATGAAAAAAGTCATTCAATATAATTTCTGGACTAAATTAACATTAAAAAAAGCCTTGCAAGAACTAAATTTAATGACTTTTCATCTTTTAATGATTAAATTGCAAAACTTTTCATGTTTCATATATGGATGAAAAATGCATTTTCCATCTTTCAAGGATTAATATGACCAACTTTAAATCCTTAAATAATCATAATGTGCCTATTTAATAGGGAGATTTATATCCTATCCCATGCAGGTTTCTAATTTTTAAATGATCGATGTAGGAATTTGGATGATCGTAGGCCAAACATTTAATTACATAATACTCACTTTTGTTCTTTAAATTTTTTAAGATTGCTTATTTCCCTTATTCCCTACCTCTAAAATTCACTTATTGGTGATGTAGGATGTTGTGGTCCTTTAATAGTATAATTAATATTAGTCAAGGTTTTTTGTATAGCCACAAGTCTTTTTTCTTTGCATTATATAGCATGATAAATTTATTTGAAAAAGAAGCTTCTTTTCTCTTAAGTCTCTAAATAGGCAACAACATTTGATGTCAAGGATTCAATAAACAAAAAAAGATAGCATGTGAGTTTATTATGATTGAGATCAATATAGTTCTAAAATTACACAATTAAACCAAGTTTTGCCAAAATTTAACAAAAGATTAAGTAGGCATCTAATATTAGTTCGGGATTGTTCACATTGAAGAGGAGTTAAGGATATTTAAGTAGTCTTTGTGATGTATTCTCATACGAATAACTATTAGACTAACCCTTAGTTTAAAGTAGTGGTCAGGTAAAGTCTCTTAGAGTGGTCATTTCAAGAGGTTTAAACCTTTAAGAATGTTAGTAATTATAACATAAAGTCACATACAATTCTATTATAACAAAGTATCATTAGATATCCTACTATAAAAAATTTTAATTGAAAAGAATTAATAATGACAAATCTAATTAGCTTATTTTGTTTATATTTGAAAAAAGAACAAATAACTCATCCATTATGCAATCTTAAAGGCAAAATGCAATTTGTCAATTTTTTTCTATTTATAAATGGTGCATGTTCACTTCATTCATTGCTTGGTGGTAAGGGTTAGACAAAATTCTTTTCCTTTTTAGAGTATTGATTTGAAAGACTATTCTAGGGTGGACCAAACAAAATTTGGTCCACCTAGTCCAATACATATTTTTACTTACAAAATTTGAATGAATAATTTTATTTTTTATTAAATAGTCTTTATATGACTATTTGAGTTTAATTTAAGGGAAAATATGGATTTACAATACAATTTATGTTAATTTCATTGAAAATATATCAATTTAAAGTTGAAGGACAAAATTTTACATTACATGATAATATCAATTTGAGTTTTTATTATTTTCAAGTAATATTTCATAAAAGCAACTGGAAACTATTTTATTATCCATAATTAATAAAATGAGCATTGAATTTAGTGATTAGAATTTTAAATTACTATAATTTTACATTTTGGACCACGTGAACCATGGTCCACCGTAGACAAACCCCTGATTTGAATATTGAAACATATAATATTACACATAATGTTCAATGAGGGTTACAATGCACTTCCTATATGACTAGGTATCATTAGATATTATACTAAGGAAACTAAACAATTTAATAACAACCAATAGTTGTTGACTTATCTATTTTTTTTAGCAAAAAAGATATTACTCGTTTAGCTTTGTACATTTAAAGGGGAAAACTCAATTAGTTTATAATTTATCTCTTTATAGTGGTGCATGTTTACTCCATTCATTTCGAAGTAATAAGGATTCAAAGTAAATGGTAATTAAATACATGTTAATTCACACTTTTGCATATGATGACACATTTTATGCTCACTTCCAATAGTCTAATTAGTGTTAACAATTTTCCCCAAATTATAAATTTATGACTTATCTAAAGAGAACAACAATAAAAGAAATAAATAAAGCTAATAAAAAAATATATACAAAACTTAGTACACCCATCTCATAATATATTCAAATTGATCAAATATTTTTATTTCCATTGCATTGTGCTGTAAACATATAAAACATATAACTCTATCTCCTTTCCACTAGATAATTAATTAACATGATAATATTTAAGAAAAAAATTAGAAAAGCTTCCTACTCAACATGTTATATCAAGGATATCATAAATAATCTAACACGTGGTTGGTTTATATAATACATGATTGATTCTCCTTGAGTAAGGTCGTATGGAGGATACATGTGATTTAGGACAAAAAGAATATTATAAATAAAGAAAAGTGTCTAGTAAATTTTTTTATAATTTAAATAGACCAATACTCTAAAAGTGAACAATTGATCCAAGACAACCAAAATCTTAACCAAGATAAAGTTGATATTTAAAGTGAAGAAACTTAAAATACCAAGGCACATAATCATATCTACATATACTGGAAATAACGATAAAACATGTAACATCCCAAATTATGAAACACTTTATAAATTAAATTAGTAATGAAAGTGGTTTTATAGCAAGGAAGTATGATGGGATGAGAGGAAATTGAGTTAGAATCAAATAGAGGTAAAAACCAAATTTTTGGGGGCTGATACGCTCACTCAGTCTTCGCTCAAGCGCAGCCTGAGCGAGGATATCACTAATTAGGAGAAACTCCAATCTGGTTTTCTCGCTCAGGCTGAGCTCGAGCGCAGAAAATAGAGAGGAATTGGGTGAAATTCAGCTCAGGTTGCGCTCAAGCGCAACCTGAGCGCAGAAAGCAGAGAGGTTCTGAGAGTTTCTGTGTTAATTTGGCTCAGTGTGCGTGCAACCTGCGCTCAGCTCTCGCTCATCTCCCGCTTAGGCTCCGCTCGAACGAGCGCTGAACGAGAGTTTGCGAGCAGCACTTCCCTTTCCACGCTCAGGCTCTGCCCGAGCACCCTCCGAGCACGCGCACATTTCTGACCCTTTTTAAAACATAAATGCTAGGGTTCTAATTCATTTTTCTTCTCCTTCTACTCCATTCTTAGAGAGAGAGAGAGAGTGCGTTCCTAGAGTGAGAACTTCCTTGGAAGCTTAAAGGAGGTCCCTCATCACTCAAGCTCATCAACCATCCTTGGATTCTTTCCCCCCAACATCTCTTCCTTCTCATTTTCCCTACTTTCAAGGTGAGTGTGATCACACTCTCTCTCTCATGTTATGATGTGTCTCCATAAATGACCCCCCTTCTTCCTCCCCATGCTTATGTTTGATCTTGGTGGTTTGGTGTAGATTTGTTGATGGTTGGATTGAGGTATGCTTGGTAATGCTAGTAACATTTTTACCCTAGGTGGTGTTAGGGTTTTAGGGGAATGACTCTTATGATGATAATGCTTATGCTCTAAGGAATTTTATGCTCTTGTTTACTCTCATGCTCATATGATTATTGATGATGACTTGTGTCCCTAACCCTAATCATGTCAAAAAGGAAGGTTTTGGGTCTTAGGACCTCATGCAAAGGTTTTAGGTCTTTAGACCTCATGTCAAATAATCAGATTTTTGGTCCCTAGACTTCATGTCCCAAGACTTTGTCTTTGGTCCTTGGACTTCATGCTTAAAATAATCTATCATATTTAAAGGCAAGGTCTTAGGGCCTTCAGGAACAACGATTCCTATTAGTCTGAGCTCAGTCTAGCCTCATGTAAAGTGGAAAGACCTCTTGGGTGTTGGGTAAAACACTTCAGGACTAACCTTACATTATTGCCTCCATATATGTATTATACTTCGATAGAGTTTCAATGTAACTGTTGCATATCATTTGTCTGCTTTACCCACACTGCATGCTTTATCATGCTTACTGGGACGTTAATTTACCTTCAGATGTGCAAGGACCTCGTTCAGAGCCTTGATGGGCAGTGGGAGCTGTTGTGGGTCCTTGTGATGGCCCACTCTTTTTGGGATGATAGTTGTTTGTTTCCTTTTTGTATAGTCATAGATTGGATTATTTTGATAAGGTAGAGCTATACATGTGGGGATTTAGGGATTTATTTTTATCTTCCAGGACATATGTATAGTTATATCCTATTGTGCCTATTGACTGGATGTTGTATTTTGAGCCCTCAGTGGCGACTATGATGTTATCATTATTGTTATGTATTGTAATTCTTGCTTAAGTAAGTGTGGGATTACCTAAGTGGTACTGTTGTGTATTGTATGCCGATACTGTAACGTCCTAATTTCTTAACTCAAGAATAATGTCCGTTGGAAACACTATTCCCAAATTTATGAAATTATTTCGCGCCATTTTAGATATCGTCATACATTTCACAAAATTGCTTAGGCAATCCAAAGTTTGCTTAAGCTTCCACAAAATTCATACATCATTGCTTTCAATACAGAACCTTAATCAAAACCTAGGGAACGAAGCTTCCCCCTTGGGGTGTTATGGTTCATAAAACTCCTACCGGAAATCCGGAAGAGTTTCCCCTAAAAACTAGATATTTCCCAATTCTCCAACTTAAACTGAAATCCAGAAAAGTCCACCAATACAATTGTTAATAGCACCATACAACATCAACTACAACTAAGCCTCCATGGCCAATCTAAAGTGTCTACATTAATTACATCATTAAACTATCAATTACATTTGATCATCCACTAAGAATCTCTCTCTGACCAATGGGAGTGGATGGATACCCTCCAAGAGCTCCACTTCCCTTCTGAACATAAAGCTGGAAAGTCCTGCACAACTAAAATATATCCCCGCAACGTGGGGTGAGACTACGGTCTCAGTGAGCAAAGCATGCAGCAAGCAGTGTGGGGAATACACGCAGATGCAATGCATAGACATTTCACATAAATTTCCATTCATACACTCTGAACACACCTTGGCTCTGAAATATATGGGAGTTCTGGAATACATAATTATTTTGAAATACATAATAGTTCTGAAATGCATATAGCTCTAAAATACATAATAACTCTGAGGATTTCTGAAGTCTACATGAACTCTATCATGATGCATGAGCTGCTTTCCCGGCAGTACGAGTTCTTTTCACTATCTCTGGCGCTAGACCTGAGCTCAGACTATAAGGAACGTCTTCCTTGGGGACGTATCCTGCCATTACTCTGGGGACCAAAGTCCAAGTTTTACTCTGGGGATCGAAGTCCAATTACTCTGGGTCCCTAGAGGGCCTCAATGTGGTTAATACTCAAATCCCGATTCCGACCATGCCGTCTGGGCCCATGCTTGCATTGGAGTATTAACAACTTGAGCTTTTCCACCCCCTAAGGTGAATTATTCTCCGAAGAGAACCCTTCGTGCCTAACCCAAAGGCCTAGGGACTCATCCCTTGGATCCTCTGATAGTCTGTTGGTCTTAAGAGGCGTCAGTGTGGTCAATACTCGAATCCCGACTACGACCACTACTTTTTGGCCCATGTCTTGATAAGAGTATTAACAACCTGAGCTTCTCCACCCCTCTAAGGTGAATTATTCTCCAAGGAGAACCTCCCTTGATCGAATCCAAGACCTATTGGGACTTGGCCCTGGACCCATATGGAATTAATCGTGTCTTTTAGATAGTGCAGAGGAATGGAGAGTACTTCTAACAAAACTTTTAAGACTCATGCTGGGAACAACCATTATCATAAAATCCATGTCATTCTGGCTTACAAATCTCCATACAAAAATCCAAATAGAACCCTAAAACAGTTCTCAACATAAACCCTAACATCATGCTCATACATCTATCTATGACGAAATCAACCACATATACAGTCACATGCAAGCTCAAGAAAGGGAAGATAAGAGAGAGGGATCATGTGGGAGAACATACACCGATGAAGTGAGAGTGTGTGAGCTCTACTCACCTTAAATGGAGGAACAAAGGAGGAGGAGGAGAAGGAGGAATATGTTGGAGATCCAAGCTAGGAGATGGTGGAAGATTGCCTCTACCCAAGTCTTCTTATTCTTTCTCACTCTTTCTTTCTCTAGAAACCTCTCTCCCTTTCTCTAAAACTGAAAGGAATAAGGAAGGAATGAGGGAGAAATCCCTAAATCTGTGTTTTAAAGAACCAAACGCGTTCCTGCGCTCAGGCTGCACTCTGAGCGCAAGAGATTCCTTCCTACGCTCAGGCTACTCTCCGAGCATAGCTTGAGTGCAAATGGTCACTAAATTCTTTGTTTCCTGCGCTTAGGCTGCACTCGGAGCACAACTTGAGCTAGGAAAACATATTGGAATCCCTCTGTTTCTCGATAGCTTTCTCGCCTGAGCGAGAATACACCTGTTTGAGGTGCAAATGAGCTCAGAATACTATCATATAGCATATCAAACTGAAGCCCCGGATCTTAGTTTTCTAATCCAAGTGGAATCATCTCAATTGGAAACCTATAACTCTAGATATTTTCAATTTAGTGCACCAAGGTCGTTAGGCTTAAAGCTTGAAATTAAGCAACAACCTTGGTTTTTGCCCCTCTTTGATTTCCAATTCAATTCTCTCCTTCTCAAACCTAATTCCTCTCCACGAAAACCTTCTTCTAACTTAGTTCTTCTCATCCAAACCCTTCCCCACTCTAATTCTTGATAAATCAATTCCCTTGACCATAAAGCTTATTCTTCCACACTTAATGGCTAAGATCTAGGATGTTGCTCTTCTCCTTAACTCTTTCTCTTGACCCTTCCTTTCAAATTAATTCTTCTTTACCCAACCTCATTTCTTTACCCTTAACGACTATATTCTCTCTGACTCAAGGTGTGATTCCTTCTAGGTTCAACCTACGGTTGATTAGCTTAACCCTTGGTCCCTCTTCTAAACTCTTTTAAAACTCATGGTTCCTAATGGATTCCCTAATTTCTTGTCTGAAATCACACTTAACCTTCGAATTATCATCTTACTTCTAACTTCCCTCTCTTGGCTTGGTTCACAACCTAAGGCTTCTCTTATGTTTCCTAGGTTCCAGTTTCCAGGATGTTACAGATACTATTAATGCGCGAAATAATTTCACGAATTTGGAAATAGTTCTCCCAACAGACATTATTTCTAAATTAAGAAATTAGGACTTTACAAAACATGGTGGGATGGTCCCCTCCTGCCAAGGGGTGTTTTAAATTCATCACTAATGGTTTTGTCCATAATTAAGGTAGACAAGCGACATGTGGGGGTGTTCTTTGAGATTATAATGATAGATGGATTGTGGGTTTCTCACAAAATTTGGGGTCTCTCTTAATTCTGACGTTTGAAGTATGAGGGTTTTATTGGCTCTAGAGGTAATTGTGTGGAATCATGAGATTCATAATGTTTGGGTATAAAATGTGACTCACAGGTTGCAGTGAGACTTATCCATAAAGGAACTTCTACTCTTCACCCTTATCATTTTATGGTCTAGAGGGATAGACTACTTATGAAAAGAGATTGTAGTGTTTATATTTCTCATGCTTAGAGGGAAGCAAATGGTGTGGATGATCGCTTGGCTTGCTTTGGTTATTCCTATCAGTTTGGTGTTTAAATTTTTCATTTTTTGTCAGCTTGTGTGGCTTTGGATGTTATGTATGATAACTTCAATAGTCTTGTTCCTAGGATTATAGTTGTGCAATTCCTTTGGCCTTGGCATCCTGCTATAAATATAAAGATGAAATGATTAATACAAAGAAATAATACTCAACTTATACTATTTAGTCAAATAACAAAGATATAATTCATTTTGTTAATTTTTTCATTTTATAAAGAGAAAAAATATATAAGAAAATTGTCAATCGAATAATTTTAATTTGTCATGTTTTTCTCTCTTTAAGAGTTGTATTATGTCCATTTCTTTTCTATTAAATTCGTTCTTTATTAATATTTATATAGTGATGAAAGATAGTGATAAGAGTTATAATATCAATAAACCATTTTATATAAATTAATTGCATATTTTCCATGTGATAATTCAAGTTTACATGAACTTATTTTGTATATAATTAGATTAGATGTTCACACTTTAGCCTAAATATAGTTATACATAAAGTGCCAAACTCAATAGTTTTGTAAAAACTTGTCTATGGATTTATTTTTTTCAATCCTTTAAGAAATATAGTTCATTTTATCAATGGATAAACTTTCAAAGTAATGAACTAACCAACGTGTGAAAATAGTTAGTTATTTGCATGACTACCATTTAATAAACCCCAAGACGTTTAGAGGTGAGTGTAATCCACACACTTTCGACATGAATCCCCTTTCATGATCCCCTCTCTTGTATCTCTTCATGCTTGATGAATGTGTTTTGGCCATGTTTCATGTATGAGTTATGATTTGCGTCGTTATTGGAATGCCAAATCACTACAATTTGGTTATTGGTTGTTAAGTGATATAATTTTGATAATGTTTTAGTGACCTTATGGTATGAGAATTCTATTTAATCATTTTTATGCCATCATTTTATTTCATGTCATTGAGAACCCATATTATGTTCGACTTCAGTCTCATGGGTCTTGGACTATCATGTGAAAGATAAAAATAATCTCATGTCATATTGTTTGATAATAATCGATCATGGTTAAATGGCGAGGTCTATGTGACGATAATGGGACGCTCCTTGTTGTGACTCTCAACTCAAGTCTTGCCTCATATTAAGTGATAAGACCCATTTTTTAACTCATGTCTCATGCTATTGTTGTGATTATCACGTGAATTGCCTTGAATTTGTCTCATGGTTGTTGCATGTCATTTGTAAGTTTACCGTACACCTGCATGCTTGGTTATTCTCACTAGAACATTAGTCTCATTACAAAATTACTATTTTTAGAGATGCAAGATACTTTGAAAGAATCGTGGCTTGGGAGACTTGTTTGACCAAGAGACAACTCTATTAGTTTATTTTGATATCACTAGGTTCTTAGTTATCGAATTTTATGAGACTCTTGACCATTTGGCCAAGTTTGGTTGTAGCCAATTGTTTTGGCTTAGACTTCCGTTGTTTAAATTTAAGGATTTCATTGGTGTATTTGTTTTGTGGATGTTACTTAAGTAAAATGTTGGTTTATGTAAGTTTTAGTTTGAGGTATTTTTTCAGTTATGTTTTTGAGATGATATTATAATGTCATGAATTATTTTCAATATTAAAGAAAAGTACTTCCCATGGGAATTATTCTTTGATAAAGAAATTAAGACGTTACAGATTGGATAATCAAAAAATAATTATGACAAGCAGCATAAAGCAAAAGTTTGATAATTCTTATTATTGAGTAGAGATACGTAAAATACACAAAAAATGTAATTTGCAATAAAGTATTTAACGAACTTCCTCAATTTGATTACATTAGATATATTTTTATATATACCCAAAATATTTAATTTAAATTAATTTTTATGTAATTTTCATAAATTTCCGGTTAAAAAACATGATTAAAAATATAAATAAATCCATGTAATACAGGAGTATTATCTCTAGTAATTGTTATGATTGCCTTTTTAAAATTGTGTTAGTATGATATGTTTTACCTTTTTAGCATGGTATTAAACCAATAGTTTTAAGGTAAAACTAAACAATTGGGGAAAAATAACGCAATTTCAATTGCATTAGTTGTCAAGTATATTGCGACAACTGTAATATCCCGTAGTTCAGCTATAATATATGCTAAAACAGTAATAAAATGGGTTTGATATAAAAGGGATTTGTTTTGGTAGTTTTTGGATGTTAGGGGAGTGAATTAGGCAACAAACTGGGCAATTCTACCTTGGTTTGGGCGCTCAAACGCCCAAGAGTGCATTCAAACGCGCAAACGAATAGAAATTGGGAGTTTGGCAGAAAGTCTGGGCGCTCAAATGCCCAGACAGGTGCTCAAACGCGCAGGAGAAAAGAATTGAGGGCCCTGACAGAGAGTTTGGGCGCTAAAACGCCCAGGTGGAGGTTCAAGCGCCCAAGCCTGATGCTAGGCCGAGGAATTGGGTGCTCAAGGGCCCTGTTTGGGTGTTCAAGCGCGCTAGCGCGTTCTGCACCTCATTAATTTGCTGCACCTCTTCCTTTTCTTGATTCTTCTTCTTCCTCCTAGGGTTTTAGTGAGAGAGGGAGAAGGTTTTTAGAGAGAGAAGTGTGAGGGAGAAGGAGCACCACTAGGTTGAAGGTCTTCCCCCACCATTCGAAGGCTTGGAATCATCTTCATCTCTTCCTTCATCTCCATTATTCCTTCATTTAGGTGAGTGTGGTTCTCCCCTCACTTGATGGTTGTATATGTGTTCCATTTTACATGATTCCCTTGTTGGAAATACAGGGAAACACTAGAAGGGGGGTTGAATAGTGTTTCAATGGAAACTTTTTCTATTTCAACAGATCTTCTTAAAATGTCTTTTGAAATGCTTCATATGATGGGTATCAGTCTGAAGTTTTAATCACCTTCTAAACTTAATTCAGAGTCAAAGATTTGTTTGAAAAAGAGTTTAATACAGAGGTAAGTTTTTCACTTAAATACTTTTCAATCCCTTCATTAGATTGAAACTGAATTGAAATAGTTAAGGGATAAAGAAGACTTAGCCAAGAAATTATCCCGGTTCACTCACAACCACCGTGAGCTACGTCCAGTCCCAGGGCAAAATCATCACCTAGATTTCCACTAATCTTGCAAGATTGAAAGTATTCTTTTTTGTCAAGCCTCTTCAAGCTCTACACCAAGTATTCTTTCTTTCACTAAGCCTCTTCAGGCTCTCACGCACTTATCCAAGTGTAACCCAAGTATTCTTTTATACAGTAAGCCTCTCCAAGCTTGTAAAACCAAATTGTTTAAGATAAACAGAAGTATTCAAGCAATAAAACAATGTAGAGCTTGAACTACCATAATGTACAAGTAACTGAGATTCAACTCAGGATCAGAAAGATAATTTGTACAAGTTTAAGATATCAGAGTGTGATTTTTGTAGCGTTTCAACGTAATTCTTGTAAGCTTCTTTGTTCTCTTCTTCATACGTGTATGAGTATTTATAGAGCACAGTGAGAAGATGTCTGTTGCCAAATAGCATTTAATGCGCAAGAGACGTTTAGACTAAGCCTGAAAAGATGTTCTGATGAACCTCTGATAGGAGATCTGCGTATAGGTACTTTTGAATAGCTACATAGCAGCGTTTGCAGACTTTCCTTATTTGTGCAAATCATTTGAACGAGGGAAGAAAGTAGTTCTGACTCATATGCTGATAGAGGTTAGATTTTTGGAATGAGTGTACAATGTTTTCAACAAAGCATTAAGTCAAAGAGAGCTTCTGATACTTCTAGTCTTCAGACGGAACGAAAACTTCTGATGTACTCTCGATGCTTCAGATGATGTAGTTCCTTCAGATAAAGTGAACCTCTTCAGATGATCTCAAGTCTTCAGATGAACTCCCTTTTCTTTCAGAGATATCTTGGGATAGAATATGATCTGAAATCATAAAATATACCATGAAAGCATAATTTCATATAAATACTCTTTTTACTTAATATTTGTTATTCATTAAAACCTTAAGAGAGTGAGACTCAAATTGTGTTTTAAATTCTTAATCAATTTTTGAGACTCAACAATCTCCCCCTTTTTAATGATGACAAACATATTAAGTAAAACTAAAAATATGAAAAAGGATAAAAATGATAAAGTTTAGGATTTCCTCCCCCTTGATCAGATCAACCATCTGAGCCTTGTGTTTCTGAAGCTTCTTACGTTCTGACAGATTTATCCTTCAGAAAAAACTTTCTGTGTAAACTACTTCAGAGTTTTTGTTAGTCCTCATACCTCATAAATATTCTCCCTTTTGTTATCAATCAAAAAGGTACAACAATAACAATCATGCAGTAAAAGATAAGTAATAATTGTCAATCATCAGCATTCAATGATATAACTACCAACCAATAAGCACAAGATCATATTCATTAAATGCACCAAAAAAAACTTTATTCATAATAAAACAACTTAAACAGAAAATTAAAATAGTCTGAAGTTAGTAAAGAAACAACATCACGAACTAGGTCGTAGTCCTCCAGAACTCTCCCAAACATTTCTTGCATGGCTAGCCGCTGCCTCTCAAGTTCTGCCACAACAGCTTCCTTGAGTTCATTCTGACCAGCCCTAATCTGTTCTTGAGTAACTAGGATTTGATCTGTTCTCTGTAGCAATTCTTGATTCTTAGCTCTCAAAGCTTGATTTTCTTCAGATAACGCATTCAATTCAGCTTCTAAATTTTCCTCATAAAAGATCAAGGAGATGTACTTGCTTAAGAAATGGAAGTACTGAAAGCCCGATGGTAGGTGATACAATTTCAGATTGCTTACCTTGATGAAAAACTGAGGTCTCTCAAGTGGAAAAGCCAACATCCATTCATCATGAAGTTCCCTATTAGACATAGGAAATCTCCCTCTGAAGAATGTAGCAGTTTCCAAAATGGTAAGGCCTGCAACCACTAAAGAGTCTTTATCATTCCACTAAGTTCCTGAACAACTTCCTTCTTTCTGAACTAATTCCCAATGATAATCCCACATGGCTTGATACAGAGAGTGATCCATTCCTTGATTGAGAAACACATACTCAGCCAAACCATCCCAATCTTCTTTAGATAGAGACTTGGGTGGTCCTGCACCTTCAAATACAATCTCAGGTCCTTTTTCCTTGGTGTAAAAGAATTGAACATAAGGATACATGGGTACTGTCCTATCTGGTTGCACAAGGATAGTGGTTGATAGCTTTGTATGAACACGTAGAGGTGGTTTGAAATCTCTACAACCAAAGGATCTGGAGCAGCTTTGATCAATCAGTTCAGCTTCAAGGAACTGCATTCTTACATCTATCCAATCATCAAGAGATAAGTTGTATTGATCCTGTGAGAAAGGATCCAAAGCTTTCCACTTGTGACAAGGAGTAATGACTCCATGTCTGATCTTCTCAAGAGAGTCTGAAAGAGCACCTTCCCTTGAGCTATGCAGTCTTCTGTGGCGAGCCTCTGAAGAGGTTTCCAGCTGAAACCTAGAAGGAGGATGGATGATCAAAGGTGCAGCAGGTTTGAAAAACATAAGCTCTTCATAAAGATTTGGAAAGCGAGGAACTCTGAGTCTTTCATCTAAGGGCATATTGTAGAACTTGTGGGGTACTTCAGCAGCCCACATCATGTGTTCATTACTACGAACAGGTAGCACCAAATCATAGGTAGGTTGCCTGGTGAGATTTCTTGCTTTCTCCTTCAGAAACACAGCCACTGGAAGATTTCCTCCAAACCATATGCAATCAGGTTCATAATCTGACTCAAGTTCTGAATATCCTGAGAGAGAAGATGAAGATGATGATGGTTTTGGTACATCCTCTGTGGTGCTGACAACTTTGGGTGGAGGAGGAGCTTCATCCTCTGAAGAGGTAACATTCCCAAAGATAGCCCTAGGCCTCCTGAGAGGAGCCTGTGGTTGTTCAGTAGCCTTCTGCTACTTAAGTTTTTCCAACTTCTTCTTTCTTTCAGCTTCAGCAAGTCTTTGAAATTCCACATCATCTTCCTGCTGAATGCTCTTACTCCTTGTTACCATCTGAGGCGCCTCAGCTAAAGGACTTAGTAATTTTCTTCTTCTGTTTCTCCTGGCCTTAGCACTGGCCCTTCTTCTTTTCAACCTTGAGGCTTGCTCAAGCCTTTCATCTTCTAACATAGCCTGCTGAGAAGCAACAACTAAAGCATAGTCGTACTTTTCCTGTTCTTCTTTCTGCCTTAAATCTTCTTGTTCTATCTCCAGAACAACTTGTCGAATGGTAACATCTTCAGGTAGACTAGAATCTAAAGGGATTGCATCAATAGTTTTCTCTGAATCAGAAGGTTCAACAACTATTAGTGCAGATTCTAAATTATTGTTGTCCTCATCCTGTCCTCCCATAGTGAGAGTAGGCTGAGTAGCAACACTTAGATTCTCAGGCACCTGACCCACAATTTCAGGTTCATGTGTATACATTTTCTGAGCAGGTTCAGATGATCTGAGATCAACATCCCTTTTAGACAATGACACCTTCTGATGAGTCTTGGACCTCTTTTTTTTCGCAATTTTTGTAGGAGTTTGAAGAGAAACAAACTTGTTCTTGTGAGTATCTCCCCTCAGCTCATCTTCTAGAATATCCAAAGCACACTTCCCAGTTGCAGTAGCTTTATCTCTGACAGCTTTCTCTATGAGGGTCCTTTCAGGTGAGGGCTTCTTCACAACAATGCCCATCTTCTTGATATTACCCAAAGAGAAGAAAGTAGGACCTTCATGGTCGTATAGTCTTTCAATAGGAACATTGAACTTCAGATAAATCTTGGTGATGAGAGTAGTGTGAGTGAAACTTGCAGCAGAATCATTTACTCTTTTCAACATGTTGTAGAGAATGATCCTTGGAAGGTTCAACTTCTTTTTCTCTAACAATTTGATCACTCAGAATCTTTCAAGTTCAGACACATGGTTTTTGCTACCATACTTGGCAAAATACAACATCCCAAGATGGCATGAAGGATTCTGGCTCTAGGATGCATTTAGGAGCTTCCGAGATCTTCAGGTTCTTCAATACCATACAACATCTTTGTGAACTTCTTGACTCCACCATTTTTCTGCTCCCAGTCAGGAACAAACATGGAACCTTCATTCTTTACATTCATCACAGCAGCAATGACATCTGCTTCTACTATGAAGTTAACACCAAAAACTGATGTCTCCAAAGCTTGATATTTCCATTCTTCACTAGATACATCCTTAGTATTCTTCCAAAATTATTCAACACTCTTCTCATGCTACGCGCAGATGATAGAAGTGAAGAAATTTTCCCAACCAACTTCTTCAAACAGTCCAATCAAGTCAATGCCACCAGCATGTAGAGCTTCTAGGTCTACAGCTCTTGACGGAACGATTTGACCACCAGCTGACTTCTTAGATGCCATTTCCTTCAAGCTTGGTTGAGAGCAAAGTTAAGAGCATGAATAACTTAGGGCACAAGGCAGAAGAAA
Source organism: Sesbania bispinosa (assembly GCA_026901365.1). Classification (NCBI taxonomy): domain Eukaryota; kingdom Viridiplantae; phylum Streptophyta; class Magnoliopsida; order Fabales; family Fabaceae; genus Sesbania; species Sesbania bispinosa. Next base: position 197,169 of record QLOH01000019.1, read on the forward strand.
CTCTGTAAAAGAAAGCTTGCAGGAGAGAGAGAGAGAGTAACCAATAACTGATATGAAGCGTCCTTTAAATAGCCGTCACACACAGTAATGATGACAGTTGCAGTCTTTGGAGAACGTGCAATCGTGCTAAGAGCAGTTACAGAGAGGAGGAGACCAAACGTTTTAGCTTCTTACGTCACTCAGATTGTGACTACTTCAGACACACACAACTTTTAGATAGTCAAGCATATTCAGATGCAACACTTTCAGATGCATGTTCAGATCAAACAAATTTTTATTTTTCAGATAAATCCAAAATGCTCAGATGACCTCTAATGATCTTAAACCTATCTTCAGTTAGGGGTTTTGTGAATATATCTGTCCATTGATGTTCAATATCAATGAACTTTATATCAAAAGTACCTTTCTGAACATAGTCTCTAATGAAATGATGCTTGATTTCTATATGCTTAGCTCTAGAATGTTGAATGGGATTTTTAGACAAATTGATAGCACTTGTATTATCACACATCACAGGAATAGAAGACACATCAATGTTAAAATCCTCTAACTGATATTTTACCCATAGCAGTTGTGAACACAACTGGCTGCAACAATATATTCTGCTTCTGCTGTTGAAAGAACAATGGTGCTTTGCCTTTTGCTGGACCAGCTGATCATGTTGTCACCAATGAAATGACAACCTCCACTGTTTGACTTTCTTTCAATCCTATCTCCAGCAAAATCAGCATCACAGTATCCTACCAACCTGCAATCCTTACTCTTCTTATAGCACAGACCAAGATTAGTAGTACCATTTAAATATCTAAAAATTTTCTTTACAACTTTGTAATGAGTAATTCTTGGATCATATTGAAATCTAGCACAAAGAAAAACACTGAACATAATGTCAGGTCTGCTTGCTGTTAAATATAATAATGAACCAATCATTCCTCTATACAAGGTTTGATTTACTGATTCTTCCCCTTCATCTTTGTTCAGAATAATAGAAGGATGCATAGGAGTTGACATGCGCTTGCAATCACTCATGTTGAACTTCTTAAGCATTTCTTTTGTATATTTTTCTTGATGGATCCATATACAGTCAGATTGTTGCTTAATCCGAAGTCCTAGGAAGAACTTAAGTTCTCCCATCATGCTCATTTCAAATTCAGATTGCATAAGCTCAGAAAATTCCTTGCATAATGAAGAATCAGTAGAACCAAAAATAATGTCATCCACATATATCTGGACAAGAATGAAATCTTTGTTAGACCTTTTTCTAAAAAGAGTAGTGTCCACTTTTCCTCCTTGAAAACCATTTTTGGTTAAAAAATTGCTCAGTCTATCATACCAAGCTCTTGGGGCTTGTTTCAAACCATACAGAGCCTTTTTCAATCTAAAAACATGTTCTGGAAAAGTAGGATCTTCAAAACCAGGTGGTTGTTTAACATAGACTTCTTCCTCAATAAATCCATTGAGAAAGGCACTCTTTACATCCATTTGATATAAGGTAATGCCCTTATTTACTGCATAAGAGAGTAAAATTCTAATGGCTTCAAGCCTTGCTACAGGAGCAAAAGTTTCAGTGAAATCAATACCTTCTTGCTGATTGTAGCCTTGAGCAACAAGTCTGGCCTTGTTTCTGATCACTTTTCCTTCTTTCGACAGCTTGTTTTTGAACACCCATTTGGTTCCTATAATAGTTTTCCCATGGGGTTTAGGCACAAGTGTCCAGACATCACTCCTAGCAAATTGATTCAGTTCTTCTTGCATGGCTAGGATCCACCCTTCATCATGCAGAGCTTCTTCAATGCTTTTAGGTTCAATTTTAGAGAGAAGTTCAAGATTATTCAGATTCCTGAATCTTGATCTTGTCTTAACTCCTTCAGAAGTGTATCCAATAATTTGCTCTTTAGGATGATGAGATCTGTATCTCCAATCACGACTGTGAGGAAGTACATTCTCTGTCTGAGACTAAAAAATGTGGGTCTGAGAAGGTCCAACTTCAGATGCAGGTTCAGACTTTTGCTCAGAAGGTCCTTCAAGCTTTGCTTGTTCATTCAACTTCATCCCTGCAAAATCATCCTCAAGATCTGATAGTTCCCTATCAGTCTCTTTATAGTCATTGAATCTTACATGGATAGATTCTTCAACTGTTAAGGTTCTTGAGTTATACACTTTGTATGCCTTAGAAGTTTCAGAGTATGCAATAAAGAATCCCTTATCAGATTTTGCATCAAATTTTCCTAAATCATCCTTAGTGTTAAGTATGAAACACTCACACCCAAAGATATAGAAGTATGATATGTTTGGTTTTCTTCCTCTCCACAATTCATACGGGATCCTTTTGAGAATTGGTCTTACCAGAATTCTGTTTTGAATGTAACAAGCCGTGTGAACAGCTTCTGCCCAAAAGGATCTAGGTAGATTGCTTGAAATTAGCATGGTTCTTCCCATCTCTTTCAAATTTTTGTTCTTTCTCTCAACAACCCCATTTTGCTGAGGTGTTCTAGCCATAAAGAAATTGTGTGAGATCCCATTCTCATCACAGAACAGTCTGAAGTTTGAGTTTTCAAACTCTCCACCATGATCACTTCTGATAGCAGATATGCAAATTCCTTTTTCATTCTGCACCTTCTTACAGAATTTTGTGAAACTCTCAAAAGTTTCCTCCTTGCTTCTTAGGAATATAATCCAAGTGAATCTAGTATAGTCATCAACAATGACCAATCCATACTTTTTTTGCTAAGACTCTCTGTTCTAGTAGGCCCAAACAGTTCCATGTGAAGCAACTCTAAAGGTCTGCTGGTTGAAACAACATTTTTGCTTTTAAAAGAGTTTTTTGTTTGTTTCCCTTTCAGACAATTTTCGCATAAAATGTCAGATTTGAAGGAAAGCTTGGGTAGCCCTTTAACTAGGTTGTGTTTAGTTAGCTTTGAGATCAATCTCAAGATGGCATGCCCAAGTTTTTTATGCCAAATTTGTTTTTCATCTTCAACAGAAACAAAACACTTCACATTTTGACTTGCTAGTTCCTGTAGATCAATCTTGTACACATTGTTGTGTATCTTAGCAGAAAAGAGGGTATGATCTGAAGCATCTTTGACTATACATCCTTCTTTAGTGAAAGATACAACATATCCACTGTCACATAATTGACTTATGCTCAGAAGATTGTGTTGCAGTCCTTCCACTAGAAGAACATTCTTAATCGGGGAAAGAGGGGTTATACCTACTGTCCCAATACCAGTGATCTTCCCTTGCTAAATTCCACCAAAGGTGACCACTCCACCAGCCTTGGGTCTAAGGCTTTGGAACAAACACCTTTCTCCCGTCATATGTCGCGAGCACCCACTGTCCAGGTACCATTTTTTGTGTTTCTTTTGTCCTGTTAAACACATTCGCAACAGGAACAATCAAAGTCTTAGGTACCCATACTTTCTTGGGTCCTTTTTTGTTAGTTTTGGGTCTTGATTTCCTTCTGTGTCTGCACTGGAACTCATCATGTCCAAGTTTGCCACAGTGGGAACACCCACCACCTTTCTCTCTTCCTTTATCAGGCACATTAAAAATAATAGGTTCAGAGGATATATGTTCTGAATAACCCAAACCACTTTTGTCTAAGAAATGCCTCTGAGACCTTAATAATCTATTCAGATTATCTGTTCCTTTGACAAATCTGGCCAAATCCAATGTCAGTTCTTTAACCTTGTTTTGGAGCTTTTTATTCTCCTTCTCAAGATTGTCAGACCTGCTTGGATCTTGTTGGAGCAACCTTTCCTTGAGTACAGGATTTTCTTTTTGTAAATTTTCATTTTCTATAGCAGCTTCTGAAAATGCTCTAGAGAGCTCCTTGTACTCATTGAAAAGTTCTTTGCTGCTTTCAACAAGGTCATCATACATATCTTGTAAGGTTTGAGGAATTACCTCAGAATCTGAGCTATCTGAGGAAGGTAGACTTGCCATCAGACAAAGGTTTGCTTCCTCTGAAGTATCCTCCTCTTCTTCTGAAGTGGAATTATCTAGATCTTCCCAGGTTGCCATCAGCCCTTTCTTCTTTTTGAAGAATTTCTTCTTCTGAAAGGTTGGCTTCTTCAGCTTAGGACACTCAGCTTTCATGTGTCCTGATTGTTTGCACTCAAAACAAGTAATTTTGTCAGTATTAAAAGAATCTTTACCTGACTTACCTTGCTTGAAATTTGAAGGTTGAGATCTTCTGAATCTCCTTTTTCTTTGCAACATCTTCTTTATTTTCTTGCTGAGGAGTGCAAGATCTTCATCTTCTGAACAACCTTCAGATTCAGTATCATCATCAGAAGTTTCCTCTGCTTGCATAGCTTTCATGCTGCCATGCCTAGGCTGTCTGGCCTTGAAGTTCAATGCCAGTGATTTCTTCTTGGTTTCGTCCTCGCCAAGTTCTAACTCATGAACTTTGAGAGAACCCAGTAGTTCTTCCATTCTAAGAGAGTTAAGATCCTTAGCTTCTTGAATGGCAGTAACTTTGGGTCTCCAGGACTTTGGTATGCTTCTTAGAATCTTTCGATTATTGTCTCTAGATTCAAATGTTCTTCCCAATGACCTGAGTACATTAGTTATTGTTTGAAACCTTCCAAACATGTGGTCTACAGTTTCAGACTCTTCCATCTTGAACATCTCATATTGATGTACAAGCATACTGATCTTAGACTGCTTTACAGTCTCAGTCCCTTCATGAGCTGCTGCAAGCGTGTCCCAGATCTCCTTGGCTGACGAACAACCATGATCTTTCTCATATTTCGATTTGTTCAAGGAACATATCAGATAGAGTTTGGCCTAGGCATTTAATTGAACTCGAGCCTTCTACTCCAAGGTCCATTCAACCTTAGGTATGGGCATTCCAACATGCATTAGCACATAATCACCATCTGTGACCACATCCCAGACGTCTATGTTGCTGTTTTCAATAAACAACTTCATACGATCTCTCCAATAGTGATAATCTACACCATTGAATGTTGGGGGTCTTGTGATGGAGGCTCCTTCAGTGATGTATTGTCTGTTGCTGGTAGAACTTTCAATTTGATCTTTGTCCTCTGCACTGATTAGGTGCTCACTCCGAGGATAAGCTCTAGTACCAACTGTTGGAAATACAGGGAAACACTGGAAGGGGGGTTGAATAGTGTTTCAATGGAAACTTTTTCTATTTCAATAGATCTTCTTAAAATGTCTTTTGAAAAGCTTCAGATGATGGGTATCAGTCTGAAGTTTCTGAAGCTTTAATCACCTTCTGAACTTAATTCAGAGTCAAAGATTTGTTTGAAAAAGAGTTTAATACAGATGTAAGGTTTTCACTTAAATACTTTTCAATCCCTTCGTTAGATTGAAACTGAATTGAAATAGTTAAGGGATAGAGAAGACTTAGCCAAAAAATTATCCCGGTTCACTCACAACCACCGTGAGCTACGTCCAGTCCCAGGGCAAAACCATCACCTGGATTTCCACTAATCTTGCAAGATTGCAAGTATTCTTTTCTGTCAAGCCTCTTCAGGCTCTACACCAAGTATTCTTTCTTTCACCAAGCCTCTTCAGGCTCTCAGACACTTATCCAAGTGTAACCCAAGTATTCTTTTATACAGTAAGCCTCTCCAGGCTTGTAAAACCAAACTGTTTAAGATAAATAGAAGTATTCAAGCAATAAAACAATGTAGAGCTTGAACTACCACAATGTACAAGTAACTGAGATTTAACTCAGGATCAGAAAGATAATTTGTAAAAGTTTAAGATATCAGAGTGTGATTTTTGCAGCGTTTCAACGTAATTCTTGTAAGCTTCTCTATTCTCTTCTTCATACGTGTATGAGTATTTATAGAGCACAGTGAGAAGATGTTCGTTGCCAAATAGCATTTAATGCGCAAGAGACGTTTAGACTAAGCCTGAAAAGATGTTCTGATGAACCTCTGATAGCAGGTCTGCGCACAGGTACTTTTGAACAGCTACACAACAGCGTTTGCAGACTTGCTTTATTTGTGCAAATCATTTGAACGAGGAAAAAAGCAGTTCTGACTCATATGCTGATAGAGGTTAGATTTTTGGAATGAGTGTACAACGTTCTCAGCAAAACATTAAGTCAAAGAGAGCTTCTGATACTTTCAGTCTTCATACGAAACGAAAACTTCTGATGGACTCTCGATGCTTCAGATGATGTAGTTCCTTCAGACAAAGTGAACCTCTTCAGATGATCTCAAGTCTTCAGATGAACTCCTTTTTCTTTCAGAGATATCTTGGGATAGAATATGATCTGAAATCATAAAATATACCATGAAAGCATAATTTCATATAAATACTCTTTTACTTAATATTTGTTATTCATTAAAACCTTAAGAGGGTGAGACTCAAATTGTGTTTTAAATTCTTAATTAATTTTTGAGACTCAACATCCCTTCCTTTACTCCCTTTCTCTATTGATTAATATGCTTGGAAATGGTATGTATGTATATTTGGAATTGGTTGAGTACTGAGATTGATTGATGTTTTGCCTCTAAGTCTCAAACCCTAGGTTAGGAAATTGGGGATTTTTGGGAAAATGTTTGAATGTTGATAATGGCTTGTTGAAATAATTGGAGTTTAAGATGTTTCTCTTGTATCTGATTGAAGGAGCATGTAGGGGTTGAGATAGCTAGGGTTTGAAGGAAAGATTGAATGTTGTGAACCCTTTTATCCTTCATTCCTATGTGGCAAAATTTATGTGTTATGCTTGAGTAAGGCCACTTTTATTTACAAATGTAACTCAAAAATATATAATTGTATAATGGAAACCAAATGGGGCTCTAGCCCAAGAGGAAAAAGGGGGTCTTGTACCCATGAGTTAAGAATGTTAAATGTGACTTTGAATGTAATTAAAACAAAAGGTTAAATGGCCACAAGGGAGACATTCCTTGAATGGTACTGAGCTCAATCCAGGTCAGAGGATTAAGTGTTAAGACCCCGCCGGTGTAGGGTAATACATCAAGAGGTTATATGGAATGTTTAATGATTGAATTGTTCTGAGTTGAATTTATTAAATTCCATTGTGCATATATGTATTGCCTGTACACCTACACCCTTGCATGATTACACTCACTGGGATGTTAGTCTCACCACACGTTTTGTGGATTTATTTAGATGTGCAGGGTTCTCAGCCAGGAAATGATTGAAGCTTGACCAGGTGATTGTTGGGTCTTGAGATCCTTTTATTTTTGTTGGATTATTTTGATTATATAGGCAAGACTAGTATTTTAGATGGATATTTTAGTACATGTAGAGCCTTAAGGGTGATATTACAGTGGTTACAGGACGCATGTATAATTGTATCCCATTTAGCCTATAGTTTTATCTTGGAGTAGGATTTGAGCCATTATTGGCATTGAACTGATTTGTATATTTGACTGTTCTGAATGTGGCTTAAGTAATTGTTGGATTACCTAAGTGTTATCTTTGTTTGTGTTGCGGTACCAATAATGCGCGAAATAATTTCGTAAATCTGGGTGTTGCATTTCCAACGAACGTAATCCTAGAATTAAGAAGTTAGGACGTTACATTATGGTATCAGAGCAGTTCAATCCAATTGGACTGTGGAATTGTTTGTCTTCTAAAGTTAACTATTTTCTTTATATATTTTTATAAAATTGAGAGACTGATCACCTTGATATTTTATTAATGATATACAGAGCATTATGGTTGGCGGAAGAAGCAGAAAGCCTAGGGCTAATCCTTAAGCTCCCCCACCTCCTCCACCTCACGGCCCCAAGAGGAATGCTGAGGCTCCCAAACCCCAAACTACCGGGAGGGTCTTTACTCTCAGTGGGGAAACGACAGCTAAGGCCAATAATTTGATGCAAGGTATGTGTATTCTTAATGAGGCTCCTTTAATTGTACTGTATGATTCTGGGGCTACCCACTCTTTTATTGCTTGTGATTGTGTGGAAAGATTGAAATTGCATGTCACTGCTTTGCCCTTCCATTTGAATGTTCTTACCCCGGACAAAGAGGCAATTCCTACTTCTCTTACTTGTTTAAATTGTTCAATTGTGATACAAGGGAAGTCTTTTATTGTGGACCTAATCTGTTTACCTTTGCATGGTATTGATGTTATCTTAGGCATGAATTGGTTATCCCAAAATCAAATTATGCTTGATTGTTTCAATAAAGAGATTGTTTTTCCTTATCTTCCTTTTCCTCCAAGGGATAAACGTTAATGTTTACTTTCCAGCTATACTCAGATTTCTGAATGCCTGTCCGATGGGAGTTATTGTTTTATTTTATTGCTTTCCTCAACTGTAGAGTCCAAGCCTGACGTGAGTAGTATAACTATGGTGAGGGAGTTCCAGGATGTTTTCCCTAGTGAGGTAACCACCTTACCTCCGGACCGGGAAGTTGAGTTTTCCATAGACCTGTTGTCGGGCACCGGACCAATCTCCAAAGCCCCCTATAGGATGTCACCCCTTGAGATGAGTGAACTTAAGAGTCAGTTAGAGGAGCTAATTGAGAAAAAGTTTATCAGACCTAGTGTGTCACCTTGGGGAGCACCTATGCTCTTGGTTAAAAAGAAGAATGGGAGTATGAGATTGTGTGTAGATTTTAGGCAGTTGAATAAGGTAACCATTAAGAATAAGTATCCTTTGCCTAGGATAGATTACCTTCTAGAACAACTTAGGGGAGCGTCAGTTTTCTCTAAGATAGACTTGAGGTCAGGGTATCATCAGATTAAAATAAAGAGTGAGGATATTCCAAAAACTGCCTTTAGAACCCGATATGGGCATTATGAGTACGTGGTGATGCCTTTTGGCTTAACCAATGCTCCTACAGTGTTCATGGATTATATGAACCGAATTTTCCAGCCCTACTTGGATAAGTTTGTTTTTGTGTTCATCGACGATATCCTTATCTACTCCCAAACCTTAGAGGAACATGAGCAACATCTTAGAATTGTGTTAGGAGTGCTGAGGGAGAAAAAGTTGTTTGTCAACCCTGAAAAGTGTGAATTTTGGATGGATAGGGTTCATTTTCTAGGACATGTCATTTCTAAGGAAGGGGTGTCGGTTGACCCCAGCAAGATAGAAGCTGTAGTTGAGTGGGAGAGGCCTAAGTCCATTACTGAGGTCAGGAGTTTTCTAGTTTAGTCGGTTACTACCGGAGATTCATTAAGGGATTCTCCCAATTAACCTTGCCTCTCACTAGGTTGACCCGTATAAGGGTCATGCTTTTGTTTGGGATGAGAAATGTGAGAAGAGTTTCTTAGAACTCAAGGAGAGATTGACTACCACCCCCGTCCTAGTATTACCAGATTTGTTTAAATCCTTTGAGGTTTATAGTGATGCATCAGGGAAGGGTTTAGGCTGTGTGTTGATGCAGGAGAGAAGAGTGGTGGCCTATGCCTCCAGACAGCTTAGGCCCCATGAGGAGAACTACCCCACCCATGACCTAGAGCTAGCAGTTGTGGTTTTTGCCCTCAAAATCTGGAGGCATTACCTCTATGGAGTTAAGTTCGAGGTTTTTATTGACCATAAGAGTGTGAAGTACCTTTTTGACCAGAAGAAGCTCAATATGAGGCAGAGGAGATGGATAGAGTTCTTGAAAGATTATGACTTTGAATTGAAGTATCACCTGGGGAAAGCCAATGTAGTGTCTGATGCCTTGAGTAGGAAGTCTCTCCATGCATCATCTATGATGGTGCGAGAGTTGGAGTTGTTGGAGGAATTTAGGAACCTCAGACTTGAGGTGAGTTTTGAGGGGAGCCGCTGCAGTCTCTTTAGGTTAGAGGTTACCGGTGAATTGAAAATCAGGATTAGGGAAGCCCAGGCACTAGATTCTGATCTTCAGGCCCGTAAGGGGCAGCCGGGTTTCACCGAGTCAGGTGATGGGACAATTCTCTTCCAAGGGAGAGTCTGTGTCCCTAAGGGGGTAGTCTTAGACAAGAGATTTTAGAAGAAGCCTATAGGAGCAAGTTTACGGTGCATCCTGGGATTACCAAGATGTACCAAGACTTGAAAAGCATGTTTTGGTGGGATGGCATGAAAAGAGAGGTAGCAGAGTATGTTTCCAAATTCCAAGTGCTTAGTATGTCAACGGGTCAAGATAGAACATCAGAAATCCTCAGGAACACTCCTACCCCTAGAGATTCCCAAGTGGAAATGGGAGGCCATAGCTATGGATTTTGTGATGGGACTACCTAGAGTCCCTACAGGCTTTGATGCTATTTGGGTCATAGTGGATCGACTAACCAAGTTGGCCCATTTCTTACCTATTGGAGCAACATAACCTTTGAGTAAGTTAGCTAACCTGTACATTAAGGAGATAGTGAAGCTCCATGGTGTACCCTCTAACATTGTATCAGATAGAGATCCTAGGTTCACCTCTAGGTTCTGGGGTGCTTTACATCAAGCTTTTGGTACTAAACTGAGGTTTAGTACTGCTTACCATCCTCAGACTGATGGGCAATCTGAGAGGACCATCCAGACCTTAGAGGATATGCTTAGAGCTTGCGTGTTAGAGAAAAAGAGAAACTGGGATAGGTATCTGCCCCTCATAGAGTTTGCCTACAACAATAGTTTTCAGAGCAGTATAGGTATGGCACCCTATGAGGCTTTGTATGGCAGGAGGTGCAGGTCCCCACTTTGCTGGTGCGAAGTGGGGCAGAAACTGGTAACTACCCAGAGTCGGCAGAAGAGTTATGCTGATAGGAGGGGGGATCTAGAGTTTGAGGAAAGCGATCATGTGTTTCTAAAAGTTACTCCTGTCACAGGCATAGGGAGGGCCATTAAGACTAAAAAGCTAAATCCCCGGTTCATTGGCCCATTTCAAATCCTGCAGAGGATTGGTCCTCTTGCTTACCGCATAACACTTCCACCCCACTTATCCAATGTTCATGATGTTTTCCATGTGTCCCAACTTCAAAAGTATGTCCCCGATCCTTCCCACATCATAAGTGTAGAATCAGCACAATTGAGGGATGACCTGACAGTTCCAATTAGACCTGCACAAATTATTGATCGGAGTGTCAATACTCTGAGGAATAAGACCATTCTGCTAGTAAAGGTGATTTGGGCAGGTCAATCACTTGAAGAGGCCACTTAGGAGAAGGAGGACGATGTCCACACTCAATTTCCTGAATTGTTTGTTTGAGGTAAATTTTAATCCTTCTTTCTCAGCAAACTTTGAGGGCAAAATTTAATTAAGGGGGGGTAGAATTGTAACATCTCGTAGTTCAGCTAAAATATATGCTAAAACAGTAATAAAATGGGTTTGAGATAAAAGGGATTTGTTTTGGTAGTATTTGGATGTTAGGGGAGTGAATTAGGCAACAAACTGGGCAATTCTACCTTGGTTTAGGCGCTCAAATGCGTAAACGAATAGAAATTGGGAGTTTGGCAGAAATTCTGGGCGCTCAAACGCCCATACAGGCGCTCAAACGCGCAAGAGAAAAGAATTGAGGGCCCTGACAGAGAGTTTGGGCACTCAAACGCCTAGGTGGAGGTTCAAGCACCCAAGCCTGATGCTAGGCTGAGGAATTGGGCGCTCAAGCACCCTGTTTGGGCGTTCAAGCGCGTTCTGCAACTCATTAATTCGTTGCACGTCTTCCTTTTCTTGATTCTTCTTCTTTTCTTCTTCTTCCTAGGGTTTTAGTGAGAGAGGGAGAAGGTTTTTAGAGAGAGAAGTGAGAAGAAGAAGGAGCACCACTAGGTTGAAGGTCTTCCCCCACCATTCCAAGGCTGGAATCATCTTCATCTCTTCCTTCATCTCCATTATTCCTTCATTTAGATGAGTGTGGTTCTCCCCTCACTTGATGGTTGTATATGTGTTCCCTTTTACATGATCCCCCTTCCTTTACTCCCTTTCTCTATTGATTAATATGCTTGGAAATGGTATGTATATTTTGAATTGGTTGAGTATTGAGATTGATTGATGTTTTGCCTCTAAGTCTCAAACCCTAGGATAGGAAATTGGGAATTTTTGGGAAAATGTTTGAATGTTAATAATGGGGGGTTGAAATAATTGGAGTTTGAGATGTTTCTCTTGTATCTGATTGAAGGAGCATGTAGGGGTTGAGATAGCTAGGGTTTGAAGGAAAGATTGAATGTTGTGAACCCTTCTATCCTTCACTCCTATGTGGCAAAATTTATGTGTTATGCTTGATTAAGGCCACTTCTATTTACAAATGTAACTCAAGAATATATAACTGTATAATGGAAACCAGATGAGGCTTTAGCCCAAGAGGAAAAAGGGGGTCTTGTACCCAAGAGTTAAGAATGTTAAATGTGACTTTGAATGTAATTAAAACAGAAGGATAAATGGCCACAAGGGAGACGTTCCTTGAATGGTATTGAGCTCAATCCAGGTCAGAGGGTTAAGTGTTAAGACCCCGCCGGTGTAGGGTAATACACCAAGAGGTTGTATGGAATGTTTAATGATTGAATTGTTCTGAGTTGAATTTATTAAATTTCACTGTGCATATATATATTGCCTGTACACCTACACCCTTGCACAATTACACTCACTGGGGTGTTAGTCTCACCACACGTTTTGTGGATTTATTTAGATGTGCAGGGTTCTTAACCAGGAAATTATTGAAGCTTGACCAGGCGATTGTTGGGTCTTGAGATCCTTTTATTTTGGTTGGACTATTTTGATTGTATAGGCAAGACTAGTATTTTTGATGGGATATTTTAGTACATGTAGAGCCTTAAGGGTGATTTGTATATTTGATTGTTCTGAATGTGGCTTAAGTAACTGTTGGATTACCTAAGCGTTATCTTTCTTGCTGTTGCAGTACCAATAATGCACAAACTAATTTCATAAATATGAGTGTTGCGTTTCCAACGAACGTAATCCTAGTATTAAGAAGTTAGGACTTTACAACAACAATCATATAGGAAGTGACAAGTGTACTTTCTTCTTGAATTAGAATAGCACGGGAAGAGCAATAGTCCATATAATGGTAAAGACTAGCTTCATCACAAGTTTCACTTTTTGAGAATATATGTTCCATGGTATGTCTTACTTTTCCATGTAAAGGCAGAGAATTTTCTCTCTTTTCTGACAAATATTTCCTTCTTTTAGTTTTCATATTTTTTTACATCTATTTTGCATTGTAGGCAAAGCTCTATGACATATGAACTACATGGAATTTTACGTGGTGATATCATCTTAACAACATGGGAAAAGGTCATGTCTGCATGTGGAGGAGAACCCGAGTCTTTCCTTAATAATGTTGCCAGCCCCATATACAAAGTTATAAGAGAGGAAGTTGACAATAGAAAATGCAGGACAACTTACCATTTTATATGAAGAAACTATGATTATCAAAATGAGCAACTTTGGTCTTATGGTAGTTTAATAATTGGTTGGCCCATGTGTTTGGACCATGATTGATTAATTGAAAACTTTTTTTATCTAGGAAGATAAAGATGCTAGGAAACTTATGAGACTTGCCTAATAGAATTTGACAAAGATAAGAGTTCATCTAAAAGGTCTAATAAAAAGATAGGATTTCATAAGAATATTTGAATCTATAAATGAATAATGAAGGAAAGATTTGCGAAGAAGGGTGGTTAGTTATAAAGTACCTGACAAAATATAATAAAAAATGAAAGATCTTTAAAAGATAGCATAAAAGTAAGATAACTGAGAAAGTGAAAAAGGCGAGTCTTGTATGTGGAAATAATGCATCTTCAAGATTGGTATATCACTCATTACACAAAAAGAAGCTTACATCAGAAAGGGTTGAAAATATTTGTGCAAGATTGATTAAAGAAGAAATATTTAGTACATTTTTAGAAAGAGATTTTAAAGATCAACCAACCATGCATGTTTTATTTTCATATAAAAGTAGCCATAAAATGACATTTTTTTCTAAAAGTTAATTTTTTAGAATGTATTATATATTTATGTTATTTGACAATTTTATTTTCTATCATTTTATGTATTCATTGAACATGTGTGTGGCAGTCATTCAATGCCACACTATAAAATAAAATTTAATGAGAAATCCATAAAGGAATCAAACCTCTTACGCAAAACTCAAAATATAGTATCTTTCTCATTTTAATACATAGAGCTCACTATATGCATATTTTCTTCATTTTATAATAACATAGCCTATATCCTAATATATGTGGAAATCATGCATCTTCAAGATTGGTATATCGTTCATTACACATAAAAAGAAGCTTATATCAGAAATGGATTAAAATATATATGCAAAACAAATTTATTAAAGAAGAAATATTTAGTACATTTTTCGAATGATTTTGAAGATCAACCAACCATGTGTAATTTTCATCTAAAAATAGCCATAAAATGACATTTTTTTAAAAGTTATTTCTTTCGAAAAATGTATTATATATTTATGCTATTTGACAATTTTATTTTCTATCATTTTTATGTATTCAATGAACATGTGTATTGTAACATCCCAGAGTTTGAAATCAAGGTTTTACAAGAAATTAAAAGTGTAATAGGTTTTTATAAAAGAAAGTAGGAAAAGGAGAGTTTAAGACTGAACTAGAAAGGTTAAGTCTGGAGCTTTGTCGCTCAAGCGAGAAGTCTCTTGCTTGAGCGAATCTATCAGTAAAAACTAGTATGTTGGTTACTGATATCCTCGCTTTAGTCTCACTCAAGCGCAATTGGTCCAAAATCAGGGGGTTGTTCTCTATTTTGGTCTCGCTCAAGCGAGGAGGGCCTCGCACAAGCGAGACAAAGACATAGAGGGGAGTGGTTTTTCCTGAGCAATTGCGCTCAAGCGAGAAGACTCTCGCTTGAGCAAAAACACTAAGACAGGACCACTTAGGATTCCTCGCTCAAGCGAGAAAATGCTCGCTTGAGCGAGAGATTACAGATTCAGTTTTTACAAGCTTTTAATGAGTCATTTGACTCATAATTTCTAAAATCCCTCTCTTGCCCTAGTACCCCCTATGAGAAAAAGGAGGATCAGGAGGAGGAGGAGGAAAAGCTTGAATTGAAGCCCCCACATGATTCATGGAGCTTTGGACCTAAACCCTCAACCCCCCATCCTTACTATTTTCTTGCTTTGATGTGAGTGTGGTTCACCCACTCACTCCATTTTTGTGTGTTTCCTTTAGATGCTCCCTCCCCTATCTTCATATTCTTTATTATTTGTGTTTGCATTGAGTATTATGATTATTGATTGAATGATTGAAAGGATTAGAGATTAGGGCTTTGGAAATCGCTAAGGTTTGAGGAAAAAGGAACAGAATCTACTATGCCCTTGCCTGAATGCTAGAAACTTGAGGAATGTATATGATTTTAATTACTCTTACATCATAAACTTGTTGTACATAATTGTGTAGGAGGAAAATTATGGGTCTTGGGACCAAGAGGAAATATGGGTCTATGACTTAAGAGGATTCAAGTATAAGAGTAAAAGAAATGTTTGACTGTTAATTTAAGAAAGGAGGTTAAAAGGCCACAAGGAAGACGTTCCTTGTAATACTGAGCTCAGTCCGGGTTAGAGGATTAAGTAATAGGACCCCACTGGTGTTGGGTAATACACCAAGAGGTTGATTGTACTTAGTATTCCATCAATGTTTATATGCATGATACCTTATTATTCTGTTGTGCATTTTCATTTGTATGACTCCCTACACTGCTTGTATGACCACATTCACTGGGACTTTAGTCTCACCATATTTCGTGGCTTATTTTAGATGTGTAGGGCTCTCAACCTGGTGCTTTGATAAATAAAAATCATACACATTAATCATCCCACAAATTTAACCTTTTAATACATCTTTTATGCTTAATTAACAAGTCATAAGCATATTATGCCAATTCATGTTCATATTAGGCTTAATTACATTTTCCATCATTACACTATTTTTGTTTATCAAGCATAAATCGAGTTCTAGACATCTAAAAATTATGTACTTTATATTGTAGGAAAGATAAAAGAAAGCCTTACAACTTTTATGAAGAACCCAAAAGCTAAATCGAATGGCTAGTGGGCTAAAAGGAAGATGGAATAGTCAGCATTACATGAAAACCTGACCATAACTCAATGATTAGGCCATAACTTGGGCTAGAAAACTCCTTTTGGGCTCAACCTAACGACATTTGAAAGCTAAGATCCAGGGATTGATTTCATCTAAAGATAACTTCCTTGGATTCTACCAGCTTGATGATGAAATGCTTAGTGCAAGTGGAGACAAGTTGGTGAATGATAGCTAGAGTAGGTGAATAATTCAAAGTAATGGACAAATGCATTAGGTAATTGATCAATAAGTCCATTTGTGGACAAAACATGCTTAGTCATGGCTGAGTGATCCTATTTGGAATGACATATTTTCCCCTCCTATAATTAGGAGGGCTTGCTAGTAAGAAGATCATCCAAGTTGTAGTAGAAATTACTAAGAGTTTCATTTACTTTTATTCATCTTTTTGTAAAGTCTTCATGAAAGGATAAGTTTTTATTCAATTCAAGGAGTCAAGCCTATTTTCATTTTGATTTTGAGGTTTGATCTTCATTTACATGCTCATTTAATTACATCTACCTTGCTTTTCTACTCCACTTGCTTCATTTTCATATTTCTTTTATCAAAGCTTGATTGGTTAACATGTTTTGGTTATGAAATTTGTTATTGATGCATATTGTACTCTTGATTGGTTAATCATCTTACAACGATTAAAAAGCATAGAGTAAGTAATTGAATTGAACATGTTCATTTAATTATTTACTTCAATTGGGTTCCGATTATAAAATTGATTTGGATCTAACATAAGATTTGGTGGTTATTAGATCTTGTTATTCTTAATCAATTGAATTTTGGAAATTATTTCAGTAGTGAATACGGGGATCATTGTAAGAGTTCCATGTGATCCTAAGTTGATAGATTTAATCTCTTGAATGCATGTTATTAATAACAATGATTAACCATGAAAATAGTCTCTGAATTCCTTGGATTGATATTGTCTTAAATTGATTCAACCTTTGCTTTTAAATTGATCTTTTGTTTTCTTCAGTTTATTCCAATCAATCAAACCCCCCCAAAGAAGGATTAATTTGAGTGGATCTTCAGGGTTCGACTTTTTTGTACCATTCTACTACAAGTAGTATGCAGATCGAATAATTATAATTTTGTGCAAGTTCGACAACTGTCATAATTTTGGCACCGTTGTTGGGGATCCACTTGATAGTATGATTTTATTTTTTTTACTGTGATTTTTTTAGTTCTTTTGTTTTCTTCTTGCATGTTCCTAGTGTATGACTAGATCTTTTACTTCAAAATTAATTGAATTTTATCCATAAATTTGAAGAACTTTACACAGATCTAAGGGAAAATTGTTAACTCAAGTTAATCAACCCATTGATATCAATCAATTTGAACAAATGGCTAACAATGTGCAGGATAGAACTTTGAGGGAGTTGGTTGCTCCTGATGTTACATACCAACCTTTGTGCATTTAATGTTCAAACTTGGATGTTTATTTTGAACTTAAATCTGGTTTAATTCACTTGCTATGTAAATTTCATGGTCTTGCAGGAGAAGATCCACACAAACATCTAAAAGAGTTTGAAGCGGTTTGCTCCTCGATGAAACCTCAAGGAGTTGTTGAGGAGCACATCAAATTGAGAGATTTTCCTTTCTCACTTACTGATGTTGCTAAAGATTGGTTGTTTTATCTTCTGTAGATTCCGTAACATGTTGGAATGACATGAAGAAGCTATTCTTAGAGAAATACTTCCCTGCTTCAAGATCCGGTGCTATCAGAAAGGAAATTTACGGAATTAGGCAAATGACTGGAGAGACCATATACGAGTATTGGGAGGGATTTTTAAAGTTGTGCACCAGCTGTCCGCACCACCAAATTAGTGATCAACTTTTAATCCAATACTTTAATAAAGGAGTATTGCCTATGGAAAGAACCATGATCAATGCAGCAAGTGGTGGTGCATTAATGAACCGAAGCATTCCTGAATCAAGAAGCCTTATCTCTTCCATGGCTTCCAACACCCAACAATTTGGGACCAGGATCATGCCAACTCGGGCAGTGAACAAAATTCAAGTGTCACAAGTAGAACAACAAAGGTTGTAGAATAGACTTGATGAGCTAACATCCTTAGTGAGACAAGTAGCAGTAGCTTAGTAACAACCTTCTCAAACACAACAACTATTTTTGGAAACACCATAAAAGGTATGTGGTATCTGTAACTGCTCATCTCATCCAACTGATGCTTGCCCCACCATTCAAGCAGGTGAATCTGTTGCTATAACCGGAGCTTTCCATGGGAGATCACAACAACAACGTTATGATCCTTACTCAAATACATATAATCCTGGATGAAGAGATTATCCCAATTTGAGGTGGGGTAACAATACAAAACCCGAACCCCAACAACAGTTCAACATAATGCAAGTACTAGTAGACTATCTTACCAGCAACCTGTTAGACATCAAATGCATCAACAAAATGTCGTAGCTTAGCAGCCTTCACTAGAAGATCTTATGAAGTAAATGACTGCCACAAACCTACAATTCCAGCAAAGGACGGAGGCTACCATTCAGAACTTAGAGATTCAATTTGGACAACCTCTTCACTAAATGAGATGCAATCTCAAGGTTCCAATAAGTTGGCTGCTCAACCAGTGGTGAACCCTAAAGTCAATGCAATTTCCTTTCGATCTGGAAGGGTGATGGATGAGTCAAACGTACAGAAAGCTACTAAAAAACCAAGACTTCATTCAAACAAAGCACCTGATGATATAGAAGTACAGCCATTGGATCATGCAGAAGGAGCAAAGCCATAAGATGATGATGCATCTTTTCAAAATTCTGAAAAAAGTATGCAGCAGAATGTACCACTACCATTTCCTCAAAGAGCTGCAAAAACCAGGAAGGTGGACAAGATGGAGAAAGAGATCTTGGAAACCTTTAGGAAAGTGGAAATCAATATTCAACTTCTAGAGGCAATCAAGCAGATTCCAAGATATGCCAAGTTTCTCAGAGACCTGTGCACACACAAAAGAAGGCTGAAGGGAGATGAAAATATTAGTGTAGGGCAAAACGTTTCATCCATCATTCAACAAATGCCCACAAAAGTGCAAAAATCCAAGAACGTTTACTATCCCTTGCATAGTAGGCAATTGTAAATTTGAAAATGCTTTGTTAGATTTAAGTGCATCTATTAATGTTATGCCTATGTCTATCTTTAAATCTCTTGCCCTTGGACCTTTGCAAAGTACATGTGTTATCATCCAACTAGCTAATAAAAGTAATGCAACCCTATTGGACTTATTGAGGATGTCCTTGTTAAAGTTAATGGTTTGATTTTCCCTACAGATTTTGTTAAGACAAACTCACTCCTCAATAGTTTTAATGAAAATAAACCATCAAAAGTGGAAAAGCAAAAGAAGAATATCTAAGATGTTATGTTTTTACTAACTATGTGCTCAAGTGCTTGCAGAGGTTAGGTCTTCATGTTGTAGGATAATCTTTTCTTGAATTAAAGCAAGCTGAGACGTTGAGGTGATTTGCAATCCTAAAATAAACACTTGAGATGCGAAAAGAAGAATGAAGCTGGAGTGATAAAGTAATCAGAAATGAAAATTTATCACAGTCAGAGACAAAATCAAGAGTTACACAGAGCTAAGGGAATGAAACAAAAACTCAGACTCAGACACATAAGTCATGATGGAACTCAGATGAAGAGCAAGAGACTAAGCTGCACATAAGATACTAAGACCCAAATGTAATCTTGAGACAGAGATTGAGACCCAGATGTAAGCCTGAGACAGAGACTGAGACTCAGATGCAAGATAAGCTTCAGACAGAGCCTAAGACTCCGACAGAGACTCAGCCTCAGACACACGCTCCATGGGATTAAAGAAAAGTCAAAGCAAGTACGTTGTAACTGCTGCAACAGACAGAGCAGACCTGAGCGCAGTAGTTTTATTTGAAAGAGTCAAAGTCAAGGCAAAGTGAGAGACAATTCTGAATATTCCCTGACTCATCCGTCTCAACTGAAGCTCAAGTCAAGTTGTAACACCCTCATCCCATGACGGGTATTACTCGACTAACTCGGTTGCGATTTGTTAATTTCTCTTTTAAAGAAGTGAAGAAAATCGGTGATTCCTTTTTTTTTTTGTAAAACATATTAATAAATTATAATTGGGATGGAACCAGGAGAACATATCAATACGACAAATATCGTTTCACTGCTATTCCAAATTACAACAGAAGTAATATACATTAAATTGGAGTTTTAGTATACTACATTACAGAAGAAGTGGACCCTATATTTGACTACACTCTATCTATACAGGATATTATTGCTCGTGTACATCCCTAAACACTACCGTTCGACTTAAACAAGATCCGGTTCGACCTGAACACCATGTCTATCTTCAGAACAACGTGCATCCTTCCAGAGTCCATGCCCTTTTAGGTGCCAAAATAATGACGAACAACAAAAAGAAAGACAAAGGGGTGAGAACACATCACATGAACTCACAAAACATAGGATATAGTGTACTAGAGCACACACATAGGAAAATCCACACAGTTCAACAAAATAAGTACACACACACGACATCATCATGATGCACACCGACTATTGCATGCTTTGCAACTACAATGCTATAACTAATGCATGAGGGCCCGGGGAAAAATCACCATCCGCAGTGCACATAGCAACTGCCCGACCATATATGTACAACGTATCAGGAGTTAGAGTCCGTACTAGCACCAGTACAAAGAGCATTGCTCAAATATTTTGGCCAAATCATTTTATCCGTCTTCCAGACAATCTCAACTGACCCTGAAACCTTGAGAGCGACAGGATAGTTAAGCCTGATCCCCTTCGTACTCGACAGTAGGGAGAGAGCCTACGTCACCTGAGCCTTTCTGGAACTCAACTATTCTCAGGGTTGGCGTCCCATTTCAGGACCCGCTGGAGTTCTTTGCAAAACCCAGTGCACCCGTCCCAACCAGTTTCCCACTGTACCAAGTGTCACTGCCATATAGGTCGTAAGGTTGTCAACCTTAAACATCATCAATGCTTTATGATGCATGTCACACAATCAATGTTTTCCAACATACACATCCTTACAGGCAAAGCCCATTGAATCATTCCACGTCACCACTCCCCGTGGTACGGCCCGATTCAATGCCTTTCCTTCACAAGGAGAACCAAACAATGCTTTCTCAGCATACACCTCCTTACAGGCAAAGCCCATTGAATCATTCCACGTCACCACTCCCCGTGGTACGGCCCGATTTAATGTCTTTCCTTCACAAGGAGATCCAAACCCCATCTTGGGTAAATCCGCACTCTCTCACTTAGGCTTCTCAAGTCTTATGCAAGAAGAGTGTGTTTGTTATAAACTTTCAAGGTAATTTGTACTAGTGTGTTTCTTAAAATCAATGATCACTTTCACTTAAGTCCTATAGCTTACTAAGACTTATGATTGCGTCTTATGAATAGTGTTACCTATCTTAATTCATCTTGTATGTCTAATTAGGATTAGGTTTATCCCTTAATCATGATTAATCTTCCTTAATTAGACTATAATTAAACCTAATTTTCCTTAATTAAGTCTTAATCTTTACTTAAGATCCTAATTAATTCCTAATTATCCCTTAATCTCTTTCTTAATCTTGGATTAAAGCTTCAATTATATTTGATTAAGGTTAATCATAATTAATTAGTTCTTAATCACCATTAAGTCTTATTTACTTTATTAATACTTCATTAATAACTAATGATTAAGATTAAGGTTAATCTTCATTAGGGTTAATTAACTTTAATCTTAATTAATTCTTCCTTACTTAATTAACTTACGTGGATTGACTTAGTCAACTTAGGTGAGTTGGATTAATAAGCCCACTAATTAAACTTTGGGTCTTGATTTTGATGGGTAGGATTAGGATTGGAGCCCAACACCAATCCAAGCCCAATGTACATTCACTATTTATTTTTGTTTGGCCTTAAGGTGAGTTCTATGAATTTTTTGAAGGCATTGGGCCTAAACTAGAGGACCAATGGTTAGGTAACCCATAAGGGTCCATTTTCTCACATTACCATCAAGTTTTATGAAATTTAAGGTGACTTTTAGATGAGTTTATTTTTGTACCCGAATTTAACTTAGATATTTTACCCAAAAATTGTTTTCTTTTAATCTCACTTATCACTTTAAATGGTTACCCATTTTATCTTATTGGGCCACTAAGGCCCATAAACACATTAACTGCGACACCCTTAGTTATACCGCTAAGAATATCACATTGCAAAACGTAACCGTCGAATTTACTGTTTTAAAACTTAGAAAATACGAAATTTTTTTTTTTTTTTGAAAAGAGTTTAATCATCATCAACTAATCACATTCTAATTCCATTTTAGTATTCATGAAATTGTCCTTTCCTTAAGTCTGAAATTCATTTTCTAAAAACATCTAGACGATTCAATCATTCCGCATACATACACAACATACACGCAGATATAAAGGGGATAATGGGAAAGAAACATCATAACATATATATAGAACCATAGTGTCAAAGTAATCCCGGAGTAACAATACCACCATACAAAACAAGAGTTCTAGTAGTAGACTATAATAAATAGTACCTCAGCCAAAATGAAACAAAACAAAAGGCCACTAAATCAGAGCTGCTACTAACTAGACTCGTATCTATCCCCAGTTACGCTATCCTACTCGTCATCATCCGTCTCAGCAGGAATCCACCCACAACTCCTCCCTCCAGTACCCCCGAGGTTGATCATCCCAAAGTCTTCTGAGGGGTCGTCACTGGAAGAATCCTCTTCCGGCTCCTCATCCTCAGAGTCATTCTTCGGGTCTTCCTCTGGGTCCTCCTCCTCAGATGTAGTGTCATCAATCACGATCATGTCTGGCTTACTCGGACGGGAACGGCCAAATGCGTCAGGATATACGGGTTGTGGAGGTGACACCTCTGGACCGGGAGAGTAACGAGGGGAATCTGGCTCGCCCATGGTCGCCATCCGTGAGGACTGTGACGATGTCGATGGAGAGGGGCGATGACGACGATTGAGAAAAGTAGTGTAGCGACGGAGTCTAGGTGGAGTCTCAAACTCAAGGATCACCGGCACTGTGAAATCTATCACCGGTACCAGGGGAAGGCTGGGATGAGAAATGGTAACGCGCACCTCCCCCGTGAAAACACATCGCCTAGGGACGTCTGTAATCCGCCACTGGCCCCGTGGCTCCCACCTCAACGTGATCCTCATAGTGGACATCCTGAAGCTCTCCAATACCAACTGTCGACGTGGCGAAGAAGTACGACGACAGGAAATAACAGAAGCAGAAAAGGAAGGGTGAGAACATCACATGAACTCATATCAAGTAGAATACAGTAACTAGAGCATTCATAGAATGTTCACACAATCTAAATCACAAGAATGCAATTTATGTTATCATGATGCATATGACTAATGCATGAGGGCCCGGGAAAACATCACCAAAAGCAGAGCACACAGCAACTGCTCGACCATATATGTACAATATATCAGGAGTATAGTCTGTACTAGCAAATAGTACGAAGAGCATTGCTCAATCTCTGGCCAAGACGATTTTCCGACTTCCAGACAAACTCACTGATTATGAAAACTTGAGAGCGACAGGATAGTCGAGCCTGTACCCCGCTTACACGAAAATAGGGGGCGAGCCTACGTCACTTGTGCCATTTCGGGACCCGACTTATCCTCAGGGCTGGTCTCCTTTATCGGACCGCTGGTGTTCTTTGCAAAACCCAGTGCACCCGTCCCATCCAGTCTCACACTGTACTAGAGTGGTATTGCCATATAGGTCGTAAGGCTTTTGAACCTTAATCATTATTGATGCACATGATGTATGTCACACCGCAAACACTTACAATATTACATCCTTACAGACAAGCCCATTGAATCTTTTTACGTCACCACTTCGTAGTGAGACGACCTGAATCAAAGTCCTTCCATTAGAGGAGACTCAACTCTCTCTTGATTGGAACCGCGCTCTCTCGCTAAGCTTCTCAAGTTTTATGAAGAAAAAGGGTGTTGGTTATAATCTTTTATAGTAACTTGTACTAATGTTCTTAATAATCATGTCCACTTAAGTCCTATAATTTACTAAGACTTATGATTGTGTCTTATGGATGGTATTACTTACCCTAATTCTTCTTGTATAATTAATTAAGATTAGATTTAACTTTTAATCAATCTTCATTAACTAGGCTGTAATTAATCTTAATCCTCCTTAATTAAGTCTTAATCTCTTCCTTAGTTTTGGACTAAGCTTTTAATTACATTTGATTAAGGTTAATCATAGTTAGTTAATTCTTAATCATCATTACTAATTAATTACTTAATACTTTTATTAAGGTTAATTAACTTTAACCTTAATTAATCTTCCGTTACTTAATTAACTTAAGTAGATTATGTTAATTTAACTTAGGTAATTAGATTAGCTAAGTCTACTAATTAATTTCTAAGTTTTAATTTCTTAATAACTTGGATTAGAGTTGAAGTCCAACTCCAATCTAACTTTTAATTTCATAATCTAATCTTGATTGACTTTTAATGAGTCTTTAACTCCTTTTCTTAAAGGTTTTAAACTTAAATTAAAAGCCTAAAGGTTTTATAACTCTTAGGAACTTATTTTTAGTCATGGCAACCTAAAATATTGACCTTTAAGTTGACTTTTACTTGGTTGGAATTGGAAATCCGAATTTGTTTTATTTATTTTTAAAGACTTATTCTTAATTGCACTTTAGTCCTTTTACTTGTAAAATTGCTTCTTAGTCCTTTTGGACCACCAAAGCCCATAAACATGTTTTCAACATACCCTTGACCTTTTTAAGATCAAAAAAGGTATTCTTGATGAGTTTCATCAAGAACAACTCATGAACATCAAGAACAACTTGAATGTTCATCAAAACTTCAAATTTTTCACAACATCCAATCTTCACCAAAACTTCACACATTCATCAACAAACAATCTAAATGCCAAATATCATACTAATCCACTCAAAATCATCCACTTACATATTAAAGTTCATAACTCCATTTTCAAGCTCATAAACACTATTTTTCAAAGATCAATCATCCAAAACAATTGTATACCTTCAACCAACTTCATGCATGTTCATAGATTCATCATACAAACACATTCCAAGCACCAAAAAATTTTGAAACACATGCAGCCCCAAAATCCCTCAAGGCCGAGAGCTATTAGAGGAAAAAAGGGAAAATTTTTCCAAAATTGTTTCTTGGCTTGCATGCACCAACAATCACAATCCAAGCACATTCCAAGCACCAAAATAAACTTAAAAACATGTAAACAACCCAGCTCCAAGAATCCAAAACGTTTGCTCAAAGAAAAGATCAAAAAGTGATTTTTTTCAAGGAGAACAAGAGTAAAAGCAAGGATTTTAATGGCAAATCCTTGACTCTAGTTACCAATCCTACTAGAGTTCAAGTTCTCCCCCCCTTTACCTAAGAATTTCTCCAAGAAAAAGTGCAGAAAATAGCTCCAAGAACAGCCAAAGACAGCCCCTCAAAGGTCCTCCTTTTGGTCTCCAACAAGTGTTTTAAGGCTAGAAAGTAAGTATTTTTAAGCTTAGGTTCAAAAATGGAACCTAAACTTGGTTGGTGTTTATGGAGAGAATGAAGATTTTGGGAGAGAAAGGGTGAGAGTGCCACGGCCAAGGAAGAAGAAGATGAGAGAAAATGAAGTTCTCCTTGTTTGCATGCAACAAAATGAATAAAAAAAGGAGAGAAAAACTTTTTATATGGCATATTCACCTTTTTAAGCTATTGGTGGAATGGAAGAGATGGGAAGACAAGTGTCTCCCATGCATCAAGGCTGGTTGCACGGTCTTTAAGGAGAGAAAGGAAGGCTTGTGCAATTTTTCTGGCCCGGATCAAGAGTATTCGGGCCCGGTTCAAGGGACAGGAGGGGCAAAAAGGTCATTTTTCACAAAAAACCCAAAAATTCCAAAAAAATTCCTAAAAATAGGAAATTAAATTCTGAATCCAAAAATATGAATTTTGATGATTAAAAATAATTTTAATCGCTCAAAATCCAATAAAACACTCAAAACAGCAAAAACGGCAAAAACGGTAAAACGCGGGCGTTACATTAACACCAATTTCACTAACATTCCAAGATCAAATACATTCACCTCATGAGTTTCTCATGAATGTGAATATGAACACCAAGAACATGATGAACACCAAGAACACAAAACTTCCAATAAATTCCAAAAATTCACAAACTCAATTATAGTCATCCATAAGCATTTTAATCAAGCAATTTCATACAAATTCATCCAAATATGCCAAACAACATCATCAAGTCCATACCTTGTTCATAAGCCCAAAAACATCATTTTTCATGATCAAATCACACCAATCAACTTTATAACTCCAAACAATCACATGCATGCACTTAGATTCATCATACAAACATGTTACAATCATCAAATAAATTTTTAAACACATGCAGCCCATAAAAACTAAAATAGCCGAATGATTTCAAGGAAAAAGGGGAAAAAAAATTTCAACCAAACTCATGACTTGCATGCATCCAAAATCACCAAATAAGCACATTTCAAGCATCATATAAACTTTTAAAACAAGCATGAAAACCATATACATACAGCCGAACAATTTCTTCAAAGAAATAGGTTCCAAGAATTCATTTTCTTAAGGGAAAAAGGTTTAGGGACAAGGATCAAGGGTAATCCTTAACTCTAGTCACCAATCCTACTAGAGTTCAAGGTTCTCCCCCCTTAATTACCTAAGGAAAACTTCTCTTGAAAAGGTACAGCAAAATCCACAGACTCCTCCTTTGAACTCCTCTTGATCACCCAAACAAACTTCTACAAAGGTTGGAGGCTAGATTTTTGTAGTTTAAGGTTCAAAGACGGAACCTTTAGCTTGAAGAAGAAAAATGGAGAAGATGGAGAGAATGAAGGAGAAGGATCATAGCTTCTTTTGGGAGAAATGGAGAAAATGAAATTAAGTTTGCATGTTGGTGGTAAAAGGAAATGAACAAGTGTCTCAAAATTCCATGACACTTAAGCTTTATGTCACTTCTTTTGACTTTTGTCTTTAAGAAAGTGTGTTGGAAAAGCTATCTACATGCACATATACACATACTTACATGGCCTTGGGAGAAGGGAAAGGAAGGATGATGCAGATTTTTCTGGCCCGGATCAAGGGTATTCGGGCCCGGTTCCAGAAAAAGTATGGGTAAAATGGTAATTTCAAATCAAAATTTCCCAAAAATTCTAGAAAAAATCCTATAATTGTTCTAACCTATTTTAAGCCTAAAAATGTGATTAGAACTCACTTCTCACTTAAACATTCTTATTTCCCAATTTTCCCAGTTTTTGCACACAACAGTCAATTTTTAATAAGAGTAAGCAGATAGAAAATTATGGTTTTACACACAAAAATTCTATAAAGTTATAAATATCATTTTTAATCCACTTTTAAGGTCCAGAGTATATTTTCCATATTATTCTACAAACTTTCATATGTTGGTTAGGGTTACACTGCTAACCAGGGGCATTTTGGTCTTTTTGCCCAAAAGTGCCAGAAAATTCTAAATAAATTTCTAAAATTCATTATTAATTATATTAAGATCATTTTGAGAAAAAATATAGGTCCCTTTAGTTTTTAGCTATTTTTCATAATTAAATCTATATTTTCCGTAACTGTATAATTACTAAGGGTATCTTAGGTCATTTTCTCAAACACCTCTCTAGAAAAATTATTTATAATTATGGTTGGATAATTCCAAAAATATAAATTTTATTTTTTATCAATAGTTCCTAATTACCTCATAATTAATTTTTTTTTCTAAACTTTCTCTATCTTATTTATATGCTGGTAGGGGAAATTGTGGGTGTTACACAAGCTCAACTCAAGCTCACCTATTCTTATCATACTTGAGTGCATCTTAAGTCTGTACTAGATATTCTCTTTCACATTTAGTATCATTTGCTTGTAATTCATAGAAAGAAGAGTCTCCTAGCTGAGCTCACTATATACTTGTACTTTGAATGTAGCCTAAGCTAGTCAACCATCATCTCTACTCCATCAATCTTATAACAGTCTCTGCTGAGTTAGGTGAAGCCTAGACTTAGTGTGAGTGGTGTAAGAGCCTAAAGAGGCAAGGTAAAGAATACTTGGATCTCAGCCAGGTTAGGAGGAGCCTAATCTTGGTGTGAGGGTGAGCCTGAAGACGTAGAAAGAATACTTGTAATTGACTAAGATTGTCATAGTGGAAATCTTATAAGTTTGTGGGGACTGGACGTAGCCCAAGGAGTGGGTGAACCAGGATAACTCTCTATGTATCTCTTCTCATTATCCTGTTCATTTACGTTTTCTTTTTATAAGTGAAGTCAAGTTTGCATACTTGAGCTTCTAAATTGAACTTAACTTTATCATAACCTAACAATTAAATCTCAACTACAAGACTCTCTGTTATATTTATACACATTCTGAGTTTCACTAACCTTTCACTATTTAAGTCAAATTGAGATTCTAAGCTGCTGAGCTTGAGAACTAAGTTCAACTTGAACTTAAAGTTTTCAGGAGTAATTTTTAAGTCTCTATTAAACCCTCCCTTCTAGAGACATCCAACCAACTTCAGATTTCTACATTTTGGATATGGAGGGAGAGTCTAAATCCAATAAGGCTCCAATTATTCTAGGAAGACCTTTCCTTAAGACAGCTAGAACAAAGATTGATGTCCATGAAGGAACTCTTTTCATGGAATTTAGAGATGATGTTGTCAGATTTAATATTTTTTATGCTATGAAGCATCCCATGGAAGAGCACTCTGTTTTTTTATATTGAGTTACTAGATGATCTGGTTGATGATACCCATTCTGAGTTGTTTAATGGAGATTTCCCTTCTTTTGCTGATTTAGATGATGTTTACACCTGTAACAATTGTGTTGATAATATATTATATCCTGCTTGTGCTGAGATTGATACTTACTTGAAGGAGGATTTTCATGATGCAGGTATTATACATCATGATTATGGTGTACCTTTGGGTTCAACAAAGTTAGAAGATAATGATTTGATTGAATTGGATGTTATTGAGTTACAGGTTGCATATGCAATTCCATCCACCAAGACACTTCCCTCTATTGAGAAACCCCCTACATTGGAACTCAAACAACACCCAAAGCATTTGAAGTATGCATATTTAGAGGAGAATGAAAAGTTTCCTGTAATTATTTCAACAAGTCTTTAGGCTCAGCAAGAAGAAAGGTTGTTGCAAGTCTTAAGGAAACATAAAAGAGCAATTAGATGGACCTTAGCTAACATTCCTGTGTTGAGTCTCAAAAATATCATAAGAGAAAATATGATGTTTAAGATAACTCAATTCCCAAGTTTTAATGCTTAACAAATTTGAGTTAAAATATTTATCATAGATACATATATGTTTTAATGATTTATCTGTGATTTCAGCAAGCCACTATGAGCCTACATAAAAAGACTAAGTGTTGAAGCTGTCTGAAGAAGCAGAACTCGTCTGAAGAGTTGAAGCTGTCTGAAGTAGCTCAACCCGTTTGAAGTATCAGTGCTGTCTGAAGTCTCACTTATGACGTGGCACTCTCTGCTGAAGCTTGTGAAGACTTTTCTGAACCTCTGCTGCACGTACCTTTTCAAACACGTTTATGGCAAGGAACACAGAGACCTTTCCTGGTGATTTTGAATTCCATACACTACTGAGGAAATCTCTGCAACACAGCCTCTGCAACAACATTTGTAGCAGCCTTAATGCAAGAGAAACCTTGTATCGTGTCAGAAATATCAGAGCTCTCAGAAGCATGTCTCACAACGGATTAAATAGCATTTAATGCTATCTCTAAACGGTGGTATTTCAACGGATTAAAGTTTGGGTATAAATACCCCTCTATGAAGACCATCAAGAGTGACGAAGAGAAAGAGAGAAAATCAATATACAAGAAAGCCAAGAGAAACATCACGCTGCAAGTTTTCACTCAGTAAAAACTCTCTGATAGAATTCTTTGTACACATTTGTATATCCTGAGTATACCTCAGTTTTTATTGTACATTGTATTAGTTTGAGCTTCAAACTTGGATAGTTTAAAAGGTTAAACCCCTTTCTTTGTAAACCTTGGTAGAGCCTGAAGAGGCTTGACAGAAAAGAATACTTGTGGTAGAGCCTGAAGAGGCTTGACAGAAAAGAATACTTGTGGTAGAGCCTGAAGAGGCTTGACAGAAAAGAATACTTGTGGTAGAGCCTGAAGAGGCTTGACAGAAAAGAATACTTGTTCGTGTCTGGAGAGACTGTACTCGTGGTGTCTGGAGAGATTGTACACGTGGTGTCTGGAGAGACTGTACTCGTGGTGTCTGGAGAGACTGTACTCGTTGTGTCTGGAGAGACTGTACTCGTTGTGTCTGGAGAGACTGTACTCATATTCAAGTTTGTAATATGAATATTCATATAGTGGAAATCCAGTGGTTGTTTACCATTGGGACTGGACGTAGCTCACAGTGGTAGTGAGTGAACCAGGATAAATTCCTTGACTAAGTTTTCTTACCCTTATCTCTTGTCAATTCTTTTTATACTAATTAAGGGGTTAGAGTAATTAATCTCATATGTTATAAAGGCATAAAACATCGTTTTAAATCAGTATTTTTATACCGTCTGAAAACTTCAGACAGTCCTTTAAGAGCCTGTCTGAAATCGTGTTTTTAACACCTGTTTGCGAAAAGCTTTCAAAAATATTCAGAAACACTATTCAACCCCCCTTCTAGTGTTTCCCTGTGTTCCTACAGTTGGTACCAGAGCTCTACTCAGGGTTGAAGCACCTAAAAAGTGACTGAGGACTGAAAGATCCAAATGGAAGCTTCTAACAGCAACAGGCAATACATCACAGAAGGAGCCTCTATCACAAGACCCCCAGCATTCAATGGAGTGGATTACCACTACTGCAGAGATCGTATGAAGTTGTTCATTGAGAGCAACAACATTGATGTTTGGGAGGTGGTCACTGATGGAGATTATGTGCCTATGCAAAATGGTTTGCCTATACCTAAGACTGAATGGACCCTGGAGCAGAAGACTAGAGTCCAGATGAATGCTAAAGCCAAACTCTATCTGATATGTTCCTTGAATAAATCAGAATATGAGAAGGTCCATGGATGCACTTCTGCCAAGGAGATTTGGGATACTCTTGCAGCAGCCCATGAAGGGACTGAAACTGTCAAGCAATCCAAAATCAGCATGCTTATACATCAGTATGAGATGTTTAAGATGGAAGAAACTGAAACTATTGACCAAATGTTTGGGAGGTTTCAGACCATAACCAATGGACTCAGGTCCTTAGGAAGAACCTATGAATCTGGAGACAACAACAGAAAGATTCTAAGAAGTCTACCTAAGTCCTGGAGACCCAAAGTCACTGCCATTCAAGAGGCAAGAGATTTGAACTCTCTGAGAATGGAAGAACTGTTGGGATCTCTCAAAGTCCATGAACTTGAGCTTGGAGAAGATGACAACAAGAAGAAGTCTCTGGCTCTAAACTCCAAGGTCAAACAGTCTAGGCATGGCAGCATGAAGGCTATGCAAGCTGAGGACACTTCAGAAGCAGATGAAGATTCTGAAGAAAGCTCAGAAGATGAAGATGATCTTGCTCTTTTAAGCAGAAAGATCAAGAGAATGTTGCAGAATAGAGGAAAGTTCAGAAAGAACCAACCGTCATCATCCAAATCAGGTAAGACAGGTAAAGAGTCTAACCCTGATAAAATTTCTTGCTTTGAATGTAAGCAACCAGGACACATGATGGCTGATTGTCCAAGACTGAAGAAAAACAACTTCAAGAAGAAGTTTTTTAAAAAGAAGAAAAGTCTCATGGCAACATGGGAAGATCTTGATGAATCAACCTCAGAAGAAGAAGAAGATACTTCAGAAGAGGCAAATCTGTGTCTCATGGCTAGTCTACCATCCTCAGACAGCTCTGAAGCTGAGGTATTTCCTCTTACTCTACAAGAAATGTATGATGATCTGGTGGAAAGTTCTCAAGAATTTTTCCAAGAGTATAAGAATCTATCCAAAGCCCACACAGATATGTGTAACAAATATGAGGCACTTGAGATAGAACATATTATGCTCAAAGAAAAGGTTCTTTAGACTAAAAACTGCAGTTCACAAGCTGTGTCTGAAGAAAATAAGAAACTTCAGAAGCAGGTTGTGGAACTGACAAAAGATCTGGCCAAATTTGTCAAAGGAACTAAAAATCTGAATATAATGCTTGGAAATCAAAGGCATTCCCTTGACAAAACTGGACTAGGCTTTTGTGATCATAACTTGTCTGAACCTCCTACTGTCTTAAATTTTTCTAAAAAGAAGGTTACTGGGTGTTCTCATTGTGGTAAGGCTGGACACAATGTGGCTCAGTGCAAACACAGGAGAAAGACAAGGCCCAAAGCTAACAAGAAAGGACCCAAAAGAATATGGGTACCTAAAAACTTAATTATTCCTGTTGCAGATGTGTTTAACAGGACAAAGGAGACCCCACAAATGGTACCTGGACAGTGGGTGCTCGCGACACATGACAGGAGAAAGGTCTTTGTTCCAAAACCTTAGACCTAGAGCTGATGGAATGGTCACCTTTGGTGGAAATCAACAAGGGAAGATCATTGGAATAGGGACTGTAGGTATATCTCCTTCATCCCTTATTAAAAATGTACTTTTAGTGGAGGGACTACAACATAACTTACTGAGCATAAGTCAATTATGTGACAGTGGTTATGTGGTATCTTTTACTAAGGAAGGATGCATAGTCAAAGACTCCTCTAAGCAAATCCTCTTTACTGCTAAGAGACACAACAATGTGTACAAAATTGATCTAGAGGATCTAGCAAGTCAAAATGTAAAGTGTTTCATTTCTGTTGAAGATGAAAAACAGATTTGGCATCAAAGACTTGGGCATGCCAGCTTGAGATTAATCTCAAGATTAGCAAAACACAATCTTGTTAAAGGATTGCCCAAGCTTTCATACAAATCTGACATTTTATGTGAAAGCTGTCTGAAAGGGAAACAAACAAGACACTCTTTTAAGAGTAAAGATGTTGTTTCAACTAGCAGACCACTAGAACTTTTACACATTAACTTGTTTGGCCCTATTAGAACAGAAAGTCTTAGTGGTAAGAAATATGGCTTGGTCATTGTTGATGACTATTCTAGATTTTCTTGGGTGTTATTCCTAAGAAGCAAGGATGAGACTTTTAGGAATTTCACAGTATTCTGCAAGAAGGTACAGAATGAGAAAGGATTCTGTATTTTTGTTATCAGAAGTGATCATGGTGGAGAGTTTGAGAATGCAAACTTTCAAATGTTCTGTGATGAGAATGGGATCTCACACAATTTCTCTGTGGCTAGAACACCTCAACAGAATGGGGTTGTTGAGAGAAAGAACAGAAGTTTGCAAGAGATGGCAAGGACCATGCTCAACTCATGCAGCTTACCAAGATCCTTCTGGGCAGAAGCTGTTAGCACAGCATGTTACCTTCAAAACAGAATATTGGTAAGACCAATTCTGAAAAAGACTGCCTATGAACTGTGGAAAGGAAGAAAACCCAACATATCATACTTCCACACATTTGGATGTGAATGTTTTATACTCAACACCAAGGATGATCTTGGAAAATTTGATGCAAAGTCTGATAAAGGATTTTTCATTGGATATTCTGAAACATCTAAAGCCTATAGAGTGTATAACTCTAGAACTTTAACTGTTGAAGAAACTATTCATGTTAAATTCAATGATAACAAAGAGACTGATAGGGAACTATCAGATCTAGAGGATGACTTTGCAGGAATGGAGCTGAATGACCACAACAGCTCAAAGGATGAGCAGCTGTCTGAAGTACCTACTGTTACTAAACCTTTTCAGACAAATGTTGAGTCTCAAACAGAACAAACAGATATGATATTTCCTCAGAAACCTGATTGGAAATACAAATCACATCATCCTAAGGAGCAAATCATTGGCAGCACTTCAGAAGGAGTTAAGACAAGATCAAAATTCAAGATTCTGAACTCTCTTGCTCTCCTATCTGAAAAAGAGCCAAAGAACATTGATGAAGCTCTGCATGATGAAGAGTGGATCCTAGCCATGCAAGAAGAGCTGAATCAGTTTGCTAGGAGTGATGTCTGGACCCTTGTTCCTAAACCCCATGGGAAAACTATTATTGGAACCAAATGGGTGTTCAGAAACAAGCTGTCTGAAGAAGGAAAGGTAGTCAGAAACAAGGCAAGATTAGTTTCTCAAGGATACAACCAGCAAGAAGGTATTGATTTCACTGAAACCTTTGCCCCAGTGGCCAGGTTAGAAGCAATTAGAATTCTTTTATCTTATGCTGTAAATAATGGCATCAAGCTATATCAAATGGATGTTAAAAGTTCCTTCCTCAATGGTCTCATTGAAGAAGAAGTCTTTGTTAGAAAACCCCCTGGTTTTGAAGATATTGCTTTTCCTGAACATGTTTTCAAACTCAAAAAGGCTCCCTATGGTCTGAAACAAGCCCCAAGAGCTTGGTATGACAGATTGAGCAGTTTTCTAATCTCAAATGGTTTTGAAAGAGGAAAAGTGGACACAACTCTTTTTAGAAAACAGTCTAACAAAGATCTTATACTTGTTCAGATATATATTGATGACATTATCTTTGGTTCAACTAACTCTTCATTATGCAAGGAGTTTTCAGAGTTAATGCAATCAGAATTTGAAATGAGTTTAATGGGTGAACTAAAATTTTTTTTAGGACTTCAGATTAAGCAAGATTCTGACTGTATATGGATCCATCAAGAAAAATATACAAAGGAAATGCTTAAGAAGTTTAACTTACATGATTGCAAACCCATGCCAACTCCAATGCATCCCTCTGCATCTTTAAATAAAGATGAGAAGGAAGAACCAGTGAATCAAACTTTGTATAGAGGAATGATTGGATCATTACTATATCTAACAGCAAGCAGACCTGACATAATGTTCAGTGTATGTCTGTGTGCTAGATTTCAATCTGATCTAAGGAGCACTCACTACAACGCTGTAAAAAGAATTTTCAGATATCTTAAAGGTACTACTAATCTTGGTCTGTGCTATAAGAAAAGTAAGGATTGCAGGTTAATAGGATACTGTGATGCTGATTTTGCTGGAGACAGAATTGAAAGAAAAAGCACTAGTGGTGGATGTCATTTCTTTGGAGAAAATATGATTAGCTGGTCAAGCAAAAGGCAAAGCACAATTGCCTTATCAACAGCTGAAGCAGAATACATCTCAGCAGCCAACTGTTGCTCACAACTGTTATGGGTGAAATATCAGTTAAAAGATTTTAACATTACTATATCTGCTATACCTGTTTTGTGTGATAATACAAGTGCTATTAATTTGTCTAAAAATCCCATTCAACATTCTAGGGCTAAACATATAGAAATAAAACATCATTTCATTAGAGACTATGTTCAGAAAGGTATTTTTGATATTCAGTTTATTGATACAGAGCATCAATGGGCTGATATATTCACAAAACCTCTGACTGAAGATAGATTTAAGTTCATTAGAAATAATCTGAACATACATGCATTTTGAATGTGTGTGATCTGATCTGTCAAAAATGATGTATCTGAAATTTCAGCCTGTCTGAAACAAGTAACTTGTCTGAAATTTTGGGTTGTTTGAAATTCATATGGGTTTCTGAAATCTGTCACTTGTCTGAAGTAAACAAATGACGTGGCTTTATGAGACGGTTTAATTCCATTTATTTTGTCTCTTCCACTTCGCACGTTTTCCTATGTCTGCGCACCCAGTACATGCCATCATTGCTTTATGGATCTATAAATACGGAAGCTAGTGGGTCACAGAACTTCACTGTTCACTATTCAATAGTCATCTCTTGAGATCCTTCTTCTACAAGCAATTCTTTTTCCCTCTCAAGTTCATCAGAAAACTCTCCAATGGCCCCTAAGAAATCTGCTGGAAGCAACATCGTGAAGACTAAGGGTGTAGTCCTGGAGGATCTTCAATCTCTGGGAATGGACTTGTTTGCTGAGTTCGATGCAGCTGGGTGGACTCCGTATTTCAATCACAACTTGACACAGTGGCATGAGCAAAGTGTGCTGGATTTCTGGGCTACTGCCAGAGGAATACCCAATCCTCAGGGTATCTACACTAGCATCAAGGCCACAGTACGTGGTGTTCCTGTCTTCGTTGATGAAGATATCATTGCTCACATCTGTGAGGTCAGAACTGAAGGAGCTGTATTCACTCCTGGCTGGGAAGCAAGAAATGGAGGACAGAAGCAGTTCACGGAGTTTCTGTATGGCACCTCTGAACTAGTAAGCTTGGATGCAAAGCATATGTCAGACAAGGCTAGGGTTTTGCATGCCATCTTAGGGTGCTCTATAATCCCTAAGAATGGAAGCAGAAACCATGTTTCTGAGTTGGAAAGATTTTGTCTGATTCAACTACTGCAGAAGAAGAAGGTGAACCTCCCCAACATCATAATGTACCACATGCAGAAGCGTCTCAGAGACTCTGCTGGGAGCTTCCCTCACAATACCATCATCACCAAAATCTTGCTGCATTTCAAAGTTCCCATTGAAAGGATTTTTGATCGTCTTTCACAACCTGTGTTTGGTGAATCAAACCTCAAGAGCATGGGAGTGAAGCTGACTCCAAGACCTCCCTCTCCGTCCATGAAGGAAAGCCTTCTTCTTGAGAAAGCTGCAAGAAGGCAGACAACAATGGAGGTTCTTGAGAATGAACTCAGAGGAGACATAAGGAGGCATGAGTTCAAGCCATCAAAACCCCCTCCTCAAGCAAAATTGAAGAAGCTACCTGTAAGGAGTGCTGCTAAGGTAGCATTTGCATCTGTGCAGAGTCAGGTGTCTGAACCTGTTCAGAAGGCATCACAAAGGCCATCTGAAATTGTGGGTCAGTTGTCTGAACCTGTACAGACTCCACAGCCTACTTCTGAAATGGAAGGACAGGCTCAAGAGGCAGATGAAACTGATGTAGTTGTAGCTGAGCCATTGGCTGCATGCCCATCTGATCCTGAACTCATTCAGGTGGCAGCATTGGCTACTGCTTTGGAGCAGGAGGAGCTGGAGAAGAAAGCAGAACAAGAGAAGACTGATAGAGCTATTGCTATTGCTTCACAATTGGCCTATGTTGAAGATGATAGGCAAGCAACCATAGCTGAGGGAGAAAAGAAAAGGAAGAGGTCAAGTGCACCTCAGAGAAGGAGAACCAAAGGCAAGCTACTTCAGACTGCACCTGAACCTAGGGTGACTAGAAGTATTGCCTCTCAGCTAACAGCAGAAGATGAAGCTGAGAAGTATCAAAATTTTGTTAAAGCTCAACAATACTTTAAAAGGAAAAGGGAAGAAAAACAAGCACAAAGGGAGAAGGAAGAAGCAAAGGCAAAAGAATCTGAGGTAACCAAGCCTCCCTACAAGAGAATTAAGGTGAGATTTGATAATGTAACTCCTTCACCACCCTCCTCACCAGAAAAACAACCTTCACCACAACCTTCATCACAACCTTCACCAAAACCCCTATCACCTATAAACCAACCATCTTCACCTCTATCACAACCATCACCACCTCCACAAACAGAAAACCAACCCTCTGAACCTACCTCACCACAACCTTCATAGAATCAACTCTCTGAGCCTACATTACCTTCCCCACAAACCTATGACCTTGCCCTCATACCACTCTTACCTTCATCACCTCCACCTCCTACACCTTCTCTGGAAGAAGAGCTCTCTGTTGAAGAAGAGCAAGTACTTGCTGATCCCTGCTCACTGCCCAAGTTTAGCACCCTGTCTGAAGAGCTACAGTATTTCAGATCTGCAACTGCTGTATCCTTGCATCCTGGCTTAATCAGGAAAACTACTGCTGAAGTAAGGAATCAATACAGTGCTTCTTCAGGTGGATTAGACAAGATCAGGAAGGGTGTCCCTCCTGCACATATTTGGGCTCCCATCAATCCATTCTCAAATGATTCCCTGAAGCTGTCTAATGATGAATGGAGCTTTGTGAGGCAGCTGAACACTGAGTCTGAGCTGTTTCAGAGGGATATGCACAAGGGAGTTGGGATGAGAGGCTACAGGCCCCCTAGAACTTGTTCAATCAGGCCAACCACTAAAATCTTGGTGAAACCTGATAGAATAGTTCCTAGGTATCCCTTACTGGAAGAGAAATTCAAAGAAGCTAAAAGCTATTCAAAGAAAAACTCACCTGTGTCTGAAGTGATGAGTCCATCAGAGTGGGAATCTTTACCAGAATTCATCACAAATCTAGGAGGAGGCCTGGATCATCTACTTCAAGATTGGATGTGGTCCTCTTACTGGAAGATCAGAGAAGATGCTGGATCTTCTTCTGGATCAACTGGTCCTGATGCTGATTCTGGTGTTGGACTTGGAAAGTCAACCACTGTCAAATATCACTATATGAGAGATCACTTTCCCCCACCTGCTGACTCTTTCCATGAAGATTAGGTTCTGCTGAATCCTATTGGCACCTTCTTTTGACCTGTGTTCAGCCCATCTGACTACAGACTACAACCAGGATTTGGAGTGCTTAGATTTGTTTGCCCCTACATCCAGCTCATCTTCTATGAATCTGAGCAAGACTTGGCTAAGGAAAATCTAAAGTTGAAGTCCAAAGTACAGAAACTTGAAAAGAAGTGTGCTGATCAAGAGCAGAAGACTAAGCATCTGATTGCTCAACAAGAACAGATTCTTCAAGAACAGCAGCTTATCAGATCTGGTCAGCAAGACTTGAAAACCTCAGTGGAAGCTGCAATAAACAAGGCCAAGGACGACTTGATTTCCTTTCTCACTGAGGCCTTGCTGAAGAAGAAAGATTAAACTGTTCATTTTAGCCACTGTCTTTTGTTTATTTTCATGCTTATGACAAGTGTCTGATTGTTTGTTTCTTTATCTGAACATTCCCATATATACAATCAGTGGCTTATCTCATCTTTTTGTGAGTTCATTGTTAACACTATGATATATGTTTTGTGTGATTTTATTGCTCTGTTACTGTTTTGCTCTGATATTCCCTTGTGATTGATGACAAAAGGGGGAGTATTAAAATCTAACAAAATCTGAATCTGAAGTGATTACAGGACTCAGGGGGAGTAAATAAGAAATTGATTTTTGATCAAATCAGTTTAAGAGATCACCATCTCAGGGGGAGCTATTTATACTTTTATCTTTAAAACTCCTTTCAGATTTATGTATTTTAAACAAATTTGTCATCATTAAAAAGGGGGAGAATGTTTAGTCTCAAAAATATCATAAAAGAAAATATGATGTTTAAGACAACTCAATTCCCAAGTTTTAATGCTTAACAAATTTGAGTTAAAATATTTATCATAGATACATATATGTTTTAATGATTTATCTGTGATTTCAGCAAGCCACTATGAGCCTACATAAAAAGACTAAGTGTTGAAGTTGTCTGAAGAAGCAGAACTCGTCTGAAGAGTTGAAGCTGTCTGAAGTAGCTCAACCCGTCTGAAGTATCAGTGCTGTCTGAAGTCTCACTTATGACGTGGCACTCTCTGCTGAAGCTTGTGAAGACTTTTCTGAACCTCTGCTGCACGTACCTTTTCAAACACGTTTATGGCAAGGAACACAGAGACCTTTCCTGGTGATTTTGAATTCCATACACTACTGAGGAAATCTCTGCAACACAGCCTCTGCAACAACATTTGTAGCAGCCTTAATGCAAGAGAAACCTTGTATCGTGTCAGAAATATCAGAGCTCTCAGAAGCATGTCTCACAACGGATTAAATAGCATTTAATGCTATCTCTAAACGGTGGTATTTCAACGGATTAAAGTTTGGGTATAAATACCCCTCTATGAAGACCATCAAGAGTGACGAAGAGAAAGAGAGAAAATCAATATACAAGAAAGCCAAGAGAAACATCACGCTGCAAGTTTTCACTCAGTAAAAACTCTCTGATAGAATTCTTTATACACATTTGTATATCCTGAGCATACCTCAGTTTTTATTGTACATTGTATTGGTTTGAGCTTCAAACTTGGATAGTTTAAAAGCTTAAACCCCTTTCTTTGTAAACCTTGGTAGAGCCTGAAGAGGCTTGACAGAAAAGAATACTTGTGGTAGAGCCTGAAGAGGCTTGACAGAAAAGAATACTTGTGGTAGAGCCTGAAGAGGCTTGACAGAAAAGAATACTTGTGGTAGAGCTTGAAGAGGCTTGACAGAAAAGAATACTTGTGGTAGAGCCTGAAGAGGCTTGACAGAAAAGAATACTTGTTCGTGTCTGGAGAGACTGTACTCGTGGTGTCTGGAGAGACTGTACTCGTGGTGTCTGGAGAGACTGTACTCGTGGTGTCTGGAGAGACTGTACTCGTTGTGTCTGGAGAGACTGTACTTATATTCAAGTTTGTAATCTGAATATTCATATAGTGGAAATCCAGTGGTTGTTTGCCATTGGGACTGGACGTAGCTCACAGTGGTAGTGAGTGAACCAGGATAAATTCCTTGGCTAAGTTTTCTTACCCTTATCTCTTGTCAATTCTTTTTATACTAATTAAGGGGTTAGAGTAATTAATCTGATATGTTATAAAGGCATAAAACATCGTTTTAAATCAGTATTTTTATACCGTCTGAAAACTTCAGACAGTCCTTTAAGAGCCTGTCTGAAATCGTGTTTTTAACACCTGTTTGCGAAAAGCTTTCAAAAATATTCAGAAACACTATTCAACCCCCCTTCTAGTGTTTCCCTGTGTTCCTACATCCTGGAATTAGCCCTTCTATGTGCATGCATAGGATCTTACTTGAAGATGGAGCTAAACCAGTAAGGCAGCCACAAATACGACTAAACCCTCTAATTTGGATGTCGTGAAGAAGGAGGTGACCAAGATTTTACAAGCCGACATCATTTATCCCATATGTGACAGTCATTGGGTAAGTCTGATCCAAGTGGTCCCTAAGAAAACTGGTCTCACGGTAGTGAAGAATGAGAAAAATGAGCTTATTCCTACTAGAGTACAAAACAATTGGAGAGTTTGCATTGATTATAGGAGACTTAACCAAACAACTAGAAATGATCATTTTCCTTTGCCTTTTATTGATCAAATGCTTGAGCGTTTAGTTGGAAAATCTCACTACCGTTTTCTTGATGGTTTTGCAGGTTATTTCTAGATTCACATTGCACTAGAGGACCAGGAAAAGACCACATTCACCTAGCCCTTTG
Source organism: Sesbania bispinosa (assembly GCA_026901365.1). NCBI lineage: Eukaryota > Viridiplantae > Streptophyta > Magnoliopsida > Fabales > Fabaceae > Sesbania > Sesbania bispinosa. The sequence goes on from QLOH01000019.1 coordinate 238,428, forward strand.
GCACTTTTGCCTACAGGAAGATGCCCTTCGGCCTATGCAATGCCCCTGATACCTTACAACGGTGCATGGTTAGTATCTTTGCTGACTTCCTTGAAAAGTGCATGGAAATGTTCATGAATGATTTCACTATGTATAGTTATTCGTTTAAAAACTTGTTTGGATAGTTTAGATAAGGTTTTACATAGATGTATTAAAACTAACCTTGTTCTTAATTTTGAAAAATGTCACTTTACGGTTGATCAGGGTATAGTTTTAGGTCATGTCATTTCATAGAAGGGTATAAAATTGGATCCTGGCAAGATTGATGTAATTTCTAGTTTACCTTACCCATCTTGCTCGCGAGATTCACTCATTTCTTGGTCATGCAGGTTTCTACAGATGCTTCATCAAAGACTTCAGCAAGATAGCCCTTCCACTTTCTAACTTGTTACAAAAAGATGTTGATTTTAACATAGATGACAACTGTAAGGAGGCTTTTAATCAACTCAAGAAAGCATTGACCACAACTCCAATTATCAAGCCACCAAATTGGACACTCCCTTTTGAGATCATGTGTGATGTATCAAATTATGTTGTGGGAGTTGTCCTTGCACAGAGAGTTGGAAAATTGCCTCATGTCATATATTATGCTTCTAGGACTTTAGATGCTGCACAAGCTAACTATACTACCACTAAGAAAGAATTATTAGCTATTGTTTTTGCACTTGATAAATTTAGATTGTAACGTCCTAATTTCTAAATCCAAGAATAATGTCCATTGGAAACACTATTCCCGAATTTCTGAAATTATTTCGCGTCATTTTTAATATCTGATGACAGGAATTGCCAAGGACCTAGAATTGAGCAAAGCAAACCAATTAGAACCAAAATTAAGCAATTAGATAAGACTGGCGATTGATCTTATCTGCTGCAAGAAAGGACTTGCATCAGTGGCGATCTTCCACTTCTTTTCCTCTCCATTTTTCTTTCATTTTCCTTCACTTTCTTTCATTTTCCACGTGAATATAGTTGTTGTTCCAGCACCTATATTTGCATTTTAATTGCTTAATTTTGGTTCTAATTGGTTTGCTTTGCTCAATTCTAGGTCCTTGGCAATTCCTGTCATCAATTGGTAATCAGAGCTTGATGGATTAAGCAACTTTGGGGCTGATTTTGTGGCTGTTTGGAGCGACCTTGCTGCACCTCTTTTGTGCAGAATTTTGCTTCAATTTAGTGTAATTCCATCCCTCTTTTCAATTGTAATTTGGACTTGGACTGTTTTCCCGGGCCCGAGGTGCCTTTCTGCTGCTATCAGCACTTGTCTGTCTTGATTGATTTGCTTGAATTCTTGCTAGTTGGGGGCTGTTTTGGGCCGCTAATTCCCACCCCCTAGGTGTTTGTTTAAATGCCTCTTTAATTGCTCATACTTGTTCTTGAGTGATTCTTGCAAATTAATTGATATAACTGCTTGTTTGTGGTGAAGTGTGGTAAGAGGAGGCATTGTTGTCTTCATTTTTCCAAAGATCGTTCACCTACATTTCTCCCCTTCACCATTAATTGTTCATCCCCCATATTCATCTCTTTACTTTCCGCTTTTAATTTTCCGCCATTTAATTTCCGCTTCTCCCCATCCTTTTAATTTCTGCTCTCCCCTTTACATTTTGCCATTTACATTTCTGCTCTCCCCATCCTTTTAATTTCCGCTTCCCCCCTTTACTTTCAGTCATTTAATTTCAGTACCTCCCCATCCTTTTACTTTCAGCTTTCCCCCTTTATTTTCTACCATTTATTTTGCGCAATTTATCTTGCTTTATTTTGCCATTTATGCGCATTTTTGGGCTTCTGTTTCTTTCATATTCTACTCTTGTGTTGTCTGTTTTGATTGGTATTCTGATTGCAAACTTGAATTGGCTGCTATCTACTTTGAACTTTCCTGCTTGATTCTGCAAAAACGCTCACTGATTAGGATCTTTTTGGAGTTCACATTAACCCCCAACTTAAAATTGAACCAAGCGCGTTTATGTGACCACACTGGTCTTGTATAATCAACAAGGAAGTGCCAAGCAATTTTTTTGGCCATTTTTGAAATCAGTTGCCAATTACGTTTTTCAGTGTAGAAATCAGTTTATTCATTATTTTCTTAATTTTCTGGGCCACTTGGACCAATTTTAGTGTCAGAAAATTCCAAAAATATTTCAGTAGGTTCATTGTATTTTCTTTTCATTGTATACCAATTTCTGTAATTTTCTGTTGGGGAAAAAGCCAAGAAAAGAGAAAAAAAAAAGCAAAGAAAAATACAAAAGGTACGTACGTGCCAAAAATACAAAAAGAGGTGTAAAAAGCAAAAAAGGGTGCAAAAGTCAACAACAAGGAAGAAAAAGTCAAAAGACACCCAAAAAGTCAAAAGAATCAAAAAATTCAAAAAAAAAATCAAAAAAAATAGAAAAACAAAAACAAATAAGTATCCCAACAATACAGTGACAGTTTTACTGTAATTTTTCTGTTTCATTTCCCTGTATACTGTAATTGAGTTGTATTTGTTGTTTTTCTTTAAAACGACAATTTTGGCAACTCTTTTCAAAAATCACCAAAAACAATTCTCTTTGCAATTTCTTCCGTCATGTCTTTGTTTGCTGTCTGCTCTTGTGTATAAGCTTGTTTGAGTGCCAGTTTTTCTTGTTTGTCATATCAATTCTCTGTTTTGTCTTAGGTATTCTTTCTTTCTTCCGGTAGTATTTTCTTTTGTTAGTGCGCTTCTATTTGGGTATGGGTTAAGACTTAGGCTAATTCTGGTCTTTGCAACTTCAACCAACACCAACCGAGTAGAAGAGGCAAGAGTGTTTTCATCTTAGAAAAAGCCAAAAAGAGTGACATACACGAGTGTTAACATTCCTTTGAGTGTAAACACTTAGTTGAGTGGAAAGGTCCTTAAAATTTTTAACATAAAATCAATTAGGAGAATGGAAGGAAGGAGGCAAGGGGAAAGGGCAACCATGTTGTTTAGGAAAGCCTTAGAAACACCTTTGGGTGAAGAAGAGAGCCAAAGAGAGAACCTATTCCACACTAGGTGCCAAATTGAAGATAAGGTATGTTTAGTGATCATAGATGGAGGAAGTAGTAGCAACTTAGCTAGCCTTAGGTTAGTTAACAAGCTAAACTTACCTACTACCCCACATCCAGAACCTTATACACTTCAATGGGTGAGTAATGAGGAAGAATTTATGGTGGATAGGAAAGTGAGCTTAAGGTTCAAGATTGGGGATTACCAAGATGAAATAACCTTTGATGTCATACCCTTAGAAGCCTCTCACGTCCTTTTAGGAAGACCATGGCAATATGAGAGAAGGGTGAAGCATGATGGGTATTCCAACACCTATAGGTTCCGCCACCAAGGGGTTAAATTCACCTTAATGCCTATGACCTCTAGTGAAATTAGAGAAGACCAAATCCAACTTAAAGAGATCATAGACAAGGAAAAAGAGGAAGAGTCTAGAAAAATAGAAAAGGAATTAGAAAAAGAGATTAATAGGATTCACGTAATAAAAAAAAGTAAGATAAAAAAAGAAGCCACCAAAGAAGAACCTTGGTTCCTACTACTTAGTAAGGAAACCAATGGAGAAGAAGAAGAAGATCCCTTGATCGCTCTTGATCTTCCTCCAAACATAAGAGATCTCTTAGCAGAATTTGGGGACATTTTCCCAAAAGATATCCCAAGTGGATTACCACCTCTTAGAGGAATTGAGCACCAAATAGATCTCATACCCGGTGTTGTTCTACCCAATAGACCAGCATACAGGACAAATCCAGTTGAAACCCAGGAAATACAAAGACAAGCAGGAGAACTAATTAGTAAGGGTTGGGTCAAGGAATCTCTCAGTCCTTGTGCTCTTCCTGTTATCATTGTACCAAAAAAAGATGGTACATGGAGAATGTGTACTGACTGCCGTGCTGTTAACAACATAACAGTCAAATACCGGCATCCCATTCCAAGATTGGATGATTTACTTGATGAATTACATGGAGCCTGCATCTTTTCAAAAATTGATTTAAAAAGTGGCTACCATCAAATTCGAATCAAGGAAGGGGATGAATGGAAAACGGCATTCAAAACAAAATATGGGTTGTATGAATGGCTAGTTATGCCTTTTGGCTTAACTAATGCACCAAGTACGTTCATGAGATTAATGAATCATGTGCTTCGAGCTTTCTTAGGCAAGTTTGTGGTTGTTTATTTTGATGATATACTTGTCTATAGCAAAAGCTGTGAAGATCACATCAATCATCTTAGAGATGTACTTGAGGCACTAAGAAAGGAACACTTATTTGCTAATCTTGGAAAATGTATTTTTTATAAAGAAAGTGTCACTTTCCTAGGCTATGTCATTAACTCTCAAGGGGTTCAAGTAGATGAAGAGAAAATCAAAGCCATCAAAGAATGGCCCACCCCAAAATCCGTGGGAGATGTGAGGAGCTTCCATGGTTTGGCAAGCTTCTATAGAAGGTTTGTCAAGAACTTTAGCACAATAGCTGCTCCCCTCAATGAAGTGGTTAAGAAAAATGTGGGTTTTAAGTGGGAGAAAGCACAAGAGGATGCTTTCAAAGAACTCAAAGAAAAACTTATGCAAGCTCCCATTTTAAGACTACCAGATTTTTCTAAATCCTTTGAAATCGAGTGTGATGCATCTAATGTAGGAATAGGAGCTGTCTTAATGCAAGATGGACATCCTATAGCCTATTTTAGTGAAAAACTCAAGGGTGCAATGTTGAATTACCCCACCTATGACAAAGAATTTTATGATTTGGTGAGGGCACTTCAAACATGGCAACATTACCTCCTACCTAAAGAATTTGTGATACATACTGATCATGAATCCTTAAGGTACATTAAGGGACAAGGGAAACTTAACAAAAGACATGCAAAATGGGTTGAATTTCTTGAACAATTTCCCTATGTCATCAAGTATAAGAAAGGAAAAGCCAACATAGTGGCTGATGCTCTTTCAAGGAGGTATAGTTTGTTAGCTACCTTAGATGCAAAACTACTTGGTTTCGAAAACTTAAAGGGATTATATGAGCATGATTCCTTCTTTGCCGAAAAGTACCAAGCTTGTGAAACAATGGCAAAAGATGGATTCTATAGGCATGAAGGGTTTCTCTTCAAAGGGGATAAGTTGTGCATTCCCCATTGCTCCATTAGAGAGCTTTTGGTTAAGGAAGCCCATGAGGGAGGGCTTATGGGACACTTTGGTGTACCCAAAACCTTAAGGATTTTACAAGAACACTTTTATTGGCCACATATGAGCACACACGTTAAAGCACATTGTGATAGGTGTATAAAATGTAAAAGTGCCAAATCAAAGGTAAATCCCTATGGCCTCTACACTCCTCTCCCTATTCCTGAAGGACCTTGGTTAGACCTAACCATGGATTTTATTGTAGGATTACCTAGGACCCAAAGAGGAAAGGATTCAATCTTTGTGGTAGTGGATCGCTTTTCAAAGATGTCACATTTCATTCCATGCCAAAAGGTAAATGATGCACAAGAAATTGCTGATCGTTTCTTTAGAGAAATAGTACGCTTACATGGCATACCTAGAAGCATAGTGTCTGATAGAGATACTAAGTTCCTTAGTCATTTCTGGCGCACACTATGGCACAAGCTAGGCACCAAATTACTGTTCTCTACCACATGCCACCCACAAACTGATGGACAAACAGAGGTTGTCAATAGGACAATAGGAACATTATTAAGGGCTATGGTTCAAAAGAGTTTAAAATCATGGGACATATATTTACCTCATATAGAGTTTGCATATAATAGGAGCAAGCATTCTACTACTTTGCATACTCCATTTGAGATTGTTTATGGTTTTAACCCTTTAACTCCTCTTGATATTTTGCCTATCCCTAACTCTTCTTTTGTGGAGCACAAAGATGGTAAAGCTAAGGCCGAGTTTATTAAGAAACTTCATGCTAGAGTAAAGGCTAATATTGAGCGCAGATTGGCTTCCCAAACAAAGGCCGCTAACAAAGGGCGTAGGCGGATGATATTTGAACCTGGGGATTGGGTTTGGGTTCATTTCCGCAAGGAAAGATTCCCAAATGAAAGGAAATCCAAACTCTCTCCTAGGGGTGATGGACCCTTTCAAGTCTTGGAGCGCTTAAATGATAACGCCTACAAAATTGATCTTCCTGGTGAGTATGGTGTAAGTGCTACTTTCAATGTTTCTGATCTCTCTCTCTTTGATGTAGGAGATGACTATCCAGATTTGAGGTCAAATCCTCCGCAAGGGGGAGGGATGATGACATAGCACAACAGCAGCCTCCTACTGAAGCAGTCAAGGATATCACTGGACCAATGACTAGAGGACGAGCTAAGAAGATTAAGGAAGAGATGGGAAAGTTGGTGACCTACATTTTTAGGGATACTACCCTACAGAAGGACACCACTGCCCTACAGAAGGACAGCCTTGACCCTGGAATAGGACACATGGTCCTATGCACCACCCTAGACTAGGATACTCTTAATTGATTGTATTTTTCCTCCTAGTGGGCGCTAATTGTATGGGTTTAGTGGTTAGTAGATTGCCTTGCTACAAGGTATAGGAGGTCATGGGATCAATTCCCATGTAGGATAGTTTTATTTCATCTTTTCCCTTTTTCCTTAAGAGTGGGGCGCATGGGACATGGCTTTAATGGCTAAGTCATAGTTGAGCTAGGAGCCTCTTGGGGAGTGGGTTCAAATCCCACCTTGGATGAGTATTCACTCATCTTTTATTTTCTTTCTTATTTTTCTTTTCCTTGTAAAGTCCCACATCGCCTAGAGTAGGCCGCCCCTTCCCCCTCCTTCTCCTATATAAAGGAGCTCTCCCTCATGTAACAAAAACAATTGAATTTTGAAGTAAAGGCATTATGCCCATTTTTCTCCTCTTTGTGAGTTGAGAATCTCCTCCCTTGTGAGTTGAGTGTGCTTGGTGGTTGTTGCTTAAACCATGGATGAGTCTTATCTAATTCTCCTGAATTAGTGGCGACTGGCGATTGATCTTATCTGCTGCAAGAAAGGACTTGCATCAGTGGCGATCTTCCACTTCTTTTCCTCTCCATTTTTCTTTCATTTTCCTTCACTTTCTTTCATTTTCCACGTGAATATAGCTGCTGTTCCAGCACCTATATTTGCATTTTAATTGCTTAATTTTGGTTCTAATTGGTTTGCTTTGCTCAATTCTAGGTCCTTGGCAATTCCTGTCATCAATATCGGTGAACAAATCATTCAATCGCTTGGGTAATCCAACGCTTACTTAAGCCTTCACTACAATTCAATCTACAAAACAGCATGAAACATTATATTCGAATATAAGGGAAATGAACCTAGACACGAAGTGTCATGGTTCCCCAGAACTCCTACCGGAAATCCGGCAGAGTTTCCCCTGAAACTGGGCGTTTCCCAATTTTCGGCTTTCACCTGAAAACCAGCAAAATCATCAATACAGTTCATATTATACCTGGGCTAATCCAATTCTACAATAAAAGGGCCTCCATGGCCTAAATAATACATTCTCGTTAATTTTCACAAACATAAACCTTATTAATACTTAATAATAACGGACATTAAATGTCCTACATCTATCTATCAGCTGAGGAAGCAGGAGTGACCACCACATGACTCAAGCTCCTCATCCAATATCCAGAAACCCTAACCTGCACAACTGAAGGTAATTCCCCGTAACGTGGGGTGAGACTACGTCCCGGTGAGCATGATAATAGTGTGTGCATGTTCCGGGAGGCAAGACACATGGCAAACAACAATATAACAAAGGTGAACAGTTCATAGGACATTCATAATGGAAGTACAAGACATGTAATATCAATCATTCAAAGGCAGTCATAAAGGGAATGATAATCATAGGAAATCATGAACATGTCTATGCAACAATGCTCAACTCATAACTTCTCAATCATGTTCATCATAAAGGATTCATCAACAAAACCATGATAACTTAGACAATTAACAATAATTCACAAATACTAAATTCTGCACCATGGATTTTAACCTTTCCCTTAGGCTAGACTGAGCTCAGACTAACAGGAACCGTCGTCCCTGAAGGCCGGAAGACCTTACCTAAAACCTTTTCCAAGGCCATAAAGACCTTAACCATTACCAAAACATTTCTTTATCATTTTCATGAGGTCAAAGACCAAAAACCTTTTCCATGAACATGATGGGGGTAAAAACATACTCAAGCATGATCAAATACATAAACATAAGCAATTACATGCATAATCACATCTCAAATACTCATTCTCATGAAAACCCCCAATTTCCTCTAACCTAGGTTTACATTACAAAGGAATACACTCAAGTCAATAGCCCTAGCTTTCTCTAATCAACAATAACCATGAATTTAAGCAAGGGAAGGTAGAATAGGGATCATACAAGGGATTTTTCATAACAAATAAGCAAGTGAGTGAACCACACTCACCTTAGGGGAGGAAATAGGGGCGGATGAGAGGTGGAGAGGAGAAATCCCAAGCTCCTCAAGTGGTTGGGAACCTTAAAAATGCTCCATGATCTTCCATTTCTTCCTCCTTCAAGCTCCCAAGCTTCCCCTCTCTAGAACTTTATCTCCCTCTCTCTAGAAACCCTAGGAAGCCAAGGAAAATGAGGGGAGAGAGTGAACCCCTCTGTTTTTAAAAACTAAAATCGTGTATTTTCACTCAAGCCAATTGTTTTCGCTTGAGCGAATTTACACCAGAAAATAACCCTTCTCTAGACAATTCTCGCTCAAGCGAAATATTTTTCTCTTGAGCAAGTATGAGTCTGTTTTGGGAGTTCAAATGAGCTCGGAACCCTAGTATATAACCTATCAAACTGAAGCCCCGGAAGTTAGCTTTCTAACGGAAGTGGAATCACCGTAACTGGACACCCTTGGCTCTAGATATTTGCAAATTAGTGTACCAAGGTCATTAGGCCTAACCCCCAAAATCAAGCAATAACCTCAGTTTGTGCCCCTCTTGGTTCCAATTCAATTCTCTCCTTCTCAAACCTATTTCCTATCCTCCAAAACTTCTTCTAACTTAGTTCTTCTCATCCAAACCTTCCCCACTCTAATCCTTGATAAATCCATTCCCTTGACTACAAGGCTTATTCTTCCACGCTTAAAGGCTAAAATCTAGGGTGTTGCTTTTCTTTTTAACTCTTAGTCCCTCCTCTATATTCTTTTAAGACACATGGTTCCAAATGAATTTTCCCTAATTTATTGTCTGAAGTCTCATTTAACCTCCGAATTCTCATCCTACTTCTACATTCCTTTCTTGGCTAGGTCTATCGCCTAAGGTTTTTCTTATGTTTCCTAGGTTCCAGTTTTTGGGATGTTACAATTCTACCCCCCTTAAGGAATTTTGTCCCCAAAATTCGCTCCGATTATCTTTTAACTCCAATTCACCTCCTAACGACCGCTAGGTTGTACTCTTAGAGTCCTCCTAATTATTGTTTGTTATCTAAAACCTTTATTGCCCAAGGTGACTCAAGGCTCTAAGAGTTGGTTGACCTCCTAATCTTGCCTCTTCTACCTTCAATCTCAATTCTGGTTCTCATTGCTTCTATGAATCCCGTTCTAGGGCCGACTCGTTGCCTTACTATCCTCACCTCTCTCTTCTCTTCTCACCTTCGAAGTTAAGTTCCTAAGTTGACTCTCTTAATTCGCTCACGGCGTCTAGATCATCTAAAAGTGCACCCTTATGGTTCCTTAACTTTAAGTACTACCCCCGTTGATGCTGTGTTATCTTACAATCGTCCCTAAACTTGGAAAGCTCCTAATAAGTCCTATCTTACCCCAGGATTCCCCAACACGGCTTCCAGATGACTTCGGGTCATATTTAAATAAATTCACTCCTTCCTAATTTTTCCTCTCACCTGGGGGTATCCTAATGTCAAAGAGAAATGGGTGCCAGCTTTTGCTGCGCACTCTGATAATAAAAAAAAGAGTCGGGTTGGGTTTATCCCATAATACCCACCTACAATCGTTTCCTTGCCTATCTCCGACCCCCCGTACTAGAGTAATTAACTGCCTTGTTACATATGCTATGAGTCCTCAAATCTCCTTTTTTTTAATGGCTGCCCCCTTAAAGGCTTAGCCCTTCCTAGCAACACTATAGGCTCTAAGTCTTCCTCATGAAACTATCCTGCATTCCCAAGGAGCTGACTAGTTGAAACACAATCCTCTAACAACATCAAATTATCACTAGTATAAAATAACATACAGGTCTCGAGAAAAGAGTAAAGTTTGCAATCAAGTGAACACAGCTCAACAGAGTATTGAACCAGAAAATGACCCTTCTCTGCAAGATTCTCGCTCGAGCGAGACCATTCTCGCTCGAGCGAAAAACGTCCAGAGAGCCCTAAAAATTTTCCTGTTCTCACTTGAGCGAGATCATTCTCGCTCAAGCGAGATATGCAGAAAACCAATTCCTCAATTTTTCTGCATAATTCGCTCAAGCGAGGATAGGCTCGCTTGAGCGAGAACCCTACAACCTGATTTCCTTGTTTTAGACCCTCAATGCTTTTCTTACCAATTCCTTACCTCTGCTAATCCCCACTTATCATTATCAGATTACAACAACCCCTAACGAAACTAAGTTACGAAGAATTCCCCTTTAACATCCCTAAGCAAAACCAAGCGAAGGGTTTAGATTTATCCTTAACCACTAAAGTCCCAATACAAGGAAAAGACTAAGGAACCTAATTTACAGACTTAACTTTACTTCTAGTGACTTGGACAACATAACACTCCCCATTCATTTATAATAAAGCCTCAGAGCACTTTGATTACAGTAACAGGGAATCTTATTTCCTTAGACGTCTACAACCGAGTAGGCCTAACTCAAAGAGACCGACCATGATTGAAACTCAAAGAGTGTCATCAACCATCCAAACTTCTAGTGTTTACCTCCTAGCTCCACCGAGATTGTTCTTGAGGTTCTGACTAGGTAGCAAAGCCTAACCAAAACTCAACGTGAACCATAGGGCAGTAAGCACCAAGGACTAAAAGACCATAGGGCTCTAAAGTGAAACAAGGTAGCTATAGAGTCATGAGTTTACAAGGTACCACAAATATCACTTGGTTCCTAAACTAGGAAATCTTCCAATCAGTCACATGACAATTATGCATTAAATGGTTAAGGGCTTAAACAATTTCACCACCATCATAGCAAAATCATTAAACACCTAATGAGAAATCTAGCCGGTTACATAACAACTTGAGCAACTACTAAGGAAGTTAGGGTTGAAGGAACATCAACCATCAACATAAGCATGCACTAACAGGGATCTAAAGAAAGGAAAACAAATATGTGGGTCTAGAGGCCTTAATTCCATTCCTCAATTAGTCCTTAAGATCACACATACCTAATAAAGTAACTTAACCAAAAGCTAGGACTACACCCCCTTCACTAACGACATTAAGTTTCTATACCTTCCATGAGTCTCACACTTCTGTCCTGACTTCTACCTACCACATACCTAGTCCACTGAGCATGAGATTCGAAATTCACAAAATCCTAACTCTAAAGTCATTCACCCTGACCTTATAAGATCACCATTAACCTCCCGCCTACATGTCCTTCTAAACCATGCAACTCAACATACAAGTCATGCAACATCATTATAATTCATTCATCAAATCACCATCTAGCACACCAAGCATACAATCATTCAGGAAACACATATAACAACCAATTCAAGCAATCGTTCAAGCAGAAAGGAAAATTATCATTGTTTAAACACATTACGTCACCAAAGTTTGCTTACGAGTAGCCGACACTTTTCTAGCCTACTAGGGAGTCTATTTATCATTCCTTCCAAGTCACTTGTCTTCAACATTTACACTTTACCTCTCCTTCTAAGTGTGCCTCAAGTTTCCTAGGAGATAAGGGTATGTCCTATGAGATTTCTAGGGTCAAGATCTTTCTAGGAATTGAGCCTATGTCACTCTCCCTCTAACTATCATGTAGGTGGCTCTAACCATGTTAGAGAAGTGTCCCAATTCCCTCAACAAAGCACCCTAATTACGTTACTAACCATAATTCTGTGTACAACATAACCAGTAGAGGGGAGATCAGTCCCTAAACTTAGCATGAGGCACTGTGGAATTATAGTAAGTCACGGGCAACTAACCTAACCACAGTCCAATTGGATTGAACTGCTCTGATACCAAAATGTAACGTCCTAATTTCTAAATCCAAGAATAATGTCCGTTGGAAACACTATTCCCGAATTTCTGAAATTATTTCGCGCCATTTTTAATATCGGTGAACAAATCATTCAATCGCTTGGGTAATCCAACGCTTACTTAAGCCTTCACTACAATTCAATCTACAAAACAGCATGAAACATTATATTCGAATATAAGGGAAATGAACCTAGACACGAAGTGTCATGGTTCCCCAGAACTCCTACCGGAAATCCGGCAGAGTTTCCCCTGAAACTGGGCGTTTCCCGATTTTCGGCTTTCACCTGAAAACCAGCAAAATCACCAATACAGTTCATATTATACCTGGGCTAATCCAATTCTACAATAAAAGGGCCTCCATGGCCTAAATAATACATTCTCGTTAATTTTCACAAACATAAACCTTATTAATACTTAATAATAACAGACACTAAATGTCCTACATCTATCTATCAGCTGAGTAAGCAGGAGTGACCACCACATGACTCAAGCTCCTCATCCAACACCCAGAAACCCTAACCTGCACAACTGAAGGTAATTCCCCGTAACGTGGGGTGAGACTACGTCTCGGTGAGCATGATAATAGTGTGTGCATGTGCGGGGAGGCAAGACACATGGCAGACAACAATATAACAAAGGTGAACAGTTCATAAGACATTCATAATGGAAGTACAAGACATGTAATATCAATCATTCAAAGGCAGTCATAAAGGGAATTATAATCATAGGAAATCATGAACATGTCTATGCAACAATGGTCAACTCATAACTTCTCAATCATGTTCATCATAAAGGATTCATCAACAAAACCATGATAACTTAGACAATTAACAATAATTCACAAATACTGAATTCTGCACCATGGATTTTAACCTTTCCCTTAGGCTAGACTGAGCTCAGACTAACAGGAACTGTCATCCCTAAAGGACGGAAGACCTTACCTAAAACCTTTCCCAAGGCCATAAAGACCTTAACCATTACCAAAACATTTCTTTATCATTTTTATGAGGTCAAAGACCAAAAACCTTTTCCATGAACATGATGGGGGTAAAAACATACTCAAGCATGATCAAATACATAAACATAAGCAATTACATGCATAATCACATCTCAAATACTCATTCTCATGAAAACCCCCATTTTCCTCAAACCTAGGTTTACATTACAAAGGAATACACTCAAGTCAACAGCCTTAGCTTTCTCTAATCAACAATAACCATGAATTTAAGCAAGGGAAGGTAGAATAGGGATTATACAAGGGATTTTTCATAACAAATAAGCAAGTGAATGAACCACACTTACCTTAGGGGAGGAAATAGGGGCGGATGAGAGGTGGAGAGGAGAAATCCCAAGCTCCTCAAGTGGTTGGGAACCTTAAAAATGCTCCATGATCTTCCATTTCTTCCTCCTTCAAGCTCCCAAGCTTCCCCTCTCTCTAGAACTCTCTCTCCCTCTCTCTAGAAACCCTAGCAAGCCAAGGAAAATGAGGGGAGAGAGTGAACCCCTCTGTTTTTAAAAACTGAAATCGTGTATTTTCGCTCAAGCCAATTGTTTTCGCTTGAGCGAATTTACACCAGAAAATAACCCTTCTCTGGACAATTCTCGCTCAAGCGAAATATTTTTCGCTTGAGCGAGTATGAGTCTATTTTGGGAGTTCAAATGAGCTCGGAACCCTATCATATAACCTATCAAACTGAAGCCCCGGAAGTTAGATTTCTAATGGAAGTGGAATCACCTTAATTGGACACCCTTGGCTCTAGATATTTTTAAATTAGTGCACCAAGGTCATTAGGCCTAACTCCCAAAATCAAGCAATAACCTCAGTTTGTGCGACACCCTTAGTTATACCGCTAAGAATATCACATTGAAAAACGTAACCGTCGAATTTACTGTTTTAAAACTTAGAAAATACGAAAATATTTTTTTTTTTGAAAAGAGTTTAATCATCATCAACTAATCGCATTCTAATTCCATTTTAAGTATTCATGAAATTGTCCTTTCCTTAAGTCTGAAATTCATTTTCTAAAAATATCTAGACGATTCAATCATTCCGCATACATACACAACATACACGCAGATATAAGGGGATCATGGGGAAGAAACATCATAACATATATATAGAACCATAGTGTCAAAGTAATCCCGGAGTAAACAATATCACCATCAAAACAAGAGTTCTAGTAGTAGACTATAATAAATAAGACTTCAGCCAAAACGAAACAAAACAAAAGGTCACTAAATCAGAGCTGCTACTAACTAGACTCGTGACTACCCCCAGTTACGCTATCCTACTCGTCATCATCCGTCTCAGCAGGAATCCACCCACAACTCCTCCCTCCGGTACCCCCGAGGTTGATCATCCCAAAGTCTTCTGAGGGGTCGTCACTGGAAGAATCCTCTTCCGGCTCCTCATCCTCAGAGTCACCCTTCGGGTCTTCCTCTGGGTCCTCCTCCTCAGATGTAGTGTCATCAATCACGATCATGGTTGGCTCACTCGGACAGGAACGGCCAAATGCGTCAGGATATACGGGTTGTGGAGGTGACACCTCTGGACCGGGAGAGTAACAAGGGGAATCTGGCTCGCCCATGGTCGCCATCCGTGAGGACTGTGACGATGTCGATGGAGAGGGGCGATAACGACGATTGAGAAAAGTAGTGTAGCGACGGAGTCTAGGTGGAGTCTCAAACTCAAGGATCACCGGCACTGTGAAATCTATCTCCGGTACCAAGGGAAGGCTGGGATGAGAAATGGTAACGCGCACCTCCCCCTTGAAAACACATCGCCTAGGGACGTCTGTAATCCGCCACTGGCCCCGTGGCTCCCACCTCAACGTGATCCTCATAGTGGACATTCTGAAGCTCTCTAATACCAACTGTCGACGTGGCGAAGAAGTACGACGACAGGAAATAACGGAAGCAGAAAAGGAAGGGTGAGAACATCACATGAACTCATATCAAGTAGAATACAATAACTAGAGCATCCATAAAATATTCACAGACATTCACATAATCTTAATCACAAGTGTGTAATTGATGCTATCATGATGTACATAACTAATGCATGAGGGCCCGGGAAAACAACACCAAAAGCAGAGCACACAGCAACTGCTCGACCATATATGTACAATATATCAGGAGTATAGTCTGTACTAGCAAATAGTACGAAGAGCATTGCTCAATCTCTGGCCAAGACGATTTTCCGACTTCCAGACAAACTCACTGATTATGAAAACTTGAGAGCGACAGGATAGTCAAGCATGTACCCCGTTTACACGACAGTAGGGGGCGAGCCTACGTCACTTGTGCCATTTCGGGACCCGACTTATCCTCAGGGCTGGTCTCCTTTACCGGACCGCTGGTATTCTTTGCAAAACCCAGTGCACCCGTCCCATCCAGTTTCACACTGTACTAGAGTGGTATTGCCATATAGGTCGTAAGGCTTTTGAACCTTAATCATTATTGATGCACATGATGTATGTCACACCGCAAACACTTACAATATTACATCCTCACAGACAAGCCCATTGAATCTTGTCACGTCACCACTTTACCGTGGTGCAACCTCGTAGATTCAAGGTCTTTCTTTTAAGGAAAACCAAATCACGCTCTCTTGCCAAGCTTCTCAAGTTTTATGTAGAGAGAAGGTGTTGGTTATAATCTTTTAAGGTAGCTTGTGCTAGCTTTATTGATAATCATATTCATTTAAGTCCTACAATTTACTAAGGCTTATGGATATGTCTTATGAAAGGCATTACTAATTCTAATTTCATTTGTATGACTAATTAAGATTAGGCTCGACCTTTAATCATAACTAGTCTTCATTAATCGAATTTCAATTAATCTTTCCTTCTTTAATTAAGTCTTTAATCCTTACTTAAGATCCTAATTAATTTCTAATTATCCCTTAATCTCTTCCTTAATCTTGGATTAGGGTTTTTAATTATGCTTGATTAAGGTTAAATTATAATTAATTAGTTTTTGATCGTCGTTAGAGATTAATTACTTAATTAACACTTATATTAATATTAATTATCTTTAGACTTAATTAATTATTAATTAACTTAAGTAATTTAGGCCAATCAACTTAGGTGATTAAATTAGTTAAGTCTACTAATTAATCCTAAGTTTAATTTTCACAACTTAGATTAGTGTTGAAGTTCAACCCTAATCTAAGCCTAAGCCCATGAATTATTTTTAGTTGTCTTTTAAATTGAGTTTTGACTTTCTTTTGAAGGCTTTGGGACTAAACAAAAGCCTAAAGGTTATTGGACCCATGAGAGCCTATTTTTATTCATAATAAATAAAAATGTGACTTTTAAATAGATTTTTATTTTAGTTAAAATAAAAATCTGAATTTAATTACTTAATTTAAAAACTTATCTTATTTGCAATTTAGTCCTTTTTGTTACAAATTTATTCTTTAGTCCTTTTGGACCACCAAAGCCCATAAACATGTTTTCAACATACCCTTGACCCTTTTTAAGATCAAAAAGGTATTCTTGATGAGTTTCATCAAGAACAACTCATGAACATCAAGAACAACTTGAATGTTCATCAAAACTTCAAATTTTTCACAACATCCAATCTTCACCAAAACTTCACACATTCATCAACAAACAATCTAAATGCCAAATATCATACTAATCCACTCAAAATCATCCACATACACATTAAAGTTCATAACTCCTATTTTCAAGCTCATAAACACTATTTTTCAAGGATCAATCATCAAAACAATTTTGCAAATCCATCCAACCACATGCATGTTCATCAAATCATCATCTAAACACATTACAATCATCAAAACAATTTTAGAATATATGCAGCTCCATCTTCACTCTCTTGGCCGAGAGCATCAAGGAAAAAGGGAGAAATTTTGCAAAAATTTTAGCTTGGCTTGCATGCATCCAAATCCATCAATTAAACACATTTCAAGCATCAAAACAAACATGCAAACATCAATCACAACCCAGCTCAACAGATCCGAAAATATACATTCAAAGAAGTTCCAAAAAGATGATTTTTCAAGTAAAAACAAGGTTAGAAAAGCAAGGATTCAAGGGTAAATCCTTGACTCTAGTTACAAAGCCTACTAGAGTTCAAGTTCTCCCCCCCTTTACCTATGAAATTTCTCAAGAATGAGGTGCAGAAACAGCTCACAAAATAGCCCAAAAATCCCTCCTTGGAGTCACCAACAAGAGCTTTGCAAGGCTAGAAGGCTTAGTGTTTAAGCTTAGGGTTCAAAGATGGAACCTTAGGCTTGAAAGTGTTTGGAGAAAAATGGAGGATTTGAGAGAAAAGAGAGAGAGTTCACGGCTTCAAGAGGAAGAGAAAGAGAGAAATGAGAGAATGAAATGGAGACCTTGCATGTTAGGAAAGGAAAATGAATAAATGTTTTAATGTTTAATACCATAATTTTCCTAAGCTAGACACTTGTCTTGGAAGGAAGGAAGGAAGAGACAAGTGTCTCTCATGCAACACACACACACATGCACGGTTTCTAGAAGGAGGAAAGGAAGAGTTGTGCAAATTTTCTGGCCCGGATCAAGAGTATTCGGGCCCGGTTCAAGAGACAGAAGGGGCAAAAAGGTCATTTTCACAGAAAAACCCCAAAAATTCCCAAAAATTCCCTAAAAATAGGAAATTTAATTCTAAAATCCAAAAATATAAATTTTGATGATTAAAAAAAAATTTAATCACTCAAAATCCAATAAAACACTCAAAACAGCAAAAAACGGCAAAAATGGCAAAAACGGTAAAACGCGGGCGTTACAGTTTGTGCCCCTCTTGGTTCCAATTCAATTCTCTCCTTCTCAAACCTACTTCCTATCCTCCAAAACTTCTTCTAACTTAGTTCTTCTCATCCAAACCTTCCCCACTCTAATCCTTGATAAATCCATTCCCTTGACTACAAGGCTTATTCTTCCACGCTTAAAGGCTAAAATCTAGGGTGTTGCTTTTCTTTTTAACTCTTAGTCCCTCCTCTATATTCTTTTAAGACACATGGTTCCAAATGGATTTTCCCTAATTTATTGTCTGAAGTCTCATTTAACCTCCGAATTCTCATCCTACTTCTACATTCCTTTCTTGGCTAGGTCTATCGCCTAAGGTTTTTCTTATGTTTCCTAGGTTCCAGTTTTCGGGATGTTACATAGATCATATTTGCTTGATTCTAAAGTTGTTGTTTTTACTGACCATGTAGCATTGAAGTTTCTAATGAAGAAGCTAGATGCAAAACCAAGGTTAAGTAGATGGATGTTGCTACTTCAAGAGTTTGATTTAGAGATTAGGGACAAGAGCGGTGCAGAAAACATGGTAGCTAATCATTTAAGCAGAATTGAGAGAGCACCTGACTCCCTCCCTATTCATGATTCTTTTCCTGATAAACAACTTTTGGAGTTGCGTGACACTACCCCTTGGTTTACTGATTTAGTTAATTACTTGGTTGCATTTGTTTTGCCTGCACATGCATCTAGGGCACAAATAGATAAACTTAAAAGTAATTCCAAATACTATGTGTGGGAAGATCCCTACCTATGGAAATGTTGCAACGATCAAGTTACTAGGTGTTGTGTGCCAGATCATGAGTTTAATTCCATTCTAGATTTTTGCCACTCATTTGCATGTGGTGGACACTTTGGACCTCAACGTACTACTAGAAAGGTTTATTTGCCTACCTTGTTTCGTGATGCTTACAGGTATTGTAAGATTTGTGAATAATGCCAAAGAATGGGAAACATATCACGTAGAAATAAGATGCCTCAACAACCATTGTTGTTTTATGAGGTGTTTTATGTCTGGGGCTTTGACTTCATGGGACCTTTCCCTAACTCTTTCGGTTTCATTTATATTTTATTATCCGTGGATTATGTTTCTAAATGGGTAGAATCAAAAGCCACCCACACTAATGACTCTCGTGTTATGATTGACTTTGTTAGGTCTAACATTTTTAGCAGGTTTGGGATTCAAAGGGTAATCATCGGCGATCAAGGATCTCATTTCTGCAATAGGAACATGACATCCTTGTTGAAGAAATATGGGGTGATGCACAAGATGTCTAAACCATATCATCCTCAAACAAATGGTCAAGATGAAGTATCCAACAGGGAACTCAAACAAATTCTGGAGAAAACGGTCCAACCGAATAGGAAGGACTGGAGCAAAAGGCTTGATGATGTTTTATAGGCTTACAGAACAACTTATAAAACTCCTATAGGGATGTCCTCTTACTGGATAGTCTTTGGAAAAACATGTCATCTACTGGTAGAGATTGAGCACAAAGCATATTGGGCTGTTAAGCAATGCAATTTGAACTTGGATGAAGCTGGAATACATAGAAAGCTTCAATTGTAAGAACTTGAAGAAATTCGGTTAGAAGCATATGAGAATTCCAGAATTTACATGGAAAATACCAAAGCATTCCATGACAAGATGATAACAAGAAAAGAGTTCATTATTGGACAAAAAGTGCTTTTATATAATTCTCGTCTTAAGCTGATGCCTGGTAAGTTACGTTCTAGATGGTTAGGTCCATTTGTAGTTACTAATGTTTTTCCTTATGGTGCAGTAGAGATCACAGATGAGACAACCAAAAAGGTCTTCAAGGTAAATGGACATAGGCTTCAGCCCTTCTATGATGGTTTTCAAGAGCATACGGTGGAAGAGGTGCACCTGCACAATGCCACCTACTTGGCTTGACTTAAAGTAGAAATTTCTCTTCCCAATTTTTTCTCTTAAGTTATTAGTGTTAATGATATGTATTTTTCATTTTGTTGATTATGTGGGGAGAGTTTCTAGAGTTTTCATTATTTTTTATTTTATTATTATTCCGTTTGTTGTTCAATCCTTCGATTTGTTCTCCTTAACTATTATATATATAGAACAATCCATCCTTGCACTAAATAACTTTGTTATAAGAGAATGAATGGAGGAAACCCTCGCCAAGCTCAGAGTTCGGTTCCATACTCTCCCTCAAGACGATCTCAAGAAAATTTACAAATGTAGACTTGAAAGGGTGAAAGTACTAATGCACTCAAGCCTTCCTGAGGATGTATGTTGGATCATCGAGGCCAAGGTACGCTTAGCAGGTGAATTTCAAGATTCATTTTCTAGACATTTGTCAGGAATGGGTAGGAGTTCTTTTTCTAAATAAAGAAGAGCAAAAAGAATGCAAGTTTATTTTAGGTGTGTAAGATGGAATTGTAACTTGAGATGTATGAGTGTCGAAATGACCTCTATTAATCGAGAAGATAAAATTAAATTCATTAAGGATGGATTGAGTAAGGAGTCTTTGGATAACATTAGCCAGGCTCTTGAGATGCATCCTAATGGACATGTTCAAATGGTTCTTGATTTAGCTGAATTATTCCAAAAAGAGAAGGAACAATATAGTTTTGGGAATCTGACTCTAAAAGACCCTATTTGCTAGTTTATAAGAAAATTTGATGGGAAGCAAATCCCCAACTCATATAAGGCATTCAAGCCGTTACTAGACGAAAAACCAAAGGAAGATGTGAGCCAAAATCACAACTACTGTTCATATGCATGCACATCTTTGAATTCTTTTCACTTGTATCTTTTTAACTTTATAATTCATGCATGTCTTTAATTAGTTTTGTGTTTCTTTTTAGTTGTTTCTTTTTTTACTTTATAATTCACGCATATCTTTGTTTATCAGTACTTATCTTTTCACTGACTAACACTTATAAAAAAATCTGACAATTTGATCTTTGTGCCAATTATTCCATCTTTATAAATTCTCACTCTCACAAATGATTGATACAACAAAATTTCTTTCTTTAATGAAACCGCAGGACCATCTACACGTAGATTCCACAACATTTGTGTCTTTGGTGGAACCAATCTCGGAAAGGATGAAGCATTCCGGCATGCAACTTATGACCTTGGTAAAACATTAGCTGCCAGAAAAGATCACTGATGTGTATGGAGGGGGAGTATAGGGCCTGAAGGGTTGTACATCACGAACTGCAATCATAAGAGGGAGCAAGGTTTTGGGTGTTTCTCTAAAGGATGATAATAACTAGAAGACCACAAACCTTACCCTAGGCACTGTACTGAGGGTTTCAACAATGCAGGAATGTGTGGCACAAATGCTATACAATTCTGATGCATTCATTGCATTACCTAGTGATATCGAAACCTTAGAAGACATCTTCACCATTGTTTCTTGGGCCAATTCTATCTTTCACCAAAAACCATTAGAATTCTTAAATGTTAATGGATTTTATAATGGTTTGTTATGTTTTCTTGAAAAGGCTATGCATCAAGGATTCATACCTCAAGCACTGCACTGAATCATGACATCTTCTTCAAATCCTAAACCCTAAACCGAATAATGGTTTAGGGTTTAGGGTTTAGGTTGGGGGGTGGAAAAAGATGGTCTTTTTTTTAAAAAAAAAAATTAATAGGATGTTAGAGTAAAAAGTTATGCTTAACTCTTGATACACATTCCGTTAGTAAAAAAATATAAGAATTTATGTGTTTTTATTTTTAAGCTTTCCAATAAAGTTAATAAGTGTAAAACAAAACATAGAGAAAGAGGTGATTTTAAGATTTCATAACATGATTGAATTGATTGCCTAACATCTTGAAATTAATTGGTTTGGCAACAAAGATTTGAATTGAGTGGATTGATTTTGATAGTTAGTAGTCGTGAGGATTTAAGCCTTGTTGACAAATTAAACTTTCTTTCTTGTGTGATTTTTACCCATGGAATTTGTTACTTCAAAACTTGCTTTGATTTTTTTTGAAACTACACTTGCACATGAATGAACGAAAATGATTGAGGCAAGTTTTTCTTTCACTTGAATAAATTACCCAGTTAAATATCCAACCTTACATGATTTTCCTTTGAATCACCCTTTTAAACCCTTATTTGTTGTTCTCCATTGCCCACTTAAGTATAAAACCAAACTTTTACCTAACCGTACGGAATAAAAGAGTATTGGATTTATCATAAGAATGGATTCTTGAACAAGTGTGGGGGAATGTTAATTATGTGTGTTGCTACATGCTTAGTGCTTCTTTGTTATGTAAAAAAAACCTAAAAAAAGGGAAAAAAAAGAGAAAAAAAAATATATGCAAAAAAATGAAGAATCCAAATGATTGAATGATGTATCTAAACTTCAATGTTTGATTTCATATGTATCTATCACACTTGTTACTTAGACTTATTCACCAAACCTCTTTTACTCTCTTCTGTTTAACTTGTCATATCTATTTATACCTCTCCATGATTGTCACTCCATTAGTACTCTAATAAAGACCTCTTGATTTGTGGATATATGTGTAATTTGCAGTGGATAAGTAGAAGATAAGAAAGCTTGTGATAGTGCAATTTTCATGGGTCAAATTTGAGAGAAACACACACCTTTCAAAACTTGAGAGATTGAGAGTACTTCTTGCTAGGCTTTATCAATTTGAATCTATTCTTTTCAATTGAAGTTGTCTTTCTAATATATTTGAGATGCACAAAGATAAGAAGTCATGAATGTTATGATGTCTTGTAATCACCTCTAGCATGTTTTCTTTGCATTTCAATAATTTCATTGGAAAAGAAGTCATGAATGTTATGATGTCTTGTAATCACCTCTAACTCATATTTTCTTTGCATTTCACTAATTTCATTGGAAAGCACTTCTTTGAGTCATTAATAATTTATGCTTGTATTCTAATTTTTCCCGGGACGTGTAAAAGGTAAGTGTGGGGGAATTTTATAAATTAAAATCATACACATTAATCATCCCTCAAAGTTAACCTTTTTATACATCTTTTATACTTAATTAACAAGTCATAAGTATATTATGTCAATTCAGGTTCATATTGAGCTTAATTAATTATATTTTTCAGCATTATATTGTTTTCGAATTTCAAGCATAACTCGATTTCTAGACATCTAAAAATTATGTACTTTATATTGTAGGGAAGATAAAAGAAAGCCATACAACTTTGATAAAGAACCCAAAAGCTAAATCAAATGGCTAGTGGGTCAAAATGAGCTTCGAAGACGGAATACCAGCATTACATGAAAACTTGACCAACACTCAATGATTGGGCCATAACTTGGGAAAGAAAACTCCTTTTGGGCTCAACCCAATGGAATGTGAAAGCTATGATCCAGGGATTGATTTCATTCTGCCAGCTTGATGATGAAATGCTCGGTGAAAGTGGGAGAAAAGTTGGCGAATGATAGCTAGAGTAGGTGAATAATTCAAAGTAATGGACAAATGCATTAGGTAATTGATCAATAAGTCCATTTATGGACAAAATATGCTTATTCATGGCTGAGTGATAATATTTGGAATGAAATCTTTTCCCCTCCTATAAATAGGAGGGCTTGCTAGTGAGAAGATCATCCAAGTTGTAGTAGAAGTTACTAAGAGTTTCATTTACTTTTGTTCATCCTTTTGTAAAGTCTTCAAGGAAGTTTAAGTTTGTATTCAATTCTAGGAGTCAAGCTTATTTTCATCTTGGTTTTGAGGTTTGATCTTCATTCACATGCTCATTTAATTACATTTACCTTGCTTTTCTACTCCACTTGCTTCAATTTCTTATTTCTTTTATCAAAGATTGATTGATTAACATGTTTTGGTTATGAAATTTGTTATTGATGTATGTTGTACTCTTGATTGGTTAATCATCATTCAACGATTAAAAAGCATAAAGTAAGTAATTGAATCGAAGGTGTTCATTTTATTATTTACTTCAATTGGGTTCCAATTATAAAATTGATTTGGATCTAACAAAAGATTGGTGGTTATTAGATCTAAATAATCTTAATTAATTGAATTCTGGAAATTATATTAGTAGTGAATCTGAGGGATCATTGTAGGAGTTCCATATGAAGCTAAGTTAATAGATTTAATCTCTTAAATGCATGTTATTAATAACCAATGATTAACCATGAAAATAGCCTATGAGATCCTTGGATTGATATTGTCTTAAATTGATTCAACCTTTGCTTTTAATTTGATCTTTTGTTTTCTTCAGTTATTCCAATCAATTAACCCCCCCCCCCAAAGAAGGGTTAATTTGAGTGGATCTTCAGGGTTCGAACCGGTTTGTACCATTCTACTACAAATAGTTTGCATATCAGATAATTAAATTTTGTGCAAGTTCAACAATTTTCATGCTTGATCGGGAAGCTTGGGAGTCTAGTTTTTGGCTCATGCTTGGCTTCATATTTTGATGAACTTATACTTTTGTATAGGCATGTTCGTTATTTTCTTTTGGTGGGATATTGTGGTACAGGTGTAACCTTTTGTGGTTTTATTTCTACCTTCTCAGGACACATGTATGATTGTATCCCTTCAATGCCTATAGCGATGTAATTTGGTATTGTTATGCCACTTTTTGGCTAATTCTTATTGGATGATGTATATGATTAGTTGTCTTTATGCTTAAGTGACGTTGGAACGCCTAAGCGACTGTTATGGAATAATTATATGTTGATGCTCATAATTGTGCGAAATAATTTCATAAACTTGAGATTTTGTCTCCAACGAACATTATTCTAAGTCAACGGAATTAGGACGTTACATGTGTGTGGGGGGGGGCAGTCATCCAATGTAACACTACAAAATAAATTTTAATGAAAAATCCATCAAGGAATCAAACCTGTTAAGCAAAACTCATAGTATTATTTAGTTTTAAAACATAGAGCTCACTTTATGCATAATTTCTTCAATTTATAATAGTTGAAAGCATAGCCTATATCCTAATATCACCCTTCTTATTTTTCATAGCCTTTTTTTAATACATTTTGATGCAAAAAGTTTAAATATACTCTTTAAATTTAGAAATTCTAATCTAGGGCAAGACAAAGCCTCAGGTCATTTTATCAAGGAATTTAATTAGGCAAGGTTAAATTATTTCTTGTAGATACAATAAATAAACTGACAAAAATGGATTAGTTTATACAAGTGCAAAGAATAGAAAAGGACATTTGATTTTAATTCAATGCTTAAATAATAATATAAATAATATGCTTATTTTACATGTCAAATATGGAATCCTTAAATTTCTTAAAAATGAAATGGTTGCCAATTACATTAATAGCAATTCTAAGATCCAATTTTCAAGATATAACTTTATATTGACATATTGATATATTCTAAATCTAAATTTAAATTATTATCTAACTAAAGTTGATTTTGTTTAACCCTTAGATTTTCAAATAGTCCAAATACTAAAATTCATTCACAAGAATTAATATTAGTTTATTATATTAACTTAATTAATATTACTTTGAAATTAATTAAGGAAAGACAATTATAAGAGTAAAAATCATGAAGAGTCTCCGAGTAAAATAAATGAGACTTATATTTATTAAATTACACGGTTGGATGAATCTTAAGTTCCTTTTTACTGATGCCAATCAGGGCCATTTTGGGGAATTGACCAAAAGCCTAAATAGGTTGTACTTCAACCATTCTAAAGGTGAAATTAGTAAAACAACTAATTTTAATTAAGGAGAGAGCAATTGTCAGTAGATTAAAAGTGAGAAATCAACTTGCTCAGATTGTATAATGTGATGACGGTGTGAAACAAGGATTGCTGGAAGCATCTGATCTAATAATCCATCAACTATGAAGAAGGAAACAAAACCGACGGTCGTGCAGATGATGAGAAACAAGGTTTAAACGGGATGATAACCTTTCGTATTAAGCCCAAAGTGAGGCATTTGATGGTCCATGTGTAGAGTTGCGGATTGCAGGTTGCAGTGCTAGCTGGAATGTTTTGTGTGAGCATTAGGCATAATGTCCACGTGGTATTATCCTGTTGTCTATCACTACACATAATGGGAAATAGTGAGCGGTGATTGCCTGGAATGACTATAAAAGGGTGGAATGTTCTCTGGTACATGTGGGCGAAGAACTGTTGCTGGCAGGTATTTTTTTAATTTGCATTCTTGGAGCCAAAATTTTATCGTCGCAATGCAAGACAACTAACCCTCCTCGATTGCTGTAAAAGGGGGATCGAAGGGATTGTTGATACACCACAAGTATCGCTTCAGTTGGTTTTGAATCAGGAAACACCGATCAATATTAACGATCTTTTTGTATCTTGCGCTTTCTATATGGCATTTCTTGTAGACAAGGTTAGCGACATCGTTGTTGGAAGGTAGAATTGGAAGCTAAAGGTTCGTGTCATAAGGCTCTGGGACATGTGCCCGGTTGAGCATCCCGACAATCCTTTTGCTGTGGAAATGGTCCTAATCGTTGCTCAGGTGTGTTGAAAATGGATGTATTCTGTTTCTGAATGAAGTTCAGATCTAGTTTTTAGAAACGTAAATGACATGACTCTGAGTTGCTAATAGTAGTTTTGCATTATTTGTTTATGCACGGGACCATGATTCAGGCATCCATTAGGAAATCGATGCTTAGAAAATTGAGGGGTTTCGTTGTGGAGGGTGAAGTTTATAGGATGAGTTATTTTTGGGTTGTGAAGAACACTGGGTCTTATAGGGCTACTATGCATGAATTCAAAATACTTTTTCATGCCAAAACTAAGGTAGCTCAATCAGTGAGTGTTTTTATTCCACTGTATGGACTATCACTGAAAAACTCTGAAGAAATTTCGTTAACTGGTGGACAGTCGGAGTATCTTATTGGTGAGTGTTATTATGTGGTTCTAATACATTAATGCTTTAGCATTTGTTAAAAAGAGATAAGGTTGATTTCAATATAGTGTTGTTTCTGTTTGTCAAACTGGGTTTCTGTGAAGGACAGAAGGACCACGAAGATAATGTTGCTAGAGTTGGCTGATGATAGGTATGGCAAACGGTGTTGGATGATTTATCCGAGATTTTTTAGTGGGCTTCATAAAATATTTTCTTTCGTGTGTCATAGCTTAGGAATTTATGGGAAACAAATTTATCATGCTATGTTGATTTGTTCCCGCAAAGTCATTGTTATTAATGAACTATTGTTATTGGTTGTGTTATCTGTTGTTTTCCACAGGGGTAAGATGTAGTGTGCGTTGTTCGGTGACTATGTGGACATCGTGAAGGGGTTCTTGGCTTCCTGGGGAGGAGAGTTTCCCATTCTTCTCTTGTAATTTGTGAAGGTTAAGACGTATAAAGGTACAGAAAATTTATAGGTGAATGGTATTGGATTGAAATCATCATTGTCGTGTAATGTAACCTTTGAACATCGTTTTGAATCGTGATTAATGTGGTAGACTATATAAATGTTAGGTACAATTGTTCTCCAGAATGTCATGAACATGTCTAGGCTTATTTGGATGCCAGAATATACAGAAATAGAAGAATTGAAAAACAGGTTGTGTGTGGTTTACATCAATATGCATGTTGTTGTAGATGCTACCTTTCAAGAGTCCAGGATTTGAACATGAAATGCTGATTTCAGCAAATGATGTGTAAGCATGATGATCAATATTGGTTTTGACTTTAATATGCCCATGGGACATATTGTTGATGATAACAGAGCACCACCACTGAAGGAAGAGTTTCTTACAATGTATCCGAAGAAGACGATCGCACAACTTCACATGACTGAGGAGGTAGACCATTTTGTATATTGATAGTATAAGTTTTAATTTATCTGTTGAATCATGATTACTAAAATTTATTTTTGGGTCTTTTAAATTTTTACCTATTTAAATGGTTCCTGTTTTTTGGGCCGCAGGAAGGGCTATTTATAGTTCTTGGGACAATTGTTGTAGTACTTGGAGATGGGTTGTGGTGATACATGGCATGCAAGCGCCACAAGTTTGTGACAGTTCAGGGTAATGAATATTTCTGTGGTGCATGTCAGTTGAAGACCAAGGGAGTCACTCCAAGGTGTGTAGGTTGGTTTACAATGTCTTTGTTTGGTCTACACATTTGAAAAGAAAATCAATATGTTGAGCTTATTTTTTGTAGGTTCAAGATCAAATTGGAAGTCTTCGATGGTGAAGATACAACTGCATTTATGGTCTTTGATACTGAGTGTGAGCTGTTGAAGCAATCTTGTGCTGCATTGCTGGAATCTATGGAGGTAAGTTATTTTCGTTACAGATGTGTTGTCTGTAACGTCCTAATTTCTTAACTCAAGAATAATGTCTGTTGGAGACAAAATTCCTGAAACTCTGAAAATATTTCGCGCCATTATCGATACCAGTAACAAACACACTCATGAAACACTTAGGTAACTCAAACGATTACATGAGCCCAATTACAATCAGTCATACATCATGAATCTCTTAATCTATATACCACTTAGTGGCTCACAATAACAATCATTCATAAATACAAAAATTCTTAATATAACTGAACATGGTCTAACACGTATACATCAAATCCCTCAGGGGGCTCAGAATATAAAAAAAAAAAGGAAGTGGAATGATCCACTTAAAGAGCTTCACAGTCTCCAACTGTGCATCCGGCTACACAATCTTGCATATCTAAAATAAACCCACAATATGGGGTGAGACTAATGTCTCAGTGAGCATAACTATGCAATCATATAGTGTGGAGAAAACATGCACATGTCATGCACCAGAAGGTTCACAACTTATCTCAATACCATAACTCAACTCAACTTAAACATGATATCTAATGCCAAACTCAAATTAGATATGCTATGCATGGCTTGCATTACCCGATAGACTGGATCTTTTCACTGATTCTAGGGCTAGACCTAAGCTCAGACTACAAGGAACGTCTTCCTTGGGTACTAATAATCACTGCCATTAATTGTGGGTCAAAGCCTGAGTTTTAACTGGGGACTGAAGTCCAATTAATTGAGGACCGAAGTCCAATCTTGACTAATTGAGGTGAACTGGGACCGGAGCCAAAACTGGGCCGAAGCCGTTTTTACTAGGGTCGAAGCCAAATTCATTTTTAACTGTGAGTCAAAGCTCAAATTCATTTTCCAATTAACTGGGGCCAAAGGCATTAATGCGATGCTCACACATAACAAATAGCACACACCTCATGACAGATCTAAACATTATCCTAGCAAGAATAATACCCTAGCATGTGAACCCCATGCTTAAACCCCACAATTATCAAAGTTCACATATGATTTATGAATGTACAAAACAACAACAAAGAAATGGGTGGAACCCTAAGCATCCGGCCACATCCCAAATCCAAACTTCTAATCAACACTCATGCACTACAAATCATAGAAGACCATCAACCAATCAAACACATACAAGACTAAAGGAAAGGGAAAGGGGGATTAGGGTTCATTCAAGGGATTCAAGCAAGAATGAGAGTGGGTGTGTGAGCTATACTCACCTCAAGTGAACTAAAGAATATGGAGAAATGGTTGAGGCAGGGACGGATTCAAGGGGGGGCAAGCATGGGTCTTGCCCCCCCTCCCCCATTCTACTATACTACATATTACATACAAAAAATAAAATATTATTAATATATATGTAATAAATGAAAAAAAATTAAATAAAATGAGTGTGATACATTTAATTTTTATAACATAAATGTACTATATATATAACTTAAATAAAAGATATGATGAATTTGATTAATATTTAATATCTATTATTAAAAAAAATTCCGGCCCCCCCTTCGTATCATTCCTGGATCCGTCCCTGGGTTGAGGGGTTGAGGATCCTTGGCTTCTCCTTCTCTCTCTAGAAATTTCTCTCTCTAGAAGTGGGAGGAATGGAAGAAAAATGAGAAAAAGAGCTCAAACCATGTTTTTAAGGTATCCTGTCAACGCGCTCTCGCTCAGGCGCACTTGAGCGAGGCTGAGCGAGCATGCCTTTCTCGCTCAGGCGCGCTCGAGCGAGACCGGGTGGAATTTCATCAAGAAATCCCCCATTCTAACTCTGTTTTCTCGCTCAGTCTTCGCTCGAGTGAGTCTGGGTGAGGAAACCAGAGTAAAATCCCTCATTCCTGCTGATACCCTCGCTCAGGGGCGCTCAAGCGAGCCTAGGCGAGATTACCAAAATAGAAACACTGCTTTCTGCCTGACGCTCTCGCTTGAGCGAGCCCTTCTCGCTTGAGCGAGAGTCTCAGGACTCAAACTCCTTATTTTCAATCTTCTTTTCTTCTAACTTAGTTCTACTTCCACCTTCCTAGCTAATTCAGCTTCGAACCCTCCTTTCCTAGTTCCTCTTTATAAAAATACCCTTCTAACCTAGTTCCTTAATTTAACCATCTTCCTCTCAGTTTCGTCAACTCTCTAAATTTAGTTCTTTCTATTTCAATCCAATTCCCTCGTCTAAACCTCTACTTTCTTCCTCATCTTTATAATTTGCTAGCCTCTCCTCCTCAGGGTGTGACCCCTCCTAAGGTTGATCTACAATTATGTTGGGCTTAATACCTGGCTTCCCTTCTCAATTCCCTTTAAAACTCCCGAACTCTCACTAAGTTTCCTATCTCTTCTCTCAATTTTCCCTCAAACCCTCAAGTTTTACTCTACTTCTAACTTCCCTCTCTTCGTAGGGTTCGCAGTATAAGACTTTCACTATATTTTCCAGGCCTTAATTTTTAGGATATTACATTGTAATTGCTGTGGGGTGCTTTAGTGTTAGGAGAAACATTGAATGACA
The DNA here is from genome assembly GCA_026901365.1 of Sesbania bispinosa. Classification (NCBI taxonomy): domain Eukaryota; kingdom Viridiplantae; phylum Streptophyta; class Magnoliopsida; order Fabales; family Fabaceae; genus Sesbania; species Sesbania bispinosa. Next base: position 269,177 of record QLOH01000019.1, read on the forward strand.
ATTTGGTCTTTGGAAAACTTAGGAACCTGAGACTAGGGACCACCCTGATGAGTTTTATGAAATGCTTGGAATGGAAATTTTTTCAAGGTTGCGAAAGAGGGAGAACATTCATTTCACTATGATGACACATACAGGGTGAAAAGGATTTGTGATGACGTAGCAATCATTGAACAATTCAAGAATGAGATGGAAATTTGCACTTCTTAGAAAGTAGGCATTGTTGAACTTGTTAAATTTTTTCCTTGGACAAAACTTGTGATTTTAATTGTCAGTCCATTTATTTGAAAGTAGGGCTTGTGTCTCTATTTACTATCGTGTTTTAATTCTTAGTGGCTGTTTAGTATGCCAACTCTCATGGCATAGAATGAAAGTTTCCCTGCGTTTTCTGCTGTCTATGCAGTTTATATTATGTATTATGTCTATGTTATCGAGCCAATATAAATAATGAGCACAAGATGACATTCAGTTAACTTTCTTTGCATAGCAGTGACACCAATTTGCATAATTGTGTATTGTTTTTGTACGTCTTCATTCGTATTATTGCTACACCCATTCAATAATCGTTGTTGAAATTGACCCAAACAGGTAACCGTTAGAAGTCGATTATTTAGTTTAGTTTGTCATGTAAAAGGACTTACACATGTTTGTTTGAATGGGAATGTACATATATATGTAGTGAGAATTATTTAGATCAATGTTTGGATAAAGGAGTTCTTTCTTTGAAGCACGAAATAAATTGGTTTAGGGTTTAGGTTTCTTTGTAAAGAAACTCCCTTTGTTGAAGAAATATATTAGGGGTTGTTATGATCTCTTGAATAATCGACCCAGTTGTTTAACTTGGAAATTTTTTCCCGTAATTAATCTCTGTAACGTGCAAAGAAATTATACCCTACCTTTCCAATTGTAAGCCTTTAATTTTTTTCACCATGTATTTCATATTGATATTGATTTAAGGAGCCCATTTTTCCAAAGGAACGTTCCCTTTGCTTTTAAAAAACATATTTTTTCACTAATATGATATAATAGAGCATTGGATCTGCTACTAAGAGCATTTTTGGTCTTCTTTTAATAAAATAATGACATTATTTTCTTTATGTAAATGATTATAAATAACGTCTCATAGAATAACTATGATTGGCCCCAAAAACTTTAGACATTTAATTTATATCTGATAAATCGTATCTTTCCTATCAAATTTTTTAGAAACATGTTAATTGTTTTGTCATAATTGTGTTTTGAATTGTAATTTCAACATAATAATATCTTTATTTATAATTCATTTATGATTTTAATATATTAATATATATGAGATATGTTGAAGTCATTATGTGAAGAAAATTTTAACATGATATTTAATAATGTACCTAAATTTTATTTATAATGAAAAAATTATAGATGCTTTGAAATAATTAAATATTTTAAGGTTTGTAATAATTATTGAAAAAAGCTAATGTTACCATTATCACTATCGAATTACCTTTACAACGTAAATGAAACTAATATTAATTCCTAATCAACAGTTTCTGTCAGATTTATTGATGTGACGTGTCATTCTCTTGTGTTATCGTTTTTCTCCAAAAACATCATTATTAGAAACAGCCAATGAAAGATTTTTTCATCTCATATATTTTAATTCCAATTTTATTAAAAATATATTCTTTAACAATCACATCAATCACATTAACGGTGTATTGCTATTTGTTATCCCTCTATCATCATTAATTGAGTTACCCATTTTTCAATATCCATTTCAAATTTGAATGTTTTGAAAGTAATTTTAATTAAGATTTCTCTTACCATTATTTTCTACCACTTTCCCTCTGTCATCATTAATTTAGTTCCATTTTTCAATATCCATTTCAAATTTGAATTATTTGAAGGTTTTAATTAAGAATTCTTCTACCAATATTCTCCTATTTTTCCTTTTCCAAATGCAATCTTCGTTTCACAGTGACATCAACCCCTTCTTCTACCTTCTTCCTATTCCAGTAATTTCACTTTCACGTATTGATGTAGAAAGTTTTTCTCTCCGATTTTCCTTCTTCTCTGTTTCTTTTGTTGATTATATGTTCGTTATCTTGCTTCTCACTTCCATTGACTTTTTTTTTTGCAGGTTCGCATTTAATTAAACGCGTTTTTTCACCCCCTTCTTCTTCAGGTACTTTTTTTGTTTTTCGATTTCGATTCTTAATGGATTTTTATATTCGTCTGAGTCCGTTATTGTTTTGGATTTTCCCAATCTGTTGTGGGTTTCGTTTTTCATTCTCTGTTATTCTTTTTTATATTTTTAACAGGATCATTTTCTACTGGGTTTGGCTATAAATCTGTTTTAATCTTCGAAGGTTTATTATGCATTTAACTCTCTCATTTTACATTTTGTACTGGGTTTGGCTATAAATCCGCCTGGATCATTTTTCCTTTGCATTATCTTATTGAAAATATTTAAATCAATTGTTCGTTGTTATTGTTCAATTTAAGTGAATCGTAAATGCTTCCTGTGTATTTTTTTCATTAGTCTATGTTCATTTCTTTAGCAGCTGATCAATTTCAGTCCATGTGTAGTTTGTTAGAGTTTTTTTTGCTTTCATATGTTTTTTTGTTTTTTGCTCGCTGTCTCATTTTTCATAATTCTTTTTTCCATGTTGTTGTTCTCCCACGGGATCATCTTGATATCCCAAGCTTTGGACAAATCTTCCAATTTGGGATTTCTTCTGGAATATAATGCAATCAGGTTCTGTATAATTTGTTAGAGTTTATTCTTTAATCGTGTTATTTTTGGTAAATTGGCAGTTGTTTAATTTGTGAAATCATTTTTGTTTGTTTTTCAAGACGCTGCTACCGAGAGTTCCTTTGAGTGTTTAATCAATCCTTTGAGTGTTTAACACCAAGATATATTGCTGCTTATCTGCTATTGAAGTCTATTCATTTGTATCTTTGTCTTCTAAAACTTCATATTCTCTTTCCATGGATTCACGACTTATTTCATCCAGGTCTTTTTATAGATGGTTTACAATGGAATACGTCCCTGACAAGTTATTTTCTTAACCAAGTATATTTTTGTTGTTTTATACATTTAATGTTTTAGCACAACTCATAATATTGGGAGGATTTTGCTGAACTTCCCGTTTTATTTACGAGGGATCATTTACATCACGTTGGGAAACATGTGTTATTTTGTGACACTGTTTATAATTTATCCATGTAACTGTTCATAAAGAATCTGATTCTCTTTTTTTTTACTCATGGTTGGAATCAATTAAAAAAAATTTACAATTTGGTCGAAGGTGCTTGGTTGAGGTTATATTTTTTGGATGAAAATGAGTTTATATTAACCATTTATGACAGACAAATGAATCAAGTAATTTACCTACAACCTTCAAATATCTATCACCATGGAATTCGAATTTTTCCAGAGTTCAATTCTGCTGAAACTATATCGAACTATGAGTTCCATCAGATATGTGTTGATAAGGTCTTGACAGAGAAACAAACCACTTCCTATTGCATGGTTGGTTTTGTATCGACTTTATCATATTCATTTAGATTTACGTCTATTTTCATATATCTTATGGAATTTTATTTTTTTGCAGTCATTGCCTGCTGATTTGTGTCAACTAATTCCTGAAGATGCTTCTATTATTGTTTAAAAAGATGAGAACTCAGATGGATTTGAATGTCGCATTAGAAGGTCCAAAAGAATAAAGAGAGAAGTATATGTCACTTCCGGTTGGCACAATTTCTGTAGGACAGATGGTTTAAAGGGTGGTTGTATCTTACGTTTAAGTGTAAATAGCAACAATAACAATGTTATTGATGTAAAACTTTTATCACGATTTTCATTTTCTTAGTGTACTTCAAATACATTTTTAATATGAAATTTGTAATACGTATTTTCACCTGTGTATGTTCTTTTTGAAACGTAAGAAATGTTATTTACATTTATCACTAATATCATAAAATATATATAATAGAGGAGTTGAATTGTCAATAATAGGTTTTAATGTGGATATCAAATACAATATCAAGTTTGTTGAAAATGATAACTAACTTTGAATAATTCAAAATTTAATTCATTCACTTCAATATATATATATATATATATATATATATATGTTATGCTGTTTTATTAGATTTCAATGAAAAAATTGAAGATGTTTTTACCTGTAAGGTAATGATTTGTTACAGTAATTTATTAATTTTTTAATATGCTACAAAAGTTGCTTTTTTTTTTACTCAACAAAAGTTGCTTTCAATTAAAAGAATAATAAACGTTATTCGTATTAATGTGCTTTTAATAAAAGGTGGAAAAAGAAAAATTGTCTTAATTGCCATGACATAAACGAGGAGCAGTGTCTGTTTGGTTTATTGGACTGTTAAAAAATCATTTCAGATTCATGCATTGTGATTTGTGTCTTTTCATTTTTTGCATTCAGTCATTATAATAATAAACTCTTCGACTACCGTGTTGTATCTTAAATACGAGTAAATACAACATCCGAGAAAAATAATGCTTTTACATGAGTATGTATAATTTATTAATTGACTGATATAATTCATCAACCACCCTATAATTTTCCAATTTAACAGTTTCTAATTCCTGAACAAGTTCTTATTTGTATGACATTTTTTTTTGGTGAAAATTGAAATTATTTAAATGAATTGTTTTGAATATCAATATCAATTCAATATCAATATCTATCAATGTCAATCAATATCAATATTAATATATCAATATATTATATAAAAACAGTTTCTGCCGGGTCATATTCTGTGACATGTCACCGTCTTATGATGCCAATTTCTCTCCAAAAATATCGTTATTATAAGCAACAATGAAAGATTTTTTGTTCTCATTCTCATATATTTTAATTCCATTTTATTAAACATAACAACCATGCTCAACCAATCACATTAATTGATCCATTTATTTGGATATCCAATTTTTAATTACATGTGCAGATTTCAATTTTCAAAATTCAATAGCTACTCTTACCATTTACACCTACTTGAAGTCTCAATCAATTACTTTCTTTCTATATTGTTTTATCAATTTTTTAAATAATTATATAAATTTTTGAAAGATTTTATTTCATTGTCTTAACCACCATCAAACACAACCAATGAGATTGAATCTGGTGGTTGGTTTAGATTTTAAAATTTTAATATTTGAAATTAATACACATAAAACTATCTCAACAATAAATTATTCACATTTTTTTATTGGAAAAATCCTTCTTTTACTCACATCTTTTAGGGTGTATTATTTTTTTTCCTCCTTCTCTCATTCATTTAATGTAAGCCCACGTTTTTTCAATAAAAAAATTAAATCTCCTATTTTTTAGTTTCTTTTTCCTCCACAAGTTTTTGATATCTTCCTCTCTTTTTAATTGGTTAATGATATTTTACCTATTATTGTCTAAATTTTTTAAACAAACATTCAATGAATCTAATTAATTTAAAAACAAATTTTTATATTTATTCACTTATGTATGGTTTTTTCATATATCTCCAAATTTATTTGTTGGTGAATAATATTTTACCTTTCACTTTTCAGTATTCTTTTGAAATGCTTCATTCTATATTTATTTTTGAACCAGGTGTAAATTAAATTTAATTCCATGGTTTTGATAAAAATTTAAATTTCAAATTCTGATTTTTTTAATTTCTCTTTCATCAATAACTTCTTAACTACTTTCTTATTAGTTTTCCAATGATATTTATCCTTTACAATTATTTTAATTTTATCTAACAATTCTTGCATTAATCTGATTAATTTAATTATCATAATTTAAATTTTATTCAAATTTTAGTTTCTATAATTAAATGTTTCAAAGTAATAAATCTTTCAAATTTTATTCAAATTTTTTATAAAAAAAATTCGTTTTTAAATTTTTTTTAAGTAATAAATCTTTCTTTTACTCCCATTCTTTATGGTGTAATGGTGTATTGTTATTTGTTCCATTCTCTCACCATTAAATGTAATCCACGTTTTTTCATAAAAAATTCAAATTTAAAATGTTCTATTTCTGAATTTCTTTTAGACTGTATTGATTATTGTTTCCTTCTACCATGAATCATCACTAAATGTTGGTGGTTTTCATAAGAAGGTTTGAATTTTAAATCTGCTACTTTTAAATTTGTTTTCCCTCCATAAGTTTTTAAACTCTTCATCCCTTATTACTTGGCCAATGATTTTTTTAATTCGATTTTTTTTAACAAATCTTCCATTAATGTGATTAATAGAAAAACAAATTATTTCAATTTTGTAATACTTGATATATTTTTTCAGGAGGAGGGTTCAACTTACACCAGTGTAAGTTACACCAAGTCTTACGCTGCCGAGAATAACTTTTTAACAGATCATCGTATTAAGTAATCTACCGTTGGATAAAAGTTACTATCATATAGATCATACATATAAAATTTTACATTAATCTGAAATTATTTGATATGTCATTGAGATGTCTCAAAATTAACGTCATATACACATTTGAAATTTATGAAAAAAAAAGGACCATTTGATTATCGGTTTATTAGTGTTCAAATTTTATGAAATTTTACACAGACGATCAAGATGATGAATAAACATAATACAACGGTTGGATTAATAAAATCACATTCAATCTAGAGTTATTACCGGTGTAAGACTTAGTGTAACTTACACGAGTGTAAGTTGAACCCTCCTCATTTTTCAGATATGTCTGAATACTCTTTTTGTTAATATATTTTTTTAGTCAAATTTAAATTAAAATGAATTCTACTTTTTTCAAATTTTACTTATCTCTTTATGTTTTTTAGATATGTTCTTTTTTTTGTTCGCCAATATTATTTTACATTTGATTTTTGAACATGTTTTTTAAAATGCATGTTTCCAATTAAATTTCATTTATTTTTTTCTTTTTAGTTGTATAATACTTTTAAAAAATAAAAGTAATGACTTTTTTTTATAATTAGATTGTGTTTGTATTGATGAAATATTTTTTTAAAAAAATTATAATATTTTTTCATATATCCCGGGAGAATAAATCTTTTATATAAAAGTTCACTTTTATATCCCCAAAGGCTAAGGGAAGTATCTTCTTACTTGCAACTTTAGTCATCCATCTCCTTCTTTCTACCCATATTCCTCTTCATGGCTTCTTTCTAATCTTTCAGATTTGAGGTCAAATCCTTTCTAAGGGGGAGGGAATGATGGCAACTGCCAGTGGAACTCTGAGCTGGCAGCGGAGCTGAAGAGGAGCCTGGGCGCATGGAGTTGGACCAAGCCTTGGTCAACCATATTTTGGTCAACCCTTCCATGGTCAACCTTTGACCTTTGACCATCCTTGACCAAGTCAACAAGAAGACTTCATCTTAATTAGGACTTAATTAGCTTAATTAGAGTTTTAATTGTAATTCGAACTTATTTGTAATTTTCTTAATTTTGTACTACATATGGACGCTATTTTTAGGAGCTTTATTGGTTAGGAGATAGCTTAGCTATGAGGCTAGGAGGTCATGGGTTCAAGACTCATGTAGGATAATTTTCATTCATCTTGTATTTTCCTTCCCACCTAGCCACCTCCTTTTCTTATAATAGGAGACCACCCCCTTGTATTTAACAACACTTATGAAATAGTAAAGGCATTATGCCCATTTTTCTCCTCTTGGTGAGTTTAGAGTAAGGCTTGGTGGTTGTTGCTTAAACCATACTGAGACTTATCTAATTCTCCTGAATTAGTGGCGTCTGGCGATTGGACTTATCTGTTGTGGGTGGATTCCTGCTTCAGTGGCGTCCCTACCATTTCTTCCTCTCCACTTTTTCTTTCATTTTCTCTCATTTTCTTTCATTTTCTCGCCCAAAATAGCTGCTTCCCTGCACCTATTTTGCGCCTTTTATTGCTTGTTTTTCAATTCTAATCGGTGGTTTTTGCTCAATTCTAGATCCTACAACTATCTGGCTATCAATTGGTCATCAGAGCTTGTTGAATTTGAGAAAATTTGGAGTCATTTGGGGGCTGTTTGGGTGCTGACTTACTGCACCTCTTTGTGCAGAATTTTCACCAATTTTAGTGTAATTTCATCCTTCTTTTCTATTGTAATTTGGACTTGGACTGTTTCCCGGGCTCGAGGTGCCTTTCTGCTGCTATCAACACTTATTTGTCTTGATTGATTTGCTTGAATTCTAGCTAGTATGGGACTGTTTTTGGGCCGCTAATCCCACCCCTTAGGTGTTTGATGAAATGCCTCTTTAATTGCTCATACTTGTTCTTGAGTGATTCTTGCAAATTAATTGATATAACTGCTTGTTTGTGGTGAAGTATGGTAAGAGGAGGCATTGTTGTCTTCATTTTCCAAAGATCGTTCACCTACATTTTCTCCCCTTCACCATTAATTGTTCATCCCCCATATTCATCACTTTACTTTCCGTTTTTAATTTTCCGCCATTTAATTTTCGCTTCTCCCCATCCTTTTAATTTCTGCTCTCCCCTTTATATTCTGCCTTTTTACGTTTCTGCTCTCCCCATCCTTTTATTTTCCGCTTCCCCCTTTACTTTCAGTCATTTATTTTCAGTCCTCCCCATCCTTTTAATTTCCGCTTCCCCCTTTACATTTCTGCTCTCCCCATCCTTTTACTTTCTGCCATCCCCTTCTACTTTCTGCCATTTACATTTCTGTCTTCCCCATCCTTTTAATTTCAGTTTCCCCCTTTTATTTTCGTGCCATTTATTTTTGCGCAATTTTTCCTTCTTTCTTTTGCCATTTTATGCGCATTTTTTTGGGCTCATGTGTTGTTCAATTTTCTACTCCTGTTTGTCTGTTTGATTGGCATTCTGATTGCAAATTTGGATTGACTGCTATCTCTACCTTGGACTTTCTCTGTTGATTGTGCAAAACGCTCACCTATAGACTCTTTTTTGGTTCATAGTATTGGAAAAAGATCAACAAATTCCAATTGTTGATTTTCCTTCAAATTTTAATTCCAATCTTAAAATTGAACCAAGTGCGTTTCTGTGACCCTACCGCTTTTGTATAATCAACAAGGAAGTGCTAAGCAATTTTTTTGGTCATTTTTGAAATCAGGTTGCCATTACGTTTTCACAGTTTTTAGAAATTAGTTTATTCATTATTTTTGCTTTTCTGGTACATTTGGATCAGTTTACTGTCAGAAAATTCCAAAAATATTACAGTAGTTACAATTTATTTTCTTTTCATTGTGTACAAATTTCTGTAATTTTCTGTTGGGGAAAAAGACAAAAAAAAAGAAAAAAAAGGCAAGAAAAATACAAAAAGTACGTACGTGCCAAAAATACAAAAAGAGGTGTAAAAAGTAAAAAGGGTGCAAAAGTCAACTACAAGGCAAAAAAAGTCAAAAGACACCCAAAACGTCAAAAAAATTAAAAAAAATTCAGAAAAATAGAAAAACAAAAACAAAGAAATATCCTAACAATACAGTGACAATTTTACTGTAATTTTTCATTTTATTTCTCTGTATACTGTAAATTGAGTTGTAAAAATTGTTGTTTTTCTAAAACAACAAATTTTGGCAACTCTTTTAAAAAAATCACCAAAAACAATTCTCTTTGCAATTTCTTCCGTCTTGTCTTGTTTGCTGTCTGTTCTTGTGTATAAGCGTGTTTGAGTGCCAACTTTTCTTGTTTGTCATATCAATTCCTTGTTTTGTCTTAGGATTTTCCAATCTTCCTTTAGTAGGTATTTTATTTGTTAGTGCGCTTCTATTTGGGTAAGGGTTAAGACTTAGTCTCATGTTGGTCTTTGCAAGATCTAACCAACCTTCAACCGAGTAGAAGAGGCAAGAGAGTTTTCATTATAGAAAAATCCAAAAAAGAGTGACATACACGAGTGTTAACATTCCATTGAGTGTAAACACTTAGTTGAGTGGAAAGGTCCATAAAAATCTTAAAAGACTAAAATCAATCTAGGAGAATGGAAGGAAGGAGGCAAGGGGAAAGGGTAACCATGTTGTTTAGAAAAGCCTTAGAAACACCCTTGGGTGAAGAAGAGAGCCAAAGAGAGAACCTATTCCACACTAGGTGCCAAATTGAAGATAAGGTATGTTTAGTGATCATAGATGGAGGAAGTAGTAGCAACTTAGCTAGCCTTAGGTTAGTTAACAAGCTAAACCTACCTACTACCCCACATCTAGAACCTTATACACTTCAATGGGTGAGTGATGAGGAAGAATTTATGGTGGATAGGCAAGTGAGCTTAAGGTTCAAAATTGGGGATTACCAAGATGAAATGACCTTTGATGTTATACCCTTAGAAGCCTCACACATCCTATTAGGAAGACCTTGGCAATATGAGAGAAGGGTAAAATATGATGGGTTTGCCAATACCTATAGGTTCCGCCACCAAAGAATTAAATTCACTCTAATGCCTATGACCTCTAGGGAAATTAGGGAAGATCAAATCCAACTTAAGAGGTTAATAGAACAAGAGAAAAGAGAACAATTAGAAAAAGAGAAAGAAGAGAAACTTAAAAGAGAAAGCAAGGAAAATAAATTAAGAGTGAAAGAAGAGAAAGTATGTTTTTCTTGTGATCATTTGAATGCCAACTCTTCTAGTGAAAGCATGAATAGGTTGAGGGAAAATACTTCTAGTGTTGCAAAGAAGACAACTCAAGCTATTGAGAGGGAGTTTCCTAAACTAACTTTTTTTATGCATGAAATGCCTTTTTCTATGTACAATTATATGCCTCAAAGCATTACATGTTTAAAAGAAATGAACAATGTTGATGATGCTTTGAAACCTATTGCATTTTTAGAAAAGCCAACTATGTATGAGAGTACCATGAAACTTACTAAAGATGCATGCTTAGTCAATTCCTTTAGATTGCATGATAAGATTGAAAACAAAGTTGGATTGAATATGCATGTGCCTTTGGTTTGTGTTTATAGAATGAATACACATTTTGGACCAAAAATAATTATTTCATATAAAGATGTGTATTATGCTCTTGAACTAGTTAGTAAAAAGGATAAAAATTTGGATGAAGCTATCACATGTAGGAAAACTTGTTTGACATCTAATTCAAATGATGATATGCTTCTTGATATGCATACTCACTGTGGTTCTTTTGGTATTTCACCTTTCATGAACACATATGATAATATGCAAAAGGTGTCATCTTACTTGAGTGAGTGCTTTAGCATGGATATGGCTCTTGAACAAACTTGCATGAATACTTCATGGCATGAACATATGCACTATGATTTTTACAACAATACTCAAAATGCGTGTCTTATGTTCAATGAGCATGATGGGATCTCACTTCCAAGAAATAGGACATTCATACCACATAGTTTTAATTGTGCATTCATTTGGCAATATATTGTGGATTATTTTGTTGGTTTGAAACATGCATATCACTTGTTTAAATTTCGTTTTAACCAACTAACCCCTTTACTTGAAAAGAAGAGCTTCAAAAAATTAGTCTTTGATCCAGGATCTAAATCCACAAAGTACATGGACAAGATGGTTCAATCTTCATTGAGGGAGTTTTCTAACCCTTATCTCAAATACCTCTTGTTCATCTCCTATGTTTTTCTTTTGCTAATCTTTATGATCCCCAAGTATTTTTGTTATGAGCCTTCACTTTGCTTGCTTTGGAATAATACTTATGGGTCTTCTTTTTGTTGTCTAGGCTCAAGGAAGATGTTCAAATTGTGGACATCCAACTGTACTCCCCAAAGGCTAAGGGAAGTATCTTCTTACTTGCAACTTTAGTCATCCATCTCCTTCTTTCTACCCATATTCCTCTTCATGGCTTCTTTCTAATCTTTCAGATTTGAGGTCAAATCCTTTCTAAGGGGGAGGGAATGATGGCAACTGCCAGTGGAACTCTGAGCTGGCAGCGGAGCTGAAGAGGAGCCTGGGCGCATGGAGCTGGACCAAGCCTTGGTCAACCATATTTTGGTCAACCCTTCCATGGTCAACCTTTGACCTTTGACCATCCTTGACCAAGTCAACAAGAAGACTTCATCTTAATTAGGACTTAATTAGCTTAATTAGAGTTTTAATTGTAATTAGGACTTATTTGCAATTTTCTTAATTTTGTACTACATAGGGGCGCTATTTTTAGGAGCTTTATTGGTTAGGAGATAGTTTAGCTATGAGGCTAGGAGGTCATGAGTTCAAGACTCATGTAGGATAATTTTCATTCATCTTGTATTTTCCTTCCCACCTAGCCACTTCCTTTTCCTATAAATAGGAGACCACCCCCTTGTATTTAACAACACTTATGAAATAGTAAAGGCATTATGCCCATTTTTCTCCTCTTAGTGAGTTGAGAGTAAGGCTTGGTGGTTGTTGCTTAAACCATACTGAGACTTATCTAATTCTACTGAATTAGTGGCGTCTGGCGATTGGACTTATCTGTTGTGGGTGGATTCCTGCTTCAGTGGCGTCCCTACCATTTCTTTCTCTCCACTTTTTCTTTCATTTTCTCTCATTTTCTTTCATTTTCTCACCCAAAATAGCTGCTGCCCTGCACCTATTTTGCTCAATTCTAGATCCTACAACTATCCGGCTATCAATGAGCATCATAAATGGAATCCTACCAAAGTTCACACATCCTACCAATTAATCATACTCATGCAATAGATAGAAAGGGGAAAAGGACTAGGGTTCATGCAAGAAGGCTCCATCATACAAGGGGAGTGAGTAAGGGAAACCAACTCAACTCTTGGTGCCCGAGCTCTAGGAATTGACAAGGGAAGATTTGTAGGAGGAAGAATTGGAAGGGGAGAACCATGAAGTGGTGAGAAATCCTCTTCTCTTCTCCAATTTAGGAACCCTAGCACAACTTCCCTCTCAAGAAACTCGCTCTGTCTCACTCTAGGGGAAGGGGAAAGATGAAAAATGAAGGAAGAACTTAGTTTTTGATGTTTTAAAGTAACAGACACGTCCCTGCGCTCAGCGCAGCTGGAGCGCAGGTTTCCTCAATTCCCCTCTGTTTTCTACGCTTCAGTTGCGCTCAGTGCAGCTTGGAGCGCAGGAAACAGATTGGAATTCCTTTGAGCCTTAACAGCTTTCTCTCCTGAGCAAGAATGCGTCTGTTTGGGGTGCAAACGAGCCTGGAATACTATCGTATAGCATATCAAACTGAAGCCCCAAATCTTAACTTTCTAATCCAAGTGGAATCATCTCAATTGGACACCTTCAACTTTAGATATTTTCAATTTAGTGCACTAAGGTCATTAGGCTTAAAACCCGAAATTAAGAAACAACCTTGGTTTTTGCCCCTTTTTGACTCCAATATAAATCTCTCCTTCTCAAACCTAATTCCTCTCCTCCAAACCTTCTTCTAACTTATTTCTTCTCATCCAAACCCTTCCCTATTCTAATTCTTGATAAATAAATTCCCCTAACCACAAAGCTTATTCTTCCACACTTAATGGCTAAGATATAGGGTATTGCTCTTCTCCCTAACTCTTCCTCATGACACTCCCTTCTGACTAAACTCTTCTTTACCTGACCTCAATTTCTCACTCTTAAACCATTGTACTTTTCTATAATACAGGGTGCGGTTTCTCCTAAATTCGACCTATAATTTGATTAGTTTAACTCTTGGTCCCTCTTCCAAACTTCTTGTTAAAACTCATGGTTCCTAATGAATTCCCTTAATTTCTTGTATGACACTCTCTTAACCTCCGAATTCTCATCCTACTTTTAATTTCCCTCTCCAGGCTAGGTTCACCACCTAAGGTTTCTCTTGTATCTTATAGGCCTAAATTTCCGGGATGTTACACTAGACATCTAAAAATTATGTTCTTTATATTGTAGGAAAGAAAACTACAACTTTGATGAAGAACCCAAAAGCTAAATCGGATGGCTAGTGAGTCAAAATGGGCTTGGAAGACGGAATAGTCAGCATCACATGAAAACCTGACCAGCACTCAATGATTGGGCCATAACTTGGGCTAGAAAACTCCTTTTGGGATCAACCCGATGACATTTGAAAGCTAAGATCAAGGGCTTGATTTCATCTAAAGACAACTCTCTTGGATTCTGCCAGATTGAGGATGATATGCTCGGTGCAAGTGGGAGACAAGTAGGTGAATGATAGCAGAGTAGGTGAATAATTCAAAGTAATGGAAAAATGGATGAGTGATCATGTTTGGAATGACATCTTTTCCCCTCCTATAAATAGGAGGGCTAACTAGGGAGAAGGGCATCCATGTTGTAGTAGAAATTACTAAGAGTTTCATTTACTTTTGTTCATCTTTTTGAAAAGTCTTCATGGATGACTAAGTTTTTATTTAATTCAAGTTGTCAAACTTATTTTCATCTTGGTTTTGAGGTTTGATCTTCATTTACAAGCTCATTGAATTACATCTACCTTGCTTTTCTACTCCACTTGCTTCAATTTCATATTTCTTTTATCAAAGCTTGATTGGTTAATATGTTTTGGTTATGAAATTTGTTATTGATGTATGTTGTACTCTTGATTGGTTAATCATCATACAACGATTAAAAAACATAGAGTAAGCAATTAAATTGAAGGTGTTCATTTAATTATTTACTTCAATTGGGTTCTGTTTATAAAATTGATTTGGATCTAACATAAGATTTTATGGTTATTTGATCTTGTTAATCTTAATCAATTGAATTCTGGAAATTATTTTAGTAGTGAATCTGGGATCATTGTAGGGGTTCCACATGATTCTAAGTTGATATATTTAATCTCTTGAATTCATGTTATTAATAACCATTGATTTACCATGAAAATAGCCTCTGAATTCCTTGGATTGATATTGTCTTGAATTGATTCAATATTTGCTTTTAACTTGATCTTTTATTTTCTTCAGTTTATTCCAATCAATCAAACCCCCCCCCCCCAAAGAAGGATTAATTTGAGTGGATCTTTAGGGTTCGACCCGGTTTATACCATTCTACTACAAGTAGTTTGCAGATCAGATAGTTATAATTATAATTTTGTGCAGGTTCGACAACTGTCAAAATTTTGGCGCCATTGCCAGGGATCCACTTGATAGTATCCTTTTATTTAATTTTTTTATTGTGATTTTTTTTAGTTCTTTTTGTTTTCTTCTTGTGTTTTCCTAGTGTATGACTAGATCTTCTACTTCAAAATTAATTGAATTTGATCCAGAAATTGAAAGAACTTTACACAGATCTAAGAGAAAATTGTTTGCTCAAGTTAAACAGCATGTTGATATCAATCAATTTGAACAAATGGCTAACAATGTGCAGGATAGAACTTTAAGGGAGTTGGTTGCTCCTGATGTTACATACCAACCTTTGTGCATTCAATATCCAAACTTGAATGTTGATTTTGAACTTAAATATGGTTTAATTCACTTACTTCCTAAATTTCATGGTCTTGTAGGAGAAGATCCACACAAACATCTAAAAGAGTTTGAAGTGGTTTGCTCCTCCATGAAACCTCAAGGAGTTGCTGAGGAGCACATAAAATTGAGAGATTTTCCATTCTCATTTACTGATGTTGCTAAAGATTGGTTGTTTTGCCTTCCTGCAGGTTCTGTAACATGTTGGAATGACATGAAAAAGATATTCTTGGAGAAATACTTTCCTGCTTCAAGATCTGGCGCTATCGGAAAGGAAATTTGTGGAATTAGGCAAATGAGTGGAGAAACCCTGTACGAGTACTGGGAGAGATTTTTAAAGTTGTGCGCCAGCTATCCACACCACCAAATTAACGATCAACTTTTAATCCAATACTTTTATGAAGGATTATTGCCTATGGAAAGAACCATGATCGATACAGCAAGTGGTGGTGCATTAATGAACAAAAGCATCCATGAAGCAAGAAGCTTTATCTCTACCATGGCTTCCAACACCCAACAATTTAGGACCAGGATCACGCCAACTCGGGCAGTGAACGAAATTCAAGTGTCACAAGCAGAACAACAAAGGCTGCAGAATAGACTTGATGAGCTAACATCCTTAGTGAGACAAGTGGCAGTAGCTCAACAACAACCTTCTCAAACACAAACAACTACTTTTGCAAGCACCGGAAAAGGTATGTGGTATCTGTAACTGCTCATCTCATCCAACCGGTGCTTGCCCTACCATTCAAGCAGGGGAATCTGTTGTGTAAATGGAGTTTTCCATGGAAGATCACAATAACAACAACGTTATGATCCTTACTCAAATACATATAATCCTGGATGGAAAGATCATCCCAATTTGAGGTAGGGTAACAATACAAGACACAACCCCAACAACAGTTTCAACAGAATGTAGGTACTAGTAGACCATTTACCAGCAACCTATGAGATATCAAATGCATCAACAAAATGCTGCAGCTCAGCAACCTTCACAACCTAACTCTGAACCTTCACTAGAAGATCTTATGAAGTAAATGGCTGCAACAAACCTGCAATTCCAGCAAAGGATGAAGGCTACCATTCAGAACTTAGAGATTCAAATTAGATAACTTGCCTCTTCACTAAATGAGATGCAATATCAAGGTTCCGATAAGTTGCCTACCTTCAATCTGGAAGGGTGATGGATGAGTCAAACAAATATATTTGTACTCATGTGTATCAATATCTACAATTTAAACCATTTTAATGTAAATAATATATTAGGAAAATATACATGATGTAAATCAACACATTTTATTATATTACCACATCTAAACTTTATTATCAATCTAAACATATATATTTGTACTCATGTGTATCAATATCTATAGATTAAAAAATTTTAATGTAAATAATATGTCATGAAAATACACAATAAATTTGATATAAATCAACACATTTTATTATATTACCACATCCAAACTTTAGTATTAATCTCAACAAATATATATGTAGTCATGTGTATTTATATCTATAAATTAAATAACTTTACTTTAAATGAAAGAGATGACACGACTTTTGATAACAAAACATAATAATAATAATAATAATAATAATAATAATAATAATTATAAAACAACTAAAAAATATTATGTAAATACACAATTAATTTTATGTAAATCAACACATTCTATTATTTTATCACATCCAAACTTTAGTATCCATTTCCACAAATATATTTGTACTCATGTGTATTTATATTTATAAATTAAACAATTTTACTTTAAATGAAAGAGATGGGAATTTTGATAACAAAAAGTTATAATAATAATAATAATAATAATAATAATAATAATAATAATTGTTCCCCAAAAGCCTCCAGGGACCGAGCTCAAGTACCTAGGCGGCGTTGAACCTAGTCCTCAGAGTGAGAATGTGTCAGATACCTAGGTTAAGGGTGTGCCCCTATTATTTATAGGCACTCCCTGATGGGCCACATAGGTGAGGCCCATTCTGAAACCTATTTGAAAGTTCGTAAAATGGGGGGAAAAAGGCTAGGATTGAGGTCGGCGTGGGACCCACACATTTATAGCGGTACACAGCTTTCCGAGCTCAAGTCCAAGCTTGCTTAGGCAAAGAGCTCGAAGTAAGACCCCCTACTAAGATCGTCACCTAGGTAGATTCAATCTACATAGGATTGAGGTCGGCGTGGGGCCCATTCATCTATAACGGAACACAGCCCCCGAGCTTGAGTCATAGTTTGCTTAAGCGAAGAGCTCGAAGTGGTCCTTCCTTGTTGTGATCATTCCTGAGATGGACTTAATTTAATCTCTCACCGTTTTCGCTTCTTCATAAACGTCGAGAACCGTCCAATAATGACGCGTCTTTTTATGACGTGACCCATTTACAGTTCCCAGGCCTGTTTGCCCAACTCCCGAGGCAATATCATGATTATTCATGATTACGTTTTGCATATAACAACACACATTGAAATCCCTATGCAACATTAATTTATTATTCTACTTTGTACTTTTAGTTTACTACTTTTAATTTACTCGGAAGTTTTTGATGTAACAAATGTCCGTTATTTAAGTGAACTCTACTCTTTTTTAGCAAATTGTACTCTTCTCTTTGTCGCCTTTTTAATTACACATGTTCCAATTGATACGTCTGAGTCACTCCAACAAGTGAATAATAATTTTATAAAGCACTTGGGAAACAACTTAGTTACCGATCTCATAACCAGTCAAAACAACTACCCAATGCTTAACTAAAAGCATTTCGCCCACCTAGGCGAAGTTGAGAATGTACCTTATGCTTGTAAGAATATCTTACAATAAGTTGAAAACATGCCTTAGGCTAAGCCGAAAAAATACCTTGGGTTAAGTTGAAGAAATACCTTGCTAAAGTTGAAGAGATGCCTCAAGTTAATTTGAAGAAATACCTTGCTGAATGCCAAATTAGGTGGATTCAATGACGTTCATGTGTTTTGTGATTGTGTAATCGGCCGAGTTCATCTCGAACCCCACCAATTCATTGGTGGCTTCAACATAATCGGCCGAGTTCATCTCGGTCCAAACCAATTCATTGGCGGCTTCAACATAATCGACCGAGTTCATCTTGGTCCACACCAATTTAATTGGTGGCTTAAGTATAATCGGCCGAGTTCATCTCGTTCCCCACCAATTCATTGGCGGCTTCAACATAATCGGACGAGTTCATCTCGGTCCACACCAATTCATTGGCGGCTTCAGTATAATCGGCCGAGTTCATCTCGGTCCACACCAATTTAATTGGTGGCTTCATTATAATCGGCCAAGTTCATCTCGGTCCCCACCAATTCATTGGCGGATTCAACATAATCGGCCGAGTTCATCTCGGTCCACACCAATTTAATTGGTGGCTTCAGTATAATCGGCCGAGTTCATCTCGGTCCACACCAATTTAATTGGCGTCTTCAAAAGATATTGTCGAGCTCATCTTAGTCTCCACCAATTTAATTGGCGGCTTTAAAGTAGATCAAAGACTTCTTTTACTTTCATATTTCTTTCTTCCTTAGAAAGTCGGCGAAAGGCAAGACTTTTATACTTGGTCAGTCCTCCACTGTGCCAACATATTGATTGTGAGGGAGTAATTTGCAAACAAAGAGAATCTATATTAGTAATTAAGATAACAATTATAATTAATGTCACAATATTAATATTCATGCTCTCTAAAATGGTAATTAAAGAAATCTTATAAAGTAACATTATTTAACCAATGGTTAATTATTAATCAATAATAAAAATTAGGAAACTTATTTAATTTGATTGAAATTTATTATGTATTAAATTCGATAAAAATATTGAATTTTATAATACTAAAATAGGATATTTTTTGCGTATATTGTGTGAGATTAATAAGTTGAATTTATACATATGATTTATTTAAATTAATTAAAATGGCGAGGCTAATTAAGGCTGGACAAACGTGTGTAATGGGAATTAAAAGCATTTTATTTAAATCAATTAATTTTGATAATTAAAGTTATCATTAGAAGTAAAACTTGAATTTCATTGACTAAATTAAAATGTATATCAAATAGCTAAATAATTTCTCACATGAGTTGGAGGCCTAAGAAATACTACCTATCCATAATTTCTAAGTAATAAAGTAATTAAAATTGAAACTCAATCTCATTTTTTGTATATCTAGCCTCCTAATAATTTGGCCAGAGTAACTTTTTTACAGCTCCAAAGTAACTTCCTTTCTCAACAACCATTAACATTTATCTTACCTACTCTGTATTAATAGTAATACCCAAGTGGTTCATTGTGTCATATCTGTATGTATTATTGATCTGATTTGTGTAACATCCCATAAATCATGACCTTTAGATAATCATGATACTAATATAAGGATTTGTATGTTAATAATTTGGATAAGAGGTATAGGAACATTTAAGATAAGACTTAGGCTAAAAACCAGATTTTAGTAGTCTCGCTCAAGCGAGAATAACTCGCTTGAGCGAGTTATGCAGCAAAACTTAGAATTTTAGTTTCTGCGATTCTCGCTTAAGCGAACTGCGTTTCGTGTAAGCGAGAAGCAGGGGAATTTGAGAGACTCTCTGGACAATTTTCTCTCAAGCAAGAACGAGTCTAGAGAGGGGGTGTTTTCTGGGACATTCTCGCTTAAGCGAGAATCATCCAGAAAGGAGGTATTCTCTGGGTCATTCTCGCTCAAGCGAGACAACTTCGCTTGAGCGAGAATATGAAGGATTTGCATGCAATTGACCCGCTCCCTCAAGCGAGAATAGCTCGCTTGAGCGAGAATCCACTTATAGGCACTGGATTCTTAACTTAGACAGAAAACAACTTCACTTTCTTCTTCTTCTTCTTCTTCTTCTTCTTAACCTAGAGAGAGAGAGAGAGACTGGGTTTAGAGAGAGGAAGTGGATTCGAAGCTTGAAGAGGAATTTGGAGCAAGGAATCACCAAGTGATCCACCTTAGATCCGTCCTTCTTCATTTAATTTTAAGTTTAGGTGAGTACAACTCACTTTCTTTGTGTCTTTCTCAATAGTTGCTATGAACATGCTCCCTAATCCCTTCTTTCCCATTCTATATTAGGAATCATTGTTAGAAATTGTATTCTTGTAACTGATTTAAGGATTGATACTTATGAATCGAGACTTAGAATCAGAATAGGGATTATGTGATACAAATTAGGTTCGAAACTATCGAAAATGCTTACGTTGAATATGTATGAATTCTGACTTGTTACTATATTATGAATTGTTAATGAATTATCATGTTTATGTTAATTGAAACACTTTAAGCCGGTCTCAACCATGAGTAATTCAAGTCGGACTTTGCGCTGTGAGTTAAAATTAAGTAATTATGTTTAAAACACGACTTCGGTCCAATTTGGGTGGGATTCATCCCCGGGAAAGTTATTTTCCGTAGTCTGAGCTCAGTTCTAACTCCAGAAAGAGATAAGAACATACCTGCTGGGCACAGCAGTGAGTGCATCATACTTGCATATCAGTTTAGTTGATTATTGCTTATGAACTATGTATGATTAGTTGTTTGACATTGATATCTGCTCCCTGCATTCATGCATGTGATTTGTATTCACTGAGATTTTTTTATCTCACCACGCGATATGTGGATTATTTAATTGAGTAGGTATCACCTCTTCCAAACTCTCAGACCAGGAGATGAAGTGCTTTCGGGAGGGACTTGCTCTTCCTTTTTTTTATTTATGAAATGTTTTACCTGTATATAGATGTATATGTGGCAGTAGCATCCTAGTAGACTCGAAGGATCATTTGTAAATATTAGTGACTTGATGTACAAGATAGATTAGTGTTATGTATATACTGGTTTTAACCTATATAGATGTGTTTATCGTTTAGAAATGTTCGTTGAATTGTTAAATTATCATTGCATTATTTACGTTCTTGGGAACAAATTGATAACCGAATTGTCACGTTATAAATTCTAAGTTAAGAATTTGGTTTCCAACGGGCTAAATTCTGATTTAGAAATTTAGGGTGTTGCATTTTGGTATTAGAGCAGTTCAATCCAATTGGACTGTTATAATAGGATATTTCTGAGGTTTGCTAATGATTCCTTATGTATTATTTTGTGAATTGAGAGACTGATCCCCTCGATATTTGCTTGATGATATGTAGAGAATCATGGCAGGCGACAGGAGAGGTCGTCCAAGGGTCAATCCTCCTTCCTCTTCTTCTTCATCTTCTCAGGGTCCTACTCCGGATCCAGTAGCTGCAGCCCTTCAGGCACTCACTCAAATGATGGGGGAACAACTAAATTCTAATCGAGCTCAAGCAGAAGCGGGACGGGAGCAAGCTGCCACCAATGCAGCAGTGCTCCAAGAGATGACTAGGAGGCAGACGGAACCAACTCCACCCCCTACTGTGGATCCTTTTGCTCTTGGATTATCTGAGTTTCGGAAGCACAATCCTCCACAATTCAATGGAGTTTATGACCCTGACGTGGCGGCAAACTGGCTTCGAGACTTGAACCGAATTTTTGAGGTGATGAAGTGTACGGATGAGGCTAAGGTGGGTTTTGCAATTTATATGCTGAGAGGGGAAACTGAGGACTGGTGGAAAACTGCTAAGGTTCGGGCTGCAGATGTGACACCCTTCTACCCCCAACTCTTATACACTCAATAAATTAAAATATAGGAAAAACAGTGTCCTACAACGGGTAAAAAGGTTCACATTTCTCATCGTTTAAAACGTCATTCATTTCAAAGTCAACTCATATAAAATAGAAATAGAAGTCAACTGTTTTTGAAATACTTAAAGCGGCGGAATATCATGTATCAACATCAAAATATACTACTGGCCATGTAAGGCACTTAAAACAGTTTACAAAATCTCTTCCTAATTAGAAACATAAGATAAAACCCCAATAATATGCCCTGATGTCACAAGTATCAGAACGACTCCCCACTACTCAATACTCGACACCGTTGGTGTCATCGTCACCACCTGTAAATGATAACCATAGATAGAAACGGTGAGGAAAAGAATACCAACTCATACATGCACATAGAGGCTACCCCATCCTCATCCACACATAGCACAACATCATGTTCATCATATAATCATTCATCACATACACATCACATAATATTCATCAATAAATCATCATATGACACATCAATATACTCATCATAATTATATAAGTCACACATAATAGTTCACCAAGAAAACACATCCTCTATTCTTAACACATAATATTCACGTCGTCATTAATACTCATATCATCATAATAACAATCAATTTCATCATTAAATGCAATGCATGTTCATGCACACCAAACCTCATCATTCTCATCAACACCTCGCCAACACCTCATCCCAAGGATCATGACTTGGAACTCCGCACAATGGATCCACCTCGTTAATCACCCTAGTTGTTACCAGTGATGGTCTTACCGTTAATCACCACACAGGCCGGTAGGCTTGTACAGAGACATCTGCCCCATAAAGAACATCCCTACCGTTATACACCATATAGGCCGGTAAGTTGCACTTCACCCCACTCTAGACTTGTGCAAGAATGTCCCCCACCATGGTCTACCTACCGTTAATCACCACACAGGCCGGTAAGTTTCACACACAAAACTACCGTTAATCACCACACAGACCGATAGTGTTGCTCAACGCCCCTCTCTTGGGCTCGTGTATCTCAGACACCACATCTCATATGCCCAATGCATAATCATCATCGAATCATATCTCATATGCTCAATGCATAATCAACATCGTAAAGATATATACATCATCATCATCATCATCAAACATCATCAATCATCATTTTCATCATAAATCATCACACATCATCATCATAAATCATCATAAATATCATCACTCAATCATCATCTTCATAATCATCATAAAAATCATCAATCAATCATCAATATTCATCATAATAAACATCTATCATCAAGGACATACTCATATCTTCATATTCACACCAAATTAAGGTATAACAATCATCATCAAATATTAAATCACCAAAACCACTTTGGTAATCGATTACAAGACTCCTGTAATCGATTACCTGCAAAACACCTCTCTGGTAATCGATTACAAGACCCCTGTAATCGATTACCTGCAAGCAAAACCTCTGGTAATCAATTACACACTCATGGTAATCGA
Organism: Sesbania bispinosa; assembly: GCA_026901365.1. Taxonomy (NCBI): domain Eukaryota; kingdom Viridiplantae; phylum Streptophyta; class Magnoliopsida; order Fabales; family Fabaceae; genus Sesbania; species Sesbania bispinosa. Next base: position 292,646 of record QLOH01000019.1, read on the forward strand.
TTACCTACAAACAAAACTTCTGGTAATCGATTACAACCTACTGTAATCGATTACCCGTGACACAAAATTACAGTTCTTGCGATTTTTACCCCTTTTAAACCCTTATATTCATCCTCTAATCATTCCTCATCATCAATACATCAATATTATACGATTATACCGCATAAAATCGACCAAAGACTCATTCTTTACAAAAAATTCACAATTAATCATCAGAATCCCCAAATCATCGAACCCTTATAATCCCCTTTTCACTATTCTCATTACTCTCATTCAATTCAATCAAAATACATCAAGATTAACACACATAAGAATCAAATCACATATTTTCATCTCAAAACAACACATATTCGTATATTGATTTCAATTATTAAACTTTAGAGGTTATTCTCACTACCCATTCACCCCTACATACACATACAAGCAGCACCCTTTCCCCCACCGTACCTTAGAGTTAACGATTAGAAAACAAATAGTAGTGCTCCACTCCCTTTGTGATCTATTTTGCTACACCTTACCCTTGTGAAGTTGCTTCTCTCCTCCTAGGGTTTGGTTATCTCACGTTTGAAAGCCAATAGGGTGAAATAGATAATCCTCCCTGTAACATCCCGTAATTTACAACTTATATTGATTCATAAGAATGAGATAAGAGAATGTATGATTGATAATTAAGAAAAGAAAGTCAAAGAATTTGGGAGATGAAACTTAGTTTAAAAACCAAGTTACAGAGTTTTCGCTCAAGCGAATGAGATTCGCTTGAGCGAATTGTGCAGATAAACCTTGAAGTTTTGATTGCTGTAAAATTCGCTTAAGCGAATAAGTTTTCGCTTAAGCGAATATCAGAGGTCTGGGAGAGGCTCTCTGGACAATTCTCGCTCAAGCGAAAGAAAATTCGCTCAAGCGAAAATCGTCTAGAGAGGGTGTTTTTCTTATGTCATTTTCGCTCAAGCGAATTGGGTTTGCTTGAGCGAAATTGTGTTTGTTTGCATGCAACTGTCCCATTCACTCAAGCGAATGATTTTCGCTTGAGCGAAATTTCACTTATAAGTTCAGAATCTATCACTTAGAACAGATTTTCACTCTTTTTCTTCTTCTTCTTCTTAGAGATAGAGAGAGAGATACTAGGTTAGAGGGAGAAGGTAATTCGAAGCTTGGAACGGGGTTTGGAGCTAGGAATCACCAATTGATTCACATTGGATCCGTTCTTCTTCCTCCAATTCCTAGTCTATGTGAGTACAACTCACTTTCTCTAGGGGTTTCTTAGTAGTTTCTATAAGCATGCTCCCTAATCCTTACCTTCCCTTTCTTTACTAGGAATTATGATTTGAATTTACATTCTTGTAACTAAATTGGTTGTATTGTATAAATTGAGACTTAGAATTGAAATAGGTATTTTGTGCTACAAGTTAGGTTCGAAACTATCGAAGGTGTTTCTATTAAATGTGTATGGTTTCTAACTTGTTGTTTATCATGAATGATTGATGTATTATTATGTTAAGTTAAATGAAACACTTTAAGCCGGTTTCGACCGTGAGTAATTCAAGTCGGCCTTTGCGCTGTGAGTAAAACTTATGTAATTATGTTTTAAAACACGACTTCGGTCCAGTTTGGATGGGATTCGTCCCCGGGAAAGCCGGTTCCCGTAGTCTGAGCTCAGGTCTAACTCCAAAAAGTGATAAGATCATGCCTACTGGGCACAACAGTGAGTGCATCATACTTGCATATCAGTTTAAGTGATTATGGTTTATGATTCATGATTGATTTGTGGAATGACATTGATAACTGTTCCCTGCATTCATGCATGTGATTTGTATTCACTGAGATTTTTATCTCACCACGCGTTATGTGGATTATTTAGTTGAGCAGGTACCACCTCGATCAGACTCTCAGTCCGGGAGATGAAGTGCAAGTGGAATGGACTTCTTATTAATTTTTGTTTGTTTTGTATCATGTCTGTATATACTTATGATAGTAAAGTCTATGTTTGTTTTAGAAGATCCTTTGTAAATTTTAGTGACTTGGTGTACAGGATAAATCTAGGATTATGTGAATAATGGTTGGTCTTGTTATGTCTTGTTATGGCTTAAGCTAATCATTGGAACGTTTTAAGCAAATGTATGACGATATTGAAAATTGACGTAATGATTTCAGAAATTCAGGAATAGTGTCTCCAACGGGCATTATTTCTGAGTTGAGAAATTAGGGCGTTACACTCCCCCTATTTAAATATCTAACTGGGTTGGGCCTACTCCTACCCACCCATTACCCTTTTTAATTAAATAATATCTTTTTTCTTAAAACATAATAATATAATGATATTATTATTTTCTTCATAAGTCTTATTTTATTTTATTTATTCATTAGGAATTATTAGGATATTATAGAGTCGTTATCCGTCTATATTCAAATTTAAATTCAAATCTTATAATTAAATCTTATCCTAAATTTGTATTGATTCTTACCCTTAATCCTTGTGATCTCTCAGTATTCCTATTTTAAAACCTTATCCTAATTTAAAACACTAACCATATCTCTCTCATAAGATTATCATTATTAATCCTAATATTATTTTATTAATATAATAATTACTATATTTGTAACAATTAATGTTAATTGCAATCTTATGACTTATCTCTTAATAATATTATTATTATATTCAATATAAACATATCTGATTAAGATCCTACTAATCTGACGTCTCTCCTAATATTTATAATATTATATTATTATTATCTCATAAATACAGTTATATTAATATTTACTATTATTATTATGTAACTTCTATTTTTACTGCTAATGTCGTCGCATTTAAATTATATTTCTAAATTTTGGGATGTTACAGCAGAGGCAGAGGCTCCAATGACTTGGGATGTGTTCCAGAATCTGTTCTTGGGAAAATATTTCCTAACAACCATCAAGAGACAAAAGGAGGCAGAGTTTCTACAGTTAAGGCAAGGAGATATGTCAGTGGGCCAATATGTGGCAAAATTTGAAGAATTAGCAAAGTACTCCCATTACCTTCAAGCTGTTACTGATGAAGAATGGAGATGCACTCAATTTGAAGAAGGACTACGACCTGAACTATTGGATCGGGTCGGGACTTTGGAGATCAGGGATTTTTCCACCTTGGTCAGTAAGTGTTACATTGCTGAGAAGAATTATAAAGGAACTACACCAACACCAGCACCATCAGAAAATAAGGGAAAGAGGAAGTTTGAAGTGCCCATCCAGGGCAAGGGTCCCAAGCCTAAGTGGCAAGGCAAGCCAGTCCTGAGCACTCAGCAGACCCAACGCCAAGGGGTATCTACATGCCCCAAGTGATGGAAGGAGCATCCAAGAGAGTGTCTGACGGGGAGAAATGTGTGTTACTTCTGCAAACAACCTAGTCATATCAAGGAGGAGTGTCCAAAGTTGAAGAATCCCCAGAAACCTCAATCCACTGGAAGAGTTTTCACCCTCAATGGGGAGGTAGTAGCTTCTGCAGACAATCTATTGTGAGGTATGTGCACCCTAGGAGAGAGGACCTTAATTGTATTGTTTGATTCAGGGGCAATCCATTCTTTTATTTCTTTTGATTGTGTAAACCAGTTGAAATTGCCTGTTGATTCCTTACCTTATGTTCTTAGTGTAATTACACCTGCCAAGGAGGCTATTTCTACTTCTCTTGTATGTCGTCAATGCCCTATTGTTATATAAGGGAGGGTCTCCAAGGTTGATCTGATTTGTTTACCATTGAAGGGTATGGATATTATTTTAGGAATGAACTGGTTATCTTTCAACCGGGTTATGCTTGACTGTTTCAACAAAAAGGTTGTGTTTCCTACTCTTCCTCCTCCTTCGAGGGAGAAACCATTTGTACTCTTGTCCAGTGTCACCCAAGTTTCCCAATGCCTCAGTGACGAGAGTGATTGGTTCATTTTGTTACTTTCCTCAACCCTAGATTCCAAAACAGATTTGAGCAGTGTACCTACGGTTCGGGAGTTTCAAGATGTTTTTCCTAGTGAAGTCACAACTTTACCTTCGAACCGATAGATAGAATTCACCATAGACTTGATGCCAGGTTCAGGACCCATTTCTAAGGCACCTTATAGAATGTCTCCACTAGAACTTAGTGAACTTAAAACTCAATTAGAGGATCTCATAGCTAAAGGGTTCATTAGGCCTAGTGTGTCACCCTAGGGGGCTCCAGTGCTTTTAGTGAAAAAGAAAAATGGGAGTATGAGATTGTGTGTAGATTATAGACAACTGAATAAGGTTACCATCAAGAATAAGTATCCCCTACCCAGAATAGATGATCTTTTGGATCAACTCAGGGGCGCCTCAGTGTTTTCTAAGATAGATTTAGGGTCAGGTTACCACCAGATCAAAATTAGGAAGGAAGATATCTCCAAAATAGCTTTTAGGACTAGGTATGGGCACTACGAGTATCTAGTAATGCCATTTGGTGTTACTAATGCTCCTGCTATATTCATGGACTACATGAATCAGATTTTCAGGCCCTTTTTGGATCAGTTTGTTGTTGTGTTCATCGACGACATCCTGATCTATTCCCGTAGCCTAGAGGAACATGAACGTCACCTTAGAGTTGTTTTAGGGGTTTTGAGAGAAAAGAAATTGTTTGCTAATCCTGAGAAATGTGAGTTTTGGATGGACATGGTCCATTTCTTAGGGCATGTGATTACTAGAGAGGGAGTAGCAGTTGACTTTAGCAAGGTAGAAGTCGTTCTTGAATGGGAAAGACCTAAGACCGTTACGAAAATTAGGAGTTTCCTAGGATTGGCCGGCTACTATCGGAGATTCATTAATGGATTCTCCCGTTTAGATTTTCCTCTCACAAGATTGACTCGAAAAGGTCAAGCCTTTGTGTGGGACAAGAAGTGTGAACAGAGCTTTCAGGAGCTCAAAGAGAAATTAACTACCGCTCCGGTCCTAGCATTGCCGAATTTGTCAAGAACCTTTGAAGTGTACAGTGATGCCTTGGGAAAGGGTTTAGGGTGTGTTCTAATGCAGGAAAAGAGAGTGGTAGCTTATGCTTCTAGGCAGTTGAGGCCTCATGAGGAAAATTATCCTACTCACGATTTAGAATTAGCGGTTGTGCTCTTCCTACCAGGAACAACTTGTGCTCTTCCTCCGTCCACGAAATCCCTTATTCTACATTGAAAGGTACTCCACTGGACCCACAACCATTGATAAGGACTCTTTCAGGGAAAGGCAACTTCTTACCACCATCGAGTTGGGCCTTCAAACCTAAGAAGTCAAATAATTCAAGTGCCGCCGTGAAACCGGACATTACGAAGCGGAACGGGTGCAGCGACCTGTTTCCACACTCAAGCTCCGACCTGATTTACTCCTATCTGGTTCGACATTTTGCGCCCCTGGCACCATCGAAGCCCCTGGTTCTGAGATCGAAGGTTTTGGGAGCAAAAGAGGAAAAAAAATCGAGTAAACTAACAAATAAGTCCTGACTATGTGAGGATCATGCAATTTCTTCTCTGACTTTTCTAAAATAGCACTTTAGTCTCTAACTTTGTTAAAAAACATGCATAAACTGCATGCTTTTCAATAAAGTGAAGGACTAAAGTGCATGCTTTTTAATAAAATAAGGACTAAAGTGCATGTTTTTTAATAAAGTATGAACTAAAGTGCTATTTTAAAAAGTCAGGGACGAAACTGCATGGTCCCCACAGAGTCAGGATTGATTTGTTAGTTTACTAAAAAAAAATCATCAACTATGAACGATGTGATTTGTTAGTTTACTAAAAAAAGTCATGAACTATGAACGATGTTGTCGGTAGGAGTAGTTTTACCGCCGCCCCACGGTGGGCGCAAATCTGTTCTCAATAAGCTCTAGAGAGGGACCGAGCTCAAGTACCTAGGCGGCGTTGAACCTAATCCTCAGAGTGAGAATGTGTCAGATACCTAGGTTAAGGGTGTGCTCCTATTATTTATAGGTGTTTCCTGATGGGCCACCTAGGTGAGGCCCATTCTCAAAACCTATTTGAAAGTTCGTAAAAAGAGGGAAAATGGCTAGGATTGAGGTCGGCGTGGGACCCATACATTTATAACGGTACAATAACAAATAAAATATTATGTGAAATTGAATGAACAATGAAAATAATAATACAAAACCTATTATATTACCACATCCAAACTTTAGTATCAATCTCAACAAATATATTTGTACTCATATATATATCAATATCTACCAATAAAACAATATCTCAACAAATATATCTGTACTCATGTGTATCAATATCTACAAGTTAAACCATTTTAACATAAATAATATATTAGGAAAATGGACAATAATATATTAGGCCCATTCTTAAAGGTTCCTTATAAAAAGGAATTGATAGAGTATGTATTTAGGTGAATTCAATTCCTATTGTATTCATTTCAAAATATTTAGTGCTGTCTTGTCATTTGTGTTTACTTAAATTTCTACTATTTATATATATTTTCAATTTCAACCTGTAATGTATTTATGTATTTAATAGTTTAATTTTAAAATATATAAGATTTTTCCACACCTAATTTTTTTCTTTTTATCTCTCTTTCTTTCCTATCACATCAATTGTCATTTATTTTACACTCTCTCTTGATTTGTTTCTTTTCATCTCTTTCTTTTTTCTACTTTCAACACCCAAAAGTTAACTATCAAAGTTCTAATACTTTTTAAAAAGAATAATAATTTTTTCACATTTTTTGTTTTACACTTCCTTTAACACCTTAATTTTCTTTTTATTTTTCTCTTCATTTCATAACACATTTTTCACATTCTTTCTCTTTATTATTTTTTCTTTCTATTTTTCTCCTACCTAAACTTCCCTGGTGCCATAACAGTGTCCTCGAGTCTTGCCACCCGCAACATCCTTCCAGATCTGTAGCTTGGTGGAGCCATCAAAGTTGAAGTTGTCCCTCATCTGTGACTTCACCTCCCTCAGGCGGTCCTGGTAATTTGTTTGTTGAGTTCAGGTAAACGTATAATTAGTTAGTTATATATTCAATTGAAAATATTTGAAATTATATAAAAAAACACTAATAAGTACAAACTTGAACTTACATAGGTGGACCACGCTCGGTCATCTACCCAGCCACCACCCTTTCTTATGTGGGTGGCCACAAAAAACTCATCGGGCTCTACCTCCCGCCCAAGCTGTCGAGCCTACACAGAATAAGAATATAAATTAATTATTTTAATAACAAATACAAAAATAATACAGAAAAGTGCTTGTTTATACATACCATATCCAACGCCACCTCATGGTGGGCCCTGCGGCCCGTGGTGTGGATTGCTCCCCCGCGTTGAGAAGCCCGATTGCTCTTGTTACGAGCGGACTTCCCCGTGAATTCATCAGAGGCCTAGTAGGCCATAAGACCCTCCCAGGCCTCCTCACCACACCAAGTGAGCCTCCTCCCAACCGCCTGAGCCTTGTTCATCATATCTCGAAGGCGACGAGCAATCCTTTACTCATACACCTTCTTGATTTGGGCCTCATCAGAAGGGTCTTAAGTAACTTTGCTCTAAAAAAAATGTAAGTTATTAGAAAATGACATAAGTTAAGCAAAAAAATATATAAAGTGTTTAGGTTTTTATTTACCGTAAACTAAACCCTCCACTTGTCCCGTACATCCTGCAGGGGGACCTCCCACAGGTAGTGAAGACCTCGGAATCGCAAACGAATCTCATGACCAATGGCTGCGATTGGTGGGTTGTTAGGCACCCAACTGCAAAATAAAGAAATTTAATATTAACTGTTAAAAATATTAAAGTTTCAATATTATCACTTCAAAAGAAGTAAAAAAAATAAACAAACTCACCCCTTGCTAAATAGTTGGATAATAACCCTACCATGAGAGTCTACCTCATGAGGTCGGTTGGAGCTAACACCCTGGAAACGAACTGGCTCCGCATCAAACTCAGGGTCAGCGTCATCATCCATCTCAGCCTGAGCGTGCTCAAGGTCCACCTCCTGCTTAGGCATATATGGAAGCTCCTCCTCCACCACTGTAGGGATGTCATGATATCCCGGTGTCGACATGAACCTCATTCCGTCGAATGGCGGTTGGTCAGTTGCAACAGGTATAGCAGTAGCTTCAGGGGAGGAAGAAGAAGACTGGAGGTGGGTCGCCGCAGGCGCTAAAGTACCTGGTAGGTCCCGCAACTGATCAGGGTCAGAAGGGATGTGATAAAAAATCCCTCTAAGCTTGTTAGGATTCTGAATAAGACCCTAGGAATTATACTTGGTGCCTTGGTAAATTAGACAAAGAAAGAAAGAATTATGCGAATGGAAAAGAAAGAAGATGGAATGGAAAATGAGATGGACGCCACACTTCCAAGGATGGAAGATATGTCCAGGAGATTGAACACACAAAGGGATGGAAATCCTTTGATAAATCTCAATTAATTTTGATACAAGAACCTAGGAGAAAGTATCTCCAAAATTGTGTTTTTTTATCAAAATGCTATTCTGAATGTTTCCTATGAGTTATATGCCCCTTATAAAGGTTGTCCACATTTAGAAAAAGTGTTACAAGAAAATTGCCCATAAACTCACAAATAAAAGCTAATGATTGTATACTTAACATAGAAGTGTAACTGCCCAATTATTTAAACATTCGGCCCACTAATTTTGTGCAAAGCTGTTTGGCCCTTGATGATGGAAATGTAACGGCTGAAAGACACTTCAATTTGAATAAAAGTCAGCTACAATTCTTCAAGTCTGGCTGCACATGTTCAGCTTCATATCTCTTGATTTACTCATCCTTCTAAGGTGATTCTTGAGCCAAATTTGAGTTTTAATTCATGTACTTTAACCTCGTTTTGGAAACTCTAAATTCCGATATCTGTAGCTCAAGTTATACACCGTTCTTACTGTTATGTCTAAGTGGATTCACATCATTCCCTCCTTCTTCGAAAAGATTCATCCTGAATCTTAAAGCTTTATTTTCCTACTAATTTTATTGAAAGTCTACTATGTCCTTGCAAAGGACTTTATTTTTCCATAACTTGAAACTAATTTTCATCCTCCAGGATGTTTTACAACTTGGATAAATTCATGCACCATCCCTTTTAATGGCAGCAACTTAACGAAGAACACCTTTCTTGGCAACACTTCCTCAGCTTCGTACAAGCCACAATTATTACCATTATTCAACAAAGAATAGACCCGCAAGTTTTCTTTTTCAATCAAATACATTTTAGCCACAAGATGTTGATGAAAAATTGCAACTTGGTTATATAACAAATCAAGAAATTCCAAGTGTTTGTTCTGAATTTCCTCATGAGTTTGGCTCTCAATAGTGGGCTGGATGTGCAGTGGCGCTTGAAAAACAATATCAACAAATTTCCTCTTCAAACATGGAAGTTGGTGCGTATCATTTAAAAACACGACCTCTTGATCCTGTAAAATATCATCACAAACAAAAGAGAAAACATCATTAGTTATTAAATTTTTCTCGTTCTCTTTCTCCTCTTTTTCTCTCATCTTTTCTTCTCTTTCTTTTTCTATTTTCAACTTCATTTTCAACCGATCCTCACGTACAGCGTCGTATGATAGACATATCAACTTAATCCTTCGTCTACCATGCACAAAAGAAATAGAAGGCCTTTCAGGATTTATAATTTTATTATACAACAATGGCCTCCCTAATTGCATATGGCATGTCTCCATGGTAGAAATATCATAAAGAACTTCATCTTCATATTTCCCAATAGAGAATTTAATCATTTCTTGTCCATTTGTAGTGGGCAAGTGTAACTTCTCAACCACCCTGCTGCTCACAACATTTCCGAAATTGAGTTCATCTACTACAACCAAGAACATATGGTCGTCCACCGAACATCTTGTATAGTATATTTCCATCACCATTCCAGACCCAGAGTAGAAGCTCTAATTTAAATGATGTTGTAAACAAGAGCAAAAGGAAGGACGTTACCAATTTTCTCCACGACTGGCAGCTTCAAAAAATTCATTTCTCACGCTACAAGCATCCAAATTGAGTGATTCCAAAGCGAGAAGAAAGCACACCTTCTTGGACGCAATTTAGGCTCAAGAATCACTGAAATTGAGATCTTAAAATGCAAGATATGAATGAAAGTAATTTTGTCTCAGACAGCCAGAAATTGTTGCGATTGAACAAACCCTCCACCAAAATCACTTTTCTAGTAATGACAGCCTTGCAATCCTAGAAACCCGGAGCTCTGATGACCAAATGATAATAATACAGAGGGGTAGATTCATTTTACAGATCTATCTAGGTTCGAATGCTCATAAGTAAGAAATTTGGGAAATTGTTTAAACAAGAAAATGGAAAAACAAGTAAGAGAAAAAAAGATGAGAGAAAAAGAAATTGAAAAATATTGAAATCAAGAGTGAGGGAAAGTTGAAAAGTTTGAGTGAGCCAGAAAATGAGATTTGTAATGTAGAAACCACAGGAAACACTAGAAGGGTGGGGGGTTGAATAGTGTTTTATAAAACTTAAGCAATTTTTGGAAAACCTTTCACAAGCAGCACCTTTTCAAAGAGATTTTTATAACTTGCTGAAACTGGGAGTTTTATACTTTCTAAAGCAACTTCAGCAGGTTCAATAAAACAGTTTAGAAAACTTATTTTACAGCTTAGTGTTATAAAACAACAATCTCAGAACCCTCCTGGTTAGTATAAACTGAATTTAAATGAGTTTAGGGATGAGAGAACTTAGCCAAAGATTTATACTGGTTCACCTACCACCACTGTGAGCTACGTCCAGTCCCAAAGCCAACCAGCTAAGGATTTTCACTAATCTCAGAGATTACAAGTATTCTTTTCTATAAATCCTCTTCAGGCTCTACAACACCAAGTATTTTTTTCTATCATGCCTCTCCAGGCTCTACCACAAGTATTATTTAAACAACAAGCCACTCCAGGCTCAACAACAAGTATTCTTTCTTCCACCAAGCCTCTTCAGGCTCTCAGACACTTAATAGTGTTGACAAAGATATTTGTTTAAGTTACTGAACCAAAATAGAGTCGCTATCTTAAACTGAGATAAACTTGTACAAGATAACTGAGTATAACTCAGGATAATGAATTTTGAGTACAATAAACAGAGAGAGTTTTCAGCGTAAATTTGGCAGAGTATTTGCTTGATAAGTTCTATTCTCTCCTCTTTTTTGAAGTATTTAATTAAGCTATATATAGGGATGAAACTTAAGTCCATTGAAGATTGTTGAGTTCACCGTTAAGAGATAGCATTAAATGCTATAGAGTCCATTGTGAAACAATCTTCTGATAGCTTCTAAATTTGTACATAGCAGGTGAACAATGATGACTCAGTTCTGACACACTGCAAATACTATGATACATCGCTTTCCTTTTCTGGTACATAATTTAAATTTTACGCAAAGGTCTCTGTGATTCTTTCCTTAAGAAGATGTGTTGCAGAAGACGTTGAGAAAGCTTTAAGGTCTTGAAAAGCAATCCTCGGAGGGCTTTACTTTGTTTGAAACCAGTACGCCACGTAGGATGTCTTCAATAGATCTTCTCATTTTAAATAGTTCTTCTCTTCAGAAGGTTGAATACTTCAGCAGGTCCTGACTCTTCAGAAGGTACTTCTCCTTCAGAAGGTTGCACCACTCTAGAGAGTTGCTGAAACACTAAAACATACCTTTAAGAGAATTTGTACTATCTTTCAAAATACTTTAACCAAATTTTTTATTCATTAAAACTTAGGATTATGAGACTTAAAACATTATTAATTACCTATCATATTTTTTAGACTCAACATGTAAGTGATAAATACAAATTATACACATTAATCATTCCTCAAATTTAACCTTTTAATACATCTTTTATGCTTAATTAACAAGTTATAAGCATATTATGCCAATTCAGGTTCATATTGGGCTTAATTACATTTTTCAGCATTAAATTATTTTCGTATTTCAAGCATAACTTGAGTTCTAAACATCTAAAATTTATGTTCTTTATATTGTAGGAAAGATAAAAGAAAGCACTGCAACTTTGATGAAGAACCCAAAAGTAAATCAATTGGCTAGTGAGTCAAAATGGGCTTGGAAGACGGAATAGTCAGCATCACATGAAAACCTGATCAGCACTCAACGATTGGGCCATAACTTGGGCTAGAAAACTCTTTTTGGGCTCAACCCAACAACATTTGAAAGATAAGATCCAAGATTGATTTCATCTAAAGACAACTCTCTTGGATTATGCCAGATTGAGGATGATATGCTCGGTGCAAGTGGGAGACAAAGTTGGTGAATGATAGCTAGAGTAGGTGAATATTTAAAAGTAATGGACAAATGCATTAGGTAATTGATCAATAAGTCCATTTTTGGACCAAAACAAGCTTAGTCATGGCTGAGTGATCATATTTGGAATGGCATCTTTTCTCCTCCTATAAATAGGAGGGCTTGCTAGGGAGAAGAGCATCCAAGTTGTAGTAGAAATTACGAAGAGTTTCATTTACTTTTGTTCATCTTTTTGTAAAGTCTTCATGGAAAGCTAGGTTTTTGTTCAATTCAAGGATTCAAGCTTATTTTCATCTTGGTTTTGAGGTTTGATCTTCATTTACATGCTCATTGAGTTACATCTACCTTGCTTTTCTACTCCACTTGCTTCAATTTCATATTTCTTTTATCAAAGCTTGATTGGTTAACACGTTTTGGTTATAAAATTTGTTATTGATGTATGTTGTACTCTTGATTGGTTAATCATCATACAACAATTAAAAAGCATAGAGTAAGCAATTAAATTGAAGGTGTTCATTTAATTATTTTCTTCAATTGGGTTCCGATTATAAAATTGATTTGGATCTAACATAAGTTTTTATGGTTATTTGATCTTGTTAATCTTAATCAATTGAATTCTGGAAATTATTTCAGTAGTGAATCCAGAATCATTGTAGGGGTTCCACATGATTCTAAGTTGATGGATTTAATCTCTTGAATGCATGTTATTAATAACCAATGATTAACTATGAAAATAGCCTCTGAATTCCTTGGATTGATATTGTCTTGAATTGATTCAACCTTTGCTTTTAACTTGATCTTTTATTTTCTTCAGTTTATTCTAATCAATCAAAACCCCCAAAGAAGGATTACTTTGAGTGGATCTTCAGGGTTCGGCCCGGTTTATACCATTCTACTACAAGTAGTTTGCAGATCGGAGAATTATAATTTTGTGCAGGTTCGACAACTGTCAGTAAGTTAAGAAAAAAATATAAAAAGTTAGATGGGGAAATGAGTAAAAAGAGGAAGGAAGAAAAAATGACATTAAGAGCGATATATTTTCTTCTAAAAAAATTCTTATGTTTTCTAACTCTTTTTGTGCAAGTATTGTTGTTTCTTACATTCAAAGGCATGATGAAGAGTTTTCAAAATCCTAGAAACCGGAGCTCTGATACCAAATGATAAGAATCCTCTTGGTTGGTTTAGGATTCTATTTAGGATCTCTAGGAGTGAAGGTTGCTGACTTGATAGAGATGAAACAAGACACAATTAAATCAAATAAAGATAACCAGAATTTGATATAACATAAAAGAGAAAGAAAGGAGCTTAATTTGTGCAATTCAACACCAATCAGATTGCTTATAATTGGTGCAGAATTAGTTCCTTTTCAGCGTGCAAAATGAGTGAATAAAAGGTGCAGATTTTGGATCAAAATCAACGCACAGTCAGGCCCAGAATTGAGGTGTGTTAAAACCACAGGAAACACTAGAAGGGGGTTGAATAGTGTTTTATAATCTTTACAAATTTTTCTGAAATCCTTTTAACAAGCAAACTAAGTTTGAAAAAAATTGGGCAACCTTCCGAAACTGGAAGTTTAGCAACTTGCTGATGCAACTCAGAAGGTTTGATAAAAACAATTTTGAAGTATTTTCACGTGAAGAAAAGATTGTTTTCTGCATGGATTTATAAAGCAACTTTTCTTAAACCTCCTTGGTTAGATAAAACAGAATATAAAGAGTTAAGGGTTGAGAGAACTTAGCCACAGAAATTTATCCTGGCTCACCCACTAACTTAGTGAGCTACGTCCAGTCCCAGGGCAAATACACTGCTGGATTTTCACTAATCCCGCAAAATTACAATTATTGTTCGAACCCAGCCTCTTCAGGCTAAACCAAGTATTATTTGGACACAGCCTCTCCAGGCTAAACCAAGTATTCTTTGGACACAGCTTCTCCATCCTAAACCAGGTATTCTTTGCACACGGCTTCTCCAGGCTAAACTGAGTATTCTTTATTCCTCCAAGCCTCTCCAGGCTCTTAGACACTTTACAATGTTTACAATGAAAAATAGTTTAAGTTTCTAAGAAACTTAAACACAGGTTCTCTTGTACAAAGGAATGACTGAGTATAACTCAGGATACAAAGGATAAAATCTAAGTACAAGGAATTTAAATAAAACAGAGTGTTTGGCTTGATAAATTTTCGGACAAAACTTGGCCAGCTCCCTTCCTTTTCTAAAACTCTTCTCTCTTTCTTTCTGATGAGCTTCTTTTGCTTTTCACGCTTTTTGATCTTTTTCTCTTGAGTGTGCTTCTCTCTGTGGTGTTCTCTAAGTGGCTCACCTGTCTTCAAAGACTTTCACGGAGCTATATATAGCATCCAGAAAAGTAGCCGTTGAGCAAATAGACGTTGAGAGACAAACTTATGATAGCTTTTGACTTGAATAGAGTAGGTGTGCAGAGATAGCACTGCTCTGACACATAGCAGGTACAGAGGTTCCTTTCTCGTGTACGTTGTTCCATGAGTCATAGAAAGAACTCTGTAAAAACTTCCTTTTGTAGGAAAGGGCAGAAGACGTTTAGAGACCTTTAAGTCTTTGCGCAGAAAGTCTTCTGACATGGACAGATACTATGTTTCACAATTTCAGTAAGACTTCTCAGCATAAAGATTGGTACACGTCATCAGAGGGTTGAGAGAGTCTTCAGCAGATCCAAGTTCTTCATATCAGCTGGTTGATCAATTTCGGAGAGTTGCTTCTTTTAGAGTTGCTGAAATACAAAGAAAAAAATACCTTTCTCAGTAGAATCTGTTTTTATGCAGTCAAATTTGTTAGACATTAAAACTAAGGGTAATGAGTCTTGAATCCAATTTAAATACTTAAATTGATTTTGAGACTCAACATTCTCCCCCTTTTTGATGATGATAAATTTGATATGACTAACAAATATCTGAAGTAATTAAAGTGAGATTTAAAAAGAAAAGTTGAGGTTCTCCCCCACTTTTAGATAAATGAATGGAGTGTGGAACTCCCCCTAATAACATACTTTTCTTCTGAAAAACACTTCGCTTCTGAAAGATAATTAGCCTTCTGCAAAACAACTTTGCTTCAGAGAATTTGTTAGTTATATTTACTCTCCCCCCTTTTGTCATTATTCAAAAGGGTTCAGATTACTCAAGCACGTGAAGCAGAGTAATAAATTCAGGTATTTAAACTTGGAAAGTTAAGCGTAAGATCAATAAATGTGTGCAACTAATGATTAATTTCAACGTATTCAGAGAATATAGAATTAAATCACACACGCTGAATAATAAAGTCAATATAAGAATTTTGAGGAAAAGATCATTCATATTAATCAAAATTATAGATAGTTTCAACAAGTATTTTCAAAAAGAAAGATCAAAAGACTATGACACGACTCTTTGAAAAATTAATGGCTATCAGCAGGCATGAACTCGGCAGCACTGGCACCCTCCTTCTCTGCCTTCAGCTTTAGTAACTCCTTTTGAGTTTCCTTCAGCTTCTTTGCTAGCCGACCAACGCGAGCATGCAGCCTCTTCAAGTTGTAAGCAGCAAACACCTTTATGATCCTTCCATGAGCACCCAGAGGATCAGAGGCTCTTGTTCTTCTCCCTATGACAGGGGATGCCTCAGGAGAGACTTCAGCCATCTTCTTCTCTAGGGCTTCTTCTTTATCCACCAAACCTTGATCCATCAGTTCATACATGGCAGGAGTGAAGAAGGAAGGAGGTGCTTGATCAAAGAGTCTATCCATAAGAAAGCCTTTATGTATCAGGATCTTCATGATCAGAGAGTTGTGGGGAAATTTTTCAGCAACATCCATTTCGCTTCTGAACAACATTTGGTAGAGAAGAACCCATGGAAGACTTATTTTCTTCTTCATCAGCAAATGAGTCAACACGAACCTTTCAAGTTCTTTTATATAAATATTATCACTTCCCTTCGGGAGGATGCAGCAGTTAAGAATAGCAAGTAGCATTCTGGGGGTTTCCAGAAGTTGGGAATGCTTGGTGGGATTGAAACGTCTGCACCGAACAACATTTAGTCATACACCAAAAAGCTTCCATGAGAGACTTCCCAGTTTTGACAAAACTGATCTCCTCTAGCAGGAACACCAATCACTTTTGTCAGCAGATTGCAGTCCACAAATAGTGGTCTCCCCATCACAGCAGTCTTAATGCCAACGGAGTGGGGTTTAGAAACAACCTCAAAGTTGTTCCAAAATTCCAGAACACTCTCCTCATGCCAGGGAGAGGAGATGTTGTTGAAAAATGGAGTCCAGCCAACAACATCAAAATACTCGGAGACCTTGTATCCCGCCTCGTCGAAATCATTAAGACGAATCATTCTTGTAGGAATGATTCTCTCATCAAACTGTGTTGGTGCAGGGGCGCATGACGCTAAAGATTCAGCAGCCATTGATATAGAGAAGGTTTGAACTGAGAAACTTTGAAGTTCTTGGAGAGAGGATAAGTTCTCTTAGATACGTAGAGGATTTCTTGATTTGAAAAGAGAAAGTGTAGTTCTCATGATGATCACTCTAACTCTATAAATAGGCACATTAGAAGCATTGATGACAGCAGTTACTAAAACTGCGCAGACATGGAGAGTTGTGCATCGTGCCACTTCGAGTGGACAGTTGAAGAGCCATCAATTACAGAGAGCCAGGTCACAAATATTTCAAAAACGTTTGGATTTGAAGACCTTTCATATTTATTAGATAAAATAATTATTTTAATAAAATAATTTTCAGCAAGCATAAGTTTTCAGGAAGAGCATCACAGAGACGTTCATAAGAGAATTTTAGAGAGTACGCATAATTCAACTAATGCATATATTTTTAAAGAGTCTGAGATAGGAATGATGTTACCATAAAATATGGAATCCTTTTAGGATTGAGACTCAACAATGCTTTCTGAAAGAGAGATGATAAACTTCAGCAGGTTGTGCTTAGAGCTTTCAGCATGTACACCCTCTTTCCATCCAGTTCTCCTTTCATCCATTCTTCTTTGGTTATTCTTGGTGTTTTCTTTGCTTTGTTGAGAACATCTGCAAGAGAAACAATGGACAATTTTGGTACCCATGTCTTTTTGGGTCCACCAGGGTCAGTTACAGGAACAGGTTCCTCATTCTGCTTACATTCAGATTTGAATAATCGATGTTTGTCACAGTGAGGACACCCATCTACCTTTTTCTTTTCCTTTTTAGGCTTATCATAATTTGATGTTTTAGATGATGGTTTTCCAGAGAACCCTAAGCCTCTTTTATCATTTAACCTTTTTTGAGTTTTCAATAATTTGTCAAGATTATTGGTTCCTTCAGTAAATTTTGCCAGATCTTTAGTAAGTTCTAAGATATGTCTTTGAAGATCCTGTTTTTCTTCAAGTAGACTATTGAGCTTACTGTTCCCTTGCTTCAGAAGCTCTTCTTTAAGTATAAGATTTTCATTTTCAAAATCCTTATTTTTAGTGTATACAGCAGCATAGGCACAAGAAAGCTTCTTATACTTTCTGAAGAGTTCCTTAGTTCCATCAACTAAATCATCATATTCATCAAGAAGAGTTAAAGATGATACCTTAGAATCAGCATCTTCTGATTGATTTGCCATTAAGCATTGATTCTCCTCTTCTAATGAATCTTCTATACTTTCAGTGAATTGCTCTTCTGAGGATTTATAATCTTCTTTTCCTTTAAGAGCATATGAAGCTAGCCATTCCCATATATCCTTGGCAAAGTGGAGTCCTCTTACCATGTCATACTCAACTCTGTTCAAAGAACAAATTAAGTATAACTTGGCTTCAACATTGAATTGAACTTTATGTTTTTGCTCATTGGACCACTCAGCTTTGGAAATGGGTAATCCATTTCTCATGGGAACATAGTCACCTTCAGTAACTACATCCCAGAGTTCTAGATTATAACTCTCCATGAATAGCCTCATATGTTCTTTCCAGAAAGAATAATCTTTTCTATTGAAGATTGGTGGTCTGGTTACAGATGCCCCTTCTGAGATATAAACACCATAGCTTGTTGAGGTTTCCATTTGGATCTTTGTCCTTCGCACTTGTTAGATGCTCAACCCGAAGTTGAGCTCTCATACCAACTGTTAGAACCACAGGAAACACTAAAAGGGGGGTTGAATAGTGTTTTATAATCTTTACATATTTTTCTGAAAACCTTTTAACAAGAAAAGTGAGTTTGAAAATATTTTGGCAACCTTCCGAAACTAGAAGTTCAGCAACTTGCTGATGCAACTCAGAAGGTTGGATAAAAATAATTTTGAAGTATTTTCGCATGAAGAAAAGATTGTTTTCTGCGTGGATTTATAAAACAACTTTTCTTAAACCCTCCTTGGTTAGATAAAACAAAATATAAAGAGTTAAGGGTTGAGAGAACTTAGTCATTCACCCACTAACTCAGTGAGTTACGTCCAGTCCCAGGGTAAACACACCGCTGGATTTTCACTAATCCCGCAAGATTACAAGTATCGTTTGAACCCAGCCTCTTCAGGCTAAACCAAGTATTCTTTGGACACAACCTCTCCAGGCTAAACCAAGTATTCTTTGGACACAACCTCTCTAGCCTAAACCAAGTATTCTTTAGACACGACCTCTCCATGTTAAACTAAGTATTCTTTATTCCTCCAAGCCTCTCCAGGCTCTCAGACACTTTACAGTGTTTACAATGAAAAATAGTTTAAATTTCTAAGAAACTTAAACACAGGTTCTCTTGTACAAAGGAATGAATGAGTATAACTCAGGATATAAAGGATAAAATCTAAGTACAAGGTATTGAAATAAAACAGAGTGTTTGGCTTGATAAATTTTCGGATAAAACTTGGCCAACTCCCTTCCTTTTCTAAAACTCTTCTATTTTTCTTTCTGATAAGCTTCTTTTGCTTTTCACGCTTTCTTGATCTTTTTCTCTTGAGCGTGCTTCTCTCTGTGGTGTTCTCTAAGTGGCTCACCTGTCTTCAAAGACTTTCACGGAGATATATATAACATCCAGAAAAGTAGCCGTTGAGAAAATAGACGTTGAGAGACAAACTTGTGATAGCTTTTGACTTGAATAGAGTAGGTATGCAGAGATAGCACTGCTCTAACACATAGCAGGTACACAGGTTCTTTTTCCGTGTACGTTGTTCCATGAGTCGCAGAAAGAACTCTGTAAAAACTTCCTTTTATAAGTAAGAGCAGAAGACGTTTAGAGACCTTTAAGTCTTTGAGCAAAAAGTCTTTTGACATGGACAGATACTATGTTGCACAATTTCAGTAAGACTTCTCAGCATAAAGAATGGTACACGTCATCAGAGGGTTGAGAGAGTCTTCAGCAGATCCAAGTTCTTCATATCAGCAGGTTGATCAATTTTAGAGAGTTGCTTCTTTTAGAGTTGCTGAAATACAAAGAAAAAATACCTTTCTCAGTAGAATCTGTTTTTATGCAGTCAAATTTGTTAGACATTAAAACTAAGGGTAATGAGTCTTGAATCCAATTTAAACACTTAAATTGATTTTGATACTCAACAAGGTGCAGTTTGGCATAAAATTGAAGACAAATTTGGTATAGATTTTAAACGGAATTCTGCGCATGGAAAATTTATCAAATTGAAACATAATTGAGGCAATTCATTAACACATATTCAGCGCTTATAATAGAACAAATAGGAACAAAAGTATATGATAATGGAAAGGGAAGAAGATGGAATGGAAAATAATGAGGACGCCACACTCCCACGGATGGAAGATATGTCCAGGAATTGAACACACAAAGGGGTGAACGACCTTTGATAAATCTCAATTCTTGATAGGATAAACACCCAGGAGAATGAACTCACAAAAGCTTTTTTTGGTCACAAAATGTTATTCCGAATGTTTCCTATGAGCTATGTGCCCCTTATAAAGGTTGTCCACATTCAGAAAAAAAATGTTACAAGAAAATTTCCCATAAACTCACAAATAAAAGCTAATGATTGTCTACTTAACATAGAAGTGTAACTGCTCAAATATTTAAACATTCAGCCCACTATTTTTGTGCAAAGTTGTCTGGCCCTTGATGATGGAAATGTAACAACTGAAAGACACTTCAATTTGAATAAAATTCAGCCACAATGCTTCAAGTCCGGCCGCACATGTTCAGCTTCATATCTCTCGATTTACTCATCCTTTTACAGTGATTCTTGAGCCAAATTTGAGTTTTAATTCATGTACTTTCACATCGTTTTGGAAACACTGAATTTTGATATCTGTAGCTCAAGTTATACACCGTTCGTACTATTGTGTCTGAGTGGATTCACATCAGGATGGTCCTCTCCCGACGGGCGCGATCCACCTGTGCAGCCTGCTCTCCCGGAAGGATGGACCTCCCTCTACAAGGTGGGACATTCTCTCCATCTCTACCATGCATACGAGGCATTGTTTCCTAATTTTAATAAGTTTAAATTAAATATTAAAATACACACCTATAAACTATAAATAAATTATATAAATTATATTAAATAACTATATACAATATAAATTAAATAATTATTTAAATCATAATTACTAATTACTAATTACTAATTATATAAATTAAATATTAATACAACATACCTATAAATATATCACATTAAATAAATTAAACAACATACCTATATCACATTAATAAACTAATAAAACTAATAAAGTATTGATTACTAATAAACTAATTAAAATTGTAAAATGTACTGGTTGTGACACCTAAGAAGGAATAGGGAAGGAGGTGCAAAGGGACCTACGGGCAACCGATTCAAATTCTGATCAGTTCAAAACGAACCTATGAAGAAGGGGGAGTGTTTAATCAGAGAGATTTGGAAAATGAAAGAGAGAGAGAGGGAGAGAAACAAGGCTTGACCGGAGAGAAGGAAATGTGAGGGAGGAGGAAGAGGAGGAGGAATGTGGAGGAAGAAGGGAGGGGGAAAGGTTTTAGCGCGTTACAGATTTTAATGTAGCGATGGCCTGACCGTCGCTACATTAAACGCGCCAAAATTTAAATTTTAATTAAAACGTAGCGACGGACATGTCGTCGCTCTGGTCGTCGCTATGCTTAATTTTAATATTTTAAGTAAAAAAAATAATTAATTTATAAGTGTATCGACGACCAGGCCGTCACTAAGTATTAATTGCATTGAGTTGTGCATTTAATGCTGTAGCGACGGCGTAGCTATGACACTCATGACCGTCGCTATGTTCTCGCGTCTAAATCAGCGCATTGTAGTGAGTAATATAATTCTCCTTGTAAGTTGATACTTACTATCAATTTAATTAATCCTTCACATGTTAGTACGTAAATTCAAGTAAATATCTAAAACTAACAAATCACTATCAAAGTAGTCCGTAAAAGATTTGTTTTTGTTAACAGAGGGACTGTCACTATAAGATAAGTGACTTTTAGTAACATTCAAAAAATGTTAAATTATGATAAAATGTTACCTTTTTCTTAACAACGTTTTGTCAAATGCAATATAAAGCCCCTGTCGTTAAATGGTTTTAACAATATTTTTAGCACATTATTAGCAATATTGTAAAAATGTTACTAATTGGTATTAACAACATTTTTTTAACATATTATTAACAACATTGAAAAAATGTTACTAACTTATTTCTTTTGTAACATTAAAAAAAATGTTGTTAATTGACATTTTTATGACATTTAAAAGATGTTACTAACTTATAATTGTAACATTTTCAAAAATAAGAACTTCACTATTTATGTTACTAACTGCAAAAGTTTCTAGTTATTATGTAGCTAATTGATAGTTGTTCCATTAAAATTTAAATTAAAAAAATAGTTTTCATTAATTATTTTCCGTGTTTATTGATTTAGAAAAACAAGAAGCCAATTAGCAAGTAGTTGAACAATTAGAGATGATTTGAATCATGGAAACATGGATGATAAAGTTAAACAATAATAACAAAATAAGTAATTACTAGATAAATAGAAGGTGATGCAATCTACACAGAAAAGCCGAAAAATAAGAAATCATCTTGAAAATTTCTATACATAGGATTAAAATAAATTCAGATTCAACACCAAAATCAGATGAACACTCGTGGTAGATCATAGCTAGATACTCCCTTTCCTGTTTCAAAGCTCTGATGCTACATTATAATTTGATGATCAATCCAACAACAAAATCAAATAGTAAAATATTAACACTATTCTTTGTTCATAGTAATAAAAGCATGCGGCCCTGCACTAATTTCTGTTAAATTTTTCTAAAATAAACACATTTCAAGAAGACACTAGTTAAGAGTACCTTGCCAAAACAGAGCCTCATCACCTAGAAGTGTAGGACTAGCATTCCCAAGCTCTGCCAAGTGTTGTTCCAACCAAGTCTATCTTCTAAGTTCAACTTCCATAAAGAATGCATAGAGAATTGGTTAAATGAAAAAAAAAAAAAGTTTAATAATGATTAATAACAAATGTAAAGCTGCAGAATATTAATAACATCACATAGAAATTAAAAGCAAAATAATTACTAAATATTTTAATAATAATATAAATTTATGAATTATATTGAAATAGTACAAATAAAGAATTGAAATAATAGAAAATATTTAAAAAAACTAAATTAAAGAAGGGAATGGTAATTGAATTAAAAACTAAAAAAAAGAATAAAAATCTTAAGAAGCTCGTTGATTTGACATACTCTTGTAACTGGACCTTCTACGACTACCATATGGACTTGAAAAGAAATGCTTACCAAAGTCCAATTTGCAAGCAACAACCAAAACCATGGAAATCGTAGATTCAATCAGTATCATAGCCTCCTCTGTAGTCTGCATAATAATGTATTCATTTTAGAACAAAGTCAAAATAGTAAGTACATCTGTACATATTTTAAGACGTAAAATTAAAAAATTTTGAACAAATAACACATCCAGCAGTGATCCTACAAGCAAAAAGTAGTACAAAAATTTAAATTGAATTTTTTGAAAAAAATGAATCAAATAAAAATATAAAGTCAAAAGAGAAATAAGTATCAGTTGACAGATAAAAAGTAGCTAGTACCATACAGCAGTATCTTTTAAGCATTTGTAATCTGAGAACCTATCTAGTTATCCTAATCCTATATAAAAATAGTCAAGCTACTCAAATTAAAATTTTTGAACCTAGAGGTTAAAAGCTATCTAGTTATCCTAATCCTATATAACATTCGTAAGCTCCTAGAGGTTAGATCAAGCTTCACAAGCAGGGGAACAATACCAAGTTCAATTACAAGTCTTTGTGTACTCAGATTTTTCACAAGTAATATTTGATATAGCCCATGCAGCCCTCATACTGCATAATTAAGGAGCAATTAATATTGAATTATACGGTGCACATTGACATTCTTACTACGATTTTTTAAACAATCCAGGTAATAAGTAGCCATTACATAATAGAATTTACCTCTATAGAATTTATCCCAATCAAAATAGTTGACTTATAGAACTTTGAAGAAAGGAAGTTGAGATAGGAAATCAGGCATGACCCACTATGCCAAAAAAGCTATTTGAAGGCGCTTCCGTGTAGTATAAAAGGGCGCTTCCGTGTGCCCTAATAGAAACTGCTCTTCTTTGGTCGTTAAAACGAGGGCGTGCTCAGAAGCGCCCTGACAGAAGGAAACGAGGGCGCTTCTGAAAAACACGGAAGCGCCCTCTGCAAAGTGTCTGGAGAGGAGGACACTTCCTTGGAGCGCCCTCCTTCCCTTTTTTTTCTGCTCTATAATTTAGATGAAGCTGTGAATACAGTATTTCACCTGCAAAACTCCATACAGCAGCCAGAATTTCATCCTTGAAATTAATGTCAAAAGTTTTGAATTATATGCTTAACATATACAACATCCTTAACCAAGACTAAGTCTAGTTATTAACCTATAAAAAATTTGGCAGAGTTTCCTCTGTTTTTACAAGTTTTCCCAATTTATCAAACACCTGTAAAACTCCATACCAGCAGCCAGAAATCATGTCATGAAAGTAATGTCAAAAGTGCATAGAATATGTTTAACAAACAACATCCTAAACCATGACTAAGTCTACTCATTATAAGCTAAAAAAAATTTTGCAGAGTTTCCTCTGTTTTTACAAGTTATCCCAATTTATCAAACACCTGTAAAAGTCCATACCAGCAGCCAGAAATCATGTCATGAAAGTAATGTCAAAAGTGCATAGAATATGCTTAACAAACATCATCATAAACCATGAGTAAGTCTACTCATTATAAGCTAAAAAAAATTTGGCAGAGTTTCCTCTGTTTTTACAAGTTATCCCAATTTATCAAACACCTATAAAACTCCATACCAGCAGCCAGAATTCATATCATGAAACAAGTGCTTATCATTAAAGTATATATAACATCAAATCAAAGTATACAAAATTTACAGAACTTATCATTAGTAAACATCTGTGTACAACATTTTCAGAGTTAAAGTACATGTGTAATTACTCACCATCAACAAGTACAAATCAATCACATACAAGTGGTTACAACATGTTTTGCCCATTCTTCTCTAACCTCATGAAGTTGCTCCGTAGTGTAACTCGGGCATCGGTGTTGAGCAAAGTACTATATAAAACCCCAAATTTTATTTCATTAATAGAAGATCTAAATGGGGAGAAAAATACTTGTTATAACAATTCCAAATTACCTCTCTTGATATAGTGATTGCATTTTGATGGATTATCTCCTTCATGAAACGCATAACATAAAGGCCGCAATCACTGTTGTTAGTTTGTCATGGACACTACAAAAATAATTTATAATCAAATCAACTTACGTAATGATATGTTACAAAGGAACACAAGAGTTTGCGCAACATTACCTGTATGCGGTACCAAATAGGATCAAGTATAATCATATTCTTTGAAGTTTGAAAACCACTTAGCGTTCGATATTCTTTAAAAGATCTAAACCAATAAAACAAATAATATTTATGAGAACTCTAATTAAACAATGTAAGTGTGATTGTATAATATTACTTAACATAAAAAACTTACTTATTAATCATAGACTTCATCGGTTCGTAATGGGTAGGGTCTTTGCGCAAGGAGTCCAAAAAGTAAACCTTGCCAAAATCAACCAAACTCAAGGCGTATAGAACCCAGTGTTGCCTACAATGATATTGTCAAATGTGTCAAACAGACAATATAACTACTGAGTCTAGTTCCTCCGGGATTAACAGGCTGACCCATGTCATTCCATGCAACCTAAACAAAAGGACAAAGTATATAAACTTTATTTGATGTTAACATAATTTGATGTGAACATAATTTGATATAAACATACAATTGGTTACCTGTATTATGTTTCCTTTATTCCTCTCTTTGATGACTTGGGCCATAATTGTTGCCCCACGTCTGTGTATGGCATCCATGTTATCATTTTCTGATCCTGACATGATATCTGTATGAGAAACATAAGTCATTAATTAGCATAAACTGGACCGAGTAAACAATAAGACAAAATAAATATGGAGCAATTTAAATAAGTAAAAACATATGTGGCTCATCTTTTTCTTTTTCTAGTTGGTTTGACACTGGTGGGAACATTTCTAAGATGAATTGATGGGTTAACCCAAATACCCTCATTATGGTCCGCTCTCAGGTACAACCCATCATCTGTTGTTGAGTCACCATGAAATAACTGTGATGTCATAACAAAAGGATCATCTTCAACATCATCCCCTTGATTTTCATCCACATTTGGGTTGTCATTGAATTTGTTACTTAACATGACTATGGAGCAATTCACATCTGCGGGATCACTAACATAGAAAACTTGTCGAGCTTGGGATGCTAGGATAAATGGCTCATCTTTGTAACCTTCCTTGCTAAAATTAACTTGCATGAAGCCAAGGTTATCGACCCGAACACCAGTATTGTTGTCAACCCACTTACAACCAAACACAGGCAACCGAAAGTGAGTATAATCCAATTCCCATATGCGATCAATCACCCCAAAATATGACATATTAGCATAAACTGGATTTCTATCTTTTGCACTTGACATGTGCAATGCTTGGGCAATTAAAGTCACACCACTGTTTTGGACTGTTGTTCTATCATCATGGGCCTTTGTGTAGAAAGTGTAGCCATTAATCAAGTAAGCCTTGTATGATATTACATTCAAACTTGGGCCATATGCTAAAAATCTTAGTCTAGTAGAGACTGAAGTAGGATTATGGTGCACTTCATAAAAAATCCTCGACTGAAACCATGAGATAAAGCTTCGATTGTGTTCCCTTGTAATCCAATTATCTCCTCGGTTAGGATTCGAGTTCCGAAGTTCCTCCTTGTGAATTTCAACATACGGCTCTACCTCATCATCATTGTGCAAGACATACAACCCATTCCTCTCTTTGAATACCTATGACTTCATTTGCCCCAATCCCTCCTGATTCCGAGCTTGTATTGTTTCCAGAGTTCGGAAGCCCTATGGAGTTCACACCACTAAGGTATTCTGTGCAAAACTCAACAGCTTCTTCAACAATGTACCTTTCAACCATACAACCCTCAGGCCTTCTGCGAATTTTAACATACCCTTTTAATATCTTCATGTATCGCTCAACCGGGTACATCCATCTCATGTAAGCTGGTCCACACAATTGAGTCTCACGAACCAGGTGAACTGTGAGATGAATCATTATATCAAAAAAAGAGGAGGGGGGAATACATTTCTAGCTCGCACAGTGTTACCACTATCTGTCTTTGCAACATGGGCAACTTTACAGGGTCAATCACTTTACTACAAATAGCTCTAAAGAAATGACACAACTTAGTTATTGTAACGCGCACTTTGTTTGGAAGAATGGAGCGTATTCCAACCGGAAGCAGATGACCCATAAGAACATGACAATCATGAGACTTCACACCTTTCAACCTTTGTTCTTTCAATGATACAAGATTTCTAATGTTAGAGGAGAAACCCTCTAGGACTTTGACTCCCTGCAGGAACTTGCAAAAAACTAGTTTTTCTTTTTTGCTAAGAGTATATGCCGCCGGAGGAAGATATGTACGTGAACCCCTTTTTTCTGGGACTAATTCTTTCCTTATACCCATGGCCAGCAAGTCCCATCTCGCATTTATCCCATCCTTGGTCTTGCCTTTGACATTCAGTAACGTGCCGATAACACTCTCGCACACATTTTTTTCTATATGCATCACATCAAGGAAGTGTCTAACAAACAATGACTTCCAATATGGCAACTCAAAAAAGATAGACTTCTTTTTCAACCTCCAATAACAAGTTTCCCGACAAAAGGTTTGCCGAAATTGTTGGTCAGGTTACCCACCTTTTCCCACAACTCATCACCCGTCAATGGAGAAGGATGCCTCCCCTCCTCGGTCTCACCATTGAATGCTTTCTTCCATCCCCTATAACGATGGGATAAAGGCAAAAACTTACGATGACCCTGGAATACATTTTTCTTACAATGCGCTAAACGCATACAAGAAGTATTTTCATCACACACGGGACATGTACACTGACCCTTTACACTATAGTAAGACAAATTACCATAGGCCGGAAAATCGTTAATCGTTCCAAACAACATTGCCCTTAAGAGAAAAGATTCTTCTTTGTAGCCATCATAGACCTCTACTCCAGTATCCCACAAAAGCTTCAAGTCTTCAATCAATGGTGCCAAGTACACATCTATATCATTACCCGGTTGTTTGGGCCCAGATATCAACATTGACAACATCATGTATTTGCGCTTCATACAAAGCCATGGAGGTAGATTATATATCATCAATAACACCGGCCATGTGTTGTGGGTAGTAGATTGGACACCATGCGGATTCATTCCATCTGTTGATAAGGCAAGTCGAAGATTTCTTGCTTCCTCCCCAAAAGAGGGGTACTCATCATCTATCTTCCTCCACTGTGGAGAATCAGCGGGATGCCTCAACATGCCATCCTTGACTCGTTCATTTGCATGCCATGTTAAGTTCTTTGCATCGATTACACTACGGTACATCCTTCGAAACCTTGGAATTATGGGAAAATACCAAACCACCTTTGCTGGTGAACTCTCTTTCTTATAACGAGACTCATGGCATTTAGGACACACAATTAATGATGCATGCTCATTTCTAAACAAAATGCAATCATTGGGACAAGCATGAATCTTCTCATAAGTCATCCCAATAGAACGTAACATCTTTTTTGCCTAATAAGTTCTGTTAGGCAGCACATTGTCCTCCGGCAACATCTCCTTTAGCAATGTCAGTAAATCTGTGAAACTCTTGTCAGACCATCCATTTGATGCTTTTAAATTATACAACTTCAACACCGCGGACAACCTTGTGTACTTGGTGCACCCGTTGTACAGTGGTTTTTCTGCATCACTAACCAGGGTATCAAACATCTTTGGGCAATCTCTAAGGTCCTCTTCAACCACGTTTCGAATATCGTCAATTCTGTCACAATCATCCCATCCGGTCCCAAACTCATCATCACTATGTTCTACATTGACATTATTCTCTCCCTCACCACTATGTTCAATTCTAGTCTCACCATGATATGTCCAACATGTGTAACTCTTATCAATTCCGAAACAGAAAAGATGGTTCCTCAACTCCGCTACACTTAGTTGCTTTGAACAAAAACACTTCGTACAAGGACACACAATCTTTCTAGGATTTGTTGCATGGTCAACGGCAAACTTTATGAACATTTCCACTCCTTCCTCATACTCACTTGTCAAACGGTTTGCAAACATCCAAGAATGATCCATATTTTACATATCAACAAAACATCAAATCATTTAAAATTGAGCAGCATTTCGTTTTATTGTTTTAAGTATCACAAATTTATGCAACACATTTCCAATCTTAATATCAACAATTACATCAATATGAATGAAAACAATGTTAACATAATCAATAACCATAAAAGAATAAAAAAGAAAAATGGGTGCAACTAGTAAAAAGAGTGGTGCAGCGAGAAATTCATTTGCAGAAAAAAGGTGCAAATAGTGAAAAAAGGGGTGCAGTCAGTAAAACTGTTGCAGAAAAAGGGTGCAAATAGTGAAAAAAGGGTGCAGTCAGTAAAGCAGTTGCAGAAAAAAGGGTGCAAATAGTCAAAAAAAGGGTGCAGGCAGTAAAACACATGCAGAAATAAAAATGGTGCAAATAGTCAAAAAATGGGTGCAGGCAGTAAAACAGCAAAACCCTAACAACTAAGGTTGAGGAGAGGAGCACCTACCTCCAAGATGCGGCCGCGGATGGAAAAAGCAAAAGGAGGAGCTTCACCGTTAGATGGAGGAGCTCGTGACGGCGACGACGAGGACGGAGGGACGAGGACGAGCAGCGCGACGGAGGGACGAGGACGAGCAGCGCGACGACGGGACAGCGAGACGGAGATCCGGTTACGACGAGGAAGCGCGACGGAGGGAGGAGGGAAGACGACGAGCAGCGTGACGGAGGGAGAGAGGAGGAAGAGGCAGCAAGAGAGAAGGAGGGAGGAGGAAGAGGCAGCAAGAGAGAAGGAGGAGGAAACCGATTTTAGAGAGAGAGGGGTTGTGTACTGACGCGGGAGAGGGAAAATGTTTTTTAAGTGACTCTCAGACTTAGGGGAGGGCGCTTCCAGAAGCGCCCTGGACACCTGTTAAAAAAATTAAAAAACGCAGTTAGGGGCAGGGCGCTTCCACGAAGCGCCCTTAATTACCAAATAAGAGGGCGCTTCCATGAAGCGCCCTGAAAATTAATTTATAAAAAAAAAAAAATTAAGTGCCCAGCTAAGAGGGCGCTACGGTAAAGCGCCCTGGACGTTAATTTATAAAAAAAAAAAAAAATTAATGCCCTGCTAAGAGGGCGCTTCCCTGAAGCGCCCTGCGCATTTTAATTTCAGGGCGCTTCCACCCAAATTTGAAGCGCCCTGAAGGTAAAACGTTCATTTGAAACACTTAAAAACACGGAAGCGTCCTAAAGTAAGTGCTCTTATATCCCAAATTTGGCATAGTGACCCTAGTTAAACTATTGTTTAAACACCAAAATGGTTTGGATGATGCAGAATCAAATCTAAAAAAAACCTTTATAAGTAGCCATTACAATAGTAAGATCCATAGAAGGGTAAAAAATCCACTTCTAAGCAATTGCAAAAGACTTTGAAATCTAGAGAAGGGTAATTAATACTCTTTTTTTCTATCTATATAGATTATTGAAAGGACTTTTTTCTTAAAAGAAGAAGAGAATTGCAATAAGTGTACTAAGTTCCCGTTTGTTTTAGATTTTGGAACAGTCAGAATCAATTCTGCAGAATTGATTTTAAATCATTTCCGTCCAATGTACTTCGTAAAGCGTGTATCATCCATCTCAACCATTCATTTCTAGAATCAATTCTACTCAACTGTAAACCAAACGGACCCAAATTAGCAAAGAATTTGAATATATCCTCAACTCACATAAAATTTGGTGAGTATTTGAACTTGATAAGCTGTAACACAGGCCTACCATTGACAAAGTACACCCGCACCTAACTCTCTAATATAAACAAAAGGTTAAACACAAAAATATTAGAAACAAATTATGTATAAGTAAGGTTCAGACAACATGATTTTGTTCATACAACTAAGAGGAATAAATTAGCTTGATACAGTAGCTAATTAAAAAATAGTTCTTAAATTGTTACTTGTCAGCATCAATTTCCCTTAGAACAATAACAACCTAATTCACTGCCGTACATTAATAGTTGATCAAAGTCGAACCATTGCCTACTATTTTTTTTATCACACTGGCACATCTAGTTTAGAAACAAAAACAGGTAAAATATGTTTTTCGTCCCTATAATTTGGGTCAATTTTGGTCTTCGTCCCTATACTTTATTTCCTTTGTTTTTTATCCCTGAACTTTCTAAAAACCCCCTAACTTTGGTCCCTACCGTTAGTGTGCTCTCTTAAGTTGTTGACGTGGCTAAAGAAGTTCCTGGTCGGCCGACCTTGGCCTTCCTATCCGGGCGGCCCCCTGGTCGACTGGCCTTCCTGGTAGGTCGACCGACCTTCTTGGTCAGCTAGCGTTCCTAATAGGTCAGCTGACCAGGTAGGGGTAGGTCGACCGATCTTCTCGTTGGCTGGTCTTCCTAGAGGTCGGCCTTCTGGTCGGCCGACCTTCTTGATTGGCCAGCCTTCCTGATAGGTCGGCTGACCAAGAAGGTAGGTCGACCGACCTCCTTGGTTAGCTAGCCTTCCTAATAGATCAGCCGACTAGGAAGGTCGGCCGACTAGAAACTTCTGTTAGCCACGTCAGCAACTTAACAGAGCACACTAACGGCAAGGACTAAAGTTAGGGGGTTTAGAAAGTTCAGGGATACACTATGCCAAAAAAGGCCTTAGAGGGCACTCCCGTGCAGCCTTAAAGGGCGCTCTCGTGCGCACTAATAGAATCTGCTCTTGTTTGGTCAATAAAACGAGGACGCTCATCGGAGCGCCCTGACAGAAGCAAAAAGAGGGCGCTCCCGTGCAGCCTTAAAGGGCGCACACTGGAGCACCCTCCATAAGCACAAGACGTACTTATGGAGGGCGCTCCTAGGAAGCGCCTTGGTTCTTTAAAACAAGGGCGCTCCATGGAGCGCCCTCCTTTCGTTTTTTAAATTTTTTTTTCAATTTTTGTTTTACAACAAGGGCGCTCCAAGGAGCGCCCTCCTTTCTTTTTTTTTTCAATTTTTTGTTTTTTTAATCTACTTTAACCTGCATATTTATTTCAGTCTGATCCCAATGGCTTAATCCAAAATCATGCATATTAATTCCTTAAAATTCAAACACTTAGTCATACTATGAACAACACTTAGTAAACAACACACATATCTACTTGAAATAAGAATTCAAACTTGTCATAATATGAATAGTTTCCTATGCAAGATATAAGTGGTGAAAGTATGAAGTACCTATACAACTATATAGAAATAACCAAAACACATGACATCTCACAAGAATCAACTCAGTTGGTAAATAAACATGCATCTCATATATATGCTTAACAACTATAAGTCTTCTAAACTAAAAACATTTTGGCATAGTTTGCTCTGTTTATTCAAAATTCCCCAATTTATCAAACAGCTGTACAAAACCATACCAGCAGCAAGAATTCATAAGTCAAATAGTGATAACCAGTCAGGAATTTATAATGAAAAGGTGCATAAACTACAAACAGGCCTCTTCTCCAAGTTGCAAAAAGAATAGTGATCATATCTACTCTGCTGAACCCGTCAGTTAAGTCATTAATATACAACTTTGTTCAACATTTTAACAATATGTATATGTTTACTTACCCACATATAATGTACAAATCAATTACAAATAACTGGTAATTACATGGTTTGCCCATTCTTCCCGAACCTCATCAAGCTGCTTCGTTGTGTAGGTCGAGCTTCGGAACTGAGCAAAGTACTGTAAGAGCCAAAAATTGATTTGATTATATGAACTAGTGAATGAGGTTCAAAAAAGTAAATTGCTATCACAAGTCATAATTACCTCTCTAGGTTTGTCAAATTCGTATCATATTATTTTATGACTATTGTTCCTAGTCTATGAAAATTTCAGCAGCATTTCCCCTTGGTTCTCCAAGCACACACAACACAACCTATGAGTTTTATTTCACATAGATTATATATGCATGAACTCGGAGAACAAGAGGAAAAACGTACTGAAATGAATCATAGACCAAAAACATACAAATCATAAAGTAATATCTTTAATACGAATTTACAAATCTAGACTGTCCAAACATGGACAATTTAAGAATAAATTGTATATTATGTCAGCCATAATATACAATTTCTTCTTAAACAGGAAAATAAGGTTAATGCATGTACATACAAATAACCTAATAATTATAGTTGAAAGATAAAGGATAATATGATAAAGGATATACCTGATTAAAGTCAAACACCAATAAGTAGTGTTGAATTATAAGCAGTTAGGAAACAATACCTGAAAAAAAAAAAGTCAAGTCATAAAATTTACTAGTAATCAATAAAAATTAGTAGTACTAAAAATTTGAGCAGCATTTCATCTATTTCTTTAACATTCCCAAATTTATGAAAAAACAATTTTAACTCTAAACCACCAGCTACCAGTCCAAAAGAGATAAATATGAGTAATATATATTTAAATAATATTTCAAAATCTAATGTAATATATGACAACCTATATACTAAACACCTAAATCATTATAAACTATATCCCTAACATCAAATCATTATAAACTATAATACTAATGTTCAATGTTATCTAACCTTAACAACACATAAACAGTTCATATAGCAAAACAGGGGGTGCAGGTAGCAAAAAAAACATGTGCAACATCAACAAAAGTGGTGCAGATAGCAAAAAATGTCAATGTTGGAGTTCCTTACCCTAGTAGCCGCCGCAGATTAAGAGAGAAAAGGGGAAGGAGAGCGTCGCGCCGCGGCGAGGGAGAGAGGAGAGGGGAAGGAGAACCTTGCTCATAGTTGCACCGCGGGGGAAGAAGGGAAGGAGAAGCTCTCCCAAGCTCCCTCACGGACGAAGACGACGAAGACGGAGGAGAAGGCACGGATGAAGAAGCTCGCTCACGGAGAAGGGACAGAGGAGAAGGGAAGGAGGAACAAGCTTGGGCACGGAGGAGAAGGGACGGAGGAAGAAGCTTGGGCACGGAGGAGAACGAAGACGACGCGAGAGAAGGGACGCGGGATGAACGAAAGTGAAAATAATATCATGCAGTGCATTTTTAAGCATCAAGGAGGGATTAAAAAAAATAAAGGAGGGCGCTCCTGGGAGCGCCCTCTATTACAGAGAATTAAAAAAAAATCCATGCTGGGAACAAGGGCGCTCCAAGGAGCGCCCTGTAAAATTTATCAGAAAAATAAAGGAGGGCGCTCCAGTGAGCGCCCTCTATTGCAGGGAAAAAAATAAAAATAAATAAAAATAAAGGAGGGGCGCTTCCTGGAGCGCCCTCTATTTGAGGGGGAAAAAATAAATTTCCACCAGAAACATAAAAAATAAAGGAGGGCGCTCTAGGGAGCGCCCTCTATTGCAGGGAAATAAAAAAATACCATGGGAACGAGGGCGTGCAGATGAAGCGCCTTGTATTTTACCTATAAGGGCACTCCAGCCCAAATTTTGGAGCGCCCTGATTTTAAAACGATCATTTCAGACGCTAGCTAACACGGGAGCGCCCTAAAGATAGTACTCTAATATCCTAAAATTGGCGTAGTGATAAAAAAACAAAGGAAATAAAGTATAGGGACGAAGACCAAAGTTGACCCAAACTAGAGGGACGAAAAACATATTTTTCCCAACAAAAACTTATCCATCCGTTGTAGGAATGTACAAATCAATTGAAAATGAAGCAAAATAGAGTATTGCTGCAAGTCAATCCATTCGTTGTATGGTCAAATTTGCCAAAATCACCTATGCTGCATTTAGAGTATTGTCAATATCATCATTCACATTTCAAATTGAATGTGTTTTCATCTATAATACTACAAATCAAAGAAGAGAATATCAAACAGTCCAACCCGAGTACCCACTCGACCCAACCCACAGGTTCTCGGGTCGGGTTCATACCTGTCTCTCTCTATCACCCAATTCGACCCACAACTCATGTAGCTTCTCGGGTCGGGTCCAAAAAATTGGCAAACCCGACCCAGGATCAGCCCTATAAAAAATTAATTACATAGTTGAGAAAATTGAACACGCTTCACATGACAGCTGAGTTCCATTGCGTCAAAGGTGGTCCAAGTAATTAGTACACCGCTGCCTTGCTCCAGAGTGCTTGAGAAATTCGTATATTCCTATTGAAAATGTTAATAGTGAGCTTTCAATATAGGTTGAGTTCGGTAATCCAAGACGTTTTAATTCGGTTGATTAGTTTGGTAAAAATTATATTTACTTTTTTGCGAGTTAAAGTGGGTTAATGGATTCAATTTCGATAAAAGTGAGTTTGAGCCGGGTTGCTTAAGGTTGGGTTACTCTTTAATTTTTATTTATTTTTTATATTGGTTGAGTCATTTTCCCAATTTTTTTTAATTTTTTTATTCATTTTTTGGACTTTTAATTTATTTCCTAATTATTTTCATATTTTTTAAGTGAGCTGTTGGGGGTCCAGCTGAGTTGGTTTTTTTGGCTCACCAGTAAAGTGAGTCAACCCACTTAACCCATCAATTTATGGTGGGTCGAGCCGCGATGGTATTTTTGTAGCTCACCAGAAAAGTGAGCCAATTCAACTAGGTCCACTTTCAGCCTAAACTAACTTGGGCGTGCCGAGTTGGCTCACTCCGATAAGTTTTTTTTAGCTACATGAGTATTAGTACCTACAGATAGTATGAAAGAATCGTGTTTTTTTTACTCATCCATTCCTTTTACCTCAAAACTAGTGAGTGACCCGTGCGATGCACGGAGCGAGAATATGAGAGAAATAATAGAGAGTTGAGTATTTGATTTAGCTACGAATACATCTAAAAGTAATTATAACAATAATTATCAAATCAAAATAAAAAATACTTAAACAATAATCATTAAAATAATCCACATTTTAAAGAAGTCTTAATAAGAGAAATGTACTTGAAGAGCTCATGATTTAGTATATATTGTTTTAAATATTAATGTATATAGAAAAGAATTGATCCTTAAATATGAAATGAAATCATTATATCAAAAATTATAAGTAGACAC
This sequence comes from Sesbania bispinosa, assembly GCA_026901365.1. NCBI lineage: Eukaryota > Viridiplantae > Streptophyta > Magnoliopsida > Fabales > Fabaceae > Sesbania > Sesbania bispinosa. The sequence continues at coordinate 328,546 of QLOH01000019.1, forward strand.
TAAAAAAAGTTTCCTGAAAAACTTGGAAAAAAAATGTGGAAAGGTCATAAAGAATATTAATATATGGCATTCATTGATCGAAAACAAATAGATAGAAAATGATTTGAACAATAGAAATAATAATAATTTTAAATTAAAAGAATTTAAGACTAACCTAATTTAAATTTTGGAAAACTTCTTTATATACAACATTTGAAGTTGTATATGAAATATGACCTTCATCATAACATTTGAGTAATTTCAATCCTTCTCTATTTGTGACTCTGGATACTGCAATATATAATTGTCCATGGGAGAAGACAGACCTCGGTAGATAAATAATGACATGTTTCAAAGATATTGTCCATGACTTTTATTGATAATCATTGCAAATGATACAACGATAGGGAAATGCCTTCTCTGAAACTTAAAATGAATTCCATTATTTAAATGAATCAATGACGTATAGTCTAGGAATGAAAAATTTTTTGCCAACATTTATTCCATAAATGAATTTTGCTAATAACACATAGGTACCTAACTGAGTAATAGTAAGCCTAGTACCATTGCACTGACTTAAAAACTGATCAATGTTTCTCAATAACATAATTGATACACCAATTCAATTTTTTTATATTGACTTAAAAAAATTCAATTTTATATTTAATATGAAATATATTTTTATATTACAATTTATTTTTATCAAAATATTGGTTTAGCAATTAGACTGATATATTGAAAATGTTTTATTTTTTATTAATTCATAAAGGAAAATTTGTACAGTTTATTGAATATTTATAGGTTTAAACTTAAGTTAAAAAAATATTATAAAAAATATGAGAAAAAAGGCATGATTTATCTTTGTTTCAGTTTTTGGAAATATCATAGAATAATTGAAGTCATTAAAAAGTTGCTATGTATGAAAATATGGTAATTAGAAAAATATATAGTAATTGAAGTCATTGAAATTAAAGTATTAAAGTATAATAATAAAAAATTTCAAATGCATAAAACATAAATGTAAAAATTTTAAAATTAAAAAAAAAAACCCTATTTCAAAATTTTAAAGAAATTACCATAAGCTGAAATTATATATGTTAGTAGCAATTAATTAATTTGTATACATTATTAATTAGCAATTAAATTATTATTATTTGACATAAAATATAAATACGATTATTGAAAAAATATAAGATAAATATTAAAGAGATAAAAGATGGGAATGGAAGCAAAAGTCAGCAGAGTTTTCTCTATGAGCGTGTGTGTGGATTGAATTCATGGTTTTGATAATTGAAACTCTATTACTTTTATATACTCTAATCTTTGAAATTAAAACTCTCACATTTGATAAACATTTTATATGGAAAAATTATCATGATGGCAGCTTATTAGGGACTGGAATAATTCATAGCAACTAATGAGTAGTGACTGTAATACATTTAACAACCAATTAAAAAGGTCTAATTAACACTTTATAAGGTAATATCTAGTTAATTAATTAATAATTTTGTGTTTATGAAGCAGGTTTTGGTGTTTGAAGTTGAAAAGCATGAGATTTTATGTGTTAATATTAACAAAATAGTGGCTTTGGCAAATAGAGGGCGTGAAGTTAATAACGCCGGACAACGTCCAATTAACCAATGCCAATCATGCAGCTGATATTGACTTGAAAACAATTGAAAATCAAGCTGATTTTTTAGCAAGGCAATTAAGATGCAAATCCCAAAACAGTTTAACCCAACTTGAATCCCAATATAAGTACAATTGCAATAGATAATTCAAAGGTAACTCTGCCCAATTTTGATAATATGTCTGCACAACATTATTTCCAGAGGTGATATTTAAAAGTCTAACATATCAATTCATGTTATTACACAAATAAATAATTTGTTTGAAGAGAAATATAGCAAACAATGGTAATAATGATTAATAATCTCATGAACACATAATAGTCTTGGAAGCACAAAATATAAGCAGCAACACAAAGAAGTTTCATGAAAAAACCTGACAAAGAATAAAGTGAAATATGAGTATTTTCAACTTAAGCTATTTTGTCATTATTTTGTGATGATGAAGGGGATTGAAAATACTCATGTGATGCTTATATGGGTATTTTCAGCTTATGTTAATATTTCAATCCCCTTCGTCATCACATATGAGTATTTTCAATCCCCTTATAATATTTCTTAAGATTATAAACAATACAAAAAAATATATACAACCATCTTTGTAACAATAGTCATTTCCTCCCCAGAATAAGCGCTAGAAGTGAACAATAAACATTTCCCACACTATCCAAAATAAGCATTGAACTAAATTTGTAAGTGATCTTATTTCAATGCTTATTTCACTAAAAATTAACGTAGTGAAGGTTTATGTATAAAAAAATTTGTGAAGGTTGATGAACGATGAAGTGAAGAGTATGTTGATCTACACAACATCATAGATCCTCGAGCAGAGGACGAAGAATTAAAGGATCGGGTTTTGTGCAAGTATATTGGATACTTAGGGAGTCCGAAGCAGGAATTCATCAAGAAGTAGAAAAAAGGAAAGCTACCTGAAAAGCAAGGAAAGGAATTCATTAAAAATGGCCTTACCCATATGTATTTTGAATCTATCTATAACTACTTATTAGCCTTGCTAATAGAATGCTACTCAATAAAATTTAATATATAACAACATAAGCTAGAAAAATCTTAACTATTAAAACATTAAACTCTAATGCAGAATTTTAATATAGCATTACCACAATGCTACTGGTTTTAAACATGATGTCACACTCCATATAGCAATCATATATTAAGAGGCTTACACAATTACACCAATGAAGTAATTAATGACCTATAGCAGAAAACACCAATGGAACTCTTTAGTTTAATCCAGTCCTCTCCCCTTTAGTTTCCAGTTGCTACATTCATTTTTAAAATGAAGAGTAAAAATGAATTTTTAAAATTGAATATTGTACAAATACATAAGTGGTTAGGACATCTGTTATATCAAATCAATCAGACAATATTAGCTTATTGACACAAAAAAGAGCATAAAAGGATATTCAAATTTTAGGACAGAAAACAAAAAGTTGAATGAGCTATTCAAAAAGCAATAGATACAAAGTAAGCATGGAAAGTACTCATGAGTCAGAGTCAGAAAGTAAGATTGAAAAGTAAATAAAAGAGTATGACAATCAAAATTAAATGAAAAATATGAGAAATGCAACTAATATCACAGAGAAAATAAACATGCAAGGATATTTAGAATTAGAAATCAAGGAAACATGGACACTTCATGAATCGCAATAAAAAAGATTAAAGTTTCAAACAAAGGCAGATTACTCTTTTCTACAATGTTGCAAGGTCTGCCTCCTAAAAAGGAGGATATCTAGCCATTAGAACATATACAATGACTCCACCATCAGAGAAAGAATTAAATTTAATCTAATACTTACCTTGCGATATCAGTGAAATAGGGGCTACAAAATAGAGAATTAAGAAGAAAATATGCAAAAATCATTAGAAAGATGAACAAATATGGCAACACAAACTTCCTTTTAAAAAAATAAAATTTAAATATTTAAATGAAACTAAAAATTAACACACCCCTAAACAAATGAGCCCACACAGAGAAAAACATAAACAAAAGGGCATGGTAGACTCACAAAAAGGGTACAAATTAAACTAAAATAAACATAGACTCCATCAACTCTCTACCCCCATAAACTAATTCACTTCAAACACATCCTCTTTATCAAGTTTTTCTTATTCTCCTTAGTAATAGAAATAAAACTTCCCTAGAACTGACCATAAGCAAAAGTTAGACTAAATAAAAAAATTCACATAAGCATATTATGATGCAAAAATAGATAGCAATTATTTGTACCATTTTCCTGATGAACATTGTAAAATAGTACCCAAAGGAGAAATAGAGAACATTGATTTGATTGATTGTAGTATAAAAAAATAAAGATCTCCATAATTTCTAAAGTGAGGCAAGAGAAATACTATAACTCATAAACTTGACCTTCTTTCAGTTGAGAGTCAAACTTATACATCGAGTATAAATTTTGTAACTACTAAAGAACTCAAAACATAAATCTAAAAGAAGAAAAGGCAATAGATTATGCATTCAAGTATTCCACCATACTGATGACTGTAAATTACAAACACTGATTCAAAAAGGTGGTCCAAACATTCACTCTCTAGAAAATTAAAAAGGCACTTAACACCTTTGGTTTAATACAATAAGAATAATTGAAATCTCAACATTAAAAAAAGACAGATAATATTTAGCACCATATTTCATTATAAAAAGCAATGGTTGTGTTATCAAGTTCAAAGGTATTAAATCAATTAAAATATATTCAAGATTGAAATATGATCAGTACTAAAAAACGCACATAAAAAAGTGGTAAATGGTTAACATAGAAGAACCATATACCCTCCACCAACCAACTTTCACATTTGTAGTTGAATTATCCTTTGCCAATAAAAATCTAGAACATAAGGAAACCTGAAGGAGATTTTCATTAAAAAAATTTTAGAAACTGCAACATATGCTAAAGATGAAGCAGTTTGTAAATAGAAAGTACTATAACTATCGTAAGACAAATAAAAGTCTCGGGTAACAAATAGGAATTGTTTTGGACCATCTACTAATATGAAATCAGATCAATAAAACATCTTATATATATATTAAGTATACATAAAAACTAATGTATAATGCAACCCATATTTCAAAATTCTGGACAACATATTCAGCAACCTTCAAACAATTACTAAATTGCATCTTATACAAAATTCATAGATACTTGAATTCTTGAATTTACTGAGAATGATACAATCATAATATTTTTTAATACACTTCTATCTTGAAGTCTCTATTATAATTAGAAAAAAGAAAAAGAGAACTCACTACCATTAGCTGAGATTAAAATTTTTCTTAAATTATCATGGTGCATAGGAAAAGCAAAAATATTCAACCCACACATAGTCGGATTGGAGCAAATTACGTACCTTTTAATCCATGCCATCAAGAAACACTTGATTGTTAGGGTCATGTTTCAACCCCTCAATGTATGTTTCTAAAGCATTTTCATATTCTTACATGAAAAAACCGTTTAATGTATTTGTCTGCATCTTTTAAACATTCAGGCATTGACCACAGTTTAATGTAGAAGCTATGTTAATGTAAGCCTAAAAGAATTGAGAATTAAAATTATCAGGATCTGCATTCACCATTAAACACAAAGATTGTCAATTTTATTACCTTAGGAATTTTAGGGTTCCTTTTTTATAGTCTTTTATAATCCTTAGCAGCCACATGATCCTTCTGCTTGAAGAATTCATTCCTGCATTTGAATATTTTTGGAAAAAATAGATATTCAATATTTGATCAGATAAAAGAGAAATAGATATTGTCATCAGGATACCGAGAAAATCAAATTATAATAAAATCATATTTATATGCACACATTAAAAGCAAACATATCTTTATTCAAATCAAATCAATGATGTCAATTTATTATAATACAAATTTAGAAGCAAATCAAATTTAGACACCTATCTATATTCAAATGAAATCAACTTTAGAATCAAATCATATTTAGAAAATCTACCTATCTATATCTATATTCAAGTAAAATCAGATTTAGATCAATCAGAACAGGTTTATATGCACAAATTAACAACAAACATATCTATACTCAAATCAAATCATTGATTTCAATTTACCATAATACAAATTTAGAAGCAAATCAGATTTAATTCAATCAAATTTGAGCATTTTAAAGAAGAAAATAGTATACGAATCTTATCAAGTTAGCAATAATCGCATTCAATATTGATGACGTACGCATATATCTCTCACACATGGCAAGAAAAATAAACAAACAACATTCTTAGAATGAATTAATGATAACAAACGACATCTTTAAATGATAACAAACCCAAAAAATGAGAACAAAGTAACTCCCACATAACTAATAACCTCAAAAAAAAGTTGTCACAAAAAATACCAGCAGTATCATCTATTAATCAGAAAACAAAAATAAGGATACAAACCTTCCAAAATATAATTTTGAATACTTTTTAAACTGATAACAAACAAAGGCATAGAAAAAAAATGAAAAAGTGAAAAAGATTCTAAATAATAACAATGAAAATCACAAACACATAAAAGAGCTCCTAATCATTTTGGCTCATTGATCATAAGGCCATATCTTAATTTCAAAATCTGAAAAATATTTTTTTTTAGAAAATCATGAAGAACAAAGTAAGACAAAGAACATTAAAAATCACAAAAGTGAAGCCTCCCACATAAACAATAACAACCAAATATAAAATCATTCTTCAGTCAGCAATAAACCTATCTATCTATATTCAAATAAAATCAGATTTAGAATCAAAACAGGTTTTTACGCACAGATTAAAAGCAAACCTATCTATATTCAAATCAAATCATTGATTTCAATTTACTATAATACAAATTTAGAAGCAAATCAGATTTAATTCAATCAAATTTGAGCATTTTAAAAAAAGAAAATAGTATACGAATCTTACCAAGTTAGAAATCATCGCATTCAATATTGATGACGTACGCATATATTGTTAGATTATTTAAAATAATTTAATTAATATGTGACTCATGTAATTTAATAGTCTGACTTTAATTAAAGTGGACCCAATGTGATGGTTGTTGACCCAGTATGGAAAATAGAGTCGGAAGGGGTTATTTTATAATCTCTCTCCCATTCCTTATAAAAGAGAAGTTACAAAAAGAAAAACAGTTATCTATGTAAAAGTAACCTCCTAACCATCAAGGAGCCAGGAAAGCAAAGGAAAAGGGGAGAGAACAATTTTCACAGAGAATTCAATCAAGAAGAGCAATTATGGATCCAAGTTAGTATTTTTATCACTCTCTTGTATGGGTATGTGAGAACCATCAAAATTCAAGGTACTGAGTAGTTTCCATAATTGAACCCTAGGAAATTACCATAATAAAAAATTTTACAGTCTTATTAATTTTATGATTCTCAATTAAAGATTAAAGGTTATTATTTCCCAATTTAGAAATTACAACCGATTCTTGAAGTATTTTATGTTATTGAAGGCTTGAAGCATTTATATTTTAATTGAAACGGAAAGACGTAACATAGCTTTCTAATTGAATTGAAAGCATTTACGTTTTAATTGAAAGTTTTCACGGTTTCCTGTATGTCCAGAGGATGATTACGGTTTACGATTAAAAACTAATATATATGTGTTTTAGTTAAAAACATGCAGAAGGCTTTAAACGCAGATTTTTAATCTTGTTAAGATTAAAGTAAAGCGTATACAATAATCAATTTTGTTCACGATTTTCAAAGTCTCTGAAAATTGAGATTTGTATAGGTATATGAAAACCGATTGGCATCTAAATATATATAATGAAAAGCAAATAGCCTTGCAAAAGTTATGCGTTTACGTTTTCAGAAAACGTAAATGTTTTTTCATGTTCGACAGGAAAGTTTTATATAGGAATTGAAAATTTTTATATAGGAAAGTTTTATATAATAGAATTCACGGAGAGAACTTTGTTATTGTTTCCTGGTGCTTTACGATTTTCCAAACAGGAAATATTAACGTGCGTTTTCTGGAATGAGAAAACTTTGAAAGACAATTTAGTTTTACATTTCTTGTACCGATATAATTCCATTTTAAATGTGAAATGTATTGACTGGAAATAATTTATTTGTATCATGTTTCCGTTTTGATAATTCAGATTTATTTGCAATAAAGTTGATTGGAAAGGTCAATATTATTTTACTATTTGATTGGCAATTAGTGAATGTTTATACAGTGATGATAAATAATTTATTTATCCTGTATGAGAAAAGCTATGAAATGATATATATTTAATTTGGAATTAAATGTAGAGTGGATTTGTTAATCACCAAAGTGGTCAAATCTTTTAATTTGTTTAATTCCAAATTATGATAATTGTACTTTATTGCAATGAAATGATTTTGATGCTATATTAAGGATGCAATGTTTATTGGTTTATAAATGATTGTTGCTCATTATTTTATAAGGAATATTTGTGTCACCCAAAGGTGGACCATTTCTTATAATTAATGACATTAAAGAGACCTTTGACATACTTAGTAAATATGTTTGTATATCCAAAGATAGCATGCATGTATACTTAAGTATGATTAATTGTCTATTAAAGTATATTTACTTTAGCATCATGGTTTTGTTGAAATTGTCAGTTTAAGTATCACCCAAAGGTGAACTTAAATGCATGACTAGTATAGTTGTTTTGTTTGAATCCATTAAATTTTCAAAGCATTAATGCATGAGCTTGTATATTGTTTGCAGCTTCCATGAATTTATTTGGTTTGGGCAATGGTGTGGTCAAGTTTACCGGGCTAAACTATGCTGATTGGTATGAACATATTCAGTTTCAACTGGGTGTGTTTGACCTGGATCTAGCAAGTTATGGATGAAATTCCCCCAGCCATTACTGAGACCAGTACGGATGATGACAAGTCTCTTTATGAGGCTTGGCAAAGGTCTAACAGGTTGTCACTAAACTTGATGCGCATGACCATGGCTGAAAATGTCAAGCCATTTATGCCCAAAACAGAAAATGCAAGGGAATTCATGAAAATGATTAAGGAGTACTCACAATCAGACATAACTGACAAGTCTATTATGGGAACTCTAATGAGTGAGCTGACGAATAAAAAGTTTGATTGGTCACAGCCCATTCATGATCATGTGACTGGAATGGCTAATTTAGCAGCAAAGTTGAAGTCAATGCGAATGGAAGTGAATGAGTCCTTTCTAGTACAATTTATCATGAACTCTCTTCCTCTTGAATTTGGCCAGTTCCAGGTGAATTATAACACCCTTAAGGATAAATGGAACTTTCAAGAAATCAAGTCCATGTTGGTTCGAGAGGAAGGGAGGCTGAAGAAAGTGAAGGATCATTCTATCCATCTCATGACTCATGATGGTGCTAGCAGCAGCAAGACCAAACCAGGAAAGAAGAATAAGAAGGACAAAGCCCCAATGAAAGTGAATGAGGGAAAAATCCAGAAGGACCAGAAATGCTTCTTTTGCAAGAAGGTTGGTCACTTCAGGAAAGATAGTCCGAAAAGAAAATCTTGGTTAGAAAAGAAAGGTACATTTTATGTTTCTGTAAGTTTTGAAACAAATCTTATTGAAGTACCTAGTAATACCTGGTGGTTGGATTCTAGTGCTACCACTCACGTGTCTAATATTATGCAAGGATTCCTTTCAATCCAGCCCATAAAAGGAACTGAAAAATATTTGTATATGGGGAACAGAATGAAGGCACGAATAGAAGGAATTGGGACTTATAGATTGATTCTAGACACTGGTTGTTGTTTAGATCTTGAAAAGTGTCTTTATGTTCCTTGTTGTGCTAGGAATTTAGTTTCTATTGCAAAGTTGGATTGTTTAGGTTTTAATTTTAGGATTGGAAACGATATTTTTCATTTGTATAAACTTGTGTACTGTTATGGTTCTGGTACCTTGTTGGATGGTTTATATCGTTTCAATCTTGATGTTAATTTTTCTGAATCTCTGTTTAATGTTGAGCATGTTGTTGGTAGTAAATATAGTGCAAGAAATGAATGTTCTGCTTTCTTATGGCATCAAAGATTGGATCATATATCCAAAGAAAGGATGTTGAGGTTAGTGAAAAATGAAATCTTACCTCAATTGGATTTTGATGACTGGGATGTGTGTGTGGATTGCATTAAGGGTAAGCAAATCAAACACATATCAAAGAATCCCGCCACAAGAAGCAGTCAACTTCTTAAGTTAATACACATTGATATCTGTGGTCCTTTTGACGTTTCGTCTTGGGGCGGTGAAAAGTATTTATCACTTTTATTGACGATTTCTCACGTTATTGTTATATATATTTACTGCATGAAAAATCTCAATCAGTGGACTTCCTTGAGGTGTTCATTAATGAGGTGGAAAGGCAGTTAGATAGAAAAGTAAAAGTGGTGAGGTCCGATAGAGGTGGTGAATATTATGGTAAAACCGATGAGAGTGGACAATGTCCAGGTCCATTTGCAAAGTTTCTCGAAAGTCGGGGCATATGTGCATAGTATACAATGCCCGGTACACCACAACAAAATGGTGTAGCAGAAAGGCGGAAACATACTCTTATGGACATGGTTAGGAATATGTTAAGTCATAGCAATGTTCCTTTATCTTTGTGGATGCATTCATTAAAGACTGTTGTATATATGCTTAACAGGGTTCCTAGTAAAGCAGATCCTAAGACTCCTTATGAACTGTGGACTGGAAGGAAACCCAATTTAAGACATCTTCATGTTTGGGGTTTCCCGGCAGAAGTAAGGATATACAATCCACATGAAAAGAAGCTCGATGCAAGAACCATCAGTGGTTACTTCATCGGCTATCCTGAAAAGTCAAAGGGATATAGGTTCTATTGCCCTAACCATAGTACGAGAATAGTTGAGTTTGGTAATGCTCGGTTCATTGAGAATGGTCAGTTCAGTGGGAGTGAGAAATCACGAAAGGTGGACATTCAAGAGACTACTAGTAATGTTTCTACACCTAGTGTCTCTTCTCAAGTTGTTATCCCTCTTGTTGTATCACAGTCACACAACATGCAGAGACAACAAGTTAATGTTCCAAACCCACAAAATGAACATATAGATGATGAACCGACTGACAATGTGCAATTCACAAATGAATAAGTGATAGAGGAACCACAAGAAGTAGCATTGAGAATGTCTGTAAGGCAGAAAAGACCTTCTATTTTGAATGACTATGTGGTTTACTCTATTGAACATGAATGTGACTTAAGCATTGATGAGGATCTAGTCTCGTTCAGACAAGCCATGGAAAGTAACAATTCTAAAAAGTGGTTCAATGCTGTGAAAGAAGAGTTGAAATCAATGGATGACAACAAAGTTTGGGATCTAGTCGAGTTTCCTGAAGGTTCTAAACGAGTCGGTTGTAAATGGGTCTTTAAGACCAAACGAGACTCAAAAGGCAATATCGAAAGGTATAAGGCTAGACTTGTCGCCAAAGGTTACACTCAAAAGGATGGCATTGACTATAAAGAGACCTTTTCACCAGTTTCAAAGAAGGACTCTTTAAGGATTGTTTTGGCTTTGGTAGCTCATTATGATCTAGAGCTTCACCAAATGGACGTAAAGACCGCCTTTCTAAATGGTGACTTAGAAGTGGAAGTTTATATGGATCAACCGGAAGGTTTCTCAACCATAGGAAAAGAAATCTTGGTGTGTAAATTAAAGAAGTCACTATATGGACTGAAACAAGCTTCCCGACAATGGTATCTAAAATTTAATGATACCATAACTTCATATGGTTTTGTAGAGAACACTGTTGATCGGTGTATCTACACGAAGATTAGTGGGAGCAAGTTCATTATTTTGGTTCTATATGTTGACGATATTCTACTTGCTACTAATGATGTTGGTTTGTTACATGATGTAAAGAAGTTTCTCTCTAACAACTTTGAAATGAAAGATATGGGTGAGGCATCCTATGTGATAGGAATAGAAATATTCTGTGATAGATCACAAGGACTGTTAGGTTTGTTTCAAAAAGGCTATATTAATAAAGTGTTAGAGAGATTCAGAATGGAAAAATGCTCTGCTGGAGTAGTTCCAATTCAGAAAGGGGATAAGTTTAGTCAAATGCAATGTCCCAAGAATGATTTGGAATGAAAGGCCATGGAGTCTATTCCTTATGCATCAATGGTTGGGAGTTTGACGTATGCTTAAACTTGCACTCGGTCGGATATCAGTTTTGTTGTTGGAATGTTAGGCTGATAACAAGGTAATCCCAGAATGGACCACTGGAAAGCTGCAAAGAAAGTTCTTAGGTACTTACAAGGCACCAAGGACTACATGTTCACCTACAGAAGGTCAGATCATCTTGAAGTGATTGGCTACTCGGATTCAAACTATGCTGGATGTGTGGATTCAAGGAAATCCACATTTGGTTATGTTTATTTGTTGGCTGGAGGAGCAATTTCATGGAAAAGTGCAAAACAATCTGTCATTGCTACTTCTACCATGGAGGCTTAATTTGTGGCATGCTTTGAGGCCACTGTTCATGCATTGTGGTTGCGGAACTTTGTCTCGGGGCTTGGTATTATAGATAATATAGCTAGGCCGCTGAGGATTTACTGTGATAATTCCGCAGCTGTCTTCTTCTCTAAGAATGACAAGTACTCAAAGGGTGCAAAACACATGGATTTGAAGTACTTGTTAGTCAAAGAAGAAGTGCAGAAACAGAGAGTGTCAATTGAGCATATTGGTACTTCTTTGATGATAGCAGATCCGTTAACTAAGGGACTGCCGCCCAAAACTTTTATTGGCCTTGTTGAAAGTATGGGCGTTAAGGATAAGTCATTGTCAACATGATGGTGTTATCTATGTATATGCATATGTATAGTTATTTGCTTGTACTGTTATGACACTTGTGAATTCAATTAAAGTTATGTTTCTGTTTATTTCATTGTTATCCACATTATGGTATATACATGTATTATTGAGTGTGGTGATGTTGTCTTTTAAAGACATGAAAGTTAAAAGTTGATTAAAGTTGCTGGGTTGTTTTGATTATGTGATACATGGATGGAATCTTGTCGTTGATGACTTGTGTCCGCCATGATCCGATCATTTCAATTCATTTAAGGATGATGACTTGATTGTTCATTGAATGGTGCGCACTTAAAGTTTATTATTGAATCTTCAAGTCATCACATGGGCCAAGTGGGAGATTGTTAAATTATTTAAAATAATTTAATTAATGTGTGGCCCGTGTAATTTAATAGTCTGACTTTAATTAAAGTGGGTCCAATGTGATGGTTGTTGACCCAGTATGGAAAATAGAGTCGGAAGGGGTTATTTTATAATCCCTCTCCCTTTCCTTATAAAAGAGAAGTTATAGAAAGAAAAGCAGTTGTCTATGTAAAAGTAACCTCCTAACCATCAAGGAGCCAGGAAAGCAAAAGAAAAGGGGAGAGAAAATTGGTCCTCAATTTTCACAGAGAATTCAAACAAGAAGAGCAATTATGGATCCAGGTTAGTATCTTTGTCACTCTTGTATGAGTATGTGAGAACCATCAAAATTCAAGGTCCTGAGTAGTTTCCATAATTAAACCCTAGAAAATTACCATAATAGAAAATTTTACATATATCTCCCACACATGGAAAGAAAAATAAACAAACAACATTCTTAGAATGAATAAATGATAACAAACCCAAAAAATGAGAACAAAGTAACTCCCACATAACTAATAACCTCAAAAAAAAAGTTGTCACAAAAAGTACCAGCAGTATCATCTATTAATCAGAAAACAAAAATAAGGATACAAACCTTCCAAAATATAATTTTGAATACTTTTTAAACTGATAACAAACCAAGGCATAGAAAAAAATGAAAAAGTGAAAAAGATTCTAAATAATAACAATGAAAACCACAAACACATAAAAGAGCTCCTAATCATTTTGGCTCATTGATCATAAGGCCATATCTTAATTTCAAAATCTGAAAATATTTTTTTTAGAAAATCATGAAGAACAAAGTAAGACAAAGAACATTAAAAAAATCACAAAAGTGAAGCCTCCCACATAAACAATAACAACCGAATATAAAATCATTCTTCAGTGAGCAATAAACCTATCTATCTATACTAAAATAAAATCAGATTTAGAATCAAAACAGGTTTATATGTACAGATTAAAAGCAAATCTATCTATATTCAAATCAAATCATTGATTTCAATTTATTATAATATAAATTTCGAAGCCAATTAGATTCAATTCAATCAATTTTGAGCATTTTAAAAGAAGAAAATAATATACGAATCTTACCAAGTTAGGAATAATCGCATTCAAAATTGATGACGTACACATATATCTCCCACACATGGCAAAAAAAAACATTCTTAGAATGAATTAATGATAACAAACGACATATCTTTAAATGATAACAAACCCAAAAAATGAGAACAAAGTAACTACCACATAACTAACAACCTTAAAAAAAAGTTGTCACAAAAAATACCAGCAGTATCATCTATTAATCAGAAACCAAAATAAGGATACAAACCTTCCAAAATAAGGATGCAAAAGACTTGGCGCTCAAAGTCTTTCAAACCCCAAACACCAATTGAAGAATCTATGGCAGAAAGAAGAACAAACAGTAGGCATAAGACTAAAAAATGATTATCAAATCCAGTAATAAACAACAAAAACTATGAAGAAGAAAAGGGGGAAGAGATTTGAAAGCCCTAACTATTATCGAATTCAATAAACCGAACAAAAAAGAGGAGAGAAGAAATTTCAGAACCCTTACCTTACCACCTTCAATCGCGTGAACCCAACCACATGCAAGGGGAACACAACCACACAAACCCAAAGCTGCGGCCAACAGCCACGACCACAGTGACCGGCAACTACACCAGGGAGATGAAGCACAATACAGAGAACAAACGCGCAGAAGAGAAAGGCGAAAAGCAAAAGGTTTTCGAGTTTCTGTTGCCCTAGCAGAGCTCTTTTCATCCCTGCCAGCCATGCAACATTGTCGCACCATGATGCTACGGCCATGGCCGCATGCTTGCTGTCGTCAACTGCTGTTGTCGTAGGGAATTTGGCATTTTTTACTTCTGCATGGAGATGAAGGGTGAGAGAAACATGAGAATAGAAATGGTTAGAAATCTGGGTGTGAGAGAAACAAAAAACTAGAATGAAAAAAAAAAGAGATGAAAGGTGAGAGTGAAACGGGGCATTGGAAGAAGAAAGCCGCATTGAATAACAATTTTACAATTTTGAGTATTTTGAAATATGATATATGGAAATAATATCAGCATTTATTGTAGGTTGTAGTTTCCAAATCCACTACACATTCCAAATCCATTATCAACTAATTCAAAATTTAAAAACTGATTTTTTAATTTTAAAAAAATAGATTAAATATGTAATTACAGGTTTAGCCTCCTTTTTGCGGGAAAATATTGTCCTACACTCATCTCTATTTATATATATAAAGATGCAATGCTCAACAATATGCAAAAGACTTGGCGCTCAAAGTCTTTCAAACCCCAAACACCAATTGAAGAATCTATGGCAGAAAGAAGAACAAACAGTAGGCATAAGACTAAAAAATGATTATCAAATCCAGTAATAAACAACAAAAACTATGAAGAAGAAAAGGGGGAAGAGATTTGAAAGCCCTAACTATTATCGAATTCAATAAACCGAACAAAAAAGAGGAGAGAAGAAATTTCAGAACCCTTACCTTACCACCTTCAATCGCGTGAACCCAACCACATGCAAGGGGAACACAACCACACAAACCCAAAGCTGCGGCCAACAGCCACGACCACAGTGACCGGCAACTACACCAGGGAGATGAAGCACAATACAGAGAACAAACGCGCAGAAGAGAAAGGGGAAAAGCAAAAGGTTTTCGAGTTTCTGTTGCCCTAGCAGAGCTCTTTTCATCCCTGCCAGCCATGCAACATTGTCGCACCATGCTGCTACGGCCATGGCCGCATGCTCGCTGTCGTCAACTGCTGTTGTCGTAGGGAATTTGGCATTTTTTACTTCTATATGGAGATGAAGGGTGAGAGAAACATGAGAATAGAAATGGTTAGAAATCTGGGTGTGAGAGAAACAAAAAACTAGAATGAAAAAAAAAAAAGAGATGAAAGGTGAGAGTGAAACGGGGCATTGGAAGAAGAAAGCCGCATTGAATAACAATTTTACAATTTTGAGTATTTTGAAATATGATATATGGAAATAATATCCGCATTTATTGTAGGTTGTAGTTTCCAAATCCACTACACATTCCAAATCCATTATCCACTAGTTCAAAATTTTAAAACTGATTTTTTAATTTTAAAAAAATAGATTAAATATGTAATTACAGGTTTAACCTCCTTTTTGCGGGAAAATATTGTCCAACACTCATCTCTATTTATATATATAAAGATAAAGATTTGTTGTAGATTTATGCTGGATTTTTTAACTATATATATTTGAGTGCATATGAATTTGTTGACTTGCAATTAATGTTTATCCGATTGTAACAATTTATGCGATTATGGAATCACGGATTACTGGATCTTCACATTTGTACGTGGTCTTATAATTATCGGTATAAATGGATAATGTATTGAATAATATAATATTATCTGCATGTATAGTTAAGTAAAATCCCATAGGGAATGGATAAAATTAGGTCGTGAAAACCAAAGAGTTGTGGCTCAGTTGGCAATGCAGGCTGAGATTGTGGTAAGAGCTCCCATGGGTTCGATCTCCACTAAACACATTCTTCAGGAGGGGTAATGAATCTTAACTTTGACTAAACCCCGAATAGAATTACCCCTAATAATAGGGGATGCCTATGGTTTAAAAAAAAAAATCCTGAAAATATATTATTCTGGTCTTTGTATGCAATGTTATTAACCTTTTGTGGTGAGCATGATGTCAATGTTTAGGCATCAATGAAAGAAAACATTCATTGTAAATGAGTAAAGTATTTTAGTTTTTTTAATTATACATGATAATTGAAATATAAAGTAGTATGTGGGTCGAATTGGATGTGTAATAAAAGTATTATATTTTTTTCCGCTTAATTTTTTTGGTTAAGATAATAAAAGTATTATACGAATCCCAACATTAAGAATTTCATTTTAGTTTGCTAAAACAGTTTTTTATTTAGCATTGGAAATTTAATTCACATGTTATTTATATTATTTATTTTTATGGTTACATGTTATTTATCATGTAATAATCAAATTTGTAATATGTATATTATAATTATTTGACTTATAGTGTGTTTGGTTTACACTGATCCATATTTTAAGTGTGGATCTGGGCAGAAGCTACTCTCAGTAGCATTTGTTGGATTCACGTTTGAAACGTGGTTGTGGGGTAAACCAAACACACACTTAGAGTATGTTTGCTTTAACATTAAAACGTGGTAAACCCACGTTTCATACGCTAAAAATAGTTGCGTTGAAAAATTCAAACTTGAGTTTGACCAGTTTGAATGCTAAACCAAATACACACTTAATCTAATTTCATTTTAAATTTACTTTAAAATTCTTAGTAATGTTAAATAGTTGTTAGTATGTTCAAATAATATGTTTTAAATGATTAAAAAATAATATACTATATTATATAAGCAATTTATATATAGAGTAATAAAATAATATTAATTTATACTTTTTTTATTTCTAAGAATCTTTAAATGAAATTAGTTAAAAAAAATACTGACAAGCACTTATATTATGACCGAATGATCTACTTGTCATAGTTATCCAATCCCAAATTCATTCAGAGTAAGAAATTGTCAATACTTACCAAAAAAAAAGGGTCATTACATTCTATATTGGAATTATATTTTTAATAGTCCTGATTTTTCTGCATCAAATCTAAACACGTATGCTTAAATTACCATTTTGTCTTCTTACTTTTTTATTTCTTTTTATTTCAATTATAATATTTCTTTTATTTTGTATGTATTTTATATTTATTTTTTCTCTCATTTTTCTTTTAGGTTTTGTTTGGGTGAGATGTGAAAAAGAGGGGAAGAAAAATAGAAGGAAATAAAAGGGAAGGAAGAGAAAATTAAAGAAAAGTGTGAGGATTTTTGAGTTGTTTGGTTTGAGGAAAAAAAAAGAGAAAAAGTGAGAGAAAGAAAAGTGAGTATAATATATAATTACTCATTTGTCCATATACATGAAATTATTATTATTATTATTATTATTATTATTATTATTATTATTATTATTATTATTATTACTGGACAAACTACAACAAAACTCTCACCAAATTAAAAAAAAGGGGGGAAAAGAGCATAAAACCACCTTGAACTTTTGGCCTTTTGCAAATAGGCACTATAAACTTTCAATTTGTCCCAATTAATCCTTAAACTCTTATCATTATTGCAATAGGTCCTTTATTAATATGAAGTTAAATAATTAACATAATAAATATCAATTTTTCAATATTTTGTGTTTCAAATATTAAAAACATGTAAAAGAGTAAAATTTTCAATTTTTTATTTTTGAATTCTGTCAAATTTCAAACACATTTGAAATTCTAAAAGCGAAACATGATGGTGTTTTATTTTAATTTAGGGTTTTTTTCTATTTTTTATTTTTTAAAACTTTATTTTATATTATTTTAATATTTTAATTACAAAATCTTGAATAATTATGATTGGTTTTGTTAATTATTTAATTCTATGTTAATGAAATGACATATTACAACAATAATAGAAATTTAAGTGTTAATTAGGACAAAATAAAAGTTCATAGTGCCTATTTATAAAATGGTGAAAGTTTAGGATGATTATATACTTTTTTACCAAAAAAAAAAAAGATACAACAAGGCATTCATCAACAAGATTGGGGGTTGTGTGCAGTGAAGGAAATGATAAAATGGTGGAGAAGAAGCGACGTTTTTGGGGCAAAAGCGACCTTTTTCCTTTTCCCACTTCCTATCAACATTTTCACAGTAAGATAGAAGGGAAAACTGAATCACGATTGCTCACCCACAATTTTCCATCCCCATTCCTTTTCCCTGCTGTCCCAAACAAACAAAGTATTACTCTTTCAATACCACTATTTTTTAAAGTTAAACTGGAATTTTTCTATTTTGTATTGCATTTTTTACTCAAATTTTTACTAAGTTTAGTACATGCTCCCGAATAATTTACATTGATAAACAGGGCCGACCCAACCCCAAAACTAGTAATGCCGTCGCTTTTGGCCCCAAAAAATACTCTTTATTTTAGGCCCAAAATAATTATTTACTATTACTATTTTATAAAGTAAAAAAATTATTATTTAGTAAACAATATTAAATTATTAGGAGTAAATTATATTTTTTAAAAAAAAGGCCTCATTTTATTAGGGCCCTCTCTTCTCATAAATAATATTTATTAATAGATTTTAAACATTATTCTCATTACCTATTTTATATCTTTTTTTGCGACTTTTTTCTTCAGTATGTGTTATATTGTTATTGATTCTAAATTACTTTTATTCATTTAAAAAGACCCCGTGATAAAATTCGCTTTAGGCCCAATGAAACGTTGGGCCGGCCCCGTTGATAAATCAATACATTAGTTTTTTATCATGATGAAAATGTCACATCAAAAATCTTTGAAGATGTGTAAATAAGGCCATCTTTATTGCAGCACCCCATTTTTTCACTATTCACGGATATTAAATGAGTCCCACCAGCACACATCAGCAAGTTCTTATTAAGCACCTCTCTTCTCTAACCCAGCACCTTACTTTTTCACTATTCACAAATCTTAAATGGGTCTCACTAATATACATCACCCTATTTTTAGTTTTATTAATCCTAAATATATTAATTAATAAAAAAATGAAAATAATATTTAAAAAACATTAATGAAAAAATATATCAGAAACATTCAAAAAAAAAATTAACGGGGGTTTCAACCCCCAGAAAGGAAAAAAAATTAACGGGGGTTTCAAACCCCAGGGAAAGTAAAAAATATTAAAAAAATATTAGCGGGGGTTGCAACCCCGGGGGTTGCAACCCCCGGTAAAAACAAAAAATATATATATAAAGCACCGGTGCTCAGCAGAGCACCTGTGCCATAGGGGTTCGTGCGCGTGTCAGTCCTGTAGCGGCATTTGCTTGGGAAGCATTGGTTCTTGTTGAGTTTTTGCTCAACAAGCATCCCATTAAAGATGGCCTAAAGTGTAATCGAGCATAGCGAAGTGTTGTGCAGTGTAAATACTATTGTCACGTCAAGTCCGATGTCATTCACTACATTTGTTGGACGGGACATCTCAGTGGAAGTAATCATGTTAACTAATTGGGTTCACTCCTTTCAACAGTGTTACTTCGTAACACTAAAAAATGTTGATTACATAACCTACTTTGTCATTGTGTTAGTGTTTAAAAAATAAAAACCAGAGTTTTACTCTTCTCTATTGCTTGGCTATACATTTCTCAGTTAAGTATAATTTTGTGATCAATCTCAGTTTGCCGTTTATTTGGTCCAATTCTCAACCTTTGAACTTCCTCCAAAACGTTGTAGGTCCGTTTGATTTACAGTTGAGTAGAATTGATTCTAGAAATGAATGGTTGATGTTCTTACAAAGATAATATTTTTACAAAGACTATTGAAACCCTACAAACATAATTTGGCAGAGTAACAACATAGCCTATGTGAAGAGTCAAAGGTGTCTGATTCCTGGTTGTAATGGTCCTTATATAGCTGTGTGTAGGTCGATCTTCCATTTAATGCTCATATCCCCTAGGTGTGATTCATGGCCTTTATTTGCTCTGAGCCGGATCAAAGTTTATTTGAATTCTTTCCATTCTGGTAGCGGTCCGCGAGATATTCATTGAGGGTGATTAATACGATAATTATTTTAATAGATTTTCCTTAATTAATGCCTCCCTGATCTCTATGATCATGGTACTGACGAATATCATAACCGATCGACCTTTTAGGGTTATCTCGGGCGATACGCTACAGTTGAGATGGATGATGCACGTCTTACGAAATACATTGGACGGAAGTGATTTAAAATCAATTTTCAAAACCATGGTTTTGTTCCACTAGAATTTAAAACAAACGGGCTAGTATTGTATTTGCCTTCAATCCACACAAGAAAGTGGACTAATTTTTATGGAACGAAATCACCTGTCTCACAAATATGTCGCAATTTCTGTCCCCCTGATTGTATTTTGCCACGTTATCCAAAAATTACACGTAATTTTTTCATTCATTTCACGAACCTTAACATCGTTATTCCTCCTTATCAACTTCACCATTATACCAGAGTTTTCGACTATCTGCAAGCCAACTCCTCAATTGATGGATCATTATGAGCATTGATGCACCAATTTTCTCTTTGTTTGTCTCTCTTCAATAACATTTTTATTTCCGCCCTTAGCTGCAAACTATATTCATTTTGGACACTCTTTAACAAAAAGAAAAACATATTGTGTAACAGGGGATGTAGCAGAAGATGAATAGAAAGATAAAAATTGCATCGATGTGTTGTTTTTTTCATTTAATCATTTAATAAGTTTCTTTGGTGTTTATAAACTTGTAAAATCTAATAGATTACATGTTAAATCTTTCACTCTTTGAAAGAAAACAAACCAAAATGAAGAATGTAATCATGGTCTTTAATGCCTTTCACACATATATACATGCACCAAGGACCTGAAAGATTTCACATATTCACCATCTAAAAAATGAGAATGTCAATATCAAATCATAAACATGGGGAAATGCAGAGATAATTTTTCTTTGGTTTGATTTTTCAGTAAAACAAATAAGGAACAAAAAAAATTCAGAAACGTTTAAATTGGTACCATTTTATTTTAAAATGAGTTTCTTTCGCTACAACGCAGGGGTGTGACATGCAAAGGATTGCTACGTGTGATGATAAACGAAAAAGTGAGGGAGAGAGTGGTGAAGGAGATAGCCAAAAACTCGATCGGGTATAATGGTGAAGGAGATAAGGAGGAATAACGGTGTTAAGGTTCGTGAAATAGATGAAAAAATTACGTGTAATTTTTAAACGGCGTGGCAAAATGCAATTGGGGGGACAGGAATTGCGACATACTTGTGAGACATATGATTTCACTCCAATTTGTTATTCCCTTTTAAATTCTTCATTTATTGTAATATTCTTTTAGGCTTTTGCTTATACTAATATTTTTACTAACATTTTCTATTGTCCTGTAGGATCATCTGAGGAGTGCTTTTCTAGATCCAAGATCTGAAGATGGTGGGTCGAACATGTTGAGTCTCAGAATTAATTTAAGTATTTAAATTAGATTTAAGACTCATTATCCTTAGGTTTTAATGATTAACAAATTAGATCAATAAAGACAGGTTCTACTGAGAAAGGTATTATTTTGTGCATTGTCTTTCAGGTAACAGGATGAAGCATCCGTCTAAAGACAAGAAGACGAAGATAGCCAAGGAAGCAGGCAAAAGACAGGAAGAGGAAATCCTAAGAAAGATGAAGCAACTTGCTGAAAGAAGAAATTTGCTAAAGAAGAATAAAGCAAAAAGAGCATTGGAGGAACTCTCTGAAGATAACCAACCAGCTGACTAGAAGAAGAGAACTAGAAGACTTGGAAATAGAAGAAAGAAGAAGCAATAAACTAAGAAGAAGAATATCACAGCAACTATCTGAAAGGTCAAACTATTTGGAAGACATCAAGGAAGACTAAGAAGATCACAAGGAAAAAGCATTAAGCCAAGAAGAAGCACAACACAGCAGAAACTATCAAAAGAAGATCAAAGAAGAAACAATCTGAAGAATAAATGAAGCATTGGAAGAAGAAGAAGAAGAAGAAGAAGAAGAAGAAGAAAAAGGACAAGCAGAAGAATAATACAGCAAACTATCCAAAGACTAAATCAAGTTGCTGATATTGTATTAACTGAAGAGAGGGAGCACGACTGCAAAAGCTGAAAGCTTTCATGAAGATCACCAATCAGTCAAGAACGCTCAAATCCAACATGCTGAAGATGATGAACATGCTGAAGCAATCATATTGAAACACTCAACATGCTGAATCAACAAATGAGAGTCAGAATCAAGTTCATGGAAGATCATCAAGAACAAGGAAAAACAACAAAGCAACAATATCAAATCTAGAAGAAGCAATCTGAAGAAGAAACATGCTAAAATGAATCAACTTTCTGAAATGACGTGGCATTTCAAACTATCTGAAGAAGAAGAAGCCAGACATATCATATAATGTTCTGAAGATATGAAGACTCTCAACTCTCTGACTACGTGGATAAATCTTAAACGTCGAGAAGTCTCAAACAAAGGCAAAGACCATTTGATTAACAACTAGAAAATTGTCTAAATGTTTTATGCCTTCATCCAGAAAGGAAATAGTAGCAAAAGCTATTTTCCTTATTTCAAGAAGCTCTGTTCGAGAAAGAAAAATGAGAAAAGGGCAGAAAAGAAAATAGAGTCAGGAATAGGTCAGCGCTGTTGTACACCTACTTTTGTACCTCCACTGCAATACGCAACTAGAAGTCTGAATCCTTGAAAGAAGAAAAGCAGAAATTATCAAGGATGAAAGAGAAGCTCAACGGATAAAATTATCATCATCATCCAGCCGAAAGCTTCGTACTTCGAAGAAAGATTGAGAGAAGCAAGCCAACCTGCTGAAGATTAAACTACTCTCTCAGGAAATATTCATAAGCCAACTTGCTAAAGAAGCAATTTCATTGTCAGAGAAAATATGTGAGTAAAATTGCTGTGTGTGTTAGAACGAATAAAATATCTACACACTATACTGGTCAAAGTTAATCAAAGAGAAGCAGAGCTCACAACGGTCAAAAAGGAGTAGACCAACGGATATCTATATCCTATCTCCTTACATCTGCAAGAAGAAGAATGAAGAAAGAGAAAGAAGAAAGAAGAAGACGATGAAGAGAGAGAAATCAACTCGCTGAAGACAATGGAAAACTCTCAGAATTAAAGAGCTTATCTGCAGTGTGTCAGAGCCAAGTCATCTGCACACCTAATCTGCTTTAAAAGAAGCAACCGAATGAGAAGCTATTTCACAACGGCTATATGAGCCAAATCATTTCTTCTCAACGGTATTATTAACAACTTTCAACGGCTATATTTTATCAGAACATATAAATAGCCTGAGGCAAGACTTTGAAGTTGTTGGCGGAGCTTACAAAGATGCATCTCTAAAGTGTCAACCAAAAACAAAAGAGACAACTATGCATTCCAAAATTCTATCCTTCATCATGGTTTGTCATCAACCTCCACAGAAGAATTTGGCAAAGCTCAAAACAGAAAATATACAGCCAACTTTATGAAAACATAGAGATAATTTAGAGCTTAGAAGAAAATATCTATATCTCTTTCATTCCTTGTACTTAGAAGCTTAACCTTTGTATTCTGAGTAGTACTCAGTAATCCCTTACTACAGGAAAATTGAAAGTTTAAGTTTTAAGGAAACTTAAACTTATGCTTAATTGTAAACACCCTGAGTGTATGTAGAGCCTGGAGAGGCTTGGGAAGAAAGAATACTCCTGAGAGCCTGGAGAGGCTAGGTGAAAGAAAGAATACTCTTAGAGCCTGGAGAGGCTTGATAGAAAAGAATACTTGGGGAGCCTGGAGAGGCTAGGATAAAATAATACTGCATGAGTTGCCTGGAGAGGCAGTTGAAAAACAAAGAATACTTGTTGTTGCGCCTGGAGAGGCTGCCTGCAAAAGAATACTCATTCATCCTGGAGAGGTTGGGAAGAATAATATTGCATGAGTTGCCTGGAGAGGCAGTTGAAAAGCAAAGAATACTTGTGTGCCTGAAGAGGCCTTGTGTACTCGGTGTGCCTGGAGAGGCCTTGTGTACTCATTGCGTCTGGAGAGGCTGCGTGCAAAAGAATACTCACTGAGTTGTCTGAAGAGGCAGTTGATAAGCAAAGAATACTCATTAAGTTGCCTGAAGAGGCAGTTGAAAACAAATAGTACTTGTATCTGTGTTCAGATAGTGGAAATCCAGAGGTGGTTTGCCATGGGACTGGATGTAGCTCACTGATGGTGGGTGAACCAATATAAACCTCTTGTGTAAATTCTCTCTACCCTTAACTTCTTACTTTCAGTAGTTTATTTGTTTATTACTAACCTGGGGAAGGGCTTGAAAAGTTAATTCAGTTTCAATACACGAAAACTTAATAAATCAAACAAATCGTTTTCAAAGGGAATTTACTGAACTTTCTGAAGTGGTTCAGAAAGTTCTCTAACAACCTGGTTTTCAACAAATAAATAAATCAACTGAATGTTAGAAATTTCACTTAGTCCAGTGTATTCAGTAAGTCCTTGAGAAATATGTTTTCAACCTCTGTCTAGCTTAAATAATTCTCAAATCACTTTTCGAAGTGACTTAGTAGTGCTTCTAATACTTCAGTTCAGATAAGCAACTGAATCTATTAGACAACGGAGCTAAACAGTGTGTAATTAATTGTTTTAACTTTTATACACAAACCAACAAAATAAGTTTTAAAACAAAGTTTTTGAAAATGCCATGTTAAACCTTCTGAAGTTATTTCAGGATGCTTACACATTTTATTGTGATAAGCAGGTCTCTGAGAACCTCATTATTATAGCTTCCGCATATCTCTGGAATGATTACATATTTGCTGAATGAGTGTTCACCAATAACTTGTAAAGATTTAACCAAGTGGTTTTTGAAAAGGTTTACAAAAATATATTTAAATCGTCAAAACACTATTCAACCCCCTTCTAGTGTTTCTGTGGTTCCAACGGAACATTTGAAGTTTTCATTCGCCCAATTGATGTAATAGCGATTTTTTTAGTTTGCTTCCAATTTTTTCACACTAATATTATTTTAATCTTTGATCTGATTCAATCCTATGTTTATGTACATGATCGGGTGAAAATGCCCCATAGATTTACTCGCTATTGGGGCTGTATGCTTACTGACGTTGTGACATTTCAAGATGATGAAGGCGACATCTTTGAAATTTCTACGAAGAAAGAGCAAGTGACCTACTACTTCGAGCTTGGGATTAAGGAAATGCTGCAATTTTATAGCATGACATCTAGAATCGTTGCTTATCTTTATTTTAATGGGCATAGAAAATTTCTTGTAATACAATCTCTTTCAATGGGATCGACTGGTAGAACGAAATGAATTGCTTCTACTGCTTCTTCTTCTAACGCTGCCCCAATTGGGAATAATTCTGCTAACACTGTCAGCGAGGAAAATGCTGCTAACACCCCCTACTAGATTTAGTAACAGCAACAAAATTGAAATTTTAATGTGGGAGAACAATATATCAAATTCTTTGAAGAATGGAAATCAGCCACTGGCCAGGTGATGTGGTTAATCTCCCAGTATCAAACTTGCCTGAAAATCAATTTGTGGATAGCCTGACATCTGGCCAGGTTCATTTATTTCATTATAAGTAATAGGTTGAATTTCACTAATGTTTGATGTCTGCAAATGTTATGGAATGAAATTAATTTATTTTGTTATGTAGACTGCAATTGTATTTCCCAACACTTTTGTGCGCAAATTTGGCAAAGATTTGAAGACAAATGTTATCATCGAGGATCTTAATGAGAATAAACATAGATTTTACGTGGATCACGTAGATGTTTATCGAATAATGACACTTGGGATCGGTGTGATAACTTCTTTGGAATTAATGTGGAAAGATAAAATCCGAATCACAACCAAACCTCAAGATCCAAGCTAGTATTGATACAGAGAATTAACCTTGAGAAGTTAGCCTTCCATTTCCATGGGGATAGAATTCGAAATTGCAAGAAGAGGAAGAAGAAGAATCAAAATCGTGTGAAGCAAGGAAGAGAGAAAAAGAGAGGAAAAGTGAACAGTCTAATTTCTATAATCTGAAAATTGAGGGAAAAGTTACAAAACCATTCAGCAAGGGACTTATTTATACTAACTAAATCACTAACAATCTGATTAGACTTAAATTGGGCCGAAAATAATTAGTACAGGCCCAAAGCCAAATTACAAAACTAAGCGACTCGGATTTCCATCAGACAGCAACAGTAGGTGATTTGCAAATTGAAACTGCTCCTAATTCCCTCATGGGAATACCATCTTAAAGCTTATCAAATTAAAACACCGGATCTTAGCTTTCTAATGCCACTGAATCACCCAAAACGTCCACCTACAGCTCCGGATATCATCAAAACAAGACCAGTAGGTCAATATGCTTAAAATCTGAAACTAAACAACATTTACAGTTAAAGCCCAAATAAGCCCAAATAGGTAAATTCCAATTAAATAGTGGATATAATCACAATTACAGTCCAATAAAGCTAATACAAATGACATAATTATCAAGAGATCCTAGGAATGCATAGGAGTAGGCAAAATACAACATCCAAGGAATCAAGGGATCAAGAAAAATGTGAATGATATTCCCCAAGAGAGTAAATCAAATCAAAGGGGTGAGCCAAGAGTGATAGAATCCTCACAAGACAAACTCTCCAACTCTCAAGTGTTTAAGGTAGTGTATGTAAGGTCCAAGAATCCTTCCAAGATGATTTTAATAATGACAAACTATCAAAATTCACTTGACATAATTTTGACTCATGAAGAACTAATCATTTCACTTAAGATTGTGTCAAGAAGATACAGGTAACATTCTACAGAAGATAACGGACAGGTCCAGAAGAAAGAACTTTGTTAAAGTGTCATAACAACATTAAAATGCTTCAAGTTATTTAAGAATGACAAATCTGTGAATAAAAGCAAAAAAAAAGTTGTTGATATAGTCAAAGGGAATCTTCTGCAAATTAACTAGATCTCCAGAAGATGCAATCAGCACATCCACAAGAGGAATCTCAACAAAATTACTTTAGAAGGAAGATTCATTTTTAAAAGAGGGAAAAGTAGTATTTGTAAAAGGGTCATGTCTTCCAAAGGTTTCCAAGGATCAAATAAATAAAATAAAGAAATGGAGAATTTCACAAGGCTTGAAAATCATTTGCAGAAGGAAGAAGATAATTCTGTAGAAGGAACTTGATGACAGACTTCCTGTAGAAGATACAGAATCCATCATAACTTGCTTAATTCATTCCCAAGGCTGCAGCTGAGTTAAAACACACTTGAAATAATCTATGATCATCCATTGAATACTCTAAGTGTGCTTACAGAAGAAAGAGCCACAGAAAATACTAGAATTGCATTCTGCAGAAGATAGGTCTGCAGAAGATGAATCCAGTCAAAGGGATAGTTGTACCGGAATGTGGCAGCAGCTGTGTGACAGTGACAGCTCATGGAATGACAGCTGGAGATGCAAGCAGCCTCCCCAACGGCTAGCTGCCCATCATTCCTATAAAAGGAGGTGTTCTCCTCACATTTAAACACACCTCTCTCCAGAAGAACTAAAAAATCTCAGATCATCATCTCCATTTTCTGGAACACTTTCTCTCTCCTTTGATTCATAAGTTTCTACTTCTGCAAGTTATTGAGGGGGAGCTGGCTAATTACTCATCTTCTGCAGTGCTTTATATGTATTGAGTTTGAGCTTTGTACTTACAATATTCTTCTATTTCATTATTGTAAGATCACAACGAGGCTTTGGATTGATTGTACCTCTTGTGATAGTGAGGTGTGAGGTTTTTACAGAGATACTTGCAAGGATAAATTGATCTAAGTAGATTTCAGTTTCAACAGAAGGAGATCTGCAGCAAAAGGTTCTGTAGTGAGAACAAAGTCTGAAAATAGTATAAGTGAATGTTGTGATAAGACTGAAGAGGCTAGAGAAAGAATACTAGTGGTAGTGTGTACCCAAGAAGATTTTAATTTGGTTATTGAGTGAGAAAATCCTATTTGGTGTAGGGACTGGACGTAGCCTCAGGTTGGAAGAGGTGAACCAGTATAAAATCATATGTGCATTCTTCTCTTCCCTACTCTCCTTTATTATTGCATGTGCATAAAACTATTTTGAAAATTATCTAATACCTAAGTAAGTGTTAACCATCAAGATTCCAAAGAAGGAATCCTATCTTCTGCATATTACATTATACTTAACTTCTATCTTCTATTGGCTAATCTTTTAATACTAAGCCAAGTATATCTTGAGCAGATAAAGTATTAAAAGAAAATTGCAGAAAATTTAAATCACTCACAATTCAACCCCTCTTCTTGTGATTGGAACTTCAACTTCAATTGGTACCAGAGCTTGCCTCTAGGGTTGAACTCACTTAACAGTGAGAGAGGAAAAGATCAAGGGAAATGGCAAACCATGGAGCTGCAATGTTCATTCCAGAAGGATCCTCCACAAACAGACCACCAGCTTTTGATGGAAAAGACTATTACTATTGGAAAGACAGAATGAAACTGTTTTTAGAATCCCAAGACATTGGCCTTTGGGATATTTTAGAAAAAAGAAACTTTGTTCCAATGGTTAGAAGGACAAGAATTCCAGTTCAACCTAAAGAAGGAGAATCAGAAGTTCAAGTAGAAGATCCTCAACCTAAATCCAAAGAAGAGTGGACCTCAGAAGATAAGCAAAAGTATCTTCTGAACTCCAAAGCTAAGTACTTCCTTCTCTGTGCTCTCAGCAGAGGAGAATATGACAAAGTTGTTGGGTGCTCTACAGCAAAAGAGATATGGGACACTCTCAAAATAGCACATGAAGGTACTGATCAGGTAAAAGAGTCAAAAATTAATATTTTGACTCACCAATTTGAAATGTTCAACATGATTGAGCATGAAACCATTGATGAAATGTTTAGTAGGTTTACTATTATTATCAATGACCTAAAATCTCTTGGCAAAAGCTATACTACTCAAGAGCAAGTTAGAAAAATTCTAAGAAGTCTTCCAAGAATTAAGGGACCTAAAGTGACAACAATACAAGAAGCCAAAAATTTATCTATCCTAAAGTTAGATGAACTCCTTGGATCACTAAAAGTTCATGAGCAAGAGATTATGGATGAGCTGCCAAGAAAAGGAAAGTCAATTGCACTAAAAGCTAATACCTCCAGAAGAAATAGCACCAACTCAGCAGAATAAAAGAGTTCTGATGAAGAGATATCATCTGATAATGATGATGAACTTGCCTTCATCTCCAGAAGAATCCAGAAAATGATCAGAAGGAAAGGAAAAGGCAGAAAGTTCTTCAACTTCAAGAAGGATGGGCAAAAGTTTGATGGAGAAAAAAGTCATATCATCTGCTATGAGTGTAACAAACCTAGACATATCAAAGATGAATGTCCTCAATTAAAGAAGGAACCAAAACCATTCCAGAAGAAGAAAGCTATGATGGCTACATGGGATGATTCAGACAGCTCCTCAGAAAAAGATTCTGGAGAAGAAGCAGCAAACCTATGCCTCATGGCTGGAAGTGACAGTGAAGACAATGAGGTAATCACTTATAATCCCACTGCATACAGAGAACTAGAAGATGCATTTGACAACCTATTATCTGACTCACACACACTAGCTCAAAAATGTGCACTTCTTAAAGAACAACTTCTTAAAACTAAAGAAGAAAATGAGAAACTTAAGGAAGACAATAATAGATTAATCAGAACTAATCAATGTCTTCAACAATCCCATCTTAAATTGTCAGAGCAGATAAAACAAATTAAAGATAGCTTTGCAGAAGATTCCAAGTCTGAATCTCTGCAGAAGGAAAACTATCTTCTGCAGAAGAAAATTGATGAATTACAAACAGATTTAAGTAAGTTTGTAAATAGCACACATAGCTTAAATAAATTAATTGGAAATTGCAGAGAAATCTCTGATAAAAGAGGATTAGGATACAATCAAGATCAATCCCCAAAAATTTTCAAAACTATTTTTGTTCCTGCAAAAAGGCAACCTCCCAAATGTTCTTGGTGTAACAGAATTGGACACATTCACCACAACTGTTACAGAAGAAAAAGGAGCTTCCGAAGAAATGTATCTAACCACTCAGGACCCAAGAAGATTTGGGTACCTAAATCTTTATTATCTTCTGATGTAGGAATAAGTAAGATTCTTCAAGAAGAAAGGGCAATGGTTCTTGGACAGTGGCTGCTAAAGACATATGACTGGAGACAAAAGCAAATTCATCCAACTACACAAAATGGAAGGTGGAACAGTAACCTTTGGAGACAACAACAAGGCTCATATCAAAGGTATTGGAAAGATAGGTATGAACAATTCCACCCAAATTAATAATGTGTATTATGTGAAAGGGTTAAAACATAACCTTCTTAGCATAAGCCAACTTTGTGACAGTGGCTATGAAGTTATGTTTCAACCTACATTTTGTGAAATTAGAGAATCATCTACAAAGAAGGTATTGTTTTCAGGAATTAGAAGCAAAAACCTATATAGCATTTGTTTAGAAGAATTATTTGATCATACTTGTTTTGCTTCCTTTGAAAATGACAAATGGACTTGGCATAGAAAAGTTGGTCACTTAAATATGAAAAACATTTCAAAGCTATCTAAGTTATTTAGTTAGAGGTCTGCCAAAAATAAAATTTGATAAAGATAAAGTATGTGATGCATGTGTTAATTAAAGGTAAACATACTAAATCTAGCTTCTATCCGAAAAATGTAATCACCACCAAAAGAGTCTTGGAACTACTACATATTGACCTATTTGGTCCTACCAAAACACCTAGTTTGGGTGGTAAAAAGTATGGCCTTGTTATAGTAGATGATTACTTTAGATTCACATGGGTTTTATTTCTCACCACTAAAGATGAATCTTTTGATGCGTTCAAAATCTTCTCCAAGAAGATACAAAAAGAGAGTGGCCAAATGATTGCTTCTGTAAGAAGTGATCATGGAGGAGAATTTGAAAATCTTTCCTTTAAAAGATTCTTTGATGAAAATGGAATTTCACATAATTTCTCTCGTCCTAGAACCCCACAACAAAATGGAGTTGTAGAAAGAAAAAATAGAACCCTCCAAGAAATGGCCAGAACCATGTTAAGTGATAGTGGGATTAAAAAATATTTTTGGGCTGAGGCTGTATCCACTTCCTGCTATATACTTAACAGGGTTTCCATCAAAAGCATTCTAAATAAAACTCCATATGAAATATGGAAAGGCAGAAAACCCAACATTGCATATTTTCATGTTTTTTGCTATGATTGTTACATATTAAACAATAAAGAGAATCTTGAGAAGTTTGATGCCAAATCTGAAAAAGGTATTTTTCTTAGATATTCTATCACTTCAAAAGCTTATAGAGTTTATAATATCAAAAATCAAACCATAGAAGAAAGTATGCATGTTGTTTTCAATGATGATAACCCTCCTTCTCAAGAGAATGACAAAAAGGAATCAGATGATGAGACTGATCAAGTGCAGAAGATATCTTCTGAGAGTAAAAATCCTCCAGAAGATACCACAGATCAAGGAAAACCTGCAGAAGATCCTGCAAAAGATGCCTGTGCTTAGAAAGAGGATCTACCTAGGAGTTGGAAGTTGATCACTGATCATCCTCATGAACAAATCTTAGGAAATACTGCAGAAGGAGTAAAAACAAGAACCCAATTGAGGAATGAAAAATAGCTCAACATTCTTATCCCAAATTGAGCCAAAGAATGTTAATGAAGCTCTTGAAGATGAATCATGGATCAAATCCATGAAAGAGGAGCTTGAACAATTTGAGAAAAATAAAGTTTGGACTCCTGTTCCTCCTCCAGAAGATCACTCCATAATTGGAACTAAGTGGGTCTACGAAATAAAATGGATGAAGAAGGTAATGTGGTCAGAAACAAAGCAAGGTTAGTAGCTCAAGGATATAACCAACAAGAATGTATTGATTTTGATGAAACCTTTGCACCTGTAGCTAGATTAGAAGCAATTAGAATTCTCCTTGCATTTGCTGCATATAAAAATTTCAAACTATATCAAATGGATGTGAAAAATGCATTTCTAAATGGTTTCATAAATGAGGAGGTATATGTTCATCAACCTCCAGGTTTTGAAAATAAAAGGCATCCAAATCATGTTTTCAAATTAACTAAGGATTTATATGGTTTGAAGCAAGCTCCAAGAGCTTGGTACGAGAGATCAAGTAACTTTCTTCTCAAAAATGAATTTACAAGAGGACAAATTGACACCACTTTATTTAGAAAAACCCTTAAGAAAGATCTTCTAATTGTACAAATCTATGTTGATGATATCATTTTTGGATCAACAAATTTAAAAATGTGTGAAGAATTTTCAGAATTAATGAAAGGAGAATTTGAAATGAGTCTCATGGGAGAATTAAAATTCTTCCTTGGACTGCAAATCAAACAAGGAGATTCTAGTATCTTCATTAATCAAGAAAAATACACTAAAGATCTTCTCAAAAGATATAAAATGGAAGGATCCAAACCTATGGGAACAATAATGCATCCTTCTACAGCATTAAACTTAGAAGAACATGGAAAAACTGTTTTTGAAAAAGAATATAGGGGAATGATAGGATCATTGTTATATTTAACTGCTAGTAGACCTGACATTCTATTCTTAGTAGGACTTTGTGCTAGATTTCAATCTTCTCCAAAAGAATCTCATGTTGCAGCTGTAAAAAGAATACTTAGATACCTTGTTGGAACAACTAATCTTGGTCTTTGGTACAAGAAAGGTACAAATTTTGAGCTTACAGGTTACTGTGATGCTGATTATGCTGGAGATTGATTTGATAGAAAAAGTACAAGTGGTGGATGTCAATTTCTTGGAGAATCTTTGATATCTTGGTCATGTAAGAAACAACCTACCATAACTCTATCTACTACAAAAGCTGAATATGTATCAGCTGTAAGCTGTTGCTCACAAATGTTATGGATAAAGCATCAAATGGAAGACTATTTTCTAAGGTACTCTAAAATCCCTATCTTCTGTGACAATACTAGTGCTATTAACTTGTCAAAGAATCCAATACAACATTCTAGATCCATGCATATTGACATAAAACATCATTTCATAAGGGATCATGTCCAGAAGAATGACATTGAATTGAAATTCATAGAAACCAAATTTCAAATTGCTGACATTTTCACAAAACCTCTTGTAGAAGATAGATTTGTATTTCTTAGAAAAAGAATTAATATGATATCACTAAATCCATAAATCATCAAAGTAAGTTGTATGAAATCTAGGATATATCTTCTGCAAACTTTTCTGTGGAAGAAACACATGAAGAAGATGTTTCATCTTCTGGAAATCTAGCATAATTAATATCTTCTGGAAAGATTGCATTTTCTGCAGAATAAAAATCTGTCAGAAAAGCAACCGTTCCTTGACCAATTGTCATGACCTGTAGCTGTTCAAGGTCCTAGGATTAGTCATTATCCCTCACAGTCTTCAATGATACTCATTCTATTAAAAAATGATTTTTCACTAAAGTCAATCCTAGGTTGCAAGCTCATCTTCCAACTAGGGATGTAAAAGGATTAAAAGAAAAGTGGACTTTTGTCCTTAGAAAAAGAAGTCAGTTATTGCACAAAAACAGCAATAATTAGCTGACCGTTTGAAGCATACCTACAATTCCTAAAAATCTGCGCGTGTTCCCTCTCATTCTCTCTCTTTTTGTTTCTCTCTCCTCCTCAAACTCTCAACGGCTAGTAGCTAAGTGCATTTAGACACTTGCTTTCACGATGAAGAATCACTCAGCCACATTTCTTCTCTTCACATTCTTAACTCTCTGTCTTCAAAGAACCTCATCTAAGCTCTATTTTCTGCTTATCTTTCAAAAATTACAATGAGGATCAAGTTAGTTGCAAACAAGAAAAATGCCTCATCTCCCAGTGCTTCTGAAGGTCAAGAAGTTATAGGGAACGAAATTATTCCATACTCTGAGATCTTAGATGTTCAGCCTCTCTCCACAGAACCACCCCCTGCTCAGCAAAATCCTCCTCCTACTGCACCCTCATCTTCTACAGCCCCATCATCCTCCAAAGCTCAAACCTCCACAATACCAGTTATCTATGTTAGAAGATCTGAAAGAATCAGGGCAGGACCTGGTTTCCACACTTTTAGAAATGATCCAAACAATCCCATTAAACCCGATTCTTCACCCTCAAATACAGAACCTGAATCTCCTCTGAATGCGGAACAGAAATCTGAAGATGAAACTAGTAAAAGTAAGAGTGAAGAAGCAACTGAGAGTGATGCCTCTGAAGGATCAGAAGATACAAACCAAGACCTCTTCCAAGACAAGGTGTAACATCCTAAAATTTCGGAAATAAAACAAAACAAAATAGAATGAAGAAGTAATAGTATTAATATTATCTTTATTATTATTATTAGTTAGAAATCATATTATTTAATTAAAAAGGAGGATGGGTGGGTTAGAGTAGGCCCAACCCAATTAGATGTTTAAATAGGAGAAAGGTTATCTATTTCACCCTATCCTTTCTTCAAACTCCAGATAATCAAACCTTAGGGAAGAGAGAAGCGACTCCACAAGGAGAAGGTGCCGCAGAGTAGATTATCAAGGGAGTTCTACCATTCGTTTTCGATCGTCATCTCTAAGGTACGGAGGGAAGGGGTGCAACTATATGTGTGTATTGGAGTGCTTCGGTAGTGAGGGCAACCATAAGTCCCTCTAGGATCTCTAATCTTTGAATCTGAAGAATGATTTATATGTTGAAATTGTTCTGTTTGATGTTGATTGGTATTTTTTGATGTTATGTTCTTGATGTATTGGATGAAGAAAGCGAGATTGTCAAAAAGGGGTCAAATTAGGATTTGGGGGTGAGATTTCATAATTGATCGATTGTTGATTTAATGGTAATCTGTAGGAATAATTGATGTTTTCAGTAAATTTAATCGGTAAAAACGTGCTTAAACAAGTTAGGAACTTAAAGAATTGAGTAGAGATTGAAGAAGAGGGTTAAAAAGGGGCAAAAACGTAGGTGCAGTCGCGTCTGCGACACTTACGCTCCACCGTGCTGAGCGCAGGATGGAGCGTAGCTCTCTGAAACCTGTGCTTCACTTGCGTTGAGCACAGAGTGAAGCGCAAAAACGCAGATCAAGCTTTTAATTGTAATTTCAATAGATTCCTTCCAAACTTTAGATAGCTTTTGTTAAAATGCGAAATTGAGATGGATGTTTACCTAATATATGAATTGTTTTATGGGATTGATGAGATTAAATTGGATGTATAGAGTGTATTAACCGTGGCATGAAGTATTGTGGTGTGATTATCCTATATTGATGTTCTATGTGTATTTTATCCATGATGTGATGTGGAATGAATTGAGTAGATGATGTTGTATGAGAAATGTATAAATGATGATTGATGCATTGGGCATGAGTATATGAGGTGTGAATGTAAGAGGTGATGTTGATGCATTGAGCATGAGCATATGAGGTGTGATACATGAGATGCATGCCCTACAAAAGGTGGTGACCATGATGGGGGACATTCGATGCACGGACCCATAGAGGGGGTGCAACCTACCGTGTGGTGTTAACGGTAGAGCCGTCATTGAGGGGGCGGATGTCTTTGCACGGGCCCATCGAGGGGGTGCAACCTACCGTGTGGTATTAGTGGTAGGGCCATCATTGGTAACAACTAAGGGGATTGATGAGGTGCGCCCATTGGGCGGAGTTCCAAATCATGACTCTTAGGAGAGGTGTTGTACATGTGCATGGTGTGAACATACACATTAATGGTGATAGATTGAGAAGTATGAATGTATAATATAAAAGTGTGAGTTTATACGTGTATGAACCCGATGTGTGAAATGAATAGTATATGAGTTGAGATGAATGATGATATGTATGGTGATGGGTGGGGAATAAGGGTAGCCTTCTGTATTGCATGTATATGTTTGTATTCCATTCCTCACCGTACTCTTTCTGTGGTTTTTCTAGGGTGATGAAGAGGGCACTCAGTGTGCTGAATTTTGAAGGGACAGAGTCTCGCTCTGATATGTGTGACATTGGGGATTAGTGTTTAGAAGTTTTATTACTTCATTTTGATATGTAGAGATTTAGAAAGATCATTTTAAAAGGGTCTTACATGGCCAAGATATGTTTTCATTTCGTTGATAATTTAGCTTTTGAAAACCTGGATTTTACTCTTTTATGGAAACAGAAGTGGATTTGAATTAAGTATTTATTTAAAAGAGGAATTGTGAACCTTTTTACCTCGGTGTTGACTGTAAGTTTCCTTATAATTCATTTTGATGATTGTATTATTATTTGGGGTAGAAGGGTGTCACACAAGGAGATGCTTAAGATCTACTATGACAAATGGGATTGGAAGACCATTGTCCCTGGAAGAATATTTTTGCTGAGAGAGATTAGAAAAGCTGGTTGGGATATTGGACACTTTGTCCAGAAGCAGGAATGGGGCGATTACCTTCTGATAAGGGAACCTGCGTATCCAAGACTTGTAAAAGCATTCTATGCTTTTGCAAGCCAATATAGGAGTGATGGCAACTCCTTAGTTGTGGAGATTAAGGGGTCACCAATTGTTCTAACTCCAGAAGCAATAGAAGAAGCTATAGGGATTCCATCTGTTGAGAACAAGCTGTATGATGACAATTGGTATGCCTCTGTAGGCATCACCAAGGAAGAAGTAACCGGGAAGGTTCTTTATCAATCTGACTCCCCTCTCCTATCCAGCAAACTCATTCCAATCTGCAGATTATTTCATAAAATATGCTGCTACTCACTCCTTCCAAGGGCTGGAACTCTAGAGAGAGTATCTGATCAAGACCTTCTGGTGATGTACCATCTTCTCTGTGGAAAACAACTGTCTCTCTCGTACCTTATTCTAAGAAGCATGATATACTCTGCCAACCCTCAAAGAGCATATGCAAGCTTACCATATGGCATGCTCTTGACTAGAATTTTCAAACTTCATAAAATCCCCTTTGAAGAAGAAGAAAGTACTGACGCTTGTACCTTCTTTGGAAAGTTGAATGTCAAGAAAATGAATGTGGGAAAACCTGAACCTTCTCAACTCTATTCCAGTAGCAGTGGAGAAGAAGAAGGAGCTTCTGATGTCCCTAAAACTCCTAGAACAAAGATGAAGGCAAAGTTTCAGACCTTCTTCAGAAAGAGAAAAGATCTTTCAAAGGTTGCTTCTGGAGAGCCATCAAGCAAGGTTCAGAAAGTTAATTCTTCTGAAGAAAGAGAAGTTTCAGGAAATCCTTCTCCACCTGCCTCATTCTATTATGGAACAAGTGATGACCAATCTATTGAAGATATGGGTGATGAAGCTGTCTCACAGCTACAACCATCTTCTGATGTAGCTCATAGCACACAGAAGGAGTGTATGGATGCAGAAGCAAGTCATGAGGAGACCAACAGTGCTTCTGCAGAAGGGTTAGCTGCAGATACCCTAGCCATGCTTGCTCAAAGCTACTCAGAACCTCCACCCTATGACCTATCTATGCCTATTCTTCAAACTCAGTCTCCTATCCAACTTAAGTCTCCTATTGATTCACCAACTATCCCAGAAGGAAAAGAAAAATTACAAACTTCTGCAGAAGGAGAAGGAGTAAAGAAGGAAGGAGTGCAAACAGTTCCTTCTTCTGGAACTTTTGGAACAGATATGGTAAATCAGTTCCTTTCTTCTCCAATTCTTGATTCTGGTATTCCTGCTGCTGCTCCTATAATGGACAATATTCTTGTGATCTCCTCTCATCTCTCATCCATGAACAATTTTCTTCAGTAGCTAAGTTCAGAGAAAGTTCCCACACCTCCTTCTGAACCTGCAGAGAAGGATGATCAGACTAAAAAGACTTTTGCTGCTTTTGATCAACCATCTTCTTCCAATTCTATTGAAAAAACATGTCCAGAAGCTCAAAGTTGATATGAAGAAGTTGTTTTCAAATGTCAATACACTTCAGAACACTGTGAATGAGATGATAGAAAGATTTACCCAACACCAATTCTGGTTTAATAACTTTGTGCTTCCAATCATTGCACCACGGGCTCCTCCCATGCGTTTTGCTCAATTTCAGCCTCCTCAAAACATCCTTCAGCCTACTACCTCTTCATCATCTGACCACTTTTCCCCATCCAAGTAGGAAGATGATGATTCTGCTTCTCCTTGGCACATTCACTGTCTTTTTGATTGATTACAAAGGGAGAGAAGTAGTATAGGTAGTCAAGCAAGAAATTTAGGAGGATTTCCTTTTAATTTAGAATTGACTTTGAACTTCTTAAGTTTTTGGAAATGTATGGCAAAAAGTTGTATGAATCTTTTGATTAATGATATGACAATTCATGATCATTCTGCTGCATATTTAGCATATGATTCTGTAAAAAAAACTCTTACATCTTTTGTAGCTAGTTGTTGAAATATTTTGCAAATAAGAAATTAATTTAAAAGTATTTGCAAAGATTCAGGGGGAGTTTCTTATGTTAAAAGTCAGAATTATTCAAGTAAATTTTGAGAGGCTGTCATCATCAAAAAGGGGGAGAATGTAAGGTCCAAGAATCCTTCCAAGATGATTTTAATAATAACAAACTATCAAAATTCACTTGACATAATTCTGACTCATGAAGAACTAATCATTTCACGTGAGATTGTGTCAAGAAGATACAGGTAACATTGTGCAGAAGATAAAGGACAAGTCCAGAAGAAAGAACTCTGTTAAAGTGTCATAACAGCATTAAAATGCTTCAAGTTATTTAAGAATGAAAAATCTATGAATAAAAGCAAAAAAAAATGTTGACACAGTCAAAGGGGATCTTCTGCAAATTAACTAGATCTCCAGAAGATGCAATCAGCACTTCCACATAAGGAATCTTGACAAAATTACTTTAGATGGAAGATTCATTTTTAAAAGAGGGAAAAGTAGTATTTGTAAAAGGGTCATGTCTTCCTAAGGTTTCCAAGGATCAAATAAATAAAATAAAGAACTGGAGAATTTCACAAGGCTTGAAAATCATTTGCAGAAGGAAGTAGATAATTATGTAGAAGGAACTTGATGACAGACTTCCTGCAGAAGATACAGAATCCATCATAACTTGCTTAATTCATTCCCAAGGTTGCAACTAAGTTAAAACACACTTGAAATAATCTATGATCATCCATTGAATACTCTAAGTGTGCTTACAGAAGAAACAGCCACAGAAAATGCTAGAAATGCAGTCTGCAGAAGATGAATCTAGTCAAAGGGATAGTTGTACCTGCATGTGGCAGCAGCTGTGTGACAGTGACAGCTCATGGAATGATACCTGGAGTTGCAAGCAGCCTCCCCAACAGCTAGCTGCCCATCATTCCTATAAAAGGAGGTGTTCTCCCCACATTTAAACACACACCTCTCTCCAAAAGAACTAAAAAGTCTCAAATCATCATCTCCATCTTCTGGAACACTTTCTCTCTCCTCTGATTCATAAGTTTCTACTTCTGCAAGTTATTGAGGGGGAGCTGGCTCATTACTCATCTTCTGCAGTGCTTTATATGTATTGAGTTTGAGCTTTGTACTTACAATATTCTTCTATTTCATTATTGTAAGATCACAAGGAGGCTTTGGATTGATTGTGCCTCTTGTGATAGTGAGGTGTGAGGTTTTTACAGAGATACTTGCAAGGATAAATTAATCTAAGTAGATTTCAATTTCTGCAGAATACTGTGTTGACTGAATCTTCTGTAGAAGTTTCTGCAGTGAGAACAAAGTCTGAAAATAGTATAAGTGAATGTTGTGATAAGCCTGAAGAGGCTAGAGAAAGAATACTAGTGGTAGTGTGTACCCAAGAAGATTGTAATTTGGTTATTGAGTGAGAAAATCCTACTTGGTGTAGGGACTGGACGTAGCCTCAGGTTGGAAGAGGTTAATGAGTATAAAATCTTGTGTGCATTCTTCTCTTCCCTACTTTCCTTTATTATTGCATGTGCATAAAACTATTTTGAAAATTATCTAATACCTAAGTAAGTGTTAACCATCAAGATTCCAAAGAAGGAATCCTATCTTCTGCATATTACATTATACTTAACTTCTATCTTCTATTGGCTAATCTTTTAATACTAAGCCAAGTATATCTTGAGCAGATAAAGTATTAAAAGAAAATTGCAGAAAATTTAAATCAATCACAATTCAACCCCCCTTCTTGTGATTGGAACTTCAACTTCAATTGGTACCAGAGCTTGCCTCTAGGGTTGAACTCACTTAACAGTGAGAGAGGAAAAGATCAAGGGAAATGGCAAACCATGGAGCTGCAATGTTCATTCCAGAAGGATCCTCCACAAACAGACCACCAGTTTTTGATCGAAAAGACTATTACTATTGGAAAGACAGAATGAAACTGTTTTTAGAATCCCAAGACATTGACCTTTGGGATATTGTAGAAAAAGGAAACTTTGTTCCAATGGTCAGAAGGACAAGAATTCCAGTTCAACCTAAAGAAGGAGAATCAGAAGTTCAAGTAGAAGATCCTCAACCTAAATCCAGAGAAGAGTGGACCTCAGAAGATAAGCAAAAGTATCTTCTAAACTCCAAAGCTAAGTACTTCCTTCTTTATGCTATCAGCAGAGGATAATATGACAAAGTTATTGGGTGCTCTACAGCAAAAGAGATATGGGACACTCTCAAAATAGCACATGAATGTACTGATCTGGTAAAAGAGTCAAAAATTAATATTTTGACTCACCAACATGAAATGTTCAACATGATTGAGCATGAAACCATTGATGAAATGTTTAGTAGGTTTACTATTATTATCAATGACCTAAAATCTCTTGGCAAAAGCTACACTAATCAAGAGCAAGTTAGAAAAATTCTAAGAAGTCTTCCAAGAATTTGGAGACCTAAAGTGACAGCAATACAAGAACCAAAAATCTTGCTATCCTAAAGTTAGATGAACTCCTTGGATCACTAAAAGTTCATGAGCAAGAGATTATGGATGAGCTGCCAAGAAAAGGAAAGTCAATTGCACTAAAAGCTAACACCTCCAAAAGAAGTAGCACCAACTCAGCAGAAGAAAAGAGTTCTGATTAAGAGATATCATCTGATAATGATGATGAACTTGCCTTCATCTCCAGAAGAATCCAGAAAATGATCAGAAGGAAAGGAAAAGGCAGAAAGTTCTTCAACTTCAAGAAGGATGGGCAAAAGTTTGTTGGAGCAAAAAGTCAGATCATCTGTTATGAGTGTAACAAACATGGACATATCAAAGTTGAATGTCCTCAATTAAAGAAGGAACCAAAACCATTCCAGAAGAAGAAAGCTATGATGGCTACATGGGATGATTCAGACAGCTCCTCAGAAGAAGATCCTAAAACTACAAATCTCCTCCCCCACACTTAAATCACACATTGTCCTCAATGTAAAAATAAGCAAATTAGAGACAAAAGACATAGTGCAATGAAAAAGTGGGGAAAGAGACTCCCTCATCAAGGTGGAAAACTTTGCACTTGAGGGAATGTGGGAAGCTCCAAACTAATCTCCTCAACCGTCTCCTCTACCAAAGCGGGACTCTCAAGAAATAGCTCGAGACGGTGGCCATTGACCTTGAAGGTCTTGTTGGTGGATTCACTCTTCAACTCTACAACACCATAAGGATAAACGTTAATAACGAGAACGGAGCTTACCGGGCATGAGCTTAAGCCTAGAACCAAACAATAAAACCTTTTTGGCCTACAACAAACTCTTTTCTAACAATACATTGATCATGAAATTTTTGTTGTCTTCTCCTTGTAGAACTTAGAGTTCTCATAGGCCTCTGAGCGGATCTCATCAAGCTCCTGCAACTGAAGCTTTCTCTGCTCTCCTACCTGGTCACAATCCATGTTGCAAGCTCTAACTGCCCAGTATGCCCTATGCTCAATCTCCACAGGTAAGTGACACGACTTACCAAAAACAACTCCAAAGGGAGACATCCCAAGAGGTGCTTTGTAGGCGGTCCTATGAGCCCAGAGAGCATCATCAAGGCGGCGGCTCTAGTCCTTCCTATTAGGATACACCATCTTCTCCAGAATCCTCTTGATCTCTATGCACCACCCCCATATTTCTTCAGCAAAGCCTCCATGGACCGGTTA
Organism: Sesbania bispinosa; assembly: GCA_026901365.1. Lineage (NCBI taxonomy): Eukaryota > Viridiplantae > Streptophyta > Magnoliopsida > Fabales > Fabaceae > Sesbania > Sesbania bispinosa. Next base: position 371,058 of record QLOH01000019.1, read on the forward strand.
CAGAAATAGGTCCCTTGATCACTAACGATGGCTCGAGGCACTCCAAACCTGCAAAAGATGAGACCTGACAAAATCCATAACAACTCGAGAATCATTAGTCCTTCTGGTTATAGCCTCGACCCACTTGGAGACATAATGCACAACAAGCAATATATATAACCAAATGAAATAGGAAATGGGCCCATAAAATCGATACCCCACACATAAAAAAATCTCACAAAATAACATAGGCTTCTGGGGCATCTGCTGCCTGCTAGAAATGGCTACTCCTGCTCTCTGACACTGCTCACATGTAGAGGAAACTCTTCAGGCGTCTCTGAAAATCGTAGGCCGACAAAATCCACAATCCAACACCTTCTGTCATGTCCTCTAGGGTCACAGATGTCCACCAACAGGTGAGGCATGACAGAACTGAAGTACAGACTGGTCTCATGATCTGGAATGCACCTACGAATAACCTGGTCACTGCAAAAATGCCATAAATAAGGGTCATCCCATACATAATACTTGGCATCACTCTTAAGTCTATCTCTCTGAGCTCTAGATGCCAAGGGTGGAAAAACAGATGCAACAATATAATTAACAATATCAGCAAACCAAGGGGTAAGGGGAGAGGGATGGGAATCATGTAAAACCAAAAGTTGCTCATCCGGGAAGTCATCCCGAATAGGAAATGCATCCTCCATTCTCTCAATGCGGCTCAAATGGTCTGCTACAAGGTTATGTGCACCGCTCTTATCCTGGATGTCCAATTCAAACTCTTGGAGAAGTAGCATCCACCTAATCAACCTGGGTTTGGAATCTGTCTTTTTCAAAAGAAACTTCAGAGCAGCATGATCAGTAAAAAAAACTACCCTAGAGCCTAGCAACTAAGATCTAAACTTATCCAATGCAAAAACAATTGCTAACAACTCTTTCTCAGTGGTAGTGTAATTTACCTGTGCTGCATCCAAAGTCCTAGATGCATAATAAATGACATGAGACAGCTTACCAACCCGTTGTTCCAAGACAACTACCAATGCGTAGTTTGATGCATCACACATCAACTCTAATGGAAGCGTCCAATCCAGTGGCTCAATGATGGGAGTAGTGGTGAGAGCTCTCTTGAGGCAATCAAATGCCTCTTTGCACCGCTCTCAGAACTCAAATATGGCATCCTTCTACAGCAAGTTGGACAGCGGATAGGTTATCCGGCTGAAGTCCTAAATGAATCTGCGATAGAAACTTGCATGTCCAAGAAAAGATCGAACCTCTCGCACTCAAGAGAGGTAAGGCAAGTTTGAAATAACATCTAATTTTGCAGTATCTACCTTTATGCCCTTCCTAGAGATAATATGGCCTAAGACTGTACCATGCTCTTGTAGAACACACAGGAAACACTAGAAGGGGGTTGAATAGTGTTTTATAAAACTTAAGCAATTTTTGGAAACTCTTTCACAAGCAGTAGCGTTTAAAAGAAATACTTTGATAACTTGTTAAAACTGGGATTTTTCGTACTTGCTGAAGCAGCTTCATCAGGTTCAATAAAACAGTTCAGAAAACTTGTTTTACAGCTTAGTGTTATAAAACAGTAATTTCAGAGCTCTCCACGTTAGAATAAACTTAATTTAAATGAAGTTTAGGGATAAGAGAACTTAGCTAAATATTTATACTGGTTCACCCACCACCACTGTGAGCTACGTCCAGTCCCAAAGCCAACCAGCTAAGGATTTTCCACTATCTGATCAGATAATACAAGTATTCTTTTTTGTCAAGCCTCTTCAGGCTCTACTACAACAAGTATTCTTTATCTACCAAGCCTTTTCAGGCTCTAAGCAAAATGTTTAAGAAGGAAAAAAATAGCCTAAGCTTGAAACTACACAAGTTTGAAGCCTAAACTGGGTAAAATGTACAATCTTCTGAGTTAAACTCAGGATATGAAAGTTGTGCACAGATGAAACAAAGTGTAAGTTACTTAAAGAATTTTTGCAGCACTTCAACAAGTTTATGTTCGCATTTTTTTTCTTCTCTGCATGCACTATGGTATTTAAAGAGAGAGAAAGATAGACTTTGAGATCTGTTAGACTCCCTTTAATCCCGTTGTGAGATAGCTTTTCTCCCGTTGAGACACAAGCTTCTGATAGCTTTCTGCAACAGACAAAGCAAAAGTAGGTGTGTAGCAGCGCTGACTCTACTTTTCCAGAACACAATGTACTTTCGTAGCAGAGGCTTCCTTTTTGGTGAACAGGATTTTGAAATATGCCAAAAAGGTTTTGTTATGTCTTGCCAGAAAGAGTGAGATGCAGACAACTGGCAGGAAACGTTGAAAAGACTTGAGTCTTCAAAGGATCTTCAGAGAGTCTCACTCCAAAGATGATTTGCTTCTCAGACACAACGAGAAGTACGACGTCTCCAGACTTCAAAAAGTTCTCTTGCTTCGGCAGGTCCTGACTCTTCAGAGGGTTCCTCTCCTTCAGAAGGTTACACCACTTCAGAGGGTTGCTGAAATACAGAAGATACCTTAAAGAGAATCTGAACCAATCTTCAGATTACTTTAATCAAATTTATTATACATTAAAACTTAGCATAATAAGACTTAAAACATTATTAATTACTTAATAATATTTTTTAGACTCAACATTCTCCCCCTTTTTAATGATGGCAAATTTGCTTAAACTTACAAATATCTAAAGGGAAATGATATAGAATTAAGTTTAGAGAATTATCCCCCTTAGACAGATACTTAGGTAAGTTTCTTGCTCCCCCTGATCTGAAGCTTCCTTGTCTGAAACACTTAAACTTCAGATTTTTTTAGTTTATATTACTCCCCCTTTTGTCATCAATCAAAAGAGTATACAGAGCTTTCTGAAGTAATAGATGCATATCAGAGAAAACACATGTTTCAGAGAATTTATGTTGCTGACAGAACATGTATTAGAGTAAAAAAATGCAGCAAGTAGCAATTACTTCAGCAGGCACGCATATTTCAGCAAGTTCATATATCATAGTTCTAACATATCCAGAAAATGCATGAATGTTCAGATTATCTCTTATGAACTTAAACCTATCTTCAGCAAGGGGTTTTGTGAATATATAAGCCCATTGATGCTCTGTATCAATGAACTTAATATCAAAAACTTCTTTCTAAACATAGTCTCTAATGAAATTATGCTTGATCTCTATATGATTTGCCCTAGAATGCAGAATGGGATTTTTAAAAAGATTTATTGCACTTGTATTATCACATAACACAGGAATAGAATCAACTGCAATATTGAAATCCTCAAGCTGATATTTTACCCATAGTAGTTGTGAACAACAGCTTGCAACAGCAATATACTCAGCTTCAGCAGTTACGAGTGCTATGGTGCTTTGCCTCTTGCTAGCCCAGCTTATCATATTCTCTCCAATGAAGTGGCATCCTCCACTTGTTGATTTTCTCTCAAATCTGTCTCCAGCAAAGTCAGCATCACAATATCCTAATAACTTGTAGTTCTTACTCTTCTTATAGCACAGACCAAGTTTAGTAGTACCATTGAGATATCTGAAAATTCTTTTTATAGCCTTGTAATGAGTTATTCTTGGATCAGATTGAAATCTTGCACAGAGACAAACATTGAACATGATGTCAGGTCTGCTTGCTGTAAGATACAATAGAGATCCAATCATTCCTCTATACATTGTTGGGTCAACACCTTCTTCTCCTTCATCTTTACTTAAGATGGCAGAAGGATGCATAGGAGTTGACATAGGTTTCCAATCATGCATGTTGAACTTCTTAAGCATTTCTTTTGTATATTTCTCCTGATGGATCCATATACGATCAGACTCTTGCTTAATTTGAAGTCCTAAGAAAAACTTGAGTTCACCCATTAAACTCATTTCAAACTCAGATTGCATTAGCCTTGAAAACTTTGTGCATAATGAAGAATTTGTTGAACCAAATATAATGTCATCAACATATATCTAAACAAGAATTAGATCTTTGTTAGACATTTTTCTAAAAGAGTTGTATCAACCTTTCCTCTTTCAAAACCATTTCTGAGAAGAAAATTGCTCAATCTGTCATACCAAGCTCTGGGAGCTTGTTTAAGACCATATAGAGCCTTTTTCAATTTAAAAACATGATTAGGAAAATTTGAATTTTCAAAGCCAGGGGATTGTCTAACAAACACCTCTTCCTTAGTGAACCCATTAAGGAAGGCACTTTTTACATTCATCTGATATAGTTTGATGTCATTATTTGCTGCATAAGAAAGCAAAATCCTAATGGCTTCAAGCCTTGCTACAGGTGCAAAGGTTTCTATGAAATCAATACCTTCTTGCTGGTTGCTTGAGCAACCAATCTAGCTTTGTTTCTGACCACTTTTCCATCTTCAGAGAGCTTGTTTCTGAACACCCATTTGGTTCCAATAATTGTTTTCCCATGGGGTTTAGGAACAAGACTCCAGACATCACTCCTGGCAAATTGATTCAGCTCTTCCTGCATGGCTAGGATCCACCCTTCATCACACAAGGCTTTATCAATATTCTTTGGCTCAATTTCAAACAGGAGGGCAAGATTATTGACTTCTCTAAGTCTTGATCTTGTTCTTACACCTTCTGAAGTTTCACCAATGATTTGCTTTTGAGGATGATAAGACTTGTATCTCCTCTCATTTCTGTGAGGGAATACTTGCTCAGACTGAGACTCAACATTAGCTTTCTGAAGAGGTTCATCTTCAGCTGGTTTGTCAGATGGTTGATCAGCAGGTACTTCAGAGGGTACTTCAGCAAGTTCTTTATTTAATGAAATCCAATTGTTTTCCTGTACAATTTGTTAAGGATATGAGAATTCATTTTTTGATCAAATTACTTTTAGTGACCATTAAAATTGTTGCTAGAATTGCCTTTAAAAGTTTTTATTTTTCCCGGCCATTTAAAAGGTCTTTATCAACACTCACTATAAATGCCACTAATAGTTTTACCGACTCCAAATACACCGGCCATAATCTAATTGCCGGTAAAGATGTTAATGGCTATTTGTATAACTGCTAAAGAATATAAACATTGCACCAAAAGTAATTTTTTTGGTGTTATAATTAACAAATTCTTTTTGGGTACTTACACTAAAGTTTTTTTCTCGACTTTGTTAGTCTATATTCCAATAGGCGTTGTTCGGGAATTCATAGGTCGGGATCAGGATATATGGAGATTTTATTTCCCGATGGTAGCACTAAATATTGGAAGCTAATTTGGAGCAAGAACAAAACACGTCGCAACCAAGTTCATTTTGGGTTTGGTTGGTATGAATATGCAAGGACTTGTGAGCTGGCCGTTGGAACTAGGATTCAATTTTGGCAGATGGTTGATGAGGATATGGTGTATGTTACAATTGATTAGTTATATTCCTAAAGTTATGCTACTTTTATTTTTGTTAACATATCGTATCACGTCTGGCATTTAGAAAACTAATGTATTAATTGTTTTTTTCGTCAAGAAACACGATGTGGTGTTGTTTAAGCTTAACCATTTTGTTGTGGGACTAAGCCGTTGTGAATTTTTTGTTAATATATCTTTTTCAAGCAAGATGTTGCAAATGTTTTCAGTTTTATGTAAATAATAACTACCGACTAAGTACACAATGAAATATAAGGGCATAAGCTAACACCATCACACTTTTTGTAATTAGGAAGTTTTCCATATATCTCAATTCATGACAAAGAATAAGTAGTTATTACATAGGACATAAAATGTAATTTGTGTTAACCTCATGTTATACATGGCCAGTATAAAATTAAAATCTATTGATGGATTTGCATGATTGATGTGACAGTAATAAATTAAGGAGGAAATTGTAGAAGGGTAGGAAAATTACAATATGTGTATATTAATATTAATTAATAGTAAGAAAAGGTGAATCAGGTCAATAAATTTAATCCTACATTGTAACATCTTTTTTTTTTTTAATTTTAGTATTTCCTTTGTTATTGAATATTAGATAAAAGATGGCCTATAGTTTGTATTTGAATATTATTAACATAGAGTAATTACCATCATAAATTGTGTCCCTTTTTAATTTGAAAATATTTTATGCACTAAATTTATGACTGTAATGTGCACGGACATTAAATTATTATACGTAAGTAATGTTCTGAAGTAATGTATAGTTTAACAGCTAATAATAATAAAATTAGGTATATGATACGGGAGGGAATTGACACGCACGACTAAAGTGTAAAACAAACCTATAAATGGGTTCTTTAAGGGTGAAGTAATTTATGAGTGGTGTACGATATGTTAATTGTATTTACATAATACAATAGGTCAATTTATCTGTTGATATAAAAAAATAATTAAATATAATTGCTGTTAAGGACCTTTGTTTAAAAAAGGGTTGAGAGCCAAATCACAAATTCTATTTTATAATCTCTATATTTCTGTAAGAAGGTGTTGTATGGGAGGGTTATCAACGGATTCAGAAATTTTCTTTCTTCATCGAACTCAGAGTCGCAGCTAGGATATTCAAGTGCCCTCGTCGACGCTGATGGGTCCAATTTGTGTTACAGGGTCCAATTTTTTTTTTTTTACCAAAAACAAAACACTTTTTTTTTCAAATAAAAATATTTTTTATTAAAATATTCACTAAAATTACGTTTTGTTTAATAAAAATTAACCAAATTTAAATTCTGGGAATCACACAAAATTTCGCACATATTACATATCCACAAATAATTTTTACAAATTTTTCTAGAATAAAATTGATTTTTAATTGAACTAACAATATTTTTTAATAAATAATACATTAAAAATACATTTTTTCCAAAGTTAACAAATTTTTAATTTTGGGCATCCCAAACCTTCCGCCACTAATTATAGTACCCAAAAATAATTTTTACAATTTTTTCTAGTATAAAAGTGATTTTTAATTGAATTAAAACTTTTTTCATTAAAAATACATTTTTGTCCATAATTAAAAAAATTTCAAATTTTGGGCATCCCAAACCATTTTCCATAAATTATACGACCCAAAAAATAATTTTTAAAAATTGTTTTTGTATATATGCGATTTTTAAGTTGATTAAAAACATTTTTCATTGAAAAGATATATTAAAAATACATTTTTGTCCATAAATACCAAAATTTCAATTCAGGGCATCCCACATCATTCCCCACATATTATAGGACACAAATATAATTTTTGAAAAATTATCCGGTATAAAGGTGATTTATAATTGAATTAACAACATTATTTCATTAAAAAATCACTCAAATTACATTTTTTTTGTCAAAAATTCACCTAATTTAAATTTTGGGCATACCACACCATCCCTTACACCATAAGACACCCAGAAATCAAATTTAAAAAAATGGATATTGAGTGCTCACATTGTTCCCCAAGGTAGCCAATGTTAGGGTTAGGGTTTCAAACCTTATTACTGACGAAACCACCCTACTTTAAACATGTTAATCATCCAATGTTCACCAATCCACTCAACCTTCATATACAATATAAGGCAGACACCAGAGGAGCCAAAAATGATTTTTGCAAATTTTTTCGATATAAAGGTGATTTTTAATTGAATTGACAACATTATTTCTTTAAAAAAATCACTAAAATTTCAAATTTTTTCCCAAAATTCACCAAATATAAATTTTGGGCATCCCACACCATCCCTCACACCACAAGACACCCAGGAATCAAATTAAAATAAATGGATATTGAGTGCTCACATTTTTCCTCAAGATAGCCGATATTAGGGTTAGGGTTTCTAACCTTACTATTGACGAAACCAACCTACTCTAAGCGTGTGTCAATCATCCAATGTTCACCAATCCACTCACCTTCCATATCCAATGTAAGGCAGACACCAGAGAACACAAAACTGATTTTTGCAAAATTTTCCGATGTAAAGGTGATTTTTAATTGAGTTACCAACATTATTTCATTAAAAAAAATCACTAAAATTTTATTTTTTTTTTGTCCAAAATTCACCAAATTTAAATTTTGTGCATCCCACATCATCCCCACACACCAGACACCCAAGAATCAAATTATAAAAAATGGATATTGAGTATTCATTTTGTTTCCCAAGTTAGCCTATGTTAAGGTTATGGTTTCTAACCTTACTATTAATGAAACCACCCTACCTCAAACATGTCAATCTTCCAAAGTTCACCAATCCACTCAACCTTCATATCCAATGTAAGGTAGGCACCAGAGGACCCCAAAAATATTTTTTTGCAAAATTTTCTTATGCAAAGGTGATTTTCAATTGAATTAGCAATGTTTTTCAATAAAAATCACTAAAATTACAATTTTTGGACAAAAATAACAAAATTAAAATTTTGGACGTCTCACACCATCCCTACTTATTATAGGACAAAAAATTGATTTTTTTTTCTTAGTTTTTTTGCTACAAAAGTGATTTTAAATTTAATTAAGAACATTTTTCATTAATAAATTCCTAAAAATTTATATTTCATCCAAAATTCATCAAATTAAAATTATGGTCATCCCACATCATTACCCACACATTATAGGACCCAAAAATGAGTTTTACAAAATTTTCTAGTATTAAGATAATTTTAAATTGAAATAACAGTAGTTTTCATTAAAAATTTCACTATACTAAAATTTTTTGTCCAAAAATTCATCAAACTTAATTTTTGGGCATCTCACACCATCCTCACAGATTAGGAGAGCCAAAAATGATTTCTTCAAATTTTTTTCATTCAAATGTGTTTTTTATTTGATGTAACAATTTTCTTTTACTAAAGTAAAAACTTAAATTGTTTTTTTTTTGTCCACAAAGAACTAAATTGTGTTGTTTTTTAAATCATTCACAAACTTTATAGCATTTCAATTTAATAAATTTTAGCCATTTGCTTTACATAACTCAAACCTATTATTATCCCATTAAAATTAAAATATAAATACTAAAAGTATAAGTTCAAATTGATTTATGCATTAAAACCAAGGCTGAATCACTAACTATAATACGTTAATGACCCAATAAAAATTGTATCAGTTCAACAAAAAGAAATTAACAAAAAATTGGTATCGGTTTTGACAAAAAATTCGACAAAAAATAATCAAAAGAAAATCTGAAAAAAAAAAGGCATCAGTTCTACAAAAAAAATGAGAAAAAAAAAGACAAAAAATGGCATCACTTCAACAAAAAAAAATGACATGAGTTCAAATAATTCTAATAATATGAAGGACCACATAAACAATATCACTTACATTTTTAAAATAAGAAATGATCTAATGGAAATTATTAAATGACGAGTTTAGCAGGTATCAAGTATTTAATCTGGTCTATTGATTATTTTAATAATATATCTAATGGCTACAAAGCTTGTGAGGCACCGGTACAGTACCAATGAGGTGCTTGACAAAATGTTAATATGACAAATCACCCTTATTATAAATTAATTTTAATTTTTAACTTTTCAATAAGCATACATGAATAAAAATTTGTTTATTTATGAAAAAATATTTAAATTTAATAAAAAAGTAAAATTATTAAAATAATAGTAAAATTATCATAAAAAGAGGAGAGAGAGGGGAGAGAGAATGATTGGAGAGAGGACAGAGAGGAGAGAGAAGAGACGAGAGAGAGGGGAGAAAGAGGAGAGAGAGATGGGAGAAAGGAGAGGAGAGGGGGGAAAGAGAGGGAGTGGAGACTGGAGAGAGAGGGGAACAGGAGAGAGGGAGAGAGAGATCAGGAGATGGGGAGAGGACAGAGAGGGGGAGAGGAGGAGGAGGAGAGAGGGGAATAGGAAAGAGAGAGGAAAGAGAGAAGGAGAGAGGAGAGAGAAAGAGAAGACAATTGAGAAAGAAATTTTTTTATCCTATCCTATTACTCCCTAACCCAGCTCCCATTTAGGATAAGAATTACACTAAGAGGAAATGATATGATAACTTTATCATGTGACTTATCATATTCTATTGGTGTAACAAACACATATAAGTGATAGAATAGAATAAAGATAATGCATTTAAAACTTTTTAATTCTAATGTGAATTTTTCATTCGAATTCCTTTAATTTACACATGAGTTGTTTAATAACTGTAAATGATATATTTTTTGTACGATTCTGTATTGGAGTCGATCATTCCAAAAAAAAAAGTTAAATATTTTTTTTAAAGTAGTGATTAATGTAATCGATCCATGTAAATCCAAGATAGATTTACCATCTATTTGGTTTATACAAATAAATGAGAAAGAGAGAAATAAAAAAGAGATACAAATAAATCGGAAAGAAAAAAATAAAGAAGAGAGATGATGAATAACCATCATCTAGATGATATTTTTTCCTCTCCTTTTTCTCTCCTAGGATTTTCCTCTAGAGTCGGCTGCGAGTAGTGCACCTTCGTTTCCGTTCGCTACGTGACTCAGATTGCTTCATGCAGAATTATTCCTGCTCTGCAGTGTCATGGATAACCATCCCGAATTGCAAGAACACCAGTCAGGGAATCCTAACCTCATTGTTTTCGACGAAGAGGATATTCAAGAAGGATTGGAAGATTGTGAGAATAGTCTGGTGGGCAGATTAATATCGGAGAAATCATTCCACGCTAATAGCATCTCTAATGCCCTAACAAATATTTGGAATCGACCCAAGGGTTTCAAAGTGGTAGAACTGAGTGACAAATTGTTCCAATTCTTTTTTCAAGAATCCAGGGAGATGGAGAGAGTCCTGAAGGGTAAACCATGGATCTTTAGAAACTCTTGGTTATTATTGAATAAGTGGCAACGATCCCTAAAGCCAGAAGACATGAGTTTCCAGAGGGTTCCATTGTGGATGCAATTGCGGGGTCTCCCACTCCACTGCCAAACAAAACAAATCGGTCGACGTATAGGGGCATGCATGGGCTCAGTTTCCGAGGCAGACATTTATGAAATTCAGGGCAAGGGTTCATATATTAGGGTTCTGGTTGACTTCAATATAACCAAACCCTTATTACCAGGGATTAATGCTGGATCTAAGAAGGATGGGATTTTCTGGGTGGATTTTCAGTTTGAAAAAATCCCTCAATTCTGTTATAGGTGTGGCTTAATTGGCCATGATGAAGATGGTTGTAGTACAGCGGCTGACTCTAATCAAGAGGAGAATGCTCGTGGGCCGTGGATGCGAGCTGGACAATTGGGAGGAAAAAAAAACTTCTGATAAAGAGTCCCAGAAATCTGCTAAACCAAACCTAAACCCGATTGAGGAAGAAAAGAAGAGGAGAATGGCTCAAGATCTTTTAGACAAATTGTCTAGTCTGTCAGTGAAGCAGCAGGAACCCTCACTCACTCAAAATCCCACAGAGATAGCTGTTATTACTCTCCCTGTGCTTAATGAGAATGAAGATACACCCGTGGAGAAAGGGCCTAGCAGCACGCTCATCAAAGGGAAGGAAGACAAGATTGATTCTGGTGAAATTCTAGCAGATTCCAATAATTTAATTCCAGTTGCAAATAAGAGTGCTTCTAAAAAGTGGAAAAGGCTGAGAGAACAGAAAACACTCCTCTTCTGGCAGGTACAGCAAAACGCAAATCCTGTATGGATATTGATCTCCCTGATGATTTGGAAATCCCCTCAAATGAGAAGAAATTGCACCTTGATCCTTCAGCGGCGGGCCTGGTCTCTCAGGCTTGCCGGGAACCATGAAAATCTTATTTTGGAACTGTCGTGGGCTTGGGAACCCACGTACAGTTCGAGCTTTGAAAAAGCTCATTATTGAAAAGTCACCCACCATTGTTTTCCTTATGGAAACAAGGAGGAAAGCTGAAGAGATCATGCGAATGAGATACATTGGAGGACTTAATAATGTCTGGGCAGTTGGATGCACAGGGGAAGGAAGATCTAGAGCTGGGGGTTTAGCAATATTTTGGTCTGATGACCTCACGGTAGAGATTCTCTCCTCACTCAACCACATTGATGCAAAGGTGTCAATTGATGATGGTCAAACCGCATGGAGATGCTCTAGTATATATGGACACCCTGACTCAGCAAATAAGCATCTTACTTGGGAATTACTAAAGAAGCTCTCTCAAGGTATTAACCCCATCCCCTGGATTTGTTTTGGTGATCTAAATCAAGTGCTGACTAATGCAGAAAAGAGAGGAGGTATTCCAATCAATGAAGCTCTATTATCAGGCTTTCGTGAGTGCATCCAGTGTTGCAAATTACTTGATCTTGGCTTTATTGGGGATCCGTTCACATGGGATAACCGTCAGCAAGGAGCCAACAATATTAAAGCTAGGTTGGACCGGTTCCTAGCAACTTCCAGCTGGAGACAAGTGTTCCCTGCAGCCTCTGTTCACCATCTGGGGAAGTATGGTTCGGACCACTGTTCTGTTTTGCTAGACACAAATGCCCATCAGGGAGGTAGGAGAGGTGGCTGTAAAGTGATGCGGTTCGAGCAAATTTGGTCAACGGACTCTGAATGCGAACAAAAGCTCTTGGAGGGATGGTCAAAAGGCGCATTAGGTGTCCCCTCAAAACTGGCCGCTTGTCTCGAGAATCTTGACAGATGGGGATCCAAAAAAATTGGTAATATGCCAAGGAAAATTAAAGTCAGTCAGAAGAAGTTAGAGGCACTGTACAAGGTGTCACATGAACCTGGCAAGCAAGATGAAATTTGGGAGGAAGAATGCGTTTTGGACGCTTTCCTAGAGCAGGAGGAGCAGTGGTGGTCTCAAGGCTCCCGGGCCCAGTGGCTTAAAGAGGGAGACAAGAATACTAGATTTTTTCATCTCAAGGCGTCACAGAGGAAAAAAACTAACTGGGTGGAATCTATTAAGGATGATAATAATATTGAATTTAGGGAGGAAAGTCACATGGTAAGAATCATGACTGATTTTTTCATCAACCTATTCTCCTCCTCTCACCCTATCCAATCATTGCCTATCTTTGAGGTTATCCAAAATAGGGTGCACAGTGACATGCTCCCCTCCCTTTCACGTGAATTCACCCCAGAGGAAGTACTGTTGGCTCTAAAAAATATGAAGCCCCTGTCCGCTCCTGGTCCTGACGGGCTCCCTCCATTGTTCTTCCAAAGGTACTGGCACCTAATTGGCTCTGATATTATATCTTTTGTTTTAGGTGTTTTGAATAATGATGCAGATCCCTCTATCATCAATCACACTTTTCTCTGCATGAACCCAAAGATCAAGAAACCAAAGCACACAAAAGACTTCAGACCAATATCTCTGTGCAACGTGATCATGAAGCTAATTACGAAGACAATTGCAAATCGAATCAAGTCCATTCTTCCTCAAATTGTTAGCTGCAATCAAAGTGCTTTTGTTCTAGGGAGGCTTATTACAGATAATGTCTTGGTGGCCTTTGAAACTTTCCATCACATGAGGAAGAAAACCAAAGGGAAAACAAGTTACTTTGGACTTAAATTAGACATGGCCAAGGCTTATGATAGAGTTGAGTGGTGTTTCCTGGAGAATGTTCTTTCTCACATGGGGCTTCCTTCTAATTTGGTTTCACTTATCATGAGGTGTGTATCCACAGTTTCCTTCTCGGTGCTCCTAAATGGTAATCCTTGTCCTGTGTTTACTCCATGCAAGGGCCTTCGCCAAGGGGACCCTCTATCTCCATACTTATTTATACTATGTGCTGAGGTCTTTTCAGGATTAATCCTTAAAGACCAAGAGGAGAGAGCTATTCATGGTATTAAAATTGCCATGGGAGCCCCGGAGATATCTCACCTTTTTTTTGCACATAATAGCATTATTTTCTCTCGTTGCGCTAATTCTGATGTTCATAATGTCCTTCAAATCCTTACCCAATACCAAGAAGCTTCTGGCTAAATGATCAACGTTGAAAAATCTGAACTATCTTTTAGTCGAAATGTTCCCCAAGAGAGAAGAATTTTGATCCAAGGCTGGATGAAGGTTAAGGCAGTTGATAGTCATTCTAAGTACTTGGATCTTCCTACCTTTGTCGGTAGGTCAAAGAAACGGGTGTTCCAATTTGTTGATGATAGAGTTTGGAAGAAGCTCAAAGGATGGAAGGAGCATTATTTATCCAGAGCTGGTAGAGAAGTCTTGGTGAAAGCGGTCGTCCAAGCAATTTCGTGCTACATCATGGGGTGTTTCCTGCTCCCTAAAGGAGTCTGTGACAGAATTGAAAGTATGATTAGTAATTTTTGGTGGGGTAGCAAAAAAGGTGAACGGAAGACCCACTGGATAAAATGGCACAATCTGTGTGTATCAAAGAAAGCTGGAGGTCTCAGGTTTTGTGATTTTCACTCTTTTAACCTTGCACTCCTTGCAAAACAAGGTTGGAGACTAACAACCAATATAGATTCCATTGCTGCTAAATGCTTAAAAGCCCGATATTATCCTCGGAGTGATTTTTTACATGCAAAAGTTGGTTTTTCTCCAAGCTTCACGTGGAGAAGCATCCACTCGACCAGCTGGATCCTGAAGAAAGGAGGTTACTGAAGGATTGGTAATGGGGCGGGTGTCAAGACTTGGGAGGATGGATGGTTACCATTCCAAAATGGTTTTAAACCTTGGAGCAAATCGAATAATCATGATGAATTCAAATATGTCTTCGATCTCATTGACCATGCCTCTCACTCTTGGAAACAGCAGGAAATTTGGGCATTATTCCTCCCTTTTGAAGTTGATCAAGTACTACAAATCCCTCTCCCTTCCTCCCCCATTGATGACCGGTTTTGTTGGGGTTCTAAAAAGGATGGCATCTACTCTGTAAAGTCTGGGTATCATTTCGCCCTTAATGATTTTCGTCAACGTGGGGAAGGTAGTAGTTTGGGTAGATCACTCCCCGATTTTCATTGGCAAAAACTTTGGTCCTTCCCAAGCCAGCCCAAACACTTACACTTCATGTGGAGACTTATGCACAAATCCCTTCCGGTGAGAGCAAATTTGACTAGAAGAGGCATTCAATGTTGCCCCCTGTGCCCCTGGTGCTCGGAAGACTTGGAAACGGAGGTCTATTTATTTCAAGATTGTAGGTGGATCAAGGAAGCTTGGAAAAACTCCCCCTGGGTAGTAAAATCCAAACTTTGTCAAGAACCCCTATTGGAATTTGGATAAATGAGCTCATTTCACAGCTACAAGAGGACTCTGTTATTCTATTTTTCTCCCTGTGTTATTGGTTCCGGAGTGCCCGTAATAAATTGATTTTTGAGCAGAAAGAAGTGTCCCTCCCTTTGTTATATAACAAAGCAGTTAATGCTTGCCTGGTAGTGGAACGCAACAACCAATCTCCTAGATCAAACCAGTTCAGACCTCCTACCCGAACAAGGAACTGGATTCCTCCCCCTGAAGGCTATTTTAAAATCAATGTAGATGCTGCTCTAGCTGGTGGAGACACTTGGGGTTGCGGGATTGTTATCCGAGATAGTGAGGGGGTGGTATTAGCTGCAGCTACCCAAAGATTCTATTCTTTTCTGGATGCAGGCCTTGGTGAAGCTATGGCAATCCGTCTCGCTATCATCTTTGCCTTGGAGACCAACTTTGACTCTATCATTTTGGAGTCAGACTGCAAAGCTGTCACAGACCTCTTTAATTCTTCTTCCGCAAATAATTCCTACATTGGAATGATAGTCCAAGATTGCATTTCATTTTGTCCCTCTTTTAAGAGTTTTGTTATTTCTAACACGCATCGAGAAAGCAATATGTGTGCCTATTATTTAGCTAAGTATGCTTGCACTCATCCAGATTGTTATTGGATTGAGGATAAGCCTGAATTTCTTGTTCCTTTCTTGGCAATGGACATTTGTCCTAGGCCCGTTTAATCGTATTCAATTTTTAACCGTAAAAAAAAGGGGGGGGAAGAGAGATGGTGAAAAAAGAAATAGTAGAGAAATAAAGTAGAAATAGAGGTTGTTTGGTATTAGAGAAATGGGAGAGAGATAGAAGAGAAATTAATTTTGATAGTTGTTTGGATGTGGAGAAATGAGAAAGAGAGAGATGTGTAAAAGTTAAAAAGACTAAACTACCCTTCAAATATAAATTTTACGGCAACAAGGAAAGATTACATAGGGGCAAAAAAGTCTTTTCATAAATTAACTCCTTTCTCTCCCCAATTTCTCGGCTCTGGTAAGGAGACTATGTACACAGTGGGCCCCACTAATAACCTCTCCTCAAACTCTCTCTCTCAGGTCATCTCCATCCAGCACCCCACTTTTTCACTATTCACAGATCATAAATGGGTCCCACCAGTACACATCAGCAAGTTCTTATTAAGCACCCATCTTCTCTAACCCAGCACCTCACTTTTTTACTTTTCACAAATCTTAAATGGGTCCCACCGATACACACACATAACCTATTTTTTATTTACAAATATTTTAATTAATAAAGAATAAAATAATATTAATAAATAAAAAATAAAAAAATATTTTTTTAAATAAAAAGTTGTTTTCCGGCGGTTTCACACCGCTGGTAAATTCATATTACAAAAAGAAAAGATTAACTGGGGTTGAAACCCCCGGGAATGTCAAATAAAAAATAAAAAATATTACCGGAGGTTTTAAAACCCCCGGAAAAGCTGAATAAAAAATTAAAAACAATTAGCGGGGGTTTGCAACCCCGGGAAAAAAACAAAAAAAGATAAAATAATAAAGCACCGGTACTCAGCAGAGCACCAGTGCCGTAGGAATTCGCGCGCGTGTCAGGACTCCATCGCCATTTCTCAATGAGAACCGGTGCTCAATGAAAAAATTCTCAAAGAGCATCCCCTTTGGATATGACCTTACAAGACCAAACACGGTGGTTGGTCTATCTCTCTCGAATCTCACTCTTTCGCTCTTTCTCTCTTCAGCAGCTCATCACAAACAAATAGACTGTTAGAGGGGAGAGACGAGAATTAAAGGGAAGTGAAATGGGATTATTGGTAGAATGGAAATTTGAGAATATCATATGATTATAGATATATGTATTTATTTATTAAGAATGTTTTAATCTGCATTATTGAAATAAAATATATATACATATGTGATCTACTACTTTTATTATTCCTTTGTTTTTGTATTTTTCCTATTTTTAGTTGTTATTTTAATATTTTACCTTATATAATAAACAATGTGTTTATTATCTGAGTAGTAGAGAAAGTAACTTTGTCTTCAATATATTGTAACAGATTTTTTACGTTGACTTATTCTTTAAAGAAGACTAAATTTATATGAAATTATTAATGGTTTCGTTCATTCAATTCAATGAACCTAACATTTGTTCATTTTCGGTCTCCATTATTTTTTTTTTCCATTATTCTTTATTTATCTTTATCTATTTAAGTTGGTTATTTAATTTTCTTTCCTTGTATAATTGTGAATAACATGTTAAGAAAAAATTAAAATTCAATATAATTAAATTCTTTTTTCATGCCCATGGTGTCTCTTTTCTAATTGTAAACACCTAATGTAAACGTAATATTTTGATAAGGATTCATCATTTTGGATTTAAGTTGGTTTGATATTTTTTTTTCTTCCTTTGACCGAAAGAAACACATTTTTATATTCCTTACTCTTAATCCTTACAGCTTTTATACCTTTGAAAGATAAATTTATCACAATTTGTTTTTAATTCCAATTGTTATATTATATCCAAAATGAAATGAAACAATTAACATAAACATAAAATAAAGGGGATATGAGTAAGTAATAAAACCATTGTTTTGAGGGAATAAATTGGTGATCAAAGAAAGTTGTTCCGGTAAATATTCTAACATAACATTGTTAGTAATTGAATCAGAATTAACCCTATGTTTGGTTTAAGTAGAGAAATAGGGGAGAGAGATAGAGAAGAGAGTAAATACGGTGAATTTGAGTAGAAATAGAGGTTGTTTGGTTTAAGAAAAATAGGAGAGAGATAGAAGATAAATTAATTTTGATATTTGTTTGGTTGTAGAGAAATAAAGGAGACAGATTTATAAATAGCTAAGAGGACAAAAATATCCTTAAATGAAAATATATTCAATTTATATAAAGGCAAAATTGTCATTTGACAATTCCACCTCATCTCTCTCCTAACTCTCCACCTTAGAGAGGAGAAAAAAAAATTGTGGGTCCCACTTAATCATTAGCTGATTAGCATTTCAACTCTCCCTCTAAACAAACCAAACAAGGTTGATGGGTTAATTACCCACAAACTCTCTTCACAAACTCTCTCCTCATAAAATCATAGCACCCAAACAAAGGGTAAAAGATTTTGTAGTTACAATCACCTGTTTATAACTAAGTTGCGTTACAATCACTTGCATGGACTTGGTGAAAGTTTCAAGTTTGTTTGTTTGTAGGACGGAAAAAGTAATGTATTTAATCGGTTGAAATATCACGAATACCTATGTGATTAATTATGGTCTACACACTATGCCAAAAAAGGCTTTTTACCGCGGTTCTGAGGCTTTTTATCGTGGTTACGACCGCATTCTACCGCGGTGAGATAAAAGGAATATACCGTGGTTACTTTTTGAAACCGCAGTAATTGAGTAAACCTTTTTACCACGGTTCCGAAAAGTAACCGCGGTAGAAAAGGTGAGCAGTCTAAAATATCTAGAGCTTTTTACCGCGATTGGAGTAAGGAACTTGGAAAAAAGTCATAGAGTATCGTAGCTATTCTGTAGTTAATGTTTAGTTATTTTAATAAAAATCCTAAAAAAACAAAATTTTAGGATACTTTCTCCTGCTATACATAAATTATCATAACATGAAATAATAATAAGGAGGATTAAATTATAAAATTATTGGAACCAAAATAATATTATTCAATAAGCAGTGGAAATAATTTCTTTTTTATAATATGCTAAATAGTTTATTTTAATCTAATTAAATGTATTATAAAAAATACTAACTAGTTTAGGTTAAAAAATCTCTCCTTTAATTATTTAATAATCCAAAAACAAAAATTGTCTAATATATCAAATGATTAGATCATTAGACTATACCAGAGTAAATGAATATAAAAAAAACAACAGTCAATCACATAAATCAGTTTTAATTATTTTATTAATAAATTCTGCAAGTAGAAATGCAACACATATATTTGGCTAAGTACAAAAAATACTCAAATACTCTAATAATCGCACCAGCTATACTACAAGTCCAACAATGCTTATCTCTTGTAGTGTAATAAATTCTGAATCAAAAGTCCAACAACTTTGTTGAAGAAAAAATATATATTGTTTATCTGGTTTCCTATCACACTCCCTTGTAGTTGGTTTTATTTCAAACTAGTTCACGCAGATATGCAATGCATTGTCACCGAATTCTGTTTCCCCCAATCTCTTATCATGCATTTCTACATAGTTACACAGGCTAATCTCTAAGGTTATGAACTAATTATTGTAAACTTACAGATTTGAAAGTTCAATCAAGTAATTATTGACAGGAGGAAATACCTCGATCACCTCCTGTTGCTGCTAGATATTGTTTCACTATATAGTGTGTGAATTTTCTGCGTGCAAGGAAAAGAAATAAAAACAACAAAATAGTTAAACCGAGCACTTGAAAGATGAATTAAGGCCAAACAAATTTTATTAAGATAAAGTAACTTTGTCTTGAGCATAAGATATATATATGTAAGACAAACTTACAGAAAAGTTCAGTTACAAGAATAGCAAACCAAAAACAGAGGAAATTTAATTAACAAAAACCATTAAGTACCTAATGATAGCTAAAGGCCAAAATTATAGGACACCAAAGGAACAGCCAAAAAAAATATGTAACCACACCCTTGAGTGAAGTTAGAGAACCAATAATTCAAAGCTTCGGCCTCTTAAATATATATCCATAAAAATTCTGACAGCAATAGCAGTAAATTATGCATCCCAATTATGAATAATCCTCACAAGGAATTTCCTCATTACTTCTCCAAATTAAAGCCAAGGAAAGCATATTAACAGTTTTTTAAGACATTGGTCCACTTAGAAATAAGCACTGGTCTAGCACATGTATCATATTCATAGAAAAACTAGCGTAGGTCCATATTATTATTACAACCATCAATATTATCATATTCCTTCCATCTTCATTTGTTGCACCTTCAACCTTTCACATCACACCACACATCAAACACCCCTACCACCCCCAAAAACACAAAATTCCAAATATATATTCATATATGGTTTGACAGCAACAGAATCAAAGACTAGTACAGTGAACTGATAAACAGTGATACTCGCGTCACATGCATGAAAAGGAAGAAACTGAAAGAACAGAATTGAAGGACATAGAGAAGAACCCGGTAAGCTGAGGTTGATGCACGATTGAGCCAATTGAAAATAATAAAAGGGACCTAAATTGAAAATAACAAAAGCCACAATATTAACCTCCAGAAGCCAATTGAAGTCAGAGCCACCACTACATCATGAGCAGAAAAAAAATGAGATGAGAAGAGATAAGAAAGGATGAGACAAAATGTGAGTAGTTTTGGAATTGTTTAAGGCATTTTGGTAGATGAGACGAGCTCTAAAGTAGAAATCATGACCACCATGAGTTACTTTTCCAAATGACTCAAACTATAAGCATGAATTATTAGTATTATCATGGCTATTATTATTATTATTATTATTATCACTATCACAATATCACTATTATTATTATGGAAATAGATAGTAATTAATTTTTTTGAGTTAGGAAAAAGTAGATCCTGTTTCCTTAATTAAAAGGGAAATTTTTATTGTACCCAGGAAATAGTTACCTCAGTCCTCAAGCACAGAGTTCCGTAAAAGAATCTAAAAAACAAGAAGAAATCAGTGATGCAGAGGATGAGGCTATGAAGGTAAGAATAAAAGTTTTTTTTATAAGAACCACAAAAATCCAGTAAATTTTTTTATGAAGTTTAATTTTAAGATGAAGCACTGGCAGATCAAACAAAAACATTAATACAGACCATAAAATAAAAGTTTTTTTTTTAATTTTATAAAAACACATAATGATTATAATTTAATAAATAATTTAAAAAATAATGAGTCTTACAGCCATAGTCATCTTGTAATTGGTACCATCACATTGTTAGAAATCCAAAGGCAAGCCAACAATAAAAGTCAAAGGAACAAGCACGTGAATGTTAGCATGGATTAAGCATTTCAAAATATATAAATTGGTATCACCAACGTTTATGCCTTTATCTTGTTTTATTATCATTTTTTAATTTGTATTATAATAATTATTATTATTACCAAACATGAGAACTACTCATAGGCAATACATAGAAAGAAGATTGACAAGCGTAAAAGGATATATCACTTTCTGCACCAAGAATGCTAACTCAAAGCACATAATTAAGCACACTCAAAATTATCTAATATAACTTGAGCTTAAAATTTGTGCCAATGCCAGAGAGATGATAACAGAGTATCTACTTGCCATGATATCTTGATAACCGTAAAAATACAAATTTTAAATAAAGCATGCAATTTTATGTACTTAAAATATAAATAGATGCCAAAATCAAATCAAAATCAAATACAAAGGAAAACTTGTTGGTTCGCAGAAAATTTTATGCAATTTTATAGAAGATGTTTTGGGAATCAAGAATCACTACTTACATATATAATACTATCACTACTGTGTACTGGTTATCTAAGTTTCCAAGTCCAAATTAGGAAAGCTTTTCTCAAAAGGATTTTACACTGCCATATACAGTTAGGAATTTAGGATTGTCAATAATAATTGTACGAACATATGATAGAATATAAATTTGCTATATTTAAGGAATTTATTATTTTAAAAGAAATGCTAATGAAAAAGCTAGGACATGCATTACAGACCATTTACTTTTACTCCCACCTCAGACGGCAACTACTTGTGCCTTACAAATTCCAACAAGTAAAAGACATTGACTTGGTTTTCCTATGATAATGCAGTGCATACCTCGCTTCCTTTTCTCTCCTACTCAAAATCACAATCACCTTTCTCCTTTCACTCATCTCTCAAACCATGTGCTCAACCAACCAAGCACACACGAGTGAAGGAGACAGAGAATTCAGTTTCTGGGGTTCATCATCAAATACCACACCTTTCCAAAATGATTATAATCAACTTGGAGGCAATGAAACAAGGCTCAATATTGAAGAAGAGTTTGGAGAAACATACAAAAGAAAAAATTTTAAATTTGATCATTCACCTTTTCTCAATGGCAGTTTTTCATCAGACCCTTCTTCACGTAGCAAAGCTATTGCAGAAGGAAGGAATGAACTAATGGAGAATTGGAGATGGTGCAAGACATGTCTGAATCCAACTATGAACTCTCTTTCCAGGACATGGTGGTTGAACAGGTGTTGCAACAACCACAACCAGATCAAAATGAAGCTTCCATAGACAATACATTCATGCAAAGTAGTAGTAGCAGTAAAGCTCAACTCAAAAAGCCAAAGAAGAAGAAAAAGAAGAATTATTGCATTTTTGCTAAAAAGCTAAATATCGGAATACTATGAAATACACACCTTCTCTCATGTGTTTTTTCTCCAGACCAATTTTGTGCATCTCAATGACTTAGCCCTAAAAGTCAAAAATCATTCAAAAAGAAAAAATATAGAGAATTATGTTTCACATTATAATACCTTTTTGAGAAGCCTCTGTACATCTGACAGCAGTTACAATCTACCAATTTTGCCGCATCTATCTAAATTTTCATATTAACAATAATTGCCTTTAATCTAGCTTAGTCCATGCATTTCTCTTGGAAATGGAGACAAAGTAAGGATGCACCCATGTGAGGCTCTGCAAGAACAACAAGGGTGACTTGTGTCTTAATGGTAGTAAGAGCTAACGGACACAAAAATGCATAAAATTTTCTTCAAGCCCACAGTGTTTCTTATGAGCCGATTCATTAGTTTAAAGTCCATTATCAAGATGGGGAAATGTCTTTTTTGATTATTTTAAACTAGCATACTCCAAACAAATTGTATTCTATTTCTACATAACTTAGGCATGAGGCAATTATCTCAGCAACACAATTTAGGCATGTATTACTACTGCGTGCCATGAATTCAGACAGTAAAATAAAACTTAATGAACTACCACTAAATCACACAATATTTCTATATGAGCATAATGTACAAGGGAAATTTGAATTTCAGGCAGAGGTTACAAAGAACCAATTGAACTGAAACGAACCTAGTCCTTTCAAATGCAGATGCATCGGCTTGCCCAACAAGCTGTCGCTTCCAAGCATAAGCAACCACAATGCCATCTGGACAAAACCAGAGACATATGCAAGCCCCAAAATCTTTCTCCTCCGATTCACTGAGAACTCCAGACTCTTCCAGCTCCTTTCCTAGAAAATAGAAATCATCACAGAGTAACATTTCAGCATAAAAATGACACTGCAGAGTCTGAAACCATAATCTGATGTCTGAACAAAACCCTAATCTAAGCACAAAAGGATTTATTTTAAAATAGAGGTGGCCAACGCCGATTCTACTATATATCGGTGATGATTTTTTCGGCTTGTCCATTGCCAGAGCGGTAGAGCCACCATCTTCAACGGTGCCTCGGCCGCGGAGCCACCAGAGGAGTGGAGATAGACTGATAGAGAAAGGTGTCGCAGAGAAAAGGTTCTATAGCTAATGGTTGGCCGAGACAGTTGAGGGTGTCAAGGCCACTGGCTTCACGACGAGCACCGGCAAATCGTGTCTAAACATAGCGGTGCGTATGAGCGAACAAGCTCTTCCTTGGTGATTTCACAAATGAAGTCAATTTGAGATGCATGTCAGCCACCGAAGATGCAGATCTCCTCACACCTCACAACTACCACCTTCTGACCGTTGAGAAGCTCCTTGGCCACGATCGACGCGAGTCGACAAAGCATGTGGTGCCTAGCGTCGGAGGGAACAGGGTGAGCGGTGACAGGCGCAGCGGCAAACGCGACGGACAGCGGCAACAGAGGGAGCAGGGTGCGCTGCGACGGACAGCGGCGAGACTTGAGAGGAAGAAGGGTTTTGCTTTCTCAGATTTGGGTTGTTGCTCGTGAGAAAAGGGGCAGGTTATGTTTCCGAGCCAGGGTAAATTCTAAAAGAAATTTTAAATTTAAAACATAATTACCGCGGTTGCTAAACACAAATTTACAATTTCAAGCTATCTACCACGGTTCCGATTTAATTTCTTTTAGAACTTAAAAAATAATAAAAAATAAATACACAACTTTATTTATTTCTAGTGTTAAATATATTTTTGGTCCCTGTAAAATACCCGGTTTTTACTTTTGATCCCTCAAAAAATTTTCGTTAGTTTTGCGTCCTCCCAAAATTTTTTTTTTGCAATTGCACGTGACAGGTGCTGATCTGGCACGATTTCTGGCAGTTGAAAACCGCCACAAAATTACCCATTGTTTCTCCATGTCTCCAGCTTCCTCTTCTCCCCTCCCCCACACTCTCACCACCACCAACAACCCACCCACTGCTGCAGCATGATTTACCCTTTGCTTTATGGTTCTTCTGTAGAGAAGAGAGACCTAGGGGACTATAGCTCGCAGTCGTTCAGAGCCTGTCAACAACCAACATAAAAGCATAAGGAAAATGGATAGATTCTTCTGCGTTATTCCTTCCACCCCTCGAGTAAGGAAGTGAATGAATGTTTGAACTCATCCACAGAAAAGGATACCGATATCTTATTTATTATAAGCACTTGCATAAGGAGTCATGAAAAATAGTTAATAATCATTTTATAGAACATATTGTTTCCAATCCTACATGCAGTTATTGACTTAAAAGCTTTGTTGGTTCAGAAAATGATGGTGATGGTGAAGATATAACTGAAGAGCTCACCAGAACTTTTAGTGTGTGGAGTGCACTCGGAATAATTGCCTTTGCTTTTAGAGGTCACAATCTTGTGTTGGAAATACAGGTAGCACAAAATAAATGTCCCTGTTCATCGTCAAACAATTTTCTTTAAATAAACCCTCGTTTTTCATAGACTGGACTTTGGACTTTACTCATTTTTCCTTTTTATAGTTAAAAGCATTTGTTACTGTTGAATGTCTTTTGTTTGTAGGGAACCGTGCGTTCAGATGCTAAACAACCCTCTCGCCTGGCCATGTGGAAAGGTGTTATGTTTGCTTATCTAGTCATTGCCTTTTGTTTGTTTCCCCTGGCTATTGGAGGTTATTGGGTCTATGGAAATTTAAGACAAGGAGATGGTTGCATGACATAGTTGGCAGACTAGAATCTATTCTCAAACTCAAAGAGATTGCTAGGGACAACTTTTCATGGAGAATTCCTTCCAGATGGATCTAATTGATTACAGTAAAATTCAATAGGGGAATCCATTTTGAGCGACAAATATGTTTCATGTCTTTTGTTCTGTTCAGTTATTTTTGTGTTGCGTTGATCCCAGTCTATGATATGTTGGTCTATTGATAATTGATTCAAAATGTGAAAAACAACAAATTCTTTTGTATCTACTTTCTGTGTAATTTAAGGGGGTGGGGGGATTAATAAATTTGGGCAGAAGATTTAATTACAATACAAGTATGATAAGTTTGGTCTTCAAAAGTTCATATTTTTTTTTTCTTCTGTTTTACAACATTGAAGCAACTAACTTACAAGTTAATTATGTTGGGAATATTAATCATGCTGGCTTTGGTTTGTACAATCATGTAAGTTCTTAATTTTCCCTTCTAATGCAGTACACGTAATAGCTTATGTTTCCAATTTAGTAAGTGCTTAATGATTTGACCATAAAAGCTAAAGGCTTGGTCTTTCTTTGATGCCAGATACCTTCCAACGGAGGGATGTTGAGTGCTTTGCACAATACCATGAACATGATACATCAAAGTTTATTATTGCTTTGACAAGCTTGCTAGTTGTCGTCAACAGTCTCAGTTCCTTCCAAATCAATCATTCAACAATAGCCACAGTGTCAATCTATTACACAAATGACCAAATGGTTATTTTCTTATGTACCATTTTAGATTCATAAACTAAAATATGATGAGCTCCCCAGAAAAGCATCTTAACAATGTTTATCAAGAATCATTACCGAACCTGCAGAGGGTGGGTTGTTGATGGTGGTGAGAGTGTGGGGGAGGGGAGAAGAGGAAGAGGGAGACAAGGAGAAATAATGGATAATTTTGTGGCGGTTTTCAACCGCCAGAAATCGTGCCAAATACATGTCCCCTAAAGGGAGGTCCTAATTCAAAAAAAAAAAACATTTTTGGTGGACGCAAAACTAACGAAAATTTTTGAGGGACCAAAAGCAAAAACCAGGTATTTTACAGGACCAAAACATATTTAATCCTTATTTCTATTACCACGGTTGATTTTCAGAACCGCGGTAATTTATCAGTTTCCTGCATTTTATCCCGGTTACTTGTTATAACCGAGCTAATTTGGGCGCGGTAAAAAGCCCAATTCTGGCATACTGATAATTTATTATTTCAAACCACGCACCGAAATTAAAACCATTTAAGGCTTAATATATGATATGTTATTTAGAGAGTGTTTGGTAAAACTAGCTTAAAGCTTAAAGCTAGCTGAAAGCTTAAAGCTAGCTGAAATCTGAAAAACTATTGAATGTGTTTGGTAAAACTAGTTGAAAATGGCAAAATAACATTTAAGGACAATATTAATTATTAAATAATGATAAGTGGGTGGTTGAGGGCTAAACTTGTAATTAATTTCAGTCAGTAGCTGAAAATTGGAGCTTTTAAAAATGCTACCTTCCCAAACAACTGTTGAAATTGTTTCAACTACTATTTTTTCAACTTTCAGATAGCTGAAATGGCAAGTCAAACATACTCTATTTCATAGCTGCGATGATTTATTATTAACGATTAATATTCATTCAAGTATCGTTGGTTATATAGTGGTTGAGAATTTAGGAATATTAATTAAAATTTTCGATAGCGTGCCAAGTTTAATGTTGCTGTAACGTTAAAAACGTATGATATACATAGTACAAGAGATAATATTCATGCGTTGCACGGGTTTATTTATATTTTGTAACTATAATATTTGATAAGATTAATTTTTAAATAAATGTGTTAAAATTATTATAGATTAAATATATTAAAAATATATTAAGAATAAAATATATTACTCCATCTGTTCCTATTTATAAGACCCCTTCTAGAAGAATTGAGTGTCCCTTAATATAAGACCCTTTGCAGATTTTGAGATAAATAATTAATTTTTCCATATTTACCCTTCATTAATATCCAACTCTTCTTAATTTCCCATATATTGATGAGTGTGAATAATTAATGAAGTTTTACCTATATGCTCAACTACACCATTGGAAATTGATTTTGGAGTCTTCCCACCATGTGACAATTAATGTCTTTAGAATATAGTGACTTTTAAATAGGGGTATATTTGGAATGCTTTAATTTTTTAAAAAAAACCAATACATTAACTAACTTTTCTTAAACTGTGTGAAACGGTTGAAAGGGTCTTATATAAGGGACGGAGGGAGTACATTGTAAAGATGATGAATAGTGAAAAGGTATTTCTTGGATAAAAGTTATTTTTTGCCGTGGAGAATAAATCGGGCACGGGATCCTCTGCAGTTGAGAAATCAATTGCAGAGTCTGCAGTCATATAATTAACGGCTGCAATTGAGTATTCATTTTTCTATGTTTTAATTTGTTTAGAAAAACAAATATTTTGAATGATGGAGATTTCATCCAGTTAAAATTAAACTGGAGAGAATCTCGTCCCGGATAAATCATTGAAAAATGTATAAATACCATAATTGGTGGATATTTTTTTTCATAATTAAAAATAATATATATAAGTTACATAAAGAATGATTTTATATATAAAACATATTACGTTTTCTTTTATTTTCTCATGATATTACCCTCATATCCAGGGGCGAAGCTGCCCAAGGACAAAGAGGGGCCATGGCCCCCCTCAATTTATTTTTTTCAAAATACATCTATATAGTTGAATGAAATTGTGCAGTGGAATTAGTTAGAAGGAGAAATAGACAACTTAGTAATTAATAAGTTAATGTCTCAATTAAAATGTTGGATTTAAGTAACTAATTAATGTAAAAATGATAAAAAAGAATATATTTATATAAAATTTATTATATAAATTCTATTTTTATTTCTAGCTTAAAATATATTAGTTATTTACAACTTTAGGTTATTGATAAAACTTTTTAAAAAAATTGTCAGTGATAAAAAGTTAATTTAAAAATAAATTAATTAGTTAAATAATTAAAATAAATAATAAAAACAGAATAATAATTAAATAATTCATAAAATTCTTAAATTACTTAGACTATATATAATTATGAGTATTTTTCTTAATTTAGTATTAAATATTTGATTTTAAAATTTTTATTATATACACTTATATATTTTAAAAAATAAATTTGCATTTGGGTAGGCTGGCTGGTTAATTGAAAAAAAAAAAGATATTGCCCCACTTGGCTTAGCTTCCGGCTTCACCCCTATTCACGTCTCTCACTTTTACTCTTTTTTATTTCTTCATATTCATCCAAGTGTAGGCAAGGGTATATGGGTGTGGTATATTCTCTTCTCTCATGCGCCTTCAAAACATTCGAATAGAAAGAGATTTAAATATATAAAAATGACCCAAGATTTAAAGAATTGAGGTTGAGTGATGTTTATATAGAGCATATCAATGTAGTTATATTTAAACTTTTAAATTGTATAGTAAACTATAAGATGAAGAAAATCATTTACCTTAAAATTAATAATATATTAATTATGAGTATTTGACATTTAGAATTTAATATTTGTCATAATATTTATATATTATATAATAGTTATATATTTAATAATACTAATTATATAATATCATTAATTGTAAAAGATGTTTAGTATTCCATAGGTTATATTTGATGATACAACATTAATAGTAATGTTAAATTAATTTTATATTAATAGAAATACAACATTTTCAATATATTAAAAATTAATTTAAGATAAATGATAAACAAAACTCACAAAATTACTTCAATACTAAAATCATTTAAATTATTTATTTTATTTCTATAATACTTTCTAGATAATATTCCAGCTCTATTTTTAATTTTACTTAATATTTATTTTCTAATTTATTTCAAATAATTCTTATAATATTTAAATAATATAAAATTATTTGAATTTATTGTTTTAATATAATTATAAAACATTATATTTATGATTTTATATTAAAAACATAAGAACTAATTTAATATTTTTAAAATTAAAAATTTAATTATAAGTAGTTGTGTCCTATAAATATTATTATATTAAATTAAATTTATAGTAAATTATAAGATCAAATAATTCATTTAATTTAAAATTAATATAATTAATTATGAATATTTAACATTTAGTATTTAATATTTGTCATAATATTTAATATATTATATATATAGTTATAATATTTAATAATACAAATTATATTATATGAATTAATTGTAAGAGATGTTGTTTAATATTACATATGTTATATTTCATGAATACAACATTAATATTAATGTTCAAGTTAATTTTATTATAGATATAGATAGATATAGAGATAGAGATAGAGATAGAGATAGAGATAGATACCGTCTGTAACTTATTCGACCAGAATTTTTTCCACATGGACACAATTCATTTCCAAATTCTTATATCGTAACATTTTCATTATGTAATTCAACTAATGTTTTTACCTTTATATTGGTTCCTTTCTCATGTTTAATATTTTTGTTTAGATTGTTAACCTGTAATGATTTCGTTGTATTGGTTCTGAAATAGTTGTAATCAACACAAAAAATGCAAGAGAAAGTAAGATATATGGTCAGCATGGTTACAAACGAGGTATGTTTGAGAGATATCCGTAGTAATTTGGCTCACGTGTAGTAAGGAAAAATGTTCAAGAAAATATGATACAATCATAGTCAGAGCTTTGAGTGAACCCCGTCCTCATTTCTACTAGATTACTTTGAAACAATTGGATGAGTGTCAATAAGGAAAAGTTTGTAACGTGATAATTTCTAAATCCGAGAATTTAGCCCGTTGGGAGTCAAATATCTGAATTTTTAAAATTATTTCGTGTCATTTAGATACCACAGTTACATACATCACATGTCGCTTAAGTTTCCAATGATCATTTAAACAGTATATGAAAACATCAACTGAAAATATATAAATAATTGCCCATAAGGCTACAAATTCATCCAGTATACAATGATCATTCGGGATACCCCATACATGTGCCCTAGCAAAAGAAAGGGGCCGAAGGCCACACATGTATGGTCATATTCCACAAAGGAATAATATACAATACAATCATAATCTAGACATCTAAGGGCTAAACAAATCAAAATAATCATAGTTCTAAGCTCATCCTCAAAATATATCAAGAACTACTCCCAAGCTCCATGCTCATGGACCGGTGCGGGGAGGAACCTGTGCATCTAAAACATAGTCCACAAAACGTGTGGTGAGATGGGGTGTCTCAGTGAATATAACTATGCAGCATGCAATGTGGGTAAGGCAGGCAAATGAAATGCAACAGGATAATAAAACAACACATAACCATGATATCTTATCTTAAACGTAAACATGAACATGAACTTGCATGACCTGCATTGCCCGGCAGACGGGGTCTTATCACTAGACTGGGGCTAGACCTAAGTTCAGACTACAATGAACGTCTTCCTTAGGCATAACACCGCCAATTACCTGGGGTCTGAAACCCATGTTTTAACTGGGGACCAAAGTCCAATTAACCGGGAACCGAATTCCAATCTTGTTTAATTAAGGGCGAACCAGGCCGAAGCCAAAACTGGGGCCGTAGCCATTTTACTAGGGCCGAACCCAAATTCATTTTCTCATTATTAATTAGGGCCAAAGGCCATGAATGAAATGCTCAACCACAGTTCAGTCCAAGAATCATACCATAATGTCAACATATATGAACATAAGGAAACCCTAACTTGGGGAAAACCCCTTATTCATGCTCCTAATTCACAACACAATCCAATGTACCAATATAAAGAACATACACAACACAACAATCATCCACCAGATTTAAAAGAAAGGAAAAGAGAGAATAGGGTACATGAGGAAGAATCAACCAGTGATTCGTGGTGTGAGTTATACTCACCTCAAGAACCTAAATGGAAGAGGGAAGAACTTGAGGAAGGTTAGAGGGTGAGGTCCTTGGCCTTGATCTTCTTTTCTTCAAGCTCCAATGGAGTTCCTCTCTCTAGAAACCTCTCTCTCTAAAACGGAAAAGATTGGGGAAGGAATGAAAATGAAACCCTAATTTAATGTTTTTAAAGCTGGATCGTGCATTCTCGCTCAAGCGAGAAATGAGACCCTTCTCGCTCAAGCGAAAAACGTCCAGAGAGCACCCCATTTCACCCCTGTTTCTCGCTTGAGCAAGGACCCCCTCGCTCAAGCGAGAAAACCATAATCCAATTTTGTCAAATTTGCTAATATTATCGCTCAAGCGATCTCCTTCTCGCCTGAGCGAGAACATCAAGACTCAGAATCTTGATTTCTCACTCTTAATCATTTTAAATTTAGTTTCACCTCCCTTATCCTATTTCATTTTATAAAACCTCTTTCATTACTAATTTTGATTCATGAAAATAGCTAGAATTTGGGATGTTACAATTCTACCCCCTTAAACAATTTTGTCCTCAAAATTGGCTATGGAAAAGAAAGAAAAATGGTTTTATCTCAAGAAAATAACTCCGGAAACTGAGAGTGGATATCTCCTCCTTCTTCCATGTCGCCTCCTCCGGTGTCTGACCCTCCCAGAACACCTTCACCAAGGGGATATTCTTATTCCTCAGTGTTTTTACGTCTGGTCGATAATCCATGCAAGTCTAGTGGGAACTGTGAGGTCCTCCCTTAATTGTACTGATTCGGAGCTTATGATGTACGTGTGAAGGGTCATGGACATATTTTCTAAGCTGAGAAACATGGAACACATCATGAACCGGGACAAGTGGGTTGGCAAGGCTATCCTATAAGCCAGAGGGCCAACCCTCTGCGGATCTGAATTGGGCTAATGAATCTGGGGTTGAGCTTTTTGGCTTTAATGCTCACCAATGCCTATGACAGGAGTTACCTTAAAAAATACATGGTCCCCTTCCTCAAATTATAGGTCCTTTTCCTCTTATCAGCATAGCTCTTCTGCCGGCTTAGGCAGTGACAAGCTTTTCCCTAATGACTCTAATCTTATTTGTGGCTTTTGTTTTGTTTTCTTCTCTTTTTTTTTTTTTTGGTCCTGAAAATACAACAGGGAAACCTAGAAGGGGGGTTGAATAGTGTTTCAATAGAAACCTTAAGTTTTTGGTAAACTTTTTAGAAAGACGTTTCAGAAAATCTTCAGACGATGAATTACGATCTGAAGTTTTATTGTATCTTCTGAACTTGAGTTCAGACTTAAAATTTACTTGTAAATGTACCTTTGAAAAGATTAAGGTTCTCTGTTTAAAATGCTTTTCACGCCCCTTTTTGGTTAGAAGAAAAACTGAATCACAGAGTTTAAGGGAAAGAGAGAACACAACCAAATTTATCCTGGTTCACTCACTTTCACCGTGAGCTACGTCCAGTCCCAAAGGCAACCCGCCAATGGATTTCCACTATTCTTGCAAGAATTACAAGTATTCTTTTCTGTCAAGCCTCTTCAGGCTCTACCACAAGTATTCTTTCTTTCACCAAGCCTCTCCAGGCTCTACCACAAGTATTCTTTCTTTCACCAAGCCTCTCCAAGCTCTACCACAAGTATTCTTTCTTTCACCAAGCCTCTCCAGGCTTAACAACCCAAACTGTTCTAAGTTTTTAAACAAGAAAGGGAATTAGTTCACTATCTTCAGATGATAGCTGTGAACTTTGATGTACAAAAAAACTGAGTGTTTCTCAGAAAATGAAAATGAGTGCTTGTACAAGGAATATCAGAGTTTGATTTTTGCAGCGTGTAGTTTCTTTTGATTGATAATGCTTCTCTGCTCTTCAATTCTTCATAGGACGTATTTATAGTCTCCAAAGGATAAATTCCAGTTACCAAATAGCATTTAATGCATTCAGAATACGTTTGACACGGCTCTGTTCAAAGCAATCTGAGTAGAAGCAAGTGCAGCAGGTCTACAAACACAAAGCAATCTGGCAGGAGCAGCAGCGTTGCAGACTTTCCTTAAATGTGTTAAACATTTGAACGAGGAAGAAAAGCAACACTGACTCTTATGCTGAAGTAGGTAAGATCTTGATTTGAACGTTCCTCGTACTCAGCAACGTCTTCTAAAGTCAAACCATTGTCCTGAAGACTTCATCTTTCAGATGCAAGGGATTCTTCAGATGCACTTCACTTCTTTCGAGGTAATCGCTCTTCAGACGATGATAGACTTTCAGATGATGTTTCACACTCTTATGATCTGAAATAAAACAGAGTATTGTGAAGGCATTTTGTCATAAATTTATCTGAATATTTATATTTGTTATTCATTAAAACCTATTGAGAGACTGAGACTCAAGGTAAATAATTTTATAACTTTGAGACTCAAAAATCTCCCCCTTTTTAATGATTACAAATATAACATATTCTAAGTTTTGAAAAAGGGTTTAAGAATAATTAAGGTTTAGAAATTCTCCCCTTAACCAGATGTTCCATCTGATATAAATTTCCTCCTTCTGAAACGAACGTTCTGAAGTGTTCTTCTGAAGAGTGTTCATACCTTTTCACTTTGTAGCTTTCAGAAATATAATAAATACTCCCCCTTTTGTCATCAATGAAAAATGGTAGTAACAGACAGCAAGTAAAGTGAAGTTGAGGAGAACACATAGCAATAAATGCAACAAACATAGCTATGACATGCAGTAATGTTTTCAGCCAAAATTAAACAAAGGTAAACTGAAGTAGCTATGATATGACAGCATCATTAACTACTTCGAAAGCTTCCTCAGAGCTTCTTCAAATATGGCTTGCTTCTGACTGTCCAGCTCAGCTATAACTGCTTCCTTCAGCTCATCATTACTTGCCCTAATCTGAGTGTGAGTCGTGATAAGCTTGTCTGATTTCTGGATTAAAGCTTCCTTCTGAGTAGTAAGAGCATAATTTTCTCTGGAAAGAGCAACCAATTCAGCTTCAAGATTGCCTTCATAAAAGATCAAGGAGATATGCTTGTTGGTGAAACGGTAGTACTGAAAACCAATTAGCAGATTGAACTTAGGTGGATCTGAGATCTGATATATGAACTTTGGTCTTCTGAAAGGAAAACTCACTCTCCATTCAGGGTGAAATTCCCTTGCCTCAAAATCAGAAAAGGGAAATCTCCCCCTAAAGAAGGTAGGAGTCTCCAAGGTAGTATTCTTTCCAACCTTTACCAAGGAGTCAGCATCATCCCACTTAGCTCTAGATGAGCTACCATTCTTCTCAACCAGGTTCCAGTGATAATTCCACATGGCTTCAGACAAAGAATGATCTATCCCTTGTTGCTCAACAATATAGTCATACAACCCTTCCCAATCTTTTTAGATAGAACCCTTGGTTCATATTCTTTTTCAATGACCACACCTTTACCTTTCTGAGAAGATGTTTCAGTAAAAGGATACCTTGGAATAATCCTATCAGGCTGAACTAGAATAAATGTGGAAAGCTTGGTGTGAACCTTTCTGGGAGACTTGAAATATGGTTTCCCAAGAGAACTTGTATGTAAGAAAAACAGGGAAACACTAGAAGGGGGTTGAATAGTGTTTCAATGGAAACCTTTTGATTTTTGAAAATACTTTAAAAAGTTTCTGTAAAAATTTCAGATAATGAAAGATCGTCTGAAGTTAATTACTACCTTCTGAACCTTGGTTCAGACACAAAGACAGTTTTGATAAATAGTTTTGTTTGATGTTAAGATTTTTGCTCTTGAGAACTTTTCAAAACCCCTTTGTTAGTTTAAAAACTAAATTGAAAGAGTTTGAGGGAAAGAAAACTCAGCCAAGAATTTATCCTGGTTCATTCACTACCACTTGTGAGCTACGTCCAGTCCCAGGGCAAACCACCACTGGATTTCCACTAATCTTGCAAGATTACAAGTATTCTTTTCTATCAAGCCTCTTCAGGCTCTACCACAAGTATTGTTTCTTCCACCAAGCCTCTTCAGGCTCTACCACAAGTATTGTTTCTTCCACCAAGCCTCTCCAGGCTCTACCACAAGTATTGTTTCTTCCACCAAGCCTCTCCAGGCTCTCAGACACTTATCCAAGTGTAACCCAAATATTCTTTCAGACAATAAGCCTCTCCAGGCTTGTAACTCAAACTTTTAAGATAAAAATAGATAAAGTTCAATCAACTATCTTCAGATGATAGATTGAACTTATCAGAAGTGTACAAGTAACTGAGATTTACTCAGGATAAGCAAATAAGCAAATGTAAAGAAAATATAAGAGTATTTTTGCAGCGTTTACGGAGAGTAAGATTTCTTTGATAAATTTGCTTCTCTAATTTCTTCAATCTGCATGGGCATATTTATAGTCTTCGAGAAAAATGTTGTCCGTTGTCAAATAGCATTAAATGCTTCAGGAGACGTTGAGACACACTCTGTCCAACACGTACTGAGCAATCTTAGGTGCAGCAGGTCTGTGCACACAATGCTTTTGAGCAGGTACAACATCTTTGCAGACTTTCCTTAAAAATACTAAACATTTGAACGAGGAGAAAGCAGCTCTAATTCTTATGCTGAAAAGGGTTAGACCATTGGGATGAACATTCTTCTTACATAACGTCTTCACGGGTCAAACCTTAAACTTGATACCTTCAGCCTTCAGATGCAAGGAGTGCTTCAGATGATCTTCAAGTCTTCAGATGATAAACACTCTTCAGATGAAGTTGATCTTTCAGATGATCTTTTACACAGACAATATGATCTGAAACAGTGCAACATCCTGTGAGAGCATAGTATCATATAAATGCCTTTTATATTTTATATTTGTTGTTCATTAAAACTTAAGAGAGGGAGACTCAAAATATTTTTAATTTCATATATTAATCCTTTGAGACTCAACAATCTCCCCCTTTTTGATGATGACAAATATAAAATATGATAAAATCTGAAAAAGGTTTTAGTTGAGAAAATTCTCCCCCTTAAACAGATATTTCATCTGAGATGATCATATTCCTTCTTCCTTCTGAACCATCCTTTCATTCCTTTCTAGTTCTGAAACATTTTCTGAAGTACTTGCTGCATTGCTTTCAGATTTTGTTAGTAGTACCATAGTAAATACTGCATACTGCATAGTAAATATTGCATACTGCATAACTACCAATCACATCATATTACTGCTCCCTCTTTTGGCATCAATAAAAAAGGGTAAGCAACAGACAGATAGCAGTTAAGATTGATGTTCAACAATGAGAGCACATAGAATGATAACAATCAAAACTTTATGGATTAAAATCGGAAACACGTATTGACATAAACAGTGAAACACGGTCTGAATCATTCTAGACAGCATCATGAACTGGGTCTTAAGCTTCCCAGAGCTCTCTCAAGCAATTCTTGCATAGCCAGTTTCTGCCTTTCCAGTTCAGCTACTACAGCCTCTCGGAGATGATTTTGACTAGCTTGAATCTGAGCTTGAGTCTCTAAAATCTGATCTATTTTCTGCATAAGTTGTTGAAGTTCCTCATTCTCCTCAACTAAAGCACTGGCTTTGGCTTCAAGATTCTCTTCATAGAAAACAAGAGAGATATGCTTGCAGGTGAATCTGAAGTATTGAAAACAGTAGTAGGTAGGTGATACTGCAAAGGGTCCTTCACTCTGATATAAAATTCAGGGCGAATAAATGGAAATGCCACCATCCACTCTGAATGGAGATCCCTATCAGAAAATGGAAAGCGTCCTCTAAAGAAGGTAGCAGTTTCTACTATAGTTGAACCTGCAACCACTTGAGAGTCAGCATCATCCCAACTTGTTCCTGATGAACTCCCTTCCTTCTCAACAAGATTCCAGTGAAAGTCCCACATGGCATTATAAAGTGAATGATCCATGCCTTGGTTGATGAAGATAATTCTGCAAGATTGTTCCAGTCTTCTTCAGATAACACCCTTGGAGGTCCAGCACCTTTTTGAAACTATCTCAGGTCCTTTGTCTTTGATAGAGAATAAGTCAGCATAGGGATACCTAGGTACTATCCTGTCTGGTTGCACCAGAATAGTAGTTGACATTTTTGTATGAATAGGTAGAGGGGGTTTGAAATCTCTACAGCCAAAAGATCTGGAACAATGTTGATCAATTAGTTCGGCTTCAAGACACTGCATTCTGACGGCGATCCACTCATCAAGAGATAGATTGAGTTGATCCCGTGAGAAAGGATCCAAAGCTTTCCACTTATGGCAAGGAGTGATGACTCCATATTTGATCTTCTCAAGAGCGTCTGAGAGACCACCTCCCCCTGAGCTGAGCATCCTCCTTTGTCTTGCTTCTGAGGAAGCTTCCAGCAAAAACCTCGATGGTGGGGTGAGACAACAATGGTGCAGCTTCCTTGAAGAATAGCAATTCTTCATATAAGTTTGGGAACTTTGGTACTCTGGTTCATACAGAAGTGAGCATATTGTAGAATCTATGAGGCACTTCAACAGCCCACTTCAAGTGTTCATTGCTGCGAATAGGTAGAGCTAGATCATAGGTAGGTTGCCTTGATAGGTTCCTTTCTTTTTCTTTCAGCAGAATACTAACAGGAAGATTTCCACCAAACCAGATGCAGTCTCAGGTAGGCTTTCAACAAGAGGAATGGCCTGGATAGGCTGAGACACATCAACAGCATCAACACCAAGGTGTTCAGCTTCTAACATGTTGCTGTCCTCTACCTGTCCTCCCAAAGTGAGAGTAGGCTGAGTAGCAACGGTAGAGAGTTCAGTAGCCTGACCCACAATCTCATATGGTTGTGCAAGCACAGTCTGAGCATGTTCAGACTGTCTGAATTGAACTTCTTTTTCAACAGAAAATTCTTTCTGAAGCACTTTGGTTCTCTTTTCTTTACAATCTTTCTTGGAGTTTGAGTAGAAACAAACTTATCTTTGTGAGGATCACCCGTCAGCTCACCCTCTAGCATCTCTAAAACCTTTTAAGGACTTTTCCCAGTCCTTTTTGTCTTAAGATTAACAGCTTCTTTTAGCAGAGTCTTCTCAGGTGGGGGCTTCTTTACTGTAATACCCATTCTCTTGATGTTCGCCAGAGAGAATAAGGCTGGGCCTCTGTGAGCATACAGTTTCTCAATTGACACTCTAAACTTCAGTAGAATCTTGGTGATTAAAGTATTATGAGTATAGCTAGCAGCTGAATCATTCACCCTCTTCAGCATGTTGTAGAGGATGATCCTGGGAAGGTTCAGAGGCTTCTTGTCCAGGAGGTTGATCACACAATACCTTTCAAGTTCTGACACATGATTCTTGCTTCCATGCTTGGGAAAAATGCAGCAACCTAGGATAGCATGGAGAATCCTTGCCTTTGGATGCATATGAGAACTCTTCATCTCACTGGGGTCTTCAATCCCGTAGAGCTTCTTTGTGAACTTCTTGGTTCCATCATTTCTTAGCTCCCATTCTGGAGAGAACATCTCCCCGGAGTTTGGCACATCAGTAACCTGAGCAATGGTGTTAGCATCCACCAGAATCTTCACACCCATCACAGTAGTCTTGAACCCTTGAAACTTGTCATCCTGAGTAGAGATGTCTTCAGCATTCTTCCAGAAGTCAATTACACTTTGTTCATGCCATGCACAGTCAATGGCAGTGAAAAAGTTGGTCCATCCACAAGTTTCGAAAATCTCAGAGAGGTAGATACCACCAGCTTGAAGTTCGTTTAGGTTAACAGTCCTTGAAGGAACAATCTGACAACTTGCAGATTTCTTGGACGCCATTGAAGAAAGCTTGAGAAGAAGACGAGAGCTTTGACGAGATGAAAAGTTTAGGGAACAAGGAATACACAGTGTAGCAGAAGAAAGAGTGTGAGTAGCCTGTAACCGTTGACAACACGTCCTTAAATAGTCGTCACAGCAGTAATGATGGCAGTTACAGTCTTGGAGAACGTGCAGACGTGCTGAGAGAAGTTACTCAGTGAAGGAGACCAAACGTTTCAGCTTGTCACGTCATCAGACATAGTTACTTCAGATGCACATGATATTTCAGACAATGCATGTTCAGATGCAACTATACATTCAGATGATGCATGTTCAGATGCAACCAATTATTTTTCAGACAAGGCCAAGATTTTCAGATTATCTCTAATGAATTTAAATCTATCTTCAGATAGAGGCTTTGTAAATATATCTGCCCATTGATGCTCAGTATCAATGAACTTTATATCACAAACTCCTTTCTGAACATAGTCTCTAATGAAATGATGCTTGATTTCTATATGTTTTGCCCTAGAGTGTTGAATGGGATTCTTAGACAAATTAATAGCACTTGTGTTCTCACACATAACAGGTATAGAAGACACATCAATATTAAAATCTTCTAACTGATATTTTACCCATAACAGTTGTGAACAACAACTTGCTGCTGATATATATTCAGCCTCAGCTGTTGATAGGGCAATTGTGCTTTGCCTTTTGTTGGACCAGCTGATCATGTTATCTCCAATGAAGTGACATCCTCCACTGGTTGATTTTCTTTCAATTCTATCTCCATCAAAATCAGCATCACAGAATCCCACTAACCTGCAATCCTTACTTTTCTTATAGCAAAGACCAAGATTGGTAGTACCATTCAAATATCTGAAAATTCTCTTTACAGCTTTGTAATGACTAATTCTTGGATCAGATTGAAATCTATCACAAAGACACACACTGAACATAATGTCAGGTCTGCTTGTTGTTAGATACAATAATGAGCCGATCATTCCTCTATACAAAGTTTGATGGTTCTTCCCTTCATCTTTGCTAAGAGCAATAGAAGGATGCATAGGAGTTGACATGGGCTTGCAATCACTCATGTTGAACTTATTAAGCATCTCTTTTTGTATTTCTCCTAATGGATCCATATGCAATCAGATTGTTGCTTAATCTGAAGTCCTAGGAAGAACTTAAGTTCCCCCATCATGCTCATCTCAAACTCAGATTGCATAAGTTCAGAAAATTCCTTGCATAATGAAGAATCAGTAGAACCAAATATAATTTCATCCACATATATATG
The DNA here is from genome assembly GCA_026901365.1 of Sesbania bispinosa. Taxonomy (NCBI): domain Eukaryota; kingdom Viridiplantae; phylum Streptophyta; class Magnoliopsida; order Fabales; family Fabaceae; genus Sesbania; species Sesbania bispinosa. The sequence continues at coordinate 411,087 of QLOH01000019.1, forward strand.
AACAAGAATGAAATCTTTGTTGGACATTTTTCTGAAAAGAGTTGTATCTACTTTTCCTCTTTGAAAACCATTTTGATTAAAAAGTTGCTCAATCTGTCATACCAAGCTCTTGGGGCTTGTTTCAGACCATAAAGATCCTTTTTCAGTTTGAAAACATGTTCTGGAAAAGTAGTGTCTTCAAAACCTGGTGGTTGTCTAACATAGACCTCTTCCTCAATTAACCCATTGAGAAAGGCACTCTTAACATCCATTTGATATAGGGTGATGCCATTATTGCATGGCTAGGATCCGCTCTTCTTGCATGGCTAGGATCCAACCTTCATCATGCAGAGCCTCTTCAATGTTTTTAGGTTCAATCTCAGAGAGAAGTGCGAGATTATTCAAGCTTCTGAATCTTGATCTTGTTCTTACTCCTTCAGAGGTGTCACCTATAATTTGCTCTCTTGGATGATGAGTTTGGTATCTTCAATCGCGATTGTGAGAGGGTACACACTCTTTCTGAGACTCAACAATGTTGGTCTGAGAAGGTCCAGCTTCAGACACAAGTTCAGTCTTTTGCTCAGCAGGCCCTTCAGATGATCCTTCAGATTTTACATCTGGGTTTATCTCCATACCTGCAAAATCTGTTGAGTCTCAATTTATCATTAAGAATTTAATAATGATTGAGCCACATATTTCCAAGTTTTAATGAACAATAAATTTGACTAAATTACGAGAATAACTGCCTATGCTATTAACGTATACTTTGAATTCAGCAAGCTGATCTCTTTACGTCATGAAGACTTTCTGACGTGGCAACTGTCTGAAGAAGTTGGACCATCTGAAATGGTCATCTGTCTGAAGAAGTGAAGCCATCTAAAGATTCAAGTTGTCTGAAGAAGAAGGATCATCTAAGGTGGTTGTTCATCTGAAGCATGTTATCATCTGAAGCTAAGAAGAACAATCTGAAATGGTCTATCATCTGAAGCGTAACATCCATCTGAAGAAGATGTTTTGTCTGAAGTGAAATATCATCTAAAGTCAAGAGACCATCTGAAAACATTGTCTGTAACTGTTTATCTGAGATCAAGAGGAGAAGCCTCTGAAAAGATTTGATGAAGATATTTCTCTGTTAACGCCTTCAGAAACAAGACTATGGTCTAACCTATTTAAGGCAAACAGAACGGGAACTTTTCTGGATATTCAAATTTCTATCACTTAAAAGGAAAGTTCTGAGCGTCGCAGCATTTGCAGAAGTCAGAACAGGCCTGCGCTGTTCTGCACCCTTGTACTGTGCCAGAAGCTATCAGAGATCATTTCATAACGGGATTATTTGCATCTCTAACGGTTGCATTGAGTGTGTCTCATTCTTGTGCTTATAAATAGCTTCGTTCAAGACCAATACGAGGGCGAGCTTGCTGGTAGAAAAACTAAGAAAAAGCTCACAAGAAAATCATTCAAAGAGCCAAATCGCTGCATCAGTTTTTCTTTGAAAAACTTACTCTGTTTTCATTGTAATTGTACTCATATTTTCATATCCTAAGTTCTACTCGGTTATCTTGTACAATTCTGAGTTTAAGCTCTGAACTTGTTCATAGTTGCTTAACTTAAACTTATTCCTTGTAAACATTTGGGATTAAGCCCGGAGAGGCTTGCTGGTTAAAGAATACTTGGGTTACACTTGGATAAGTGTCTGAGAGCCTGAAGAGGCTTGGTGGAAGAAAGAATACTTGGTGTAGAGCCTGAAGAGGCTTGACAGAAAAGAATACTTTGTGTAGAGCCTGAAGAGGCTTGACAGAAAAGAATACCTGGTGTAGTGCCTGAAGAGGCTCGACAAAAAAGAATACTTGGTGTAGAGCCTGGAGAGGCTTGATAGAAAAGAATACTTGGTGTAGAGCCTAGAGAGGCTTAACAGAAAAGAATACTTGTAATATTGCGAGATTAGTGAAAATCCAATAGCGTGTTTGCACTGGGACTGGACGTAGCTCACAGTTGAGTAGGTGAACCAGGATAAATTCCTTGTCTAAAGTATCTCTATCCCTTATCTCTTTCAATTCAGTTTATATACTAACTTTAGGGGATTGAACTTGTATTTATATAAACTGAACGTTTAAACATCTTTAAGAAAATAAGTTTTCATACTGTCTGAAACCTTTCAGGAAGAAGACGAACTTCAGACAAAGCATTGTCTGAACTGAAAAATGAATCTTCATATTGTACTTCATCTGAAAACGTTTCAGACAAAAGAAAAAAAATTTCAGATAAACACTCCAGTATCTGAAACTTCATCTGAAAAGCTTTCTTTGTGAAAAGGTTTCTATAATACGTCAAGTTATATATAGAAACACTATTCAACCCCCCTTCTAGTGTTTCCCTGTGTGTTACAAAATCATCTTCTAGATCTGATAGTTCCCTATCAGTCTCTTTGAAGTCATTGAATCTTACATGAATAGATTCTTCTACAGCTAAGGTTCTTGCGTTATACACTCTGTAAGCTTTAGAAGTTTCAGAATATCCAATAAAGAAACCATTATGAGACTTAGCATCAAATTTTCCTAGATCATCTTTAGTGTTAAGTATAAAACACTCACATCCAAAGATATGGAAGTACAATATGTTGGGTTTTCTTCCTTTCCACAATTCATATGGAGTTCTTTGAGAATTGGTCTTACCAAAATTCGTTCTAAATGTAACATGTTGTGTGAACAGCTTCTGCCCAAAAGGATCTAGGTAGATTGCATGAAATGAGCATGGTTCTTCCCATCTCTTGCAAGCTTCTGTTCTTTCTCTAACAACCCCATTTTGCTGAGGTGTTCTAGCCACAGAGAAATTATGTGAGATCCCATTCTCATCACAGAACAGTCTGAAGCTTGAGTTTTCAAACTCTCCACCATGATCACTCCTGATAGCAGAAATGCATATTCCTTTTTCATTCTGCACCTTCTTACAGAATTTTGTGAAATTCTCAAAGGTTTCCTCTTTGCTTCTTAGGAATATAACCCATGTGAATCTAGTATAATCATCAACAATGACCAAACCATATTTCTTCTTGCTAAGACTTTCTGTTCTAGTAGGACCAAACAAATCCATGTGAAGGAGTTCTAAAGGTCTGCTGGTTGAAATAATATTCTTACTCTTAAAAGAGTTTCTGGTTTGTTTCCCTTTCAGACAGTTTTCACATAAAATGTCAGATTTGAATGAGAGCTTGGGTAAGCCTTTAACCAAGTGGTGTTTGGTTAGCTTTGAGATCAATCTCAAGCTGGCATGTCCAAGTTTCTGATGCCAAATCTGTTTTTGATTTTCAATGGAGACAAAACACTTCATATTTTTACTTGCAAGTTCCTCTAGATCAACTTCGTACACATTATTATGTCTCTTAGCAGAGAAGAGGATATGATTTGAGGTATCCTTGACACATCCTTCTTTAGTGAAAGACACAACATATCCACTGTCACATAATTGGCTTATGCTTAGAAGATTGTGTTGTAGTCCTTCAACCAGAAGCACATTTTTAATGAGGGATAGAGGAGTCATACCTATAGTCCCAATACCAGTGATCTTCCCTTGCTGATTTCCACCAAAGGTGACCACTCCACCTGCTTTGGGTCTAAGGCTTTGGAACAAACACCTTTCTCCCGTCATGTGTCACGAGCACCCACTGTCCAGGTACCATTTGTGGTGTTTCTTTTGTCCTGTTAAACACATCTGCAACAGGAACAATCAAATTCTTAGGTACCCATACCTTCTTGGGTCCTTTTTTGTTAGCTTTGGGTCTTATTTTCCTTCTGTGTCTGCACTGAGACTCAACATGTCCAGGCTTTCCACAGTTAGAACACCCATTACCTTTCTTAGGTCCTTTATCGGGCATATTAAATATAAAAGATTCAGATGAAGATGTGTCTGAATAGCCTAAGCCACTCTTGTCAAGGGAATGCCTCTGAGAACCCAATAATCTATTCAGATTATTAGTTCCTTTGACAAATCTTGCTAGATCCAAAGTTAATTCTCTAACCTTGTTTTTGAGCTTTTTGTTCTCCTTAACAAGATTATCAGAACTACTTGGATCTTGCTGAAGTAGCTTTTCTTTGAGAGCAAGGTTTTATTTTGCAGATTCTCATTTTCTAAAGCAGCTTGAGTAAAAGCTCTTGAAAGATCTTTGAATTCATTAAACAGCTCTCTGCTACTTTCAACAAGGTCATCATACTGATCTTGTAAGGTTTGAGGTATTACCTCAGAATCTGAGCTGTCTGAAGATGGTAGGCTTGCCATCAGACAGAGATTGGCTTCTTCTGAAGTGTCATCCTCTTCTTTTGAAGTTGAGTCATCCAGATCCTCCCATGTTACCATCAATCATTTCTTTTTCTTAAAGAATTTCTTCTTCTGAAAGGTTGGCTTCCTTAGCTTGGGACAATCACCCTTCATATGACCTGGCTGTTTGCACTCAAAACAAGTAATTTTGTCAGTGTTAAAGAATTCTTTACCTGACTTACCTTGTTTGATATTAGGGGGTTGAGATCTTCTGTATCTCCCTTTTCTTTGTAGCATCTTTTTAATCTTTTTGCTGAGAAGAGCTTAATCAACATCTTCAGAATAGCCTTCAGACTCAGTATCACCATCTGAAGTGTCCTCTGCTTGCATGGCTTTCATGTTATCTGCGACACCCCTAGTTACCACTAAGAATGCCACATGTATTACACGTGACCAACAGAAGTACTATTACGAGTCGTTAAAAATGCGAAATTTTTTTTTTTGAATTGGGTTTAGTAGTTGTCAACCTTCTACATCTCTAATTCTATTTTAAGCATTTATAAAATATTCTTTCCTTATTGGTGAAACTCGTTTTCGAAAACGCCGAGAACAGTTACCATATCGCGTAAACGTACATCATACATACATTTGCAAGTCAACATATGAAAATAAACTGCACATGAAATTACATACAGAAATAGTGTACTTCTTGAGTCATACAAAAGCAACATCAAAATAAGAGTTCTAGAAGTGAGCTAAAATAAATAAGACCTTAATAAAATACAAAAGAGAGGTCGCCAAATCAGAGTTGCCACTAACTAGACTCAAACAACACTATCCTACTCGTTGCTAGAGGGGTCATCCTCCGGATCCTCCTCCTCCTCTGACGTATCATCAATGATAATCAACTCTACTCATCCGAGAGAGAGCGGCCTTGCGCATCAACACGCAAAGGCTGTGAGCCTGAAGCCTCGGAAGTGGGTGAGTATCTGGGGGAGTCTGGCCCAACCATGTCTGCCATCCGCGATGTTCGAGATGACACCGAAGAAGCAGGACGATGACGAGAGCGATGAAAGGTAGCATAACGCACTAATCCCGGTGGCGTAGGAAACTCAAGAGTCAGTACGGTGAATGAAGTCTATCTTGGTATTAACGGGAGGATGGGGTGAGTAATGGTGATACGAACCTCCCCGGTAAACACGCATCTACTGGGGATGTCCGTCACCCGCCAGGTAGGTACCCCAGGGCATCCATCTCAGTTGTATCCTCATCGACAACATAGTGAGGATCTCCAATGTCGGATATCGACGCAACGAAGAGAACATAACAACCAAATAGCATAAAGGAAGGGTGAGAACACATCACATGAACTCACAACACATAGGATATAGTAGACTAGAGCACACACACACAGAAATTCCACACAATTTCAACCAACGAGTGAATACAATTCATATCATGATGCACACAGACTAATGCATACTTGCAACTACAATGTCATAACTAATGCATGAGGGCCCGGGGAAACATCACCATTCATAGTGCACACAGCAACTGCCCGACCATATATGTACAACGTATCAGGAGTTATAGTCTGTACTAGTGCCGGTACAAAGAGCATTGCTCATATATTTTGGCCAAATCATTTTATCCGTCTTCCAGACAATCTCAACTGACCCCGAAAATCATAAGAGCGACAAGAATAGCTAAGTTGGGTTCCACGATCTCGACAGTAGGGAGCTAACCTACTTCCTCTGAGATCTTCCAGGAGCTAGGCTATCCTCAGGGCTGGCGTCCCTTTTGAGGACCCGCTGGCGTTCTTTGCAAAACCCAGTGCACCCTTCCCAACCGATTTCACACTGTACCAAGTGTCACTACCATATTAGGTTGTAAGGTTATTCACCTAAAACATCATCAATGCTTTATGATTCATGTCATATAACAATGCTTCACAGCATACACATCCTTGCAGGCAAAGCCCATTGAATCATTCTACGTCACCACATTCCCGTGGTACGGCCCGATTCAATGTCCTTCCTTCACAAGGAAAACCAAACCCCATCTCGGGTTAAGACCGCACTCTTCACTAAGCTTCTCAAGTCTTATGCAGAAAGAGTGTGTTGGTTATCACTTTTAAGCTAGTTTGTACTAATGTTTTTCTTTAAATTGCTGATCACTTTCACTTAAGTCCTATAGCTTACTAAGACTTATGATTGTGTCTTATGAATAGTCTTACCTATCTTAATTCGTCTTACTAGTCTTCCTTAATTAAACTATAATTAATCTTAATTCTCCTTAATTAAGTCTTATTCCTTACTTAAGGTCCTAATTAATTCCCAATTATTCCTTAATCTCTTCCTTAATCTTGGATTAAGATTTTAATTACATTTGATTAAAGTTAATCATAATTAATTAGTTCTTGATCATCATTAAGGCTTAATTACTTTATTAATACTTCATTAGTGATTAATGATTAAGATTAAGGTTAATCTTCATTAGAGTTAATTAACTTCAATCTTAATTAATTATCCTTAACTTGATTAACTTGGGTAGATTGGATTAGTTAAGCCCACTAATAAACTTCTAAGTTTTAGTCTTGATGGGTTGGATTAGAGTTAGAGCCCAACTCTAATCTAAGCCCAAGTCCATGAAATATTTTTGGTTATTAGAGTTTTCCAAAACTTCATTTCCATTTGGTTTAGTTATTAACTTAATCAGTTACACTTTTAGCTTATTGGGCCACTAGGGCCCATAAACACTTTAACAATTTCTCTTGACCAACAACAAGATCAAACCAAGTTTTTCATGAGTTTCTCATGAACAAACTCAAGAACATCAAAAAAAGGATGAACATTATGAGTGTTCATCAAAAACACCAAAAAAATCCAGCAACCTCAAAATTCACCAAAACCAAGCATGATCATCCACAAGCACTTTAACAAGTAAGTTTATCAATAAAACCCCAAATATACAGCCACTGTGCAGACCAAATATCTCCCAACCCAAACTTCGTATCAACGATCCGACCGTTCACAATTAAGATTCAGATGTTATGAACCAGCTACCAAAATGTCAGCCCAATCCAACGGTGAACGAATCTGGAGTAGCTATTTTACGGCCGCAGCTCTATGTAAAAACGGGAAAAATTTCTTTCCAACCAATTTCACAACTTGCATGCATCCAAAATCACCAATCAAGCAGACAAGCACATTTCAAGAATCATAAAAATTTCTAAAACACATATAAATAACATGCAAATAGCCGAAACCATTTTTTTCAAGAAATAGGTTTCCAAAACTTTTTTTTTCAAGGAAAAAGGGGTTTAAAGACAAGGATCAAGGGTAATCCTTGACTCTAGTCACCAATCCTACTAGAGTTCAAGGTTCTCCCCCCCTTTACCTAAGGAAATTCCTCAAGAAATAGGGTGCAGCCACAATTTCAAAACAACCCCTCCTTTGAGCTCCTTTGATCACCAAAGCAGGATTTACAAGGTGGAGGCTAGGTTTTTGAAGATCAAGGTTCAAAGATGGAACCTTGAGCTTGAAAGTGATGAAATGAAAATGGAAGATGGAGAGAGAGAGGGAGGGGAGCTAACTACTCTCTCCCTCTCTTGAAGAGAAAGGAAGAAATGAAAAAATGAAATGAAGTGTTTTTGCATGTAAGGAAAAAAGGAAAATGGACAAGTGTTTTAGTTTTCATGACATTAGGCTTTCTTTATGCCATTTGTCTTAAGAAGAATGTGAAACCAACAAGTGTCTCACATGCACACTCCACACACATGCATGGCTTCTAGGGGAAGGAAAAGGAAGGAGATGCAGATTTTCGGGGCCCGGGTCAAGAGTATTCGGGCCGCGGCTCAAGAAGGAGTAGGGGGTAAAAGGTCATTTTCCACAAAACTCCCAAAATTCCCAAAAATCTAGATAAATAGGAAATTCCTTCCTAACCTTATTTAATAAATTTTGATGATTAAAAATATTTAATCACTCAAAATTTACTAAATCACACAATTAAAAACAAATAGGCAAAAATGTGGGCTTACACTATCATGCCTAGACGGTCTGCCTTGAGTTTCAATGCCAGTGATTTCTTCTTGGTGTCATCTTCCCCAAGTTCAAGCTCATGAACTTTGAGAGAACCCAATAGTTCCTTCATTCTAAGAGAATGTTAAATCTTTGGCCTCTTGAATGGTTGTACTTTGGGTCTCCAAGACTTTGGCAAGCTCCTTAGAATCTTTCGATTGTTGTCTCCAGATTCAAAGGTTCTACCTAAAGGCCTGGGTCCACTGGTTATTGTCTTAAATCTTCCAAACATTTGGTCTATAGTTTCAGACTCTTCCATCTTGAACATCCCATACTGATGATACAAGCATGCTGATCTTGGATTGCTTGACAGTCTCTGTCCCTTCATGGGCAGCTGCAAGTGTCTCCCTAGATCTCCTTGGCAGATGAGCATCCATAAACCTTTTCATATTCTGATTTGTTCATTGAACATATCAGATAGAGTTTGGCCTTGGCATTTGACTGAACTCTAGCCTTCTTCTCTAAGGTCCATTCAGCCTTAGGTATGGGCACTCCAGCATGCATAGGAACATAGTCTCCATCAGTGACCACATCCCATACATCAATATTGTTGCTCTCAATGAACATTTCACACGATCCCTCCAGTAGTGATAGTCCACTCCATTGAATGCAGGGGGTCTCGTAATAGAGGCTCCTTTAGTGATGTACTGTCTGTTGCTATTGGAAGGTTCCATTTGATCTGACCTCAGCACTGATTAGGTGCTGAAACCCGAGGTTAAGCTCTGGTACCAACTGAAAATACACACAGGAAAACACTAGAAGGGGGGTTGAATAGTGTTTCAATGGAAACCTTAATGTTGTTAGTAAACTTTTAGAAAGACGTTTCAGAAAATCTTCAGACGATGAATTACGATCTGAAGTTTTGCTGTACTCTTCTGAACTTGAGTTCAGACTTAAAATTTGCTTGTAAATGTACCTTGAAAAGATTAAAGTTCTCTATTTAAAAAGGCTTTTCACGCCCCTTTTTGGTTAAAGAAAACTAAATTCAACAGAGTTTAAGGGAATGAGAGAGAACACAACCAAATTTATCCTGGTTCACTCACTTTCACCGTGGAGCTACGTCCAGTCCCAAGGCAACCCGCCAATGGATTTCCACTGTTCTTGCAAGAATTACAAGTTATTCTTTTCTGTCAAGCCTCTTCAGGCTCTACCACAAGTATTCTTTCTTTCACCAAGCCCTCTCAGGATCTACCACAAGTATTCTTTCTTTCACCAAGCCTCTCCAGGCTTAACAACCCAAACTGTTCTAAGTTTAAACAAGAAAGGGAATTAGTTCACTATCTTCAGATGATAGCTGTGAACTTTGATGTACAAAAAAGCTGAGAGTTTTTCAAAATATGAAAGTGAGTACTTGTACAAGGAATATCAGAGTTTGATTTTTGCAGCGTGTAGTTTCTTTTGATTGATAATGCTTCTCTGCTCTTCAATTCTTCATGGGACGTATTTATAGTCTCCAAAGGATAAATGCCCGTTACCAAATAGCATTTAATGCATTCAGAATACGTTTGACACAGCTCTGTTCAAAGCAATCTGAGTAGAAGCAGGTGCAGCAGGTCTGTGCACACAAAGCAATCTAGCACGAGCAGCAGCGTTGCAAACTTTCCTTAAATGTGCTAAACATTTGAACGAGGAAGAAAAGCAACACTGACTCTTATGCTGAAGTAGGTAAGATCTTGATTTGAACGTTCCTCGTACTCAGCAACGTCTTCTAAGGTCAAACCATTGTCCTGAAGACTTCATCTTTCAGATGCAAGGGATGCTTCAGATGCACTTCACTTCTTTCGAGGATAATCGCTCTTCAGACGATGTTTGATCTTCAGACGATGATAGACTTTCAGATGATGTTTCACACTCTTATGATCTGAAATAAAATAGAGTATTGTGAAGGCATTTTGTCATAAATTTATCTGAATATTTATATTTTGTTATTCATTAAAACCTATTAAGAGACTGAGACTCAAGGTAAATAATTTTATAACTTTTAAGACTCAACACTCTCCTGACCAACTCCGGACCAAACAGGGTTCTCTCACCCACTTCATACCAACAGAGTGGGGATCTACACTTCCTACTATACAACGCCTCATAGGGTGTCTTACCTATACTGCTATGGAAAATTGTTGTTGTAGGCAAACATGAGGGGTAGATACCTATCCCAACTACCCTTCTCCTCTAACACATAAGACCGAAGCATATCCTCTAGGGTCTAGATGGTCCTCTCAATCTGAGCGTCAGTCTGAGGATGGTATACGATACTAAACCTAAGTTTAGTCCCGAAAGCCTAGTGAAGTGCACTCCAAAACCTAGAGGTAAACCTAGGATCTCTATCTGAAATGATGCTAGAGGGGATGCCATGGAGCTTAACAATCTCCTAGACATACAGGTCTACCAATTTTCTCAGGGAATAGGTGTTCCTAATAGGTAGGAAATGTGACGACTTTTTTAGTCGGTCCACAATGACCCAGATGGCATCAAACCCTGCTTGGACTCTAGGTAGTCCTACCAAAAAAATCCATGGCTATACTCTCCCACTTCCACTCTAGGATCTCTAAGGGCAAAAGGGTTCCTGATGGTTTCTGGGTTCTATCTTGACTTGTTGACTCACTAGACACCTAGAAACAAACTCTGCGATCTCACCCTTCATACCATCCCACTAAAACACTTCTTCAAGTCTTGATACATCTTTGTGGTACCTGGAGGGATCAAGAACGGTGCCCCTGTTGGCTTCCTTTAGAATCTGATGTCTCAGACTACCCCTCTTAGGGACACAGACTCTCCCTTAGAAAAGAATCATCTCATCATCTGACTTAGAAAAACCTGGCTGCCCTCTCCTAGCTTGGAGGTCTGGGTCTGAACCCTGTACCTCCCTAATCAGAGTTATAAGCTCACTGCTGACCTCTGACCTATAGAGCCTCAAGCTACTCTCCGACCTCAATATTAAGACTTAGGTTCCTAAACTCTTCTAACACATCCCATCCCTTGCACCATCATAGATGACACATGCAGGGATTTCCTACTGAGGGCGTCGACCACTACGTTGGCCTTGCCCGGGTGGTATCTCAACTCAAAATCATAATCCTTTAGAAACTTCATCCACCTCTTTTGCCTCATGTTGAGTTCTTCTAATAAAAGAGGTACTTAAGACTCTTGTGATCACTAAAGACCTCAAACCTCACTCCATACAGATAATGCTTCCAAATCTTGAGGGAAAATACCACAGCCGATAATTCTAAGTCATGGGTAGGGTAGTTCTCCTCATGGGGCCTCAACTGCCTAAAGGCATAGGCACCACTCTCTTCTCCTGCATCAGCACACAACCTAGCCCCTTTCCCGAGGCATCACTATAGACCTCGAAGGTCTTGGAAAAATTCGGGAACACAAGTACCGGGGCGGTGGTCAACCTCTCCTTGAGCTCCAAGAAGCCCTGCTCACACTTCTCGTCCCACACAAAGGCTTGACCATTACGGGTCAATCTAGTGGGGCAAGACTAGCTGTGAGAATCCATTAATGAATCTCCGATAGTAGCCAGCCAATCCTAGAAAACACCTAATCTCCATTATGGTCTTAGGCCTTTCCCATTCAAGGACAGCTTCTATCATGCTAAGATCAACTGACACACCCTCTCTGGAAATCACAAGCCCTAGAAAATGGACCATATCCATCCAAAACTCGCACTTTTTTGGGTTGGCAAAAGCCTCTTCTCTCTCAAAATCCCTAGGACAACCCTAAGATGTCGCTCGTGCTCCTCTAAAGTCTGGGAGTAGATCAAGATGTCATCCATAAACACGACAACAAACTGATCAAGATAGAGCCGGAAGATCCGGTTCATGTAGTCCATGAACGCAGTCGGAGCATTGGTTAAGCCAAATGACATCACCAAAAACTCGTAGTGCCTATATCTAGTCCTAAAGGCAATCTTGGGTATATCCTCCACCCCTAATCTTGATCTGGTGATAGCCAGATCTTAAATCTATCTTAGAGAAGACTGAAGCCCCTCTAAGTTGGTTTAGGAGGTAATTTATCCTAGGTAAGGGATACTTGTTCTTAATGGTTACCTTGTTGAGCTGCCCATCGTCTACACACAACCTCATACTCACATTCTTCTTTTCACTAAGAGCACCGGTGCTCCCCAGGGTGACACACTAGGCCTAATGAACTTATTAACTATAAGGTCTTCTGTAAGGTCCAAGACCCTTTGAGCAAGGTTTTAATGACAATAAACTTTCACAACAATATTCTAAGTGTTCTGAATACTTTGGTACTAATGTTTTCACTTGAGAAAGAATACAGGAAAAGTTACAGAAAGAAGGTGCGAAGATCATAAACATCATTTAACATCAGAATATGGGTCTAGAAGCATGTCACATAGAGCTCTCATGTCAAAAGTGATGAAACAAGTTCAAGAAATAGCTTCTTAGCTTCAAGAAGGTCAAAACAGTTCATCTAAGATCCCAGGAATATTAAACTAAGTTGTATCAAGCTTGAGAAGCAAAGTTGAAGCTTTGGAAGGATCATTCAAGACCACTAGAAGCATGAGAAGGAGCTTTTCATGAAATTGGACACCTTCTGAATGTGAAAGATCATTTAATCAATTCAAGCACAGTCATTCCAAGTGTTGCTGATGCAAACAAAGCAATTGGAGAAGATCAATATCACTAGAAACAACAGTTTTGTCCTTAGAAGCAAAACTTACAGTTTCTACAGAAGCATCAAATACTTATTTAAGGTTGCAAACAAGATCAAAGTATCTTTAGAAGCATTGAACAAGTTCCCACACTCCTAAAGATATTATCCTTGAATATTCAAGTTGAAGAACACTAAAAGGAGCTTCCATAAGCATAATTACTTCTCTCACAATGCAAATAAAGCAAGGATAAAAGATTGGAAGCTTTACAAGCATATTTGAAGAAGAAACAGAATTTCAGCACACTTCCAGAAGATGCAGTTTGCTTCTGCAGAAGAAACAGAATTTCTGCAGAAGAAACAGAATTTTCTGCACACTTTCAGAAGATGCAGTTTGCTTCAGAAGAAGGAAATATAATTTCTGCAGAAGAACTCCACTGTCAGGATGTCTGCAGAAGAAGTTGTTTCCTGAAAATTCCATATTTCTTAGTTTTCTTTGTCTGCAAGTGTTCAAACTATTTTTAAATTAATTCCTTCAGTTTAATATGTCTAAAATGACCTTCTCCATGAGTTTGAAGGTTAAGTTTCAGAAGGAATTAATCTCTGCAGAAGAAATGCTCTCAAGAAGAAACAATTAGTCAAAGGACACCTGTATTTGACTATGACAGCCTGCACCTGCAGAAATACAGTCTACTCTTGAAAGGGTTGATTTACAGAAGGACTCAAAATCTGCAGAAGAAGCACCTCCAGAAGATTTGACTGGTCAAAGAATAAGAGAGAAAAAGTTGTCTTATGACAGTAACAGCCAGCTGAGGACTTGTCTTCCTCTCCAAGCATTTCTAACGGCTAGTTTGACCACCATAACTCTATAAAATAGCCCCATTCAGCTGGGCAAAATCAAGGAGAACAAAGGGAAGAAATCCAAGAGCCATAATGTAGAAATCCCCTTCTAGAGTGAGGTTCTCCTTCAACCACTCCAATATACAGAGCTACTGCGCATAATTCTTAGAGAGTGTGTTTAGGTTCAGTTGTGTAAAGATTAATCCACTCCATGAGTGTTTTGTGAGCCATATGTAAAAACCCATCTCTTGTTGAAGAGTGTTTGTAATCTCCCAAGCTAACTAGAGAGAGTTAGTGTTGGTTTGAGAGGGTGTAGAGCCTGCAGAGGCTGAGCAAATAATACTGGTTTTAGAGCCTAAAGAGGCAGCAAAATAATACTTGGAAAAGAGCCTGAAGAGGCTGCACAAGAATACTAGTGGTGAGGTGCACCCAAGAAGTCATTGTATCAAGGTTGATTTAGTGGAAAATCCTACAGGTGTAGGTACTGGACGTAGCCCATGGATTGTGAGGGTGAACCAGTATAAAAATCATGTGTGCAATATCTCTTACCCTTACTCTCTTTAATTTTCTGCACATACATCTATTGCTTTGCTAGTTATTGTTCATATTTTAAATATTTAGCAAGTTGTAAACCATATTTTGATAAACCTGTTTTTGAACTGATATTTTCACACAAATCACATCCATATCAGTTAAAATACTGATCTGGAAAGTTTCATCACATTATGAAACTGTTTGGTGCTCCAGAAGAACATTTCTTGAAAGATGTTCATTGTTCAACATCGAAACTTGAGGTTCAAACTACTAGATTTTGATAAACTTATTTTTGAACTAATATTTTCACATAAATCACATCTATATCAGTTCAAATACTGATCTGGAAAGTTTCATTAAATTATGAAATTGTTTAGTGCTTCAGAAGCACATTTCTTGAAATCTGTCCATTGTTCAACATTGAACTTAGGGTTCAAACTACCAGATCTTTATAAACTTGATTTTAACAAGATTTAACTTTATATTCTGGTTGTTTACTATTCAAATATCTGATCTGGAAAGTTTCATCAAGTTTCAAGTTCATTTGACCCTTCAGAAGATTGGTTTAAAGTGACAGATTCAATGTTTTGCTTCTGCATAACTGCAGAAACTTTATACTATTCTTGTGAATAGTTTTTCTCACATAATCTTATTAGTTATTGGTTAAATAACTATTCTGGAAAGTTTTATTAAAATACAAATCATTTAACCCTTCAGAAGATTGGTTTAAGTGACAGATTCATTGTTTTGCTTCTGCATAACTGCATAAACATTATATTATTCTTCTGAACCTTATTCTGAGTTGTAACTACATTAAATACATTATATGGAAGAATAAATCTTGATGATATCAGTCCCTATGATTTTTCTTGCCTTTAAGAAGATAGTTTTAATATACTTAGTTAGCATTATTCACTAACCACTATCTTCTAGAAGGAACTTCTGATAGCCAAGGTATTCCTTGAGCAGAGATCATTAAGTTGTTCAAAGTACTTGCAGGTTGGACCAAAAGTTTTCAAGGGTCACAATTCAACCCCCCCTTCTTGTGACTCTATGATTTACTTCATCTTCTAATTGGGTCTTAAGTTCACTAAGCTCTAATGGGAACATTCTATAGGGTGCCTTGGAAATGGGCCCTGTGCTCGGTACCAAGTCAATGGTGATCTCAATCTCCCGGTCCAAAGGTAAGGTGGTTACCTCACTAGGGAAAACATCTTGGAACTCCCTAACCGTGGCTACACTGTTTAGATCAATACTGGAACCTAGAATTGAGGAAAGTAATAAAATAAAACAACTACTCTCATCAGTCAGGCATTTGGACACTTGAGTGACACTGGATAAAAGTACAGGTGGTCTCTCCCCCGGAAGAGGAGGGAGAACTGGGAAGAAGACTTCCTTGTGGAAACAATCAAGCATGACCTAGCTTTGAGATAACAAGTTCATGCCGAGGATTACAACTATGCTCCTCAATGGCAAACAAATTAGATCAACCTCAAAGGCCCTCCCTTGTATAACAATGGGGCATTTAGAACACACAAGGGAAGTGGGGATTGCCCTCATTGGTTGGGGTGATGACATTTAAGTTATAGGGTAAAAGGGTAGCATGCAATTTCAATCTCTCCACACAGTCATATGCAATGAATGAATGTGTGGCTCCCAAATCATAAAGTACAATTACATAGATGCCTCCTAAAGTACACATACCTCTAATCATATTATCTGTCGACGCAGCTGCCTCGGCATTGAGTGTAAAGACTCTCCCGGTGGCTTGGGTTTTGGGGCCTCCTTCCTCTTGGGGCACTCGTTCTTCATATGGCTTGGTTCCTTGCAAAAGAAACAAAGGCTCTGGCCTAGTAAGCATTGACCCCAGTGTTCGTTCCCACACTTAGGACACGGGGGTACTCTCCCTTGCCCAAAAGTAGGTCGAGTGGTTGGGTGGCATTGCCATGCCACTTGGGCCTAGGGCCCTTGCCCTACCTGGGCTCCTCCAGCTTCCTCTTCCCTTTTTGATCCGCTGGCCTGGGGGTCTCATCATCAATGCCCTGCTCCACCAAGAGGCACTTGCTGTAACACCCACAATTTCCTCTACTAGTATATATATATATATATGATAAAGAAAGTTTAGAAATAAAATTGTGAGGTATTTAGGAGCTATTAATAAATAATAAAAATTTAGATTTTTGGAACTATCCAACCATAATTTTAAATAATTTTCCTAAAGAGGAGTTTAGGAAAATGACCTGAATACCCTTAGTAATTGTACAGTTAAAGAAAATATAAAGTTAATTATGAAAAATATCTAAAACTTAAGGGATCTAAATTTTTAGTCAAAATGGTCTTATTATAATTAATAATGAATTTTAGAAATTAATTTAGAATTTTTCTGGCACTTTTGGGCAATAGGACCAAAACACCCCTAGTTGGCAGTGCAATCCTAGCCAGTATATGAAAATTCGCGGAATAATGTGGAAAATATATTTTTGGACCTTAATAGTGGATTAAAACCCTATTTATAACTTTATAGAATTTTTGTGTGTAACACCACAATTTTTCTATCTACTTACTCTTGTTGAAATTTGATTGTTATGTGTGAAAACTGAGAAAATTGGGAAATAAGAGAGTTTAAGTGAGAAATGAGTTCTAATCTAATTTTTAGGCTTAAAATAGGCTAGAACAATTATAGGAATTTTTCTAGAATTTTTGGGAATTTTTGGTGTGAAATTACCTTGTTACCCCTACTCTTTTTGGAAAATGACCAAATTACCCTTGTAACAAATCCAAAAATTTCTCCAACATTTCACCAAAATCCATCTTTAAGGCCTTCACATACCATGTGCAAGGAGAAGGAATCACCATTAGCTTTTTGACACACTTCCTTAGTCAAAAGTAAGAAAGAAAAGCCTACATCATGATGCATCACATTACAAGTGTCATTTCTTCCTTACCACATGCAAAAGCAACCTTTTCTCTCCCTTCTTTCTCCTCAAACAGCCGTGAAACACTCTTCCCCTTCTTCTCTCCATTTTCATTTTTCACACTTTGTTAAAGGTTCCATTTTTTAGCCTTTAACTCAAAGATTTTCACCTTCATCCTTTGAAAAAGTTGCTTGGGAGATCACAAGGAGCACAAAGAGGGGAAAATCATTTGATTTGGGTGGAGTTTACAAAGTTCATCCTCCATTGTTGGGAGCTTGGATTTCATTAGGTAAGGGGGGAGAACCTTGAACTCTAGTAGGATTGGTGGCTAGAGTAAAGGGTGACCCTTGACCCTTTTTCCCTCTCCCTTTTTCTCACCATGAAAATGAATGTCGGAACCTATTTCTTTGAAGAAATGGTTCGGCCAAGCACATTTAAATGTGTTTGCATGTCTTTAAAATTTGATTGATGGTTGAAATGTGTTGATGTTTTGATTCTAAATGCATGCAAGCTATTATTTTGATGATTGGAACCTATTCCTTTGCTAATATGGTTCGACCAAGTCTACTTGGAGATGCATGCATGTTTCTAAAATTTGTTTGATGGTTGGAATGTGTTGATATGATGATGTTAGGTACATGCAAGTGGTTATTTGAATTTAGAAATTTTGTTTACTTGGTTGGATCATGGAAATGAAGCTTTTTTTTACTATGTTTAAAAGTATAAACTTTCTTATGAAAGTATGTGTATTTGGATAAAATAACATGAAATTATTGGTTTGTGGTGATTGTAGTACATCATACTTGAATTTCACAATTTTTGGGAATTTATTGAATTTTGGTGCTCTTGATGGTGTTCTTGATGATGTTCTTGAATGTTCATGAGTGTTCTTAGTGTTCTTGATGTGGATGAGTTTGATCTTGAAAAGTTGATGGAAATGATGTTGGCATGTTTATGGGCCTTAGTAGCCCAATATGTTAAGGGTTAAAAACTTAAAGTAGCAAAGTAAAAATAAAATATGGTAACTTCCATTGTAAAATATTAAATCAAATTCGGGTAAAAAAATAAACCTATGTAAAAGTCACCATAAAACTCATTTTACTTGGTGGTAACTTAGTAAAATGGACCCTTATGAGTTACATAACCATTGGGCCTTTAGTTTGGGCCCAATTGCCTTCCAAAAATTGATAAAACACACCTTATGGCCAAACAAAAAAAAAATATATATATATATATATACACAAAATATATATATATATATATATATATGAATGGACATTGGGCTTGGATTAGTGTTGGGCCTCAACTCTAATCTTACCCATAAAGATCAAGATTCAAATTAAGTTAGTAAGCCCACTAAGTCCAAATCACTTAAGTTGATAAGTCAAGGAAGAACTAATTAAGATTAACCTTAATCAACCCTAATGAGGATTAAGGACTAATTAATTGTGGTTAACCTTAATCAAGTTTAATTAAAAGTCTAAACCATAATTAGGAAAGAGATTAAGGGATGGTTAAGAGTTAACTAAGGACTTAAGTGAGGATCAATACTTAATTAGGAAAGATTAGAATTAATCATAGCCTAATTAAGGAAGATTAACCATAACTAAGGTATAATTAGGGATTAAACCTAAACCTAATTGGTTAATTAAGGGTTGTTAAACATATTAAACCTTTATCAAGGAAATATAGACTCAACTAAGGAGGTAATACCTAGGAGAAGTATTATTCATAAGACACAACTATAAGTCTTAGTATGTTATGGAACCTAAGTGAAAATAATCATTAGTCTTAAGGACGGATGAATACAACTTAGCCTAAAAGCTTATAACAACACACTCTACTTGCATAAGACTTGAGAAGCCTAGTGAGAGAGTGTGAATTGACCCGAGATGGGGTTTGGTTTTCCTTGCGAAGGAAAGACATTGAAACGGTGTCGTGCCGCGGGGAGTAGTTACGTGGAAGGATTCAATGGGCTTTGCCGATAAGGACTGTATGTGCTAAGAAAGCATTGAATGGTTTTTCCTTGCAAAGGAAAGTTATTGAATCGGTGTCGTGCCACGGGGAGTGGTTACGTGGAAGGATTCAATGGACTTTGCCTGTAAGGACTATGTGTGCTGAGAAAGCATTGAATGCATGACATGCATCATTGAGCATCGGTGATGTCTAAGGTTGTGTACCTTATGACCTAATATGGCAGTGACACGTTGGTACAGTGTGAAAGTGGTTGGGACTGGTGTACTGGGTTTTGCAAAGAACTCCAGCGGGTCCTGAAAGGGATGCCAACCCTGAGGATAGTTGAGTTTTAGACTGAATATCAGGGGACGTAGGCTAGCTACCTACTGTCGAGTTCAGGGGATTAAACTTGACTATGCCTGTCACTCTCAAGGTTTCGGGGTCAGTTGAGATTGTCTGGAAGGATCACAAAAGAAAATTCGGCCAAAAAAATGTATGAGCAAGGCTCTTAGTACCGAGACTAATACAGACTCTAACTCCTGACACGTTGTCCATATGATTTTGCAGTTGTTGTGTGCACTGTGGTGGTGATTTCCCTAGGCCCTCATGCATTGCATGGTACATGGTAGTCGTTTGAATTCCTTGGTGAATGACGTGGTTGCTTACATTGTATGAGCATATCACACAATTTTATGATCTTGTGACCTTCTGTGTGAATGATTGGGTTTATTGTTGAATGAATTGTGTGAATTCTCGTATCTGTTTACTTTAGTCATCATATCCTGCATTAAGTGAGTTCATGTTAAGTGCTCTCACCCCCTTGTCTTTCTTTTTCATTGTCTGTCACTCTTTTGGCACCTAAAGGGGCATGGACTTTGGAAGGATGCATGTTGTTCTGAAGATAGACGTGGCGTTCTGGTTGAACCGGATCTTGACGAGTCGAGTGTTAGTGTTAGGGATATATATATAAGTAGCAGTATACTGTAAAGATAGGTCGTAGCCGGATAGAAAGTCCACTTTCTTTTTTGTAATGTATTGTGCTAAAACCCCAACTTAGATGTATGTTATTTCCGTTGTAATTTTGAATAGTAATGAAATGATATTTTTAGTACTAATATGTTTCTTCTTGTTTTATCCCAATTATAATTCATTAATCAAAGATGATGCTTTAAAAAAAATCACTGATTTTCTTCACTTCCTTAAAAGATTAATTAAAAAATCGCAAACCGAGTCAATCGGGTAATACCCGTCACGAAATGATGGTGTTACACTTGTTGACGAGAGAGGGGAAAGTCCCTCAACTCCAAAGCATTCACGCTCCTCCTCAGCTCGGGCTTCAGACCCGCCTCAAAATGATTGCACTTCCATCCCTCATTGGGGACGGTCTGGAGGAATGTGGAATACTTGGCGAGGTGCTTGAACTTGGCTGCATACTGGCCCACGGAAAAACCTCATTGCTTCAGCTACAAGAACTCTGCCTCTTTCTGCCTACGGATGGTGGCAGAGAAGTACTTCTCTAGGAACACCGTCTGAAATTATAACTGAACCTATCTTTTAAGTAACAACTCAGAAACAAGTATATCTAACTTGAATTATTTCAGTTAACATCAAAGGCTATTTTTTAACAGAACAAGTCTCTTATTTTCTCAGACACTATTACTTCTGACGTAACTAAAACTCTGTTGCTTCTGTCCGTAACTAAAACTCTTGAGAATCAAAGTCAGAAAAGAGTTTTAAATTTTGAAACAGGCTTAGACACATCTCAATTCAACCCCTCTTCTTGAGACTTTTCCAACTACAACCATCTTTATAGTCATCGGGTTAGGCATGATGTTTGATGGCACCAAAGCATACGACGCCTCATGTTGGGAATCGTAGTGACATCAGGTCAAAGGACCACATACACCATTGTCACTATGAGAATCGCTAATGACATACATAATAATTCATGTAGCATTATCATGGTTGGTCAGTCTGGTACACCATTAAAACCCTTTAATGTGTACCCATGTGAAAGATTTGATATTACATATCCATGACTAGTGAGACATGGTCATCATTCTATTCACATACTAGTCTCGACGTATAATTATTGTCATTTTTCACAATAATACTTGCCTAGGGATGATTTGAGAATGACATTCGGAAGTAGCCTATAAAATCTACCATCAAGTCAAACTTGATATCTTACAACCATGAACAAGACATTCTAGGGACTTTATCATATTAATTAATTAATATAATAAAGAATGTCTTTTATAATTAACATGACAAATATTGTATGCTAAAAGGGGTCAATATACCATTGGCCTCTAGGACATACACCAACAATCTCCCACTTGCAATAGAGCCAATTGGGCTTAATTTTTACCCCCAAAAGACTTAATGTGTCCCTAAGCTTCTGTTGCACAAGAGGCTTTCTTAGTGGTTTGATTATCTAATCATCCGTTGTTATTCCACACATTGTCAAGTATCAATGGAAACGCCTAACCATATGTTTGGATCATTGGTGATATCTAGGTTCCTCATAAGTCGTAGACTCATTTTATTCGACACTTAAAATATCATCTTTCTTTGTCATGAGAAATCCATATTTCTCATGTTGATGATCTAACCTACAAGATTATATAAACCTTGTGTTTCCAAAATGGGTTGCTTTTCCACAACGCCTTGTGGAGCCTAGTCTCCTTCCATCACCAATTCAGTGTTACTTCATGAACCATGAATTTCTTCAAGTTCAACCTCCTCCCACTAGTTCCAATGGAGATAAATCTCTTTGTAAGAGAATACAAAATCGAGTGACAAACATTTTGTCTTGTGTGGGATTATAGAAGAAGTATCATTTTGATTCCTTGGAATAAACAAAGGAGCACCTAAAAGATTTAGGCTCATCAAATGTCATTTGTCTAACATAGGCATTATAACCCCAAATCTTCGTGAAAGACAAACTATAACACTTCCTAGTCTATATCTCATATGGTGTATTTTGAACTGATCTAGATTGAATATGATTAAGTGGAAATAATTTTTTTTATATAGAGCATGTATTCATAAGGAGTTTATAATACATTTTTTATTGTCATCAATTAGATCATGTCCGGTATAATCTAAATTCTCATCTTAGAAATAGCATTCAAAATGTTGTATTATGAGATAGCCATTAAATTTCTTAGTTGAAGTATTTACCACTTCAATCAAATTGAAAGGCCTTAATACTTTTACCAAGCTGGTTTTGTACCTCATTTTCAAATTCTATGGACTCTTAAAAGAATTTCGAATCATGTTTTATTTTATATACAAATCCCACATTGATTGAAATTATCAATAAATGTAATGAAGTATTAAAACCTACTACTAGCAATTGTGTTTATAGGCCTACTTACATCCTTATGTATAAAGCCTAAAAGATTATCTCCCCTCTAACTTTTATTTGAGATTGAGATCTTAGTCATCTTTCAAATAAACAAGACTTTCTTTCCTCAAATGATTCCAAATCATATGAGTTCAAGAATCCATCTTTTATGGAATCTTGAAGTGTATTTCTCATTCATGTGTCCTAAACAACAATGCTAAAGTTGAACAATGGTTCTTATCATTCACTTGAACCTTTCAATATTTCATTATAGATGAAACTATTAAGAATGAGAACATAACATCATTTAAATAAATCGAACAGCCTTTTGAAAATTCTCTTGTCCATATAAGAAATAAAGTTCTCTATCTCAATAACAAGTCGAATGGGCAAAGATAACAAGTCCTACAACAAAGGCAACAACTCTTGCTCCAACTCAAGCGATAATCTCCTCGATTGAGTGAGAACACGTTTCTCGCTTGAGTGAGACATGTAGAAACCACAGGAAACACTAGAAGAGGGGTTGAATAGTGTTTTATAATTCTTAAACTGACTTTGGAAAACCTTTTACAAGCATCACTTTTCACAAAGAGATTTTTACAACTTGCTGAAACTAGAAGTTTTATACTTGCTGAAGGAAATTTCAGCAGGTTCAATAAAACAGTTTAGAAAACTTGTTTTTCAGTTTACTAAGTTTGATTTTCAGCTTAAAGTTATAAAACAACAATCTCAAAACCCTCCACGTTAGTATAAAAAAATTTAGATGAATTAAGGGTAAGAGAAGACTTAGCCAAAGATTTATACTGATTCACCCACCACCACCGTGAGCTACATCCAGTCCCAAAGCCAACTAGCTAAGGATTTCCACTATCTGATCAGATATACAAGTATTCTTTTCTGTCAAGCCTCTTCAGGCTCTACTACACCAAGTATTGTTTCCTACCAAGCCTCTCCAGGCTCAATAGAAAACTGTTTTAGAATAAATATTGCCTAAGCTTTGAAACTACACAAGTTTAAAGCCTAAACAGGGTAAGATGAACAATCTACTGAGTTGAACTCAGGATATGAAAAATTTGAGTACAAATAAAACAGAGTGAAAATGTCTCAGAGAAATTTTGCAGCACTTCAGCAAGTTGACGTTCGTTCTCTGTTTTCTTTTTTGCATGAAGACTTGTATTTATAGAGAGAGAGAGAGAGAGAGAATTTGAGACCATTTAGACTTTTCTATAAATCCCGTCATGAGATAGCTTTTCTCCCGTTGAGACACAAGATTCCGATATCTTACAGCAGCAGACAAAGCAGAGGTAGGTATGCAGCAGCGCTGACTCTACTTTTCTCACACAATGTACTTTCACAGCAGAGACTACCTTTTTGGTGAACAGGAATTTGAAATATACCAAAAAGTTTCTGATTTGCCTTCCCAGAAAGAGTGAAATGCAGATAGCTGGCAGAAAGATTTGAGTCTCCAAAGGATCTTTAGAGAGTCTCACTTCAAAGATGATATGCTTCTGATAAGTACGACGTCTCAAGACTTCAGCAAGTTCCCTGGCTTCAGCAGGTTGTGACTCTTCAGAGGGTTCAACTCTTTCAGAGGGTTGCACCACTTGAGAGGGTTTCTAAACTTCAGAGAGTTGTTTTTTCAGAGAGTTGCTGAAACACAGAAAATATCTTTAAAAGAATACGTATTATCTTTCCAGAATACTTTAACCAAATTTGTTATTCATTAAAACTTAGGATTATGAGACTTAAAACATTATTAATTACTTAATAATATTTTTGAGACTCAACAAGGCATTCCACGCTTAAGCTAAAAACGTCCAGAGAGCACCACCCCCCCTCTCTGCCCCCTTTCCCTTTATCGTTTGAGCGAGGGGACTCTCGCTCAAGCGAAAATATCATCACAAAACTCACCCATTTTGAATGAGATTTTCACCCAAGCGAGAATAGCCTCGCGTGAGCGAAAGTCCTCCAGAATGGAACTTCTAGTTTTCCATTCCTCCTCACTCAAGCGAGTCATTTCTCGCTTTAACGAGCAATGTTATGCCCTGAAACCTAGTTTTAAACCTCTTTTCACCTAGTTTCTTTTATAAAACTCTTTTCTACTCCTAATTTCATTTATAAATTGATTTATGAAAATTGGGATGTTACATTTCTACCCCCGTTAAATTAAATTTTGTCCTCAAAATTTGGTTACTAGATATTACCTCATTAAAACAACTCGGGGTATTAAGCGCGGACATCGTCCTCCTTCTTCCAAATGGTCTTCTCTGGTGATTGACCCTCCCAAATCACCGTCACCAACGATATCGACTTATTCCTTAGGGTTTTGACGCTTCAGTCAACAATCTGTGCAGGTCTAGCTGGAACCATCAAATCCTTCCTTAATTGTACCGACTCAAGAATAATGATATGTGAATGATCATGAATGTACTTTATGGGTTGGGAGACATGAAACAAATCATGAAGGTTGGACAAGTGAGAAGGTAGGGCTATTCTGTAGGCTACAGGACAAATCCTTTGCAGGATTTGGAATGAACCCGTGTATCTAGGATTTAGCTTTTTGGCTCTGATGGCCCTTCCTGTACCTATGACAGGGGTGGCCTTAAGGAAAACATGATCTCCTTCACCAAACTCTATATCCTTTCTCCTCTTATCAACATAACTCTTTTGCTTACTCTAACTAGTCAGGAGTTTCTCCCTATTTACCTTGATCTTATTTGAGGTCTCCTGGACCAACTCAATCCCAAGAGGTTCCTCTCACCCACCTCATACCAACACAAGGGAGACCTACACCTCCTACCATAAAAAGCCTCATAAAGCGCCATGCCTATGTTGTTATGAAAGTTGTTGTTATAGGAGAACTCTATCAATGGAAAGTACCAATCCCAACTCCCCTATTACTCTAGCACACAAGCACTAAGAATATCCTCTAGGGTCTGAATGGTCCTCTCAAACATGCAATCAGTCTAAGGCTGGTAGGTTGTACTAAAACTCACCTTGGTCCCGAAGGCCTGATGGAGGGCTCTCCAAAATCTAGAGGTGAACCTCAGATCCCTATCCGAGACTATGCTAGAGGGTAAACTGTTGAGTTTTACAATCTCCTTTATGTACATGTCTGCTAACTTGTTCAAAGGGTAGGTAGTGTAGTTGACTAAGTCTCAAGAAGGGGGGTTGAATTGAGAGCGTCTAAGCCTGTTAAAAATTTAAACTCGTTTCTGACTTGTGTTCTCAAGTGAATTAACTTGGATGTCAGGGGATTAGTTACAGATAGATGCGAAATGAGATTCTGACTTAAACTTAGCTTAGTTAACAATTTTTGCTTCTGATCTTAGTTATCAAAAATATGATTCAAAAATAATTCCAAGTGATTAAAGTTGTATCTGAGTTTAAAGTTCAGATTAAAGAATACAGTTTAAAACTCAAAAACAACTTCCGATTAGAGAATGCAGAAGTAGAAATAAATGAAGTATATAGTCAAAGGAAGATAGACACTCCAAGATTTATACTGGTTCACTCTTATTAACCAAGAGCTACTTCCAGTCCTCACCCCGGTGAAATTTATCCACTAACTTCAACAAGTTACAAGTATTCTCCTTGCAGGGCCTCTTTAGGCTCCTGAGTATTCTCCTTCACAATCCTCTTTAGGCTCCTGAGTATTCTTGTCCGAGCTTCTCCAAGCTTCTCCACTCAACACCATAGTCCAGAAACACCTTCTGACTTGGTGGAGGAGTTACAACAAAGATGGAAGAAAGAAAAGAGAATTTTATTTACTTGAGGTTGTAAACACACAAAGTATGAATTAACAGTGGAATGTGCATATATATGCTTTTAGTGCAGGGAATGGTTTTGTGTGGGATGCATCTGTATGTAAATATGTGGTGCTATATTATAGGGAATTTAATGTTCTTTGCTTAGAGTAGTGGGTCGCAACCAATTATTCTTTTTGTTTGTTTAAATGAACTGGTTGACTGTGGGCTCCTTGCAGTGTATATTTGAAAGACAAACTTGGTTATGTAATGGGCTCAATGATTCCTCAAGTAGGCCGGTGTAGAATCATTTTTTTTTTTGGATCCAAAAGTTATGCACATGTTTTAAGCACCACTCAATTCCCTGTTACAAATATTTTATAATATTATTTCCAAGTTTATTACGAGTTGGACTATACCGTTTTTGTTTAATTATGAACAACCTCCTAATGAGAGTTTTTGTTTAATTGCCAACAACCTCCTAATGAAACTTGAATGTAATTTTGTGGTCGTGTCCATTACCTTTAGTCCCCATTAGTTTTTTGTGTGCCGCCCAATCTATTTAGCTAATTTGCAATCTATTTAGTGTGGCAGCATTACTTAAATCAAGCAATTTTTGTCTAAACCTTCTAAACCTTTACAACCTAACAAGTTTTTAATTGTTTTTAATCACTATTCATGGCATTTAATGATTTTTTTAATTATTCGCAATCATGAATAATACCAGCAAAGTAAAAATTATTGATTGAAGTTGAATGTCATTGCTCGATACATTACAGACTATATGTCTCTATATCCAAAAGTAAAACACTTTATACATTATTCTCTTTTCTGATATATTGATTTCGGACTTTTAAGTCTTCAAATAATTATTTTAGTGTCACATAGAAAATATAATATTGAACAATGACAGGAAAAATTATAAAGAAGTGTAAACATAATTCTATGTATTATACTAAATTTTATTTAAGATCTTAATTGACGCTTTAATTTATGAATAATTTCTATAAAGAAATACATAACCAACATGCTCAATGTCCCTGGCACATTTTGATCAAACGCAAAGGTGTCAAATTATTTACCAGCACAGTTAATTTGCTAATTTGTGCCTACCCAGCATCTCATCCTACCTCCATTATGAATGGTAAACCTGCTCCTGCACCTCTTATCAGCTATGGACATACCATACATTAAATAAGTGGCATAAACAAACTAGCAAGAAAGGTATAAGGTCATTCATCTCATTACCTTTTCTATTACCACTACTCATTGTATTCAATAGCCACCTACAAACTTAGTATCCCATGCATACGCACGAGCTTCACACGTTCAAATACACTTCAAATAAGAGTTTACGATGTAAAAAAGTTTTATATTGTCATCCAATGATATGTTATCACATCAATTAATAAGCATAACATCTCATTGTCATACTCATTAATTGATGTGGCAGCACATCACCGGATAACTGTCAGTGTATAGTAATTAAACTCTTAACAGTGGAGTTGAAAGACATCAATAGTTCTCTATACATGTTTAGAAGAGGTCAAATTAGGCAAGAACTTAAAACATTAACCAAAAAAGATATGAATAACATAATGAGAAAATACCAAGCCTCAGTCAGCCAGAAATTCACATCAAAGGTAATTTGTTCAGCCGGTAATTCCAATTCAATTTAGTCTTCATTGGCTTCATAGACACCCAACTTAACTAAAAGAAGTAATAAACACCACACAAAAATAATTACGTCATAAAAAACACCATATAAAAATAACAAAAACAAATAATTTATAAGGTTGTAAAAAGAGGAATGTAATCGAATAATTCAGCTCCACAGATCATAAGGTATGGGCTCTGCATGTTCCTATCATGATGCAAAACAAATAAATATCACTTTTGCTTTTGGTGCAATCAAAGCATCGCTAGTCACTGCTCACAAATAGCTACCTGCAACATGGCACTGGACCCAAACCCAAAATAAATATAAAACAAAATAAAAAAAAACAAATATTAAATAAAATCCTCAGAGACCCGTTTCAAATCAAACACAGCACCTCAAAGAATGATCTCAACCGGTGACAGGTATGGGTTTGCCATCAGTGGATGAGAGTGTTCTTTCAATTGGAGCTGCTTTTTAAAGTGTCATACGGCACTTCCTATCAATTTTTGGGAGATCCTCCTCATAGGGCACTCTTGCTTTTCCATCTTCACCCAAAAAAAAACCACACCTCAATCTTCACAAAGAAAATCCCCACCACAGAATACAATCAACTCCAAGCAAAACACTAGAAAGAAAAGGATAAATAAAAGAAAGACACCATCGCTTAGGCAACAAATCACACAGTGGTGCAGCCCAACCTGATTAAGGAATTAAGACTGGGATTTTGGAGGTAATATTTATAGGCATGGTTACCAATCATGGGACGGACACTAAGGGTTACGGCACTGCATTTAAATTTCAAGTTACATAGTCCATACAACAAAAAGAGAGAAAAATGAGGAGGAACATCACTATAATTACTAACTAGGATGCCATGAACTGTGAAGAATACACAAGTACAACTCAAATAGCAAACAACAATAATTAAAGCATTATAATGAATCCTTATGGGCTATTCAAGCTTTTACAGTAAAATTGTAAGAAATTAATAGCTGTATAGCTGTCGGCTAATATGCCAAAGTACTTATGAATTAACCAAAAAAAGATATGAATGACAAAATGTGAAAATACAGGGTGAAGCCTCAGTCAGCCAGAAATTCACATCAAAGGTAAATTTGTTCAGCCGGTAATTCCAATTCAATTTAGTCTTCATTGGCTTCATAGACACCCAACTTAACTAAGAAGTAATAAACACCACACATAAAAATAACAAAAACAAATAATTTATAAGGTTGTGAAAAGAGAAAAGTAATCGGATAATTCAGCTCCACAGATCATAAGGTATGGGCTCTGCATGTTCCTATCATGATGCAAAACAAATAAATATCACTCTTGCTTTTGGTGCAATCAAAACATCGCTAGTCACTGCTCACAAATAGCTACCTGCAACATGGCACTGGACCCAAACCCAAAATAAATATAAAACAAAACAATATAAAAATTAAACAAATATTAAATAAAACCCTCAGAGACCCGTTTCAAATCAAACACAGCACCTCAAAGAATGATCTCGACCGGTGACAGGTATGGGTTTGCCATCGGTGGATGAGAGTGTTCTTTGCATTGGTGCTGCTTTTTAAAGTGTCATACGGCACTTCCTATCAATTTTTGGGAGATCCTCCTCATAGGGCACTCTTGCTTTTCCGTATTCACACAAAAAAACCACACCTCAATCTTCACAAAGAAAATCCAAACCACACACAATACAATCAACTCCAAGCAAAACACCGGAATGCAGAGGAAAATAAAAGAAATACACCATCAGTTACCAACAAACACTCAGCAGTGCAGCCCAACCTGGTGAATGTCTGAAGACTGGGATTTTGGAGACAATCATTATAGATATGGTTACCAACCATGACCAGTAGGGTTAGGGCACTGCATTTGATTTGCGTGCAACAGTCAATAAAAAAAGGAAAAAAAGCAAAGGAAGCAAAATAATAACTTTCACACCATAAACTTTAAAGAATACATAAGTACAACTCAAATAGCAAAATAAAATAATTACAGCATTATAATGAAATCCTTATAGGCTATTCAAGCTTTAACAGTCAAATTGAAAGAAATTAATAGCTGTATAGCTGTCGGCTAATATGCCAAAGTACTTACGAATAAACCAAAAAAAGATATGAATAACAAAATGTGAAAATAGCAAGGAGAAGCCTCAGTCAGCCAGAAATTCACATCAAAGGTAAATTTGTTCAGCCGGTAATTCCAATTCAATTTAGTCTTCATTGGCTTCATACACACCCAACTCGACTAATAAGTAATAAACCCAACACACATAAAAATAACAGCAAAAAACAAATAATTTATAAGGTTGAAAAAGAGAAAAGTAATCGGATAAATCTGCTCCACAGATCATAAGGTATGGGCTCTGCAGGTTCCTAACATGATGCAAAACAAATAAATATCACTCTTGCTTTTGGTCCAATCAAAGCATCGCTGGTCACTGCTCACAAAAAGCTACCAGCAAGGCAGTGGACCCAAACCCAAACTAAAAATAAAACAAAACAAAATAAAAATTAAACAAATATTAAATAAAAACCCTCAGAGACCCGTTTCAAATCAAACACAGCACCTCAAAGAATGATCTCGACCGGTGACCGGGTATGGGTTGGCCATCGGTGGATGAGAATTTTCTTTGAATTGGAGCTGCTTTCTAAAGTGTCATACGGCACTTCCTATCAATTTTTGGGAGATCCTCCTCATAGGGCACTCTTGCTTTTCCATCTTCACACAAAAAAAAAAAACACACCTCCATCTTCACACAGAAATAAATAAAAGAAAGACACTGTCACCTACCAACACACCACTCAGCGGTGCAGCCCAACCCAGTGAAGGAATGGAAGAACTGGATTTTGGAGGCGACATTTATAGGCATGGTTACCAATCATGGGTGGTAGTGTTAGGGCACTGCATTTAATTTATGCATTACAGTCAACAAAAATGAGAAAAACAACAAAGGAATAGCATCACAATAATTACTAACTAGTACACCATAAACTGTAAAGAATACATAAGTACAACTCAAATACCAAACACAATAATTACAACATCATAATGAAATCCTATGTGCTTTTCAAGCTTTTACAGTCAAGTAGAAAGAAATTAATAGGGCTGTATAGCTGTAGGCTAATTTGCCAAAGTACTTACGAATTAAGTAATAAAAGATAGGATTGACAAAATGTGATAGTACCAAGGAGAAGCCTCAGTCAGCCAGAAATTCACATCAAAGGTAAATGTGTTCAGCCGGTAATTCCAATTCAATATATGCCTCATTGGCTTCATAGACACTGAACTCACATAAAAATAACAGCAGAAACGTATTAAAAAAATTGTGTTTGTAAAAAGAGAAATGTAATCCCATTAATCGGCTCCGCAGATCATAAGGTATGGGCTCTACAGGTTCCTATCATGATGGGAAACAAATGAATCTTGCTTTTAGTCCAATCATAGCATCGCTGGTCAATGCTAACAAATAGCTACCAGCAACGTGGCAAAGGACCCAAACCCAAAATTTAAAAAAAAATAAAAATTAAACAAATATTAAATAAAAATCCTCAGAGACCCGTTTCAAATCACACACAGCGCCTCAGAGAATGATCTCGACCAGTGGCAGGAATGAGTTTGCCATCGGCGGATGAGAGTGTTCAATTTGGAGCTGCTTTTTAAAGTGTCATACGGCACTTCCTATCAATTTTTGGGAGATCCTCCTCATAGGGCACTCTTACTTTTTTCTCTCTTAACACAGAAAAACCACACCACACAAAATATTATCGAGTCCAAACAAAACACAAGAATGCAGAGAACAAATAAAAGAAAACATCATCACTTACCAACACATCACTCAGAGGTTCAGCCAAAGCTGGCGTTGTAATGAAAGAAAGAGATTTTGGAGGCGACATTTATAGGCATGTTTACCAATCATGGGCCATTAGGGTTAGGGCACTGCATTTAAATTACATGCTACAGTCAACAAAAAAGAGGAATATAAACTTAGGAAGAGTGTCACTAACTTACTATAATTAGTGACTAGGACACCATAAACTGTTAAGAATACATAATACAACTCAAATAGCAAACAACAATAATTACAGCATTATAATGAAATCCATATGCTCTTATCAAGCTTTTACAGTCAAGCTGAAAGAAAATAATAGGGCTGTATAGCTGTAGGCTAATTTTCCAAAGTACTTACGAATTAACCAATAAAAGATAGGATTGAGAAAATGTGAAAGTACCAAGGAGAAGCCTCAGTCAGCCAGAAATTCACATCAAAGGTAAATGTGTCCAGCCAGTAATTCTAATTCAATATATGCATTCATAGACACTGAACTCACATAAAAATAACAGCAGAAACGTATTTAAAAAATTATGTGTTTGTAAAAAGAGAAATGTAATCGCATTAATCGGCTCTGCAGATCATAAGGTATGAGCTCTACAGGTTCCTATCATGATGCGAAACAAATGAATCTTGCTTTTGGTCCAATCATAGCATCGCTGGTCAATGCTCACAAATAGCTATCAGCAACGTGGCACCGGACCCAAACACAAACCCAAAAATAAATAAATAAAATCAAATAAACAAATATTAAATAAAAAACCCTCAGGGACCCGTTTCAAATCACACACAGCGCCTCAAAGAATGATCTCCACCAGTGGCAGGAATGGGTTTGCCATCGGCGGATGAGAGTGTTCTTTGAATTGGAGCTACTTTTTAAAGTGTCATACGGCACTTCCTATCAATTTTTGGGAGATCCTCCTCATAGGGCACTCTTTCTTTTCCATATTCACACAAAAATAACCACACCTCAAACTAGGCAGTGGGGCACTATGATCTTGAGCATTTATGAACTGTCCAAAGATGAAATCTGGACTGGCTAGAACAAAGCTACACCAATTCCAAAAGTATGATGATTCAATAATGTTTCCTTGGGTTATTCACATAGTTGTTTGAGAATCTCTTATATTATTTTTCCAACAGAGGAAAATCCTCTAGAAAACACAGATTTTTAGTAGCAAAAAGATGAATCTAAAGGAAGATTCATTTTACCAACACCCATTAGAAGGGATAAATGCAAGTAGCAAGTAGCAAATTAGCGGTGCAAATACCAACTCAAATTCGAAAAATATATTTACAAAAATAAAAAAGATAAATGCAAATTTGCACATGGACTACATCTACCCACCAAGGTAAATTATACGAAAACTAATAAAAATTGACTAAATATCTAATCTGTTCAGAGTAAGAGGAATAGAATAGAACAGAAAAGAAGAGACCATAATAATAATAAGAAAAAAATTGACGGAAATTAAAATTAAATAAAATGAACAGAGGAAAGTGACAAAACAACCTTGGATGGGGAATTTACCGACGACTAGCCTTAAACGACCACGACAGAACGACGAGCAGATTCTGACGACGATGCACACGTAGAAGGAAGATTCCGCCGACGACGCAGGAGCAGAACAAAGCTTGGAAAGACGACGCAGAAACAGATTCTCTGGCGCAGCCCCAAGGCCAAGGAGAGCAGATTTTTTGGAACGACTGGAGCTGGAGGCGCCGCGCAGCAGCAAGGCCAAGAGAGAGCCAATTTTCTGAAGTGAAGCAAAGTAGCAGATTAGGGTTACTCAGTTTCAGCCAAAGCTGGTGATGTAATGAAAGAATAAGTATTTGGAGGCGACATTTATAGGCATTTTTACCCCCTCACGGGTCGTTAGGGTTAGGGTTAGGGTTAGGGCACTGCATTTAAATTACATTCTACCGTCTAACAAAAAGGAGGGAAAAAAAATTGGGATGAGTATTCATTAAACAAATTTATACACCAACTCATAAGAAAAATTTACCGTACACAACTTTGGGAAACTTGTACCGCTACACAAATGTTGATGAGCGTTGATTTAAGGGAGATTTATTCGACGGTGGATACTGAGTTTCGCTTACTTGGTCTTATGTATTTGATAAACTTGTTAATTTTAAGTTACAGACCTTTATGGGTGCAGTTGGTATGTTGCTAGTCGGTCCTTTAAAATTATTGAAAATGGTTTTTGTCCAGTTGAGTAAAAAAAATTTTTTTTGTTTTAACTAGGTCGATTGTACCTCCCTGGATTGTGAAAGAAGAACTCCTCCAGTTATGGATGTAGTGATAGCGGACGATTCAACGGAAATATGTGAGAAGATGCAAGAGGAGCGAGAGTAGTGCGATCGGAGTGACGATTTTTGGCAGCGGAGGTGGATTTGATTTGTTGTAAATTATAATCGATTAGGTTATCCAAAACTCAGTTCTAATTAATTATCAAAATCCATTATCCACCATAACTTCTAGCGTTGTTGTTGTTTGTGCAATATGATTGGTGTCGTAGATGTTGCGGCTGATCTATTACAGCTCGTTCTGGCGTGGAGGCGTGTGGTGAAGGAACACAGCAGACAGTTGCAGAAGACAAACCTGGTTGTGTATTTCGGGTTGACGTGAGGCCCATATGCGTGAGTGGGCTTGGGTTGTAAAATAATAATTTGATGTGTAGATGTAAAATTTGTAATTGAAAGTCCCGATTTATTGGGCTGTTCTTTGTTATACTTGCCCTGTTGGGCTGTTGGTGAAAAACGTTTAGTATTCTTTGAATGTTAATGTTATTAATTTTAAATTTATTTCATTTCAATGGTTTACAATTAATCAAGTTATATTTTTATTCAAAACTTAAGAAAATTTATTTTGGAGCGTTGGGACACCAATATGAAGCTATAGGATGAAAATAGTTTGGTACAAACATTGTTTAAGGAATGTGATAACACGTTATTTTGAGAGAAATAATGTTTATATATTTTGTATGAATTATTTACCTTAAAAAGAAGAAAATTTAACTAAAAATGGTGTTTAATGAGAAAAAATTGTGGAAAAATCCTTTTGGTGTTGGATTGAGCAATGTGAAGTAGGTGGTGGAGGGATGAGGTGAAATGAAATGAAATGGTTGGTTAGTTGGCTTTGGTAAGAAGTGGGTGGTACTATACAAACCATAACCCTAAGTACACTTTCCTTGGATAGTAGGGGGCCATGCATGAGTGACGTTTGAATTTTGATGTGAAAATTTGCATGCATGCTTTGGTTGTTAACGTGGCACCCGTGGTGAATTTTCGTGATTTTTTTATATTTGGGGTAATTACTATGAATTATTTACTTTAAAAAGAAGAAAATTGAATTTATAATGGTGTTTAATGAGAAAAAATTGTGGAAAAATCATTTTGGCATCGGGTTGAGCAATGTGAAGTAGGTGGTGGAGGGATGAGGTGAAATGAAATGATTGATTAGTTGGTCTTGGTGAGAAGTGGGTGGTACTATACAAACTCTAACCCTAAGTACACTTTCCTTTGATAGTGGAGGGCCATGCATGGCGACGTTTGAATTTTGACGTGAAAATTTGCACGCATGCTTTGGTTTTTAATGTGGCACCCGTGGTGAATTTTCGTGATTTTTTTTTATATTTGGGGTAATTACTATGAATTATTTACTTTAAAAAGAAGAAAATTTTACTAAGAATGGTGTTTAATGAGAAAAAATTATGGAAAAATCATTTTGGCATCGGATTGAGCAATGTGAAGTAGGTGGTGGAGGGATGAGGTGAAATGAAATGGTTGGTTAGTTGGCCTTGGTGAGAAGTGGGTGGTCCTATACAAACCCTAACCCTAAGTACACTTTCCTTGGATAGTAGAGGGCCATGCATGGTGACGTTTGAATTTTGACGTGAAAATTTGCATGCATGCTTTGGTTGTTAACGTGGCACCCATGGTGAATTTTCATGATTTTTTTATATTTGGGGTAATTACTATGAATTAGTTGCTTTAAAAAGAAGAAGATTTTACTAAGAATGGTGTTTAATGAGAAAAAATTGTGGAAAAATCATTTTGGCGTCGGATTGAGCAATGTGAAGTAGGTGGTGGAGGGATGAGGTGAAATGAAATGGTTGGTTAGTTGGCCTTGGTAAGAAGTGAGTGGTACTATACAAACCTTAACCTTAAGTACACTTTCCTTGGATAGTGGGGGCCATGCATGGGTGACGTTTGAATTTTGATGTGAAAAATTGCATGCATGCTTTGGTTGTTAATGTGGCATTCGTGGTGAATTTTCGTGATTTTTTGATATTTTGGGTAATTACTATGAATTATTTACTTTAAAAAGAAGAAAATTGAATTTAAAATGGTGTTTAATGAGAAAAAATTGTGGAAAAATCATTTTGGCATCGGGTTGAGCAATGTGAAGTAGGTGGTGGAGGGATGAGGTGAAATGAAATGATTGGTTAGTTGGTCTTGGTGAGAAGTGGGTGGTACTATACAAACTCTAACCCTAAGTACACTTTCCTTTGACAGTGGAGGGCCATGCATGGCGACGTTTGAATTTTGACGTGAAAATTTGCACGCATGCTTTGGTTGTTAATGTGGCACCCGTGGTGAATTTTCGTGATTTTTTTTATATTTGGGGTAATTACTATGAATTATTTACTTTAAAAAGAAGAAAAATTTTACTAAGAATGGTGTTTAATGAAAATAAATTTCGGATAAATCATTTTGGCGTCCGATTGAGCATTGTGAAGTAGGTGGTGGAGGGATGAGGTGAAATGAAATGGTTGGTTAGTTGACCTTGGTGAGAAGTGGGTGGTACTATATAAAACCCTAACCCTAAGTACACTTTCCTTGGATAGTGGGGGGCCATGCATGGATGATGTTTGAATTTTGACGTGAAAATTTGCATGCATGCTTTGGTTGTTAATGTGGCACCCGTGGTGAATTTTCGTGATTTTTTTATATTTGGGGTAATTACTATGAATTATTTACTTTAAAAAGAAGAAAATTTAACTAAAAATGGTGTTTAATGAGAAAAAATTGTGAAAAAATCATTTTCGCGTCTGATTGAGCAATGTGAAGTAGGTGGTGCAGGGATGAGGTGAAATGAAATGGTTGGTTAGTTAGCCTTGGTGAGAAGTGGGTGGTACTATACAAACCCTAACCATTAGTACACTTTCCTTGGATAGTGGGGGCCATGCATGTGTGACGTTTGAATTTTGACGTGAAAATTTGCATGCATGCTTTGGTTGTTAACGTGGCACCCGTGGTGAATTTTCATGATTTTTTTTATATTTTGGGTAATTACTATGAATTATTTACTTTAAAAGAAGAAAAATTAACTAATTACATTGAAATGTCATCTTTTAATTACAATTCTTCTAGAACAGATTACACTACATGTTGGGATTGGTATATGTAAAATTTCTATGATTTATCCTGAAATTTTTTATAAATCATGTTATTTCTTTGTTTTTACGTGTTAGTTAAAATAATTCATTCAAACTAACTACAATGAAAAGAAAAAATGATTTTTAAAATCGTTGTACTGGCGTCCGTCGATATTGTAGTGTTCCAAACTTCGCCTAACACTTTCATTGATGTGAGGATCGAGTTTTTAATTTTTATTTTATTTTTTACAGTTATTTATATATAATACAAGTGAAGGTTAAGATGTAACTAGTTGTATTGAATTTGAATGAGACTCGTTCTATTAGTTACTTAAATTGGTAAGATTATCTTTGTAGTATGACAACCGAACAATGATATAGGTGTGATCAGTTAGGTGGCTTACTCAGGCTGTTTCCGCAATAATCGAATATCAAATCACAATCACTTGTAGATATTACCTACACCGATGACAGCTAAACCAGTAATTGATCCTCGCCCGGGTACACCGCAGCCAAGTTAGACATAAACCGTCTCGCACACCATCACCGTTTCCACACTAGCACTTACCGGGTCCTATGTGTTTTTCGGACCATTACTTTTCACACCGTTATTTTTGCTATTCCCACTCCCCTATTTTTTTTCTTCCCCAAATTACCCTCCCCCTACCCCACTCCCCCGTCCCATTAGCCATTCCCCTGCACGTGTCCACCCCCTCCCCTTCGCCCCCCCCTTCTCTAATCTTTATTCTCCTCTCTTACGGACAACCATGTCCATGTCTGTAAGGTATATTTATTTTGAAAAACAAATACTTTACGGAAAGTGCTATCCGGAAGCTTTTTTTTTTAAATAACTTCTGGACACAATTGTCCGGGAACCATTCCTGGACAACTTTGTTCGGAAGTGTTTTTTTTTTAAATATAACTTCATGACACAACTGTGTCCGGAGGACTGCCTGAAAGGTATATTTTTTTTTTTAAGAAAAATATAACTTCGGAACACAATTGTCCGGGAAGCATTCCTGGACAACTGTGTTTTTATTAATATATTTTATTATAAAAGATATTTTTTATGAACTGTGGGTATTCTACACAGGAGACAGTCTTGTTCCTACCATTTTATTTTTCTCACACATTAATTTTCTTTTTTATTATCTGGACTGTACGAGATACTGGGCCGAGTAAGGAGTTCGGTTACCGGCCCACGACCCCTTTCTTTACCCTTTCCCCAATAAAACTTAGAGGAGAAAAGTGGGGTTAGTGGGGTACGTGGGAAGAGAGGGTGGAGGAAAACAAGGATAATGGAGACACGAGCAGTTAGGAAGAGGGCCTATAAAGGGCCCTGGGACACGAAGAGTAAGCAGGTTCACAATTTTGGTAGGAAAGTCGAGTTAACTGCCTTAAAGGTTAGCCCAGAATATTCTTGCCGAGAACATTACGATTAATGGGCTCACCTTAAGAGTACGATACTGCATAATCTGTTAAAGCCCTACGCGGTGTTCCACCAACGCACACTTGGGCTTGAAGGGCTGTGTACTCTCCACATCTTGGGTCAGGAAGGTGGTAGGATCATCGGCCCAATACCCATGATTGCTTAAGCCCTACACAGTGTTCTCCCCAAGCACGCTCGGGCTTGTAGGGCTGTGGACTGTACGAGATATTGGGTCGAGTAAGGAGTTCGGTTACCGGCCCACGACCCCTTTCTTTACCCTTTCCCCAATAAAACTTAGAGGAGAAAAGGGGGCTTAGTGGGGTACGTGGGAAGAGAGGGTGGAGGAAAACAAGGATAATGGAGACACAAGCAGTTAGGAAGAGGGCCTATAAAGGGCCCTGGGACACAAAGAGTAAGCAGGTTCACAATTTTGGTAGGAAAGCTGAGTTAACTGCCTTAAAGGTTAGCCCGAAATATTCTTGCCGAGAACATTTGGCGCCCACCGTGGGGCGGCGGTAAAACTTTTCCCGCCGACCACTCATTTTTCCTCCAACACATCATGATGACACGACAAAATACCGGCAGAGCTTACGCAGGAAACGGAGATGATGCCTCAGAGACCACCCCGGAAACTGATAATCCGGTACTGCAAAGGATTCTGAGGAGGATAGACCAGTTGCAGGAACAGAACCAGACCCTTCAAGAACAAAACCAGACGTTGCAAACACAGGTCACTACTCTGGCAAAGGGACGGGCCGAGGAAGACATACCGGAGGGGGATACGGGAGAATTCCACCCGTTCTCGATGGAGATCGCAGAAACCCCTTACCCCCCCCCCCCCGATTTTAGGGAGCCTCCTTTGAAAGACTACGACGGGACCACCGACCCCCAAGCGCACGTCACGACTTTTAAAACACAGATGTTGAAGCGAGGCTTAGGGAATGCGATACAATGCAAATAATTTTCGGGAACGCTGTTAGGAGTCGCCCTGATCTGGTTTTCACACTTGCCTCCTCTTTCCGTATCCGGCATATCAGATCTGCTGAGGAAATTCTTGGCCCAATTCTCAGCCCGAAGGTCGAGGGTGATGACTTCGGGTAAGCTCTTCAGTATTCGGTAGCGAGCAGACGAGTCCCTACGAGACTACCTCAGACGCTTTAATGATGCATCTCTGTTGGTAATAAACCCGAATCCCGAGCTCTTGGTGTCAGCTTTTGAGGAGGGGCTACAACCAGGACCGTTCAATGGATCTTTAGCGCAGAGACCGGCACAATCAATGCAGGAGATCAGAAACAGGGCAGACTACTATATCAAGAGCGAAGAGAGCAACGCAGAGAAGAGAGAAAGGTCGATCAATGAAGGACTTATTACTCAGAAAGC
Organism: Sesbania bispinosa; assembly: GCA_026901365.1. Classification (NCBI taxonomy): domain Eukaryota; kingdom Viridiplantae; phylum Streptophyta; class Magnoliopsida; order Fabales; family Fabaceae; genus Sesbania; species Sesbania bispinosa. Next base: position 451,056 of record QLOH01000019.1, read on the forward strand.
CGGCAAGGAACAAGGGCACACCTTTCAACAACAAACACGGACAAAGAGGGGTTATGACGGTCGAGGTAGGAGTTCCCGAACTAGAATAAGCTGGGACGACCATCGACGACCAGATTCCGTTAGTAATTACGGGGCGGATACATTGACACCCCTCAATACAACCAGAGCTCGGATATTGAAAGGAGTCTACCAGTCTGACCTCATCAGGTTACCACCGCAAGCAGAGGGACCGAAAGGACCAGATATGAGTAAATGGTGTGATTACCATCGAGCAAAAGGGCACGACACAGAAGATTGCTGGACACTGATGAACAGAATTGAGAGGCTCATCAAGGAATGCTATCTAGGAAGGTACATTGAGAAGAGAAAAGGGAGAGGAGACAGGGACCAGAGAAGGGATGAAGAAGGCTCGGGGTCGAAGAGGCGCAGAGATGATCGACATAAGGAAACCAGGGGTAAAGAAGAAGTCAGGGGAGTTGTAACCACAATTGCTGGCGGTTTCACCGGAGGTGGGGAGACCAGCTCGGCTAGAAGGAGGTACACTAGACAGGTGATGACCATACAAGCCGACCTGCTCGAGCAAGGGAACAACCATCCTGTGATAGCGTTCACGAATGAAGACTTCCGGGGAATTCAACCGCACCAAGATGAAGTGATGGTCATTGACGTGTTAATGGAAAAATACCGAGTTCAGAGAGTCTTGATCGACCAGGGAAGTTCAGCTGATGTTCTTTACTGGAGTGCTTTCGAAAAATTACAACTTCCCAAAGAATGTTTATTGCCTTTTACAGGATCACTAATGGGATTTGCAGGTGACTCAGTAGAGGTTAGAGGCTATCTAGAATTGATGACAATTTTTGGCGAAAGAAGAAATGAAAAGTCAATTCCCGTCGAATACCTAGTGATCAATGCACCTTCCTCTTACAACATCATCATCGGCAGATCAGCCTTAAACACCTTGGGTGCAGTAGTCTCAACAGTTCATCTCACCACGAAGTACCCACTACGAAATGGTGAAGTAGGGGTCGTGAATGCAGATCAAGAAGCAACGAGGAGATGCTACCGAGACAGTTTGAAAGTAAGAAGGAGGAATTGGCCAGTAGAGAACACAGAAGAGGGGGATCCAGCAGACAATCACAAGGTCTTTTTTGCGGAACTCGACCCCCGTGAAGACTTCTTTGAAAGAAGACCTCAGCCGACGGAAGAGCTGGAAGAAGTCCAAATAGGTGAACAAGTGGAGCAGAAGACAAAGATTAGCTCTAAACTGGAAGGAAAATTCAAGGAAGAGTTGGTGAAACTTCTAAAGGGGAATGTTGACCTCTTCGCTTGGAAAGCCTCCGATATGCCAGGTATCCACCCCGACCTTCTTTGTCACAAACTAGCAATAGATCCAAAGGCTAAACCGGTGGCACAGCGACAAAGAAAGCTTGGTGAGGAAAGACGCAGGGTCGTAGCGGCTGAGACTCAGAAATTAAAAGAGGCGGGTTTCATTCGAGAAGTCACCTACCCGACATGGCTAGCCAATGTAGTACTGGTAAAAAAGGCGAATGGGAAATGGCGCATGTGCACAGATTACACCGACCTTAACCGGGCTTGCCCAAAGGACCCTTACCCACTGCCCAACATTGACCGACTTGTGGATGGGACAGCTGGCCACAAAATCTTAACTTTGATGGACGCCTATTCGGGTTACAATCAGATCAGGATGCATCACTTGGACGAGGAACGAACCGCTTTCATGACCGGACAGTCAAATTATTATTACAAGGTGATGCCCTTCGGTCTAAAGAATGCAGGTGCAACGTACCAGAGGTTGATGGACAAGGTATTCTCCAAACAGATCGGCAGGAACTTGGAAGTATACATAGACGATATGATTGTCAAATCGATGTTAGAGTCCAAACATTTGGATGACCTAAGTGAGGTACTTGCCGAGGTCCGCAAATACCAGATGAGGTTGAACCCACAAAAATGCGCTTTTGGAGTGCAGTCAGGAAAGTTTTTGGGTTTCATGCTTACTGAAAGGGGAATAGAAGCCAACCCGGATAAGTGCGGAGCTATTGTGAACATGAGGAGCCCAGCAACAGTAAGAGAGGTACAACAGCTTACTGGTCGGATGGCAGCTCTATCTCGTTTCCTTTCCAAATCCGGAGAACGTGCCCTGCCCTTCTTTAAATGCACGAGGAAGAACGAGAAGTTCATTTGGTCAGAAGAATGTGAAGAAGCCTTTCAAGAGTTAAAGAAGTTCTTATCCCGGCCCCCCATCTTGATCACACCAACTCCAGGTTTACCCCTATTACTCTACATTTCAGTTAATAATGATGTCGTCAGCACGACTTTAGTGCAGGAAGTGGATGGAGAGCAAAAACCCGTCTACTTTGTGAGTAGAGTACTACAAGGGCCCGAGAAGAGGTATCAAAAGATCGAAAAGCTAGCCTTGGCGGTAGTCACTTCGGCCAGAAGGCTACGCCAATATTTCCAAAGCTTTAGCATCATAATCAAGACAGATCAGCCCATCAAGCAGGTGTTGCAGAAGTTGGATCTGGCAGGTCGGATGGTCAGTGGAATTATCAGAATTCGATATAACTTTTCAACCCAGGGGACATATCAAAGCGCAAGTACTTTCGGATTTTTTAGCCGAACTTTCTGCCCAGGAGGAGAATGATCTAAATTCAAAGAGGCAGACATGGGTCTTATCCGTGGATGGAGCATCCAATTTGAAGGGCAGTGGAGCAGGAATCGTACTAGAAGGACCAGGTGGAGTGTTGATAGAGCAGTCCTTAAAGTTTGAATTGAGGGCGAGCAACAATCAAGCAGAGTGTGAAGCCCTGGTAGCAGGCCTAACTTTAGCAAAGGAAATGAACATCTCGGACATCCAGGTGAAGAGTGACTCACAGTTAGTAGTTGGTCAAGTCAACGGCGAGTTCCAGGCAAAGGATGCATAGCTAGGTAAGTACCTTTCCCAAGTTAAAAAGTTAATACATAATTTTTTGTTCGTTGAGTTGCAGTACGTGCCAAGGGATCAAAACTCCCGAGCTGATCTGCTATCCAAGTTGGCAAGCACCAAGAAACCTGAAAACAATCACTCAGTCATTCAAGAGACGTTACAGAAGCCCACTGTGGAAACACAAGAGGAAGTCTGGTGCATTGATCAGGTAGCAGAATCTTGGATTGACCCCATCCTTCGCTACTTGACCGATGGTTCTCTCCCTGAGAACTTGGAAGCAACCAGAAAGATTCAAAAGGAGTCAGCTAAGTATGCAGTCATCGGAAATCTGCTATTCCGAAGAGGCTTCTCAACCCCACTGCTTAGATGTTTGAGTACCGAGCAGAGCAGGAAAGTCATGACCGAAGTCCATGAGGGAGTATGTGGAAGCCACATGGGAGGGGGATCTTTAGCACTGAAGGTGCTTAGAGCCGGGTACTATTGGCAGAAAATTAGGCAACACTGCATTCAATTCGTGAAGAAATGTGATAAGTGCCAACACCATGCAGATCTTCATAGAGCCCCTCCTGTCGACTTAGGGTCCATTTATGCACCTTGGCCCTTTGCAATATGGGGAGCTGACATCATTGGCCCTTTCCCTCAGGCTCCGGGTCAGGTCAAGTTTCTACTAGTAGCTATTGACTATTTCACAAAATGGATCGAGGCAGAGCCCCTAGCCGCCATAACAGAAGAGAAGGTCAAAAGATTTTATTGGCAAAAGTTGGTATGTCGATTTGGAGTTCCAAATCGGATTATTTCTGACAATGGCACTCAATTTGTTAGTCGGGCAGTTCAAACCTTTTGTAGGGAACTCGGTATACATCTGGTTTTCTCATCTGTTGAACATCCCCAAACCAACGGTCAAGCAGAGGCAGCGAACAAGGTCATCTTGAATGGATTGAAGAAAAGATTAGATGAAGCAAAAGGAAGATGGGTCGAGCACTTACCCCAAGTCCTATGGCCATATCATACAACTCCTCACACCTCTACACATGAAACCCCGTATCGATTAGTGTACGGGACTGGAGCAATGATTCCAGTAGAGATCGTGGAGCCAAACTTGAGAAGCATGACGTACGCAGAAGAGGAAAATGAAGTCGGCAGAAGAGCAGAACTGGACCTAATAGATGAAATAAGGGAAATGGACCACATCAGAGAAATAGCTACCAAAGAAAGAGCGGCCAGAAAATACAATTCAAAGGTTGTTCCGAGAAGTTTTCAAGAAGACGACTTGGTAATGAGGAGAGCTTTAAAGGATGGAACTGCAGGAAAGTTAGCTCCCAACTGGGAGGGGCCTTTCCGAGTCAAAACAACAAAAGGAAAAGGAGCATATAAATTGGAGACTTTGGAGGGAAGGGAAGTACCTAGGACCTGGAATGCGGGTAATTTACGTTTCTACTACAGTTAAACTAGGATGAAGTTCTTTTTTCTTTTTGTGTTTTTTGACTGTATTTTCCATTTTGTAGTACTTAGTTAAATAGGCTGTGAGTTGGTTTTTAGGAAGTAGAAAGTTCGCTTTGCTTTTATATGTAAGGTAGTTTGCTTTCCTATGTAACGACTAGTGAGAGGAAGACTTCTTTGCTCTCAAGTCAGATAGTTTTATTTGTAATAGTTAGGATCAATGATCAGAATAAAAGTAGACGAGCACTCTTTTCTCTCCTACCCTGGGAGAGTTTTTAATGAGGCTCTAGTTGTTATATCCTGGTATGATAAAGCATTGCCTTTGAAGACTCCTTAACCAAACCATCAAAATTCATTTTGGAAAACTTCATTAAGTTACTGACTTCTAAAAAGCATCAGTAACAGGTCGACTTCAAAAAGCATCGACCCGAGAATTTCACTAAGTTACTGACTTCTGAAAAGCATCAGTAACAGGTCGACTTCAAAAAGCATCGACCCGAGAATTTCACTAAGTTACTGACTTCTGAAAAGCATCAGTAACAGGTCGACTTCAAAAAGCATCGACCCGAGAATTTCACTAAGTTACTGACTTCTAAAAAGCATCCGTAACAGGTTGACTTCAAAAAGCATCGACCCGAGAATTTCACTAAGTTACTGACTTCTAAAAAGCATCAGTAACAGGTTGACTTCAAAAAGCATCGACTCGAGAATTTCACTAAGTTACTGACTTCTAAAAAACATCAGTAACAGGTCGACTTCAAAAAGCATCGACCCAAGAATTTCACTAAGTTACTGACTTCTGAAAAGCATCAGTAACAGGTCTACATCAAAAAGCATCGACCCGAGAATTTCACTAAGTTACGGACTTATGAAAAGCATTAGTAACAGGTCGACTTCAAAAAGCATCGACCCGAGAATTTCGCTAAGTTACTAACCTCTAAAAAGCATCAGTAACAGGTCGACTTCAAAAAGCATCGACCCGAGAATTTCACTAATTTACTGACTTCTAAAAAGCATCAGTAACAGGTCGACTTCAAAAATCATCGACCCAAGAATTTCACTATGTTACCGATTTCTGAAAAGCATCAGTAACAGGTCGACTTCAAAAAGCATCGACCCGAGAATTTCACTAAGTTACTGACTTCTAAAAAGCATCAGTAACAGGTCGACTTCAAAAAGCATCGACCCGAAAATTTCACTAAGTTGATTAATCTACCTGCTAAGTCCACAAGGCGCTGATACAAAACTTGCTGATATAATCGCCAAAATCAAAGATTTCAATCGAAAATATTCTTAAGTTACTAAGTGCAACAGAAAATAGTGAAGATCTTTATCAAGTCCTTGGTTGCATCTGTTTTTAAGCCAAGTGATAAAATCCAAGTTTTCAACTTGGTTAAGTTCGGGAAGCTTGAGAATTAAATAAGCATCACATTCCAGCATAGAAAAGGTAAAGTTCATTAACATAAACTTACTGAGCAAATAAATTACAAGTTTTAAAAACAGAAGGCATTAGAAACTTAAGTACTAAAGCTACTCCTCGTCATCTTCAGGATCATCCACCAATTGCCCTTCCACGATCTTCTTAAAAATTCCAGCCCCTTCAACATCCACTGTCGGGTTCAAGACCTTCACCTGATCAATCGCCTTATGAAAACCCCGAGCATGTTGAATTGCAATCTCTTTCTGCAGGGCATCAAGGTCGACGTCCAGCTTAGCCTTCTCTTCTGCAAGTTGCTTTTTCTGCTCAATGGCCTCTGATAAGTCTTGGCCTAACATTTTCTTCTCGGCCACAGCATCATCCAAGTCCTTCTTTAACTTAACATGCTCAGCAGTAGCAGTGGAGTGTTCAGCTTCTAACTGCGCATACTTCACATCAGCAACTTTCTTCTCATTCTCTGCCGCAGTCAACTTAGTCTTAGCATCAAGAAGAGATTGCTCAAGCAAAGCTATGGTTTGGGTTGATGACTCAGTAGCCTTGAGTTTCACAGTCAGCTCTTGTATTTTCAGGGCACGATCTTTCAACTCCTTGTCCACAGAGTTCATCCCATTGTCGAAGCAGTAGCCAAAAAATGCAGTCTGCATCCCCATGCTCATCAGCTACTTTCCAACATTGCGCATCCCAACCTTATTCACCCGAGACCGATCTTCCTTCTTATTGAACTCCCGCGCAATGATCTGATCAACAGGGAACCTCTGGTCGAAGATGGAGTTAACTTCACCACCATCAGGGCCTTCAAAATTATTAAATAGGGCCCACCACTTATCATTCAAGAGAGGGGGAAGTGAAGCAGAGGCCGAAGGTTGAGTGCTCGGTTGTGTGGTAGCACCAGTCTGTTTCTGAACAAATGAGGGATTAGCAGCGGATTGGGGGTCGGGGACTGACAAAGTCGTCCTCACAGCAATTTGTTTCTCTTCAGTAGGTTTGATTTTGGACTGGGAATCACCTTGAGTGTCCAGTTTTTGTTTCTTCCTCCTTTCAGTAGTCGAGACAGCAGGTTGATTTTCATTTGGTTGGAAACCCGGATCCCCCCCAGCTTTCTTCAACCAGCGCCTCATGGCTTTTTCGTCCACGAGAACCCGAGGAACCTCAGCTTTTGGAGGCATCTTATCTGCGACAGAGAGATAAGGTTAGTTACAATAAAATAGGCGGAACATCAGGAAATAAAAATAAAATTTTTATTTTTGAATACCCAGTGACTGGCGCAGCCGGGCTGGGAGATCTTCGTTTTCCAGTAAAAAGCCACAATCAATGGGGGCTTGGTTGCGGAGGAAAGCTACATATATTTTCTCATCAAAGGATAAGTGATTGAACTTGAACCCGGGAACCCTCCTCGGCTCCAGGGACCAAAACAAAGGAAAGTGAGGTGTTCCATCCTCACCCACAAGAAGGTTAGACATCGCCCCAGAACCCCTAACTTTAAAAAATTTTTGTTTCCATTTTTTGTAAGATGAAGTATAGGCACTTAAAATCCCCTTATGAGGAATACTATTAAATGAAACCCATCCGACCTCATCTCCAGTAGGAAGTTTGACTTGGAAGAAACTAAAAAAATTTTCCAAGGATAGAGTCGTCTTGTAGAAATGGCAAAGAATTTGGTAGCTCCGAACAAAAGCCCAACTGTTGGGGTGAAGTTGGGAAGGAGGTATGTTAAGAAATCGGAGCAATTGTTTCTCAAAATTAGAAAAAGGTAGTAGAAGATGTAGTTTTAGGAGAAATGTATCATACATGTATGTGAAGGGGGCGGAGGAACCTTGTTCAGGCGTACTTAGGCAAATAAGCTCGTCTTTCTGGCAGGGGTCGAGTATAATTAATTGTTCAGAAGCCGGACTGGAAACATGAGTGGACCTACGAAATCGTTCTATGGCAAGGAGAGTAGTATACTCGGAACCATGAGTATATGCTTCAGTAGAAAAGGTTTTATAAATTTTATAAATGGGCAAGTTCATTTCCCCCTCAAATAGATCTTCGAAATCACTCTCTGTTTCCTCAGAATCATTTATCATTACTACAGGAATTTGGCCCGCGTTTGGGGGTGGGTTATCACCTAATAAAGAGGAAAACGAACTAGAGGAAGTATATAGGATATCTGTTGCAGCAGACATCGTGAATTACGGTCCTAAAAAGAAGGACAGGTGTAGGGGAATGGCTGAATGGGATGGGGGAGTGGGGTAGGAGGAGGGGGTAGGGGGAGGGTAGTTTGGGGATGAAAAAAGTAGGGGGGGTGGGAATAGCAAAAATAACGGTGTGAAAAGTAATGGTCTGTTTGTTGTGCGGCATAGATAGGTCTAGACCAATTTCGGGCTTTGGGCGAAATAGTAACCTAACAACAAATTAAGGGGCATCTCTGAAAACAATAAATTTTAATGGCCTAACAGGATATTGCCGGTGCACAAAATGCTACAACCAACACGTGTCCTTTTATAAATTTGGGTACCGGTACACAAATTTGTGTACCGTAGAAAGCACCACAACTCATATAATATAATTTTTTTTCTATCTCTATCAATTATATCACTTATCACATCACATAACATATCTTATACTTTTTTATTTTCTCTCAATCTCTCTCCATTTGTATATACTTGTTATATGAAAAATCATTTCTCTAATTACTAACTAATGTGTTTATGCATACTTCACACGAGATATTATTGAGAAATTGAATTAAATTGAGTTAAAAAAATATATTATCTAAAATTTCAAATTGTGTATAAAAATGTATTATAAGTTAAATAAAAAAATTAATTACAATATTTATATTTAGTCTTATAACTAAATTTTAAATTTTAATATGTTTTTATGTAAATTATTCATTCATGTGTAAGAGAATATAACTTTATAATTTAAATATTAAAACAATTTTATTTAGATATTATCAACCCAAAATTTAATATTTAGATTTATTATTAATATAAAAATGCATCATATGCTAAATTAAAATTTACTCCGACAACTTAAACTTAAATTTTAATGTGTTTTCATGTAAAATGTTCTTTCCCGTATGATAAATTCTTAATTTATAATTTAAATATGAATAAATTTTCGTCTTATTATGTTATTATGTCTACATCTATATTTTAGATATGAACATAATTAATGTAAGAACCTTATTCATATATAATAGAAGGATTTGATTTTATTGTTAATGTAGAAATTGCAATATTTATATTTACCCTAACTTAAATTTAAATTTTAATGTGTTTGATGTAAATTGTTCATTCCTATGTATAATTATAATTTAAATATTAATAAAATTTCATATAGATATTATCAACCCAAAATTTAATATTTATATTTTATGTTAATATTACTTATCCAATTATTTACATATTAATGTGTTTCTCTATACATTTTCCATTTTGTATGAATTTTTTTACCCTATAAGTCAATTATTGATAAGTTTTCTTGTAAAACTTATTAAAAGTAATATGTTATGAGTGACTTTATTTGAATATATTCATAATAATGTACTTGCTTCAAAAATAACATTATTATAAATAAGGATTATTTCTCAATTTAAATTTTTAAAAATAATTATAAGAATGATGATTAGATAAGTATATTTCAAAAAAATGATTAAGTAAGTACATAAAAGAAATGATACTATTGTATTTCAAATAATTCTCAATAAAATATTTAAAAGCATATGATTTTTTTCTTATTTAAAAAGTATATATAATTTTGTGATCTGAATATATTCATATGTTTTTTTGTAATTTAAATATTAATAATTTTTTAAATAAACATTAATGTTTTTTATATAAAATATTTGTCTTTGTGTGCTATATTTTTATTTAAGTTGTTATATTTTTATATATTTACTTCTATTATTTAGATATTCTTTCGATTAAAATTTTGTTCATATATGATGTAAGTATTTTTTTCCTATAATATAAATTATAATTTTAATATGTTTTTATGTAAATTGTCCTTTCTCGTATGATAGATTCTTATTTTATAATTTTGATATAAATAAATTTCTGTGTTATTATGTTTCCATATATATTTACATCTATAATTTAAATATAAACATGATTAATGTAAAAACCTTATGCATATACAATAGAAGTATTTAACTTTATTATTAATGTAAAATGCATCATAAGCTAAATAGGAAAATAATTATAATAATTATATTTACACTTATAACTTAAATTTAAATTTTAATATTTTTTATGTAAATTGTTCATTCTCATGTAATAGAATCTTACTTTATAATTTAAATATTAAGAAATTTTCATGTAGATAAAATCAACCAAAAATTTGGTGTTGATAATTCACCATACAATTTTTGAGTGTGTTTGGTAAAATTAGTTGAAAAGCTAACTGAAAGCTTAAAAACTCGTTGAAAGCTTAAAGCTAGCTGAAAGCTTAAAAACTATTGAATGTGTTTGGTAAAACTAGTTGAAAATGGTAAAATGACATTTAAGAACAACATTAATTATTAAATAATGATAAGTGAGGGTGGTTGGGGGCTAAACTTGTAATTAATTTTAAGCTAGTAGCTGAAAATTGGAGCTTTTTTAAAAAAGCTACCCTAAGTAGCTTTTTAAGATAAGCTTGTAGCTACCCAAAAAGCTATCTTCCCAAACACTGTTGAAATGGTTTCAGCTATTATTTTTAACTTTCAGCTAGCTGAAATGACAAGTCAAACACACTCTTTATATAATCAATTAAATGGAGTAGTTTTAAGTGAATTGGATATTTAAATTTTGAAGTAGTCATTATAAGATGATTTATGGTTTTATTTTTTAGAGTAACGTGTTGGGAACACTCTCAAATTACATATTGATAATAAATATGTTGGCTATCAAACCACTCACTTTACACATGTGGAGACACAACCATAAGTTTTTCTCCTTTTCTTTTTTTTTTCTTTGTTGTCCGTCCGGCCCCCTTCTCTATTTTTTTTTAATTTTATTATTCCTATTTATTGTAATTTTTCTCCAAATTTGTTGAAGAATGACTTAATTTAGTAAAGACACGTGTCCCTACTTTCCATAGAATAAGGTTGAATTATTAATTAATGTATTCTTACATAACATATTTATCCTTGTGTGGTATATTTTTACTTAGGTTGTTATATATATATATATATATATATGAGAAAAAGGATTGTGCATTGACAGTGTAAAAAGTTTTATATTGACAATTAATCACAACCCTTAATTTAGGGTAAGTTTGTTAACTTTATTAATTAATATTTTAAAAGTCATATAAATGAAGAATCATGATTAAACGTCAATGTAAAACTCTTTTACACTGTCAGTGCATAATAATTTAACTCTATATATATACTTCTATTATTTAAATATTCTTCCATTTAAAATTTTATTCATATATGATGTAAATATATTTTTAATATTTTTATGTAAATTGTTTTTTCCCGTGTAATAAATTCTTACTTTATAATTTAATATGAATAATTTTTTGCGTTATTATGTTTCTATGTATATTTACATCTATAATTTAGATATCAACATGATTAATGTAAAAACCTTGTTCATTTGTTTTCTTTAATAAATAAATACACTTCATTTGGTGTTGATTTGCCATACAATTTTTATATAATCAATTAAATTAAGTAGTTTGGAGGGGATTGGACATTTGAATTTTGATCTGGACATTATTAGGTGGTTTATGGTTATTTTTTCAACAGTAATGCACTGAGAACACTCTCAAATTACATGTTGATAATAAATATGATGATCAACTAACCACTCACTTTTTTTTGTAATTAAAAATTTAAGGTGAGGGGATAGTGCCTCAGTCCAAGGCAGGAAAAGCCTCCGGGCTCAAAATACACTTACAAAGGTAAGTACATTTACCTCACCCCAAGAGTGTGTTTGTGAGTTGAATTTTGGAGGAAAATGGATGGAAGGGGAAGGTTTATTGGAGGCTCTTCCCCTTTTATGTTTGGGAGTTTTGATTCTCACAAATGCATTTTACAAAATCTTCCTCTCCTCTACTCTCCTTCCATTTCCTCTCCAATCATTTTCTTGCCCTCCCCTTTAAACTCACAAACACACCCTAAGGAGACGAGTAGGGGTCCAAACATGCGATCTGTCATGTGCGAGACCCTGTATTTCTCCACTCAACCACCCCCTTGGAGTTACTAACCATTCACTTTACATATCTCGAGACACAATCATCAGTTTATCTCCTTTTCTTTATTTCTTTGTTGCACGGTCTCTTTTTTCATTTTTTAATTATTTTTATTTATAGTAACTTTTTTTTAAATTTGTTCAAGAAGGATTTAATCGGGTAAAAATATGTATTCCTACTTTTTATTGAATGGGGTTATAATCTATCTATCTATATTCATATCTATATCTATATCTATATCTATATATCTATCTATATAGTAAAATTAATTTAAACATTACTATTAATGTTGTATTAATGAAATATAACTTATGGAATATTAAACATCTCTTTCAATTAATTTACATTATATAATTAATATTATTAAATATTTTAACTATTATATATAATATATTGAATATTATGACAAAGATTAAATTCTAAATGTCAAATACTCATAATTAATTATATTAATTTTAAGTTAATTAATGAATTATTTAATCTTATAATTTACTATAAATTTGATTTAATATTTATAGGTCACAACTACTTATGATTATATTCTTAATTTCAAAGATATATAATAGTTATTCTAATTTTTAATGTAAAATCATCGATATAATGTTTTATAATTATACTAAAATCCTAAATTAAACTAATTCATATTATTTAAATGTTCTAAGAATTATTTGAAATAAATTAAAATATATATATTAAGTAAATTTGAAAATAGAACTTGAATATTATGTATAGAATATTTAGAAATAAAATAAATAATTTAACCATATTTTAGTATTGAAATAATTTTGTAGGTTTTGTTTATCATTTATAATCAATTATTAATACATATATATATAGTAAAATTAACTTAAACATTACTATTAATATTGTATTGTTGAAATATAACTTTTAGAATATTAAACAACTCTTTCAATTAATTCATATTATATAATTAGGATTATTGAATATTTTAACTATTATATATAATATATTAAATATTATGACAAAGATTAAATTCTAAATTTCAAATACTCATAATTAATTATATTAATTTTAAGTTTTTTTATAAGCATATATTAATTTAAGTTAAATGAATTATTTGATCTTATAATTTACTACAAATTTAATTTAATATTTATAGGTCACAACTACTTATGATTATATTTTTATTTTCAAAGATATATAATAGTTATTCTAATTTTTAATATAAGATCATCGATATAATGTTTTATACTTATACTAAAATCCTAAATTCAACTAATTTATATTATTTAAATGTTATAAGAATTATTTCTAAATGTCAAATACTCATAATTAATTATATTAATTTTAAGTTAAATAAATTATTTGATATTATAATTTACTACAAATTTGATTTAATATTTATAGGTCACAACTACTTATGATTATATTTTTAATTTTGAAGATATATAATAGTTATTCTAATTTTTAATATAAAATTACCGATATAATGTTTTATAATTACACTAAAATCCTAAATTCTACTTATTATTTAAATGTTATAAGAATTATTTAAAATAAGTTAAAATATAGATATTAAGTAAATTTGAAAAATAAAGCTTGAATATTATCTAGAGAATATTTAGAAATAAAATAAATAATTTAACCATATTTTAGTATGGAAATAATTTTGTAAGTTTTGTTTATCATTTATATTCAATTAATATTTAATGTATTTAAAATATTCTATTAATATAAAATTATATTTCAATTTCTCATTTTTATGATGTGTTCTTTATTATTCCATTGTTTTCAGTTTTTATACATAAAATTATTTCTTTATTATAAATATACAAAAAAATTATTATCATCATTAGTTTTTTAAATAGTGAAAGATGAAATATAAATACATATATTAAACATAACTATATTAGTATGCTTCTCTGTATAGACATGCAACACACAACCTAAATTCTTTACACTTTTAGTGATTCTTTATAATTTTTTCCAAGAAAAAAGATGTGAGCATCGTACTGCACATTACATTTAACACGCCTAATATCATTCAATTTACATATAATATTTAATTATATACTGTCCAATGCTAAGATAGTGGTGAGATAAAATGATGGATCTGTTAGCATTATGCTTATTTTTTTTATATTGTTCATTCAATACTTTTTAACTTTTCATATAAAATAAATCATATTTAACTTTTTATCTTTTCATCTTCAATATTATATGGTATCTTTTCATCTGCCCAAGTTAATTATGTCGTAAATGATAAAGAGGATCAACGACAAAGCAAGCAGTCTCCCTCACAACACATTCATCCAGAAGATCCTTTTTCATTTTAAGGTGTTCATTCACAAAACACCCATGCACAAAGCACCTTCATACTTCTCTGTGAGCAACATCAGGGTTATGGACATCGAGGTTACAACACCTGAATCTGAGCTAACCATTCTCATGGGCTTGGCATATCAGAAAGTTGAGACAACTGGAAGAACAACTCTTGATCTCTTGGAGAAATGAGCTGAGAGGAGATCCAAGAAGAGGAGAGTTTGAGCAAGACTAGGTTGAGTCTAAAGTGCATACACCAAAGAAATAAGCAAAAGTTGTTAAACCTAAGCTTAAGTCTAAGGTGGTTAGGGCCAAGCTAAGAAAATCAGATGATGAAGATCTTCAAACCATCACTCAGTTGAGGAGTTCTGAAGCTGCACCTGCTGCTCAACTGAGACAGTCTGGATAGGTTCAGACAAGTGTCCTAGGGCATTATGAAGAGCCTCAGAAGGCTACTGAGGGACCATCCAATGTTGAAAATTTTCCTACCTCAATTCCAGAGGGACAATCGCCTATACAAAAAAATGGATGATCAATAGAGTGTGGCTATATCTTCTGATTCTGAGAAGACCATAGATGCAATGCCATTTGCTGAAAGCCATCCAGATCCGGAATTACAAAAAATTGTTTCTATTGCACTTGAAATAGAAAAGGAAGAGTTGGAGAAGCTGAAAGAACAAGAAGCTCATGGTTATGCTCTTGCTGTTGATGCACGACAAACTTACTTAGCTGATGTTCAAGCTTAGAGGGATGAAGCCAACAAGAAGAATAGGAAGGTTAAGAGGTCAACACATAAAAAGAAGGAAAAGCTTCTATCCTCTATCCAAGAAGCTTCTCCTACTATAATGATGACCAGAAGAGCAAGTGTTGGTCAAGCTAAAGCTATTAAGCTTCAAGAATCCGTTGTGATAGAGATGAAAAAGGAGAGCAAGGAGGAAAGGAAAATAAACCAAGAGCTGAAGAACTTGGAGGATCAAAAGATTCAACAAGCCCAACAACAAAAGAGACCCAAGCTGATTCTAGGTAATGTGAGTCCTTCATCCTCTAAAGAGGAACTCACTAAACCTCAGACTACAAAGTATCTAACGTTAAAGGGTTGTCAGAACAACCCAAGAACCTTCCACCCCCTCTCGTTGAAGAAAAGAAATCCATGATCATTGGAGGTTAGGCTGCAAAGTATAAGCATGTTGTGGAGAAAATAAATTTGAGTGGCAAAACATATGATCCAGCAGTTACTCAAATATCAGACTATAGAAGGAGACTGGCTGCTGAAGTCCCACATAAGTCTTATCCAGTTCCCTTGGAGGATAGGTTAAGAATTCCTTAGTTCTCTTGTTTAAGGGATGAACTAGCCTACTTCAGGGATCAGCCTCCTCTGGTGGATATTAGGACCCATATAAAGCTGGATTCTGCTAATGATGCTTATAAGAGGTGGACTTCAGACTGGGTAGAATATGAACTTTATCTGCCTACTCAATTGTAGAAAATAAGGCACGGAGCACCAAGACCTGAGCATGAGTTGAAGTAGATTAATCCCTTTGAGCATGAAGGCAACTTGGTGGATGACGAAGATTGGTTCCTGGTTAAGAAGTTGGAGACTGAAGCTGAATTTGTTAATCAACACATCATCAGAAGCAAAGGAGAAAGGGTTTTCCAACCACCCTTGCCAGTCAACATGCTTCCTAATACCTACATCTGGGTAATGCCAAATAGATTGATATTCCTTTCAAGGAATCTGACAAGCTGAAGGGGAAGAAATTTAGAACAAGCTCACTAGAGGGTCCTCTGAAGCCTTTAACTTCAGAACAATGGGAGAAGATCATGAAGAAAGAAGGGTTGACACTGAATATAAATGGGTTTGGACATCATATTGGAACATTAGAGAGCAGGTTGCAACTGCTGCAAACCCTAATCCTATGGATTTTCCACCCCATGAGTTTCAAATCCATAAAGGTCCCGTCTCTCAACAATGGATCAACTTTAGATACATCCACGAGAAATTTCTTATGGTAGACTTTCCCTATGAAGATTGGCAGGTCCTAAAGAAAACTAATAACTGGTATATCAATCTAGTATTTCATGAACCTGAAGGCAATGTCTTTGAGGAGAATGAAGCTCTGAAGAAAAGGTTGGAGTACTTGGAAGAATTTTAGGCTCAATTAATTAGAAAAGAAGATCAACTCATGGCTCAACAAGTAAGTATTAGGGCTGATAATGAAGACTTCAAGAGTGCAATCCTATCTGAAATTTCCAAGACAAAGGATTCACTATTAGAAGTAATTAAGGAGGCTCTTTTGAAAAAGCCTGAGTGGTTAACTTGTCTATGTTGTTACCAGTGTCATCAAATAAAATAAGCTTTATTCAGACAATCTCTACATATGTTCATTTTTAATGCTTTATGTTTTGATACATGTTTGATTTGAATTTTTTTTATTGCTCTAATACGTATCATGCTCTGATAATTTATTTAATGCTCTAATATATTGCACTACATTTTTTTTGCTTTGATTACTCTTTTGATTGATGACAAAATGGGGAGTTATATCTCTAACCTAAATATGGGAGAAGTGTGCAGTTTAGGGGGAGCTATCAAGAGGAGCAATTTGAGAAAGGAAGAAAATTGAAGAAAAGTAATCTAACTTAGGGGGAGCCATCATAATTTACATCTTATTTGATTTTATTCGCTCTGATCTTTTTTAAAGTCAGATTTAGTTTAATTGAGTTTGTCATCATAAAAAAGGGGGAGAATGTTGAGTCTCAAGACCTTAAAAAGTCTAAGACTCCCCATATCAGAATTTTGATGATAACAAACTTAAACAAACTTAGCTATGCTTCACTAGAAATATAACAAGGTCTTTATGTACCAAACAAGGGAGCCATCTGAAGAGTAGATGTTTGAAGCATCTTGCTATCTGAAGAGGGATGTTGTCTGAAGAGTTGAGGGTCATCTGAAGCTTAAGCAATTCTTTCAGACAAAGTAAAGTCAAATATTTGTACCTCCTCACACGCAAGTTCAGAACTTAAATAAGGCAAGACAAGATCTTCCTGGTACATATTTGAAATTCATGCACAAAAGAGGAAATACTGTGCTGCAGGTCTATAGTGGTCAAAACAACACTGCCAACCTCGTACTTTCGTCAAAGATGTCTCACAATGAATTAAATAACATTAAATGTTATCTCTCAACAGATGTTTTCTATGTGACGGACCCATAAGTCTATAAATAGAGGAATGCTGTCGTGAAGCAAAGGGTAGAAGAACACATTTATTCTTTGAAGCAAAACACTACCAAAATATGTATAGATTTATACTCTGATTCATCCTTTGTACAAAACTTTCAAATCATGTGTTTAATCACAGTTACCTGTACAGTTCCTGAACTAGAACTTATCTAAAGTTCAAAGTTCATTCCTTATTTGTAAACACTTAGTTGTTTAGAGCCTAAAGAGGCTAGGTGAGCAAACAATACTTGTGCAGAGCCTGGAGATGCTAGGTGTGTGAACAATACTTGTGTAACTGAGCCTGAAGAGGCTTGGCTGTAAAAGAATACTTGTAATCTCTTGAGATTAGTGGAAAATCCAGTTGTTGTGTTAGGCACTGGGACTGGACGTAGCTCATGGTGGTTATGAGTGAATTAGGATAAATATTGTGGCTAAGTCTTCTCATCCCTCAACTCTATATATTTATCTACACTAACAAAGGGGATCTGAATTAGGTTTATAAAAGATTCTGTACTTAAGAAAATCTTAACTAGTTTAGAAAAACTCTTGTCTGAATTTCTTCAGATAAGAGATCCAACTTCGGACAACCTTCTGAAAATCTGTCTGAAATTTTCATAAACTTGCTTGTTGCTAAAATTATCTCTAAATCAGCAAAAGTTTTAATAAATACAATTCAATCTCCTTCTTGTGTTTACCCATGCATTTACGCCCTAATTTTAAAACATTAACTTTATTTCTCTATTTTTTAAAATGGTCAGAAATTGGTCCCTGCCGTTAACTAGGAGCTTTTAAGTGATGAACTGGTTAACGATCAGTCAAGTCAGCGTGCCACGTGTATTATTAAGGTCTATGGATTTAAGCACATCATAATCTTCCCAGGTGTTATTTACTTATTTGTTACTTTTAAATTAAGTGATGAGCTGACTAACGATCAACCAAGTCAACAGTGTCAGATCCGTGTTTGTCTCTACCTAACTACTCCACCATGCATCGTCTTATCCGTCCATTGTACTGGTGCAGCCTCTCTTCCCTCTCTGCGTCGCCAAGAACCACCCGCTATCCCGGTCACCGACGAGACCAACCACCACGTTGTCGTTCCTTTTCGCACACGAATCTGCATAGTCTGCACCGTTCCCTTCACTCTCCCTCTTATTCACTGTGTCGTTGTTGGCTATGACCGCACGCCGTCACCTTCCCCAATACGGCTATGCCGCCATTCCTCTAACCCATAGAGCCTCAGATCTGCTCACGGCTAAGCCACCACCAATGTCATATCGTCCTCTCAAGCGTTCGCTTCAGCCTCCAACTAGATTAACCAAGGACTTCTTCTTCTGCTTTCTCGCCGTTTCGTTCATCTATGAATTTTCACCACTGCGTTTTTTTACTTTAGGTGATTAGGGTTAGAGTTATTTCATAGTGTTAGGTTTATTGGGATTTATTTTCTTTTTAGATTTATTGGGAATTCAGACAAATAATAAATTTAACAACAAATAAAATAAATAGTCCATGTGGCAAGCTGACATGGCTTGATGTTATCCAAATCATCATTTAATAGTAGAAGGTTAACAGTGGTTAACAACAAGGACTAATTTATGATAATTTTAGAAAATGGAGGATTAAAGTCATAGGTTTTAAAATTGGGGGGACTAAAACCAAATTATGGAAATTCTTTAGGGATCAAAAACATATTTAACCCAAAAATAATGAATACAATAGAGAGATAGATGATATATTGAAAAAAATCACATTAAATTTAATGTAAATCAACACATTTATTGTATTTCTTAATGTGCGTTTTTTGTAATAAAACAAATAAATAGAATAGGATAGAGAGAGAAATTATTTTTATAATAGTATTAGTAATGATAATAAAGAAAATTAAAGTTTGATTAAAAAGAAACAAGAAAATGGTAGGAGCAAAATAATCACTTTACTGCCTCCCGTGGAGGATACTCATGATTCATGAAAAATAATCACTTTACTGAAGTGAAAATAAGAAGACTTAAAAAACACCAATAAGAAACGTGACACGTGTATTGGGGGAATTTTTTTTTTGGTATAGAGGAGGAACAATTTTAATATAGAGTAAATAGATAAATAGAATAGATAAGAGATAACTAGTGAAAATATTAAAGAATAAAATAGAGAGATAATGATATATTTGAAATAAAACTTTAAATTAATGTAAATTAACACATTTATTGTATTTCTTAATATGTGTTTTTATTTAATGAAATACATAAATATGAAAAGATAATGAGAAAATGTGTTCTAATGAATAAAATAGAGAGATAAAAGATATATTGAAAAACACCTAAAAATTAATGTAAATCAACACATTTATTGTATTTGTTCATATGTGATTTTATATAATGAAACGGATAAATAAGAGCAGATAATGAGAGAAAGTGTTTTAATACTGTCTCTCGTGATGTATACTAGTGGTTCATAAAAAATAATCACTTTATTGAAGTGGGAATAAAAAGACTAAAAAAATGCAAGTGAGAAAATGTGACACATGTCCTCGAGGATCAAATTTAAGGTAGAGAGTAAATCTATAGATAAAAATAGATAAGAGAGATAATAGGTGAAAATATTAATTAATAAAATAGAGAAATAAGTGATATATTAGAAATTAAGAACTTTAAAGTTAATGTAATGAAATAGATAAAGAGGAACGGATAATGAGAGAAAATGTTTTAAGTTAATAATTTAAAAATAAGAGTGTGACAAAAAAAGAAAAAAGAAAAAAGAAAAACAAAACTGAACTGTGGAAATGGAAGAGAGAGGGAGAGAGACTGGGAGAGTGAATAGCACACCTAATCACAACAAATAAAACAGATGTCAACCTTTTCTATGTGCTTATCATGCTCAGGAGAAATAGAGAATATTAACTATATCTTGCGTTATTGCCCCCATGCTCGTGAAATTTGGCTTCTCAATGGAATCTCATCTTCTTCAATTTTCCTGCATTAGAAAACCGCAACTTGGGTTGTGAAAATTTTAGCTGAGGAAGGGAATGGGTTGTATTTAGCTATGTTATGTTGTTATGTCGATGGAGAAATAACGTGATAGATAAATGGAGCATCCACTTTGTGAATTCTCATATTCACCAATTTGTCTCTTATTGGTCTTCCTAGTTATCTACGATGAAGCTGAGAAAGGATCAGATAAAGCTCACCTGGAAACCTCCCAGAGGTTCAACTGTGAAGATTAATGTTGATGCTAGTAGAAGAAGATCTCGGTTGTGTTGTAGTGTTGTTGAAGTTTTCCGCTATGCTTCATCTTCTTGGATAGCAGGTTTTTCTGGCGCTATTCACTCTGAAGATATTACTTATTATGCATAGCTCTGTGTATTGAAATATGTGGAGTTGGCAAAGTCTCAAGAAGGGGGTTGAATTGAGACGCGTTTAATCCCGTCTGAAAATTTAAAACTTTTTTCTTGCTCTGATTCTCAAGTCTTTCAACTTGGATGTTAGAGTTTTAGTCACTGTCAGAAGCAATAGTATCTGAGAAAATAAAAGACTTGTTCTATTGAAAATAGCTTTTGATCTTTTTACCAAGATGTTGACTGAAATAATTCAAGTTTAGATAGACTTGTTTCTGTGTTATTGCTTAAAAGATGGATTCAGTTATAAATCTCAGAAGCATTTTTACCAAAAGGCATAAGTGGATAAAAACATATAAGTGTTAGGGTCAGAAGAAAAGAACACCAACTGATTTATCCTGGTTCACCCAAAAAACCTTGGGCTACATCCAGTCCCCACACAAGGTGAGATTTTCACTAACCTCTCAAAGTTACAAGTATTCTTTTTTATCAACTGCCTCTTTAGGCAACTCACCAAGTATTCTCCTTATAGGGCCTCTCCAGGCTCCTAAGTATTCTCCATACAGGGCCTCTCCAGGCTCCTAAGTATTGATAGCAGGAAGTGTATGGATCTAGAATTGAGCAAAAACAACCGATTAGAATCAAGAACAGACAGTTAAATGGTGAAATATAACAACTGGGCAGCAACTATATTCACGCCCCAAATGACAAGAAAATGAGAGAAAAAGAAAGAAAAAGTGGAAGAGAAAGAGATGGTTTGGACGCCACTGAAGTAGGCAGCCCTCACAGCAGATAAGTCCCAGTGCTAGACGTCACTGATTCAGGAGAATCAGATATGTCTCTGGTTGGTTTGAGCAAGAACCATCAAGCCTTTTCTACTCACACTTGAGGAGGAATTTAGGCAAAATGCCTTTACTATTCATCAAAGTTGTTAAAATACAAGAGAGGAGCCTCCTATATATAGGAGTGGGAGGGGGCGACCAAGGGAAGGAAAAATACAAGAAAATAAAAGATGAGTGAAAAAGCTCTCATAATGGGATTTGATCCCATGACTCTTGGCTAAGTAGCTAAGCTAACACTTAAGCCACTAATCCCACCCAATTTAGCGCCCCACTCATTAAGAAAAGAGAAAATTACATTAAAGTCCTAATTACAAATTTAATCATAAATTAATCCTACTTTTATTAATCCTAATTAGATGGAGTCTTGTATGTTGACTTTGGTCCATGGTCAAAAGTCAATTGGTTGACCAAAGTATGGTTGACCCTTGCTTGATTCAGCTCCAAGCAATCCCAGCAGCTCCATGCTTGATCCTAGCTTCCAGCTGTCAGCTCAGAATTCTACTGACAGGCGCCATCAAGTATTCTCCTTTTAGGGCCTCTCCAAACTCCTAAGTATTCTCCTTACAGAGCCTTTCCAAGCTCCTAAGTGTTATCCTTACAGGGCCTCTCCAGGATCCTAAGTAGTTTTATAATAGCCTCTCCAAGCTTCTCCACTCAACACCACAGTCAAGAAACACTTTCTTACTTGGTGGAGGAGTTACAAAAGAATGAGATAAAGATGAAAGGTATTGTTTGAGGTTCTAACACACATTGTGTGGATAAACTATGAGGTTCTCAAGCGGTTACCATGAGTGTATGGTGACGGGTAGCTCTCTCAATCACTCAAAGAGTGTATATAAACCATTACAGTACAAGAGCAGTACCTACTACAAAATATTAGTTAAGGTAGCATACGTAGGTAGTGAGAAAAGGGATGAGAAGAGATTAAATGCAATTGCTTCTTCTATATTTCGGTCCAACTCTTCTTCTCACACTACTTCTGAGTTCAAAGTACCTATTTATAGGTTGGAAGAAGAATATAGCCATTTATAGTCGTTACTAGCCATTTTCTGACCGTTACAACACTTTTTCGTATATTTTGCCTCGTCAGCAAAAGTCAGATGCATTTGAGTCTGACTTGTACTTTCGCTTCTGAGTCTGACCAAGCAATTTGATTCTGAGTCTGACTTATGCTTCTGCTTCTGAGTCTGACTAGTTTGCTTCTAAGTATGTTTGCTTCTGAGTCTGACTGCTTCTGTCCGTGACTTGTTCTGCTTCTGTTCGTGATGGTGACATGTGTCCTCAAATGCCTCTTATGACCAAGTGCCCATGCAAAAACCGGGGTGTTGTTGCAGCCGAGTTACGATCAAGTTGTGTCCCCACATAACAATTTCTTTGCGCGAACACATGCAGAACGAATTGAAGTTGCAACTGAATTACAATGACTTCGTGTCTCTTCATGAGGTTACCATCGTGTGGCCACATGTGCACATAGAACAAAATGGAGTTGCAGCTGTCCACGTGTCCCTACATGAAGCTTTTCCTTTGTGGCCGCATGAAGGAGCAGAAGCAAAACGCTACTGCAGGTAGTGGCGTTAGCTTCGTGTCCCATGCGGGGTTTTCATGGCCAAGCAGGATCAAAACTTGGCTGCAGATGCCTTGAGATTTGATTCTTGAATTTGAGATGCTTCTTAAGATGATGAATCTTGTTGCATGTTTGATCAAGCTTCTTAACTTGATCTTGTTACCTGTATTAACGTATTTCTTCACACTTAAGCGTCTCAAATCTCACAAAACACATTAGAAATCATAAGAAGAAAAAATCTTAAGTTTGTTCTAAAGGTTTGTTATCATTAAAACCAAATCACAGAGGGTTTTGACTCTTACAATTTCCCATGTTTTGATGATGACAAACCTTTGTGAACAAAGTTAAGTTTTCTGAATTTTAACAACATATGTGGGGCAAATAGATTGAATTTTCTATGGTATAACCCTCCTCAATCCCTCAATTAAACTCCCCCTGAATTCATGCTAGCACATAATATTCCTATGACAACCTTCTAGCAGAATTCAGAAGGTGGAACATAACTCATTCATAAAAATATGCAAATTAATTTTGTTCCATCTTCTTTCTTCTTTCCCCCTTTTGACATCAACAAAAAGTGGGGTGGTAAACAAATCATATAAACTAACTTAGATGGATCAAACAATAAAAAATATATTAAGATGCATCACATAACAGAGGGTTTTGTGCAAGTTCTATATGTAACAACTTTTCAATGTCTACATGCTAGACATTGTAAGTGATCAAAATATATCAAGATGACTTGCAAGTGTAGTTAGGAGGAAAGATTTAGAAGAAACAAAGATTTAAGTATCATGAGGCAATTAGTCTTAAGCAATAATGTTTAGAAGCTAGATTATAGATGTTTTCAGTATTTTCGAACTTTTCAATATGTTTAGAAACATCTATCTAAGACATCTACTTAGAATCATTCTTAGCTTTTTCATTTTTTGGTAGACTATTCCTCAACCTTTTCCCTTTGATCTTTCTTCTCAATTTTAGCTTCAAGAGAGTTATTCTCCTAACCTCTTCTCTTCTTCCTCTTTTTTATCTTACTTTACTTTCCCATTAGAAGAAGAGATGATTTCTAGAGTATATTTGGATCCATCAAATACCATAAATGACTACTCGATTTAGTCAACACATTTGTTACACTCATGTTAGCAAGCATTATGGCTAACTCCCCCTCAAAATGGGATGGTTCTACTTGTATTTCTATAGTCATTTATTTAACAACTAAGTGCAGAATATTTCTTAAGTTCACAAGGATCCTTTCTTGAATCAAGTTTAGAATTATTCTATACTCGCTCCAAAGCCACATATTAAAATCATAATCATTTAAATATGGCTCTTTCTTTTCCTCTTTAACCTCTCCTTTATCTGAGTTTTTCTAGATTTTTGAAGGATAAAGTAAGCTACATTCAAGCTCTAACAACTTAATGTTTCATTATGAATATGAAGTTTGGTTATCACTTACTTCATCCTCTAAAGAACTTAAAGAACTTAGTGAAGACCATAAAATAAGCATGCAACTCTCATGTGATTAGTCATTAAGAATGGAAGATTTATATGATTTCTTTGACTGATGTAGTAGATTACTAAGGGATCTTGCTCTAAAAATTTAAAGTTCCTATACATATAATATTTGTGTAAACATATAACTTTTGCAACAACTTTTTATACTCTTAATCTTGACATACCTAAAATCAACTAACACATTGTCATACATAGATCCTCAAGTGAGTAACATATGATGGTGGACATTAAATCAAGTCTATGGCAAGGTGCACTCACCATCCTAAGATAGTTTGGTTCTTCTACCTTGAAGGATATGATCTATGCAAACATCTCTAAAAATGGGATAATGTCTCATTCTTAATTTATTATAACAGCAAGATAAACACTTTCCCATCTTTTCTTGGCTTATACCTATGAGTTTTGAAGGAATTATGATTTGAAGATAAAGGGCATGACTTCTAACTTCTATTCTTCACTTTCCTCTTAGTACCCTATTTCAAAAGGATATCATTCTTTTCTAATCCAGAATGTTGGTCACATTTCCATCAACTAACCTTGGTATTTTATCATTTATTTATCCAATATTCCAAATTATATGTTTCATATCAATTTGCAACAACAGTTTAGATTTGATATATCATAACCCACCACAAATTGGGAACAAGAGTACTTTGTCCAAAGTCTCAATGTCATAAGATCATATTTCACTACTTTTCTAGCATATAGCCTTAGTTTTTGAACAAGTACTGTTCTAATATTTTCTCACAATAAACTACATCACTTGAGCTTTCCAAAAGCAACAAAAATCATCTCATTTGGATAACTATAGCTAAGAATATTCCAACTTCAAGTTTCTGCACAATACCAGAAAATGTTACTGACATAGTCACTTTAATTTGTACTTGTGAGTTATTCCAAGTTCATAAAAATATGAAATTTTACCACAATAAACTAGGCATCACAAGCTTTCCAATCATATAAATATGATTCCATTTAGAGTTTTCTATCCAGAGATATGAACAACTGAAGTTGACTGGGCTATAACAGAATCCTTATTGTGACGGATCTTATTTTCTATTCACTGTGATTAATCTATGCGAAATTCAGAGATTTAATTTCATCAAACCACAATACATTATCTTTCAAATCCAACTGGTTTCATATGAAAAGGATTTTTCAAGCTCCAGTTATAAGCATTTAAAACAGACATGTTTAGATTTGATCATATAAGAGATCAGTCAACTTGAAGTGCTTGCTGGGAATTATGTAGATGATGAAAAATTATTAAACTTTCCAATCTAATACATATATGAGTTAGCTTTAAAAAAATTGGTTTCACTCAAAAAACATTTCTATAACTCAAGTTATGGTCTTTTTAAATGAACAACTTTATACCAGAATTTCTAATAGTACAACCGTGTTCATGAATTTACTAGCACTTTTGTGGTTAGAATATCGGCTTCAAATTTTCCAGTTTGATACTTCTATGAATTATATTTCCAAAAAAATTGGTTTCACTGAAAAACCATTTTTATAGCTCAGGTTATGCTTATTTTAGTCAAGCTATATTAGAAAAATTTTTACACTCAATACAACAACCTTTTTTGCATCTAAATTTCATAGTTTCTCCTATTTTCTCAACATTTTCTGTTGAACCTTCTATCTTAGTATTTCTCTCATTTATACCCTTTGCTTATAAGGTTGAATTCGGTAAAGGAGAAGCATGTATAAAGGCATGGCAAGCAGAAATGTTTCTCCTAACTAAATGGAGACTTAAGGCTTGAGATACTTTCTAGAGCTAATGATCAAATTTTTTCTGTTTGAGGTTAAAGCAATCATTCTAACATTCTTAAGTGTATTTACCTCATTTGTAAAATATCAAACTTGCAGCAAGGTTAAATCTCATAATCACTCTAATCTCATGTTTCTCAAATAACTCACAATCTTTCTAAGCTTATTGTTTCTAAGTGTGCTTCTCTTAATTATCATGTAATATATTTTCATATGATCAAATCACATTTCACCATCAAGTTTTCACATGATGTATGATCATCACAAGCATAGTTTCATCATGACTCAAAAGCATATCATAATCATTCTAATGACCAAATATTCAATATTTCAAGAATGAATCTGACTATGTAATTTGGAGCAACGGTTTTGCATTCATATCAATATGCTTCTGACCATAACTGCATAATGAGACTTCGACAGATTTGACATATGCATCATCACATAGGATTTGAGTTTTATAGTACTTCACATAGTGACTTTCCAATAGCTACCAAGAATATGTACTCGGTCTATGTTATTGCATTCCCCTTTAGCATAGTGGTGATACAACTGCTGTCTTAGTCAGATTATGAGTCTCATTTTGCACCACCAATTTGCTAGGAGGCGTTTTTGAAGGGAATCAAGCATGTGGTCAGGGTGCAGCGGAAATAAATGGATTCCCTCCCTTGTTATAATCGTTTTGCGAAAACACGAATCAAGGCATAAAAGGTATTGAAACGAAAGGTCGTACCTTATTAGGATTACAAACGAGGCAATAGTAACCGCGTCTCTATTGGTATCCACGCCAACAGCCGTACTAGGAAACCCTCCTTAACTCTGCTAGTAGCCTTAGAGAGTAAAAAGCGATTGCTCACGTGTGTATGGGGTAGTGCATCTCATGCTCTATTTATAGAGTGGTGGCTAGGGTTTTACCCCCCCACTCACTTAACCCTCACACTTATGGGCCTGGCCCATTATGTTATAATAATTCTAATTAAATTAAATTAGAATTATTATCCTTTCTCTAGTGGCTTGTTGTATGCGTGTGACCCAATAGGATTTTAATATTTGGTTATGATATTAAAATAAAACCCCTTTTATATTTAATATCATAAATAGTGAGCGGTATCTAGCAACACATCACTATCCAAATATTGAGATTATCAATAACTTTGATAAATCCTATTTTATGATAATAATTTATATTATTTGTCCCTTTATCCAAATATCTAATTGAACACATGGGCATGAATTGTGTCAACCTTGTATAGTTCAATTTATATTTTTTTGATCCCCAAGTAGACTGTACAGAAAATAAATATCTCATATTTATCCTCGTAAGCATGGCCATGCATTTTGCAGTCTCACTTTATCAAGAGGCCTACAGATATAACTCTTGTTACATAGGAGGGACAAATCCCATCTAGGGCACTCACATTCCACCACATAATTTATTATATGTCCAAATACCAACTTTATGATCACCCTGTTACAGGTAACGTTTGATGATATTCAAAACACATAATTCCTTATGTAGGAATCGTAGTGATTTCAGGTCAAAGGACTTTATATATAACATTCATCAATTTAAGAAACGTTCATGACACTTATGTAACAACCCATGCAACGTTCTTAAGGTGGGTCTGTCCAGTACACCATTACTCTTAATGTGTACCTATGTGAGCACATGACATCTCATATCCATGATCTGTGAGATGTGATCATCAATGAACTCACATACTAGTCTAAATGCATCTTTGTCCTAAGATGATACTTGATTAGGGACTATTTAAGAATAGTTCTTCATAAGATCTCACGATCAAGTCATCTACTTGATTTCTTATGAAGTTTAAGTTTACCATTCTAAGGACAATAATTATATTCTAAAAGAATAAGTTTGCCTTTATAAAATAACATGATACAAGTGATGGATGTTCATAAATATATAAGTCTCTAGTGCATATTCCTAACAGTTTTTACCCTTTTCTTCTTGCCGAGGCATATCTAAGACAGAATTTGATGCTTAGGAAATACTATCTCAACACCTTCATTTTGTTGGGTAGCTAGCTTTGCAACTGTCTTTCTATTCTTTTTGTTCAACCTCATACCAAGTCCGAGTTCTCATCTACAATTTGAGATGCTATTAAGACAATAGTTTAAGATGTCTTCACATTCTCTTTTATCTCAAAACTGCAATCTTCTCTTTCAAGTGTAGAATTAGTATCATCAATTTTCAACATGCATGCTCTATTCTAAACATTGAGTTCTAAAACTGCACACCATAAATATTAAGAACTTATTCTTCCATTAGAATTTAAATAAGCTACTATTAAGATCATCAAGACATTATAACCAAGATGTTGTCCCATTGTTTAAAGTTTCAATCATACAAAGCATTTAATCTTGAAAAGGAAAGTCATACAACTCTTGAGTTATGAGAAATTTCATGTGAAACCACAATGAATATTCACTATAAGACCTCAATTGGATTTTCATGCTAATATAAAAATAGTTACCGATTTTCTAGCATATTAGCGTAGGTGAAAATGCTTAAGGTTCTTGTTAGAGGTGCGTTGTCCTTAGAACATGTGAAAGTATCAAGTAATTTTCAAATAACTCTAATAATCTAATTCAAAGCACAATAAGAGGGTGTGAAATTGATATCACGAAAAGCTATTCTTGCATGTATGCTTCTTGAGAATATGAAAAGAATATTCATGTCACTTTCTCATATTTGTTTTGCTCATCAAGGTTAAAATCCTTCATGCTTCCTTACCTTGATCATTGTGTCCATTCTCTTGAGAATTTTTCTGCACAAGTCACTAAGAGGACATTTCGGTACCTACTTAATCTTGGGTCCTTAAGGGTCAATGATCAATCGTTGAACAATCCATGACATTTTAATTCTCATATAGGAATTTCATCTTTATAAGCACAAATGAGATATATGTCATAGAAATCATAATGATGGCAAATTATGGAATTGCATGATGATTTTGAAATGTATTTGCCATAAACTATTACAAATTTTTCCACGTAGAATATTATTTTCATGAACAATCAAACATGAAAATTAAACAATTAGATTCTAATGTTTTGGCAAGTATGCAAAATGAGTCCTCAGCTTCATTTTCAATATTGATATGACTTAAAGATAATAGAGATTCAAACATATATCAACAAAAGTCATACTCATTTGTAAAAGTCTATATTTGAATCTCAATAACATAATCATTTCAAGGTTTATCAAGTCATTATTCAACGCATAACAAGCATGTAATGGCTTTAAAAGGACTATGTTCAAGTTTTGCATAATTTACCTTAAGATCATTTTGAGTGACGTAGGTTGTTACCTTGATTTCTTCATTGTAAGCTCTTCCTTGATACCATTTTTTTCCAAGTGCTTGTTTTAAAAAAATCCTTCTTGAAAGACCACAACTTCTTCTTGGATCTTTTCCTCCTATGTTGTTAAGCGTGGTACAACCTCAAGAGGCCGAGCTCTGATACCAATTGTAGTTGGCAAAGTCTCAAGAAGGGGGTTGAATTGAGATGCGTCTAAGCCTGTCTGAAAATTTAAAACTCTTTTCTTAATTTGATTCTCAAGTCTTTCAACTTGGATGTTTGAGTTTTAGTCACGGTCAAAAGCAACAGTGTCTGAGCAAATAAAATACTTGTTATGGAGGGTGCGAATAGCAAAAAGAGGGGTGTTAAAAGCAACTCCCCTCCTCTTAATGGGCTTTTTAAGTTTTAGAGTCTGATACTAGATTGTAGTTCTTTCCTTTTCGTTTTTATCTATCCTTATGTAAAAAAAATGTAATAATTTTTGTGAAAAATAGAACTAAAAAATACTCACCTTTCACTTGTAGTATTCTAAATTACCTAATCAATTTTCCATTTTTTTTATCTCATAAATGATTTTTTCTATAGTATTCTTTGCTTTATTCAGACAACTATATGACGTGTAACCGAAAAGAAAAAGACAACTATATGGCATAATTTGTTTTTATATATTTTCTCGGATTAATATTAATTTTTACTAATTACTACATATTACTATACCTGTGCTAAGTACGGGTCATTTGCCTAGTAAACATACCCTAGTATATCCTTTTCCTTTACAATTTTAGTGGCATTTCTGTCATCCTTTGTTCGTTCCCACCTCGAAACTCAACCAAACACTTTCAACCCCCCGGCCCCCTCTCTCAATCGAAGACACCTAGCATAGCAGAGTCTCATAGCCATAAGCAAACCGAACATACAAACAAAAAATTCTCTGTCTCCATACACAACATTCGTTCTTCACCTCTGAGGTTGTCCGTCGCTTTAGAGTACAGCATAGGCTTATACTGTCAGCACGTTTCCGGAATTTTCATAACTTGTTCATTCATTTCAACACCTAAAACGACGTCGATTCAGTGGAAATCAATATTTGTGTTCCGCTTCGATGATTCTTCCGAATCACTGCTCCTTGAGACTGCATAATGAGCCTGAAGAATCACGCGTTGTTTTTCGGGACTAAGCTTCATGGTTCTTTGGAGAGTAGCACCAGCAACAGGAACCCTTTTCATTTGGAAAGAAGGAAGTTGCCAAAGAAGGGTCTATGCAGTTGCAGGTACTGCGAGTCTGGAAAACGCTGTAGTTTGGTAAGCCAAGCGTTACGGTTTTCGCATTTTTGTGGACAAAATGTAGGGTTGTTGAGGAAAGACCTTTTTTTGAGAAATGGGTCGAGGTTAGAATGTGCTAAGGAACCCTTTTTTAGAAGAGAGGCTCTGGTGAGTTATTTGACCCCTTTATGGGAAGAGGGGCTTCTTTTAATAAGGGCCTCTGTTTACACTGCTGTTATCAGTGGTATATGCATGTTGGTGTGGTATGGGCAGAATAAAGCCAAGGGTTTTATTGAAACCAATTTGTTGCCTTCTGTTTGTTCAGCTATCAGTGAATACATTCAGCGTGACCTTGTGTTTGGCAAGGTTAGGCGAGTCTCGCCGTTGAGCATTACATTGGAGTCATGCTCATTTGGGCCTCACAAGGAGGAATTTTCATGTGGTGAGGCTCCCACAGTCAAGCTTCGCCTCCGGCCTTTTGCGAGTCTGAGGAGGGGGAAGTTGGTGATTGATGCAGTGTTGTCACATCCAAGTGTCTTGGTAGTGCAGAAGAAGGACTATACTTGGTTGGGAATACCATTCTCTGAAGGTGGCAGAGAGAAGCACTTCTCAACTGAAGAAGGGATAGATCATCGGACAAGAACCAGGAGACTTGCGCGAGAGGAAGGCATTGCTCGGTGGGAAAGAGAAAGGGATGATGGAGCTAGGGAAGCTGCTGAGGTGGGCTACTTTGTTCCTGAGCGTAGTTGTGGTGTATCCCAAGGTGATGGTTTAAAGGAGATTGAAACTCGTTCAACAGAATTGACTGAGAACACACCCTTTTTCTGCATTAATGGTGGGAAGCATGACCATCGATTCATGGACACAGGTGTTGATTATGATATGAAACATGCAGATTTGGAAAAATCATTTGGTGTGAGGTTTCCTGGGTTAGGACTTAGATTTTGGTCTAGAGTAATATCAGGGCGTAAGAAACACAAATTTAAGAGGAAAGCTAATGGGAGTAACATCTATGCATCTGGTCTTGCTGCAAAAAAAAGAATGTTTGAACGTAGTGCATCAGCAGCTCATATATACTTTCGTGATCAATCAGATGGGAATTTTGGGGAGCCCGCATCACCTTCTGAATGTTTTCATTTTATGAATAATGATATGCATGCGGTGGAAATTGTGGTTGACAAAAATGCAAATTCTGTTACCATTAGTGATGAAAATAGAAGTGACGATTATCAAAGTGCTACACAATTCAAAGATATGAAAATCTGGTCCCCCTCAGTAAATGAAAATGTTATTGGTCATTCAGATTATTCTACATTTGTCAGTGATCCAACTTTACAGACAAGAGAGAGTAAATTTGAAAATTTACAATCTAGTGAGGATGTTGCAGAACCTACTGATGCTAATAGTAGTATAGAGAAAAATGAAGGGTTGGTACCTCATGTTGCAGACAACCATATTGAGGATGATAATTTGTCTGGGGGCCAACCTGGTTTGACACCAGAAGATTTGATTTTTGTGAAGCCTAAGCCTCGATTGGCAACTTATTTTCAAATTCCATTTGAGCCCTTGCTTGTGAAATTTGGCTTGAACTCGTTCTTAAGAAATATCGAGGAGTTGATATCTTCCTTTCTTTCTGGTCCCATTGAAATGTTGAAGTCTGATGTGGGTGTGAAAGTTGAAGATATTGTTGCAGAACATGTTGATGGGGTAGATTTTGTACAGTCTGAAGGCATTAATAAGATGCTTCCTGTTACATTGGATTCTGTTCATTTTAGAGGTGCAACTGTGATGCTACTTGCATATGGTGACAGGGAAGTTAGGTGAGAGCCGATCTTATCATTTACTACTTAATCTGTAATGACTTTGTACTTGTAGATGAAGTGATGGACACACTTCTCCACCTGCTTAAAATTTTAATACTATGTACATACTTAAAGAGGTTCTGTTACGTTCTCTTCTAGCAGTGTGTGGCATTGACAGTTAGCCTGCTAATACTTATTGCTCAGTGTATTTAAATAGAATGACAATTCTAAAAGTTTGTATCTATAGTTGACATATTATGAACCATTCTTATAGGAATTCAAAAGGAATTTATCTCAATATAATCACAGAGCCAGAAGTATGAAGAATTGATATTTTATGTTGAAGCATCTTCTGAATGCTTGACATAGGATGTTTAAATACCCTAAATCAAGCTACTAGTCTTTATCTTTGGCTGCTCCTATGTCTTCCTTTCAATTTTTCTTTTTAAATTTTTATGTTTTTCTTTTTCTTCTTCTATGGGTCAAGCATGTGCATATTCTGAGGATGCAGATGAATATCATGCAATTCAACTTTTGCTTATCTATTTCTATCGAACACTCATGCTGTAATTGAGCTAATAATTTGTTATTGTGAAATCTTAATATTTATGTTTTATCAAGTAATTAGGGTTAATGCTTGTTCTCCGCACAGCATTTGAGGTTGAATTTTCTGTCATTTTGTTTCTTGAGCTTTAACATAATTGTAATAGGAAAAGCAATTCTTTCTTTCGTGAATCCTTGAAACTTGAAAATTTTGATTTCAGTTTCTAAAATAGTAGGCACTCATTTGAAGGATGATGTTTTCTTCTTTTGATAAAACAGAAAGGCTAATTTTAATGTCACCTTCCATCATTGAGGTATTAAATTGATGTTCACTGTGGTTGGAGGACCACAGTGATGTCACTTGTATATTTGGTGTGAACTAAAATGGGTGTTGGTTACTCAATGTTATTGAAAATATTAGTTCTCATTTTTAGTCTTGAAATGGAAACTGTAGCTTGGTTTACTATTAGTTTAACTGCAAAGTATTTTACTTGGATTCAGCATAACATCATAAAGGTTCCCAATTTAACTTGTCATATTGGTGTAGTAGACTGTTTTATCTAGTTATGTCACTTTTGTATCTTGAATTGGAGTCACTGAACTGATGTGGAGTATTGTACTATTTTATGTAAATAGTATTTAATCTTTGGTTTTGTAAGACAAAAGGAGAAGATATGGATTTTTTAAGTAGAATGTTTTAGATTATTGAGTACACATTTTTTGGGAGATGAAGTTATAGTGCTTGTAAATAATAAAAGAATATGCTTTTATATTGTAATGGAAAAATCATACACCAAAGAATGATGGTCGGATGAATGTAAGCATTCTTTACTCTTACTTTCAGGGAGATGGAGAATGTCAATGGGCATGTGAAGTTCCAAAACCACTACAGTCGCATACATGTGCATCTTAGTGGAAATTGTAATACTTGGAGATCAGATATTATATCTGAAGATGGAGGCTGGTTGTCTGCTAATGTTTTTGTTGACACTATTGAGCAGAATTGGCATGCTAATTTAAAAATTGACAATCTTTTTGTCCCGGTAAGGTATATAGTACTTTGAAGTTCCAATATTTCCGGCTTCGTCATTTAGGTTTGGATTGCTTATGTAGTTTGTCTGGCTTGAGTTCTGTGCAGCTGTTTGAAAGGATCCTAGAAATTCCAATTACATGGT
Organism: Sesbania bispinosa; assembly: GCA_026901365.1. Classification (NCBI taxonomy): domain Eukaryota; kingdom Viridiplantae; phylum Streptophyta; class Magnoliopsida; order Fabales; family Fabaceae; genus Sesbania; species Sesbania bispinosa. Next base: position 485,681 of record QLOH01000019.1, read on the forward strand.
CTAAAGGGAGGGCTAGTGGCGAGGTGTTTCTCTAACTTAATTCATTTACTTTTCTTTTCTATTTGATACTTTAGGAAGATTATTTTTTGTTTGAGTTAAAAAATGAATTTCTGACATATGATGTTAAATGACAAATGCTACATTTACTTATATATATTTGGTAAGTATTGTACTTGTGACTGGTTTTTAATCATGCTATAAACCTAAAGTCTGTCTTCTGACTGGAACAATTAGTTTGAGTTAAAGAACCAAAGTGGCCTGAGCAATGTTAATAATTGGCTGTGTTTTTTCTCTGTTAATCAATACATTTCTTCTTTCTCTCCTTTTGAAACAAAATTGTCTAAACCAAGTGTTAGAGTCCCACAGTCAAGCATGTTATAGGAGGAGATACAGGTGTGATGCAACCAATCAATACCCGGGAGGGGAGAAATAACAGAAACTGCGCAGCTGGCAGTGTTGAGAATGCGTCACACACGAGTTAGTTACAAGGGGAATGCTTATAGAGGGGGAGGAGAGGAGTGGAAGGGGATATGGGAAAAATCTGGATTCTTGGGAGGAACTAGGTTCTCGAATTGCCTAGAGTTGTATTTTCTTTTTTCCTGCTACTTCATACTATAGCATACACACTGTCATACTTGCTCCTGAATCACCTTGATCAGGCTGTAGTCTATAATACAGTAATTACTATTTACTTCCCATTTTAATTGTGTTGATTTTACTGCTGGTATCTATCACCCACATTGACTAGAGATAAGGCCAATTAAAAGTATATAAGTCTTGGGTAATCCTCACTTTACAAGCTAGTTTCTGGGGGGTTGAGTAAGGGGCCCGATCCAAAAATCTAAGATGGTATCAGAGCCTATCCTAGATTTGTTGTTATTGGGCCACCACCTATGTTCAACTCTGCAAATTTCACGCTCCAGATGTTTAGCCCTGGATGTGAGGGGTGTGTATTAAAGTCCTACATTGACTAGGGATAAGACCAATTAAAAGTATATTAGTCTTGGGTAATCCTCACTCTACAAGATAGCTTTTGGGGTTGAATTAGGCCGGTCCAAAATCTAAGGCCAAGTAAAAGTTGTTGAGTTCAGTGGGGCACTTTGTTTTGAATAGGTCATGTTCAATTTTAGAAGGTAGCACTTTGGTTTAAATGTTTTTAGACATGACATATGATAGGACATTATGGCAATATTTGATTCATATGGCTGACCCCATCCAGTGGGAGAACTTATGTTGTTGTTGTATGTTCAATTCAATCGTAGAAGACACCTTCCTTAGTTTTGCTTGGAATTATGTTTTGGAATGGTTGAACCCAACTGCAGTTTCACTATCCTAGATCAATATCCCGATAGTCTGATTCTTTGGTTATTTCTTTTTTTGGTTATTTCTTTTCCTCTGTTATAATCTCGTTAATATTTGCTATTACTTCATTAGATATATGAGATAGATATATAATAATATAAACACCATTCATATATCTTGTCTTAATAGCTTAAACTTTTGGAATACTTAGTCCATGATCCTTGCTACCCCATTTTTCTAATAAAAAAAGTTGGATTCTAGCACAATGTAGGTGGATCTATGCATTACTTGCCCTTCAAGCCCGAAATGCTCTTGTGTGAGGGAGCATGTTAGATATTTAATATAAAATAGTTCATGTGTCTTCATGTAATAGCTTAAGCTTTTGGATAGTTGGTTCATCATTCATGACATATATTATAGTTGATTTCCGTCTTTCTTTAACAATATGTCAACAGAAGCTTCTTTTCGTCCTGTTTTATGGATTCAAATGCCTAATATTAGTATATTACTTGATGAACTCATATGTTAGTCTATAGGCACATAAGTACTATATTTTTTGGCTCAGGTTGTGTATCTTCTAGATCTCATATCACCTCTGTTTCTTCAGGCTCTTATAAGTATGTTGGCATGATGCTAATTTTTCTTGATATATATAACTTCACCTATGTAACATATTGTTACCCCATGTTTAGGTTCACTTGTGCATGTCAAAGGGGGAGACATTTCCAAATTTTCATGGACAGCTTGATGTGACAGGGTTGGACTTCCAACTATTAGATGCTCCATCATGCTTTTCTGTATGCCTTCCTATACTCTCCTATTATGACACTTAAAAGTTTCATATTCCATATATTTGGTATCTCTTCCTTGGCATATTGAAAGAGAAAGGTTAGGCTTGATGTCTTTTGAAAGGCAACTCAACCATTGCATAACCATTGCTTTTTATATTGTTCACCAAACATATGTTTTATATCAAGGTGACACATGAGTAATGAACTGGTGTACATTAGGTCTCTTTATCCCTTACCCATCCTGATATAATAGATATGAAACATTAAAAGTGCTATTTATGAGTTAAGTGCAATCGCAATAATAAAAAACAAATACCTTTTCTCTTTATCCTATGTCAGATAAGGATTTGTGTAAAGCTAGGAAGGGAATTGGTAAAATGTGTATGAATAATTGCTCTTTCTTGTTTGGTGTGGTGCATTGGTTAATCTTTAAATAAGGTTTATTGGGGCCAAAAATAAATTGAAGGTTTTGACAGGTCCATTCTTACACCTTTAGTTTGAAAATTTTAATTTCATCAATTGTTCTTGACGGGGTTCTCTTTTATAATATATGTGTGTGTGTGTGTGTAAAATTTAAACAGTAACTTTTTTTTTGTTCTCTGTCTGTACGATAGCTATAGTTTATATAAAAATTGCTTATCATTTGTATTACTATTCTAATCTTATATATCATGTACATTGCTACCCACATGAGCTCTTCAAGAGCTTTTTTTTATATATCTTTAGCTTGTGTACGTTTATTTGTTTTAGCAATATGGCTTTGATTCTTTTTTTAAGGGGGAATGGGGTCCTTGTGGAGTAAATATCCCAAGCTAGGAGAAGGGAGAATTGAACTTGCATTCCTAGCCTTTAGTGAGGACTTACCTACAGCCTAGCCAAAGCATAAGTGGCAATTTGCCTTGATTTTTATTTCTTATTATATGTTGACTTCCCTTACCATGAAGATTCGGCAAGGTTTTACATTGGTTGTGACTGCCTAACACAACCCTCCTTTTTTCTTCAGGCTTGGGACCATCTATATAATGCAATGTGGGCATATGTGGAGAAGACCTGTAGGAGCACCTGTAAGGAGGGTAGACCAAATGGAGGATAGTTCAATAGTTAGAGGTAGAGGGAGATCAAGGAAAATTATAGGCCAAATCATTAAGATGAACTTGGATTAAATGGTTTGTTATTTGACAAGATTCATGATAAGACATTATGGTGTTGTTTGATCTAGGTAGCTTACCCCACCTAGTGGGAAAGGCTTTGGTTGTTATTGTTGTATATGTTAAACTTTCCTTGCCCTACTCTCCTGAGGTGGTTTGTTCATCTGAGGTGGCGATTGACAATATGCCTAAATGAGATAATTGAATCAAATGGAAGATAATATGATTTAAAGGGTTAGAGGAAGACCATAGAAAACTTCAGGAGAAACTATTAAAAAATACCTTACTCTGAATGGGTTTATTGAGAATTTGGTTTTTGATAGAACCCAATGATGTCTTTTAATCTATGTAGCTGACCTTAACTAATGGGATAAGGCCGCTTGACTATTATTGTTGTATGTGTTAACTTTCCTTCCCGTCTGTCAAGAGATCAAACAAGAAATAAGGCAAGTTTAGAGATGACATGATCCATAACATCTAAGGAAATCAGAATAATTTAGTTAAAATGATGCTAAATATCTAAAAGAATAGATGTAGTTTCAGTAAGTATCAGAAAAGTAGATTAGATATAATGGCTGAGTTGATGCTGGTCATGAATATGATATATGGAGAAAAGATATTTGAAGCCTCAAAACTGAAAAAGCCTTGGTTTCATGTTCTTCATATTCATCCCCTGAGCTTCTATTACCAAGTTACTGTTGACTTGTTTGCATTAGAAAAGTGGAATATAACCATGGTTAGTTAGTACTTTTTCTTTTGCAAGGTTGAAAAGGAGATGGTTGTCTTGGCCATATCCTATTATATTGTCATACAAGATAGTTGGGGGAAGCTGATTTCATCCCTTCTATGAAGCACAGACTCACTGACACAGATACAGGAACCCACCAAATTCAGAAAATTGTAGGACATGAACACATCATATACATATACATATACATATATATACATATATGAACACAAAATTGAAAATTTAAGAAAAATACCATAATTCATAGTATCTTACACAGGCACACAAGCTTCAAGATTTATAATATCATAATGTGTCATGTGTGCCTATACTTGCAATTTGTAAGCCTCTCCCCCAAAAAAAATGAAGCATCATTTCTATTATTTTTCAAAAAAGTTTCTAAATGAACTTGCCATGTACAAGTACATTTTTTTCTCCAATTTTAAATTTATGTGTTATAGCTAAAAACAAATAATTAATTGAACACTTACAGACACAGGTTAGTGTGTCATACAAGTTTGAGTTGGACATGTGTCCGACATGTGGACACAACAGCGAAATGGTGTGTCTGTGCTTTATAGTCCTGTATTTAATGTTATATTTTTCCTTGTCTCACGACTGGTTGATTTCATGGTTGCTTTTGACAAAAAAAAATATTTACTTTAAGCATTTGTTGAGTGGAAGACAATACTGGCTTGTTTTATAAGGAACTGTTAGTGTACTGTTAGTCTAGTCTAGCTTGTATTCACATCTGTATCTTGCATTGCAGTTAGGTTCAGTTATTACAATTGTTAATAGTAATGGATTCTGTTGTCTAACTAACAGAATTAGTTAAGTCTAGCAGTAACTATAGCATAATCTCAGAGCTGAGAAATAATAGATTCAGATTCTCTATATTTTTCTCAATTCCTTTTTCTCATTTTCCACAATTTCTTGGCTGAACCTTTTCTATTAGGAACGAACATAAAAAAACATTCTTTTGTGATTTGAGCATTCTATTGTTGAGTTGCAGTTGCAGATAGTTTGCTTATGTTCATACAGGATGCTGGCTTTTGGCTTATGTTCATACAGAGTGCTTGTTTTTGTATCTGTTTTTTGTTTCAGGTTTACAACATTTGTATCTGTATTTTAGGTTTTTGACTTTGACTTGGTTACACATCATGGTCTTTTTAGAGGGGTTTTCCTTACAGATTTGATAAGGGACTGGGTAGCTTTCTTTCATTGATGCTTTTTTGTTCTCTTTTGTTTGTAGTTTCATTTTTTAAAAAGGATCTCTTATCCTCACATGTCTTTGTATTTATCTTAAATCTTTCTTAATAAATTCTTGCTTTATCAAAACACATATTTATTGTGTTTCTGGTATAGATTGCATAGGCATAACTGTTTATGACTTCTGTATCTTTGATCACATATGCAGTACTTAGGTAAATAGATGTGCAATTTTACTAAATATTGTTCATGTAGATGAATGTGAAACTAAAATATGGTTTTATCCCCCTTTTTCTTTTCTGTCTTTTGTATGTTGTTGCAGAACATCTCAGCGAGTTTATGTTTTCGTGGTCAACGAATATTTTTACACAATGCAAATGGCTGGTTTGGCAGTGTTCCTCTAGAAGCATCAGGAGACTTCGGCATTCATCCTGAAGAAGGAGAGTTTCATCTTATGTGTCAGGTACTTCTCTCTCTCTCTCACACACACACACACACAGAGGCTTGGTCAAATATAGTTTCTACTTTGTTTTACGAGTTGATTCAGATAATTGGGTATCTCTAACTTTCAAGAAGTCATCCTTTGAAGTTGGCAAGAATTTATCACTGGTGATTGCGGAATTCTCCTGTAATATTGTGCAGTCATACTAGTTTTGTTTTTCCAAACATGATTTTTTGTCCAGAATTAACTATCCAAAAAAACTTAAGCTGTTTTTTGACATGCTCCCACAAACCCTTCACCTTGCTTTTTGCTAAAGAAAATTAGTTTTAATTATAAAGAATGATGGCTCTTGATCACTTGGTGTGAAATTCTCTAATATTTTTAGTTTGAAATTAAAAAATGTGTATTTCCTATGGAATGTAAATGTAGTCCATCATATTCCATACTGTCGTGATATCTTCTCTGGTTTAGAGAGATATTGTCTGCAGTTATTTTGTATTTATTTTCTGTTTATTTCCCTGTATATTGTAAATTCGTTTCCTTTTTTACACTATTCAAATACCATAATTAGGTAAGATTTGTCATCTTAATTGTATTAGTCAATTCTACTTAATTCTGGTAGTGTCTGCTGTAAATCTTGTATATATTACATAGACAGCTTGCTTCTAGACATAGCACTTTTTATTCAGAACCTTTATTGTTCACACAGCTGATTCAATTCATGACAGATAGTAGGAACAGTTTTCAATTATCTAAGTTGCATTCCAAATATATGCCACAGTTGAAAACTGAATTAAATGGGCCATGTTATGTAAAGTAAACATGGTTTAACCTCATCTTCTGTGAAAAACTACTGTTAATATTGCTTTTGTGGTTAGTCTATGAGAAAATATGGTAAAATCTCAGTCTAGATAGCAAGATTCTAGACAGTGAGTACATTTTGTGTATTCATACCTCATTCAATCTTGTGATAGATAGTTGGGATTCTTTTCATCTATCCTTTAATATTTTGTATGATAAATTTCCAGGTTCCTGCTGTTGAAGTGAATGCTTTGATGAGAACTTTTAAAATGAGACCTCTCTTATTCCCGGTACATTTCTTTAGTTCATTGCATTAACTTTAATATTATTTCTGGGACAATTTGAAACTGAACACAATATTACAATATATAGACCAAGCTAAATATTCCTAAAATAAAGCTCAATCTGTGATAACTAAAAATTTACAATAATTACAAATGCAACCAATTTGGTACTGTTATTACTTGCAATTTTTTCCAATTGGAAAATAAAATCAGTTTTGTACAAGCTTACCTTCTACACATCCACAAGATTCTTTCAATATGGTTCTTATTTTTTTTAAAGTTAAGTTACATTTTGTAAGTACAGTTCCATATATCTGATAGGTATAGCTGATGAGTGAGTTTTGAAATTAAATACTAGAAACATACTAAGCTATTTATAACTAGATTTTATAAATTTGTAAGTCATCGCAAACACCCCTAATATCAATTTAAACATCTTTCCTTTTTTAAACAAGGAAATTATATTACCTTCATCCAATGCCCTTTATTTTTCTTCTTTTCCCATAATTGTTGATTGCAGCTAGCTGGATCAGTAACTGCTCTCTTTAATTGTCAAGGCCCACTGGATGCTCCTGTATTTGTAGGCACCGGAATGGTTTCTAGGACGTTCTCTTATTTACAGTTTGACACCCCTGCATCTGTAGCATCTGAAGCACTTGCAATAAGTAAGGAGGCTGGTGCATTGGCAGCATTTGATCGTGTTCCATTTTCATATGTATCTGCCAATTTCACTTTCAACACTGATAACTGTGTAAGTTGACAGGGACAATAATTTAGCATTGGCTGGTTGAAAGTAGTGACTCTTTGTAAAAGTGTGATGTTATATTATGGTAATTCTTATCCTACATATCGCAGGTTGCCGATTTATATGGAATTAGGGCATGTCTAGTAGATGGTGGTGAAATTAGAGGGGCTGGAAATGCTTGGATATGCCCAGAGGTATACGGCTTCCTGTCTTTTTTGTTTAGTTAAGCCATCGTTCACATTTTTTTTTTCCATTTCTTTTTTGACTTTCTGGAACTGGAACTGCTTGGAGGCACTAGCATGGTCATGTAATGTGGAACTACCATTATACACACACTTTTTGACCTATTTTTAAAGTGAAAAGAAATTTGATCACCAAAATTTTGCATTTTCTGTCACTTTCCAGTCTTCTAAGGCTTCTAATTTAATCCTTTTCATCAATTTTAAATGCATATAATATGACACTATGAAGATCATACTCACATGGAAAGTTCCTGATTCTCACACTCACAAATATGAAAATTAGAAGGTTTGGTCCATTTGGCTAAAAATAACTTATGGCCTGTTCGAGGTGGTTGTGAGTTTTAAGTTTTTGGTTTTTTAAAATTTTAAATCAAGTTTTTACAACTCAAAAGCAAAAACTGAAAACCTCTTTTTGTGGTTTTCAAAATGTTTTCTGGTCTTCAAAACAGACATTTTGAAAACAAAAAAAAGAGGTTTTCAGTTTTTGCTTTTGAGTTGTAAAAACTTGATTTAAAATGTTCAAAACCCAAATATTGAAAACTCAACCACCCCGGACGGGGCCTTAGGTGTGGACATACTTGTTCCTATTACTTTGCCAACCCAAAGAAAAAGAAACCATTGTTCTCTAGAATTTCTGTTCCCAACACCTATTAATGTATATCTATTTTGTTCTCAGGGTGAGGAGGATGAGACAGCAATAGATGTGAATTTATCTGGAAGTTTGGCCTTTGATAACATCGTGCTTCGTTATATACCAAGTTATTATCATCAGATGCCACTCAAATTAGGGGTATTAAATGGAGAAACAAAACTTTCAGGATCTCTTTTAAGACCGTAAGATGAATCTCTCTTAGTTTTTGATAATTAGTGTTCATTGATGAATTTTTAGCGATGTTTTTCTTTAGTATTTGTTGCTCGGGAGGGTGAGCCTTGGGGGTGATTGGTACTTGTGTGATAAGATACATTCTATTATATTTTGGACCTCGGCCTAACTTAACCCCAAAAGCTAACTTGTAGGGTGAGGATTGCCCAAGGCTTATCTCTATGCAATTTGGCCTTATCTCTATGCAATGTGGGACTCTTAACACACCCCCTCACGCCCAGGGCTGGACATCTGGAGCGTGGACAACTATACGGGTGGCGGCCCAATAACAACGGATCATCTAGGATAGGCCCAGGTCCAAAATATAATATGGTATCAGAGCCTATTCTAGATCCGTTGTTATTGGGCCCCCACCCCTTGATGTGTCCACGCTCCAGATGTCCAGCCCTAGGCGTGAGGAGTTGTGTTGGAAAGTCCCACATTGACTAGTGATAAGGCCATTTAATAGTATATAAGCCTTGGGCAGTCCTCATCCTACAAGCTAGCTTTTGGGGTTGAGTTAGGTCCGGGTCCAAAATCTAATACATTCAATGAGAAGGAGAGAAGGGAGAGAAAGAGAGGGAAAATTTGGATGGAAATTCTATATCTGAAAACTGAATTCCATTATTATGATTTTCACCACTGATTACAATGAAACAAAATTCTATTTATACAATTCTGACAGTTATGTTCAGATACAATAATGGGCCATGGCCCAAGGCCCAAAACTAATGGCATGTGTGGGACATGATTCACACTTATTTCCATATTCACATCCGAGCCGGAATTGCAAAATACAAAGCAAGGAGGCCATTCCGTTTCTGAATATTTGCTGAAGACCAAGTCGATTGTGGATTCTTTAGTGCCAATAGTGAATTTGTTTCATATTAGGATCATATTAATGCAATTCTTGGGGGATTACCCGAGGAATATGATGTGTTTATCACTTTAATTCGTAGTCGGATAGATCCTTGCTCCATTAGTGAAATCAAAGCTCATCTTTTGGCTCAAGAAGCACATATCGAAATGCATTGGCAATTTGCACTTGCAGATGCTCTTTGTGAATCTAATTCAACATGCCAAGTAGCAATCGAATGTTGTTGCACCTTCTTCACAATCTGCACTGTCTCAAGGATCCTCCTTGTTTTCTATACCTGGACCTGCTTCTCAACATTCACACTCTCCCTGAGCAATAATCTGTGTTGAGAGAAAGAGATAACGAGAGACATTTGATAGAATGTGTGTACATAATACACAACGGGGAATATTATATATACATGTGTAGTTTTACAAATATACATAGTGATAGCCCCAAGCCCATATCTAACATATGATACACTACTCTAATATACAATACACAACGGAGAATATTATATATACATATGAAGTATTTGTAGTAACTAAATAACAAGTCTAAGCTAACTGAATTATATTTATGCTAACAGAACTCAATTAGTTCCAGTTATTCCTAATTGTACAACACTGTATATAAAGTAAAATAGTTGTTAAGATAAAGAGATAGCGAGGGACATGTGATAGAATTTGTGTCTACTATGCACAATAGAGAATATTATATATAAATGTATGGAGATTTACAAATATACATAGTAATAGACCCAAGCCCCTTAGTACATTCTGCACTAGATCTTGCCACTACATTCCCCAAATCTCAGTTCTTTAAGCTACTATTTGGGCCAAATAAGCTCACAGGTGGCTTAAGCCATGACTGTACTCTGCTTCTGCACCAGATCTTGCCACTACATTCTGCATTTTGCTTTTCCAAGAAATCAAGTTGTCACCAATAAAGACGCAATATTCAAAAGTGGATCTCCTATTAGGAGAGCCAACCCAATCTGCATCTGAGTGTTGCACAACTTGAGTATGAGTATTGTCCCTGTACAACAAAACTTTTCCTGGAGCTCCTTTAATGTACATTAGAATGCGAATGAATTCATCCCAATGTCCTGTACATGGAGAATTAAGAAACTGACTTACCACACTGACTGCAAAGGACATGTCTGGACGAGTGATAGTGAGGTAGTTCAGTTTTCCAACTAGTCTCCTATATCTCTCAGGATCTGAAAGTGTCTCCCTTGACTTGGTAGAAGTTTAGCATTTGGATCCATACGTGTGTCAACGGGCTTGGCATTCATTAGCGCAATCTCTTCTAAAATATCCAATGCATACTTTCTCTGAAAAATTGCTATTCCATTCTTGGATTGTGCTACCTCAATCCCCAAGAAGTATCAAAGTCTGTTAAGATATTTTGTCTAAAATTGGTGACAAAGTTGTTTTATCTGTGAGATGCCGTGGTGATTACTACTTGTAATGACAATGTCATCAGCATATACTACCAAGTAGATACACCCAGCAACTGAATGGCGATAGAAAACGGAATGGTCAGCCTTACTCCGAGTCATACCAAATTGTTGAACTACTATACTGAATGTGCCAAACCATGCCCTGGGATATTGCTTAAGACCATATAAAAACTTGCGGAGACGACATAGAATGCTTGAAGACTCCTCCTGAGCAACACACCCAAGAGGTTACTCCATATAAACTTCCTCTACTTGATCACCATGGAGAAAGGCATTCTTGATATCGAGCTGATAGAGGAGCCAACAACGAATAGCAGCCATAGCCAAGAATAATCTGACAGAGGTCGTGTTTGCTACCAGAGAGAAAGTGTCACTGTAATCTAACCCAAATATCTGGGTATAACCTTTGGCTACCAGTTGAGCTTTGAGCCGGTCAAGTTGGCCATCAGGGGCCAATTTTCACTGTAAAAATCCACCTATAACCAACAACAAATTTCCCAGGAGGCAAAGGAACAAGATCCCAAGTACCACATTAATCATGGCTTGTCTCCAACTTGGATGGGCTAAGGCATCACCTGCAGTTTTTGGAATAGCCATAAAGGAAATGGAAGAGAGACAAGTATAATGGAATGGGGATAACCAATGATAACTAAGAGTGACATAATGAGGTGAAGGATTACGAGTGGAACATATATCTTTACGAAGTGCAATAGGGTGATCAGGCTCAGGAGTGGAACCAGAGTGGACAAAGGAGGTGGTGTCGGAGGAGAGTAAGTTGTGGGCCCGTCTGGAGGTCGGGGTTGTTGTCGGCGGTGATAAACCCGTAGAGGAGGCTGAGGTGGTGGATCGGCCTACACGAGAGACATCTTTGAGGTATCAAGGACAAAAGGGATGGTGGTGGAGAGTGGCTTAGACAGGTGGAAGTAGACGCAAAATAAAAAGAAGACTCATAGAAGGTGACATCAACTGAAATAAGATACCTATGAAGAGAGGGTGGATAACACTTGTTTCCTCTCTGAAACCTAGTGAAGCCTAAAAAGACACACTTGTGAGATCTAGCTGAGAATTTATCTAGCCTAGGACTAGATTGTGAACATTGCACGTAGACCTGAAGACCTAGGAGGTATGGGGTGGAGTGGTTGACGAGTGTAAAAATAGACATCTAATTGAAACTTGGCTCTAATACCATCTTAGATTTTGGACTTAGGCCTAACTCAACCCCAAAAGCTAGCTTGTATGGTGAGGATTTCCCAAGACTTATATACTATATTTTGGCCTTATCTCTAGGCAATGTAGGACTCTAACACACCACCTCACGCCCAAGGCTGGACATATGGAGCGTGGACAACTATGGGTGACGGCCCAATAACAACGGATTATCTAGGATAGACTCTGATACCATGTTAAGATAAAGAGATAGCGAGACACATGTGATACAATCCGTGTGTCTACTACACAGTGAAGAATATTATATATACATGTATGAAGATTTACAAATATACGTAGTCATAGGCCCAAGCCCCATAGTATTCTATTCAACTACATAATACACTACTCTAACAGTAGTGAATACACAATAAGCCGAATACAAAATATTATGATACATGTGGATATGTAAACCCCTGGACTGGTTGTAGTGTTTGGTATAGAGTTTGGGCTTTAGCTATCTTGGGCTAACTGGGCCCATTTCTATTGTAACTGAGTTAACTGATTCTGTTATTTCTAACAGAATGCAGACTGTATAAATATAGTTTCCTTGTGTAAATCTATTGTAATAATGGATAATACATTTCAGATTCTCTCACTTTCTTACACTTTCTCGTCAACTCTATTATCTTACCAAAATCAAATCTTAATATACAGCTCCTAAATACGAGATATTCTCCCTGAAAAGTAGATACTTCCTAACAAGTTCTATTTTTTTCAGAATAATATTCCGTCTCATACATGTCTTTTCTGGTGTGTTTTTTGCTATCTAGTTTATTTATATTTGGGTTTGTTATACTTTTTGTAATTTTTATTTTCTAGATAATGTTCCATTATGCATATTGTTAAGTTGTTAGAAATTTTTATTGATATTCTGCAAGTATTTTTACCGTATTTTACTTAATTTTTTAACATGGCCGCCATGGTTCCGCCGTTGGCCATTATGCCATGCACCAAACTTCTTTGGTAGAGTTTTGGCTTGCCCCTATGTGCTGCAATTCACCATTGGGAATATTTGATGCCAATGGGATTCTCAATGTCTTCTCTCTCTAACATAAAATTTTCCTTTATAAAAATTTTTAATTGCAGAAGGTTTGATATAAAATGGACTGCACCTACAGCAGAAGGGTCTTTCAGCGATGCTCGAGGAGATATCATAATCTCACATGATTTTATTACTGTGAATTCTGCTTCAGCTGCATTCGATCTGTATACGAGGGTTCAAACATCTTATCCTGATTATTTATCTCTTAAAAAAGAAGAGTTTTATTCACCAAGAGCCATTCCATTTACTATAGATGGAGTTGAGTTGGATTTACGTATGCGTGGGTTTGAATTCTTTAGCTTGGTTTCTACATATACTACGGATTCTCCAAGGCCTTTGCATTTGAAAGCAACTGGAAGGATCAAGTTTCATGGAAAGGTTTTAAGACCTAATGACAGTATTAGAGAACAAAATTTTGATATGAATAGGCAGCAGCATGTGCAAATGTTGGGGAAAGGGATCGCAGATAGTCTTGTTGGTGAGGTGTCAATCTCTGGTCTCAAACTGAATCAATTGATGCTTGCACCTCAATTGTCTGGATTGTTGAGGGTTTCTCCTGAGCGTATCAAGGTGATGAAGAAAACTCTCTTCTTAAAAAATGTACTATTTTAAGATGTTATGGATTTGTTGAAGTTTACCTTACTGCTCCATTGTAGTATTGTCATTCATGGACACGGTTTCTACTGACTTAAGATGTTTGAATTTAATATTGGAAAAATAACAAAAAAATGTATTCTTTGTAAAGGAATTCCTTGTTCAGTAACAATCAATTGGATAACTAGGTTCAAAGAATGGTTTTTGAGTGGTTGATTGTTTCCAAAGATGATCCTATATTATTGTGCGATATCCATTAAGTTTGATACTTTGATCATATTGGAGGGTAAAATCTTTGGTTCTATTTCCACAGGATGAATTTATGATTCATTTAATTTTTTTTTCTTGTGATTTATATTTATTCTAGGTGCTCTTATTAAGCAGCTAATAGCTAGCATTTCTTTATAGCTAGGATAGGATCAAACTCTTATCTTTAGTTTGATTGGTTGTGTATGGTACAACATGGTGAACTGGGCATACTGCCTCCCATTTTTGTGGAACTTGCTTCCCATTATGATTTGTGCTAGGGTGTTTAGATGATTGATATTTAAAGTTTTAGTTAGTTATATCATTGGCATGTGAATCATCTTATATGGTCAGTTTGCTCCTTTGTACAATATATTCATGCATAAAGTAGAATTATATTTCCCTAAGTGTGTGTTTGGATGGAGAATTTTCGAATTCCTAAAATGGTGAAATGAATTGTGAGTGATGATTAAAACGAGAGTTAAGTATGAGAGGAATTGTAAATGATAATCTAAAAAGTTTAACATAAAAAGAGAAAAGCTGAAATTCTCTCTCAATATGTGTCATTTGAAATTCCTCCTATTTTTAATTTGAAAGTCTTTCTTTTACTATCATAACACATGAAATCTAGTAATTTAGAATATTCAAACACAAGGTAATAGTCTATATATTACAACTGTTAAAGCAAGAGATAAATGAGAGACATATAGTGAAATCCATATCTAAACTACACAACAGAGTAGAGTTATATGGTCCAAATAATAATTACACAGATTACAATTACCCTAATTACCATAATTACAAGGTTCTTAGCCTGTACAATTTACCTAGACACCATTTACATGCTTTCCAAATACTCCCCGTCAAACTGGAGCATATAGGTGTATTTACATCAAGTTTGTTACATATGGAACTTATTTGAGGACCTCACAAAGACTTAGTGAAAACATATACTTGCTGGTTGTTTGAATTAATAAATTTGATTTGATGGATTGGAGAGATAAACCAGTCACCTGTGGTTCTTTCCATATGGTGATATCACCAGAGAAGATTTTCTCCTTAATGAAATGGTAATTTATCTCAATGTGTTTGGTCCTTTCACAAAACACTAGATTCAAGGCAATATTCAGTGCAACTTGACTATCACAAATGTGTCTCATATGCATTACCTTCCCAAATCTGAGTTCTTGAAGTAATTGTTTTAGTCAAATCTGCAATGCACGGACTAGAAATTTTAATGTGGAAAATTTGATCTGGGATGGGGGGGGGGGTTATTTGGCTTGAGATGTAGCAAAGGTGGGGTCAGTGGTAGGAAAACACAATGAATGTTGGTGGCTGAAAAGATGGGTCTGGACCTACCAGAATGACAACATGGCAAGAATAGCTGGAAAACGGAGATGAAACAGTTTTTCAGGAATAAAAGTCACTGTGGGTCCACCTGTATAATCAGACTAGGGCTATCTGTTGTTACACTATTGATACCATCTCAAGGGAACAGAAAAAACGAGAGACAATGTGATAAATTCCATGTGTCTCAACTACACACCGGAGTTAAATACTTAAATTATATAAACTGAAAATAATAATTACATATATTACAATTATCCTAATTACCGTAATTACATGATTCTACTAAGCCTATACAATGTATCTTGACACCACTACATATTTTCCAATTCCGGAAATTAATTTCACTGATGGTAAATGGGTCCACCAGATATGCACAGACTCAAGCTACTTTTTGTTAGGCTCTAGATACCATGTTCATGGAAGTGGAAAATGAGAGACATGGTGAAATTCATTTGTCCAAGCTACACAGAGGATCTGAATTATATAGAGGAAATAATAGTTACACATATTGCAGTTACCTTAATCACTTTAATTACATGATTCTTGTTAGCCTATACAATTCATCTACTAACCATTTACATTCCAACAACAATCAACTTGTCATCTAACAGGCTTCATGTTTTGGTCATGCTTCTGTGAGAAATTTCAGATTATCTGGCTGTATTTAATATATGTAGTTTTTGTAACTTATAAATATTCTTGGCACACAGTTGGATGCCTCTGGTAGGCCTGATGAAAGTCTTGCTGTGGAGTTTGTTGGGCCACTACAGCCCAGTAATGAAGATGGTCTGCAAAGTGGAAAACTGTTGTCTATTTCCCTTCAGAAAGGGCAATTGAGGGCTGACATTTGTTTTCAACCATTTCATTCTGCTAACTTGGAGGTAACTATATTTATTTGGTCCAGTTTGAACCTAGATCTTTTTGTTTCTCTGCTTGCATAATTTAGGTAATTTTGGGTTAGACCAAAAATTGGAATAAAAATCTTTCCCCATGTTTGTATGGGGCTTGCTTGCAGGTTCGGCATTTTCCACTTGATGAGTTGGAGCTTGCTTCTCTTCGGGGGACTATACAGAGAGTAAGGCATATTAGCCTATTTCACTGCATTTTGCTCTATAGTCCTTGTTCTTTGCTGTACCCTCTTACACACATTTAGATCATTACGAAGTTGGTCCAATTATGGCTGGGAGAGTATCTCTGTGAGCAATCCATCATGACATTTGACCCTTGTTTTTTGGCAGTATTCCAATTTACGAAGTCCTGGCAAACAAATTCCAATACAGGGAAAAATTAACTAAACTCATGGCTTATAGTTAATGCTTTTAGTTAATGTTTGGTTAATCTTTTACCATTCTTTGAACATGGATCTGCCATCATTTCCAACATTGGTTAGTTCTTCCTAAGTAGGAAATATGTTGGCCAAGATTTCCTACTTTGTAATCCTCCCATGTATTTGTTGCATCAGATATTAAACCTGGAAAATTTCCAATTTAATCAATTTGATATTTGTCTTGGTTTAAGATTGGCTATTCTGTTTGTTCAAATTTTTGAAAATTGGTGGTGACTTGGACATGTAGGTGTATCATCTAGATTTGCATTCTACAATTGCCAATGGTGTAACCATTCATCCTCTCTCTTTGTAGAAAGTGAGTGTATTGGCTCAGGATCTGCTAGTTGCCTCATTAATTAATCAGTCAAGAAATATGTGGAACTATTTGTTAAACTGTTGGAGTTCTCAGGGATGGCTAAGCTAATTGAATAAATTAAGGATCTGTAGAATTGTAGATCACCTGTTAGTTCAGTAGCAAGAAGTGTCAAGTGCCAACCATTCTGAAGTCATTGAATCAGTCTCAATTGTAAGGTGAGGGTGCCTATGATAGACTCACAATGGGTCCAATCTTCCCTGGACAGCTGGACCCTACTATGGCAGAAGCTTTATACCAATGGGTTGCCCTTTTAATAGGACAAGGCCAAGAAATAATTATTGATTATAAATTAATATCTCTAGCTGTCCCTTCATGAAAAAGCCATTTAGGTTTAATATGCAGACAATTCAGTGGCTGTATTGCCATTTTAGGGCTAGCTATCCCAAAAGCTTAGTTGATAGGAGAAGGCCCTGAAAATTAATATAATATACATGTAGAGGAGGGATGGACAGGTAAAATAAAATTGAAAGTAGAAATTTCTAATGGATTTGACTTTTCAATCAACTTTACTGCTTTCCTTCATCTTGTCCCTCCTTTTTTCTTTTCAGTCCTGCCTGAATGATAACCTGGTTGAGTCATTATTTAATGATCATGTCATGGAAACAATATATGGTCTTTTTTCAATCGGTAGCTTCGTTTTTTTCAGGCAGAATTCAAGCTTAATCTTCAAAAAAGAAGAGGACATGGAGTCCTATCTGTACTTCGGCCAAAATTCAGTGGTGTGCTTGGTGAAGCCCTGGATGTGGCAGCTAGGTGGAGTGGAGATGTTGTGAGTGCATAAGACTGTTCTTCTTATTTGTTTGCACCTGAATTTGAATTATATTTTAGTTTACTTATTGCTATCCTGGGAATTAAATGAAGTCTGTTAGCATGACCAGAGTTGATGATGAATATTTGAAGGTGTTGTGTTCATTAGTTTAATTCTGTTAGTTTATATTTTTCTTCATTTTACAAATTGACTCACACAAAATTAAATCTTAAGCAGTATCTTCAATGTTTGCTACTGGTGAGGTTAGTAATAGATTTGCAGCAACAACTCTTCAATCTTAATGAAAATAACAGTCTCAGTTGATTATATGCACTAATATATGATTTTGTTTACTTAATGGACCTTCAGTTTAACAACACTAGGCCATTGAAGATCTTTTTTTTATCACATTGGAAAGAAAATGACACAATTTAGTGAAATCAATATTTTTAGAACTGTTAATGATGCTTTTGTCAAATACTGATTGCCAATTGATGCATTATTGTTCAGATCACAATTGAGAAAACTGTTTTGCAACAAAGCTACAGTTGTTATGAACTTCAAGGTGAATATGTTTTGCCTGGCACCCGAGATCGTAATCCTGTTGATAGAGAAGGAGGTGGCCTTTTAAAAAGGCTAATGTCTGGGCATATTGGTAGTGTTATATCCTCAATGGGCAGGTGGAGAATGAAACTTGAAGTTCGCAGAGCTGAGGTTGCTGAGATGCTTCCTCTTGCAAGGCTTCTTTCTCGAAGTATGGATCCTGCTGTTCATTCGAGATCTAAGGTTGTATCATTATTTATTTATTTATTTATTTGGACGTTACATATATTCATAATTAACTATCTTAATGTAGCCTAGTTGATTAAGCTGCTTTGCTTTCCTAAGGCTTCATCTGTGTAACTGTTAGAAATGTATATCATTATGTTTAGGTTCAAATTGAGTGTCTAGGTTCCCTGTAACATGTAAATATAGTAAGTAGGAAAATTATGTATTTGTAATTATTATCATTATCAAATTGGTATATATATATATATTGATTTCATGGTGTAGTTGAGACATGATATTTTGTGCTTTTTCCCACTCAATATATTATCGAGGACATAAAGAGAGGCAACCTAAAACTGTGTGTTAGAATTAGTCACATGTTTTAAATTAGTAACAGCTAAATAATAATTAGTTGTACAATCCCTAATTAGTTGCTAATTAGGATTAGATTTAGCAATCATATTCTTATGTATTTATTACATACTATTAGATTTTGGACCTGGGCCTAACTCAACCCCAAAAGCTAGCTTGTAGGGTGAGGATTGCTCAAGGCTTATTTATCACAATTTGGCCTTATCTCTAGGCAATGTGGGACTCTAACACATCCCCTCACGCCCAGGACTAGACATCTGGAGCGTGGACAACTATACGGGTGGCGGCCTAATAACAACAAATCATCTAGGATAGGCTCTGATACCATCTTAGATTTTGGACCTGGGCCTAACTCAACCCCAAAAGCTAGCTTGTAGGGTAAGGATTGCTCAAGGCTTATATATCACAATTTGGCCTTATCTCTAGGCAATGTGGGACTCTAACACATACATATTATAAATACAGCATATGTGGTCTGAGTAAGACACACAGAAACACAGAATTTCAAATTCAACATGGTATCAGAGCGTACCATCCACCGTAACCTGTTTCATACATATTATAAATACAACATGTGTGGTATGAGTAAGACACACAGAAACACATAATTTCAAATTCAACATGGTATCAGAGCGGTACCATCCACCGTAACCTGTTTCATCACTTTTCTGCTGCCGAGTTCCCAAGTATGGAACTTTGTTTAGGTTCAAACCCTTTTCAGCCGTTGACACCATTGTCTAGTGCCATCAGTCGCTCTCCTCCGCCGTGTAGTCTCTTCCGACGCGTTTTCGACATTTTCCTGACGTTTTTCCTCTATCTTTAGTCGTTGCCGTTGCCGCCGCCTGCCGCCGCCGGAGACGGCAACGATTCCGACCAGAGACCACACCGCTGGAGTCTCCCCTTTGATATGAGTCCAACGCTGCCAGAACCGCCTCGAACGGCGTTTGACGCGCTCACACGCGCCTTAGCTTCACCGACGCGTTTTTCTGTTGCCAGCCACCGTCTTCCGCGCGTGGTGGCGCGTCCGGCCACCTTTTTGGTCGATCTCACCACCGCCGAACTCGCCCTTCCATCCTCTATTCCAATATGGGCATCGTTTGTCTGGTTCATGTCCGGTACTTGGGTCCTTTCTATTTTGGATGCATTTTCTCTCCTATTTGCTGTTACCCATGATTTTTCAAAACCTAGAAATGTATCTCGAGGCTACCCAGAGCAATCTTCCTGGCCCCGTGGTTATCCTATAGCAATCTTCCTGGCCCGTGACTTTCCTAATTATTATTAGTT
The DNA here is from genome assembly GCA_026901365.1 of Sesbania bispinosa. NCBI lineage: Eukaryota > Viridiplantae > Streptophyta > Magnoliopsida > Fabales > Fabaceae > Sesbania > Sesbania bispinosa. Next base: position 505,871 of record QLOH01000019.1, read on the forward strand.
TTGATACCATATTAGATTTTGGACCTGGGCCTAACTCAACCCCAAAAGCTAGCTTGTAAGGTGAGGATTGCCCAATGCTTATATACCACAATCTGGCCATATCTCTAGGCAATGTGGGACTCTAACACACCCCCTCACGCCCAGGGCTGGACATCTGGAGCGTGGACAACTATACGGGTGGCGGCCCAATAACAATGGATCATCTAGGATAGGCTCTGATACCATATTAAATTTTGGACCTGGGCCTAACTCAACCCCAAAAGCTAGCTTGTAGGGTGAGGACTGCCCAAGGCTTATATACTATTAAATGGCCTTATCACTAGTCAATGTGGGACTTTCCAACACACCCCCTCACGCCCAGGGCTGGATATCTGGAGCGTGGACACATCAAGGGGTGGGGGCCCAATAACAACGGGTCTAGGATATGCTCTAATACCATATTAAATTTTGCACCTAGGCCTAACTCAACCCCAAAAGCTAGCTTGTAGGGTGAGGACTGCCCAAGGCTTATATACTATTAAATGGCCTTATCACTAGTCAATGTGGGACTTTCCAACAGTTATAACAGACTAGTCAATAGCGCGCTATAGCGGCGTAGCGGTGCGGAGCGGCCCCCTGCCGCTATAGCGGTTATAGCGGCCGCTATAGCGGTATTGTTTGGGACTCAGGTATTGTTTGGGGGTCGGCCGCTACGCGCCGCTATCCGCGATTGATAACTATGTGTTATAATAAGTTTTCTCATAATATCCTCAAATATTCTTTAAAGTGGTTTAACAATATTTATTCAATTGAAAATAATTTTATCTATTTAAATATTATTTTTATGATCAACTTTGTGTTAACATTGTATTTTAAATGTGGTCGCATCCTTACTACACTCCATCTCTAGATTTTGATATTGATCCAATTCAATCTAACAAGCCATTAAGTATCTTGTAATATTTTGTAACTAAGAGTGAACCTTGTGTGGTAGGGAATGGTATTCTCTTAAACTTGTAGCAGGTGGGAACATCTTGCTTCATAGACAAAGTCTACCAAATGCTGTCCTGAATTCCTCGGGTAGAGGAAAGTAAAATCTTGTTTCTTCTAATCTTAGGAATCATATAGTTCCAAAACCATCTCGTAATAAGGAATTTCTCATCATCCCATGACTCAAATTGTGGATTTTCCTTGTTAGGTATAATATCTTCAATGTGGTTTAAGTTTTGAAGACCCTTATGGATTGTTCAAATGACATGAGTCCGTTGCATGCAATTTTTACCTAGTATGCAAGACTAGGTGAAAGGGAGCCTTGGTGCAATTGTTAGAGTTGCTGCCGTGTCACAGGTTTGAGTCGTGGAATTAGCTTCTTACAAATGTAGGGTAAGACTACTTACAATAGATCCTTGATAGGTTTGACCCTTCCTTGGCCACCATGGAGAGAACTTTACAACAATAGTTGCTCTTTTTTAGTATGCAAGACTAGGAGATCGTTGGAGGTTAAAGGTGTACTTTGTGCTAAGTTGAGCTATTCAAGTTTCGTTAGACATTGTTGTAGTAGAAAACAACAAGAGGAGGGTAATGTGGGCTAGTATTTGCATTGGGGAGGGGGACACCAAGGCAGTGATTGGTGCATCTAATTAGTGGAATTGATGAAGATGTCGGCCAGTAGGATGGAACCGTGGACGAGGTGAACTGGGCCTTGGACAGTGGCATGTAACTTACACACACCAGTAGGTTGGTGTGTTCATGGAGGCATGTGGACCATTTTTTGGTGGCAAAACTTTGGTAGGTGGCTGGTTAGAGGTATGGCTGACATTGGGTGTCCTTGCTTTGGCAGTTTGAGCACTAGAAATAAGTTGGGGCATGTCTTAGTCACGAACACAATGAAGGCCCCTCTTAGATTTTGGACCTGGATCTATCTCAACCCCAAAACCTAGCTTGTAAGGTAAGGATTGTCCAAGGCTTATATACTATAATTTGGCCTTATCTCTAGGCAATGTGGGACTGTAACAAACCCAATGAAGGCTAATGGTGTTGGGTTTTGGTATAGGTAATCCAGTGGAATAGGAAAACAAACTTCTATTCCAAAGATCCATGCAAAAGCCGCAAACTATGTTCAAGAGATTACCTCAAGATATCATCAAGATTGTCACACAATCTTGCTTGTCACAATCACGTGCACAGTAAGTGTAGTAGTGCCTCTTAATTATCTACATGAATGTTTGGACAATGACTTCCCTCTTTCACTATGTTAGCAACGACAAGGGGTATTTCCTTACTCTCACTTAAGAATGATGGTTAGGGTATTTTTCAAAATTCTTTTATCAAAGGGAGTAGCCAAAAGTAAGTTGTAAAGAGTAGAGATGGCCTACTGATGACTAGTTCCAAGTTTATATGTAGGTCCATATAATTAGGTTGGTCCATTTAGTCTTTGCCTAATCTCATTTCATGGTGGTCCAAGAAGCAAACTCTTGTTGTTAGATCAAGTACTGAAGCTGAGTACCGCAGCTTAGCCTCTACTTCAGCTGAAATATTGTGGCTAGAGTCTCTTCTCAAAGAACTCAAAATTCCATTCAAAACACCGACACTCTACTGTGATAATCAGAGTACTGTGGCCCTCTCTCATAATCCAGTTCTCCATGCTCGCACTAAACACATGGAGCTAGACATCTTCTTTGTTCGTGAAAAAGTCATCAACAAAAGCCTCATAGTCTCTCATGTTCCTGGAGATCTGCAATATGCTGACATCCTCACCAAGGCCCTTTCTCCTTTGCGTTTTCAGTTTCTAAGAGACAAACTCAGGGTCTTTGACAAGTTCACTTTGTGCAAACCACCCTGAGTTTGAGGGGGGAATGTTACTGATGTAATCTGTGCGCTGTTAATATCTAACAGCTGTTAATAGTTAAGTGCTGTTAGTGCTGTTACTAGCTGTTATCAGTTAGTGTTGTTAGTTTAGTTAGAAGATTCTGTTTCAGTTATTCTAACTGAATCAGATCTTAGCTTTCAGTACAAGCTTCTCACATTGTATAAATCCCCCTATTGTAATTCACAGAATAACAATAATATCATTCTGCAAAACACTTATCTCTTCTCTCTTATTTTCTCTCTCTCTCTCTCTCTTTCTTCTTCCTACTATCAATTCTATAAACCCTAAGATTTCTAACATCTCCAAATTTCCTTACCATCTATAGGAATCCTAATCCCGTTAGACTCCTAATTAAACCCATCTCATGGATTTGGTTCCAAGTTCTATCCATTCTAAATGTGAGCCTATAGGCTTTATACATTGGCAGTAATATTAAAATCTCATTCTAATATTACAAGTAGTGAGTGATATCTAGCAATACATTGTTGCCTACCTAAGTAATAAAAATGTCAATTTGATTTGACAAATATAACTTTTGTGACCAATGTTACTGTGCAATCTAGTCCCTTTGTCCAAATATTTAGATTAAAATCAAGGAATAGGAGGTGTCACCCTTGTATAGTTTAATCATTGGCTTCTTGATTCTTGAGTAAACTTATTTACAACAAGTAGCATTAATATCTCATTAATATATTTAGGTATGACCCTGCACTTAGTGGTCTCATTCAATCGAGGGGTCTAAGATATAACTCCTATTATTAGGAGGGACTAATCCCATCTCGTCACTCCTTTCCCTCCACATGATTTGTGGCATATACAATAACCATCTTTAAAATCACTTTGTTATGGTGTGAGGCTTGATGACAGTAAAACATACAAATCCTTATGCTAGGAATCATAGTGACATTAGATTGAAAGACCATATACACCTTTGTTGTTATGAGAATAACTTATGACACTCACATAATGATCTATGTGGTGTTCTGATGATGTGGTCATCAGTTATTAACATATTATTGTTGTCCTAATTAACTATAATACATAACTAGGGACATTTAAGAATAATGTTCTAAATAAGTTGATAGTATCTCACTATAATGCCACCTCTTGATATCTTACAACGAACAAGGTATTTGAAGGAAATTCTTATGTTAATGAAATAACGTAATAAAAAATGCCTCACATATTGAATGAATAATTTTGAACATTGTATAATAAAAGGTCTATACAATTCGCCTCTAGGGTATACACCAACAGATTGCAGCAAAAAAATAGTCTCCTAGAATGGAAGCTTTGTTACCAACTTGAAGAATATTTTCACTATGTAAATTTGGATCATATTATAATAGGAAAGAACTAGAAAGCATAAAAGATGATCTCAGGGGGATGGAAAATCTGGAGATGTAAGCATTCTATCACTGTGCTTCACTACCAATTCCCTAATCAGCAACTATTTCTTAATCTCTGTTTTTCTTATACGTTATAATTATATTTTAGTGGATTTTTCATGTTTTTATGATATAAATAGCAATATTTTTTCTGTATTTGTCAGCTATATATGCAAGCAAATCAGTATCTGCTGAACTTTTTAATGCTGGCCAGGTTTATGTTATGTATGTAGACAATAAGTAAAAAAAATGATCTAATGCTTTTTTTTTGTACCCCTTACCACAATGATGTAGTTCATACTGTATACATATATCCATTTCTTAAGAAAGACTGATTATTCATGCTGCTGCACTACATGGATGCAGGATTTCTTCTTGCAAAGTTTGCAGTCAGTAGGATTGTATACTGAAAGCCTTCAGCAATTGCTTGAGGTATTGTCAGAGGATCACTATATCTTATTTCCCTTTCAAGAGATACAATACCTGATGCCTGAGTTTGTGCTCATAACATGATGTGCATTTGTAATTATTTTATATTGATAATATTTATTAGCCCAATAAAATGTATTGCAAAAGTTGAAGTTTCTTGTCTATTGTTAATGATATACTCAACTTGCAGAAAATGAGGGGACTTCATGCTCCATCAAATGATGATGTTGTTCTTGAAGATTTAACTCTGCCCGGTTTGTCTGAACTCAAAGGTCACTGGCGTGGATCTCTTGATGCTAGTGGTGGAGGAAATGGAGACACCCTGGTAAAACTTTTTCAGATTTTATATTCTTGTGAGTTCCATGAATCATCTATTTTTGAATATTGATTTTCCTATTTTATGTCATTTCAGGCAGAATTTGACTTTCATGGGGAGGACTGGGAGTGGGGAGACTACAAAACTCAGCGTGTCTTGGCAGTTGGTGCTTACAGTAATGATGATGGTATGTACCTGGAGAAAATTTTTATCCAGAAGGATAATGCAACCATCCATGCAGATGGAACATTGTTAGGGCCTAAAACCAACCTCCATTTTGCTGTCTTGAATTTTCCCGTTAGTCTGGTCCCCACTGTAGTTCAGATCATTGAATCTACAGCAACAGATGTTGTTCATTCTCTGCGGCAATTATTCGGACCCATCAGGGGTATATTGCATATGGAAGGAGATCTTCGAGGAAGTTTAGCAAAACCAGAATGTGATGTGCAAGTAAGGCTCTTGGATGGTGCCATTGGTGGTATTGATCTTGGACGAGCAGAAGTTGTTGCTTCTCTAACCTCAAGCAGTCGTTTTCTATTCAATGCAAAATTTGAACCTATAATCCAAAGTGGCCATGTACTCATTCAAGGTAGCATTCCTGTTGCTTTTGTGCAAAATAACATGTTACAGGAAGATGTAGAATTAGATAAGAGTCAGACAACTTGGGTTCCTGACTGGGTGAAGGAAAAAAATAGAGGTGCTGCTGACGATGCCAGCGACAAAAAAGTTTCTAGAGATAGAAATGAAGAAAGTTGGAATACTCAATTAGCAGAAAGTCTTAAAGGTTTAAATTGGCAAATTTTAGATGTTGGAGAAGTCAGGATTGATGCCGATATAAAAGATGGGGGAATGACGTTGGTAACAGCTTTATCACCTCATGCCAATTGGCTTCAAGGAAATGCTGATGTCATGCTTGAGGTGGGTGAAATCAATATAATTCTTCTCACATATTTGATGTTTACTTATCTAAGTCTTGTGAAATGGCTTGCTTAATAGGTCAGAGGTACAGTTGATCAACCGGTGCTTAATGGACACGCATCTTTCCACAGGGCATCTATTTCTTCACCAGTGCTCCGAAAGCCACTAACCAACTTTGGTGGAACTGTTCACGTGAAATCAAACAGGTTATGCATCACATCACTAGAGAGCAGGGTAAGCAGAAAAGGAAAGCTTCTTGTAAAAGGGAACCTACCACTCAGAACTAGTGAAGCGGCCCCTGATGACAAGATTGAATTGAAGTGTGAAGTTTTGGAAGTTCGGGCACAGAAAATATTAAGGTTGCTTTTCAACTTCTGTAGGTGTCTTAGTTTGTAAACTAGCTGATTTGACCTATAAATCAGAAACATTATTGATTTTTGGAACTGTATCCCTTTTATCCTATACATGATTTCTTTTAAAACATATTTTCTACTTTTGTCAGTGGTCAGGTTGATTCTCAGATGCAAATAACTGGTTCGATATTGCAACCAAACATATCTGGGAATATCAAACTAAGTCATGGAGAAGCATATTTGCCACATGATAGAGGCAGTGCTCCTGCTTCTAATAGATTCCCATCAAATCAATCTGTGCTTCCTGCTGGTGGTGTTAGTCAAGTGTTTGCTTCAAGATATGTTTCGCGATTTTTCAGCTCAGATTCTGCTACTTCAAGGGCCAAAATTTCTGAATCCTCTGGCTCTGGTATTACTTTACATGTCTATTGTTTTGGCCTGTGATCTATTTTCCTTGCATATGATTAGGTGTTGAATGCTCTACAATCAGAATGGACTCCCGTTCAATTAATTGCAAATGAAAAGTTCTCGTCATGTCCCTTTCTACATCATTAGATTTACCTCAGGCAGAGTTTTCTCAATGATTTTCTGTATGAATCCATGTTTGATTGAACCGGACCAGAACTTGCTGAATAATACTGTATAATTACTGAACCTCTGCTACTGATATAGTATACTGTACATCAATAACAGTGGCAGGTTTGTATAGAAATAATAGAACCCATCCTCATTTTCTTTAAAGAACAGAAACAAGAAAAAAAATATAGGTAGATTGTCCATGTCAATTTGAGAGACCTGGTTTTCTCTAGGAAGTTCCAATCCCCCCCACCCCCTTCTTTTCTTCCACTCTTATCTTTTGGTTCTGCTACTAACTAATCAAAGCCTTTCCTACATCCTACCCTCCAACATTCTCTGCTGTACTATGTTATCATGACTCCTACTTCCTTTGATACACCTTAGTAATTGTGTGCTTAGATGTGGGTTTACTAACAATATTCTCTGGACATGCATGCAGTCTTTCCTTTCCAAACCACCCCTGTTAAATGTCATAATTTGAAAGGATTGAGGAACCTTAATTTATGATTGCTGAGCTGAAGTGAGGAAACAGATGAACAATTATAAAATGGACCCTATATGATAGCAGGAAGGTTACGGATCTAGAATTGAGCAAAATCAACCGATAAGAATTGAAATTCAAGCAATTATAGTGGCTGGAACAGCAAGTTAAATGCGCAAGAAAGTAAAGGAAAATGAGAGAAAAAGAGAGAAAATGGAAGAGAATAGAGGTGGTGTAGGCGCCATTGAGGAAGGCAACCCCTTCAACAGATAAGCCAACAGTGTAGATTCGCCACCAGCTCATGGAACCGGATAAGAATCACAATGATTTAAGCAAGAACCATCAAGCCTCTCAACCTCACAAGGGAGAATACAAGCATAAGCTCTATAATAAAATGAAGATTAAGTCTTACAAGTGAGGAGGATGCCTCCTTATATAGAAAAAAGGGGCGGCCAACTCTATGAAGGAAAATAAAAGGAATTAAAAATCTATCCTAGTGGGGACTTGAACCCATGCTACCTAATACTAATAGCTATGCTAAGCCTTAGCCGAATAGCCGTTAAACCCACTTAAAGTAGCGCCCAAGCTAGAGGAAATAAGAGGAAAATAAAAATTAAAAAAAAATACAAAGAGAGTCCTAATCTAGGGTGAGTCATAGGACCAGGTGTCTTCTCCTAGGGCCACAGTGCCCTTCTGCAGGGTAGTGACCCTTATTTGTAGGGTAGTGTCCCTACATTTGTAGGACACTAATTTCTCCATCTCTTACTTGCTTGAAGTTCAGGCTTGAAGCTGGTGCATACCCTCCAGTGTAGGTCTTGCAGGTCCAAGCTCCTAGCAGCATGCTATCACTATAGAGTAAAAATTACATCTATTTGTTAAGACCTGCCCATCTTATTATGTTTTGGTAAAAGAAGATTTGATGTAGATTGGAGAGATGAAATGAATATGAGTATATAACCCAGGAGGACCTCTGATTCTCCCCTAAATCTAGAGAAAAGACCAAAAAGAAGCAAAAAGTTGAAAAGAAATGGGAGAAAGAAAAGAATCAGATCAGGAGGGATCCCCAATCCCTTTCCATGGAAAATAAGAAACCTCTAAAACATCTATGAGCCGAAAGCCACATAGAAATTAGAAATTCAAGCTTATACCAAAGATGGGGAGTACAGATCTCTGGCTGGATTTTTCAATGCAACACATTTCAACAAAAGAGCACAACTTCTCAGCACCCTGCACTCTTAATTGCTGTTAAAACCTCTAAACAAGAAAGAAAAAAATATCCAAGTTGGGATGGCAGACCCAATGTACACCAACTCGTCTAGACATCTACGTTGTGGGTAGTGTGGTGAGTCTGTTCAAAGGACACTAGGATGCAGTGATAATTCTTATCCTAAAGTACATTAAAGGGGCTCTAGGAAAAGGACTTATGCATGAAGATAAATGTTATACTCAGATATTCAAATGCTGATTGGGCAAGTTTGCCTACTGAGAGAAAATCCGCTTCAAGGTTCTGTGTATTCATTGGGAATAACCTAATATCCTTGAAAAGTAAGAAACAAAATGTCATTACAAATCTAGTACTGAAGTAGAGTATCATTCCATGGCATCAACTACTTGTAAACTTATTTGACCCAAACAATTACTTCAAGCACTCAATTTTGAGGAGGTTACGCAGAGTTGCAGATGACACTTGCTATGGATCATCAAATTGTACAACATATCATTTTAAATCCAGTGTTTCATGAGAGGGCCAAATACATTGAGATAGACTTTCACTTTATTAAAGCAAAACTTATCTGGAGGCATCACCACTCATTTTGTTAATTCAATTTCAAATGAACGACTAGTGGATGTTTTCACCAAGTATCAGATAAGTTATTTCCGTAACAAGTTTGGTGCGTCTAACCTATATGCTTCAGCTTTGAGGGGGTATTGGAAAGTATGTAAATAATTTCTAAATACATTGTATAGTAATTATGGTAATTAACTACAATTTGTGTATTTATTATTTCTGGTGTATATAATTCAGCTCCACTATGTACTTTAAACACATATTCAATCACATGTAATTTACATCTTTTCTTAGCTGTACTAATTTTATGTATCGCAGTCCAAACCAAGCATAACTTGGAGATTTTAGACTATTTTCTCCATGACACAGTTCATCATAAACCTTAGGAGATGCTAGGACCAATTATTTGATAGCTTGATCTACTTTTGCTCATGTTGAATAATTTTTAGTTGAGTTCATTATGTTATATTTTACACAACAGCTGTTAGTGTATATCATGATCTCTTTTCTTCCTAAAATAATGAACAGTGGGAGTTAATAAGTCAACTCAGGTTGAAAAGGAGATGGAACAAGTGCAGATTAAACCAAATGTAGAAATCTGCCTTAGCGATTTGAAGCTTGTGCTTGGACCAGAGTTGAAGATAGTTTATCCTTTGATTCTTAATTTTGCTGTCAGTGGAGAGCTTGAGTTGAATGGTCTGGCCCATCCCAAATGGATAAAACCTAGAGGCATACTGGCATTTGAGAATGGTGAAGTTGATCTAGTTGCAACCCAGGTGTGTTACATTTTACTTAGCAACTCTTGTAATTGTATCCTTTGGTTTCTTCTAGGCTGATTTTGTTTTTGCTTGTATATTTTTTAACCCATTGTTTATTTCGACACCATCCATTTCAAATGCAGGTGAGGTTAAAACGAGAGCATTTAAATATTGCAAAATTTGAGCCTGAGTATGGACTAGATCCAATGCTAGATTTGGTTTTGGTTGGATCTGAGTGGCAATTTAGAATTCAAGGTAGAGCTAGCAATTGGCAGGACAAACTTGTGGTGACCTCAACTCGTTCTGTGGAACAGGATGCCCTCTCACCTACTGAGGTAAAACATATGCCCACCATATCTTGCATGACCATTTTGGAGCTCAAAGGTCAACTTTTTAGTCCTGTATTCAACTGTACTCTATGCTGTTACTGTTAAAAAAAACAAAAGAGGTGCCTATAGACAGGATGGTAGTGTTACACTTATTTGTAAGTTTAGCTGAAATTTTGATCTATTTGAATTTTTTTAAAAAAAATGCTATAGAAAAATATGAAGAAATTATTTATTTTTGAAAGCAACATGCTTTTCACCATTGATTTAAAACATGAAGGACTTAGCCCTCCAATGACTCCATTCACACCCATAAATTAGTTTGTGTCAGATTCCTTTCTCCTGTACTGTTGAATCCTTGCTCTCTGTTCTGGTAGAGTCCATACTTTTTGAATTCTGACAGCAAAATGTCACCTTGTTTTTAACTATTATTTGGATTTGCAAATTCACATTTATCTAATGGATAAATAAACCAAATACAATCATTCTCAATTACAAGAAAACTATTTACCTCATCTGGCAGAAATTACTAACAGAAAGAAATCTTGTAAATGTATGAGCTAATAAGTTATTTCATTGATAAATGAACTAACTTGAGCATATACAGTCTATTTCACACTGGAGTTGTAGTTATATAGCACAAACATAAAAAATTGAGATCTTAGATTTCATACCTCCTATTTGAACCCTTTTAGTATTGGATCAGCTGCTTAATCTGATTAAACTCTTAACTACACTTGAAGCCCAGAACATTATATGGACTTAAAATCTCCACGTGCTGCTGGACATAAAAATGTCTCTAATTTTAGTTGATGTCAGATAATAGTTTCATCTCTGAAAGTCAATGCCTTCATGATATTATGTTTGGGCAGAATGGTCCTATTAATTGTTTCTATCTATGCAGGCTGCCAGAAGATTTGAGAGTCAGTTAGCTGAATCCATTTTGGAAGGCAATGGTCAACTTGCATTTGAAAAGCTTGCAACTGCGACTGTTGAAAAATTGATGCCGCGGATAGAAGGGAAGGGAGAGTTTGGCCAGGCTAGGTGGAGGCTAGTGTATGCACCTCAGATTCCTAGTTTGGTTTCTGTTGATCCTACAGCAGATCCTCTCAAGTCACTAGCCAGTAATATATCGTTTGGTACAGAAGTTGAAGTCCAGCTCGGGAAACGTCTTCAGGTAATCATAATAAAACTAGTTAATTTTTCAAAACTTTGCTTCCCAAAACCTATCTTTCAACTAATTTCCTTGGACTTCTTGTTTCAATCTTTAATCTATATCGATAGAGGGAAAAGAATACCTATGATATTGCTTTATAAAGCAGCAGATAATGGCCATTAAATTGGTTTCAGATGACAACTCTTTTCTATCATGGTGCCTAAATATGGAAAATTATAAGAAAATATGGGTAAAAGTCTTTCCAGTTTAGGAATAATAAGTGGTTCCTCATTAACCTCTTTTTTAACATTGTTAACTAGATATGTGGTAAATTCTAAACCAAATACTTTTTTTTATCAATTCTTGTTTTGAAAATACTCCCTAAATATAATCTTGTAGTGCATGGTCTTTGTCACTTATTTTCTGGCCAGTGGGTTTTATTTTGCCATTCACTGGGGATATGTTTCAATGTTTGGTTTATTCATTAAGCAGACACTCTATAAAGTAGAAACAGATTATGTAGTTGTTGCTACATCTTATAGAAGCATCTATTAGATGCTATATAGTGAGATACCAAATCCTTTCTCTGGTTTTAACTAAGAACCTTTGCCTATGTTAGTTAAACTACTGGTTTCTACTTTTGTTCCCTTATATTAATTTATAATTATCTAGCAATTATTTTTCTTTCAGGCCACAATCGTTAGGCAAATGAAGGAGTCTGAGATGGCAATGCAATGGACCTTGAGTTATCTGCTTACAAGCCGTTTGAGGGTGCTCCTACAATCTGCTCCATCCAATTCCAAACGCCTTCTTTTTGAATATTCTGCTACATCCCAAGATTGACTTGCATCCAATTAACATTTGCAACCCCAGATTAAGTTGTATCACTGTCCCTAGTAGCAATCTAGAAAATTGGTCTTGCCCTTGGTAAATGCAGTTGAAGTACATTCCACTTACCTCGCATTTTAAGGGAAAGGGGAATTTTGTGATACTCTTTGAATGTGTGAAAGTAGTGTAGATGCATATTATTTTTTGCTCAGAATGAGCTTGTTAATATGTAGATGCTTAATTCATGAATAATTCAGCATATTAGTTTTGTACAGAAATTCAATTTTAATGAAAGAAAATATAACACGATTAGATATTGATGACACAAGGTAAGCTGTCTGCGTGTGATGAGAGCAGTGCTCTTCATTCTGCATCAGAATCATTAAATCATATCTTGCCTCATTAGTTGTCCAATTTGATGTCTGGATTGCTTCATTGCAGCATGCTAACTTTAAATACAAAGACTTGGAACGAAAACTGAATTTTATTATTTGGTAATTTTGTACATGGTCCTTTTCCAATATAAGGACCTAAATACTAATAGTATGTTTGAGTTACCGTTTAAACGTCAAACAATGTGTTGGATTTGCAAAATCTAATACTTTCCCAAAATAATAGCTCTTGTCTATGATCATTGGTATTCCTGATATCTGAGTAATTTGCAAAAATTACAATATTTACAATTTGGGACTATTCCAACAGTTTCAATTTGGGAATAAATATCTTATGATGCTTAACTTGTTACATGATTGCTTTTGCATATGTAAGTTTGGCTGGACGTAACAAACAGATGTCTCACAAAAGGGCAACTAGGAATTTTGTGTCCAATATTATGAACGTAAATATAAACAAGCACTCATGAGGGATCTACTTTTAGCACCCCTTTTGCTATTCAATCTCCTCCTTCCCCTTTTTCAAATTTTATTTTCTCAAACTACCCTCTCCCACAATCTAAATCACATTGCTAAATATTACAATAGTCCTAATCACAATCCTAATAATCATCCTAATCAATATCCTATATAAGCATTCCTAAACATTACAATCATCCTAATCACAATCCTAATCACATTTTAATTTAAAAAAAATTAATTCGTAATCATCCTAATCACAATCCTAATCACATTCCTAAACATTACAATCATCCTAATCACATTTTAATTTAAAAAATAAATTCCTATGCATCCTAATCACAATACTAATCACATTCCTGAACATTACAATCATCCTAATCACAAAAACAAAATCACATTAAGAAAATGCATGAAAAAATGAGCCAAAAGAATGAAAGTGAAGAAAATAGCCAACAACCAACCCTTACCTAAGAAGCGGCGCGCAGGGACGTCTGACGCAGCAAGGGGAGCAGAACGAACAGAGTAAGCAATGGCGGACGAACGAAGCACAATAACCTCCTTCAACGATGGCAAGCTCGTGATAGAGGGAGGAGAACGACGGAGGAGGACGAGGGAGATAGCGGAGGAGGGAAAGAGTGGACGAGGGAGGAGGAGGGAGAGAGTGGACGAGGGTTTTGGGGGATGGCTGCGTGAAGAAACTGATTCTGGGAAAGGGGGAGGGGGTTTAAAAGACCAAACGATGATGGTCTTGTAAATAACTGTCGTCGTATATGGTTTAAAAGACTTACAACGACGGTTCCATATACAATCGTTGTTGTATATGGTTGTCAACAATGGGTCCTCCACACCCGTCGTCGTAAAGTTCAGAAAAATTTAAAAAATGCCATTGTGTTTTTTATGACAATTATCTCCAATGAACCATCGTCGAAAGGCGTAATAAAAACTCCTTCCTGCACTAGGGTTTAATTCTTAAAAGTGAACACAAATTAGTTCTGGAACACAAATTGGTTCTTGAACGTGTTAATTTCTTCTCAAATTTATTTTTCCATTTTCATATTTTAATCCTTCATTCAACAACGTGCTAATAATATACAATAGAATAGTTGACATGACACGTTAAATACATACATGTAATGTTATGTGCCACATATATAATTAATTTGCTTACATGGATGCCAACAAAGATGCATGGTGTTGCCTACTTAAAAAAGGATGGTTTAGTGAATAAAACACATTCGAGGATTAGTTTGTACACATAGATAGAGATCCAAGCAATATACATCATCCATTTCAAGGATCACATTGTATATTAACTAAAAGAACATTCTATATATTTAGCTTCTCACGTGAGATTGGACACAATGGTAATTGATAGGGGTATTCGTGAGATAAGTTGTGATGAATTATGTTTGTCTCTTATCCACCCCTAATTTTTTATTAGCTAGGTTAGTTATTTAAATTTGAACCAATTTCTATATCTAAAGAATATATATTATTAGGTTTAAACCTAATAATATACATGGGTTTCATTAAGATTGGATTAATAAGATGAGATTGAGTTGACCTAAAGTATAAGCTAAATAAAATCATATGATGAATATATAGCAATGGTTAAAAGAAAAATAGTTCACACGAATAGTAAATATATCACACACATACATATTAGAATTTTCCTTACTATAGGTAATGCCTTATTACCTTTTTATTCCCTTTTAATTTTAGGATATTGCTTAGAGAAAAAAATAATATATCATTTTACATATGTGATGTCTTTTTAAATAAATAGAAGTATGAAATTGTTCAAAAGCAAAAAAGGTATATGTATAAAAAGAATGTGGAACTTGAAATATAAAAAGGAGATAGGCCTAACTCTAAGGGTTTATCGAGTGAAGCAAGACAGAGTCACACTTTGATAGATGGCATGTTCAAGTCCCTACTAATCTCCTTGGGGTGAGATAAACGTAAGTCCCATGTAAGTGTCCTTTGAGCCAAGAAGCTTTCCTTTCTTTATACTAGAGCATCATCCCCTTACCCTAATATTTTTGTACCAAAAGAAAATGGACATAGATTAATCAAACTCAAATACCCTAACTAAAAGAGTAAAATAGGGTTAGGCATTCGTGTAATTGAAAATTAATAATTGTTTTTTGTTGTTGTAGATTGGGTAACCCAAAGGTTAATCTAGAGTCGTCCATAACCCAATGTTGTCAAGTCAGGTCATCAAATGAGATATTGCTTTGAAGGTAAGCTCGAGGAAAATACTTGCTAGTACAAATGGTAATTCGTAACTTTTGTATGATTAATTAGTTATGTGAGAAATTTTACTTCACCACTGAGCATGTGGATTAGGGGGTTGATCCACCTCATCAAAGGGTCTTGACTTTGAGCCTTGGGTATGCATATGTATTAAATATTTTGGAAAGTTCTTTTCAACTCATATATGTTAGTCCTACCCAAGTTGAATAAGATTGTCTCCTATAGAGGGATGCCTATGGTCCCAAATCAAAAAACAGAAGTGTCACCTTTTTCTTTTCTTTTGCCTTTTTCTCTCCCTCCTATTTTTCTTCCACCTTACTTTTTTGTTTTTGTCTCCCTTTTCATACTCAATTATTCTATATATCTAATCTCTTAAGTTTTTTTGGTGAAGATGCGATGTCATATTTACTTTTATTGTATGTTACTTAGCCCATTAGTGTCAGTTTCATTACTTTTGGGCTCCCTCTTACTCTCCAACAAGTGGTACTAGATTTGATAATTTGCTTGTCGAGTATTTGAAGGCAGTGGTTTATGTGGTACTAGATTTGATAATTTGCTTGTCGAGTTGAACAACTTCTAATCAATTTAGTAATTAAACTTTGCTCCACCTAACCCCCAAAAACACATGTGCTCTAAGAGTGGACACAAGTTTAAGCCCTTGTGTAAAACAAACTTTAATCTTCTTATCTACTATTATAAAAATCGACTCGAATCAACCATTTTGACCAGTGACCCACCACATCAATCTAGTCATTGGTTTGACCATCTTAGTGGATTGGTCATGTCTTCAACTTGATATGAACTAGTATAACTCAAACCAAATTTGAGAGAATCGGTGACTTGGATAGATTGAGTTGAATCACACGATTTCTACACGTTTTTAAAAAAATTAAAAAATACCAAATTCCTTAACACTAGTCTCCTTCATGAGTTTCAGACTTTTCTACATCACCCTAATCGTCTAACTCACAACCGCAGTGATCCCTCAAGTTGTCATCGCAACCATTCCTTAAATCTCCATTGCATGTCATGAAATCTTTGTAATTAAGGTACTCCTTAACATCCCTAAATTCAGAAAAATAGAATTATAATTAAAACATTTATAATGTATTCAGAAGACAATAGTTACAAAAAAACTTTATTATAAGTATGACAATAACTAGTGTCCAACTTGTGCGATGCACGTATATTATTATTCTAATAGATTAAAAACATTGAATGATATACTACACATAATTTATTAAATATGTGTAATTAAAAAATAATAATAATTTATTTCTTTTCAATATTTAATTCTATACTTATTAGTATATAAAGAATATAAAAAATTAAAAAAGAAAAAAAATGGATTTGGAAAATCAAATAGCAAATATTAATAATTAAAAATTGAAACTATTATAAATTTTGTTTCATTTATATTTTTTAAAATGCCTCCTTGTATACCATAATTTTTGTCACATTAAAACACTTCAAATTGTCATCACATATAAGAATCATAAGTTCTTATTGAGACTTAACCCTAGAAACAACAACATATAGTGTCTGATTGGTTTACAGTTGAGTAGAATTGATTCTGGAAATGAATAATTGAGATGAGTGATACACGTTTTACGAAGCAAGTTGGACGGAAGTGATTTAAAATCAAGTCTGCAAAACCATGGTTTTGCACTGTTGCAACGATAAAAAAATAGAGGCATAATTGACCATGCAAGAAAACTGGTTTTGGTAAACACACACCAGCATGTGACAATGTCCGACTTTCACTTTAGCATGACAAACACTCCTATCTTTAACACCAATTTATGATATAAGGAAGTGCGAAACACCTAATATCATTTAAGAACTCAGTTGTCAATCAATCAGCTTCAATACCAATCTCCTCATTTACCTTCCGTATAGTGTCAGGACTCAAATACACCCTCTCTTCTCTAGGAAATAATGTCATGGCTGTAAGAACACATAGGAAACACCAGAATGGGGGTTGAATAGTGTTTTTATAAACTTTGCAGTTTTTAGGAAACCTTTTCGTAATATGAGTTTTAAGACGTTTCAGACAGAGGTATTAAATCTATTTTCACAAATTGAGTTTTAATAACTGTTAGAACCACAGGAAACACTAGAAGGGGGGGTTGAATAGTGTTTTAAGCTTTTTGATTGGTTTTGGAAATCTTTAATTTAAATCATGAAGATGAACAATGTTCAAACAAGTCTTAAGATTAGAGATAATTAAAACATGCGGAAGATAAGAAAAATAGAGTTTCTTCTAAAGCTTAAGATTGTTTTAAACAGAGGCTTCTCAAAGTATCTTCTGAAGATTATTACAAAGAGTATTTTCAGAACGGTTTCTGAAATACTTCAGATGACTAGAGGTTGTCTGAAGTCTATTTCTGATTTCTGAACTGAGCTCTTTCCAGACTCACTTCAGATAATTATTTCAGAAGTTCTTCAAGGTACATTCTTTGTAATGCTTCAAATGATATGAGAGACATTTCATGTTTTGTTCATATGAAAGATCATTTTATTGAAATAGTTGTGTTAAGTTTATTATGAAAAATACTTTTCAATCCCCAACATAAATATGAAAACTGTAAATAAAGAGATTAAGGGAAAGAGAACTTAGGCACAAAATTTATCCTGGTTCACCCACAAACCCGTGAGCTACATCCAGTCCCAGAGGCAAACCACCACTGGATTTTCTACTATCTGAACTCAGATACAAGTATTCTTTTACCACAGCCTCTTCAGGCTTAACAATGAGTATTCCTTTGTTTTCAACTGCCTCTCCAGGCAACTCATGCAGTATTCTTTTACAGACAAGCCTCTCCAGGCTCAACACCGAGTATTCTTTTACAGATAAGCCTCTCTAGGCTCAACAACGAGTATTCTTTCTTCCACCAAGCCTCTCCAGGCTCTCAGACACTTATCCAAGTGTAGAGTATTCTTTCTTCCACCAAGCCTCTCCAGGCTCTCAGACACATAAAGTGTTTACAAATTAAACTAAGTTTAAGTTTCCACGAAACATAAACTTAATCTTTTCCTGTACTTAAGGCTAACTGAGTACTACTCAGGATACAATGAATAAATCTAAGTACAAGGTTAAGACAGTGATACAAGTGTATAATCCTGTCTTCTATGTGAGGTACATTCTCCCTCAACTGATTTGACTAAGAGAAATATGAAATTGATCTTCAGCCATTTTTCTGATGAACTTCTGTGTCCAACTTGGTTGAACCATCAAGTAGTTAACAACATTTCTTAGTTGTCTTTTTGACCAACTTAACAGCGGCCTGGTTGATTGTTTCTTCAAAACCAACTACCACCACAACCAAATTTAATCTTGAGGCTATTTATATGTTCTGATGAAATATAGCCGTTTGAAGATGTTTGATAATACCATTGAGATGTTGATGATGTGGCTCAAATAGCCGTTATGTAATAGTGTCTCAAACGGTTGCTTCTTCTTAAGCAAATAAGTGTTCAGAAGACCCTGTTTTGACACTTCTATAGATGAGCTCTTTTGAGAGATTTTCTCGATATATCTCTGCTAATTCTCTCTCTTAATTTTCTTCTGCTTTCTTCAACTTTTCTCTGATATCCTTTGGAGTGTATATGAGGAGATATCCGTTGGATTTGTCCTTTTGCTTATTTTGTATATGCTCCTTTTTATTTGCTTCCTGACACCATTTCTTCTTACTTCTTTGAATGAGGTGTTTAGTCCAAAAGCTGTTGCTTGCAGTTTCTTCTTTGACTATATGATAATATAAACATTTAATCATATAATCTTTGCTTCTATGTTGAGAGCTGTTTCATGCATTCAGAGTGTTGATATGTTCAGATGATTGATCTCTCCAATCTTCACATATACTCTGATGCTTGCTTTTATCATATTGTAACTTTATCAGCTTCAACAAGTGCTCATGAATGCTTCATTCTTCTTCTTCTTCTTATAAAATATTTCTTCTGATGTTCAGATGATTGTAGCTTCATTCTTCTTCTTCTAAGATTTAGATAAAGATGTTGAATTAAATGTATTTTATTCAAACATCTTTCTTGTTGCTTTTACTTAGTCTTCTATCCCGTTCTGGACAACCAGCAGGTGCAGGTGCAGGTGCAGTAGGTCTGCACACACAAAAATGCCTTTTGTTGCAGGTGCAGCAGTCATTGGAGAAAGTCATTGCAGAGTTTCCTTATTTGTGCAAGACTTTGGTCGAGGTATAAAAGTATGTTTAGCTTTTATATTGAAATGCCTTTTGTTGCAGGTGCAACAGTCATTAGAGAAAGTCATTGCAGAGTTTCCTTATTTGTGCAAGACTTTGATCGAGGCATAAAAGCATGTTTAGCTTTTATACTGAAATAAGTGTACTCCATTTTGGTAGAGTGTGCTTTACACTTTAGCAACGTCTTCAAGAGATCAATTCTTGATTCTGTTTGTAGACTTCTTTAGATAGTCTTCACGTCTTCAGACGGGTTGCGCACTTCAGACAGCTTCAGCACTTCAGACGAGTTGCGTTCTTCAGATAGCTTCAACACTTCAGACGAGTTGCTTACTTCAGACAGCTTCAACGCTTCAGACGAGTTGCTTACTTCAGACAGCTTTTACGCTTCAGACGAGTTGCTTACTTCAGACAACTTCTACGCTTCAGACAACCTTTATATTAAATCCTGCATTTGTTCTTCTGATCCTGATCTTCTGATTCTTATTTTGTTCATCAAGTCTTCTTATGAATATTCCAACCTGAAACACAATCAACAAACCAATACCTTTCTCAGTAGAATCTGTTTATATAATCTTATTTGTTCTTATATAATCTTATTTGTTAATCATTAAAACTAAAGGATATTAAGTCTTTGAGTCAGGTTTGAATGCTCAAACTGATTAATAGACTTCACAATAACTGCTTAGAAGAACCTAGTTAAAAAAAATTTTCTTGTTAGTTAAAATCAAACATAAAGAGTTTAAGGGTAAGGAAAGTACTCAACCAAATTTATCCTGGTTCACCCACTTCACTTGTGAGCTACGTCCAGTCCTAGAGCCAACACGCTACTGTATTTTCAACTATTCTCAACAGATTACAAGTATTCTTTCCCCCGAGGCTCTTCAAGCTTTACACCGAGTATTCTTTCTTCAACCAAGCCTCTCTAGGCTCTCAGACAAGTATTCTTTCTTACCAAGCCTCTTCAGGCTCTTACAACAACTTTGGGTATTTACAAAGACTAAGATGAACTTAGAACTTAAAGTTCTTTGTTCTCAATTGTGTACAAAGAATAACAGTGATTTAACACTGGATATGAAAGTTGATTTGTACAGGGAACATCAGGGTGAGAAAACTATAATAGCAGTTATGTAACATCCCAAAAATTAGTACCTATAAAAGATAATGGAAGCCTTAGGTGGTGAGTCCCATGAAGAGAAGGAAGTTAGGCGTAGAAGGAGGATCTAGGAGACTGATGGTAGATTAAGAGAAGAGATAGGGAATTCATGGAGAGTTTATGAGTTTTAAAAAGGGAATTTAGAAGTAAAATCAGGTATTAAACCCAACACAACTGTAGGTGGAACTTAGGAGGGATCACACCCTGAGATGATGAAACTAGCAAGGTGTAAGGATGAGGAGGAAAATAGAGGTTTTAGGGAGGGAATTGGACTGTGTTTGAGAGAATTAATTCAGGGAGGTGATGAAATTTAGAGGAAGAGGGTTTTACATAAAGAATATGAGGAAAAGGGGACTTAGAGTGAGAAGGGACAACTCAGGACTCTAGTATTCTCACTCAAGCGAGCGTACTGGAAAAAGAGGAGAGATTGAGTTTTGTCATCCTCGCTCAAGCGAGAAGGGCCTTGCTTAAGCGAGGGATAGGTTAATTTTTGGAAGACTCTCTGAGTTGAGTCTCGCTCAAGTGAGACTCAACTCGCTCAAGCGAGGACCTCTGTAGCATTAAGGGTACTCTCTGAGTTGAGTCTCGCTCAAGCGAGGACTCCTGCAGCATCAGGGATACTCTCTGACTTGCCTCTCACTCAAGCGAGGGAGGCTCTTGCTTGAGCGAGAATGCACATATAGTTTTTGGAATATTCTTCCTCGCTCAAGAGAGGAATCCCTTGCTTGAACGAGAGCGCGAAAATAACTTTAAATGATGTTTCTGCTAGGGCATTAATCAATTTGTGATTTTTGCCCTAGAGAGAGAGAGAACGTAGAGAGAGATAGAGAGAGAAAGAGGAAGAAGAGCTTGATTGGAGGCTTCTCCATCATTCAAGGAGTTTGGAATCACCATCCCCATCCCTCCATTTGAGGTGTGTGCTTCACCCACTCATTTTCATTCTTGAATGAATACCCATGTATGCTCCCTATTTTTACTCCCCTTGCTTATATTGCTTGATTGTGGTTGATTAGAGATAAATCTAGGGTGTATGGTTGGCTTGATCGGTTGTATGCTCATGTGTCTCTAACCCTAGGAGAGGAGATGTGGGGATTTTTGGATTGTTGATTATATTTACTATACTTTCAAGCAATGTTATAAAAACCGGCTCAGACCGGCTGGTCTGACCGGAAACCGGTCATGTAACCGGTTCGAGTGTCTTATTGGATCGGACATGCAAGTCACCTGGTAAAAATCAGTTTGACTCGGACGATTCGCACAAAAATCGGTGACCCGGAGGTTTGTGTCAACCGACCGAGTTATGTTATTGAGAGGATGGAGAAGAAAGGCTATATGAGAATCTGGAAAGACGCCGGAAAAAAGAAGAAAAAGAAAAGCTAGATGAGAATATGGAACAAATGTCTACTCCTTTAGCTTCCTAAATTGTAACCTTCTAAACCATAAGTAATCGACCAACTCCATCACACACATAATACAGTATGCCATTCTCGTGTCATTATCCTAGGCTTCTGGACGCAAAATGTGGAGGAATGGAAGAAGAGAAAATGTGAAGAATAAATGGAAAAATGCAATGTCATGCTAAGCTTCTGAACACTGATAAAAGTTGTGTCTTGAAGAAATAAGAAAAAAAAGCTGATTTGGAAGCTAAAGAGAGAGGTTTTTTTGGTCTCTTTAAGTCTAATCTCTGTAAAGCCTATTAACATAGACTTCATAGAGTCATGAAAAGCATTGATGTGATGTTTAACTTCTGATGACTAATGACTTGATATTTTTTTATAATAATCTTTTTTAAAGATTTTAAAACTTACTTAAAATTATCACGTTAATCATTTTCTATTTATTTATATAGATTTTATATTATTATTATTATTAATGTATGCTTGTTATTTATAATAGTTTCTAATATAGATCCAGTTTGACCGGTTCAACCAGTGACTCATCGGTTGAACCAGTGACCCAATGACTCAGTAACCAGACCGGGTCAATGACCGGTCCGGTTTTAATAACATTGCTTTCAAGCATTCATGGGCCATTATCCATCAAAGAATATGTCATAGAGTCTTCGGACTATCACATGGCCTTCTGACCATCACAAGGTCTTTGGACCACCACAAGCCTTTGGGCAATCAGTTATAAAAAGACGAGGTAACCACATCGAACTCTCGGCCAAGAGGGAGATGGGGGGTCCTCAAGCTAAAAAAACAACATGCATTGTTCATTGAGTAATAATAAAACTTAATCATAGGTGGCCCTGGACGACGGTCCATGGTCACATTGGTCGAGCGCTCAATCACAGTCACAACTAGAGAAAAAACCCTGGGTGTTGGGTAAAAACACATCACAATCATGTTTGCATAATTTCATAGTCTTTGTTCATGTATTGGGACTGCTGAGTATGTTGACTGTTGCATCTCATTTGTATGATACCCTACACTGCATGCTTTATCACACTCATTGGGACGTAAGTCTCACCACACGTTTTGTGGAACATTTTAGTATGCAGGATGTCCAACTGGAGCATGGGAAGGTAGACATGAGCCTAGGGATGAATGATTTTCTCCCTAGAAGTTATATGAGCTAGAGTAGCTAGACTCTTTGTATAGAAAGGAGGATAGTAACTGGATTAGCTATTCTTGTTGTATTGTAATCAGTCAATGCCAATTATTTGTATAATTGTATATTTGCAAAGTTCCGCTTAAGTAAACATTGGTTACCTAAGCTTTGCATGTGTTGTATGTTTACGATATCGATAATGTCGTGAAAATAATTTCATGAATTTAGGAAGGTGTTTCCAACGGGCATTATTCCTAGCTCACTGAATCTTTAATGATAAAACATAGGGAAAATGGTGGAATCTATGGTTAATCAGACAAATTTTGAGGACAAAATTTATTTAAAGGGGTAGAATTGTAACATCCCAAAAATTAGTACCTAGAAAAGATTGTGGAAGCCTTAGGTGGTGAATCCCACCAAGAGAAGGAAGTTATGCGTAGAAGGAGGATTTAGGAGTCTAATGGTAGATTAAGAGAAGAGATAGGAAACTCATGGAGAGTTTATGAGTTTTAAAAAGGGAATTTAGAAGTAAAACCAAGTATTAAACCTAACACAACTGTAGGTTCTTCCAACAAGAATTATTCCTAGGTTCCTGGAATTAGGACGTTACAAGCTCATCTTCTTGCATATTTTCTTTTGTTGGATTTTGGCCAATATTTTTCCAACAGCTTTTGTCATACACACTATCTTATCTTCACAAAGATCTACGGTATATATAGATTTTAACCTTGAGAGGTTCGTTGAGAGATAGCATTTAATGCCATTCATCCCGTTGTGAGATACACTTCTGACACAGTATGAGATGTCATTTTAATTCTGACTCCTGCAATTTCTGCAACGCAGGCTTTCCTCATTTGACTTCTATTTTAAACTTCAGTCAAAGTACTCTTTTTTATTTCCTGATTAATGTTTTGAGGTTGCGTGAAGGAAAGACATAATCTTTTGAATTTGCCACATCAGTCAGACTTTTGGCTTCAGACAGCTTGGCTTCAGACAACTTTGGTTTCAGATAGCTCTGGCTTCAGACAGCTTTGGCTTCAGACAACTCTTCAGTTTCTGTAAGTACTTTTGAACTAGTTGCTTCAAAACGCCTTAAGCTTTTTCAGAAGAACCTTGATGCATTTTAGACAGCTTTATGAATATTAATTTTTTCTACATCTTTGAAGCAATAGAGCATTTATCAGTAAAACTGCGAAGTATAGAGAAGTTTATCTTAGGTTTGTGCTCATCAAAATCTTAGACTAATGTCTTAGCGTAGGGATGTCTTAGACTTTCAAAGTCTTAAGACTCAACATTCTCCCCCTTTTTGATGATGACAAACTTTAAGTAAACGTGCTTTAAAACTAACTAAATGAAGGAGTAAGAGTAAAAATTTGATTTGATTTAGAGCTCCCCCTCCCCCAGTTAGGCAACTCCTTTAAACTTGCTTTCTTTGCTCCCACTGAACTGTACACTTCATATTTAAAGTTAGTGTAAATACTCCCCCTTTCGTCATACATCAAAAAGGTAACTGAAGCATTAGAAGCAGTATCAGAGCAAGATAATATAACCACCCAATTAACAGTAGAGGAATATAGCCATCCAAGTATTAAGATAATGTAAAGTGCATAACAGTTCAAAATTATAACCATTCAAGTTCAAAAATTCATAATAGAGCAAGATCTCATTTTATTAATGGTTCAAAACTATAACTTTTTCAAAGCTCCCATAATAGCTTCTAACAAGGAATCAATGGTTTTAGCTATTTCAGAAAGTACAACAATCTTAAACACTTCATTTTCAGCTTAGATCTGTGCAGTCTGAGCCAATAACTGATCTTGTCTTTGGATGAGTTCTACATGGGTAGCTTCCATTTTCACCTGATGCCTTTCCATTTCCTCTAGTCTTCTATGAAGAGCATCATTTTGTTCAATTAGATCAGCATCTGGCTCTCTGAAGACAATGTTCAAGTAGGGAGAGGAGAATCTGAAGTGGGTTGCATCCTTTGGAAAACCAAAGTCACCTGGCACTTTAATAAAATAGAAGTACCAGTTGTTGGTTTTCTTTAGCAGCTCCTATTCTTCATGCATAAAATCTCCCATAGGAAACTTGCCCTTGTGGTATATGAAATCAATCCGCTCCTGAGCAAAGGGACCTTTACTTACAACAACAGAATAATCTTTCATTCTCACAAGTTCAGCTCCATGAGTTTCACTTTCAGGATCAGGATAAGAACATTCTCCTACAGCTTCCCTTAATTTCCAGTAAGAGTCCCAAACCCATTCTATCTCAGAGTGGTCCAATCCTTTCTTTTTCATGATTGCTTTTCCATTGAACATAAGTGTGAGAGGCTTCCAAGGAACAAGACTAGAGTGACCAATGTAGAACTTCTCTCTTTAAAGTACATTAAAGTATCTAAGGGAATTCTTGGAATTAGCCGATCAGGATACACCAAAATAGTGGTGTTGTTATTCACATTGCAAGGCAACGGGGGCCTGTAGGATCTGGTACCAAACCACTTTCTCTTATGATGTGCCACAACATCTCCTTCAACTTCCAGGAACTTCAACATGTACCAGTCACTTTCAGACACTAATTCATTACTTCTTTTAGCATAAGGGTCCAGAGTTCTCATCCGGTGATCTGGTACTGGAGGTCCATACCTTATTTTATGCAAACCATACTCAATCTGAGTCTCCTTCTCAGGCCATTGATCATGCCACCTCTTATAGGTTACATCTGTTGGTTATATATTAGTTCTGTCCCACACATCTATTATAGGCTTTTCTAATCTAAAGTAGGCTAGTTCATCCCTCAAACATTTGAATTTGGGAACTCTTGGCCTGTCATCCTGGGGAATGGGATTAGGCTTGTGAGGTTCTTCTTGAGACCACCTTAAGGTAATTTTAGACTTAGGTTGAATTGAAAAGTCAGATGTGGTTCCAAAAACTCTAAAGGTACAATTTTTTAGATCACCTCAAATCTTCTTGTGGACCCACATATTATGCATGGGATGTCATCAAGGATATCAGAGTCCACCTCTTCTTTAGAGGGAGGTCTTTCAGATTCTCTTGTGGCTCCAAGTGCTTTTACTGCCAAAGGTACTGAGGGTTCTTCATTGGAGCTCCCACATTACCTGAGACCAATTTAGGTTCTTCAGACATGTTGGTCTCCTCAAGATCCGTTTTCAGAAGATTTTTCTTCCTCTCCTCCCTATTCTTCTTTTTTGGGCTAGCCAAGGCAACAACTTGGACTGTAGCAATATGAACTTGAGTAGCTTCAGCACTAGCCCTTCTGGTTATCCTCTTCTTAACTTGAGCATCAGCAGGAACAAAGAATTTTGGTTTCTTTTCCACAACTAACCTCTTGGTCTTTCTCTTTCTTTTCCTTTGGGAGGCATCTTGTTGTTCCAGCTTCAGATCTTCAATATAGGATTATTGAGCAACCTTAGCTAAGATGAAATCAAGATCTTCTTGTTCCTTCTTCTTCTTCTTCTTCTTCTCCTCTTCTTCTTTCTCCGAGACGTGATTTCTGCTTCTAGATTTTGGCAAAATCAAACACCCAAGAATTAAGTGAATGTATTTAGGTTTTTCGAGCATGGCCTAAGACTTGTTGCTTGGAGGTTCAGTTTCGCCATACAACATAGGATTGAACTTCTTGTACCCTCCATAACTCTTCTCTCATCCGGTGAAGAAAACCTCTCCTGTGGTTTCCACTCCAGTAATAGTGGCAATAACTAAATAATCTATGAATATGTTCACACCCATCACTCTACTTCTCACTGACCGATGCCCAAGGATATCCTTACTAATCTCAACTTTGGCATTTTTCCAAAATTCCAACACACCAGCTTCTGACCATGCACCATCAACTTTGTTGAAATAAGGAATCCATCTTGCTGCTTCAAATTCAGCCACCAAGTCAACTCCTTCATCTCTTAGGCTATAAACATTCACAACTTTTCTCTTCACAATCATACCACCAGCATGTTCCTGGGTCTTCTGAGACTTTTGAGACACCATTACACAATCGAAAGGTTGCAGAGAGCACAAGTTTTATCTTGCAAAGGAAGTTTTTGAGAAGAGAACGTAATGAGCAGGTGATGGAAGTGCCCTCTGTTATGAGTGGCAAATACCCATTGTCCATATGCTTCTTGTGCTGCTTTCTTTGTGTTGCAGAGTGTACCAGCAACATAACCATTTAATAGTTTTGGTACTCACTTTTCTTTGGGTCCTTCCGGTTTAGCTTTGGGTGTTAGTCTTTCCTTGTGCTTACATTTTGACATTGAATATGAAAGTTGATTTGTATGGGGAATATCAGAGTGAGAAAACTATAATAGCAATTCAGCTTCAAGTTATGGTATGCAAACAAAACTATATCTCCAATTGTATTACCTGTAGAATTCATCCGTAAATCCATCGGTAATTCAATATTAGTCTCACCATCACCATAAGTGCCTAAATCACCATCTCCTAATGCAAGAATTCACTCAGCAAACTCTATAATCTCACGTTTAGTTAAAGCACTCTCACAACCTTGCAACCTTATGTTTTCCAACAGTGTCAAAACCTTGCAATACTTCCACAATCTCAATGAATTTAAAGTGGCAATCACAATTTCTACTCGATCCACTCTTGGTATAACAGGAAATATCTTTCTAAAATCACCACCAAGAACAACAACTTTTTCACCAAGTGGTTTATCCATACATTCTTTCACTTTGAACCTCATTATATCAAGCAAGGTTCGATCTAAAGCTTCAAACTCTCATTTGCTAAACATTGGAGCGTCATCCCAAATTATCAAAGTTGTATATTGTAGCAATTCAGCCTTCAAACTCCCTTGCTTGACAGTACAACATGAATCTTCATCTAAAGATAAATGGATAGTAAATTAAGAGTGTGGTGTTCTACCACCATGCAATAAAATGAATTTTGAAAATTTTTAAAAATTAAATATTAGATATCTATATCTTTTATATTTTAATTCATTTTTTAGTACCCTTCAAATATTTTTAAAAATTAAATTAGTTTTTTTATATTAATTATTAGTTTTTTTTCAAATTTCATTAATTTACCTTTTTAATTCATCTTACAACTTATTCATAATCTTCCTATCTAACTTATTTTTAACCATTTAATACATGATTTTAAAGAAAAAGGAGTCAAATTAAATTTAGTCGAGTGTTAATATAAAATAAAAGTTTTCAACTATTGATATGAATTTATTGTCAAATAGTGTGTATTAAGTTTGTGATTAAAAATTAGTTTTTATAAATACCACATTATTTGGTTGGAAAAAATAACAAAAACAATTGATGTAAACATATATATCAAATATAAAATTAATTTATTGTCTTTGAAAATACAATTTTTTCTACAGTTTTAACATGTGCAATGTACAGAATATAAAATCCATGTATTTTAATCCTTAAAGATATCATGAAAAAAAATTTAAGATACACTGTTTCTCAAAATTAAAGTTTGGACTAAAATACCCAGAGAAAAATAATTCTAACATAATATTTTTTGTGATTAAAAATATATTTAACCTAATAATTTATTAATATTTTATCTCTTGTGCCTATATTCAATTATGTCTATATTTTCTTATATTTAAGAGTTTTTTTTATCTCTTACACTAATAATTTATCATGTTCACAAAATTTTAAATATTGAGTGTTGATAAAATTTTAAATAATTATTCCATAAAAAATGTTCGTACAAAACACATGATATTTGATTGATACATGAGCATTTGATATTTCATAAAAGAATAATTGATATTTCATAAAAATAATTTATTTTAACTCATAATATATTTTTAAAATATAAGTAAAAGTCCACTATTAGATAACATACATACAAATGTCCAAATTATCTGAAATTTAATATAGATGATCATGAAAGTAATATAATCTGATTCAACGATTTAATTAGTTAAATTCACATTTTACGAAAAGTTATTAGGTGGTGTAACTATAAAAATTTGACACCAAGTATCAATTTATCCTATCCCCCCACACATGTGTATATATATATATATATATATATATATATATATATATATATATGCTGTACTTGTATGTTTAAGTAAAAAATTAAAAATAGAAACTTTTGTCAGGAAGAAACAACATACCCAAATATCTAGTCAATGACCTATATCAGCATTGACCAACCAAAAAAATAAAATCGTGAATGAACAGTGAAAAAAAACTATTCCAAAATAGATAGATATAGATTATTAATAATATAATAGTATAAATATTAGGAGGGAGATTGAATTATTAAGATCCTAACAAGATCTGATTGTATTGGATATAATATTAGTATCGTAATAATATAAGTATTAGGAGAGAAATATAATTATTCATACTATAATCAAAACTTATTGCTATAAATATAAATAATAATATCTAGATTGATAATGATAATCGTAGGAGGATATGATTTGGTATTTTCATTGCAGCTCATATTTTAAAATAGGAATGATGAGATTACAAGAATTAGAGATAAGAAATTCATAACAATTTTAAGATAATGTTTAATTATAAGATTTGAATTTGAGTGTAGATGGATAAGGATCCTATAAATATGGAAAGTGCAACATCATGGATTATAGACAACCTAATTAAATCAAGGAAATTGCATAAGACTACATCGTAATAATAGTAGTAATAATAGTTGTAATAAAAATATGTTAGAAAATAGGTTAAATAATGAGTTATAAGGTAAGATAATATATATATATATATATATATTTATAAAGATACGGATCTAATCCTTAATTTTAATCAAGTCAAAATAATTTCACTTCATCGTAACAAATATAGTTTATCTATAAAAGAAGAAAATAAAATAAAAATAGGAAGGAAGGGATGGAAAGTTTTAAAAAAGAGTTCAATATGCCTTATTTTCACTCAAGCGGAGGATTTCTTGCTTGAGCAAAAATATCAGTCATTTTGGGGAAAGTTGGTTTGAGAAATTCACTCACGTGAAGAAAACGAATTCCAGGCAGAATTGTTGTCTGATTTTCACTCAAGGAAAAATTGTGTCGCTTGAGCAAAAATCTGCGCAGTTTATTTTAAAAAGTTGTATCTTTGAATGTAAGTGGGTGTGATGGACCTTTTAAAAACACTCTTTTGACCTAAACCTTAAAAACTTCACTGAACCCTTAGCCGCCTTAGAGAGAGTAGGAGAGAGTAGCCTCGAGACGCTAATTCTCCAGGAGGAAGGTTGAAAGGCGAAATCTTTGTGCACCCCGAAGGTGTTGTAGAGTCTTTTTAGATGTGAGAATAACTCGTGCCTGACTCTTCTCCATTTCCTAGAGAAATGGAGATATCCAATTTAATTAGTGTACAGTTTACACATGGCATAGTGAAGATCCAACGAGTGAAATTTTATTAATATTATTCAATTTTTAAAAAAATAAAAATCTCTAAATCAAAGAACAGATCTAGGAGCATAGCTTAGCCATTGACAGCGAGAAAGAATGGTGATGTGTTGATAGGTTGGAGTCTTCGATCGCTTAGGTAGCAACAGAGCTTAGCCACTGAAGCATTTCAGCAAGAGCCAACACTTGCTCCTTTAACCACTGTAATTTCTCCACCGTAGCATTTTTCATGTTCTTCACGTCTAATTCATTATAATTATTTTTTGTCTTCTCTATCTCTCCCTTTACTTCTCAACATTATTTGTGTCACCGCTCCTCCCTATTGCTTCTCAACATTTCCAGTCTTTGTGTCGCCGCTCCTCCCCGGCCACCCTTCTCCGCCAGTGAGGTAGTTGTTGTTTTGTCAGCCCTGACCATAGTTTCTTAACCTCAGCATCTAACTGGTTCTTGACCTTTTATGGCTACAACATGTACATGTCCAGCACCACCAATGTTTGTGATGAGGAATAAGTTGAACTAAGGGAAAGAAAGAAAAACACCTGTCTCCAAACCTCATCTCCTTTCCCGTTCCCCAATTCAAATGAGCAAAATCCAGTAGTGGTGCGGTGGTTGCAGAGGGCGGTATGGAGCGACAACAGTGTCTTAGCTTGAAAGGGAAGGGTCGGTGGTGGTCACTGGGGTGGAATTCCTTTTTTCTGTTGTGGACATAGCGGGTGGTACAACGACAACACAATGAAGGGAAAGGGCGGCTCATGGCGGGGTGAGGCGGTGGTCAAGTTTACATAGACTCTGATGGAGAGATTAGAGAACATGAGCTTCTCTCCTTTCCTCGCGGTGGTATCGTGTTTAGCTACATTTTTATTTTAAACTTAAATTAAATTAAAAAATAAATCTTAACCATTTATTGTTTTAAAACCCATGGATCATCAACATATTAAACAAACCGGAGATCTTTAAGGAAATGGAGATGATCTAAACGCGTATAACTCACACACCCACATCATGTAGGATTATATGAATATTGATCTAGAATGTAATTAGGAAACTTTTGTCGACCCTTGATATGGTATGATTATATAAAAAATTTATTGTGTATCCATGTTAGAATTTAATAAGAGATGATGTGATGAACATGTGAAACTATTCTATTATTTATGATGTTATGTTGATTATGAGCATACGATATTAAGGGATGATTGTATATGAGACATATGAATTGAGAAACGGTGAATGTAAGCGAATTTTTATGTAATGTTTATTGGTTGCCTTGTGAATTGCTTGTGTATTTGATTGTGTTTGAGGACCGATGGATTGAGAGCTACAGCTCCACCAAACGTGGCGTATGAATTTTTCTTCGGGTGGGATCATGAGCTAGCTGGTGGGACCATTAACCTTTATTGAGGACCGATGGGTTGAGAGCTGCAACTCTGTCATACGTGGTGTGTGAAATACTTATTTGACATATTTCGAGATGTCTAATTCTGTTTGTCACCTATTAGTATGGTCATTGAAGTGCCTGCATACACTGCATGCTTGTTATTCTCACAGAGACCTCAAAGTCTCACCCCTTTCAATATTTCAGTTGTGCAGGATACTCCAGATAGTTAGGGATTAGCGGGACACTTGGAGTCCGTCGTAGCTGAGAAGTTAATTTCCTTGTTTTTTAAGGACGTTCCAATGCTATTGGAAGGACGATGTTTATCTTTATTCGTTTATTTTTAAGTAGTGGCAGTTGTAATACCTTTATGGTTATAGGTTTGGTACTGAAATGTGATTATTATAAATGTATTGTCTGTTATGGATTATTAGAGAACTTGTTAAAATTATTTATTTTCTGCGCACTTAAAATTCCTGGATGTGAACTTAAGATGTTACATTTATGGTATTAGAGCAGTTGAATCCATTGGATTGTGGTAAAAGTATGACTAGGATAAAATTGTTTGTGACTTGCTATAATCCTATAATACCTTGTATACAACATAGGGACTTATCACCCCCATGTTATGTTTGTTGTAAGTAGGATTATGATCGGTGGAAAATGAACTCTGACTTGAATAGGATATCCTTGGTTGGTGAGTTTCAGGATGTTTTCCCTAGAGAAGTTAGTACCTTACCACCCGATAGGGAAGTAGAGTTTACCATAAAGCTTATTTTAAGAACAAGGCTCATACCCAAAGCACCCTAAAGGATGTCACCTCTAGAGCATAGTGAACTTAAGACCTAAATAAGAGAATGGAAAAAATATTAATTATAACTGTTTAAGATTTCTTTTAGTTAAGTTTAAATTAAGTAATGCAACAAACAATATAGATAGATATATATGTGTGCTTGACTTCGAATTTCTTGGATTGAGATTTATTTAAACTTAGATTTAAATAATCTATATAATTTGTATTTGAAATTTAGGATTGGAATTTCATTAGGTTGTGAGATATGAAAAATATATATATTCTTGATTTTGAGTTTTAAGATTAGGATTTGTTTGATTTTGAATTTTTGTTAGGATCTAGTTAGATTTGGATTAAATGATCTGCATAATTTGGATTTTGAAGTTTTTGGATTTAGATTAGTTTAGCTTTGATTCTTAATTATATTGTGAGATAAAAGAATAAAAAGGTCTTATTTATAGTCAATTTAAATTGGAGGACTTTGGGATTAGATTATTTTATGAGTTTGATTTTTAGGGGTATAGCTAGAAAATAATGCAGTATTACTAAGTTTTCGGTAAGGATCGTGCTAATAACAAGTGACAAGAATATGATTAAATGGCTGAATGCCCTTTGTTTCTATTTTCCATTCAATATATAGATCAATATACAAACAAAAGACTGATGTTTAGGCTAATTTAAAGGGATAGGCTTATTTCTAGTAAGGCTAATTGCTAAACTAATATGTAGGGATTTACAACTAATCAATCTAGCATTTAGAATTATTTAAACTATGGAAAATATCTTGTACACAATAAATGAGAATTATATACAATAACAGCCCCCTCAAATTGATGTTGGTTGGTCAAGAAGCATTATTTTTCTAACAAGAAACTAATGACGTTGTCTAGTGAGAGACTTTGTAAAAACATCAGCTATTTCTAAAGTTGTGGAAACATGCAGAAGAGAAATGATCCGAGTGTCTACAACTTCCCGAATATAATGACAATCTACTTCAATATGCTTTGTGCGCTCATGGTATATTGGATTAGCAGTAAGTTGAATGGAACTTATGTTGTCAGCATTAAAATGAGTGGGTTCAGTTTGAGGAAAACCAAGATCAGGAAGTAATCCTCGAAGCCAAGTAATTTCAGAGCACGCAGTAGACA
Source organism: Sesbania bispinosa (assembly GCA_026901365.1). Classification (NCBI taxonomy): domain Eukaryota; kingdom Viridiplantae; phylum Streptophyta; class Magnoliopsida; order Fabales; family Fabaceae; genus Sesbania; species Sesbania bispinosa. The sequence goes on from QLOH01000019.1 coordinate 539,757, forward strand.
TTGCACGATATTTAGATCTCGGTGGATGATTTGGAGACACGATCTTGCTTCTTACTTTTCCAAGATATCAAAGAGTCCCCAAGAAACATGCACCACTCGGTAGTAGAGCAACGAGTATTGGGACAACCGGACCAATCAACATCACTGAAAGCAAGAGGAGTCCCGATTGTAAAAAATAAACCACGACAAGGAGAAACTTGTAGATATCGAATGATGCGACGAACAACAACCAAATGCAAAAGTCTTGGGAAATGCATAAACTGACTGACTTGCTGTACAATGAAGGAGATATAAGGCCAAGTAATAGTCAAGTAGTTCAAGCTACCTACTAATTGTCGATACAACAAAGGATCAAGAAGGAGACCGCCCTCATTAGTGTTGTAACATCCCAAAAATTGGACCTATGAAGAATCTAGATGAAGTTAGATGTAAGATGAGAACTTAGGGGTTGGAAGGGAAAATAAGATGAGAGTTAGGGAATTGATTAAGAGTTATGAGTTTTGAGGGAATCGAGAAGGGAAAAACTAAGTATTAAGCCAAACCTGACTGTAGAGTTAGCATAGGAGAAGTCACACCCAGTGGTAGAAAGCCTAGCATAGAGAAGAGGTGAGGAAGAAAGTAGAGACATTGGAACTAGGGAATTAGATTAAGACAAAAGGAACTAAGCTTAAAGGAATTGACGAGAATGAAGAGGAAAGGTGTAGACTCAAGGAACTGGGGTAGAAGGTGATTTTATGAAAAAGGAACAAGAGAATAGAGGAGCGTAGTCTCATGGACACTTAGAACCTTTAGCGTTAGTCTTATTGGAGTGAATTGATGAGTTATAACATGATCCATGTAAAGCGTGCCCCGTTGGGTTTCAACCAAGGTCGTTACTTCATTTTGGGTTTTAAGCCTAATGACCTTGGTGCACTAATTCACAAATATCTTGAGTTATAGGTGTCCAATTGAGGTGATTCCACTTGCATTAGAAAGCTAAGATCCGGGCTTCAGTTTTATATGCTATATTATAGTATTTCAAGCTCATTTGCACCTCCAAACAACAAGTTTAAGCGCTCAAGCGCGTTGATGCGCGCTCCAGCGCGCAGAGAAGTGAATTTTTGAATTCTGACAGAAACTTTGGGCGCTCAAGCGCCTAGGAGCGCGCTCAAGCGCCCGAGCCTGCTGTTATTGTTTCCAAGACAGAAACTTTGGGCGCTCAAGTGCTCAGGAGCGCGCGCACGCAACCCTGTTTTAAAAAAATGAGTAGAATCCTCCCATTTCTTAATTCCTCTTCTTCTCCTAGGGTTTTAAGAGAGAGAGAAAGAGTTTTTAGAGAGAGAAATAGCTAGGAGGAGAAGGAGAGCTGGATTGGAGGCTTCCCCACCACCTTTTGGAGCTTGGATCTTCATCCTCTTCCCTCCATTCTTCCTATTTCTCCATTAGAGGTGAGTGTGGTTCTCACTCACTTGTATTCTTGGTTGTTATCCTATGTATGCTCCCTATTCATTCTCCCATTCCTATTATTTTTGATTTTGGTTGGATTTTATGCAAACCTAGGGTGAATTATTGGATTGACTGAATGAAAGATTTTATGGCTCAAACCCTAGGTTAGAGGATTTGGGAATTTTGTGAAATCTTGGATTGTTGATGTTGAACCCTTGCTTTGCTATTGTTTATGCACATGTTCATGCTCATGAAAGTATTGTTATCCTCATGAATTCATTCACTCATGTTTTTGAAGAAGAAAAGGATTCGGGTCTTAGGACCTCATGTTTTGAAAGGAAAAGTTTTGGGTCTTTTAGACCTCGCGATGAAATTAATGACTTTAAATCCTTGAATTTCATGTTTAAAAGAATTATTTTGGGTCCTTGGATTTCATGTTTAAAATGATCATGTTAAAAATTCAGATTTTGGTCCCTAGACTCATGTTCCCAAGATTTTGTCTTTGGTCCTTGGAATCATGTTAAATAATCTAGATTTTGGTCCATGGACTCATGCTCCAAGACTCTGTCTTCGATCCATGGGCTCATGTTGAAATAAATAAATTCTTGTTTGAATCTGTCACAGTTTATGGGTCAGGTCTTATGGCCTTCAGGAACGACGGTTCCTGTTAGTCTGAGCTCAGTCTAGCCTCACAGATAAGTGGAAAGAACCCTTGGGTTTTGGGTAAACACTTCATGACTAACACTGCATTTATGGTTGTCATTGGATGGCTAACATTACATGTCTTGAATTGCCATTATGAATGCTTTTTTGAATTGTTCAAGTTATGTTATATTGTTGTATATCATGTGCTTTGCCTCCCCACACCGCACACACTGTTACCTCACTCTCTGGGACATAGTCTCATTCCACGATGTGGGAATTATATTCCGCTGTGCAGGTTGCAGTCCAAATCCTTAGCGGAAGAGTTGGAGATTCACTTGAAGTAGAGTGATAAGGCTTGTAATTGGATATGCATTGAGGGTTATGAGGAGATGCCTAGTATATGCTTGCTAGGGGGAATGGATGTCATGATGTTTTATGAAATTATGTTATATTGGTATGTGTGTGTGTGTGTGTATGTTGTATTGGATGGTTTTTCTGGGTTTCAGGTTGAAGTGGATTTTTGGGAAACCTCAAGTTTTTTGGAGAAACTCTGCCGAAATTTCGGTTGGAATCTTATGAATCATGACCACATAATGTGTATGTTAATTTCATAAACTTTGTACAATGATTTTGTATTGGAATTAATGATGTATGAGTTTTGTGGATGCTTATGCAAACGTTGGATTGCCTAAGTAATTGTGTGATGTGCATGACAATATCGATAATGGCGCGAAATAATTTCAGAAATTCGGAGTAGTGTTTCCAACAGACATTATTCTTGAATTAAGGAAATAGGACGTTACATTATGGTATCGGAGCAGTTCAATCCAATTGGACTGTGGTTAAGTTAGTTACCCTTGACTCACTATGATCCTACCGTACTCCGTACTCAATATAGGGACTGATCACCCCTCTATTAAGTGCGCTGTACACGGGATTATGGTTAGTGACGTGAACAAGATGCCTTGTTGAGGAAGTTGGGATACTTCTCTATCAAGGTTAGAGCCACCCACTTGTTAGATAGAGGGAGAATGACATAGGTTCATTTCCAAGAGTAAGACTTTCACCTTAGAAATCTTATAGAATGTCACCTTTAGTTCCTAGTGGACATGAGACACATTTAGAAGGAAAGGTAAAATATAAGTTTTTGAGAGAGAGTGCGTAATTGATTTTAGAATATGAAAACAAAAGGGTGGTTTAGAAGGTACATAATGAGTAGGCTCCCTAGTGGGGGAGGAGAGTGTTGGTTGTTTGTGTTCACACCTTGGTGATGTGATTTGTTTGATTAATCATGACGTTTGTTTCTGCCTGAATGATTTCATGACATGTCTGTTTGTTTGTTTGCGTTGCTTGAATGTCTTGTATGTAGAGGTTGATTGTAAATTTCTAAGATTGAGGATTTCATGGCAGGTAAAGGTTAGAGGTGGAGTATGGGACTCATGGGAGGTTAGAGAAACCTAATACCATTGGTGAAGGGGGAGTAACCCTAGCTCCTCGGTTAAGTTGTTTACCATTGGGTAGGTGTAATCTTAAAGATAATTAGAGGAATTGAATTAGGGCCTTTAATCTCATATTCTTGTTTCCTTTATTTAATTACCTAATAGTGTATGGTGATGTTGATGGTTGTTGTTATTTCGATCCTAACCTCCTTATTAGTTTGCCTAAGTCATTATGTAAGCCCGGTTAGATATCTCATTAGGTGGTCAACGATTTTAATCTGATGGTGGTGAGATTATTCAAGTCTTTACGTTCTATGATTTAGTTTTAGTATGCAAGAGGCAAGTTCAATAATTTGTTCCCTAAGGTATTAGACTAATGCTTGTAGAGTCCTTACTTGATCCTTAGATCCATGCACCGTTAGATTTGATTTTGTGTCTTGATGGGGAAGTTTGATCCTTTGGTATCTTAACAAATCAATATGAGCATTCTTATATGTAGTTTTGGTTCTCATAGGTACGTGTGAAACATCTAGTTATTTAGTGTATCCTTACTGCATGAATTATTTGAGGATTTCCTAGTCTAGAAACCAAGCTGGAACCTATTGTACCTTGTCAATCTATGACTTAAATTATCGATCAGGTGGTGATTAGTATGCCCTCTCAACAAATCATTTGGAAATTTTTACCTTGTGGGAGTAGTAGGTCTTGCAAAGGAATTGAGGTTGTAGCCTTTCCTTATCCTTTCAATTTGAATTGGTGAGTTGGTAGCCTTAGATCAATTTAATCTTTGAATTTACTCATTTTATGGTAGAGCCTGATAATATAATATTTGGACTTTTTGTTAATGTCTTTCTTAGTTCAATTAGAATGGTCTAATTATTTAAGAGAAATTGGAACCCATGACTCTAACTTGAATGGAATTCGGACCTTAGTGATTAAAGGGTAAATCTAACTCCTTCAACTTGTTATTTCTTAGTGAAGTTATTGGAAATTATTCACTCTTGCTTTTGCAATTCAGTTTGATTAGGAGGTGTTATGATCTAAGAATGGTTAGTAGTAATAGATGAAGTAGAGAGTATAACATATTTAACTTATGAAGGTCTATCACTTGTTAGGGGTATGAATTGTAGGTTACATATTCTTGATGAGTTGGTCAATTCAATCTTTCAGCATCGGATTTGGTTTTGGAAGGCACATATAGGTCTATGTTTGAATTAGAGAGAAACCGATCTTTAATCTAAATGATGGTGGTTATGGGATTCTAGTAAATTTAAGAATCTTACTTATTTGGAAGAATATTTCTTGATTCTGGGTGGATGGATTTATTATCTCGAGGATGATTAGTCAAGTGATTACCATAGCTAATTATAGTTACTTCTCGAATTAGAGGTGTAGTTCCAAGATTTATGGCATGTCTAGTATGTTCAATCTATACCCTAATTTGGCTAGATTCCATTTGCATAGCCACTTAGTTTTAAGTTGCAAGGTATTCCTCAATGGCTTATGATTTCAAATATCAAGTTAGTTAATATCAAAGCTATAAGGTTAATTCTCTTCATTATCTTTGAATTGGAAAGATTTAAAATGTATCTCCAGCCTTAAAAGACCTATGCTTGAATGGTGAAACTCTTACTTTATTCAGGGAGGGAGTTAGTGAGTCCCAGTTCAATCAAGTTTTGAACATTGAACTTAATCAAATTATTGAGGCTCGTAAGTTTCTTGATGAAACATGGAACCCCAAATTTCTGGTGATTGTTGCTCAAAGGAACCATCATACAAAACTCTTCCAACCCGGATCTCCTGACAATGTTTCCCCTGGAACCATGATTGATAATAAAATTTGTCATTCCCGAAATCATGATTTCCACTTATGTGCACGTGATGGGGTGATAGGTACAAGTAGGCCTACACACTATCATGTTCTGTTAATGAGATTGGTTTTTCTCTGGATGAACTACAGGAGTTTGTCCTTCCTCTTTTTACATGTGTATCCGAGGAGCACACTGCCATTTTGGTTGTTGCTCTGACATGCTATGCTCACTTGACTGCAACTTTATATTCTTTTGTTAAGACCTGTGCGTTGTTGTGTAGAAACCAGGGATGAAATAGTGTTGTTTATAAAATTATGTTTCAAACTAGCTAGCTTTTTGTGAACACAATTTAGTTTTTATGTAGTAGACTTGAGGTCTTGTGGCGAACTAGGAATCAATTGGAAAACTTCAATTTAAGGCCAGGCTTTAAAGCAACACAATTTTCAGGTAGAGTTATACTTCTCTGTAGTTAATGTCCCCATTAAGTGTGTGGTTCTAGGTGACCCCCAGATAGAGTGGACTAATTAAGAACCAAGTTAGAAACTTGGAACCAAAGTTTAGGGAATTGTTTCATGTTGCAACCCTTTTGGGGCAACATGGGACATTGTTCTATGTCATAGGATGGTTGATAGGAGGCTACTTGATATGAACCATGAGGTTCTATTTTTTTTTATGGACCTTAGAATTTTCTTGATAATAAGAGAAACTACACATGAACCACTCTTGCTTTGCAAGGAAAAATAATCAATATTTTTGTTCTTTTTCTTTACGTACGCACGTAACTATTTTTCTTTTCTTTTCTTTGACGTACGTGTATCTTATAATCAAAACAAGAAATTGATAATGAAATAACCAATAACAATATGAATCCTTATGAGTACTTGAAAATTAAATCACATAATATTCAAGAACGTAGAGGAAAGAAAAGCAACTGATTATAACAGAAATCAACAGAAAAATAAGAAAAGCAGATAAATGGACGTCACACTTTCATGAATTGAAAGATAAGTCCAAGAAGGATGATCACACAAAGGTATATGAACCTTTGATAACCTTCACTCTTGACTAGCAAGAAAGTTAGAGAAAATCACTCTCTCAAGTGTAAAAAAATCACTCTCTAATTTGGCAGCAATTTGCATAATTCATCAATCTTATTTTGTGCATGCATGAAGCATGTATTTATAGGATTTACATGACATCTTTAGGGTTTGCATTCAGCTGAGTTGCTCACTCAAAAGCCCACTAAGCCCACGCCCAAAATGCCCAAAATATCCCCAAGTACAATTTCCATGCATTCCTAAGTTAACCCTACAATAAACCTAGTAAAATGCACCCTATAGGAGTTCACCTAGCCGCAAATAATCAACCATAATTTAGGCACATGTTAGCTACATTAAACCTTGAAAAATAACCTCCAAACATGAGATAAAGAGGCCATTCATTCAGCCTTAAAGTAGCCGCACCAACTAGCCTCATTCCTCAAGATTCTATGCTTCTATGTAGCCTTCTTCTTCATGACTTGGCCCCACTTGTATGACTAAGCAATCAGCCATATTTTACACATGTTGGCCGCAACATGAAGCTCCAAAATGTGGCTAGATTCATGCGCACAAAGAGCCTCCTCCAACGGCTATAAGACAAGGCTTTAAATGCCTTTGATCACCATTACACACTTGTCTTTGTAACCATCAAAACAATAACTCAAGTTTGTAACTCCTATTTCTTATTGAAAGCAAAAATAATTCAGCCAATTTAATCCATATGGCCGCCCCCCAACATCCCATGTGGCCGCTCACAATGCCACATCAATGGCATGCAAATGCTTCATTTATCAGTTGCATTAAATGCAACTGATTCTTCATCAATTAAGCTTTCCTCTTCAACTTGAGTGCAATTAATGAACTTAGGACTTTCATTAATGTTTTGCACACTTTGAGTTGGAACTTCTTTAATGATGACTTGAAGTGCCTCCTTAGCCTTCCTAGCTTGTGCCCTTGTCATGGGCCCACCCAACCTGCTGACTGCCTTATTGATGTCCACATCACGCCCCCCTTCTTGAAAAGGATTTGTCCTCAAATCTGAAGGGTCATCACCTACATCAAAAAGAGTTAAGTCAGAAACATTAAAGGTAGCACTAACATTATACTCACCAGGCAAGTCTATTTTGTAGGCATTGTCATTGATCCTCTCAAGCACTTGGAAAGGTCCATCTCCTCTAGGTTGAAGCTTTGATTTTCTTTGTTCTGGAAACCTTTCTTTGCGCATGTGAACCCACACCCAATCTCCGGGTTGGAACACCATCTTCTTTCTCCCTTTGTTTGCTTGTTTGGCATAGCTCTCATTTCTCTTTTCAATTTGAGCCTTAACCTTCTCATGCATCTTCTTGACAAAATCAGCCTTAGCCTGCGCTTCTTTTTGTTTAAACATGGAAATGTTAGGCAAAGGTAATATATCAAGAGGAGTTAGAGGATTAAATCCATAAACTACTTCAAATGGAGAACAGTTAGTAGTACTATGGATAGCCCTATTGTAAGCAAACTCTACATGAGGCAAACAATCCTCCCAAGCTTTAATGTTTTTGTTTAAAATGGTCCTAAGCAAAGTTCCTAGTGTCCTATTAACTACTTCTGTTTGTCCATCAGTCTGAGGATGACAAGTTGTAGAAAACAGTAACTTAGTTCCAAGCTTTCTCCATAAAGTCCTCCAAAAATGACTCAAAAATTTTGAATCCCTATCGCTCACAATGCTTCTTGGTAGCCCATGTAATCTGACTATCTCCTTGAAGAATAAATCTGCTACATGACAAGCATCATCCACTTTCTTGCAGGGTATAAAGTGAGCCATTTTTGAAAACCTGTCAACCACAACAAAAACAGAATCTTTTCCATTCTTTGTTTTTGGAAGCCCCAAAACAAAGTCCATGGAAATGTCAATCCAAGGAAATTCAGGAACAGGTAAAGGAGTATATAAACCATGTGGTTTCACTTTAGACTTAGCCTTTTTGCATACAATACATTGGTCACATATCCTATGGACATCACGTTTCATATTTGGCCAATAAAAATTATCTTGCAAAATTTCTAAAGTCTTTTGCACTCCAAAATGTCCCATTAACCCCCCTTCATGCGATTCCCTCACAAGCAAATCCCTTATGGAACTTTTAGGCACACACAATTTATTTCCTTTAAACAAAAATTCATTATGCCTTAAAAATCCATTTTCTGATTTTTTTATACATGCCACATACAAATCAGCAAAATCCACATCATCACAATACATGTCTTTCAAAGATTCAAGTCCATATAGTTTAGTTTCAAGCATAGAAAGCAAAACATGTCTCCTAGAAAGAGCATCAGCAACTATATTTCCTTTTCCCTTTTTATGTTTTATGACGTATGGAAATTGTTCCAAAAATTCTACCCACTTAGCATGCCTTTTATTTAATTTTCCTTGGCCCTTTAAATACTTCAAAGATTCATGATCACTATGAATAACAAATTCCTTAGGAAGTAAATAGTGTTGCCAAGTTTTAAGAGCCCTTACCAAAGCATATAATTCCTTATCATAGGTAGAATAATTAAGTGCTGGTCCACTTAATTTCTCACTAAAATAAGCAATTGGATGCCCTTCTTGCAATAAAACAGCACCAATTCCAACATTAGAAGCATCACACTCCAATTCAAAAGATTTTGCAAAATTTGGTAAGGCTAGAATAGGCGCATGTGTGAGCCTATCCTTGAGGGCAGCAAAGGCCGCCTCTTGCTTCTCCCCCCATTTGTATCCCACACTCTTTTTCACAATTTCATTAAGGGGTGCAGCTAAGGTGCTAAAATCCTTAACAAATCTCCTATAGAAACTTGCTAAGCCATGAAAACTTCTCACCTCACTCACAGTCTTAGGTGTTGGCCATTCTTGAATAGCCTTTACCTTTTCCTCATCAACTTGAACTCCCTTGGAGCTCACAACAAATCCCAAGAAAATAACATGGTTGGTACAAAATATGCACTTATCTAGATTAGCATACAAAGTTTCTTTTCTTAGCACATCCAAAACAGATTTCAAGTGATCAACATGCATATCCAAAGAAGTGCTATAAACAAGTATGTCATCAAAATACACAACCACAAATTTTCCTATAAACTCCCTTAAAACATGGTTCATCAATCTCATGAAAGTGCTAGGTGCATTAGTTAATCCGAAAGGCATAACTAACCACTCATATAAACCATATTTTGTTTTAAAGGTTGTTTTCCATTCATCTCCCTCTTTAATCCTTATCTGATTGTATCCACTTTTTAAATCAATTTTACTAAACACACATGCACCATACAACTCATCAAGGAGATCATCTAACCTGGGAATTGGATGTCTATATTTGATGGTGATGTTGTTCAAGGCTCTACAATCAGAACACATCCTCCAAGTTCCATCCTTCTTTGGCACCAAAATAACAGGAACAGCGCATGGGCTCATGCTGTTTCTCACCCAACCTTTGCTTATCAAATCAGCCACTTGTCTTTCAATTTCTTTTGTCTCTTGTGGGTTGCTTCTATAAGCTGGCCAATTTGGTAGAGAAGCTCCTGGTATGAGATCAATTTGATGCTCAATTCCCCTTAAAGGTGGCAACCCATCAGGAACATTTTCTGGAAACACATCTTGAAAATCCTGCAAAAGAGTTTTAATAGACAAAGGCAAATCATAATTGTCAAATTGGTTAGCATGAAGTAATTGGTTTTCACCAATTAAAAGAAAAAGAGGCCGATTAGCACAAAGCTCTCTCCTAACTCCTTTTTCTTTTACCAAGCACAACTGTTTGCCCTCACGAATTTCTCTCCTTTTCTTTTTAGTCTCATCACTCTCATGTGTTTCACTCTCTTTTTCTCTTACTATCTTTTCTGTCAATTTTCTTTGATCCTCACTCACTTCCTTTGGGGACAAAGGTTTGAGAACCACCTTCTTTTCCTGAAACATGAAAGAAATTTTGTTAGAAAAACCATCATGGATGGCTTTTGTATCAAACTGCCACGATCTCCCCAAGAGTATATGGCTAGCCTCCATTGGAACTACATCACACAACACCTTGTCTTGATATTTTCCAATGGTGAAAGGAATCACGACTTGCCTCTTAACATGCACCTCATCTCCCTCACTAAGCCATTGAAGCTTGTATGGCCTAGGATGTGGCTTTGTCTCCATATTCATTTTTGTCACCAATCTATCACTGACCACGTTAGTACAACTACCACCATCAATTATAACTAAACATATCTTACCATCAACATAACATCTGGTATGAAATATGTTTTCTCTTTGATTTGCTTCCATTGCCGTGGTATGGCTTCCAAGAAGTCTCCTAATCATATAGACTTCGCCAATTTCAGCACCTGTGTCACCATCACTGGGCTCATCCTCCTCTTCATTGTCAGATTCGCTGGTGTATTCTCCATTGTCCTTAAGAAGAATGGTCTTCTTAGTAGGACACTCATAGGCATAATGTCCCATTCCTTGGCACTTGAAACACTTAACATCTCTACCTTTCTTTGGAGTTTGATCAGCGCCCTTTTGTGGTATCCTCCCTTGGGAAGAGGAAGATGATGCTCCTTGGTTAGAAGGTTCAACAACCTCCTTTTTAACCTTATCTCTCCAATTTGGAGGCATCATATTAGAACTCCTCCTTGCAGCTCCTTTTCTTTTTAATTGCTGCTCTACCTGAAGGGCTTTGTGCAGAAGGTCCTCCATTTCCACATACTCCTGTAACTCAACAATGTCTCTAATGTCATTACTCAAACCATTTAAAAAACGTACCATAGTGATTTCTGGATCTTCCTTAATGTTGGCTTGAGTTATCAGCATCTCCATCTCCTTATAGTACTCCTCCACTCCTTTACTCCCTTGAGTAAGCTTTTGTAATTTAAGCTTCAAGTCACGTTGAAAACTAGAAGGAACATATCGTTTCCTCATAATTCTCTTCATTTCAGCCCAAGTCTCCACCATAGGTAACTCATCTCTGCGCCTCTCTCTTTGCAACTTGTTCCACCAAATAAGAGCATAGTCAGAAAACTCAGTAGTAGCAAGTTTTACCTTTTGAGTTTCTGTGTAGGTGTTGCAGTAAAAAACATGCTCAATCTTGAGCTCCCACTCCAAGTATGCTTCTGGATCACTGCGTCCTTTGAAAGCTGGTATAGTTAACTTGACACCTTGAATCCTTTCTTCATTTCTAGGTGGCCTTTCTTCTTCTCCACGTTGTACTGGTTGTGATCTAACCTCCAACTGATCCAACCTTTCATGCGACTCATCATATTGTTGCTTCATTGATTTTTCCAACTGCTGATACATAGCAGTAATCTGTAGTTGTAGATCACGATTCTCTACCTTCTTTTCTGCCATAGTAACAAAGAACAAAGAACAAGTAATAGAAAAAGAAAATAAAGTTAAGTGTTTAGAACTCACCAACACTCGTGTATCACACACAAAAATTGGCTTTTTCTATAACGTAACTCTCTTGCCTTTTTCCACTCTATTTTCTCTTGACTTTCTTACCACGTCAATAAGGAGAAAATCAAACAATTCACAACTTGTATGTTAGCCAAGAAAAATAACACAAGAAAAGCTAACAAAAAAAATAAAACAAGAAAAGCTAACAAGAATAAAAAATAAAATAAAATAAGAAAGAATAAGAAAAGGAAGAAATATCAGAAAATTCTAGTAACCGGAGCTCTGATTACCAAATGATATGAACCATGAGGTTCTATTTTTTTTATGGACCTTAGAATTTTCTTGATAATAAGAGAAACTACACATGAACCACTCTTGCTTTGCAAGGAAAAATAATCAATATTTTTGTTCTTTTTCTTTACGTACGCACGTAACTATTTTTCTTTTCTTTTCTTTGACGTACGTGTATCTTATAATCAAAACAAGAAATTGGTAATGAAATAACCAATAACAATATGAATCCTTATGAGTACTTGAAAATTAAATCACATAATATTCAAGAACGTAGAGGAAAGAAAAGCAACTGATTATAACAGAAATCAACAGAAAAATAAGAAAAGCAGATAAATGGACGTCACACTTTCATGAATTGAAAGATAAGTCCAAGAAGGATGATCACACAAAGGTATATGAACCTTTGATAACCTTCACTCTTGACTAGCAAGAAAGTTAGAGAAAATCACTCTCTCAAGTGTAAGAAAATCACTCTCTAATTTGGCAGCAATTTGCATAATTCATCAATCTTATTTTGTGCATGCATGAAGCATGTATTTATAGGATTTACATGACATCTTTAGGGTTTGCATTCAGCTGAGTTGCTCACTCAAAAGCCCACTAAGCCCACGCCCAAAATGCCCAAAATACCCCCAAGTACAATTTCCATGCATTCCTAAGTTAACCCTACAATAAACCTAGTAAAATGCACCCTATAGGAGTTCACCTAGCCGCAAATAATCAACCAGAATTTAGGCACATGTTAGCTACATTAAACCTTGAAAAATAACCTCCAAACATGAGATAAAGAGGCCATTCATTCAGCCTTAAAGTAGCCGCACCAACTAGCCTCATTCCTCAAGATTCTATGCTTCTATGTAGCCTTCTTCTTCATGACTTGGCCCCACTTGTATGACTAAGCAATCAGCCATATTTTACACATGTTGGCCGCAACATGAAGCTCCAAAATGTGGCTAGATTCATGCGCACAAAGAGCCTCCTCCAACGGCTATAAGACAAGGCTTTAAATGCCTTTGATCACCATTACACACTTGTCTTTGTAACCATCAAAACAATAACTCAAGTTTGTAACTCCTATTTCTTATTGAAAGCAAAAATAATTCAGCCAATTTAATCCATATGGCCGCCCCCCAACATCCCATGTGACCGCCCACAATGCCACATCAATGGCATGCAAATGCTTCATTTATCAGTTGCATTAAATGCAACTGATTCTTCATCAATTAAGCTTTCCTCTTCAACTTGAGTGCAATTAATGAACTTAGGACTTTCATTAATGTTTTGCACACTTTGAGTTGGAACTTCTTTAATGATGACTTGAAGTGCCTCCTTAGCCTTCCTAGCTTGTGCCCTTGTCATGGGCCCACCCAACCTGCTGACTGCCTTATTGATGTCCACATCACTACTATACAGTTCCTCTCAGCTTACCTCAACCCTTCTCTGAGTAGAAACCATTGATGGGTTACTTTTGGTCCATCGAGTAGTAAGGATGTTCAAACTTGTCAAGCCCCATAGGGAGGTGAAAATGAGATACCAGGATAGTGATGTGATCAAAGTCAGACTTAGGGCGGGATTAAAGGGATAATGAAACCCAAGACTTGACCAGTGATTAAAGGATGAGTAGGTAAGGATAGGAAGCCAATCAAACCTTAGATTCCCATAGCCATCCTTGAGGGAATGAAGCGTTAAAGATCGGGTATTGAGTGGAAAGTTTCATAATGTACCAACACAGATAAGAAGAGAACTATGACTGCGAGTGGAGGTAGAGCATGATAACCTAAAATTTTGAGGAAAAAATTTATTTAAGGGGGGTAGAAATGTAACATCCCGAAAATTGGACCTAAGAAGAATGTAGAGGAAGTTAGAAGTAAGATGAGAACTTAGGGGTTGGAAGGGAAAATAAGATGAGAGTTAGGGAATTGATTAAGAGCTATGAGTTTTGAGAGAACCGAGAAGGGAAAAACTAAGTATTAAGCCAAATCTGACTGTAGAGTTAGCATAGGAGAAGTCAGACCCGGTGGTAGAAAGCCTAGCAAAGTGAAGAGGTGAGGAAGGAAATAGAGACATTGTAACTAGGGAATTAAATTAAGACGGAAGGAACTAAGCTTAAACGAATTGATGGGAATGAAGAGGAAAGGCATAGACTCAAGGAACTGGGGTAGAAGGTGATTTTGTGGAAAAGGAACAAGGGAATAGAGGAGCGTAGTCTCATGGAAACTTAGAACCCTTAGCGTTAGCCTTATTGGAGTGAATTGATGAGTTATAACATGATTCATGTAAAGTGTTCCCCGTTGGGTTTCAACCAAGGTTGTTACTTCATTTTGGGTTTTAAGCCTATTGACCTTGGTGCACTAATTCACAATTATCTAGAGTTATAGGTATCCAATTGAGGTTATTCCACTTGCATTAGAAAGCTAAGATCTGGGGCTTCAGTTTGATATGCTATATGATAGTATTCCGTGAAGGGAATCAAGCATATGGTCAGGGTGCAACGGAATAAATGGATTCCCTCCCTTGTTACAATCATTAATGCGAAAACACGAATTAAGGCATAAAAAGGCATGAAACATAATAACATACCTTATCAGGATTGTAATCAAGGCAATAGCAGCCACGTCTCTAAAGGCGTCCACGCCAACAGCCGAACTAGGAAACTCTCCTCAACTCTGCTAGTAGTGTTTAGAAAGTAAGAGCGACTACTCGTGTGTGTAGGGTAATGCATCTCATGCTCTATTTATAGAGTGGTGGCTAGGGTTTTACCCCTCACTCACTTATCCCTAACACATATGGGCCTGGCCCATTAGGTTATAATTCTAATCAAATTAGAATTATTATCTTTTCCTAGCGGCTTGTTGTATGCGTGTGACCCAATAGGCTTTTAATATTTGGTTATGATATTACATAAAATCCTTTTATATTTAATATCATAAATAGTGAGCGTTATCTAGCAATACATCACTACTACCCAAATATTGAGATTATCAACAAGCTTGACGAATCCTATTTTATGATAATAATTTATTCGATCTGTCCCTTTGTCCAAATATCTAATTGAACACAAGGGCATGGAATGTGTCAACCTTGTATAGTTCAATTTATGTTTTTCTTGATCCCCAAGTAGACTGTACAAAAAATATACATCTCA
This sequence comes from Sesbania bispinosa, assembly GCA_026901365.1. Taxonomy (NCBI): domain Eukaryota; kingdom Viridiplantae; phylum Streptophyta; class Magnoliopsida; order Fabales; family Fabaceae; genus Sesbania; species Sesbania bispinosa. The sequence goes on from QLOH01000019.1 coordinate 554,951, forward strand.
TGTTTATCCTCCTGAGCATGGCCATGCATTTTGCAGTCTCACTTTATCAAGAGACCTACATATATAACTCTTGTTACATGGGAGGGACAAATCCCATCTAGGGCTCTCACATTCCACCACATAATTTATTATATGTCCAAATACCAACTTTATGATCACCTTGTTACAGACAACGTTTGATGATATTTAAAACACATAACTCCTTATGTAGGAATCGTAGTGATTTCAGGTCAAATGACTTCATATAACATTTATCAATTTAAGAAACGTTCATGACACTTATGTAACAATCCATGCAACGTTCTTAAGGTGGGTCTGTCCAGGACACTATTACTCTTAATAAGTACTTATGTGAACACATGATATCTCATATCCATGATCCGTGAGATGTGATCATCAATGAACTCACATACTAGTCTAAATGCATCTTTGTCCTAAGATGATACTTGACCAGGGACTATTTTAAGAATAGTTCTTCATAAGATCTCACGATCAAGTCATCTACTTGATTTCCTATCAAGTTTAAGCTTACTATTCTAAGGACAATAATTATATTCTAAAAGAATTAATAAACGAACTGCCTTTATAAAATAATAATATGATACAAGTGATGGATGTTCAAAATGAAACATATAGGTCTCTAGTGCACCTCAAAACAGCAAGTTTACGTGCTCAAGCGCACGGAGAAGTGAATTTTGGAATTCTGACAGAAACTTTGGGTGCTCAAGCGCCTAGGAGCGCGCTCAAGCACCCAGGAGCACGCTCAAGCGCCCGAGCCCGCTGTTATTGTTTCCAGGACAGAAACTTTGGGCGCTGAAGCGCCCAGGAACGCGTTCAAGCGCGCGCGGCCCTGTTTTAAAAAATCGCACAGAATCCTCCCATTTCTTCATTCCTCTTCTTCTCCTAGGGTTTTAAGAGAGAGAGAGAGTTTTTAGAGAGAGAAGGAGCTAGGAGGAGAAGGAGAGCTGGATTGGAGGCTTCCCTACCACTTCTCGGAGCTTGGATCTCCATCCTCTTCCCTCCAATCTTCCTATTTCTCCATTAGAGGTGAGTGTGGTTCTCACTCACTTGTATTCTTGGTTGCTATCCTATGTATGCTCCCTATTCATTCTCCCATTCCTATTATTGTTGATTATGGTTTGATTTTATGCAAACCTAGGGTGGATTATTGGATTGATTGAATGTATGATTTTATGGCTCAAACCCTAGGTTAGAGGATTTGGGAATTTTGTGAAATATTGGATTGTTGATGTTGAACCTTGGATTTGCTGTTGTTTATGCACATGTTCATGCTCATGAAAGTATTGTTATCCTCATGAAATCATTCACTCATATTTTTGAAGAAGAAAAGGATTTGGGTCTTAGGACCTCATGTTTTGAAAGGAAGAGTTTTGGGTCTTTTAGACCTCACGGTGAAATTAATGACTTTGAATCCTTGGACTTAATGTTTAAAAGAATTATTTTGGGTCCTTGTATTTCATGTTTAAAATGATGATGTTAAATATTCATATTTTGGTCCCTGGACTCATGTTCCCAAGACTTTGTCTTTGGTCCTTGGACTCATGTTAAATAATCAAGATTTTGGTCCATGGACTCATGCTCGAGGACTCTGTCTTCGATCCATGGACTCATGTTAAAATAAATAAATTCTTGTTTGAATCTGTCACAGTTTATGGGTAAGGTCTTATGACCTTCAGGAACGACGGTTCCTGTTAGTCTGAGCTCAGTCTAGCTTCACAGATAAGTGGAAAGAACCCTTGGGTTTTGGGTAAAACACTTAATGACTAACACTGCATTTATGGTTGTCATTGGATGGCTAACATTACATGTCTCAAATTTCCATTATGAATGCTTTTCTGAATTGATCAAGATATGTTATATTGTTGTATATCATGAGCTTTGCCTCCTCACACCGCACACACTGTTACCTCACTCACTGGGACATAGTCTCATCCCACGATGTGGGAATTATATTCAGTTGTGCAGGTTACAGTCCAGGTCCTTGGCGGAAGAGTTGGGGATTCACTTGAAGTAGAGTGATAAGGCTTGTAATTGGATATTCATTGAGGGTTGTGCGGAAATGCCTTGTATATGCTTGCAAGGGGGAAGGGATATCATGATGTTTTATGAAATTATGTTATATTGGTATATGTGTATATATATATATAGATATATTTGTTGTATTGGATGGTTTTTCTGCATTTCAGGTTGAAGTGGATTTTTGGGAAACCTCCAGTTTTTTGGGGGAAAACTCTGTCGAAATTTCGGTAGGAATCTTATGAATCATGACCACACAATCTGTATGTTAATTTCATAAACTTTGTATAACGATTTTGTATTGGAATTAATGATGTATGAGTTTTGTGGAAGCTTAAGCTAATGTTGGATTGCCTAAGTAATTATGTGATGTGCATGACGATATCGATGATGGCACGAAATAATTTCAGAAATTCAGAATAGTGTTTCTAACATACATTATTCTTGAATTAAGGAATTAGGACATTACAAGTGTGGTACTTAACATTCACTTCTAGAGGAGTATCAACAGATGAAGAATCTTGAAGTAGTGTGAACTTCCAACCCCAAAAAATAAGTAAGATTACCAAGATTCTTCATATGAAAGGAATCATGAAGTTGTTATTGAAGTTAGGTAATCAATAAAAGATTTGTCCTAGTGATAACAATATCATCAACATATACTAGAAGTAGAATAATTCCACTAGAAGTCTTACGAAGAAAAAGGAGGTGTCATATTGGCTTTGCATAAGCTGAAATTTAAACAATGTGGAGCAGAAATTTTGAAAACATGCCCGAGGTGTTTGTTTTAAGACATACGAAGAGCGATTCAACTTACAAAGCTTCTATAGTAGAAGATGAAAACAAACCAGGGGGTGGCTTCATGTATATATCTTCTTTGAGATCACCATGGAGAAAAGCATTTTTGACATCTAGTTGGTAAAGTGGCCAACCTTGTGAGGCAGCAATGGCAATGATTGTATTGACGACAGTCATTTTAGCCATAAGAGGAAATGTCTCCTCATAATCGACCCCATACTCTTGTCAATTGCCAAGAGCAACTAACCTAGTCTAAATGAAGTTTGACTGAGTAAACCCATTTACACCCAAGGGCTTTACATGAGGTGGACATTGAACAATGTCCCAAGTCTGATTTTCCTGAAGTGCATGAAGTTCCTCTTATATTGCTCTCTGCCAACAGTCATGGGATGCTGCATGTGAGTAAGAAGATGAAACTTAAATAGAAGTCAAAGCAACGGTAAATAATGTACGATAAGAGTTATACTTATCAAGAGGATGAGAAACTCGACCTGATCGTCTCAAAGCTGGTGGAGTAGGAACAAATGTTAGGTCTGGATTAGAAGGGGGCAATGATGGAGGAGGACGTCGTGTATACACAAGTCCAGGATTGAACTGTTTAATATGGGATGACATGTCATCAAAATTAGGAAGAGTGGCAAATTTAGGTGATGAATGGATATGAATTGGGAAGAAAAATTGATTTTCAAAGAAAATAACATTCCGAGAAACATTGAGTCTTTTAGAATAAGGATCATAGAAAACAAAACCTTTGTGATTAACATTATATTCCATAAATTCACATTTAATAGATTGAAAATAAAGCTTATGACGCTCACGAGGAGGCAAATGAACAAAACAAACACAGCCAAAAGTTTGCAAATGTTGATAAGAATGATGATGATGATAGAGACAAAAATAAGGAGTGTCAAAATCTAGTGTTTGGGAAGGCAATCGATTAATAAGATAAACTATAGTAGATAAAGCTTCTACCCAATAATTAGGTGGAACAGAAGATTCAAGCAACAAAGTATGAACCACATCTAAGAGATGGGGATTTTTCAGTTTTGCGACTATATTTTGTTGTGGTGTATATGGACTGGAACATTGTGAGAGAATACCTTTTTTATTCAAGAAATCATGAAGTGCATTAGACATGTACTCGCTACCAGAATTAGATCAAAGAACCGTAATAACAGTAGAAAATTGAGTTTCAATATATGTAAGAAAAGTCTGAAAAATAGAAAGAAACTCAAATTTAGAGTAAAGGAAATAAATACAAGTAAACGAACTATAGTCATCAATAAATGTTACAAAATATTTATAGTGGGCATGAGACATAACATGTGTGATCCCCATACATAACTATGACTAATATCAAAACATTTTTCTGCATGACTACCAACTATTAGAAAAGGAAGTATTTTACTTTTTCACAGCATACATGTAGAACAATCAAAAGAAAAATGAGAAGAACAACATTCAGTGTTTCCCAAACAACCAGAATTCAACAAGTGATACAAAATGACAGAATTGGGATGTCCCAACTGCTTATGCCATACTTCACTTTTATTAACACGAGTAGAACAAGCCACAAGATAAGGAATAGAAACATGCAGTGGAAACAAACGTCCAACTTTAGGTACCTTCGCGATCATTGTCCTCGACACCTGATCCTACACACAACAGCCATCATGAGAAAAATGTACTTCACAATTATTTTCGACTATTTGTCTAACTGAAAGAAGATTATTAGAAAGTCCAGGGGATACAAAGGCATTGTTAAAAATTAGAGTGATATCTCCAACAATAGTAATAGGTATAGTGTGTCCATTAGCAACCTGGATTTGTTCAGAACCATTGTATGGGTGAACATTTTGTAGATAATTTACTGAGCTAGCCATATGGTTTCATGCTGTAGAATCAATACGCCAAGAGTTAGATGATGAATTTCGATTACCTTGAAGCCCCAAAGCAGAGAAGGTAGAAATAATCATTTGTTGCACCATGTTAGCAATAAGAACTGTGGATTCAACACTGTTATTGATTGCAGAAGTAGTTGGGATCCCATCTGTAATCTGACCAATATAAGAATTGTCCATAGTGGCTTGGAAAACAATAGTTTGACGATTTCGGGGCCGAATTGAACACTCTTTGATAATGTGTCCTAGCTTTTTGCAGTAATTGCAGAACATTTTGGTACACTTTGTAGAAATATGACCATAATTCTTGCAACTGTAACAATAAGCCTTACTCATATCCCTACCTTTGCCTCTTCCTTAAGCCAAAAAAGTCAGAGGTGTTGTAGTCAACTTTTCTTGATCAAGAGTGACTTGAGTAAGAAGACGTTATTCTTCATGAATCAATTCACCAAAGCAATCATCCAAGGTAGGAGGAGGATGACGATTCATCAAATGAGAACGAATATTCTCAAAGTCTGATCGAAGCTTCATCAGAAACTTGTCATGTTTGATAACTTCATGAATAACCAATACATAAGAAAGAAAAGCTTTAGAGATAGTAGGAAAAACAATATCAGAAAATTTAGCCCATTAATTTTGAAAGAAAAAAAACACTCCTGAATAGACAAGTTTCCTTGAGTGTAATTAGCAATTTCGCACTCCAACTGAAATATTCTAGCCGAATTTGTTTGATTATAGACCTTTTTCAAATAGTCTCATGTTATTTTGGAAGTTTTGTGCGAATGTAAATGAAGAACAATCTAAAGATCACATGACGCAATAAGCCACAACATTACTCTAGCATCTTTGAGTTTCCATTAAGCCAGCTATGTAGCATCTGTGGGGACTGGAACAGTGCCATCTATATATCCCCATAACTTCTTTTCAGTGACAAATAATTGAAACTGAAATTCCCAGGTTGTATCCTGAGTTATAGTCAGTTATTTCCTTGTACAAGATTATTTGTGCTTAAGTTCTTCAGGGACTTAAACAAAATTCTTTGTAAACACTGAAAAGTGTCTGAGATCCTAAAGAGGCTTGGAGGAACAAATAATACTTGGTTGTTTAGCCTGGAGAGGCTGTGGACAAAGAATACTTGGTTGTTTAGCCTAGAGAGGCTGTAGACAAAGAATACTTGGTTGTTTAGCCTGGAGAGGTTGTGTCTAATTAATACTTGGTGTTTAGCCTGAAGAGGCTGGGGTCAAAAAATACTTGTATCTGATCAGATAGTGGAAAATCCAGTTGCGTGTTTGCACTGGGACTGGACGTAGCTCACTGTGTTGGTGGGTGAGCCAGGATAATTTCTTGGATAAGTCTTCTCAACCCTTATCTTTCATTAACTATTATTTTATCTAACAAGAATGGTTAGGATATTAGTGAATTAAATTGTTTAAACATAAGCTTTCAAAAAAAAAAATTTCAAAACAGTTTAATAAAACAGTTTTGGTGAACTTGCTGAAAAGATTTTCAGCAAGTACATACTCCAGTTTCAGAAAGTAGCTTATATCTTTTGTGAGAACTTTGTTTGTGAAAAGCTTTCCAAGAAAATCTGTTTAAACAATTAAAACACTATTCAACCCCCCTTCTAGTATTTCCTGTGGTTTCTACAGTTGGTATTAGAGCTCAACCTCGGGTTGAGCATCTAACAAGTGCTGAGGGAAGAAGATCCAGATGGAAACCTCAACAAGCTACAGTACTTACATCTTTGAAGGAGCATCTGTCACCAGACCTCCCATCTTCAACAAAAAAGTCTATCACTATTAGAGAGAGCACATGAAGCTTTTCATAGAAAGCATCAATCTTGATCTCTGGGATATTATCACTGATGGAGATTTTATTCCCATGAGAAATGGAGAGCCAATTCTTAAAGCTGAATGGACCAGTGAGCAAAAATCAAAAGTTCAACTTAATGCTCAAGCCAAACTCTACCTGGTGTGGTCCCTGAACAAATCTGATTATGAAAGGATCAAAACATGCATCTTTGCCAAGGAGATTTGGACTTCATTAGCATCATCAATCTATGAAGAGGCAGAAGATGATGGCTTCACCTCAAAAGAATCCACCTCAGAAATAGATGAAGATTCATCTGATGAAGATAATCTCTGCTTAATGGCAAATCAATCATCTTCAGAAGATCCTGATCCTAAGGTAACATTCTTAACTCTTCTAGATGAATATGATGATCTAGTTAATAGCACCAAGGAACTCTTCAGAAAGTATAAGAAACTTTCAAATGCATATACTGTTGCATGCAACAAAAACAAAGATCTTGAAAAAGAAAATCTTATACTTAAAGAAGAGTTTCAGGAACAAGAGAACAGTAAATCCAAAAATCTATTTGAAGAAAAACAAAAACTTCAAGGACAGATTATGGAACTTACTAAAGACCTGGCCAACTTTACTGAAGGAACAAATAATCTTAACAGATTATTGGAAACTCAGAAAAGGTTAAATGATAAAAGAGGCTTAGGTTTATCTGAAAAACTATCACCAAAATCATCAAATTCTTAATTGCCTTAAAAGGATAAGAAAAAGGTTGATGGGTGTCCTCACTGTGATAAACATAGATTATTTAAATCTGAATGTAAACAGGAAGAGGAACCTGTACCTGTAACTGACCCTGATGGACCCAGGAAAATATGGGTACCAAAACTCCTTATCATTTCACTTGCAGATGTATTAAACAAATCAAAGAAAACTCCCAGAATCACTGCAGAGAAATGGATGAGAGGAACTCTTAATGAAAAGAAGGTTTATGTTCCAAGAACCTTCAACATTAGCTACTGAAGCAACAAAGGCATCTCAGAAAACAATGTTGAGTCTCAGCAAATACATAACATTAACTCAAATCATTAAGTATCCCTGCTAGTAACATTGTTTAATATTGCAATTTTTAACCTGAGATTGTTTGTTTTATGTGAAAATCTGTGAAAATCTGTGTGCATGTAACTATCTGAAACACATGAACTTTCTGAAATATGTGTCTGTTGAAATTCATACCTACTGAATTGTATGAACTTGCTGAATACATATTCTTTCTGATATTAGCACTTGATGATGTGGCATCCTGAGACAGTTGGCTTTTCACCTATCCTCTGAAGTTGCACGATTGCACGACTCCCCATGTCTGCGCAGCTTGTAACTGCCATCATTAATGCTATCTGAGTCTATAAATAACGCGTGGGAAACAGTTTAAATCTTTAACTCTCTCTTTACTTTCCCTCTGTTATTAAGTGCTTCTGCAACCCTTGAGCTTTCAGAAAGTCTTTGTGTTCTCAAACTTCTACCTTTCCAAACCCTACTCTCTGCACACTATAATCTGTTCTTTAATGGCTCCCAAGAAGAGTGATGGTGCTTCATCTAAGGCTGGAGGAAAGATTGTCCCAAGCAGGTGTATCAACTTCAAAGGTCTTGTTGAAAAATGGCTTTGACCTTACTGATTACTTTAAGTGTGCGGGTTGGTTTCCGTTCTTCAATGTGATTGACTGCGACTTGCATGAATCCAGTGTTTACGAGTTCTGGAGGACTGTTAGAGAGGTTGAAGGTAATAGAAGGGATTACCTGAAGGCTCAGGTGATGGGTCAAGAGATTGTGCTTGATAATGCTGTTATGGAGCAAGTAATGGGCGTGAAGGCTAAGGGTGTTATGTATGTGCCGGATTAGGAAGCTAAAAATGGTGGAGTAGGAAGATTCGATCAGATCCTGTTTGGAGCAGAAGACCCATCCAACCTAAAGGGCACTGGGATGCTGGATATTCCCAGGTTGTTGTTTGCTATTTTGGGGTGCTGCATTATCCCCAAAGGAGGTGGCAAGGATCATATCTCTGAGCTTGAGAGATTTTGTGCTATCCACCTTCTACAGAAAAAGAAGATTAATTTGCCATGGGTCATTCTGTATGGCATGATTAGGAGGGCAAGAGATTCAGCTGCCAACTTGCCTCATAATACCTTGATCATGAAGATTTTGATGCATGACAAGGTACTTGTTCAGAGTCTATTTGACCACAAACCTCCCAGTTTCTTCAATGCAACCACTGTCAAGCAGATGGGGATTGATTTGAAGAAACCAGAGCAGAAGAGGAAGAAGGAACTTGCTGCGAAGTTCCAGAAGTCAATATTGGAGATCCTTGAAGATGAGTTGCAAGGAGATACCAGGAAAGAGGAGTTCAAACCTGCTGAGGTTACTCCTGAGAAGAAGTTGCAGAATCTGCTGTTGACATGAATATAGATCCAACTGTTATGATTGTGGAACCCCTTTCTGTTATTCCAATAAGATCTGAACCTGATGAGGTTGCTAATCCTCCATCACCTTCTCCTCAACCACCATCACCTTTTAACATAGATCTCAATGATGAAGAAATTTCTACACAACTTACCCTCATTCCTGCTGAGGCCAGTACACTAGATTGGAGAAGTAAGGGAAGCTATGTCAGTGTTGGGAATGGTAAATTTGTTTGGGAAGGAAACTTAACTCATAGAGAGAAGTTTCTGAAGCCAAAGTCAAGAGATATTTCCAGGAGGCCAACTTTTGACAAGGTCATGCCCATCCTCAGTTTTGATGATTTTCTCATATCTCCTGAGTTTCCTTATAGATTCTACCAGTCTGCTGAAGCTCAAAGCAAAAGATTGCCCAAGTGTCCAAACTTGTATGAGGAGCTGTTGTACTTTAAAGATCATTTGCCACTGCACAAAAAATTGGGTTGCATTTGGACTCTCTTGAGGATGACAAATTTAGAAGAATGGCCAAGGCTTCAGGGGGAGGGTCTGATAACCTAGAAAAGATTAGACAAGGAGTGCAACCACCCAGGCATTACTAGAAGAGAATTGATGTTGATTCCCCTGATGCAGTGAGAATACCTGCTGAAGACTGGATTCTCATCAGACACCTGAATATGGAAGCTGAAGTGTACTCCAAGTATATTGCAGAAAATGCTGGGTACAGAGGTTTCAAGTCCCCAACTCATCTCACCATGAAGCCTTCAACCGAAATCTACTGGAAACCAGACAGGATCGTGCCAAAGCTACCTTTTGTTGAAGGTCCTGAAGATAAAAGGAAGGAACCAAAATTTTATTATGCTTATATGGATCATCCTGAGCCTTTCACCAAAGAAGAATGGGAAATACTCCCCGAAGACTTAGAAGCCTATGGGGGTTTTTACCACACTTACAGAGACAGGATATGGGATTCATATTGGTATGAAAGGGAAAAGGAAGGTTCTTGCTCAGGAACAAGATATGATTTTGTTGATTGCATGACTAAGAGCACCCTCTCCATTTAGGAAGTCTGTACCTGGTTTCCTGGAACTTTTCATGGTTCCAAGCATGATTTAGATGAGGATTGGACTGTGCAAAAGTAGACTCCTGCAATCTACACTTGGTTAAAAATACCTGATGGGTTTCTGGCAAGCGAACCAAAAATCCAGTAGTATAATAGTAAGAAGAGTTATCGTATCCACAGGGAATAGTCAAATCACGTATAGTCGTGATCTATTTATCAAGGGAAAACAATGGATTTATGAGAGTATTTTATGCGGAAAATATAAATTGCAAATTAATAATCAATAGAAATAAAAAGGAAGAGTTAGAGACACTTTACTTGGATTAGGATTGGACTTCATATCATCACACCCTTCGTGCATGTAAAAACTATCTATTATTTTAGGTTTACTCTATAATACTGTAGACAAACTACATTGTTAAGACCCCGAGTTACCAGCGACCTCACACACTCAAAGGTATTCCATGCGGACTCTCCCAGGCGACAGACTTACCCTCGGCTTATTTTGCTTTCTTTTATTCCGTTTGTAAAAGAATTAATTGATAAATGAGGCCTACTCCTCTGAATGCACCTTCGCTAGAGTACTGTCACTACCCATCACTTATTAGAATACATCCACGTTATCGCTTCCTGGATTGACAATCAACTAATTCTTTGCTATCGGTAATTTAATAACCATGCCTATCCTGTAGACGCCCTTCATTAGAGTACTCACACTACCCATCAATCACTAGCAACGCCCATGTTTCGGTTCACTGGCTACCGAGTCCTCTTATTCCCTCAAAGAATGAGTTTCTTCAGAATCCGCTCCCCTATCCTCAATCCTAGTCGAAACTAGCCTATAACTCTGGCGCAGGCGCGGAAGTTAGGAATTAAGCACAGAATAAGCTTACCAATATTATAGACTGAGAGCTCATGAAATAATAAAATAGAGTTTACATACACTTGGAGATAGAATCAATTACATCCAATCCTAATGGAGAGTTAACTACACAAGGTAGCCATACAAACCACCGAAGATGCTGTCACCATCTTCAATCCTTGTGAAGCGCTCCTCTTCTCCTACTCTAAAATTAGTTCTGGTGCATTATCACTGAAATATGAATGAATTACAATAATCGTGCACACCCTTATCTGGTGCAATGAGGTCCTATTTATAGGTTAAGGAAAGACAAAGGAAATTGGGGAGAAATCTATCTAAAAAATGGCAACAGGGAACAAATCTACGTGACCTGCGCTTCAAGCTGCGCTACAGCGCAGGTTCCTGAGACTGGTTTTGGTTGATTTGTCTTTCCTTGTTTCCCTTTTCTTGATGAGATCTTGCATTTATTGAGCATCTTGGATTTAATTGGGAAGGTTGTCTGCAGAATCCTTGTTTGATTGGCAGTGATCTCCTCATTGATTGCTTCAAATCTTCTTCAAATCTTTCTTAAATGTCTTCAATCAAACTCAAATCTTGCATATATCTCCCTCATTTAATGCTATCTTTCCTTCAAATCAAATCTTTGCACTATCCTGCAAAAATCAGCAATATTTCTATTAAAATAGCATCAAATTCAAATCCAAGATTAATAAATACAATTTATTTGATATTAAATAAAAAAGGATTAAACTGGGGCATAAATACCATTTTATCCTTGATAAGTGAACTAAAAAGTATTCTAATTTATCAACTAATTTTCACTTATCAAAATACCCCCCAACTTAACTTCTTGCTTGTCCTCAAGCAAGAGACCTCTTTGCAATCAAAAAATCAATTCTATCCCCTAAATAACTAAAAAAAAATCAAAAACAAATTCATGGAACTTTTCATCATCTCCTTGTTAAGCAGCAGTCACCTTCCAAACATAAGAAAAATTCAGGATTAAGGGATGTTACCAATCCTCAATCAGAATAGAACACAAACATCAGTCAAACTTCTCAAAAATCGCAATTAAAGCAATAAGTGATAAACCAAGGAAATCTCTCATTCTCACGGATAAGTGTTTCCCTCAATCTTTTTCACCACCGTTGAACAACTAGAATTGATAGTCGTTTCCAACATCTGAACCTGCAAATAGTCAATATGGATCAAAAGGTCTTTTCTTTGGTTTCCAACATCTGAACAAGAATTCATGGTTTTTCTGGATATGCAAAGAACACTTTGAATAGAGAGCATCTTGTGATTGTGCTTGGGACTTTTCTTAATTCACCTGGTCATTCTTGAATGATCATCCTTTTTCAGCTTGGCCTCATTGTTTGAAGAAATACTCCCCCCAACTTATTCAATTCCACACTTTTGTGCAGATTTTTTTTTCTAATAGAATACAATAACATAGAGAATTTATTTATGAAGGAGTATTCTTCTTTGTGATTTCTTGTGCCTGCTCTTTGAATCTCTTTGACCTTTCATTTCACTAACCTCTTGTCCCATCTTGTTGTGTTGCACCTTGCTCTCTATCCCAAGTGTGAAGGGACATGGTATGATCATTAATCATGGCTGGGGCGCATCAAAAGAAATATTAAGGCTCAACTGGGCAATCAAAAATTGGAAAAATTTAATCAAGGTTGGCTATTTGGCACTGAGCAAAATTTTATAATCACAAAACATGCCTTTGTCACTTCCATATCTTCCACTAGCAAGACAAAATTCAGAAACTTAGGCAATAACAGTTGACAAGCAGCGGTAAAAAACTCTCAATTTCAGTGTTTGGGCTCTCAGCTCACCGGTTATTGGCTAAAATTCTTTGATAAAGCACTTACTTGTTTTAATTAACTATCCTGATAGGTTCTCCTGAGAAGCATCCTGATCCTAACTGATTATGGAGTTAATCACAAAACCCTATCAACTTTCATAATTTGGTTAGTTAAACTACTTAATTACAAAGAATTTTGAAAAAGTTACCTTAAATCCTAATTTCCTAAGGTCCTAAAAAGTCCTAAAAATTTAAAAATTTAACAGAAAATAACAAAATAAGTCCTAATATAGATGATGTATCAGTGGTGTGCAGTACATATCAAAAGAAATAATAAAATGAAAAAGAAAAAAGAAAAAGAAGGAAAAGCACCAAATAGGAAAGAAAACAATCAATCCTCATCCTGGTCCTGATCCATGTAAGCTGCTCTATCCCCCCTGGGAAAATAGGCCTGTCCCTAGACCACTGTAAGTAATCATGAAATTGGGCAGGGGTCATGGGGTCCACACGAGCCTGATAATGTCTACTCTGAAAATGAACAGCTGCTCGGTGAATAGTGAACATCTGAGCCATCAGATGAGTGTTTTGTGCCTCAAGTCGCTTGGCCCAGACTGGAGCATCCATGTCTGTTGGTGGTGGTGGTGGTGCCTGTTGCTGTTGCTGCTCCTCAACCTGTAACTCCTCAGCCGGGATACAGTTGGCTTCAATGTATGCCATTGTCATGGGAAGTGTGATGCGAACCCTGGGGTTCACCTCTACACCCCTAGATCTGTAGAGTGAGGTGATGAGAGAAGGGAAGCCAAGCCTGATCTTGGAGTTAGGGGTTCGGCGCCCCACAGAAGATGCAAAGTCTGATATCTTCTGGGTGATGACCCGTGAGACATCGATAACGGCGACGGTGAGATAGTGTAGATGAGGTGGGCCATGGGCATAACTACATCAGAAATGTTCCCGGTAGGATGAATGTTGGCCAGTATCTGTACTGTCCACATCTGAGCTATGCTCCTCATATCTCTCCGGTAGATCCTAGCAGCCTCCTGATATGCATTCCTTTCAAAGGAACGCCCTGGTAAGCATAGCAGTTGAGCAGTCTCAATGTCAAGGGGATCATTGCCATGAAGCCCCACAACTTGCATCCTCTCGTGGTATTGGCACACCACGAGGTCTCTGTCCTCCTCTGTGGGATGTCCTAAAAGTGCATTGATTGCATCGCAATCAAATCTGATAACCTGTCCTCGAACATAGGACTCCCTCCTGCAGTTAACGTCGTGGTCTCCAATAGCGTTAGCATAGAATTCCCTGACAATGTCTGGATCGAAATAGTTGTCAGGGCGCCTGAGGCGGTTCCAACGCCTCCTGTGAATTTCAGCAGAGAACTCCTCATATTCCCCCTCCTTGAGGATGACTGGTCGCTCCAGGATGAACATGCAATCAACAATGTCAGTCTATGCTTCAAAGGACTTGAGGTCCTTGAAGCGATGAGGGTCAAACTCAGGTTCCCTCTGGGGGGCCTTCCTCTTGGCACCCCCTGTGCCCCTCCTAAAGGAACTAGCACCACTGACATTCTTCGTGCGAACCATCTGCAAAGCAAACACAACTCAAAATTATTTATGCATCATAATATTTAATTGCTCATAATTATGAATTAAATGGCCAATAAATTTCAATGCTTAGAGCAATCAATTAACCAAACAAATGTGCATAAAAATTTTGATTTTAAATATTACCCAATAAATGCCAATTAATTAATTAAGACATGCTAAAGTGATCAGTTAAAGCAGGTCATAAATAATTCTAAACAGGCAAAGTGATAATCAAACTCATGCTAAAAATCATGTTATCAGTAACATGCAATATTGCACAATCATTTATGTATGGGCATGCAAAAATATTAGAGCAATTAATTAAGCATACACGCACCAACAAAATAATTTGCAGAAATCATTGAGCACTAAAAAATTACCACCTGAACAAACATGAATAACTTACAAAGAATCCTAACCACATGCAATCTAATTTAAATCACTATGAACAATTATTTCTTTCCTAAAGGTTCCTAGAGTCCTAAGATTCTTATCCTAAGGTTATGCTCAAATAAAATAAAAAATCAAAATTTCAATCGGTTAAAAAGAAAGAAAACCATAAAAACATACCTGGTGTAAGCTCAGAAACTGAAAATGAAGGCTATATGAGTGAGAAAAGGCAAAGCAAAGGTTATGAATATCAGAGAAAACGCAAAGAAACGGAACGAAAGGAAGTTCAAAATGAACTCCTTCGTTCAAATTTCAGAACTTAAAGTCCCGCTTCCTGCGCTACACCCTGCGCTACAACGCAGAGTGGAGTGCGTACTGCTTCAAAATTTGAAGCGTCCCGCTGCGCTTCACCCTGCGCTACAGCGCAGGGTGAGGCGCAAAAGTCAGAGAGTCAGGTTTTTAATTTTAATTCTGCGCTTCACCTGCGCTACAACGCTGGTTGAAGCAGATATCTGCAGTATTCTCCATGCTTTTGCTACTCCTAGTTGATTCCATGCAATCCTTTTAGATTTAGATCCCCATTTTAACAATTTCCTAATTACGCAGGTAAATTCTAAAACTAAAAATTACCAAAATGAAAATGAAAATTAAAAAAAAAACTTACAAGGACTGGGTTGCCTCCCAGGAAGCGCTTGTTTAACGTCTTTTAGCTCGACGCCTGGTTACTCAACCCTTTTATGGTGGCCTCAAGTGGAGGATGATGTTTGACTCCATACCAGTTCTTCATTTGAGCTCCCATCCTCCATGCCAATTTTTTATTCTTCCATCACTGTCACTGTCTTCCTCAGTATCAGATGTTGATCTCTTTCTCTTAAATTTGAACTCCGATATTGACTCTGGATGCTTTATCCTCATCCTAGGCTTCCTCAGAAATTCGGAGCCTGGCAACTTTATTGGATTTTTAGAAATAGCATCAGTTTGTTTTAACTTAGGCAAACCTCTATGAAACGTAATACTTTCATCTTTTGAGCTCAATTCATATTTTCCTCGATCAACATCAATGATCATCTTAGCAGCTTTCATGAATGGTCTTCCTAAAATTAGGGGGACTTCAGTATCCTCCTCTTCTGTCTCTACAATGTAGAAATCTACAACATATGCAAATTTATCCACTTTGATTTGAATATTCTCTAATATCCCATGAAGGCATTGAGCAGATTTATTTGCAAGAAGTAACTTCACATTTGCAGGCTTGACCTTCACATTACTCAACTTTTTAAAATACGATAGCGGCATCAAATTGATGCTCGCTCCAAGATCTAATAAAGCATGAGTAGGAGGTAGATTACCAATAGAGATGGGTATAGTAAACCTACCTGGATCAAGTGACTTACTTGTGACTAAGACCTTCTCTTCAGGATGTTCCTTTTGTGCTGCTTCTTCATCTTGTTGAACAACTTCCTCTTGAAGCAATTGTTCTTCAAAGATGATTTCTTCTTCCTCATCAAGTTCCTCCTCCTCTGACTTGTTGCCATCAGTAGCAATCAAGCTGCATTGTTCCTTTGGATTGGTTTGGGTCACAGCTGAGAAGTGTTGTCGCCTGTGTTCTGCCATCTCAGTCGCTAACTGACCCACTTGACTCTCTAGAGTCTTGATTGATGCCTCAGTAGTTGTCTTGAATCCACTAAATTTTTGCACAAGGTCATCAATTTTTCCTTCCAAAGTGTTCAGTTTATCATATGTTGAGGGCTGCTGTTGGTAAGGTGGTTGTCTTGGTCCTCCATTCTGACTCCAACCAGAGTTGGTTTGGTTATTTCTCCATCCTTGTGAATATTGATTGTTGTTATTGTTGGAGTAATTCCCTTGCCTTCCCTGGTTACCCATGAAGTTGATTTGTTCTGGTTGTGTTCCTTGGCTAGCACATTGACCATTTAGATGGTCACCTCCACAGAAATCACAAATCAATGGTTGGGCTTGGATGGGTTGTGGGTGGACATCTTTGAGTTGTTGAGGGAGTGTCTTCAACGTCTCAGTGAGTGCTTCTAGTTGACGTTTAATGAGCTTGTTCTCAGCTAACAGAGCATCACTTTGATTGAGTTCTGGCATCCCTTTCTTTGGTAATTGCGCGGGCTGTCTTCCACTTTGAGCTTGTTGATCGTTCTGTGCAAAATGGTTGATGATTTCTAGCGCTCGATCAACTTCTGCGGATAAAATAGTTCCACCTGCTGCCGCATCTATGAATGACCTTGAAGCTGAACGAAGTCCCGTACAGAATATGTTGAGTTGGGCTATATCCTCATAGCCATGGTTGGGACATTTGCGCAGCATAGACTTGAATCTTTCCCAAGCTTCACATAGTGGCTCATCAATCCCTTGTCTGAATGTGGAAATATCTGCCTTGGCTTCAATCTGCTTCCCTGGTAGGACGAATCTTTTCAAGAATTTCTCTTCAACCACACCCCAGTTGGTTAGACTTTTATTTGAGTGTGATTGCAGCCATTCCTTAGCTTTACCTATCAAAGAGAAAGGAAACAAGCGTAAGTAAACAGATTCCAAATTACCTTCCTCGAAACCCATAGTACCAATCAATTCATAAAAATTAGAGAGATGAGCATTTGGATTTTCATGATCCAATCCAGCGAATTGATGCGCACTAATGAGGTTGAGGTGTGCAGTCTTCAACTCCAAAGCTCTTGCATTTGGTGGTAACACAATGCTTGAGAAGTGACGTGGTCCTTGATGGGAGATATAATCTCCTAGCGTTCTTCTTGGACGTTCCGCTGCCATATTTTTGGGTTCCTCAACAACTATCCTTCTTCTCCTTCTTGAGTTTCTACCTCTCTTCCTTCGCGACGTCCTTTCTATTTCTGGGTCGAACTGTAATTGATTGGGAGACGCCTGACCTCTTAGAAGCATAAACAAGAAACTTTGAAAAAGGTAAGTGTTGAAGAGAATTAGAAAAAACAATAAATTTCCTAAGATAATAATAGATCCTAAAAATAATAAGGATAATAAACAAGTAAACAAAATCCTAAAATAAAAACTTGATAACTAGACCCCCAAGGTCTACACGAATTGGAAATCGTTCCCCGACAACGGCGCCAAAAATACTTGATGGGTTTCTGGCAAGCGAACCAAAAATCCAGTAGTATAATAGTGAGAAGAGTTATCGTATCCACAGGGAACAGTCAATTCGCGTATAGTCATGATCTATTTATCAAGGGAAAACAATGGATTTATGAGAGTATTTTATACGGAAAATATAAATTGCAAATTAATAATCAATAGAAATAGAAAGGAAGAGATAGAGACACTTTACTTGGATTAGGATTGGACTTCATATCATCACACCCTTCGTGCATGTAAAAACTATCTATTATTTTAGGTTTACTCTATAATACTGTAGACAAACTACATTGCTAAGACCCCGAGTTACCAGCGGCCTCACACACTCAAAGGTAATCCATGTGGGCTCTCCCAGGTGACAGACTTACCCTCGGCTTATTTTGCTTTCTTTTATTCCGTTTGTAAAAGAATTAATTGATAAACGAGGCCTACTCCTCTGGACGCACCTTCGCTATAGTACTGTCACTACCCATCACTCATTAGAATACATCCACGTTATCGCTTCCTGGATTGACAATCAACTAATTCTTTGCTATCGGTAATTTAATAACCATGCCTATCATGTAGACGCCCTTCATTAGAGTACTCACACTACCCATCAATCACTAGCAACGCCCATGTTTCGGTTCATTGGCTACCGAGTCCTCTTATTCACTCAGAGAATGAGTTTCTTCAGAATCCGATCCCCCATCCTCAATCCTATCGAAAATAGCCTATAACTCCGGCGCAAGCGCGGAAGTTAGGAATTAAGCACAGAATAAGATTACCAATATTATAGACAGAGAACTCATGAAATAATAAAATAGAGTTTACATACACTTGGGGATAGAATCAATTACATCCAATCCTAATGGAGAGTTAACTACACAAGGTAGCCATACAAACCACCGAAGAAGATGTCACCATCTTCAATCCTTGTGAAGCGCTCCTCCTCTCCTACTCTAAAATTAGTTCTGGTGCATTATCACTGAAATATGATTGAATTACAATAATCATGCACACCCTGATCTGGTGCAATGAGGTCCTATTTATAGGCTAAGGAAAGACAAAATGAAATTGGGGAGAAATCTATCTAAAAAATGGCAACAGGGAACAAATCTTCGTGACCTGCGCTGCAGCGCAGGCTGCAGAAAGCTGCGCTTCACCCTGCGCTACAGCGCAAGTTGAAGCGCAGAATGCGTCCTGCAGCTTCAAACTTTCTCTTTTTAACTTGATCTCTCCCCGAGACTGGTTTTGGTTGATTTGTCTTTCCTTGTTTCCCTTTTCTTGATGAAATCTTGCATTTATTGAGCATCTTGGATTTAATTGGGAAGGTTGTCTGCAGAATCCTTGTTTGATTGACAGTGATCTCCTCATTGATTGCTTCAAATCTTCTTCAAATCTTTCTTAAATGTCTTCAATCAAACTCAAATCTTGTAGATATCTCCCTCATTTAATGCTCTCTTTCCTTCAAATCAAATATTTGCACTATCCTGCAAAAATCAGCAATATTTCTATTAAAATAGCATCAAATTCAAATCCAAGATTAATAAATACAATTTATATGATATTAAATAAAAAGGGATTAAACTGGGGCAAAAATACCATTATATCCTTGATAAGTGAACTAAAAAGTGTTCTAATTTATCAACTAATTTTCACTTATTAGTTAGTTGTCAATCCTGCTGAGTATGGTTTTCTTGTTGGCTTTGTGGAGATCACTTTCACTTGGAAGCATGTATCTATCATTTACAAGGAAGTCGATCTTTCTGAAGTTCTTGCAATGAGAGAAGATGATATCAGAAGGTTAAGAAGAAGAAATAATATACTTCAAAACTTAGTGAGGCATTTGAATGTTGTTCCCCTTCGTCCTTAGAATGAAGAATCCAAGCCAAAGCTTAAGAGGAACAACAGTTTTTAATTTGCCAAGATTCAGAAAGTTTATGTGTTTACAAGTGTTTCTATGTTTTGAACCTTCTAAATCATTAATATGATCATGATATATTTTCTCTCTGATTTGTCTACGTGAATTTATTGATCATTCTCGCATTTACTCAATTGCGTACGTCATACATATTTGAAATGACTGAAGTTAATTAATATGCATGATAATAATCACTGAAGTGTCTGGATCAATTATTGTCTACCTACCCTATACCAATTGTTCTGTCTACATTTATTACGTTTGTTTTTCTCACCCACCCTTTGATTGATGACAAAAGGGGGAGATGTAAAACTAACAAATATCTGAAGTATAAATGTTTTAAAAAATGAAATCACAGTCACAGGGGGAGTAAGACATTCTGTACAAGTATCTGAAATAGGGGAAGAATTTTCTAAACCTTACACTTTTTATTTCCCTTCAGATATTTGATAAGCTTTTAAACAAATTTGTCATCATTAAAAGGGGGAGAATGTTGAGTCTCAAAATATTATTAATGAAATTAATAATGTTTAAGTCTCACAATCCTAAGTTTTAATGGATAACAAATTTGGTTAAAAGACTATTGAATTAAGAGCATATTCACTTGAAGGTATCTTTGTTTCAGCAATCTTTATGAAGAGCAACCCTCTGATATAATCCAACTCTCCGAAGTTGAACCTGCTGATATAAGGAACTCTCTGGAGAGCTGAGGCCTGCTGAAGTCCATTCTACCTTCTGAAGTGTTACAGTTTTTGAAATAAAGAAGAATTGTTGAAGACCTACAACGTAGCATTTTCTTAAAGACCTTAATGCATTCTCAAACGTCTTCTGCAAGTTTGATCAAGTTAAGGAATGTTTTCAGAGACTCTTTAATCTGTCAAAATCATTTTACCTTAAGAGGGAATCTGCTGAACGTGTCAGAACAGTGTCACAGACTGCAGACCTGCAACACAAAGTCAGAAGCTTTATGAAGATTGTCTCACAACGTTTTTAAGAGCATTTAATTCTATCTCTCAACGGTGGTTAAGCAATCTTCAACGGATTAATTTATGGACTCTATAAATAGCTTCTTGAAAGACTTTGAAAAAAAGAAGAGAGAGGCCAAGCTCAAAAAGATTATACAATATCAAACCAACACGCTGCAAAAATTTAGCTGCAACTCTGATATTTTGTACATTGTAAATATCATTTGTATCCTGAGTTATACTCAGTTATTTCCTTGTACAAGATTATTTGTGCTTAAGTTCTTCAGGGACTTAAACAAAATTCTTTGTAAACACAGAAAAGTGTCTGAGAGCCTGAAGAGGCTTGGAGGAACAAATAATATTTGGTTCTTTAGCCTGGAGAGGCTGTGGACAAATAATACTTGGTTGTTTAGCCTGGAGAGGCTGTGGACAAAGAATACTTGGTTGTTTAGCCTGGAGAGGCCGTGTCCAAACAATACTTGGTGTTTAGCCTGAAGAGGTCGTGTCCAAACAATACATGTTTGCACTGGGACTGGACGTAGCTAACTATGTTGGTGGGTGAACCAGGATAATTTCTTGGCTAAGTCTTCTCAACCCTTATCTCTGATTAACTGTTATTTTATCTAACAAGAAGGGTTATGATATTAGTGAATTAAATTGTTTAAACATAAGCTTTCAAAAAATACGTTTCAAAATAGTTTAAGAAATCAGTTTTGGTGAACCTGATGAAAAGATTTTCAGCAAGTACATACTCCAGTTTCAGAAAGTAGCTTATATCTTTTGTGAAAACTTTGTTTGTGAAAAGGTTTCCAAGGAAATCTGTTTAAACAATTAAAACACTATTCAACCCCCCCTTCTAGTGTTTCCTGTGGTTTCTACAAAAAACTAGCCTTGTGATACCATGACAAGAATATGACTGAATGGCTCAATGCCATCTGTTTCCATTTTCCATTCAATATATAGATCAAAATACAAACAATAAGACTAATGTTTAGGCTAATTTAAAGGGATAGGCTTGTTTCTAGGTAGGTTGATTGGTAAACTGATATGTAGGGATTTACAACTAATCAATCTAGCATTTACAACTATTTAAACTATGTAAAACAATATGTACACAATAAATGAGAATTATATACAATAACAGCAAGGAGTGAACCATTACTATAACATTAGAGATTGAGATGAAATAGATGTCATAGGATAAATAATAATATCTGTAAAATAAGATAAGGTTTGTTGAAAGTATATAGAGGTACGGAGAAAAGAGAACATATACCTAAGATGAAATTAGATATGATTTGTGTGGTAATATATTAATAATAAATTTAGTCAATGGAAACATATAAAAAAATTATAAATATCTTGTCTTGTCCTCAATTAAGGATGAAAATAGGATAGGTCGAGCTAGACTTTCTAAGGCATGAGTTTGTCTTGAATCTATGGCCTGAGTCTAACCTATTAGTGGTGTTCACAGTGCGGTTTCTATCGATTTTAAGGTAAAAAAAAGACCATCTAATCCAACCGTTGTCATTATATCATTTCATTATCATTTCATCATTTGGATTGAAACAGTTTTCAATTTTTTTAAGAAGACAATAAGTATTAAATAAGGGTGATAAAATTCTAAAATAATAAACATTGGTTATTTTTCTCTATTACACACTTTTATTAGAACTTATTTTTATGAATCTAAATATAAAATTATATGAAAAAGAGAGCATGAGACATGAAGTCAATTTAAAAACTAATTTAAAACTGATATATCTATAAAGATAGTAAAATGATATTATATAATAAAATTATAAAAGAGTATATTAGTATGAGTAATTTCATAAATAAATACTTATACAAGTATAAATATATGATTATTTTAGGGTTAAATATGTTTTTGGTCCCTGAAATATAGACGAGATTTGTTATTAGTCCATATAATTCAAAGCCAATGATTTTGGTTCCTCAAAAATTTAAAATACATCGATTTATTCTTGATAATATAGTTTTCCAACATATTTTCTTACGGATTTTTCAACATTTTTTTTATCAAAAAGTGAAAATATCTTTTTTAGTCCTTATCAGTAAAAAAAGTCACAGGAAAATATGTAGGAAAACTATATGATAAAGACTAAATTTGTGTATTTTCAAATTTTGAGAGAGCAAAACCATCGGTTTTGAATTATAGAGACTAAAAACAAATCCTCGCTATATCTCAAGGACCAAAAACATATTTAAGCCATTATTTTGTAAATGTGTGTGTGTGTCTATGAGAGAGAGAAAGTTCAGTTTGGGGATTAAATCGTTTTTTAACATAGGATCCAAACTGATAAAAAAAATCAATTTTTGTGGGAGTAAAACGTCATTTTTGTCCCTGAAAGATTAGCGATCGGTCAAGTTAGTCCTTGAAAGACAAAAATTAACAAAATAATCCCTTAATCATACTAACGTCAATCAAGTTAGTCCCTCCGTTAACTTGACTTAGTTAAAGTTAACAGAATGCATACGTGGCAGATTACCTTTACACAATGGATGCTGATGTGGTTGAGCAATCTTTCAGGGACTAGAATGATAATTCTCCCCCCATCAAATTGGTCCCTGTAATTGAATTTCTCTGTACAAGAAAAAAGTCGAACTCTCATTTCCCCCAAATTGCAGGTCTGGGAACCCTAGTTCCGCAAGGATGTTGGTGACATGAAACCAAGTTCTGAAAAAACAATAGTGACACTAGCCATTCCAAGAATCTGAACCCCATCACCAACTATTACACAGAGAAGCTTTAAGCAATCAGACTTCCTAAATACATCACCCACAACAAGTTTCCATCCAGAAAGCTCCTCATTCATCTGAGCCTGGGCCTCTTTGTCCAATTCCTCATACCTTGTCAAGTCCCTTCATACAGTTCTTAAGAAAATGATAAAAGCAATACCAGCTAAGAAAAAGATAACCATAAGCGAATTTAGGATTGAGAACCAATGAACTCGGGAACCCTCCATCTTTAGATAAGCATCCCAACGTGATGGCCATCTTATATCACTTTTCACAAATTCAACCTCATATGTGAATGATATCCTTTCTTGCTCTTTTATTACTTGTTACTTGTCAAGCTCAGTTGGGCAGCCTACAGAAGGGATACTATCATACATTTTGTGCTTTTTCATGGCTTCAGGATCATATTTAATGCTGCAAGGGACAACTTGAAAACCAACCATTTTATACCCACATGCCTTCTTCTTGTCAGCTTTAGAATTGACACCCAAACCTTCCTCCCCATTCCCAATAATTTCAACCCCGCTTCCTTCATATTCATGAACCAAGACCGTGAATTTAAGGTGGTTAATGATGTAATCTGCACCTCCATCAGACGGAGTGGTATATCCAAATTGTACAACTTTCGTAATGTAAACAGGCTCTACTGAGAGTTCACATACCTGTAGGGACTAGGGTTCACAGACTTACAATTTGGGGGAAATGAGAGTTTATTTTTTTTTACAGGGAAAATTCAATTACAGGGACCAATTTGATGGGGAAAGAATTATCATTCTAGTCCCTGGAAGATTGCTCAGCCACATCAGCATCCACTGTGTAAAGGTAACCTGTCACGTATGCATTCTGTTAACTTTAACTGAGTCAAGTTAACATAGGGATCAACTTGATTGACGTTAGTATGATCCAGGTATTATTTTGTTAATTTCTGTTTTCCAGGGACTAACTTGACCGACCGCTAATCTTTCAGGGACCAAAATGACGTTTTACTCGTTTTTGTGGTTTTCGATTTTTCCGGTTTGCATTGGACTGGAATTGATATGAACACCCTTATGACCTATTTACATGATGTAGGTTTTATTTTAAGTTGACATGACATATTTAAATGTTTGGTTTTGCGTAAAAGCTTGTTTAAAAGCCTATTTTATATTTCTTATGTTCCTTTTTATCTGTCCACTTTGGAAGAAAAAAAATGTTCCCTTTTACCTATCCACTTTAGAAGGTCTAGACAACATTTATTAATATTTTATGAGATTTACCTTTATACTTTTTGTTGACTTATAAGTTGCTTTAAAGTTAAAGTAAAAAATAAAGTGAAATTTGTTTGGTAATTTGAAATTTTTATAACTTAAAACTACTTTAAATTAAAAGTTGTTTGATAAAATATTTTATTTAAAATTAATATAAAAGTATTTAATAGTAAAATTATAATATTTCTAATTAATGAAAATTTTAAAAATAAAAGATAATTTTTTTTAAATAAAATTTAATAATATTCTATATATAAAATTTAATAAATATTTCATACGTAAAATATAAATAATAAGAAGATAATATTTTAACATACAAAATATAAATAATCACATGTTGAATACAAAACCATTTCCTATTGAATACAAAATCTGATAAATCACATCATTCTCCCTCCCCCAAAATGAACTTGATATATTCACCAAATTAATTTGTAGAAGGTCAACATAATAACTTATATAATTAGATAAGAAAAATATAAATTTTTATTTCTACTGCTCGAAACTATAATCACATCACCCCCTAACAAGTGCATCATTTATTTGGTAATTTCAATGGTAAAACAAAATAAAAGAAATAACACAACTACCAAAACCAATACTAATGTCAGCGGTCAAAGAGAGGACATATCAGATTTAAAGAGATGCTTTCAAAAAAATCTAATAAGTGTTAGAGTGTGTTCGGTAAACCATTTCAGCTAGCTGAAAGCTGAAATTAGTAGCTGAAACCATTTCAATTGTGTTTGGTAAGGTAGCTTTTTTGGGTAGCTACTAGTTTTTCTTGAAAAACTACTTGAGGTAGCTTTTTTTAACTGAAAATTTATTACAAGTTTATCTCTCAACCACCCCCTTATCATTATTTAATAATTAATGATGTTCTTGTATGTCATTTTATCCTTTTAAAACTAGTTTTACCAAACACCTTCAATCAAATCAGCTAGTTTTTCAGGTTTTATCTAACTTTTCAGCTTTGAGCTAGCTTTTAATCTAGTTTTACCAAACTGACTCTTAATTCATAGGTTTTGTAGTTAATAAAAGGAGATGCTTCCAAAAATCATTCTAATAACATATTCAAAGATTGGAATTAAAGATAAGAAAAATCACATAACAATATACCTAATAAAAAATCAGAGGACTGTTAGAAGGATTGTTGCACAACAAACTCTGAGAAGGAGGTGAATGGAACAACGCCAACGGTGACAGGGAGTGGCAGAGAACGAGAAGCTTTGGGCGATGCAATAACAACGACACAAGGATATGTGTGGTGTGGTGGGTACTTGGTGTCTCTACAAAGGTACTTGTCGGCGACACGACGAAGCGACATGATGGAGCAGTACAATGGGGGCAGCACGGTGTAACATCCCGGAAACTAGAACCTAGGAAACATAAGAGAAGCCTTAGGTGGTGAACCCATCCAAGAGAGGGAAGTTAGATGTAGGATGAGAATTCAGAGGTTAAGTGTGATTTCAGACAAGAAATTAGGGAAATCAATTTGGAACCATGTGTTTTAAAAGAGCTTAGAAGAGGGACCAAGAGTTAAGCCAATCAACTGTTGGTCGAACCTAGGAGGAAATCACACCTAAGTCAGAGGGAATATAGTGGTTAAGGATAAAGAGATGAGTTTAGTTAAAGAAGAATTTAGTTGAAAGGAAGGGTCAGGAGAAATAGTTAAGGAGAAGAGCAACACCCTGGATCTTAGCCATTAAGTGTGGAAGAATAAGCTTTATGGTCAAGGGATTTGATTTATCCAGAATTAGAGTGGGGAAGGGTTTGGATGAGAAGAACTAAGTTATAAGAAGGTTTTGGAGGAGAGGAATTAGGTTTGAGAAGGAGAGATTTGAATTGGAATCAAAGAGGGGCAAAAACTAAGGTTGTTGCTTGATTTCAGGTTTTAAGCCTTATGACCTTGGTGCACTAAATTGCAAATATCTAGAGTTGTAGATGTCCAATTGAGGTGATTCCATTTGGATTAGAAAGCTAAGATCTGGGGCTTCAGTTTGATATGTTATACGATAGTATTCCGAGCTCGTTTGCACCCCAAACAAACACATTCTTGCTCAGGCGAGAAAGCTGTCAAGGAACAGAGGAATTCCAATCTGTTTTCCTGCGCTCCAGCTGCGCTGAGCGCAGAAAACAGAGAGGAATTGAGGAAACTTGTGCTCCAGTTGCACTGAGCGCAACCTGAGAGCAGATATTAGAGGGGAATTGCGGAAACCTACGCCCTAGATGCGTTGAGCGCAGCCTGAGCGCAGGAACGCGTCTGGTTCTTTAAAAACACGGATTTGGGGGTTCCTGCCCCATTTCCTCCCTTATTCCTTCAGTTTAGAGAGAGATATATTTCTAGAGAGAGGAAGGGTGAGAAAGGAGGAGAAGGCTTGGGTAGAGGCAACCTTCCACCATCTCCTAGCTTGGGTCTCCATCATCTTCCTCCTCCTCTTCCGTTATTCCTCCATTTGAGGTGAGTGGAGCTCACACACTTCCACTTCATCCTATGTGTTCTCCTAGTATGATCCCTATTCCTCTTTCCTCTGGCTTGTAAATGATGGTTTATGACTGGATTAAGTGAGACTTATGCTTGAGTTGATTATTAGCTTGTATGTCAAACCCTAGGTCAGTAAAGATTTGGGGATTTTGGGGACTTTGGGGATTTCTTGTGATTGGTTGCAATTGAATGAAATTATTGGTAGTTCTAAATTAGCTATGATGATTTGTTAGATTGATGTGGAATATTTGCATGACATGAAGCATATGAGCATAGCTAGTTTCAGTAAGAAATTTATGATGTCAGTTAAAAGCTAAACCTTTTCAGAAAAACTCTTTATCTTTATGAAAACTATTTCTCAATGGAAAATGATCCTTTGGCTTCGGCGGTAAAAGTAATTAAGAACTAAGATGGCTTCGGCCGTGAGATCAGATAAGTCGGCTTCGGTCGTGAGAAATTGTATGAAAACTAACTTCGGTCCAGAATAAGGGTGGGATAAGTACCCAGGGGAGATGTTCCCTGTAGTATTAGCTCAGTACTAACTCCAGATTCAATGATAAGACCCTGCCGGCTGGGAACAACTGTGAGATGCCTACCTGCTGGGCAGCAGTGAGATTTGCATCATGAGTTGTTTGTGCATTAGATTCATCCGTTGTACATGTGATCATTGCATAATATGTTACTTGAGTTATGATACTAGACTTTATTTAGATTGTATTTAGACATTTTATAGAAATTGTTAGAGTTCATGTTTGCTATATTAGTGGATGCTGAGATTGGGATATGTGCATGATTTGTTGAATGATGTATGCATATCATGTGCCTGCCTCCCCACACTGCTTGTTGCATGCTCTGCTCACTGAGACCGTAGTCTCACCCCACATTGTGGGAAAACATTTTAGTCTGTGCAAGTGATTCTAGCTTGGGATTCAGGTGGGAGGTGGAGCTCTTAGAGTGGATTCCTTCACTCCTAGTGGTCACGAGAAGTATTTAACTGTTACCTGTTGTATTGAAGTTCTAAGGATATAATTGTATAGATAATTAATTGTAGTCGTGAGTTAAGTGGAATTTTGTGGAAACTATTAGATTGGCCATGGAGGCCTATTTGTTATTGAGATGGATTAAGAATTATGTATGATGAATTGTACTGGTGATTTGCTCGTTTACAGGTGAAGCTGAAAATTGGGAAATGTCCAGTTTCCGGGGGAGACTCTGCCGGATTTCCGGTAGGAGTTTATGAGCCTTAACACTCCAAGGTGTTGGTTCGTCCCTAGTTTCCTAAATAAGAAATTATGTTGAGAACTTGATGTATGAGTTGTTTTTTTTGGGCTTAAGTAAACGTTGGATTACTTAGGCGTCTATGTGTTTTGCTTGTCGATATAAAAAATGGCACGAAATAATTTCAGAAAATTTGGGAATAGTGTTTCCAACGGACATTATTCTAGAATTGAGAAATTAGGACGTTACACACGGCGTGCGATGAAATTTGCAATGGGTGCGGTGTGTATCAAAGAAGGAGACCTTGCTTCTCTACTAAGGTATTGGCTATAGTGAATTCAAAGAGAAAATAGTCAGGTCAGGAGGTGCCTTTTACCATGGTCCCATTAATTTTGAGACCATGGATGGTGCCCTTTGATATGACCATTGGATGACCACTTCATCTAATCAACGGTTGTAATTAAATGTGGTTGATGAGTTGTTCCAGTTGGAAGGCCAAAATTTGTGTTATTGTGTAAAGGTCGTTCAATTATTTGTATTTTAAAAAATTCCCCCCAAATGTGTGTCAAACCCTAAATTTTAGAGGTTCAATTTGTTGTCTTTTCTTGTCTATCCTTCCATTATAGTTGTGCTTATTCCAGAAATGCTATTATTGGTTCGTTCTTTGAAGCTCACGATTCAGAAGCTCATGATTTGGTAACATAATATGTTTTTAAGAAAAATTTCAAAAGCTCACGTGCCTGTAAATTTTCTGTAATTGTAATATGTGAATGTTCCCATTTTCGTCTTTAATTGATCTTTTTTGCACACTAAACAGAGATGCATACTAAAACAAAAACATTAAAGAACAAAGCATTCCAATATGAGGAGAACAATACCAACTACAATCAGAACTCACAACAAATACAAAGAAAACTGAAGTTCAATAAATAATCCTCTGTTCACGAAACATGAAAACATGCCAAACGCAGGGACGACCGCGAGGAGTAAAGCAGAAGGGGAGAAAGGATAGATACCAACATTACTTCCGACTAACCCAATCTACCATCTTCTACCACATTAATGACCCTTTTAGCAAAAAGAAACAAATAATAAATTAATGTTTATTAAAAAAATAACTAGTGACCTAACTGCTTATAACAGGTTAAAAAGCGAGACCATTTATGGGGATATCTTAAACGAGCCCATCATAAAGGTTGCCCAGGTCAAGATACATTTTTAGAAAAGAAAAAAGTTATAAAATAGAAACATAAACATATTAGGTAGAGAATCAAAGAGGGATCCCTTGAAAACATATTTCGAGAAAGTTATAAAATGTTACTTTTTTTAAAGCTCATTTTTTTAATATAAAGTAAAAGCTACTTCAAATTTTTAAGAGCTTCTCATTAAACTTGTTTGGCCCATCTTTTACTTTTAAGTTGTGTCAAACGGTCACTTACTTATTCATTTTTAAGTACTCCCTTCGTTAACTTGTCATTTTGGAGAAAAAATATTGACTCATTTTACTTACTATTCTACAATTTCAAGAAATATTTTTTTACCAAATATATCCTTTGGAAATAATAAATAATATAAAATTTAACTAAAAATGATAATGGATATAATAGAAAATTTGTTAACATCTTTTTATAAAATTTAGACAATTAATTATATCTCTTTAATCACGTGAAAAACACATTAAATGATAAGTAAAATCAGATGGAAGAAGTAATAAATTACTACATAGATAAATGAGGAGAGATAAAGGATGTAATTGGAGGATTGACATTAATTTTAAGGAAAATAAGAATATTAATTGCATTTGTTAATCTGTATGTGCTACTAACCAAAATAGACAGATAAAAAGGAACAACGAGAGTGATAAGGTATTTGAACATGTCCAAAGCATATAATTGAATAGACTTAGAGTGTGTTTGACAAAACTATGTGAAAAGTCAATTGAGAGCTGAAAAGCTAGTTTAAAGATGAAAAACTAGCTAAAAGTTGAAAGTTAGATGAAAACCTATTAGCTAGTTGATTTTATTGAAAATGTTTGGTAAAATTAGCTTAAAATTATAAAATGATACCTAAGTACATCATTAAAATGACAAATAATGATGAGTGAGAGTTATTGAGGGATATAATTGTAAAAAAAGTTTAGCTAATAGATGAAAAAAAAAGTTTTTTTTAAAATTGTCTCAAGTAACTTATAAAAAAACAGTAGCTACTTAAAAATGTTACCTTATCAAACACTAATGAAATGATTTTAGTTAGATTAAAGCTAAAATTAATAGGTGAAACCAATTTCAACTCTTGATATATCAAATACACTCTTATAGATTCTCAAATCTCTTATGTAAGATAACATACTCATATATTTAAATAAGTTAATAATAATATAATTATAAGATATTATAAAAAAGTAATTATAATAATATAAAATTATTAATATTTTATTTAAATTTAATTAAATAGACCGATCTTTTTATATTTACTATTTTATTTATATTTCAATTTTTTTAATGTGTAAAATATGATAATAAATTAAAAATGAAAAAAAAATTTACTATTTACTATTCATTGCATAACTATTTATATTTTAATGGGGGTGAGCTCAACCATTTCCACCCAAAACCCAATAAGAAGGTAGTGCTAATTTTCTTTGGCTTCCTCATATTGACAGTTACATGCCTGTGAGCACTGCTTCTCTTTTTTTGTTTTCTTTTTTCTTTTTTATTTCTTCTTATTATTTTATTAAGTGTATATATATATATACACGTACTGACTTATAAGTTATAATCACATCACAGTTACTCAAAAGAGGGGGAAAATATTTTCTTAATTCTTTCGTCTCAATCATTTCGTCTCAATCGGAGCGATCTCGAGATTTTAGGGTTTCTTGATTTGTTTCTAACTGGTTAGTTTTTCTCTCCCTTTGATTCACGATTATGTTATTCATTAATCCTTGCAGATGCAAAAGCTACGATCAAATGGTAATTACCATTGAATTTGAAAGATAAAATAAAATTCGGTATTATTGAATTCGATTCAACAGTTTTCTGGATCGACGTATTACTGCAAATTCCCCTTTTCTTTGGTTTTGGTTTATGATCTAAGTTTTAGTTTTGAGGTTTTGCTTATCTTGATCGGGAAACTGTTTGAAAAGGGTTTACGAAAAAAAAAAAAATCAAATTTCGAAGTTTGTGTTTCTTGATCTTCTCATAAAGAGTTCTTGATCTTATATCGTGCACTTGTTACTGTCTTTGTAAAGGGTTAGAATAAAATTCACTGATTGAATTACCATGAATAACTCGTGTTTTTGCCATGTATGTACTGATTTAGAACCTATTCTATCACACTCTACTCTCTCTCTATCTTTCTATGTATCTTTTTTCTTTAATTTTTGCATTTGTAAATTCTTTTGGCTTTGAAGCTTTGGATTCTTTCTTGTATTTGTCCTGCCCCAAGAAAAGAATTTATCTCTTGATCGACTTAAGCAGCATGTTGACTAATTATTTCTCTCGTGTGTATGGGGTTCCTCAGAAGAGTCATTTCTCTACCCGAGTCAACACCATGAGGCCACAAGCATCTACTTTGAATCCATATGCAGCCTCCTATATTCCTCTCTCTAGAAGAGAAGCACGTGGTGGAACTTCTGTGACAGAAGGTTCCAGGAACTATGATGGGACTGTTTCCTATCAGACTCCTCAGCATACCACACAGGATCAGCAACTCATCGAGTCTAGCACAAGAAGGCCCTCAACAGCCGAAGCTTTTCCCGTGAAAAGCCAGTCTGCTTCTAGTTCTTACACTTCACCATCACAG
Source organism: Sesbania bispinosa (assembly GCA_026901365.1). Classification (NCBI taxonomy): domain Eukaryota; kingdom Viridiplantae; phylum Streptophyta; class Magnoliopsida; order Fabales; family Fabaceae; genus Sesbania; species Sesbania bispinosa. The sequence goes on from QLOH01000019.1 coordinate 587,156, forward strand.
AATGTGACAGAGTTGACAAATAAGCAATTGACAGATGAAGATCTTGATATAGATTTGGAATATCTTAGGATGGCATTTCCTGGTATATCTGATCAGTCCCTTCTAGATGTCTACAATGTAAACAATGGTGACCTGGATGCTGCTATCGACATGCTCAGCCAACTTGAGGTATAGTTTAAAGATTATTAGTTTTTGGGCTTTAAATTTGTTGTTCATCCAATGCCATCTTTTGCTTCATATATATGAGTGTGTAGTTAAATATTAGCTTCCATTCTGACTGTGTAATATTGAATCACATAATATGCGATGAGATGACATTGACTGGAAATTTTGGATTAAAATGTGTACATAAATGTAGAGATAAAACAACTAATTGATAATGATAACCCACCCTTCATTTCCCCTTTCTGTTTCCATTCCTCTTATTCCTGACCTGTCCAGATAACTTGGGCAGAAGAAAAAGTTTTCATCTTATGGTTGTTGAACGTCACAAATTGATTGAGATTGTCGTGCCAAGTTTGATTTTATATAAAAAAATTCCATTTGTTTCCTCTAAATTGTTTTTGATATATATATTGTGCACTCCCTGTTTGTTTGTTTTAATACTTGGTTTTCTTTTCTGTTTTTTTCCCGGATATATAACTGATGGCGGCTCATACTTTGCTATTTGATTTCATTTATTTTTCCACATGTTCAGTTTTGTTTTAGGGGTAGAAATTTTGAAATATTCTGTATCACTGATTGGAAACCAGTACAAAGATTATTATAAAAAATATACTGTTCTCTGTTATGTATGTGTGAGAAAAAATTGCACATCATGTTTCATATTCATATCAAATGAATAACATGAATTAATTCCCTAAAGGATCATAGTTGCATGTATTTAGGACACCGAATAATATAAGAGAGGAAATTAAGGAAGATGACATACCTCTTGAAGCCATTATTATAGTCTTGATTTGATATTCTTTAGTGCCCTTTGAATCATTACAATTTTAGGATAGGATCTTCCTCTCCCTTTTCCTCAAGTTTGATTGGGATTTCATGCATGTGAATCATGACATTATTTTATATGTCCCTAGACATATATTTATAGAGGAAGTGGAGAGGAGACCTACCCTTTCATGTACGGTTGCAATGACCCTTTAATGAAAAGTTGTAATGGTTCTACCTATCAAGGATCCATTCAACTGTAGGCTACACTTATATATACATACACTTATATGTGACTTCCAATGTCCACCGATCACAGAAATGGACATTCCAGGAACCTTCAAGATACCATTCAACCAATATTTTAATAAATCAATAGAAGACCAAAACTATAGAAAATAAAATTTTCTAATAGTATGTAGATGAGATTGACTAAAATCTTCTTTGCCGATTAATGTTAGGAGCGAATACTTTTGGTGGTCATATTCAAGTTAATGGATCAATTCTGAAACACAACATTAAGTTGCAGATCCAATTTTTGACAGTTTATTGTTGTCATCATACAGTTTGACGGTGTTGACCTTTCTGGGAGTCTTCCAGACACATTGGATATTGGTGACGTTCCAGAATCTGAATTATCAGCTGACTCTGGTTCATTAAACCCGAAGAATGTAGCATCTGAAGCCAGCACTTCAGCTAGTCACAAGGCATCATGAATTGATTTTACTACTCACAATTGGTTTGGTTGGATATAATTGGTGTTAAAATAGGAAAATTTACTTTAGGTGGAGATGTCTCACATGTTTCGATTTTATGGTTTGTATAGTTCTCAGCTGCGTCTGTTTTTCTTATAATACGGTCTGAAATGTTTTCTTTTGATGGGTTGCTTGTGCCTCGTGCAATTGTGCTGCCTTCAATTGTATGGTAAAAAAGGAAGGCCGAAAGTGGTAAAAGAAAAACACAGGTGATTTTCGCTTGGGATGGATAACTGGCTTGTTTCACTGGCCTGAATTGTATGTACCATGGTGAGCTACTTTGGAGCTTTTGCAATAGATATAATACATCATTTTTGTTTTCCTTTTTTGTGCCCTTATGTTCAGTGGAGTGCTAATGGTAACGGCAATGGCGAAATTATATATAATAGCATTATGAATCCTAGCAGGCCTTTATGTAGACGAAATATACGTTTCTAACATCCTCAATACCAACTTGAAAGAAATAAAGAAGATGCAAAATGACTCGCTGCAAATGTTCGTATAGTTTGCAAACCTTACAAGCCTAAGTTTGAATCAATTTCATTTTGCAAATTTAATTTTTATTATAAATGGGTTTACTATTAACGTAACGTATGTTGAAACTTGTTTGGTATAATATTTTATCTCAACTATATTTTACAAAATGAAACTTGTTTGGGTAATATGAATCAAAGTACTTTTAAATGTGTAGTTACTAAAAAGACTGAGTTTTATAATTATCATTAAGTTCATTTCATTATTTTTTTATTTCATTTAATTATGTTTAAGTATATATTTAAACAAAAATGACATTAAGAGTTCTAACATGTTTTTTATTATGCAAATTTGTAGAAAATACAAGCACTAGGCCAAAGCATTTTTTTTTTGGGTCCAACTTATAATGTGGTCTTTTTTTTGTCCATGTGAAATATTAAGCATCTCTTCGAGCGAGACCTTAACTACATCTTCTAAAGTCTAAGTTGCGCACCTTCTCCCTATAGACCATCATGGATAAAATCTCCAAATGATGAGCACCTTCCAAATCTCATCATTTGGATGAAGGACTTTCAAACCATGACACTAAATTCCAAACTATGAGGATCATTGTAGACAAAATCTCCACCTTTATTTTGCAATGATATGTTACCTATCCTCACCAGATAAATAGGATCAATTGGCCCATCTAGATTCTAATGCATCATCTTTGATTATAAGATGGAGTTTCCTAGTTTTCCTAAATAAGGAAATATAACTATACAAATCAGCACCTAATACAGTTTCCTAGTTTCCCTAAATACAGTTTTCTAATTTGTCTAAATAGGAGATATTCTTTAACACTCCCTCTCAAGCTAGAGCATACAAATCATATGCGCCAAGCTTGCCACAAAGAAATTGTATTCGAGTACCTCGAAGGGACTTTGTCAGAATGTCTGCTAGTTGATCATTAGAGTTAACAAACTCAATGAGAACTTCCTTGGAAAGAACCTTTTCCCTGATAAAGTGACAGTCAATCTCTATATGCTTGGTTCTTTCATGAAAGACTGGGTTGGACACAATGTGGAGTGCAGCTTGGTTATCACAATATAACTTCATCTGGTTAATGTTACCAAACTTCAACTCACTATGCAACTGTTTTACCCATATGAGTTCACAAGTAACCAATGTCATAGCACGATATTCAGCCTCTGCACTTGATCGAACAACTACTTTTTGTTTCTTACTCTTCCAAGATATGAGGTTTCCACCAACAAAGACACAATAACCTGAAGTGAAGCGTCTATCAATGGGAGAACCAACCTAGTTTGCATCTGAATATCCGACAACATGAGTGTTTCCTTTGTCTTCATAAACCAGTCCCCCTGATCTGGTAACAACTTGCTATTTGGATCCATGGGAGTGTCAACAGGCTTACAATTTATCATTCATGTTTCCTCCATTATATCTAAAGCATACTTCCTTTGTGAAATTGTAATACCACTCCTAAACTGAGCAACCTCCAAACCAAGAAAGTACTTTAGTTTACCCAAATATTTGGTGTGAAAATGATCAAACAAATGTTTCTTTAACCGAGATACTCCCTCATGATCATCACCTGTAATAACTATATCATCCACATAAACCACTAGATAAATACACCGACCAACTGAATTATGTTGATAAAAAACTGAATGATCAACTTCATTGCGAGTCATACCAAACCTTTGTACCACTGTGTTAAACTTCCCGAACCAAGCTTGGGGAGACTATTTCAAGCCAATCTCTTCAACTTACACACCAAGTCAGACTCCCCTGAGCAACAAACTCGGGTGGTTGCTCCATATAGATTTCTTCTTCAAGGTCCCCATAAAGAAATGCATTCTTGATGTCACGTTGAAGTAACGGCCAATGTCGAATGGTTGCCATGGTAAGAAGGAGTCGAACCGAAGCCAACTTGGCTACGAGAGAGAATGTGTCGCTATAATCAAGGCATATGTTTGAGTGTATCCCTTAGCAACCAAGGCAGCTTTAAGACGATCAATACAACCATTTGAATCAACTTTCACAGTATATACCCATCTGCATCCTACAACTTTCTTCCCCGGAGGAAGGTGAACGAGATCTCATGTGCCACTATGTTCAAGAGCAATCATTTCATCAATCATAGCTTGCCTCCATCCCGAATGAGAAAATGCCTCATTGTCACTTTTAGGAATAAGAACAGAGGACAAGGAAGATACAAAGGTATAATATGATGGTGATAAACGATGAAAACTCTGAAAGTTGTAAATGGGATGAGGATTTCGAGTGGATTGAGTACCTTTCCGGAGAGCAATGAGAGGATCATCACTTGATTGTGATGACTGTGGCAGGTTCATGATAGGAAAAGCCGTTGGAGTTGGACATGAATCACTAGGACTTTCAATTATGTCTTCTGTTGGTGGAAGAACTTGTGTTCTTCGTTGACATGTGATGAGAGGGTGTTATGAAGGATTTGACTGAGTCTCTTCGGGCTAGACAGTTGAAGAACCAGGTGATGAAACCTGCAAAGGAGACAGAGCTGGACCAAAATAGGGAATCAGTAATACATTAGAGATTCTATTACACTCAACAGAAGAGATGAAGTATGGTGTTTCTTCAAAGAACGTTACATTTGCAGAAATATACCAACGATGGGAGGAAGGACAATAACATCGATATCCTTTTTGTAGCCCGGAATAGCCTACAAAGACACATTTGATAGCACGAGCAAACAATTTATCTGTACTAGGAGAGAGGTTATGAACAAAACAAGTACAACCAAACACACGAGGAGGGACAACATAGAGAGACTTTGTAGGAAATATTAATTTGTGAGGTAACTGGTTATTAATAATAGAAAAAGGCATACGATTAATGAGATAACAAGATATTGAAACTGAAGGGAATCAAGCATGTGGTCAGGGTGCAGCGGAAATAAATGGATTCCCTCCCTTGTTATAATCGTTTTGCGAAAACACGAATCAAGGCATAAAAGGTATTAAAATGAAAGGTCGTACCTTATTAGGATTACAAACGAGGCAAGAGTAGCCACGTCGCTATTGGTATCCACGACAACAGCCAGACTAGGAAACCGTCCTCAGCTCTACTAGTAGCCTTAGAAAGTAAGAAGCGATTGCTCATGTGTGTCTGGGGTAGTGCATCTTATGCTCTATTTATAGAGTGGTGGCTAGGGTTTTACCCCCTCACTCACTTAACCCTCACACTTATGGGCCTGGCCCATTATGTTATAATTCTAATTAAATTAGAATTATTATCCTTTCCTAGTGGCTTGTTGTATGCGTGTGACCCAATAGGCTTTTAATATTTGGTTATAATATTAAAATAAAACCCTTTTATATTTAATATCATAAATAGTGAGCGGTATCTAGCAACACATCACTATCCAAATATTGAGATTATCAATAACTTTGATAAATCCTATTTTGTGATATAATTTATATGATCTGTCCCTTTGTCCAAATATCTAATTGAACACAAGGGCATGGATTCTGTCAACCTTGTATAGTTCAATTTATATTTTCTTGATCCCCCAGTAGACTGTACAGAAAATAAATATCTCATATTTATCCTCCTGAGCATGGCCATGCATTTTGCAGTCTCACTTTATCAAGAGGCCTAAAGATATAACTCCTGTTACATAGGAGGGACAAATCCCATCTAGGGGACTCACATTCCTCCACATAATTTATTATATGTCCAAATACTAACTTTATGATCACCCTGTTACAGGTAACGTTTGATGATATTCAAAACACATAATTCCTTATGTAGGAATCGTAGTGATTTCAGGTCAAAGGACTTTATATATAACATTTATCAATTTACGAAATGTTCATGACACTTATGTAACAATCCATGCAACGTTCTTAAGGTGGCTCTGTCCAGTACACCATTACTCTTAATGTGTACATATGTGAGCACATGATATCTCATATCCATGATCTGTGAGATGTTATCATCAATGAACTCACATACTAGTCTAAATGCATCTTTGTACTAAGATGATACTTGACTAGGGACTATTTAAGAATAGTTCTTCATAAGATCTCACGATCAAGTCATCTACTTGATTTCTTATGAAGTTTAAGCTTACTATTCTAAGGACAATAATTATATTCTAAAAGAATAAGTTTTGCCTTTATAAAATAACATGATACATGTGATGGATGTTCATAAATATATAAGTTTCTAGTGCATATTCCTAACAATCTCCCACTTGCACTAGAGACATTCAGACATAACTATTATGCCTAATGATCTAGTGTGCCCTTCATGCTTCTGCTGCACAAGGGGTTTAATGGGTTTGTAACAGCGACTGTTTCTTGCTTCGAACTTTTCTAGCTCATAGAGCCATCATTCAAACAAAACACATAACCTGATTGCGATCTTCAATCATCTTTGTCGGTTTGGAAGTTAGCATCAGTGTAACCCTTTACAAGTAGCTCTTCCTCACTTCCATATATATATATATATATATATATATATATATATATATCAAGAATGAATCCTTAGTTCTTCTCAAGTACTTAAGGATGTTCTTGATTGTTGTCTAGTGACCTTCACCAAGATCAGATTGGTATCTGCTAGTCATGCTTAGAGCATATGATATGTCTGGTCGAGTACATAACATGGAATACATGATAGACCCTATAGCAGATGCATAAGGAATCTTATTCATGCGATCTCTCTCTCCTTTACTAGAAGGAGATTGAGCCTTAGATATGCTTATACCATGTGACATAGGCAAAATTTCTTTTATCAGAATCTTGCGTGTTAAAACCATTTTAACACCTTGTCTATGCATGTACTTCGATTTAGGCCAAGTAATCTTTCAGATCTATCTCTATAGATCTTGATACCTAAGACATAGGTTGCTTCGCCCAAATCTTTCATAGAAAAACAATTTCCTAACCAAGTTTTTACAGACTGAAGGGTAGGAATGTCATTTCCTATGAGGAGTATGTCATCTACATACAAAACCAGAAAAACAACTATGTTGTCACTAACCATCTTGTAGACACAAGGCTCATCTTCATTTTTTTTAATGAAACCAAACTGCTTAACAACTTCATCAAAACGAAGATTCCATCTTCTAGAAGCTTGCTTTAATCCATAAATGGATCGTTGCAACTTACATACCTTTAGGTATAACAAAACCTTCAGGTTGTATCACATACACATCTTCAAGAAGGCTTCCATTCAGGAAGGCTGTCTTGACATCTACTTGCCAGATTTCATAATCATGGTAATTTGCAAATAGCAAGCAAGATCTGAACAGATTTGAGCATAGCAACTGGGGAAAAGGTTTCATCATAGTCTACACCATGAATTTGCGTGAAACCCTTAGCCACCAACCGTGCTTTAAAGGTACTTACATTACCATCCATGTCAGTTTCCTTTCGAAAACACACTTGCACCCTATGGGTTTTATCCCATCGGGTGGATCAATCAAGGTCCATACCTTGTTAGTGTACATGGAATCCATTTCAGATCTCATGGCGTCAAGCCATTTCTCAGATTCTGGACTCAAAAGAGCTTCTTGGTAAGTCACTGGTTCATCTTGATTCATTAGCAATACATCCCCTTCCTGAGACACAAGGAAACCATATCTCTCAGGTTGGTGACGTACCCTATCTGACCTACGCAAGTCTTGCGCTACTTGAGCAGGTGGCTCCACAACACTTTGTGGTATCTGCTCTTGTTCCATTATTGGCTCATTGCTACTCTGTGGTACTTGAATTTCTTCAAGTTCTACTTTCCTCCTACTCATTTTCTTAGAGACAGATTCCTTCTCTAAGAATACAACAGTCCTAGCGACAAACATTTTGCCTTCGCTAGGATTATAGAAGTAGTAACCCTCAGTTTCTTTTGGGTATCCCACAAATAAGCACTTATCTGATTTGGGTCCTAGATTATCTGAGATTTGGCGTTTCACATAAGCTTCACAATCCTAAATCTTTCATAAAAGACATACTAGGTCTTTTCCCAGTCCATATCTCATATGGTGTCTTTATGACAGCCTTAGATGGAACACGGTTTAGTGTGAAGGCTACTGTTAATAAAGCATGACCCCAAAAGGAGTCGGGGAGATCAGTATGACTCATCATAGATCGAACCATATCTGATAGAGTTCGATTTCTCCTTTCTGAAACTCCATTCCATTGAGGTGTTCCAGGAGGAGTGAGTTGAGACGTTATCCCACAGTCTCTTAGATAGTCATCAAATGTTGGCTTAAGTATTCTCCACCTCGATCTTATCGAAGTGTTTTAATAGTCTTGCCAAGTTGGTTTTATACTCCATTCTTAAATTCCTTGAACTCTTCAAAGGACTCAGATATGTGTTTCATCAGATACACAAATCCATATATGCTGAAATCATCAGTAGAAGTGATGAAGTATTGAAACCCTCCTCTAGCCATTATGCCCATGGGCCCATATACATCACTATGTATGAGGCAAAGAATATCACCGACCCTTTCACCCTTTTCCGGTGAATGGGGTTTTGGTTATCTTCCCAAATAAATAAGATTCACATGTCTCAATTGATTCAAAATCAAATGAGTCCAAATAACCATCTTGGTGGAGTTTGGATATGCATTTCTCTTTTATGTGGTCTAAGAAACAATGCCAAAGATAAGTCGGGTTCAAACCATTTATTTTGACCCTTATGTTATAGATAGGCACTTCCATGTCAAGAATATATTGTTCAACTTTGCACAACCATATCATTCAAATAAATTGAATTGTTCTTTATAAAAACACTCTTTTCTAAACAAAAAACAGAATTAAAATTCCTACTAATGGTAGGCACAAAATAACAATTATTTAGTTCAATAACTAGTCCAGTTGGCAAAGTTAAATAATAGGTTCCTACGGCTAAGGCAACAACTCTTGCTCCTTTTCCCACACGTAGGTCGACTTCTCCTTTAGCCAATGACCTACTTCATTTAGATCCTTCACATTCACATTAATGTGAGATTCACATCCGGTATCCAATACCCAAGATACAGAAGTAGGTAAATTGACTTCTATAACATATATCTCTGAAGCGGAAGTCTCACTTCCCTTTTTCTTGATCTCCTCCAGATACTTTACACAGTTTCCAATGTCCTGATTGGCCATAGTGGAAACATTTTCCTTCCTTAGCTATCTCGTCCATAGGTTTCAAGAATTTCTTTCTTGCCCTTGCCTTTTTCTAGGTTGGACCATCAATATGACCTTCCCTTTACCTTTATTAATGTTTTGCTCAGCTGTTCTTAACATGCTTAGCAATTCTGGCAGTGGTTTGTCAAATTCATTCATGTTATAGTTCATGATGAATCGACTATAGCTGTCCAGCAACGATTGCAGGACAAGATCAGTGGCCAACTCTTGGCTTAATGGGAATCCAAGCCTTTCTAGGTTTTTCAATGTACCCAATCATCTTGAGTACATGAGCACCTACAGGGCTTCCCCCTGCCAGTCTACATTGATAAAGTGCCTTTTATACTTCAAATCGTTCATGCCTAATTTGGCCTTGATAAGGTCTCTTTAAATGTACGATCATATTGTACGCCTCCATGTTCTCATGCTATTTCAGCATTCATGGTAGCAAGCATAAGGCAACCTACATCGAGAACATCATCCAGATGCTTTCTAAAAGCATCCTTGTCAGCTTTCGAAGAATTTGCAGCGGGTGTTTCAGGAACAAGCTCTTCCAGGACATACAGCCTTTCCTAAGGACAATCCTTAGGTCTTATACTAGTCTAGAAAATTAATTCCAGAAAGTTTGTCCTTTTCAAGGACAAATCGCAATAAAAGTTAATTATTGTGTTCGTTGCAAAGGTAATTATGCACGTAAGTATCATATAACAAACATATTTAATAAGGTCTTTAAATAAATATGTCTCCCACTATTTTGATTCAAAACAAGTACCCTCAATATAAAGAATCAGAAAATCCCATCACTAGATTTTCCAGTGGGCCAAGATCCATATTTCACCTAATTTTAAGTCAGCTTTGGCTGATCGCTTAAGAAAAGGTTATTTAGGTAGGAACACGCTTTCCAATTGTATCTCATACAACTCTTGGATAGTTAGGTGAATAACTCTTATTCTAATTCATCTTATGAATTAATGCCTAACTTAGTGCCTCTACGTTCTTCAATCCTATTGAATATACCTAGTTAAGTCAAAACCCAATGGCATGACAGTCGGATATTACTTTTATCCTATCGCGCCTCACTAAAATAGATAAATGTACCCTGCTTTGGCAGACCCACATTTAATCGATTTGAGTCTAGACGAGTGTCATACATTGGAAGGCAAAACATGACTTAATATTAGTGCCTTTGGGTTTTTCAATCCTATTGAATATACCCAATAAAAGACCAACGGTTGACAATCGAATATTACTTTTATCCTATTGTGTCTTACTAGAATAGATAAATGTACCCTGCTTTGGCAGACCCACACTTAATCGATTCTAGTCTTGACGAGTGTCATTCATTGGAAGGCACACGAGCATTGAGGGATTTGATCGCTTTAATTTTATTCGTTGTTAAACCATTTAACATACAAGCATGCATCTCATACAAATACATGATATGGTTATGGCCTCCTAAAAACAAATACAAAATTATATCAACTATATAATCTTGTATATAATCTTGAGCTCTCCAAATCTCCCACTGAATCCATGCTCCATGTCCTCCCGGTTACATTACATAACAAGAAGAAACATCGTTTTAACATACGAGGGGATAGAGATGAGAAGAGAATTACAAGAGGAATGTTTAGAGGTAAGGCACGGCACGCAGGTCGTATTTAAATTAAAACAACTAAGGCCATAACCAACCATCATGCAAACTAAGAATCCATTGATTGTAAAAGCAGTGATATAGTGAGATGTATATTATTAAGCAAGGTTTGATTACGCGCATACAAAATAAAACATTACGCGGTGTCTCAAAACAAAAATTGGATTTCATAAACACTCAACCAATCATCAATAAGTGTCTCGCATCAAATGAATACTTCACGAACCGATAAACGAGTAAGTCCCTCATATCATTTGAATACGCTCTTGTCAGCAAATTGATAAATGGCATGTTTATCGCAGCCAATATTTGAGTTGAGACAAGGTTTCAACAATTGAACCCTTTGACGCCCAAGACATGAACTCTTTCATGTTCCATGGGACCCTCCAACATTAGAACATATAAACATATATACATCGCACATAAAACAATCAATAAAAGGAACAAAATATACTTATTCTGAAAGTTGCGCTTGGCATGCGCTTTACCTGCGCTACAGCGTAGGTGAAGCGCAAGTATCAGAATTGAAAATACATAAACTGCGCTTCAATCTACGCTGCAGCCTAGACTGCAGCGCAGATCTGCGCTTCATCCTGTACTGCAACACAGGTTGCAGCCCAGATATCAGCGCTGCGTTTCTTTAGCAGAAAAACGACAAAAAATCATAATCTTCACAAGATTAAAAGCCTAAAACTTGTTTCTCGCAAACCAAAGCTCTGATACCAATTGAAGGGAATCAAGCATGTGGTCAGGGTGCAGCGGAAATAAATGGATTTCCTCCCTTGTTATAATCGTTTTGCGAAAACACGAATCAAGGCATAAAAGGTATTGAAACGAAAGGACGTACCTTATTAGGATTACAAACGAGGCAAGAGTAGCCACGTCTCTATTGGTATCCACGCCAACAACCGGACTAGGAAACCCTCCTCAGCTCTGCTAGTAGCCTTAGAAAGTAAGAAGCGATTGCTCATGTGTGTCTGGGGTAGTGCATCTTATGCTCTATTTATAGAGTGGTGGCTAGGGTTTTACCCCCTCACTCACTTAACCCTCACACTTATGGGCCTGACCCATTATGTTATAATTCTAATTAAATTAAATTAGAATTATTATCCTTTCCTAGTGGCTTGTTGTATGCGTGTGACCCAATAGGCTTTTAAAATTTGGTTATAATATTAAAATAAAACTCTTTTATATTTAATATCATAAATAGTAAGCGGTATCTGGCAACACATCACTATCCAAATATTGAATTATCAATAACTTTGATAAATCCTATTTTATGATAATAATTTATATGATCTGTCCCTTTGTCCAAATATCTAATTGAACAAAAGGGCATGGATTGTGTCAATCTTGTATAGTTCAATTTATATTTTCTTGATCCCCAAGTAGACTGTACAGAAAATAAATATCTCATATTTATCCTCCTGAGCATGGCCATGCATTTTGCAGTCTCACTTTATCAAGAGGCCTACAGATATAACTCCTGTTACATAGGAGGGACAAATCCCATCTAGGGTACTCACATTCCTCCACATAATTTATTATATGTCCAAATACCAACTTTATGATCACCCTATTACAGGTAACGTTTGATGATATTCAAAACACATAATTCCTTATGTAGGAATCTTAGTGATTTCAGGTCAAAGGACTTTATATATAACATTTATCAATTTAAGAAACGTTCATGACACTTATGTAACAATCCATGCAACGTTCTTAAGGTGGCTCTGTCCAGTACACCATTACTCTTAATGTGTACCTATGTGAGCACATGATATCTCATATCCATGATCTGTGAGATGTGATCATCAATGAACTCACATACTAGTCTAATTGCATCTTTGTCCTAAGATGATACTTGACTAGGGACTATTTAAGAATAGTTCTTCATAAGATCTCACGATCAAGTCATCTACTTGATTTCTTATGAAGTTTAAGCTTACTATTCTAAGGACAATAATTATATTCTAAAAGAATAAGTTTTGCCTTTATAAAATAACATGATACATGTGATGAATGTTCATAAATATATAAGTCTCTAGTGCATATTCCTAACAGAAACAACATCCCCCCAAAAATGCAGAGGCATATTTGTATGTAATAACAAAGTTCTGGGAGTCTCAATAAGACGACAATTTTTTCTTTCCGCCACACCATTTGGTTGAGGTGTGTGGGGGCATGTAGACTGATGCAAAATACCATGAGATGACATAAACGATGAAAATTCATGAGAGAAATATTCTTTGGCATTGCCACTCCTTAAGATCTTAATTGATTTCCCAAATTGATTTTGTATTTCAATATAGAATGACTTGAATATAGAAAATAATTCAGACCGTTCTTTCATTAGAAACAACCAAGTAAATCTAGAAAAGTCATCTATAAAGGTGACAAAATACCTATGTCCTAATGAATTAGAGAACCGACTTGGACCCCATATATCAGAAGGAATAACAGCGAAAGGTTCTATTTGATTTTGAACCTGAGTAGGAAAGGAAGAACGAACATGCTTCCCCAGTTGACATGACTCACAATCTAGGGATTTTACAAGACATGAAACCATTAGTTGAAGTTTCTGCAGACTAGGATGACCTAGACGTTGATGAAGAAGATCGGGAGACTTGATAGCAGCACATATTGTTGGAGACGTGGTCTTCAAATAGCAGAGTCCTTGTGATTCACGTCTTACGCCAATCGTCTTCCCCATACCGCGATCCTAAATAATGAAAGAGTCAAAATCAAAGGTGATTGAGCAATTAAGTGAATGAGTGAGCTGACTGAAGGAAATCAAACTAAAGGGACATCTAGGCATAAATAAGATAGATTTTAATGAGATAGATTCAGTGGGAGAAACGTGACCGATGCCTTGGACAGGTACTTTAGAACCGTTAGCAAGAGTAATAGAGCGAGAAATATCAAGTAAAGGAGAAGAAAATAGTGACCGATTTCCAGACACATGGTCGGAAGCACCAGAATCAATAATCCAAGATGTCAGATTATGACCGGTATGAGATATACAAGCTGTAGGATTATCGATATGAGCAATTGTAGTTATGGCTGACTGATCCTGTTTGGCTGTCTTCCACTGCATATACTCTTGGATTTCAGCTTCGGAAAAAGACATAGGTTGCTTTCCGGTCACAACTTCATATCGCCTCCCATCCTCTTGTATAGGTATGGATTGAGTATGGTTGACCGTATTCTCAGGAAAACCATGAATAGAATAACATGTCTCCTAAGTGTGACCAGGTCTCTTGCAATAAGTACAATAGGGACGATTGCCTCCTCGGCCTCCAGCCTCCACGACCTCCTCGATCACCTCTTCCTCCACGGATTGCAAGTCCTCCACGAAAACCTGAAGTGGTCATCATTGTAGATCCATCAGTTGTGCTAAGATAAGAAACAAAGGTTTTGGGTGAAGGGACTCTCAACAGGAGAGTGATAAGATTTTCCAAGGTAGGAACTTCTTGTGCGGTCAAAATTTGATCACGAAGAAGGTCGAAGTCAGAATGCATGGCTCGTAAGAGTGTCTGCTTGCAAGAACATCTTCAATTCTTCTACAGCTGCTTGTAATTGTGGAATAAATGTTGACATATTATGATCTGTTTGCTTGAGGGATGCCAATTTTTTAGCAAAGTCATACAGACGCTGGATATCATTGGCAAACAGGTTTCGAGCCTTGCTCCAAAAGGTCAAACATGTTTGAAAGGCCCTAAGATTTATCAAAGTAGTGGGTTCCACAGATTTCCATAACAGGCCACACAGTTGATAATCTAAATTTTTCCATTGACTCTGATTTTCCAAAGGAATTTCAGACACTGACGTCTCTAGGTGATCAACAAGACCCTGGCCTAGAAACCAGAGTTCAACAGAAGCTGACCAAGCAAGGTAATTCTTTCCATTCAGTTTTTTAGAGGTGATTGTAGGAGTACCTAAAAAGCTATAAGAGATGGAAGGATTTTGAGATATTGGATGAACCTGGTTTTCGTGCTAAAAAGGCTGAACAGGATCCTCATTCTCAGAATCAGACGTGGATGACGCCATTATAGCAACTGCGAAGAAGACTGACGGACTGAGTTCTAACTTTTAGGGTATTTGACCCCCCAAAACGGATAGAGGAGGCACCGACGAACCTGACGAGACTGGCGGCGAAACAAACGCCGGCCTGGAAGGTGGCATGTGGCTTACACGCGCTGACAGGAGCAGCGGACGGTAGCAGCGCGTGAGGAAGCGGACAACGACGATGTTTTCAGGAGTCAATAGATCGGGATCTTCTGTGTCTATTGTTGACGTCACGGTGGCCGGATAGTGGCTGGTGGTCGAACGGTGGCTGGAACTAGAGAGGGAATGCAGACAGCAGACAACGGACAAGGACTCAGATTTTTATCAGGCCCACAGGAGGTGACCTCTTGATACCATCTAAAGATGGAGAATATGATTGTTGAATTGCTTGAGGAAAATACCTCAGCAGCTATATATATATATACATACCTGTGTACATCCACTAATAAAGGAAATATAGGAAATACAATCTGTATAAAATAAGGAAACATAGACCTGTACAAAATAAGGAAATACAACTATACAAATCAGCACCTAGCGCAGTTTCCTAGTTTCCCTAAATGCAGTTTTCTAATTTCCCTAAATAGGAGATATTCTCTAACAACAACAAACTACCAGCCATGGTATAGTATGAGGAATCATCAAAGAGCAAATCAATGTCATTTAGTTTGCAAGAAGCTTCAACTGGGGGAAAAGACTTTCTTAGACCCTAAAAGACCATTGCCACTAATGAGTTCTAGGAAGTATTTGTGGTGATTGAGAATAATGCCTAAATGAGACTTATTGATTTCATGTCTTAAGAAGAACTTAAGTGAGACAGTGTCATTGATTCAAAATGCATTAATATCAAGGTGGCACTAAATTGTTGAGAATTCATTCATATCATTCCCTACAAGAACAATGTCATCCAATGAGTTAGATTTCTTAACAAAAAGAGAGTAATTATCAACACTGCTTTGTGATTAACCAAGGAACAAAAGAGATGTGAAAAATTTGACATTCCGCTAATGGCTTGCTTGCTTAAGTACATATAGCGACTTTTAGAGCTTGCAAAATAGGGTTTGGGAAATGATGGGATAACACCAGAAGGCAAAAGACATGAATACTTCATGCAAATTTCCATGAATGAAGACATTGTTTATGTTGAGTTAGTGAACGTACCAACCCTTCACAGTAGCCGAGGCAAGGAGAAATCTCACAGTGGGAAGTTTGGCTACATGACCAAATGTCTCAAAGTAATATACTCTCTCTCTCTGTTTGTGTGTATCCCTTTGGGACTAAGTAAGCTCTGTAGCGCTCAATTGATTCATCCACTTTGTATTTTACACACAAAGTTTTGAATCCCATTTGCTTAGGCTTGTTTTGAATCCCTTTATGCTCTTGACGAGAATTTCCCATTCCATATCCATTGAGCTTCCTCGAAACTCAATCCTAGACAAAATTTAAAACTTAGTTTTTTTTTTAATCTCCCTACAAAATAGGTAAACCAAAATATTTGCAATAACTAAATAATCAAAGGGAAACACAAAAAGAGGGGTTGAATTTTGTTTTCTAAAAACTTTTCAAAAACACAACACAACGGAATAAAAATTCACAAAAGTTTTAGATCTCCATATGAATGGTTAAACTAACTTGCATCTAAAAGTTTTGGATGCAGGCATTAAAAATTCTTTCGCAAAGCCTTTACACAAACAAAGTTTAAACAACTTTTGGATCACACACTTAACCCTAGTTACCATAATAATTATATAAGAGCAAGTTGAAGAGAGCAATGGATTAAGAAGATTATACCAGATAAATTTCCTGGTTAACACTTACTCAAGGAGTGCTACGTCCAGTCCCTAACACAATTAGGATTTTCACTAACTTAAATATAGTACCAGTATTCTTTTTCACTAGCCTCTTTAAACATGATTGGGATAGGTATTATTTGACACATAACCTTATACAGATCAAACACTTAAACAAAAATAAAATACATAAATTGTTTAAGGTTAGACTTTGAAAAACACACAAAGTGTGAAAAGGTTTTTACAATGAAATCAGAGGGTAACTCAGTATATTTCCAATTGAGCAAAGTGTTCAGGATATAAACTATTCACACAAAGAACAAAATAACGAAGAAGATGAAAGAATATTTTGTCACGAAAACTTCAAAGCTTGCACAAACTTCTTCACTTCTTTGAAACTTCTATTCATAGACTCCAAAGTAATGAAAATGTTGTGAGATAAGTTTTTGAACGTTCTCTAATAACATTAAATCCATGGAGTCATTGAGTTTGATATTCAATTGTTGTACGTTGCTTTTGTCAGCGTATGTTGCCTTTTTCTACAGGGGAGATTGTACCTTTTGTTACTTTTTCTTCATTTTGCCAACTGCCATAAGTGTTCCTTACAAAAGTATGCTTTTGACTTTTCTTTGAAGTGATAGGAACACTACACAAATAATTTTCTAATACAAGGATTGCTTGGAAATAATTATTACAAATTCACGCTTAATGCCAAGAACTAAGTTGCAGATGTTCTTCACTTGTCTTTTTAAAAGATAGAGCTCGAACTCTCTTAGTAGTTGTTCTTCAGATGGTTTTAGAGAAGGTTTTTTCATACTAAGTTTCAGACTCTCTTAGTAGTTGATGTCTTTAAACACTTAGCTTCAGACTATTAAAAGCTTTTATCATCAAAACTGAGTGTATTACAAACTTTAAATGTCATGAGGCTCCAAAGTGACTACCCACCACTTGCATTTCCACCCATCATTGCATAAAGATATGTTTGTTTTAAGGCATGTTTGGCTGAAGGGTAATTCTAATATCCATGTTGATCAATTCTCATGAAGCTTGTTAATAGATATTGAAGAACAATATCCACTATACCAAAATATGATTTTTACCGCGCTCCAATTAACACGGTTACAATAAGCAACCGGGGTAAAATGCAATATGGATGACATTTATCGCGGTTCGGTAAAATAAACGTGGTAATAAATACGTAATTCATTTAAAAAAAAGACTAAATTACCGCGGTTCCGAAAAGGAACTGCGGTAAAAAACGGGGTTATTAGTTTTAACCCGGGTGGCTTAAGCAACCACGGTAAATAACAATTAAATTTTTTTTTTAGAAAAAAGGGTTATTTACCGCGGTCCGGAACCGTGATAATGGGTTTTAAAGAACCCTAAACCCCTTCCTTTCCTGATATGCCGCGCTTCCTTCCTCTTATTCCTTCTTCTTCCCTCTTCTCTCCGTCGCCGTCGCCCTCTACCTCCGTTCGCGTTGCCGCTGCGCCCTGTACCGTCGTTGTCGTCGTCGCCCTAAATCGTCGCCCTGTACCCTAAACCGCCGTTGTGGCCCTCTTCTTCCTTGCAACGTCCGTCCGCTGTTTGTCTCCGCCTGCCTGTGCCCGTCGCGGTCGCGTCCTCCAAGTAGCGTCTGCCGCTGCTGCGCGTCGTCCAGGTAGCTATCACTAGATATGCTTTTTACATATGTGATTATTTTTTTAGATATATGATTTAGTTTTGCAGCTGCCTTTATGATTAAAATAATACTTTATGCAGGAAAGAGTTAAGGTGCAGGAGTTTTCACTTGGATCATGTCCTCCAAGTTTGGGTCTTCAAGGGATGCGATGGTCAACCTCTGGTGATCAGGTTTTAGTTTGTTGCTTCACTATTCTTTAATACAGCTTTCTCAGAAGTTGATCTTGATACTATAAATCTTTGATTCAGCTAGCTGACCAAAATTCCACCTAAGTGACTATATTTGGAATTCCAATTGCTTTGCAAGTTGTGCTTGTCCTCTTTCTTTGTCTAAGGCCTATGAATCATGCTTTGTCCTATGAGTGTTGATATTGACAGCGAGTCCTGAAAATGGGCTTTGATTGGGACACGAGTGAAATGAGCATTTTGATGGTTGCTAAGCTTGCCGTTGGAACTGCACGAATTATGATTAACAACCTTCATATCAAGGGTGATGTATGTAGTTGTGAACTGGGTTGATAGATGAATAATCAAATTCGGTGTCTAGTTTTTTCTTGCTTCTAGCCTTATGCAACTACTTGGTTATCCATTTTTTACGAGGTAAGGGGGAGTGGTGGTGAAGGTGGGAATATCATTTGCATTGAGTGGGATGATGTGCTTCTATTTGGTAGTGTATATTCTTTTGGATGGTAGGTCATTCTGTCATTAAGGTTCACTTAAATATTTTTTGGGGTGGGGATGTTCTGACATGATGTAGCAATCAATAATGGAGAATCAAAATAGAGATTTACCCACATACATGTAGTTTTTTCATTAAAGGCATTTGCCTTTTGTTCTTTCACTTAACAAAATCAAAAGAATCTCTGTGTGAAAGGCCATGCCTACTTCTACTTCCTTTTGTCTGCCTGCCCGCCCATTGCACTTATTTACTTATGCCTTGAAAATGGTTGGACCTTTAAATTTAGTGATCCGTATATTTTCTTCTTTTACAGTAAATATAGATATGAACTACAAAAGAAGAAAAGAGGAAAGCAGAAGAAAAGTACTGGTAAGCATTATATTTGTTGGATTTTGATATTTTCCTCTAAATCATTTACAAAATTCAGAACAAACAATAAATTGCTGACCAAGTGATTTTTTAAATGTAGCTAGTCGGATGGATTTGAAGGAGCTCAAAATGGGGTAATGTCCTAAGGTAGGAGCCTTGATCATCCTTCCTTCCTTTTGTTGTTTCAAAGACAATAAAGTGGGAAACGGAATATCTAATTTCTTGTTCTTTGGTTCCTAACTAGACTTTTTCTAGGTTATGGATAAAAAGCTTCTTTAATTATTAATGTTTTAATAAGTGAAGGGTCAAAAAGTTAACAAGTATATTTTTTTATTGCCACACAATCTAATCAGATTATCTCTTGGTTCTTGGGCATCATGCTTCTTTACTCCTCCCTCTCTATTTCCCCCTCCCCCTCCCCTTCCCTCCATATTCCCAAACACACCGTTAGGAAGTTGCATATGTCAGGCACTTTATTGTTAATAGCCTGTTTCTTGGTTGTTAACTTGGGATCAGTTAGGACAAGATGCATTAGAGGAGTTTGGTTTAGTAATGCTGCTTAAAGATAAACATAGGAAGTTTCATGTGATGCACCACAATATAAGGATAGATGTAACAGTATCTATTTAAAGCATAAAACATGTTGAATTACTTTTTCTTTTGATAACATAACTCAATTGAGTCTTAGCTATGCTCAGTTACTTTTACTATATTCAATGATTGTGCTTTTTTTTTTAATTTCTTTGCACATTTTTTTAACAGATACAATATAGATCAACATGATTATTCTGTGCGTTTGAAAGCTGCACGGAAATTTTTGAAAGATGGTGACAAGGTTACATGAATTATTTTGCTTTGCTGTATTAAACATACAAAATAAATATATTATGTTCAAACTTATTGAGATCTTTGGGATCAATTCCTGCAGGTTAAGGTCATAGTAAACCTTAAAGGTCGTGAAAATGAATTCAGGAATATTGCTATTGAGCTTCTTAGACGTTTTCAGAATGATGTTGGAGAGGTATGTGTTGCCACTTTGCAATATTATGATCCTAATATTTGTAAGCATTAAAAATTTGATTATTTACCAAGAAAAGAAATAACTTATAAAAATAGGTCCTAGGATTATATACTTGTATTTTGTGTGGTAGTGGCACACTTTAATACTTATCAATCACCTTTTTTTCACGTTGTTTCTATTTAGATTTTGTTCATTGGACATATACTTTTAGTGAATTCATTTCACGGTCATAGTATGCTGATATATTTTTTTAGCTGTCATCGGAGACACTTTTTTTATTGCCTATTGGAATTTAATATCTAATCCACACTTGGTTATGTGCAGCTTGGAACAGAGCATGCTAAAAACTTACGTGACAGGAACATGTTCATAATTTTGGTTCCAAATAAAGCTGCTTTACAGAAAACTCAAGAAACACCAAAGAAAAAAGACAAGTCAGAAGCAGATGAAGTCTCCGTCAGTGTAGAAGCATAACTGAAAACTTCCATGTGAGTTTCTAATTGTAGAATGGATGGATTTTGAGTAACTAATATTGGTCTGGGTTGGAATTTCCTGAGGGTTGTATAGCATACGTATAATTTATGTAAGAGAATA
The DNA here is from genome assembly GCA_026901365.1 of Sesbania bispinosa. Taxonomy (NCBI): domain Eukaryota; kingdom Viridiplantae; phylum Streptophyta; class Magnoliopsida; order Fabales; family Fabaceae; genus Sesbania; species Sesbania bispinosa. Next base: position 608,339 of record QLOH01000019.1, read on the forward strand.
TAAATCCAGTAGAAGTTTAATCATAGGGGCAGCCTTATTAATATGTAGAAACAGAAGTTTAAGGCATATATCTCTTTTTGTCCCTCCTTTTATCAGCTGTGAGCCATGTACCACTACCATGTTGATGGAGGCCTTGTTGCAGTTTCTCTGATAATAAGTTGAATTGCGGTGTGAATTATCATCATCTCTGCATATCTGATAATGCATATCAAAGTTACTTTTGTTTCCTGTTTTGTTTTGAAAGGTTTTACCCGATCAAGGTTATCATCATGAACTTGGCTGCCATGCCATAACAAGGCTCTTAAAATTTATGAAAGAAAAGAAAAGAGAGATTATGCAAATTGCAATTGGATTGGACGTTGAGTGGAGACCCTCCTTCCAAAAAGGTTAGTTCAACTTCTTTTTTCAACAGCTGATTATGGTATTTACTTGATTGTATTGGGTCTATTCCAATTGCTGCATTTAGGTGATAATATTGGTGAATAATGATGTTTCTGATATTAAGATGTTTTTGTTGGTTTAATATTATCATATAGAATGTTTTACGTCTAGATCATTGCTCAAGTTTCTTGAACTTGGTGATGGATATTCATGATGAGGAAGTTGAAATGGGTAGTCTAGATCCTTGCTCAAGTCTATTTTATGTTGCAATGTAGATGAAGGTAAAGGCTTGTGAGTTAATTACTTTCAGGGATTAAATCATATCTGGCTTTCTATTGGGACTTTTGGGATTTTTAATATAACAGATAGGCATTAACTACGAAATAGCTAGGCTTTTTGGGATTTTTTACCGCGGTTGGATTTCACGCTTCCAGGCTTTTTACCGCGGTTACTTTTCGGAACCGCGGTAAAAAGGCTAACTCAATTACCGCGGTTCCGAAAATTAACCGCTATAAATTCCTTTTATCTCACCGCGGTACACCGCGGTCGTAACCGCGGTAAAAGGGCTTCCAGAACCGCGATAAAAAGCCTTTTTTGGCATAGTGATCTATTTCACCATTGGAGCTACAGAAAAAGATATGTTCGCATCTACAAAGAAGAGGTGAATGATACTAGGAGAGATTCTAGTAATCTTGATTTCATGCATGACATTATCCTAATGGGCTTTTAAAAGAAGTCCTGGAGAAAATCTCAACAAAAATAGAATGAATAAGTATGGGGAGAAGTCAAGGCCCTTCTTTGGGTAAAAATTATCACAATGACTTCCATTAAGAAGAATAGAGAATGGCAAGTAGAGACATACCTCATAATTAATTCAACAAGTTTAATGTGAAAGCCCATGGATTTTAAACCCCCAAAAAGAAGCTCATTCTACTCTACCATATGCTTTTTCCATGTCCAATTTAGGGCCTAAAAACCCTTTGCTCCATTTTTTCTTCCTTATACTGTGGAAAGTGTCAAAGCTATTAAGGCATTATCAATAATGAGACTACATGGTATAAAGGCGCTTTAATGGGAACTTACCATGTCTAGGAGAATAAACTTGACTCTGTTGGCAATTGAATCAGTGACCATCTTAAAGGCAATATTGCACAATGATATGGGTCTAATAATGTCTTTTGTATGCCTTGATTTTTTACTTTTGGAATCATACAAATAAAGGTATTGTTGATGGAAGATGGGTCCACTTCATTATTTGAAATTCCCAACATTGGGTTCATTATTTCACCCCTCACTATGTTCCAATATTTATGGAAAAAAGGGTTAGAAAGCCACCGGGCAACTAGAGGCCAAAGTTGTTTGAGAGATTGGATGACTTCCTCTTTCGTGAAAGGTTAGCCAAGAAGCTCAATCACATCGTTAGAGATACGGTTCCTCACCACTAAATATGTGTCATCAATGCGGCTGTGATTAGTTGTCGAGAAGAGGTTATTAAAGTACTTGAGCATTACTTTGGCAATTTCATCATCCTTAAAACACTTTTTCCCTTCATCATCCATTATGGAATCTATCTAGCTGCATTTTTTCCTTTGTGATGCCTTTTAATGGAAAAACTTGGTGATGCGATCATCATAGTTGAGCCAAGCTACCCTTGATCTTTAAAACCACTACCTCTCCTCTTATTTAAGCAAATTAATAAGTCTTGCCTCCTCCTTCTTTGAATTTGTTTATCACACCTAGTTCTTAATTTTTAGTGTTGAGCTCCTTCGTTTATTGTTAGGTTTCCTTGATTGCATAAGGAATGTATTTTTTTATAAAATTTCGATTTCAGTTTTAGAGAAAAAAAATTTGTAGGTCTCTAATTCCTGTTAGAGATGAATTAGAGATGGAAAAAAATTGTCTCTAAAACTGAAACATAATTCCTTTGTCTCTAACAGGTTTAGAGATGGGATTTTTTCTATCTCTAAAAATGGAAATTTATAAAAAAAAAATATTTTTTTCTGGATATTTCTGAAAATTTAATTTTAAAATTCATTTTTATCATTTAACTTCCGGAAATTAGTTTTCGGAAGCTTCTGGAAGTTAATTTCCTGAAAAGGAGGTCAATAGTCCAAAAAAATAGTAGAATGATCAGAGCACACCTAGGGAGATGGGTCGTTGTTGTTCATGGATACATATTTGAACAATTTGAAGCAAAGAAATGCTTAAGGCGAGCCTAGATGTTTGTTGGACCTTTGAATCTATGACACCAAGTAAACATATCTCCTTCAAGACTCATATATTAGAGTCCCCATGCTTTTAAGGAGTCTAAACATGACTAATTGAGATGTTGGAACTAGATTGACACCCTTTTTTCTTCTTTTGACAGTACCAAGTTAAAGTCACCAAAATAACCCACAAAGTTTGACCTCGCAAGATATAAGTTAGAGATAAGCTCACATGTAAAATGTTTATTAAAGTGCTTACAGTGCCCATAGAACTCTTGCAATTGTACCTTTCAATGATGATACAGATTCATCTAATGAGATGTCCATGAATTTAATTGTAATCTCACTATAAAATTTTTAATTTGTTTGACACTAAAAATAAAGGTTCAACTTTAATGATTACCACCTCTGAAATCAAACATTTTTAACAATATGACTATACAAGATCAAAGATAATGGGTCAATTTGGATAAGATTCTCTATAAAAACTTATAGAAGAAAAAAATAGAATGAATAAAAAAGGTAAAATGAATTCAACTCCTTCCATAAGTTAAAATTAGTTGTTTATAGAAAAGTTAAATGGGAGAACTTGTGAAGAAGTTGAGTTATTGATATGAAAAATTTACAAGTGGAGAGAAAAGAAAAATCTCAGAATTCTAATTTCATTGAATTGAATTGTGAAACTACAAAATTGTTGCTTTTATATTGTGAGCTGAGTAAAGAAAGAAAAACGGGAAAAGAAAATCTAATAACTGAATCTGTATACGAAATGAACCAAAAAGATAACAGAACAATTGTTGCGCTGGCTTCAATTATTTGACTTGAGTCTTTGATGTGGAACTCTCTTCTAATACCCCCACCCCAAGCTGGAAGGGCTAAAAATAACAAGCACACCAAGCTTGAGGAGGAATGAGGAGAATTCTTTAGGAAGGAGGGCCTTCATGAATAAGTTGGCTAATTGATCACGAGATGGGAGTGGAATTAAACGCATGAGACCAGATTGGAGCTTGTGACGAACTAAATGACAGTCAATTTCCAGGTGCTTAGTACGCTCACAAAACATGTAATACCCCAGTCCTCTCCTGGCACCCCCTCTCAGGGCACAAGACTTTACTGAGCATATTACCGGTAACACCCCAGCCCTCTCCTAGCACCCCTTCTCAGGGCCCAGGACTTTACTGAGCATGTTACCACACTTAGCTTTGGCACCCCTGAAGTGCCTTATTCCCCCTCTCAGGGAACCTCCATGGGTTTCGAACCCAAGACCTCAGGGATATAGTCTAAGATTCCTCAAACCCACTAGCTCAATTGGTAGTGGGTTTGAGGAATCTAAGACTATATCCCTTAGGTCTTGGGTTCGAAACCCACGGAGGTTCCCTGAGAGGGGGAATAAGGCACTTCAGGGGGTGCCAAAGCTAAGTGTGGTAACATGCTCAGTAAAGTCCTGGGCCTTGAGAGGGGGTGCCAGGAGAGGGCTGGGGTGTTACCGGTAACATGCTCAGTAAAGTCCTAGGCCCTAAGAGGGGGTGCCAAGAAAGGGCTGGGGTGTTACCAGTAACATGCTCAGTAAAGTCCTGGGCCCTGAGAGGGGGTGCCAGGAGAGGACTGGGGTGTTACATAACACATGGTTCTATGCTATGTGAATGGCACTTTGATTGCCATAGAACAAGATGTGGGACTTAGTGGGGAGAACATGAAGTTCTTGGAGGAGAAAATCAATCCACTAAAGCTCACATATGGCAACAGTTAGGGCCTTATACTTAGCCTTAGCTAAAGAATGAGCAATAGTGGGTTGTTTCTTAGATTTCCGGCTGACTATGGAATCACCAATGAAGAAGCAATATCCAGATATGGACCTGTGAGTGTCCAAGCATCCTCCCCAATCAGCATCAGAGAATCCCTGGATTTGGTAATGAGAATGTCTGGAAAAACCAGACCAAGTCCTGAAGCCTTTTTGAGGTACCTGAGGATACGGGTATCAGCCTTAAAATGGGATTGAGTGGGAACACTCATGAACTGGCTAATTTGTTGAGTAGCAAAAGTGATGCCAGGACAAGTGGCAGTGAGATAGAGAAGTCTAGCAATCAAAAGTCTGTAAGAGGGTGCATCCTCATAAGGGTGTCCTTGAGCTTAATACAAATGAATGGTAAGGTCAAGTGGTGTAGAGGCTAGCTTGCAATCCAGCATATCTGTGTCAGTAAGAAGATCCATGCAATATTTCCTTTGTGAGACTGAGATACCATATGAGGAGTGACTGATTTTGAAACCCATAAAGTATTTGAGAATTCCAAGATCTTTTATGCCAAAAGAAGATTTCAATTGAGTCTTAACAAAAGCAAACTCATCTAAGGAATCACTAAACAATAGTACATCATCAACATAGATCAATAACCCAGTAAAGGATGGGGATGAAAATTTGAGGAATAAAGTGTGATCTGCAACCGCCTGAGTATAGCCAAGTCCAAGAAGAAAGTTGGATAACTTTTCAAACCATTGTCGGCTAGCTTGTTTCAAGCCATAAAGGGACTTTACAAGCTTGCACACCTTGTTAGAGTCGGGACCTGTCATTTCTTGTGGTATAGTCATGTATATATATATATATTCCTTTAAATCCCCATGTAGAAAGACATTGTTCACATCAAGTTGATGGAGATGCTAATTCTCGATGGCTACCAGAGCTAAAACAAGTATGATGGTGGTGATTTTGGCCACTGGAGAAAAGGTATCCAAGTAATCTAAACCTTCAACTTGATTGTAACCTTTAGCAACCGGTCGCTCCTATACCTTTCTATAGTGTCATATGCTTTTCTCTTAATTTTTTAGACCCACTTGCTTCCAATAGGAACCACCTTAGGCGGTAAATCAACAAGGACCCAAGTTCCATTAAGCTCAAGAGTTGAGATTTCATCTTCCATGGATTGATTCCAGCAAGCAAATTTACTAGCCTCAAAATAAGATCTAGGTTCTGTTTCACTTGAGAGAGTAGCAGTGTAGATAACATTGGAAGGTGAGAGGTTAGCATAAAAATAAAAGAATCAATAGGATAAGATGTACCTTGACTGGTCTATAGTGAGGTGATGGATGAGTTAATGTCTTTATTTTCTTTTCAATTGCTACTTTGAATGCCATTGAACATCTACCCTTCCTTCGTGAAAATCTTCCTCTCGGTTTTGTTTGCCCGACAAAAAAATGAAAATGAACCAACAAAGTTGCTAAATGAAATCAACCAGAGAGATGAGACAACCAAAATCTAACGAACCTGATAATGGATGAAAACCCATTATTCATGTTGTTTGAGTGCAAAGTGGGTGTGAAGAGAAAAGGCAGAAAATAGGTGTGGAGCAAAGTAGCAAAACCCTAACGAAATGGCTACAGTGGAACGATGGACAAAGGCAAAGGTGGGCACAATGGAAGTGAGTACGATTTTGTGTATGAAGAGAGATGAAGAGGGAAGATATGCAATGGAACTCAAAGGCTTAGGAAAACTTTACGGGAAATGAAAAAGGCACCTGAAGAGTTTTGCGCGAAGATAAAAGGGGAAAGTACAAACTCTGGATCGGTTCTAAACGACGCTATTGTTTTAGTCCCTGCAAATTAAAATCAGTGGTTTTGGTCCTTTGAAAATATACCAATTTAGTCCTTATCGATAAAAATTTGTAACTAATCGGTAGCAAAACTATGCAATAAGGACTAAATTGGTATATTTTTAATTTTTTAAGGACCAAAACCACCGATTTTAAATTGTAGGGACTAAAACCAAATCTCGGCCATATTTCAGGGACTGAAAACATATTTAACCCTTTTAAATTTTTACAAAATATGATAATAAAAGAACTTTTTTACATAAGAGTGGTTCAAACCGCATGCAAGGAAAATGAACTATCGTTAACTAACGTTGATTATATAACCCCTAGGAAACAAAAAATTAACGGTGGTTAAATTTAACCGACGTTAAATTCTATATTTCTTGTAGTGGGTTGTAACTTATGCTCCTATATTTAATTGATCATTGAAAATAGCATACTTTATCCACTATTATGAGAAATAAATGAGTAGTGGACAATGAATTAAGGGTGTACAAAAGGAACTTCATAATTAATACTCCCTCTTATCCTTTTTTATAAGACACTCTTAAAAATTTTATTTTGGTTCTTTTTATACAACAATTTACAAAGTTTTAGAAGTATTTATTAGTTTTTTTTCCATCTTTATCCTTCACAATTAACGGACTTTGTGGTTTTCAAGAATTGGTTAATGTGGTAAATGGAATAAAGTATGATATTAAATAGGGGTAAATTTGGTAGTTAAAAGAGATTTTTAAAAATTAATGCATTGAAACATGTTTTCTTAATATGCGTGTTTAAATAAAAAAACGTCTTATGAATAGGACTGGAGGAAGTATAAATCAAAATAGTACTATGAGTGTGTTTGTTAAGATATTTCAGCTAGATGAAAGTTGAAATTAATAGCTGAAACCATTTCATCAGTGTTTGGTAAGGTACCTATTAGCTTTTCTTGAGAAGCTACTTGAGGTTGATCTTTTTAAAAAAAAACTCACTTTTCAGCTACTAGCTAGCTAGTTGAATATTTATTATAATTTTATCCCTTAACAACTCTCACTTATCATTATTTAATAATTAATGATGTTTTTATATGTCATTTTAACGTTTCAGTTAGTTTTACGTAACACTTTCAATCAAATTAGCTACTTTTTTCAAACACACTATATATTTCTTGTATTTAGAACCAAGAAATTAAAAAATATCTTTTTGTTTTTTTATAATAAATAGGATCTATGCAGTATAATCTATTTCAAGTTTCTTTAATAATATGATTTTAATATGTATGCGCTTTGACTGTAGAAATATTAATACACTATAATTAAATGATATTACATCGATCATTTAATGAATACATCACATCATTTATGATGTACATTTAATAAATAAAAAAATTCATTAATAAATGATAATATAAAATGTTTTAAATTGGGAATATATATCCATTAGATTTTAATAATATTGTGGTTATATATATGTGTGTGTATAATGAGGGGAGAAAAACATAATCTATTTCTCCACGTATATCTATTGTGCTTTTTTAAAAATTGGAGTGGATTAAGGAAAAATTAGACAAACATGAGAGTTTTGCTTCATTACTTTATTTATATGTCAATTAAATAAAAGAAAAGGTAATATTACTTGATTGATAATATTTCCTTTTTAATTCATTCACCCTTGTTTCGTTTTATTATTCCCACCATAAATCAGTTATCAGTAGAACGGATGGAACATGGAACACATGAACACAGAACGAGAAGCAGAAGCCTCTATGAAACGATTTCAAATCTTTGGAACATGGAATACATGAACACAGAATGAGAAGCAGAAGCCTCTATATATGAAACGAATCATTTTACCTCTGACTTCATCCCAAAGTCACACGCAATCCGAATCTGGTCGCGATGACGATTTTTTTTATTGTATTATGTTTTTATACACTTTGTATATATACTATAATATATATATATATATATATTCTATATGAGTGTTTTTATATAGTATTTATTGTTTTTCTTTATATTTTAGATCGTTAACAAGTATGATATAAATTTATAAAATAAATAAAAAATTGAATTTCTATAATAATCCAACCGTAAAATCGTAAATTAAAATAAAATTAAATATAAAACCCTAAATTCAATTAAAAAAATTAATATAATTATTAGCGACGGTCATAGCCGTCACTAGTTATAAACTACGATGTGATGGCTTAGCGACGACCTTTGATCTTCACTTTGTGACGGACTTCAGCATAGCGACAACTTTAGTGTTGGGCAAGTAGACGCTACGTAGTGACGACTGTTTTTACTCGTTGCGGTATTAACGATGAGCATTTTAACAACGTCGACCTTGTGGTCATCGCTAAGTTGTCACTAATTGCATTGTAGCGACGGTTTTCCCCTTGTAGAGACGACAAAAGGCCGTCGCTAATACCTGAATTTTTTGTAGTGATGGTCTTATAAATAGGACTGGAGAGAGTATAATTCAAAATAGTACTATGAGTGTGTTGGGTAAGATATTTCAGTTAGATGAAAGCTTAAATTAATAGTTGAAATCATTTGATCAGTGTTTGGTAAGGTACCTATTAGCTTTTCTTGAGAAGCTACTTTAGGTAGATTTTTTTTAAAAAGCTCACTTTTTAGCAACCTGAATATTTATTACAATTTTATCCCTTAACAACTCTCACTTATCATTATTTAATAATTAATGATGTCTTTATATGTCATTTTAACGTTTCAGTTAGTTTTACCAAACACTTTCAATCAAATTAGCTAACTTTTTAGCTAGTTTTTATAATAAATAGGATCTATGTAGTATAATCTATTTCCAAGTTTCATTAATAATATGATTTTAATATGTATAAAAATATTAATACACTATCATTAAATGATATTGCGTCGATCATTTAATAAATACGTCACATCATTTATGATGTACATTTAATAAATAATAAGAAAATTCATTAATAAATGATAATATAAAATATTTTAAATTGATAATATATATCCATTAGATTTTAATAATATTGTGGTTAGATGATATATATATATATATATATATATTTAATGAGGGGAGAAAAACATAATCTCTATTTCTTCACGTATATCTAGCTATTGTGCTTTTTTAAAAAAAATGGAGTGGATTAAGGAAAAATTAGACAAACATGAGAGTTTTACTTCATTACTTTAGTTATATGTCAAATAAAAGAAAAGGTAAAATATTACTTGATTGATTGTATTTCCTTTTTAATTCATTCACCCTTGTTTCGTTTTATTATTTCCACCATAAATAAGTTATCAATAGAACGGATGAAACATAGAACAGATGAACACAGAACGAGAAGCATAAGCTTTTATTGAAACGATTTCAAATATGTGGAACATGGAACACATGAACAAATAAACACAAAACGAGAAGCAGAAGTGCTTTATATATGAAACGAATCATTTTTCCTCTGAATTCATCCCAAAGTCACACGCAATTCAAATCCGATCGCGATTACATCGTCAACATCCTAAACATAGTATGGTAGTAATGGCTAGGTAGAGTTCTTTTTCATCCTTGACTGAATTAAAATTAATTTGAGATACTATTATACAATAAAATTTAAATTAAATAAAATATATACTTGTAGTGTAGCACTAAATTCGTGTACGAATAACCTTTCTCCTATTTGCTCATCCTATATAAAGATGTAGGATGAAAACCTTCTTGTCTCATGTAAACCATCTGGTCCTGTTCATCACGCAAAGTGCCAAACCGATCGTCGGAAGATGATGCATGACGGTGGAAACACGGCCTTCACTGTCATCTGCTCCAATGGTGACAGAGAGATCAACCTCGGCACTATCGTGGTTGACCCCTCCATGAATTTCAGGCGCTTCATCATTCTCTTGAGCCAGAGGGTAGGGATCCCGCCCTACCAGCTCTCTGTCTTTCTCACCGCTGTAGGCAGCGACCGTAAAATCCCCATCACCGCCAAGGTCAACCTTACCTCTATCGCTCGGTATGGCAGCGCGTACTACTTCTTCGTTAAACCGTCTAGGCAGTTCAGGAAGTCTTTGACTAGCAACAAAAAACCCACCGCGGAATGTCGTGCTCCTACGACGTGAAGCTGTCGCCTCCGCCTCTGGTGGTGTCGATGCAATGGGATGGGGCCGCCGCTGCAGCATCCTCCAATTCCTGATGGCATTGACTACCAGAGAAGTGTGATGAATTTTTTAAGGAGCCAAACACGGCTTTTTGACCAATATAGTGTTTAAAAAAAATATTATTTACCATAAACATGTAGAAAAAAAAACATTTTACCATGATGGAGTGATTTCTGCCAGGTGAGAGTGAGTATAGAGGATTAAAGACGCTAACTGAATTAGCGCATTAAAGATAAAAAATTTTCATGCATGAAACGCTTAACAAAAAGTGCCTTTACACATTTAATTTCTACAAGAAACGTTGAATGAAAAAGCATCTTACACAAAGACACTTTGCGCACTATTATAGCATGCATTACCTTGATTCCTTAGCTAGTTATACAACAAAAAAAATTTTTTTTCCTTTTCTTTTCAGATTCGTTAATGTATGTATTGCATTTCAAATTTTTTTATACAATGTATTGCCATTATTTTTATTTTTAGTAGCTCTTATATTTATGTTTACTAATTTTACTTTTTATTATATTGTGGTTGGACTAGAAAAAAATAATTAAAAACTGTTTCAGTTTCTGCATGTATAGTAAAAAAAATAATGATGTCCTTCCTATGAATATATGAGAGATAATACATCTTAAATTAATATAGGTTATCATCATCTTAAATTATGAAGTAAAATAATTATAAATATTGTATATATCAATTTTGTATAAAATATTTTTACTTTATAATTTAAATATTAATAATTTTATTAGGGGTGTAATTGGGTTGGGTTGGGTCAAGTTTGGAGTGACATCAAGTCCGAACCGATGGAATGGTGGTGGGTTGGGTTGGTTCGGGTTTGTATTTTTTGGGTGGGTAACCCGACCTGAACCAACGCGAATATGTTTAATTTATGTGTTTGATTTATTTTCAGTGAAATTATTAATTTATGTGTTTAATTTATTAATTCATGAAATTATTAAAACACATTAACAATATAATAAAAATTAATTATTTTCACATTTATTACGATAGGCGATAGATTTTAATTAATTTATGTGTTTAATTTATGCGATGGATCCAACCTAACCCAAAAGATATCTATCGGTTCGGTTCGGACATTTTCTTTCAAACCCGATCTTGTTCGGTTCGGGTCTCGAGTTTGTCTATGTTGAATCCGATAAACCCAACCCGAACCAAACCAAACCAGAAAAAGAAGCCCTAATCTTATTTCATTTTCCTACAAGGAGAGAACAAAAATAGGCATAATGGCAGTACAAGCAGAGGTGGTTCCCCAAACCCTATTTCATCTGTTCCACTCAATTTATTTTTCTTTTTTTCTTTTCTTTTTTTATTTTATATTTTAATTTCATTTCATCTTCCATATTTTTAAAAAAAAAAAAAAGAAAAATGCTCATGACCCGATGACCCAACTCAACCCAACCCAACTCGAACATATTCGGATTGGTTCAGGTCGGGTTACTCACCCAAAAAGTACAAAACCCAAACCAACCCAACCCACCACCATTTCATCAATTCGGACTTGATGTCACCCCAAACTTGACCCAACCCAACCCAATTACACCCCTAATAAAATTATTAATATTTAAATTATAGAGTAAAAATATTTTATATAAAGTTGATATTTACAATATTTATAATTATTTTACTTCATAATTTAAGATGATGATAACCTATATTAATTTAAGATGTATTATCTACCATATATTCACAGGAAGGACATCATTATTTTTTTTTACTATACATGCAGAAATTGAAACAGTTTTAATTATTTTTTTCTAGTCCAACCACAATATAATAAAAAATAAAATTAGTAAACATAAATATAAGAACTACTAAAAATAAAAATAATGACAATACATTGTATATATAAAAAACTTGAAATGCAATACATACATTAACGAATGTGAAAGAAAAGGAAAAAACAAATTTTTTGTTGCATAACTAAGTAAGGAATCAAGGCAATCCATGTTATAATGATGCGCAGTGTCTTTATGTAAGGCGCTTTTTAGCGTTTCTTGTAGAAATGAAATGTGTAAGGCACTTTCTTAATAAGCGTTTCATGTATAAAAATTTTTTACCTTGTGCTAATTCAGTTAGCGTCTTTAATCCTCCATCCTCTCTTCTACTTGACAGAAATCACCCTATTATGATAAAATGTTTTTATATTTTTATGGTAAATAATATTTTGTTAAACACTATATTGGTCAAAAAACCGTCAGACACTGAACGGCCACCACGGTGGAGGCGGTGGTGCAGTGTGTGAAGTGTGTTTAGTGGGGAAGCTGACTGGAAATGACTCTGATTTTCATTTGTGCTTACATGACAAGATGATAGAAGGGTTTTTCAGGTCGAAGGCGGGACCAATTTCCAGGCCGGCGAGGAACTCCGACGAGTACTACTGTCCCTTATTTGGGGGGCGGTGGTTTTCTTTCATGGAAGCATGAGAAAAAAATAGTACATCGAAAGTAAATGGAGAAAGTGATCTGTGCGGTACGGTATACGATAACCAAAAAAAGGTATACCCTGTACAAGGTGACACATTGTATATAGACGATCTTGCCTTCCTTTAAGGGGTTTAAAAATTAAAATTAATAAAGACTATCAATAGTAGTGTGAAGTTATAGAGAGGTGAGGGTTGTTATATAATTGCCTATGGGTTGTTTTGTTTTCCATCTTACTTGTTGTATAACGCAAGATAAAGAATGCAATGTAGGCCCTATTCAGTTACATTATTACATGAATAATATATGAGAAATTATATTTTAAAATGTTTTTGTTCAGCAGGTAAAGATAACTGCTGCTTCTTCTTTTGGCATTAATTACATAGGTCAGGTGCCTTACAAAGTGAATGAGTCCATCTATACTTGAGAATTGAGATAAGACTTGTAGAAATAGATTATTATAATGCTATTCAAGAAACTTCGTATTTAGATCTTAGATGTGATTAGGCAAAGATAGTAATTTAGTATAGTATAAATTGAATAGAGCCCATAATTTTTACGAGACACTTGCAGGTAGCGATGAGAATAGGTCGAGCCGAGCTAGGTTTTCTAATGCCTGAATCTGACCTGCACTTTAAATCCATGGTCTGAGTCTGACCTGTTACTTGATATAGGCTTTATTTTATGGTATGAGCATGACCTATTTAAAGTCTGACAAGGCCTGAAAGCGTGTTTAAAAGCATGTTTTATAGTAAGGTACTTGAATATATCATAAACACATATATGAATAGACTTGTAGGCTCAAGTTTTTAACGTATATACTTAAATGTTTATACAAGCTAATAAGTATATAATTATAAGGAAAAGTAATAAAAAAATTTTTATAATAATAATAGCAATATAAAAAATATTAGTATTTTATTTATATTTAGTTAAATAGACCGGCCTTATAGGCTCAAAAGGCTTTTTCGATGACCTGAAGCCCAGGCCCGGATATTCAATAAGGCAATTAAGGTTATTGCCCAGAGCCCCCAAATTTATAAGGCCCTCCAATTTTTTTTTAAAGTAGTGTTATTGATATACATTATTTTTTATAAACTTAATAATGTTCGAGATAGGGCCCAATATTTTATAAGACCCATATTCTACATTTTTTATATTTTTTTCTTATCATTTAAATTACTTAAAAGTCCACATCCTATTTATTAGTTTTTGCAAATGAAAAGTTACTCAACACTCAACAGTGAATTTTCTTATATCGGTAGTATATATTGTTGAACCTATGATCTATTGGCTACTTGTACGGTTATTGAAATGGATATAGAGCCAAGTTCAATGAAAAACGTAAGATTCATAAAAAAAAACATTTTGATGACACTGTTAGTGATGAAATAGCTCATTCTGCTGAAGATTCGTTTCGCATTGATTATTTTTTGTATATATTAGATTCATCTATTTCTTCTATTGAGAGTCGATTTGAACAATTTTTAGAATATGAAAAACATGTTTGGTTTTTTAATTGATTCAAATAAATTTAAAACTTTAGGGGAAGATGAATTGAAAAAATATTGTATCAATCTTGAAAAGATTTTGAGTTTTGAGGACCATTTTGATATTGATGATCTTGATTTATTTTCAGAATTAAAGTTATTAAAAGAAATTCTAACAAATGAAATTAACACACTATTAAAAAGATTGAACTATATAAAAAGATTAGGTTCTTTTCCAAATACATACATTGCTTATAGAATATTATTAACATTATTTGTAACTGTCGCGATCGCTGAAAGAAGCTTTTCAAAATTAAAATTGATTAAATCATATTTTAGATCAACTATGTTACACGATAGATTGAATGAGTTAGCTATATTATTTATTGAGAATAAGATGTTAGAATTACTTGATTATAAAACATTAATAGATAATTTTGCAGCTCAAAAAGTCAGAAAAATTATTAGTCTATATTAACATGGGCCATTGTCTTAATTTTTGCCTAAGGCCTCGAAATTCCTAAATACGGCCCTGCTGAAGCCTGACTTGTTTTGTTATATAGGCTTTTGAAAAAGTTTTGACCTGCTCTATTTAATAAATTGGTCTGGCCTGGCATGAACCTGATGTAGACCGGGTAGTAGGCCCTTGACGAGCGGTCTGACCTGTTCCCACCCCTACTTGCAAACATAAGGAATTATTGGTTTATTCCCACCACACTTGTTTGAGTTAGAAATAATTTATTTAGGCATTCGGTCAAGCCTTACATAAATGATTTGTTGGTACATGGAGAGAAAATAAACGTTAACAAAAATAAATACAAAGAAAAAAGATAGTAAGATGATTTTATAAATTATTTGAGTGGGGGAGATAGAAAAGATAAATAAATTATTCATTTCATGAAAAATAATCTTTTTTTCTTCTATTTTCCCTTTACATTGGAGAAGGGGGAAAATTACACGTGGGATTCATGCATGTTCATTTTTTTTTATTTTCTTTCTTCAAATAAACAAGAATTTATTTTAATCCCTTTTCTCATCTTCTTTTATTTTTTTTATTTCATTTTTTAAACAAACTTGGACTTCATATTTCTTTTCAAGGTTTTGGCTTTAAACGCAATTCTTTCCCGTTGTCTTCTTACAGGTGAGGTTTATCACTTTAACCTTCAAAATCTCAATTTTATACATTGTTTTAATTAATAAATTATGTCAAATTTTGTAAAGTTTTAACACTATTTACTTAAATAATCAAATGGTTGGTTTTTTCATATATTTCAAATGTATATATGACGTTAATCTTGAGACATCTCAATGACATATCAAATAATTTCATATTAACGTAAATTTTTATATGTATGATCTATATGATAGTAACTTTCAATCCAACAGTGGATTACTTGATACAATGATCAGTTAAAAAGTTATCCAGTGGTGTAATAGTTGGTGTAACTTACACCGGTGTAATTTGATCCCTCCATGGTTGGTTTTTTCATATATTTCAAATGTATATATGACGTTAATCTTTAGACATCTCAATGACATATCAAATAATTTCATATTAACGTAAAATTTTATATGTGTGATCTCTATGACAGTAACTTTCAATCCAACGGTGGATTACTTGATACAATGATCCATTAAAAAGTTATCCAGCGGTGTAATACTTGGTGTAACTTACACTGGTGTAATTTGATACTGGTGTAAGTTACACCAAGTATTACACCGCTGATAACTACAAATCAAAAGTGTTATTTAGTAATCCAATCGTTGAATTAGGTTTATTTATCATGGTGATTATTTGTGTCAAATTTCGTAAAGTTTTAACACTATTTACTTAAATAATCAAATGGTTGGTTTTTTCATATATTTCAAATGTATGTATGACGTTAATCTTGAGACATCTCAATGACATATAAAATAATTTCATATTAACGTAAAATTTTATATAATATATATGATAGTAACTTTCAACCCAACGGTGGATTACTTGATACAATGATCCGTTAAAAGTTATCCAGCGGTGTAATACTTGGTGTAACTTACACCGGTGTAATTTGTTCCCTTCTGAGGGATCAAATTATACCGGTGTAAGTTACACCAAGTATTACACCGATGATAACTACAAATCAAAAGTGTTATTTAGTAATTCAACCGTTGAATTATGTTTATTTATCATGGTGATTATTTGTGTCAAATTTCGTAAAATTTTAACACTATTTACTTAAATAATCAAATGGTTGGTGTTTTCATATATTTCAAATATATATATGACCTTAATCTTGAGACATCTCAATGACATATCAAATAATTTCATATTAACGTAAAATTTTATATGTATGATAAGATAGTAACTAATATTAATACTACTACTACTACTTAAATAATAATAATAATAATAATAATAATAATAATAATAATAATAATAATAATAAGTCATTGTTTTTAAAATAAATCATATGACAAATAACAGAATATTTTTTAAGGCATTTTTACTTTGATTGAATGGTTATCATAATATAAATAATATGTTTTTAAAATAAAAAATATTAATTAGAAACGCAATAATTCCATCTCAAATATATCAAAATTATTATTTTCTTAATATTGAATTGATTAGTAAGAGATGGAAATAGAGACAAAATTTTTTAAAAGAAAAATTTGTCTCTACATTCTGTCTCTAGTATTATAATGATCATTGAAATTATTATTTTGAATTCAGAGACGGAATTAGAGACGAAACTTATCAGACACGGAAAATTTTTGTCTCTAAATTTTGTCTCTAAAATGGTTTTAACTATTTAGAGACGGAATATAATCGAGGCGGAAAATTTCGTCTCTAAAAAATAACATTGTTATTCCGTCTCAGTCATAAACAATCTGTCTCTAGTTTCGTCTCTAACAGAGATGAAATTTTACCCGTCTCTAAACTCTGTCGGTAATTGAGACTTTTCTAATAGTGAATTACAGTGATAGTCCTTTAGGTAAGTTGGTTTGTATCTTTATCTTGAAGATCTTTTGGGAAGTGAAATCTGTATTGGATATAGTGGGGAAGGATGGATGGATCTGTAGAGATGGTAAAGGATCAACAGTAATCACAAGAGAATTGGTAGGATAAAGAGAGGTAGTGTTACTGTCTTGGTCTAATGGGGGGTGAGAAGGAAATTGTGGTAGAGTGATGTTTGTGAACTTTGTAGCATTTTTTAGGAAAGGAAAAATAAAATTCTCAAATTGAACATGTCTAGAAAGATGTAATTGTTTTGCATGCATATTATATAACAGATATCCTTTTGTGTCAGGTTTATAGCCAACAAAGATGCATTTTCTAGCTCTATGTTCAAACTTTTTTATGTGTGAGGAAATAGTGGAGGAATAACATAAGAAACCAAAAACCTTTAAATGTGATATATCAAGAATTTTTCCATAAAGAAGCTAATCAGGTGATTTCATGTTTAACATTGAAGAGGGAATCCTATTTATCAAGTGAACAGCATGAGCTACTAAACCCCAAAAGGAAGTAGGAAAATTGCTTTGAAATAGGAGGGTTCTAGCAACATTCAGAATTATTTGATGTCTTCTCTCTACCCTTCCATTTTGTTGGGGGTCTCTACACATGTAGTTTGGTGGAGAATTCCTTGCTTTTGGTAAAAGGATTTCAATAAAAACTCAGTTCCATTATCTGTTCTAACCATTTTAATTTTCTTGTTGAATTGTCTTTTTACCATAGATGAAAAAGATCTAAAAAACTATTCAGTTTGTTCTTTATGTTTAATAAAAATAACCCAGGTATATCTGTTGTAGTCATCTACTATAGTTAGAAAGTATTTGTTTGTTAATAGTCGAAACATTGTAAGGTCCCCAAAGATCCAAGTAAACAAGATAAAAAGGTTGTTAAGCTTTATTAAGACTAAGTTCAAAGGATAATTTCTTTTGTCTTGCTAAATGACATATGTCACATACATGTTTTGTAGTACATTTGTGCATGAAAGGATACAAATAAGTTAGCATATTCATTCTAGAATTTGAAACATGACCTAACCTAAAATGCCACAAAGCACTAACAGGGAAAGTAGTTCCTAAATTCAAATTAGAATGCACTTGGTTGACAACTACTGATGATTTATTTGAAGGTTCTTTGTAGTGATATAATCCATTTACGACTTCAGCAGAATCAATCATCCTCGAATGTGTGAGGTCCTATATTAAGCAAATAATGGGTAAAATGATAAGTGCACAATTCAAGGAAGTGGTCAATTTCGATAAGGAAATCATATTCAAGGAGAACCCAAGCATTACAAAACCTGAGTAAGTGTAAGATGTTCATCAAGGAAAACCCGTCCTGAATGTGTCTATAAATGAATTGCCATTTGGCAATTTGACAGTCACAAAATGTGCTCTTAAAGGCTCTAAATAGGCAAACAAGCATTTTTTTTAGCATATGTGGTCTGTAGCACCTGAATCTAATATCCAAGTGCTAGACTTTGATGTAGACTATAGTTTTACCCGTATCAGGAGTATAAGTGGAAATGGAAGGAGAGGAGTGTGTTTGTGTTATAGTGATAACAACAACCTGATTGTTCCCTGAGGTACTAGCTAGACTTGCTGACTGTATCAAATTCATGAGAGCTTTACACTACTCTGGAGATATTTGTGAAAGGTCATGTGCAAACTTGAAGCTTTCTATTTCAACTTCACTGCCTTCTATCGCATCATACATCAAATTTTTTGTGCTATTGTTGTTCTTATTTTTAAAACTGCTAGGATAATCATGTTTCTTGTAGTAGGTTTCAATGGTATATCCATTCTTTCCACAAAAACTACAAACTTATAGCTACCTTTACCAGAAAAAAAAATCCTCCTTTTCCTCTACCATAAGGCTTCTTTCCTTCAGTTGCATTAATAAAATCTTAACCCTTAGTTTCATTAGTATTAACATTTCATATCCTTCTTTCATGTTTCAATACTAGTGAAAGTGCTTTGTCCACATCAAGAAAAGGCTCCATCATAAGTATTTGTGTTTTAAAAACTTCAAAATCATCATTGAGACCTCTAAAAAACTTCACAATACAATCTTCAATTCTAAATTCTCTTCCATTAGTACTAGAAATACATGCACATTTGTACATATACACTTGGGAAGAGGCCTGAAATTCTCCAATTCATCCCATGGAATAGTTAATTCAGTGAAAAATCGATTAACAGAGTTAGCACCTTGCTTGAGAGACATAAGCTCCTCTTGTAGTTCGAAGATACGAATTCTATTTGTTTGTGAGAATCGAACCTTGAGTAACTTCCTTTCCTTTGATGCTACTTCCAGGTACATCAAGCTCTGTGCAATTGTTGGCTCAACAGAACTCAAGATCCATGAAAGCACTAGGTTGTTACACCTTTCCCACGCATCAAAGCTCGGATTAAGCTCATCTAGCATTGGTAAGCTTCCATTAATGAATTTAAATGTTTTTCGAAACCAATGACCTCTTCATTGCTCTTGACCAATTGTGAAAGTTTTTTGTAGTGAGGAGAGGAAAAACCAGAGATAATGTTGTATTTTCACTTAGATGAATATAGTAAACACAAACCCCAAGGGGTTGGTCGAGTATAGCAAGACAGGGTATCGTATCTGACAGGTCGCAGGTTCGAACCCCTACTCTTCTCCTTGGGGTGAGGTAAAATGTAAGTACCTCTGTAAGTGCTCAAAGAGCCCGGAGGCTTTCCCTGCCTTGGATTGGGTCACCATCCTCTCACCCTAATTTTTTATTACCAAAAAAAATATAGTAAACACTGAGAGGATTGGAGGCTGGATCTGGTGGAGCACAACTCCTCCATTGTTGTTCGAGTTAGAACCTCTAGCCACGCATGGAAGAAGAAAAATACTGAGCTCTTGAACTTCTAGCTCATGATACCATAAAACGAAAGTTTTGCAAGTGGAGAGAAAAGAGAAATCTCATAATTATAATTTCATTGAATTGAGAAGCTATAAATTGTTGCATTTATACTATGAGCTGAGTAAAGAAAGAAAAGCGGGAAAAGAAAAACTAATAACAGAATCTGTTACACAAAATAAAAAGAAAAGCTAATAACAGAATCTGTTACAAAAAATGAACCAAAAAGATATTAGAACAATTGTTGAGTTGACATCAGTTATTTGATTCGAGTCTTTGATGTGGAACTCTTCTAATGGTTATAGAGACTAATTTCAACTTATAAAAGAAGCTGAATTAATTTTACCTTCTTGATTCATTTTATTTTCTTTTTTTACAAGTTCTTCTAAAAAAATTTATCCAAATTAACTTTATATAATATAAAGGGTTTTATACTCACGTAGGTTCAAGATTAAATTCTTTAGCTATTCTGTTATGAAATTTTCATTATCCAAATAATACTTGAAAACAAATAATGAAGTTCAAAATAGAATGTAGTCCCTATTAAGATACCTATTCAATAATCCTTCTGAATGAAAAACTGCAAATAAATACATTTACAAAAAACATGACAATTGCCTAATGATGAAAAAGACAGTAATTTCACTTTATGTATTCCTGTGACTCATTTACATGAAATAATGTTTTAACTCCCATTGCCAACATCATACAGCTTATGCCGTCGAAAAAAACATCATACAGCTTATGGCCTTGGTGAGCATCCATTGAGCAACTAGCTGCATCACAAGATAGAAAGCGATATACCTTGTATCGGCCAACTTTTTAAACAAGAAAATATATCAACAAAAATGATATGGAATGGATGAACTCAATCAAACATCCATCCATGGGGGAAAAAAGCGGCTGCATAGAAAAAACTTTACAAGACTACAAGTGTACATATGTATATAAAAGGGGCTTTGGATGATTTCCTTTTCCTTAAGATGAGTGTCATGTTACGAGACAGAGATAAACAATTTATTCTGTAAGGACCCACCGTTGCCTGTGTAGGATCCACCAGTTTTATAATTAGGTGGTTTGTACCTTCTCATAATTCGCAAGAGGAGATTATCCAGTTCTCGGTTCTTAAGGAAAAAGAGAGATCCAAATTGTATATAACTAGATTAAACTGAGGTATTGGGGAGGCTATTCTCAACCCTGCTCTCGCCCCGTATTTGGCTGGCAGCTTCTCCGGTGACCATATTTTCACCGACCTCACTCTTGCAAAGAGGGCATAATGCATTTATCTTCAACCACTTATCAACACAGTCTTTGTGGAAAAGATGAGAGCAAGGCAATTCTCTCAACTCATCGTTATTTTCATACTTTGCCAGACAGATGCAGCAGGCCTGCAGACATCCACAGAAAGTACCAACATTCCAGTTGTAATCAGCAGACAAGCACAAAAAACAATGAAATTCCTTGTTACAATAAGAAAGTTAAACTGGAAAGCAGGACCTTTTAACATTCTCAATAAGGGATTCCGTAGTGTAACTTAAATAATAGTCTAATTGAACTACAGTACTACACAATCAAACTTTTATGACCTGATGGCATGGATGTTACATTTATGTATGAAATTTTTAAGATACTATGGGTAAACAATGTTTATAACTTATGGCAGCTATCCATTCTTATGAAGCATTGGAGCTACAAAATAATGAATTTAAACAGGCATATATATTGTAACCTACAAGCCTAAAGTTGTTCCTCCATAGCCCAAAGTGACAGACGTTTGATTAGATGTATGCGTTTTTATAATCTTTTTTTTGGTTTAACCACAGGTATCCTCCACGGGAGGCAATCCTGTTCGAGTCGGGATCATCCACATCATGGTGGGGCTAACTCTCCCAGCGGGGATTTTTTCCATCCACAAGACTCGAACCCGAGACCTTGCTTAAGGGGAATCAAGCATGTATCACACGGACCAACCCCCGTTGGTTTTATATAATCTTCTTTTACATAACTGGGTAGTGTAATTAGACAAACAATGGCAGGATGTTACAAGGTTTTAATGAAGAATCCTGAATAAAAAAAGATCAGATTGTACTTACTGCATCTTCTCCAGAGATCACACGCTCTTTTTCAGTTCCTGCAGCCACAATTCCACCTTCAGCAGCAGCTGAGTTGCTTTCACCATTTCGTTTATTTTTCTTCAATTTAAACTTGTAAGTTGGCAGAGCATTAATGGATTCGGAAGTTGCCCCTCTGTTTTGTGTCAGATCCTCTCTAACCCCAAGGATGGAAATTATACAAGGGAGACAACAGCAGATTGTTGAGCAGAGAATGAAGGGCATGGCATAACCAATACAGCTAAATGCAAGAAATACTATACATAACCTGCCAAGCAAAAGGAAGCAGATATAAATTTGGAGCCTCTGAAAAACAAGATTAAAGAGAATATGAGAGACTATACCTGTACAAGTTAGGAGCTTCATCAGCAGATGAATGTCCTCCAAAGATCCATACATTTCCAACAACAAACCATACAGCAAAAAAGCAATCTAAGGTTATTTTGAAGTATTCCACGAGTGTCTTCATTCTGTGTTGCAGGTATGAGCAAAGGCTTAGCAACTTCATAAACTACTTACAAATTATGATGTTTAGAAGTTATAAACATGAAACAAAAAGTAAGGACATAATTGGTGTGGTATTTAGTTTTAAAATTTTTAAAAACTAAAAATAGTTTTCAGTTTTATTACTTCAGTTTTTTGTGGTTTTCAATTTTAAAAAGTTATTGCTGACATTATAATTTCACAGGCACTGCCACTGCGGTTAGGTACCCTCTACCAACTGATACCCTACACCAACACTACCGCCACCCAACACCCTTTGTTACCGCTGCTGCTGCAATGGAGGATGTTGGGTAATGGAGATGGTGGAGAGTTTCAAGCAACAACAATGGTAGTGGAGGGTGTAAGGAGGCAAAGCTATGGTAAAGGATGTTAGGCGGTGGTGATGACGTAGGGTTCTGGGTGGCGGAAGCCATGGTGGTAGGCGATGGCAATGGTGGAGGGTGTTGGCCAATGGTGGTGGTGATAAGAGGGTTTTCAGTAGCGGTGACATTATAATTTCACAGGCACTGCCACTGCGGTTAGGTACCCTCTACCAACTGATACCCTACACCAACACTACCGCCACCCAACACCCTTTGTTACCGCTGCTGCTGCAATGGAGGATGTTGGGTAATGGAGATGGTGGAGAGTTTCAAGCAACAACAATGGTAGTGGAGGGTGTAAGGAGGCAAAGCTATGGTAAAGGATGTTAGGCGGTGGTGATGACGTAGGGTTCTGGGTGGCGGAAGCCATGGTGGTAGGCGATGGCAATGGTGGAGGGTGTTGGCCAATGGTGGTGGTGATAAGAGGGTTTTCAGTAGCGGTGATGGTGACGATGGAGGGTGGTGGTGGTGGAGGTCGGAGGGTGGTGGATGGTGGCGATGATGGAGGGCGTCGGGCGATAGTGGAGGCGGTGGTGATGGAAGGTGCCGAGGGTTCCAAGTGAAAGCGATGGAGGGTATCGTGTGGCTGTGGAGATGGTGGCAGTGACAATAGTGGTCGTAGAGGGTGCCACGCAGAAATTTTGGTATTGTATCAAGCAGCAGGTGGTGGTGAATGGTAGGGGATGCATAATGTTTTTAAAACTAAAGACCATAATCACATCCTTTCATTGTTTTAAAATCTGAGATAAAATGTTTTGCAATTGAGTGAAAGACCATTATCTCTATTTTAGGCCCCATATGGGGTGGTTGGTTGCAAATTTTCAGTTTTTTGTTTTTAAAAAATTTTAATCAAATTTTTACAACTCAAAACTAAAAACTAAGGGGCCGTTTGGGGTGGTTGCTAGTTTTCAGTTTTGGGTTTTCAAAAAATTTCAACAAAGTTTTTACAACTCAAAATTGAAAACTAAAAACCACTTTTTGTGGTTTTCAAAAAGTTGTTTTTAATTTTCAGTTTTCAATTGTAAAAACTTGGATGAATTTTTTCGAAAATTAAAAAACTGAAAACTCGCAACTGCCCCAAACGGAGCCTTTAAGATCTCTTTTTGTAGTTTTGAAAATGTCCACTTTCAAAACCACAAAAAATATGTTTAGTTTTTAGTTTTGGGTCGTAAAACTTGATTTAAATTTTTGAAAACGAAAAACTGAAAAACTTGCAACCACCCCAAAAACATGTTTTGTTTTGAAATTTGCATTTAAAAATCAAAAGCTTGCAACCAACCAAAGGGGCCCAAAAATTTCAAAATTTAATAAAAAAATAGGGAGATTGGAGTAAGGGGAGGACAAGAGAACAAGCATCATAGAGGAAAAAGAATATCTAACTAAAAAAGAGTTAAAGTTAATTTAGTATGCATTAATTAAAAGTTAATTAGAAGTTTCTATTATTGAATATACCACAACTTATATTACACAGGGAAGCAGGCTCGGTGGTTATATATGTCGAGAAGTACTATTTAAAACAAATCATGGAGGCACAAAATTATTACAAAATAACACATTCAGTTATTTTACCTTTTTAAAATAAATAAATATTAAAGTAAAACAAAAATACATCAAGATCAGACGGTTATAACTGGTTCATAAACTCTCATGTGAATGAATCCCTTTCATGGTAATCATCAATGCTGATATATGCTTGAGATAACATTTTATTTACATGTGTGAATGTGTGTCACTGTGTGTGTATCAAACAAACTTTGTATAATTTTAAACACGGATGCACATTGACTTAATATAATTCTAAGGATTAAAGTAGAAATTTAGATACAATTGTACTCACAATATTAAGTTACAAAATTTAATCTACTGAATGCACCAAAAACAGTGATACAATGGAAACCAGGTATCAACAAGATCTTATTTTTATCAACTAGTAATTAGTACAATAAAGGATATTGAAGGATGATTGCAATCACTAATATATAATATATGTTTTACATCCAAACTGAGACAATGATCATTATGAGAATCAAAGCAATTCATCATTCTTATGGTTCAATTTCAATCAGCTTGAAAGGGATGCAACACAAGAGAAAGTGGTTACTAGCCCAAACCAGAGTTGTCAATCTCAGATAGCGGTGCGTAGTGGCAGGGGGCCGCTACGCCTCTATAGCGCCGCTATTGCCGCTATAGTGCCGCTATTTCCCGCTAAACTACCCTGATTTGTATAGCGGCAGGGGGCCGCTACGCCGCTATGGCCCAAACCAAAGCCCCTAGGACTAAAATGTTCAAATTTAATAATATGGACCAGTTTGGATAAACTTCTCTAGAAGGACTTCTGAGAGAAAAAAAAAAGAAGGTAAAATGAATTCAACTTCTCCTATAAGTTGAAATTAGTCTTTTTAACTCAATTTTTTCAAAAGCTCCCCCATTTAACTTCTCCATAAGTAAATAACTTCAACTTATGTTACCTTCTTGATTCATTCTATTTTCGTCTCCCCATAAATCCTTCTAGAGAAGTTTATCCAAACTAGCCCTATATCTTAAGCTCAAATTTCAAATTTCTTATTATATCCTATGCTCTGAACCCAGTTTTTAACAAAGTAAAGAGAACTAAAGAAATATTAAGCTTTATGATAATTCAAAATTTCACACTAGTTCATCCTTATCAATGTTTGATGCAGAGGAACGAAAAAAACCAAGCATAACTTTGGAAGGGCTCTAGCTCCACTCTTTTACTATATGATTCCAAATATTAGATCCAAACTCAGCTAAAATTATGCCCCAAAACCCACCATGCTTCACATGTTGCGAGTATCTTAAGAGAGGGATCACCATATAGAATATCACTTCCAACAAATTAGTTTCACATGTATCCTGAGACTTTTGGATAAGATCTAAAGAAGTAATATACTCAGATTTTTAAGAAAATCTCATGAGATAAAAAGGTACTGTCTGGTACCAACATACACAACATGGAGTCCTAATTCCATAAGTGGCTCTGATCACCTATCACTCTAATTTGGTGCTTTCAGCTTGGTATAGCCAGTGCAAGGTAGTGTTCCTTATGAAACAGGAATGGCCAGTCAGCCAATTCTACATATTCCTTCACTAACAAGATAACTGCATTAGGTACTTCTGTTTTTTCTACCATGGCCATGGCCTTCATGGTGCTAATAACAGGATGGTTGCTAGAAAGACTGCTCCTGACTGCTTGATGGCTGTCAGTATGAAATGCAATCAAAACATTTTTCTATATCTAGAAAGTTATCTGAAAAGATACTTTTTCATGGGTGTTAATTCACCCTTTAAGTTGATGTGGTCGTTACATGACTTTGCCGGGGTGTTGCCTTAAGAGTTTAGTTGGATTTCCTTCTTGGGCCTTTCATGGTATGTAATTTTAAGTAACCATTACCACCTATGAGAGCAGGATAGGCTATTGAACAGTCCAAAATAAAAAACAGGGGGAGGAAAATATATACTATACATATTACATTGGTGAAGGCCATGAATAGAGATGGTATTAACGAACTGATAATTTGATTCAGACAGGTCAAGCAAAAATTCAACTATTTCCAACTCAAGATAAATAAGAGTCACCACTCACCAAGATGATGAAGAAATAAGGGGAAGACAAATATGGGGCTCAAAAGTTGTGACCAAAAGCAATTTACAGCATTCCTTTCAGTTCTTGTGGATAAAAGAGTTATAATTAGATAATTAAAGAAAATAAGTAGAAAATGAGAAAATAACGTATCCTCCTAAAAGAATCCAAAATTCCACAAAAACGTGAACAAGAAGAAAGGCACATCACCTAGGCAAAGCTCGACTGCTAGCCACAAACATTTGAAGACCTACCTTTTCCTTTAGAGCAAGATGTAGTAAGTAGTTGAAATGGCATCTAAAATCATGCACTTCAAACTTAAAATATATTATTTTTCTTTTTTTAGAAAATGAAAAGGTGTGATTCTAACATTTATACTGTGTTTGGAACAGCAGAAAATGGAGGATGTAAAATGGAAGAACGGATTTTGGCATGAAAATGCAATTCTCACTCATTTGGTTACTGCATGAAAACAAAGGGGAGAGAAGATTTCACATGGGACACACGGATAAAAGTTTACTTCGCATCCCAGCACAGAAAACATGTGGGGAGAGATGGTTTTATATAAAAAAGACCAAACTATCCCATTTTTGTTGCTTTTGAACCAGTATCAAACCTTACTGTTTGAAAGCTATTCACGGGGGCAATTATTTTTGTTTGTTATGACTTCTTTGAAAAGCCTAGCTTGTTGCTGGAGTGGCTGACTTGTTTTTTATCTCCTTTTTAATAGAATGTTCAATGAGTTATTCAAAATAATATACTATGAGAATTTCTTTTAAAAAGGGTAAAATGGTAATTTTTTGTCACAACAATTTTTTCCTCTCACTTTCCATTCTCTTTTCTCTCCTTTTCTCCTAATTCAAACAACTTAAAAATCCACTGTTTTCTCTTTATTTTCATTTACCTCCATTTTCACTCCACTCCAAACAAAGCCTGAGTAAAAAAACATTTAATAACAATGGCAACTAATTCATTACCTTCTGCTCATCAATACTGAATCTTGATTGCTTCTGGAGGAAGCAGCAGCCTGACCATTGTCTCCCCCGTTAGTTCTGGAACTGGAAAGAAGTATCCCTGAAGGATCATTAATCCGTGGAGATGTTTGACGTGATTGAGAAGAATCTTGCTCTCGCATATGGTTATGGTGATAATATCGCCAATAAAGAAGAGGGAGGGTAGCAGCACATCCAGAAGCATAACCCACTATCCATTGAAACAACGGGGTACGCGGATGCTCATGCCTTGACAATGACAAAACAGCGATAGATGCAACAATCTGGCCAACTAAGAGGACTAGCTCAATAGATATCCATAACCCAGAATGCACAGGACTTCTATTCCGACGAGAGTCCCCACGTCTTATGAATGAAGAATTCCTACTATTCAATCCATTAGATACACCAGAGGTTGAAACTGAAGGCTGACTGACAGACAACCGCACAATATTTATTCTTTCTTCATGCTGTGACGCATCTATACCATTAATATGTCTATCACGGGGTGGGGTGGACGTAGAAGCATCTGGGCTCCCGGCTATTTCTATAATATGCTGACTGCCGCTGAAGCTCCCGGGCCGCTCCATCAACAACCAGGGACTGTGTTTGGACCTTCAAGATACAGTTTTGGTGAGACAACATCCAACTCTATCACCAACACAAACTGATTGTCTAGGACACATCGAATAGAACAAAACACACACACATATATCACCTTTAAATACAAATTCCTGAGGTGTGACCGAAAACAAATGCTTCTGCTTGCACTAGCAAAACCAGTCTACTTACTTGGCACCACATGCGGCAAAATCAGCTACTTCTATTGGCACTGGCAATCTGTTAAGAAGCAATATTTTACTTCCAAAATCATACATAGTTGCCATCTTTCACTACATACATATATACTAACGATTTTAAAAACGATTAGTGTTGCCAGTGCACAGAAACAAACTTGTTTGATACCATAACTAGAAGGAAAAGAAAATCATAATAAAAACAACATAAAGCATATGGTTGCTTACAAAACGAGAAAGGAACATTGCCTAATTTAATTTTTTGACATGACTTAAATCCAGCAGAACAAGAAAATAATTTCACTATCGGATGAAAAAATAAAATAAAATAAAATTCGAACATGTAATTTCTTTCCACAGAATATCACTGTGTGATTTGCATCATCGCGTGCGTGTTTTTTTCTTTAAATTTAGAGATGAATTAATCGAAATTCAGCGAAAAGGGAGCGTACCTGAGGGGAATAACGAAAGAAACCGCGTGAACAGGGTGCTCGAGCGAATCAACGAAACGATAGTGAAAATTAAAGATAAGTGAAGTCGTAGCGTTGACTCAGAGAATCGCGAGGGAAGGGGAAGCTCAACGACAACAAGGAGACGGAATCGGATAGAGAAACGGCATGGGGAGGTGCACAGAGGGAGAGGGAGAGGGAGCAAAGAGCGATTGTGAGCGAAACGACAGAGGAAAGAGGAAACGGCGCCGTATGGGGCTTGTGAGAAGATGGTGACGGAGGGAAAGAGGAACGGTAGTCACAATCACAATGCTGTCAAGCACACACCTCCGTTGCTTCATTCGCGGTGTTACCTCCCAGTATCTTTTTTCTTTCTTTTTTCCTTTTTAAATTTTACGGTGTCTTGTCTTTTTTCTTCTTTCAATTTAAGTCACCCCAAGTTTTAGGCTTTGACTAGGGTCCAAGCTGGACTTGTCCCACCGCCATTATGAGCCGTTAGATTTGGAATATTTGAAATGGGTGATCATGATTTGACACTGATTTCCTCTTGGACTTATATTTTTATATTTTCAAAAGGGTTATGCTAACGAGTGTCTTTGCCCTAAGGACACTGGTTAAGAATCAATAAAAAGAAGACTTTTATTGGAAATCATGACAATGATTGCATCTGTAACATTAAATGTTACACACTCCAATAAAAATTTTCTACTTTTAGTTTCTTAACCAATGCCCTTTAGACACTTCTTAGCATTCTTTTTACAAAATATCCCTCCCGTGACCGTGTATTGCAAATGTGCCTCTCATTTGTTTAATTTTATAGATTGTGTTTTAAGTGCAGTTTCCTTTTAGGGAAATTCTATGGTACCCTCTAGTGAGAGAGGGTTTTGGTACCTTCTTTGATCATTTAGTGAATTTTTCTCAACTTTTTTAAATGATCTTAGTATTTTTATACTTATAGGACAATATTTAACTATTAGAATTTGTATTTTTAATTTTTGAAAAGACTTTTTGACCCCCTGTAACCATTATAATGTATTTTTTATTGTATTCCCTAATTTTTTCACATTCTCATTTGCAATACACATGTGTCTCATTTAAAATCTACTTTATGTCTTCGAAATAATTTAGGACGGAGTACATAACTTGTTTCTATGTAGTTTTGGCTTATTCAATAAAAAAAATGACAAGAAGGTACCAAAACCCTCTCTGACGGGAGGGTATCAAATTGCGACCCTTTATTTTATTCTCTACGGATAATTGTACTTTACAACTAGGCTCACTGGTATTTATATCTACTAGTCGTGTACCCGTGTCATGCACGGGACATTTTATCGTATTAGACATACAATAATATTTTGACAAAAAAACATACAATAATTTTTTAATAAATAAAATTAATAATATATGAAAGTTAAAAATTACATTTTAACGTGATGGATATACCCACAATGGGTACTCGCATATTTATTAAATGGGAGGGGACAGATATTATATTACTCGTCATGCGGGTACCCATTATTTCATTAAAATATATTTTCTATTAAATATATTAAAATATTAAAATATTGAAATTTTTATTATTAAATGATGATATAAAAATTATTTTTTGTTATTTTATAATGATATTTTTAATATATTAACACGTAATAATATTATATAATATGAATATTATATGATATTATGATATATTATATTACATTTCCTTTTTTCCTTTTTATAAAGTTTGAATTTTTAAATATTAATGTGTACTCGTGGATATTCGTTACCCTCATGGATACTCGTTAATCTTAGCAACTTTGCCCCGTTGACAGTCCTAACAATATATCCTAACAAACTCAAGCTACTTCCATTTCCCCTTTATTAATTCCACCCGAACATGTAATTTTTTTATATTGTTTGTGTATATCTGCTAAATCCTATTTTAAATTATATTTATAAAAGAAGTTAAAAATTATAGTAACATTTAAAATTATTTTAATTTATTTATTACATAATATTTTCCGAAAAATGATTATTTAAACATTCTAAAAGTTTCAAAAATACATTTTTAAAAAAGGAACTATTATTCTTTTTGTAGTTTGTCAAAGAATTTTGTATATATTACATTTTTAATGGGATAACCAACTCTTTTTAAAGGTTGATAACTATTTGTCCTATAATTGCTTTGTGATACCCTTCTACCCCAGCTCTTATACAATTAATAAGTCGAAATATTTTTCAAAAGCAGTATCCCTCAACGGGTAAAAAGGTTCACATATCTCTTCATTTAAAACCTCATTCATTGTAAAACAACTTAATTAAAATAAAAGTAGAACTCAAAGGTTTTCAAACTACACAAGCAGCGGAATCTCCAAATTATCAATAATTAAAATATCCTACTCGCCATGTAAGGCATTTAAAAGTTTTTACGAGATCCTTCCTAACTAGAAACATAAAGAAAAGAACCCTCAATAATATGCCATGATGTCACATGTACCAGAGCAATACTCCCTTTACTCAAAACTCGACACCAGTCGTGTCATCATCAATACCTGTAAAAATATCCACAGTATAACAGTGAGGAAAAGAATACTACTCATACATACACATAGGATACTACCCTATCCTCGCCCTCATGTAAACAACATCATCATATAACTCATTCTATTAACAAATATATAACATAGTCATCATCATCATATACACCAACAACATCAATAATACCACAATCATCATAATCATGTTATCATCAAAATCATCATTATCATCAATCATCATCAATATCATCATACTCATCATTATTTTCATTATCATTATCATCATATCATCATACTCATCATTATCTTTATCATCATATCATCATACTCATCATTATCATACTCATCACAATCATCAATATCATCATTTCATCATAATCATCATCACCATCATGCACCTCTCTGGGTTGTACTTCACCCACTCTAGGCTTGTACACCTCAGGTACCATATTCAATTACATAATCAATACTCACCTCCCTCAGTTACACTCAGGTACCATAATCACCAACACAATCAATACTCACTCCCTGAGTTACACTCAGGTACCATAATCACCAACATAATCAATACTCACCTCCCTAAGTTACACTCAGGTACCATAATCACCAACACAATCAATACTCACTCCCTGAGTTACACTCAGGTACCATGATCACCAACATAATCAATACTCACCTCCCTGAGTTACACTCAGGTACCATGATCACCAACATAATCAATACTCACCTCCCTGAGTTACACTCAGGTACCATAATCCCCTCCCCGAGTTAGACTCAGGTACTACATTCACCTCCCCGAGCTACACCTCACCCCTCACTGGGCTTATGTATCTCAAGTACAATCACCTCCCTGAGCTACACCCCACCCCTCACTGGGCTTGTGTATCTCAAGTACAATCACCTCCCTGAGCTACACCCCACCCTTTAATGGGCTTGTGTATCTCAAGTACAATCACCTCCTTGAGCTACACCCCACCCTTCACTGGGCTTGTGTATCTCAAGTACAATCACCTCCCTGAGCTACACCCCACCCCTCACTGGGCTTGTGTATCTCAAGAACAATCGCTCCTAGGTTGCACCCCCTCCATGGGCCCGTGCATCGAACGCCCTATCTTGATCCCCTGAGTTGTACCCCCTCTATGGGCACGCACAACCCAGTTCACCTCTCGAATTGTACCCCCTCTATGGGCCCGCACAATTCAGGTCTCATCACACATGCTCAAGGCATCTCTCTTAAGTTGTACCCTCTCTATGGGCCCGCACAACTCAAGTAACATCATCATTTATTATATCGCATGTTCACCAACCACATGAATTCCAAATAACATCAATTACATAGAATATTAACCAACCATATGAATTCCAAATAACATCAATTACATAGCATATTAACCAACCATAGGCAGTCCAAATAACATCAATTACATAGCGTATTAACCAACCATATGCATTCCAAATAACATCAATTACATAGCATATTAACCAACCATATGCATTCCAAATAACATCAATTACATAACATATTAACCAACCATATGCATTCCAAATAACATCAATTACATAGCATATTAACCAACCACATGCATTCCAAATAACATCAATTACATAGCATATTAACCAACCATATGCATTCCAAATAACATCAATTACATAGCATGCTCACCAATCAATATGCACACCCAATCATCATCAATCACATGGCATATTCACCAATCAATATGCACACCAAATCATCATCAACACCATAATCATAATAAAGCATTATCATACAACATCAATCATCATCAAGCACTTAGGATCTCAAAATTGGATTGAACTGCTCTGATACCAAAATGTAACGCCCTAATTTCTAAACTCAGAAATAATGCCCGTTGGAGACACTATCCCTGAAGTTCTTGAAATCATTTCGTTAAATTTTCGATATCGTCATACATTCGCTCAAACTTTCCAACGATTAGCTTAAGCAATTACAATACAACATCAAAATCCTTAAATAAGAGTGAATCTTACTTAAACTTAGGGAAGAATCCACACTTGGAGAAGTGTGATTCAATGAACTCATACCGGAAATCTGGCAAAGTCTCCCCTAAAACCGGATAATTACCAAATTCAGCTGTCGACAGGGTGTCAAAAGAGCATTAAAGCTCTAATTGATACTCTAAGATATTTCTGTAAATAATTCTGATTGTATAGTTATTTTATTTCCTTTCTTGATTTATTCTGTTCCCTAATTTAAGATACAAATTTCCTTATTTTTTGTCAATCACTCAATGTAATTCCCTCTATAAAACAGAGGAACTCCTGTACAGTTTGATATCAATAATATTTGATACATTTCAACTTGGTATCAAAGCTAGTCTCTGCGCCTCTGATTTATAGCCATGGCTGACAGTTCCTCAGCCACCAACGATAATCAGAAAAAGGAGAATGCCACTCTGAAAGACTCGCAACCTCCAAAACAGGAACAGAGAGTCCTTTTTGGCGATTCCCATTCTGTCCAAATCACCTCTTTACGACTCAATGGGTCAAACTATCTTCGGTGGTCACAATCTGTGCAGATGTATATCTGTGGCAGAGGAAAGCTTGGATATCTCACTGGTGAGCGACTCGAGCCAGACATCACCGATCCACAACATGTTGTGTGGGATGCTGAAAACTCCATGGTGATGACATGGCTGGTAAACTCTATGGAGGAAGACATCAGTAGCAATTATATGTGCTATTCCACAGCCAAGGAATTGTGGGACAGTGTCACTGAAATGTATTCTGATCTGAGTAATAAATCTCAGATTTATGAACTCACCTTACAAGCTAGAGAAATTCGGCAGGGAGGCGACAACGTGACAAGATACTTCCACTCCTTGAAGCGGGTATGGCAGGATCTTGATCTCTTCAACACTTACAAGTGGAGGTCTACTGAGGATGCTAAACACCATCAGAAAACAGTGGAAGAAGGAAGAATATTTCAATTTCTTGCAGGTCTTAATGAGGAGCTAGATGAAGTTCGTGGAAGAATCATTGGGAGAGCAACCTTACCTTCACTAGGTGAGGTTTTTACAGAAGTTAGAAGAGAGGAAACTCGCAGAAATGTGATGATGGGTAAAACCAAAGTTGACCCAACTCCTCCCGAGACCAATGCACTTGTTGTAGAAACTGCTGCCTTTAAGAGTTCAACCAACCAGAAGAACTCCTCAAATCTCTGGTGTGACCACTGTAATAAACCACGTCACACCTGAGAAACTTGCTGGAAAATTCATGGGAGACCAGCACATATAAAAGGCAGCAAATCAGGTCCTAAAGCACCTAGACCTTTTCCCTACAGCTCATGAGGCAGAAAAGACCTCTTTGAGCAAGGAACAAGTCGAGCAGCTGATAAGGTTGTTAAATTCTAGTTCTTTATCCGGTACTCCTAGTGGTTCTTTGGCACAAACAGGTAATTTTAGTATCTCCAACTCCCTTAATTGCACATCAAATATATGTGTACCATGGATCATTGATTCAGGTGCTTCTGACCACATGACCAGCCTTTCTTCTTTATTTAAAACTTATACTCCTTGTTCTGGAAATGAAAAAAATCAGAATTGCAGATGGTAGTTTTTCATCAATTGCAGGAAAAGGGAGGATTACCTTATCTAAACACATTGATTTAAAAAATGTTCTACATGTACCAAAACTTTCCTGTAATCTTCTCTCTGTTAGTAAAATCTGCAAGGACTCCAATTGCAATGTGGATTTCTTTGACACTCATTGTATTTTTCAGGACCAGACTTTGGGGAAGATGATTGGCAGTGCTAAGATGATGGATGGACTCTACTACTTTGAGGGTGCTTTCGAGAATAAAATAGCTCGGGGTCTTAGTGGTATAAGTTCTACCCCTGTGAGGGACCAAATAATGCTCTGGCATAATAGATTAGGACACCCTAATTTTCAATACCTAAAGCATTTGTTTCCAAATTTATTAAAAAATGTTGATTGTTCTTCTTTTGAATGTGAAAGTTGTGTTCTTGCTAAAAGCCACAGAGCACCTTATTCCTCTCAACCTTATCATGCATCTAAACCTTTTCATCTAATCCATAATGATGTTTGGGGTCCATAAAAAATTACAACCCAATTTGGGAAAAGGTGGTTTGTAACTTTTATTGATGATCACATCTGTCTGTGTTGGATCTACCTTATGCATGAAAAATTTGAAGTTCCTAATATATTTAAATGTTTTTCACAAATGGTAGAAACACAATTTGACACAAAAATCTCCATTTTGAGAAGTGACAATGGCACTGAATATTTTAATAAAAATCTGAATGAATATATCCAAACTAAAGGTATTCAGCATCAATCGACATGCCCAAATACTCCTCAACATAATGGCACAGCTGAAAGGAAAAATAAACATCTCCTTGAAGTAGCTCGTGCCATTATGTTTGAAAACAATGTTCCAAAATATTTGTGGGGGGATGCTGTCCTAACAGCAGCTTATCTTATAAATAGAATGCCCACCCGTGTGTTAAATTATCACACACCATTGGACATGTTCAAAACTTTTTTTCCAACATGTCGATTGCATACTGATCTACCTTTAAAAGTGTTTGGTTGTACTGTTTTTATGCATACACCCTCTATCTCTCGGTCTAAACTTGACCCAAGGGCAGAAAAATACATTTTCATTGGATATTCTCCAAACCAAAAGGGTTATAGATGTTTCAATCCTACCACAAAGAAGCTTCATGTTAGCATGGATGTTACATTCTTGGAACATCAACCTTTTTCCAAAAAAAATTCCCTTCAGGGGGAGAATATGAATGAAGACAATTTTTTGCATGAACCATTGCCCACTCCTGTTTTAGAAATAGAGGATATAGATTTAGTTGATCAAACAAATGAATATAACAAGGATGAACGTGTGGGAACAAGTCCTGAAAGTGATATGGGAAACCTTGTGCCAAACTTAGATGGAGCCCAAACAGGGAAAGAAATACCACAATCAAAACAGGAGCTTCATGTTTATACTCGAAAATGTCCTAAAAGGATCAGAAACCAACCCATCATCTTTGCACTTGACCAACCAGAAATTCCAGAAGGTCGTCCTGCAGAAATACCACAAGAACTTCCAGGTAATTCTGAAATTCTCACTTCTAATACTGATTTGCCCATAGCTATCAGGAAAGGAATCAGAACTTGCACAAAAAAAATCACCCAAAACCAGCACAAACCATCCCATTTCCAAATATGTTTCCTACCAAAACCTTTCCCAAAATCATCAAGCCTTTACCTCTAAAATTACAAATTTGTTTGTGCCTAGAAACATTGAGGAAGCACTAGATGATCCCAACTGGAAATTAGCAGTCTTAGAGGAGTTGAATGCTCTTAAGAGGAATGAGACTTGGGAGATTGTAGACTTGTCGCATGATAAAAAATAGGTAGGGTGTAAGTGGGTCTTTAACATTAAATGCAATGCTGATGGAAGTGTAGAAAGGTATAAGGCTAGATTGGTAGCAAAGGGATTCACTCAAACTTATGGAGTGGATTATCAGGAGACTTTTGCTCCAGTTGCTAAACTTAACTCTGTACGGATTCTTCTATCCCTTGTTGCCAATTTCAACTGGCTATTACACCAATTAGATGTAAAGAATGCATTTTTGAATGGGGAACTAGAGGAAGAAGTATTTATGAGTCTTCCCCTAGATTTGGGGAAGAATTTGGAAGAAATAAGGTATGTAGACTAAAGAAGTCACTATATGGGCTGAAGCAATCTCCAAGAGCATGGTTTGTGCGGTTCGAAACTGTGGTAAAAGGACTTGGTTATATCCAAAGCCAAGCTGATCACACGTTGTTCTATAAACATTCAGCAAATAATAAGATTGCTATCTTGATTGTATGTGTGGATGATATTATCTTGACAGGTGATGATAGCTTGGAGCTCAAAAATTTGAAGGAGGGACTTGCCAAGGTCTTTGAAATCAAGGAACTTGGCCCTTTAAAATACCTCCTTGGAATTGAATTTGCAAGGTCTAAGGAAGGTATTTTTATGAACCAGCGAAAGTATATTCTAGATCTTTTAAAAGAAACAGGAATGCTTGGATGCAAAGCTGTTGAAACACCCATGGAGCCAAACATAAAATTACACTCTGCTGAAACTGAAGATATGGTGGACAAAGGAAGGTATCAGCGACTGGTGGGAAGGCTAATATATCTATCTCACACACATCCAGACATAGCCTTTGCTGTTAGCACGGTAAGCCAGTTTATGCATGCACCAGGACCAGAACACTTGGAGGCAGTTTTCAGGATCCTAAGATACTTGAAGGGATCACCTGGTAAGGGACTACTCTATAAAAATCGGGGACACCTTCAGGTAGAAGCCTACACTGATGCAGACTGGGCTGGAGGTGTGACAGACCGAAGATCAACATCGGGCTATTGTACCTTTGTTGGAGGAAATTTGGTCAGTTGGAGAAGCAAAAAACAAAGTGTTGTAGCAAGGAGCAGTGCAGAAGCTGAATTTAGAGCAGTGGCTCATGGAATTTGTGAGGCATTGTGGGTGGAAAAGCTTCTGCAAGAATTGAAGGTTTATGATTCCCCACCAATAAAGTTGTATTGTGACAACAAGTCTGCAATATCTATTGCGCATAACCCTGTTCTACATGACAGGACCAAGCACGTGGAAGTTGACAAACACTTCATCAAGAAAAAGATAGAAAGGGGACAGATCTGTATCACTTATGTTCCCACTACAGAACAATCAGCAGACATCCTAACCAAAGGACTACCCAAGAAATCCTTTGACAACATAACCAGCAAGCTGTCGATGGAGGATATTTTCAAGCCAGCTTGAGGGGGAGTGTCGACAGGGTGTCAAAAGAGCATTAAAGCTCTAATTGATACTCTAAGATATTTCTGTAAATATTTCTGATTGTATAGTTATTTTATTTCCTTTCTTGATTTATTCTGTTCCCTAATTTAAGATACAGATTTCCTTATTTTTTGTCAATCACTCAATGTAATTCCCTCTATAAAACAGAGGAACTCTTGTACAGTTTGATATCAATAATATTTGATACATTTCAACTTCAGCTTAACCTGAAAATCAGCAAAACCAGCACATTCCAATATCATAACTATCATAGCATTAAAACTAAGCCTCAGTGGCCAACTCAGAAATAAATATACCTATATAATTTACATTAATACACCTCAGCAAATAACTGATTAAGCAATATACAAATACTTTGGGAAACTACTTCTATTAAACTAATCTTCCAGCTGAACTAAGACTCAGCTCCACCCTCACCGGAAGTATCTGCATCACTAAGATATATCCCCGAAACGTGGGGTGAGATAATAATCCCAGTGAATACAACCACATGCATGAATGCAAGAAGCATATATCAATGACAAATAACAATTAAACAAACTGCTTAGAACATAATTCAAGTAAACGGATAGGTGAGACATACGGTGTGGGGAAAGTTAATTACTGACTAAATGTAACCATCATCATGATCATAACTAAAAACAAGTAAATGCACTAATGATGCAACTCACTGCTGTGCCCAGCAGGCATGAACTTATCACTTAAACTGGAGTTAGAACTGAGCTCAGACTATGAGAAACGTCTTTCCCGGGGACGTATCCCACCCATTACTGGACCGAAGTCAAGTTTTCACATAATTATTTAGTTTTCTTAACTCACAGCGCAAAGGCCGGCTTGAATTAACTCACGGTCGAAACCAGTAAACATAAATCGATAGTTAAACCAGAATTTCGAACATTTCGAGTGTTTCGAGACTTTCGCAAGTTTCGTAACTTTCGTAACTTTGAAATTCAATAGCTTTACAATCGATCCAAGCATAATCTAATCAAACTCATTGCAAACGTCATAATTCTATCCATTTTAATCTCATAGAAAGGGAAACAAAGGGTGGGGTGCATACATAGAGCATTTCGTAATCTCGCTACTTTCGTAAGTTTCGCTATCCTAAGGTTTTCAACGAAAATCACCGATCAAACGACTCAATCATACACCACAATCAACAATCTAGCTACAATATACATATAGAAAGGGAATCAAGATAGTAGGGTTCATATAATGGGGAGAAATCAAAATCAAGGAAAAGTGAGAATGTGTGAGTTATACTCACCAAATCTTAGAAATTCAAGAGGAGAAAGAGGAGTTGAAGCGATCCAATTGATGATCCTTGCTTCGATTCCCTTTCTAATCTCCAATTTGAGTTCCCTCTCTCTAAGCTCACTCTTTCTCTCTCTAGGTCGCGTGGAAGGAGAAGAAGAAAAATAGAATTTTCAGATTTTGCATGTCCGGGTATTTATACTGGACAGCTGGTAATCGATTACAGTCGTGCTGTAATCGATTACCAGAGGTAGAATTTACACTGGAAAACGTTTCTGGTAATCTGGTAATCGATTACAACCCTTGATAATCGATTACCAAAAACTCAGCTCTCAGGTAATCGATTACCACCCTGTGAGTAATTGATTACACAAAACCAGCTCTCGGGTAATCGATTACAAAATCTCTGTAATCAATTACCAAAAACTCAACTCTCAGGTAATCGATTACAGCCTGTGAGTAATCAATTACCTAAAAACTAGCTCTCGGGTAATCGATTACAGACTCCTTGTAATCGATTACCAGAACTCAATTTTCTCAATTTCTCTTAAGTTAAAACATAACTTGGTTTGGGATAGGGTTTTAACCTATAGTTCCTTAATTTTCCTCTTTTTACTTACTAATACTAAATTCTCTTGTATGCAATCTAATAAATTATTTAAGTTCCTAAATCGATTACAGACTCCACAGTATAACGGTAAGGAAAAGAATACTACTCATACATACACATAGGAGACTACCCTATCCCCACCCTCATGTAAACAACATCATCATATAACTCATTCTATTAACAAATATATAACATAGTCATCATCATCATATACACCAGCAATATCAATAATACCACAATCATCATAATCATATTATCATCAACATCATCATTATCATCAATCATTATCATACTCATCATAACCATCAATATCATCATACTCATCATTTTTATCATTATCATCATACTCATCATTATCTTTATCATCATATCATCATACTCATCATTATCATTATCACCATACTCATCACAATCATCAATATCATCATTTCATCATAATCATCATATCATCATCACCATCATGCACCTCCCTGGGTTGTACTTCACCCACTCTAGGCTTGTACACCTCATGTACCATATTCAATTACATAATCAATACTCACATCCCTCAGTTACACTCAGGTACCATAATCACCAACACAATCAATACTCACTCCCTGAGTTACACTCAGGTACCATAATCACCAACACAATCAATACTCACTCCCTGAGTTACACTCAGGTACCATAATCACCAACATAATCAATACTCACCTCCCTGAGTTACACTCAGGTACCATAATCACCAACACAATCAATATTCACTCCCTGATTTACACTCAGGTATCATGATCACCAACATAATCAATACTCACCTCCCTGAGTTACACTCAGGTACCATGATCACCAACATAATCAATACTCACCTCCCTGAGTTACACTCAGGTACCATAATCCCCTCCCCGAGTTAGACTCAGGTACTACATTCACCACCCCGAGCTACACCCCACCCCTCACTGGGCTTGTGTATCTCAAGTACAATCACCTCCCTGAGCTACACCCCACCCCTCACTGGGCTTGTGTATCTCAAGTACAATCACCTCCCTGAGTTACACTCCACCCCTCACTGGGCTTGTGTATCTCAAGTACAATCACCTCCCTAAGCTAC
This sequence comes from Sesbania bispinosa, assembly GCA_026901365.1. Lineage (NCBI taxonomy): Eukaryota > Viridiplantae > Streptophyta > Magnoliopsida > Fabales > Fabaceae > Sesbania > Sesbania bispinosa. Next base: position 649,605 of record QLOH01000019.1, read on the forward strand.
ACCCCACCCTTCACTGGGCTTGTGTATCTCAAGTACAATCACCTCCCTAAGCTACACCCCACCCCTCACTCGGCTTATGTATCTCAAGTACAATCGCTCCTAGGTTGCACCCCCTCCATGGGCCCGTTCATCGAACGCCCCATCTTGATCCCCTGAGTTGTACCCCCTCTATGGGCACGCACAACCCACTTCACCTCTCAAATTGTACCCCCTCTATGGGCCCGCACAACTCAGGTCTCATCACACATGCTCAAGGCATCTCTCTTAAGTTGTACCCCCCTCTATGGGCCCGCAAAACTCAAGTAACATCATCATTTATTATATCGCATGCTCACCAACCACATGCATTCCAAATAACATCAATTACATAGCATGTTCACCAACCACATGCATTCCAAATAACACCAAATACATAGCATGTTCACCAACCACATGCATTCCAAATAACACCAAATACATAGCATATTAACCAACCGCATGCATTCCAAATAACATCAATTACATAGCATATTAACCAACCATATGCATTAAAATAACATCAATTACATAGCATATTAACCAACCATATGCATTCCAAATAACATCAATTACATAGCATATTAACCAACCATATGCATTCCAAATAACATCAATTACATAGCATATTAACCAACCATATGCATTCCAAATAACATCAATTACATAGCATGTTCACCAACCATATGCATTCCAAATAACATCAATTACATAGCATGTTCACCAACTATATGCATTCCAAATAACATCAATTACATAGCATGTTCACCAACCACATGCATTCCAAATAACACCAATTACATAGCATATTAACTCCAATAACATCAATTACATAGCATATTAACCAACCAGATGCATTCCAAATAACATCAATTACATAGCATATTAACCAACCATATGCATTCCAAATAACATCAACTACATAGCATATTAACCAACCATATGCATTCCAAATAACATCAATTACATAGCATATTAACCAACCATATGCATTCCAAATAACATCAATTACATAGCATATTAACCAACCATATGCATTCCAAATAACATCAATTACATAGCATGTTCACCAATCAATATGCACACCCAATCATCATCAATCACATGGCATATTCACCAATCAATATGCACACCAAATCATCATCAATCACATGGCATATTCACCAATCAATATGCACACCAAATCATCATCAACATCATTAATCATCAACACCATAATCATAATAAAGCATTATCATACAACATCAATCATCATCAAGCACTTAGGATCTCAAAATTCACTCTGGTAATCGATTACCAACCTCTAGTAATCGATTACCTGCAAACAAGGTCTCTGGTAATCGATTACAACCACCTTGTAATCGATTACCTGCAACCAAACACTCTGGTACTCGATTACCAAACTTCTGTAATCGATTACCTATACACCAACTCTCTGGTAATCGATTACAGCATCTCTGTAATCGATTACCTGCGAGCAAACAGCCCTCCTGGTTTCCCAGAACCCTCTAGTAATCGATTACCACTCCTGGTAATCAATTACCCGCGACGCAGATCGCAGTTCTTGCGATCTCCACCAATTCCAAACCTTCTCTATTCAATCTCTAATCAATCCTTTTCATCAAAACATCATTTATATACGTTTATATTCATCAAACCCCACCAAAATCTTTAACAGTTTTACAAGGTTTTCCCATCAAAACCCCAATTCATTAGTCCCTTATTAATCCCCTTTTCACTATTCATATTATTCTCATTCAATCTCCTCAAGATTCATCAAGAATCATACAAACAATCATCAATTTACGATTTTCATCATCCATACTCAATACATCAATTATTAATACGAATTAAAGTCTTAGGTTACTACCCAAGCATCCCCCACATGCATATATAAGCAACACCCTCTCCCCCACCGTACCTTATTGAAGATCGATCAATCAGCAGGGAAGGTTCTTTCTTGGTTCTTGATGATCAAGCTCCAGCAATATCTCCTTGAGACGTTGTTTCTCCCCTCCTTGGCGTTTCGCTCTCTGACGTTTTTACGAATAAGGATTAGGGTGAACAGATAACCCCTCCTTACTAGAATGCCTAATTGGGTTTGGGCCCACTCTCAACCCCCTCATCTTCTTTTTAAAATGAAGTAGTTTTATTAATAAAATTATTAATAGTGTTAACACTATTATTTATTCCTCTTATTTAATTAATTAATATTATTAAAAATAATAATACTATTATTTCGTCCTTTTCTTTTATTTATAAAATTTGGGATGTTACATGCTCCCCCTAACCCATTTATCTAACTGAAAATATGTCTCACCGTCATTTTCAATCATACGATCTCTTTTTTTTCCATGGAAGTCATATTTAAATTTTTTGTACATATCCATGAAATTGACCAATTTTTGAAACTTTCCCTCTTATACCCCTTTTCATACCGAACAAATTTTTTTCTCAAAAGAGATTCACTTATGATTAATATTCCCCATTCTCATTTATCAAATAGTGTTAAATTAAATGATTACATCTTTTATTCCTAACACACTCTTATATCTTATAGTCTTTTATATCTTTTTATTTATTTGAAAAGATTTTATTTTATTTGATTTATTATGTGATCTATAATAAAAAAATTCATACAATATAATATATAATCCGTTATTTCTAATGTTTATGGAATGACCCCATAGTGAGATTTTTTTTATTATGATAGTGAGATTTTTTCTATTGCTTATGGAATGTCTCTAGTACATACATGATGTTACAAAAACTAATTGCCTTTTAGAGTATTTTTTCTTGTGCTCCGATAATGCCTCCAGTATAGGATAAAACTTTAAGATTCTTGGAATTGATTTCAGACGTAACATTCATTATTTTATTTTAAGGTTTAAATTCAAATAGACCGAACTATAATATTTCTTTCTAAACACCAATAATTTTCTTGCCATCTTACGCCCGCATTTGGCAATATAATTGAATAGAACTAAAATTTTATGGGTTATAGGCATTGCTTAGTTCATTAACCACTTAAAAACTTTGCTAGCTAGTTTTAACTATAACCAAATCAAATTTTAATTTTCCTATCAAGTGAAATTTTACAAAACAATTAAGTTGTTGCAACAGATACAAAGATAAGTCACCAATTAAAGAAATTCTCCAACATTTTCAATCTTTTATTTATTATTGTCAACAATAAAATAAAAAAATGAAAAACCAAATGAAGATGGTCATAACCAATCACAATTTAATTTTTTTCAAATATTTAGTTGGGACTTTGACATTTGCAAAGCATGAAAACTAAAAAAATGTTGTTCTTTATCCTAGATCACAAAGACCCTTTAAACAAAAATAAAAATCCCACAGAAAAACACTAATTAAATAATTATTATAATTACTATTAACTTAATTATAAAATATTTTTTTAAATCTCATAGTATATCTTTATTTATCTTATAAACCTTATTTTTAATATATTTCAACTATTAAAATGACCTTTAATACTCATATTTGATATTTAGATATAATAATTTATTATAATTATGACAAAAGTTGTACATTTTTTAAGTGTTTGAGTATGTTTCAAATTTCGTATTACATTTTTAACTTTTTTAAATGATTTTCTAAATTATTTTAATATATATGTTTTAAATTTTGTATTATATTTTTATTTATGTTATAAACTTTTTTTAATATTGACTGTTAAAATTGGTTTTAATATTGATGTTTGATATAATAAAGGTAGCTATAACTAAATAATTAATACAATTACTGGTATTATAATTATTAAATAATTTTTAAGTGTTTGAGCATGTTTCAAATTTTATATTATATTTTAATTTTTTTAAAATAAAGTTTTACCTTTTTGAAATTATTTTATTATGTTTTAAATTTCATATTATGTTTTTATTTATGATATAAATCTTTCCTTTTTAATATTGAAATTTTTAAAATGGGTTTTAAATAATATTGATTTTTTATATAAAAATAACTATAACTAAATAATTACTATCAATATAATTATAAATTAGTTTTTTAAGTGTTTGAGAATGTTTTAAATTTCTTATTATTATTTAATTTTTTAAAATTATTAGATATGCTTTAAATTGTCATTATTTATATTTTTTATTATCATAATTTTTTATTTTTATAATGATATTTACTTTAATATAATTACTATAGTTAATTAATTGTGATATATAATATTAATCATTTAAAATGTCAAAGATATTTTTTATTTTTAGAAGTTTTGTTTAAAGGAATTTACTATTGTGCACTCACTTTAGATTTCATTTGCCACTTTCACTACCTTACTTTTAAAGATATAAAGATAAAGATGTTAATTTTCTACACGCAAATGTATCCACTAACATGGTCCCTCATTCCTACATATTATGAAAAATATTAAGGAGTTTTTTTTTTATGTTAACTAATAAAATAAAATTAAAAAAAATTAATAAAAAATTATGTTGAAAATATAATAAATTATTTAATACCTACAATTACATTTAATAAAGTGTATTATAGATTTTTAACTAAAACTAATATGATACACATTTATTCGGACTGATGGTGTTGATTTGCGGGCTTTTTGACCAGAGTGGGTGAAATTTAAAAAAAATTACTAGTATAATGTAGATCAAAAAGTAATTACCAATCTGGTGTGGGAGGAAGCGCAATTGCAGTTTGCGCAACAAGAAACTCAAACTGAGTTTGCGCATACCAATGGGACACGCAAACTCAGTTTGCGCATACATTGGGAAACGCAAACTCAGTCTGCGCATACATTGGGAAACGCAATCTCAATTTGCGCATACAGTGGGAAGCGCAAACTGAGTTTGCGATTTGTGTTGAATTTTGTTTTTGATTTTTTTTGTCCGTCATTATTTATTATTTTAACTTATATTTTATTTGTTATAATTAATATACACAAAATATAAAAAAATGTTAATTAGGAATAAATTGAGATATTACTCATTTTAAACAAAGTTAGTTCATGATGTAATTGTTGATACATTTAATCTGATGGTGGGAAAGGAGAAAGAATACAATGAGGGCGTCGGTTCCTAGCATGGCGTGGTGGATTTCTTCTTGGTTCGGGGTCTTCAGTTTCCATCACATGTCCTGATGAGCTTCCTTCTTCAGCAAACGCTTCATTTAAGTTGAAACCAAGGCCAGGGGGTTGGGTTGTCTGGAAGAACTGGCTTGGTAAGGCATACCAGAAGCATCTGGGGACATGAGCGGAGCATCTAACCACTGATGAATCCAACCTGTGGGTGTTGTAGGTGTTGTAGCATTTTGGGTATACACAGGTGGTGTAACATTCACCGGCGGCGTCGGCATATAACACTCCTCCATTGTAAACGGTGGTTGATAACCAAAATCAGGAGAAGGCATATTTGGAGGAGGTGTAGGTTGTGATGGATAATAATATGAGGAATATGGATCAAAAGGATGCACTGGTGGCACATAATACATGCCTGGCTCTGGTTGGGGCGGGTGGTGGTATCGTAAGTTGTTCATGGGCCACTCGTCTACGACGACGATGCAGACCTTGTCCTTCCACCCGTCCAGCAGGGATGTCATCACTGACTTGTGATTCTTGTGCAACCTGAGAAGGGGCGGGAGCTGACACTGCTGCTGTTGTAATTCTTTCGACTTGACGACATACCTACAAACAATGGCTTAGTTCGTGTCTCATGTTTTCAAAGCTGAACGAACTTTGCCCTTCTGTCGTCACAGTGAAATACATGCGCTCCAAGCAATCAACCTACACAATGAATGTAAATAAGATATTGAGTGTACACATCAATATTATCATCCTTTCCATGATATTAAAAAAATAATAAAGATGTACCATGTGTCCATCCTTTGCACATGTTCTACTAATCCAGCGTCTTGTGTGTCTTTTATACCACATAATATATTCAGAATTCGGTGGTAGGTGCCCTTCCCCTTGAAAGTGATCATTTTCCCAAACAAAATGCATCCTTTGATCCCATTGGTCCACATATATGGCATGTTTGGCACGCCAATTTTCAGCCGTCTTTCCCTTCAATGTAAGATCATGTAGTTTATCTGGCTGGGAGGGAGGTCGTGGAATATGCTGATGCATACCAAACTGCCGCATACAACGATCTGGCTGGTGCCACTCAATAATGTGGAAGCAAATGAGTGGCACAACGGCTCTCCATATTTGAAGCCCCTCTAAACAATATGGTGGAAGTTGAATCATGATTTCAGGCGTGTATGGTACCCACTCAATCTACAAAACGATGTAAAGAAGTTAGGTGAACTCTTGGAAAACAACCAATAATTTGTACAAGTAAGAGAAGAATATAACTCACATCTGTGCTCTCCATCGTATCAAAAATATGTCTGTAGTGACTTATTGAATTATGTTGAGCGACATAACTTACCGAGCCAGCCCACCTATTATGTTGGGAAAAAAATCTATTTATTACACTATCATAAAATTATAATTATGAACAAAATTTATTTAATTTTTCCTCGAAGGTTTATGTAGGTTACTTACCGTGTACCAAGTGGCATGGAAGGCTGCAATTCCGGGGGTTCAGGTGAAATCTTAGGGAAACGCATCCATGCCCACAACTGTATGAGTACACAGGCCCCACCAATCTCTTTACGACCGTAGTCAGTGGCCTTGCATAGTTCTCTATATAGGTAACCAAGAACAGCAGACCCCCAACTATATGTGCCGGCCACATCAAGATCCGCTAACAGCGGTAAATATCTTAATGAGACATATCTACCTGAGTGATCTGCGAATAACAAACCACCCATAAGACGTAATATGAATGCCCGTGTATATCGTTCTATCTGAATTTCATCGTGGGCATGTGCATTAAAGTCTCCAAAATGTTGATCAAGCCACTTCATTTTAAGATGGCCTCCACTAATGTCCGCATCTGACGGAGCCAGCCCCAATAAGTCTTGTATTAGAGGCTGCCAATTAGCATATGTTACGCCTGTAACAGCTTCACCATCCACTTTTAAACCCAGTTGAATATTTACATCTTGAAGAGTAATGGTACACTCTCCTTGTGGCATGTGGAATGTGTGTGTCTCTGGTCTCCATCTTTCAACCAAAGCAGATATCAGTGAATGATGTACTTGAAAAAAATAAGTGCAGCCGCACCCAAAAAACCAGCACGGTTAAGAAGAGGCTTAATTTCTTCAGGCACTTGTAGGGCACGTCCGTGTCGGTCACCAGATCGTCTTATGAATAATACTCTATCAGGTTCACCATTCCATACATGCTCAGAAACATGTACGTCTTGTAAACGTAAGAGTGATGTATCCTTTGGACCAGGGTGAATAACTCTTTCAGTTGCCATTTTTTAGAACACTGAAAATTTTTGAGAGACTAAGAGAAATTTGGTTATGTAATGAGCAAGTATAAATGACAATAGAGCATCTGAAGTTATTCACGTAGTGTACACATTTATATATAGGCAAGGATTTATTAGTTTGCAAAAAAAAAAAGGTATGCACAAAGAGAGAGTTCACGTGACAATGTGTACAAGAATCTCTGCATTTTACCTTCCCCATGCGAATCTCTGTTTTTTCAGTTCCACAGTAAGATTCTTTAACTTTTTTCCGGTTCCCCATGTGCTGCTGCCTTGCTTCCCAACCCGTGAATGTTGCGTCCCGTCCAGCAGACTGAAAAGAGGAGACAGTCAAACGCGCAATCTGGTTACGCGATTCCTAAAGCGCAAACTACTTTTGCGTGTCCCCGTGTCCAGTCAAGTCCCTCGTCAGACATCATTGTGATACATCATTGTGAACCGCAATTTGCTTTTGCGTGTTCCCATGGCCGGTCAAACCATCGTGATCCGCAAGATGCTTTTGCGTGTCCCCATGTGAGACTCAATCCGCAAGATGCTTTTGCGTGTCCCATGCTGCGTGTGTCCCCGCTTTTGCGTGTCCCCATGCTGGTGAAAAGTTATTTATTAGTGATTTGGGTTTGTAAGTGGACAGATAAATTTATATGGTTGATTAATTTAAAAAACAGTAGTGTGTTTGGTAGAGTAGAGAAAATTATAGGTGACAAAAACATACTCCCTCCATTTCATATTGATAGTCGTTTTAGGAAAATAAATTTTTTTCATAATATGAGTCGTTCTCTAGTTTCAATGTGAGTATTAATGTTAGTTTTCCATTTTTACCATCCCACTTTTATGGGAAAAGAAACTTAAAAAACTGTGCACCACACTACTCATTAATATATTTAGGTAAAATGAAAAAAAGTGTGTAGTAAATTAATAAGGGTAATTTAGTAAGATTACTATGTCTTTTAAGTCATTTATTATTATTCTTAATTTGTGTGTAGAAACCTTAAACGACTGTCAAAATGGAATGGAGGGAGTATCAAAGAAACATAAATAAGAATTATTGATGAAAAAACTAATGACATTATTAAAGAAGACTAATTGCATATTACAAGTACAGAGTTATGGATCAATTTCATTGTCATTATCAGTTTCACGTCGGTCTTGTAAGTATGAAGGGCAAATTTGACGATTGTGTCCCACACGGTGACAATGGCTACACCTTTGTGTATTCTGAGACTCCGCCCAGTCCATTTCATTTCTTATGCGTGTTGACTTTGGACGACCTTTACCACGCATGGTTGAGAAATCCGGAATAATCTGCGGACCATTATAAACTGGCATGTTTTCTTCGTTTCCAATAGGCCACCATTGTGCAGAATATACTTGAACAATATTATGGATGGAGTATACTGGATCAATAAATTGAAAGAAGTCAATGCTCACAGCAGCACTGGCAGCTATTGCATGAGAGCATGGAAATCTAAATGCTTGAAAGGCTCCACACTCACAGTAGGATTTGTTTAAGATTACTGCCCATGTATGACCACCCCTCTATGTAACTGGATTGAATGTCTCTTCCACCTCAAACTTGGTTGATTGGATGTCGTATCGCCGCACCCTATGGGAACATGCATCCTCCTGATTTTTACTAAATACCTCTAAAAACTTTTTACAGTATCTTCGTCCAGCACCTAATTCTGACCTTCCTTCAGCCCCACGTTTAACAAAATACTCTACGAGACGTGCATAAGTACACTTGACCAATGCTGTTATTGGTAAATTTCTAGCACCTTTGAATATCTTGTTCACAGCCTCAGACAAGTTAGTGGTCATGTGTCCATATCTACGTCCTTCATAGTCATGTGCAAGGCTCCATTTTTCTTTTGAAATACCGTCAATCCACCTTTGAATTTCAGGACTAACCTCACGAAACTTGTTGAGATTGCGCTCAAAATGATGGATGCATGTTGTATAACCTACATTAAGGTTAAACAATTAATTACAAATATTATACATAAACAACAACTTAAAATAAAAAAAAATAACCATACACATGTACCTAGCTTCAGAAGGTCCCCCTTTAATTTTGCATTTTTAAATTTGTGGTTGAAGTTGCTAGCAATATGACGAATGCAGTAAACATGATAAGCACTTGGAGGCTGCCACACAGTGGCTCTTGCCACGGCCGATTTAATACTTGCATGTCGATCAGATATGAGACATATTCCTTGCTTTTGGGTCACATGTTCACGTATATTAGCTAGGAACCATGACCAAGCCTCCAATGTCTCTCCTTCTACAATAGCAAATGCAAGAGGCAACACACAACCATTACCATCTTGAGAGGTAGCGATTAAAAGCGTACCTCGATATTTCCCATACAAGAATGTGCCATCAATTTGTGTAACCGGCTTGCAGAAATTGAACGCATCACACCATTGTTTATAGGTCCAAAACACGCGATGAAAAGTTCGAAACCGATGATCCACTTGATGTTCATATACAAACTGCTTTGTCTCAATTTTATAAGCTGAACCAGGGGAGTACAACAACATTTTCTCTAACCATTTAGGCAGTAGTGCATATGACTCATCCCAATCTCCATAGACCTTCACGATCGCCTTCTGTTTAGCCTTCCAAGCCTTTCTATAGGATATTGAATAACCAAATTGGGCATTAATCCTTTCTTGTATCATTGAAATGGAGACTGATGGATCTATGTCAATCATTCCTACATCACATTCAAGACAACATTTCAAAACAATGCTCCTTCAACATAATTATAAACAATTAAAAATTTTATATACTTTGTATGAAATCAAAATGTGTTACCCAAGATGCAGGAAGACACAAATTCAGAATCCAACTTCTTGTGATCTTGAGAGAGCATTGCATTCATACATGTATGTTTACCTCCCCATTTAGAGATGACCCATTTCGTTGAATTCTTACCTAACATTGCTCTCATCCGCCACGGACAACCATCTGAATAGTTTCGACACTTCAACGTCAGATATGTTGGCTTAGATTCAACCACAAAAAAGTCTGGTGTATCTTCATTGAATAGTGCTTCACAGCCATTTGAACAGATTGTTTGCTATCAAATTGCAAACCAACATATAATTCATCTCCTACTCGCCAGGATCCAGGCCCATCCACCCCAGGGAATTCTGTCTCTTGATCAGGATGGTTCCAATTTATAAAATTATAATGAGGAATTAAATTCCAATAAGGTGCTTCTGTTTGATCTGTACATTAAAATATCTGTTAAATTACTGATGTCAAGGAACGCACAAACATCGCAACATAGACATAACTTACCTTGTTGTCGTTCATAGTCATCATGCATAGGGACTGGTTCTGGTGAATTCACAGGAAATGTTGGGGGCATTACAGGATCAACATTCGCATCAAAGTCACCCTCAACATCTGTATCAGATGAATCCCCCTCAGGGATTTCGCCTTCATCGTTACCGTCGTCACTATCCTCGAGACAGTAATTTGAATTCATGTTCAAATCAATATCATTCTGCTCACCTTGAGGTTCAGCTATGTTGACATCCTCCTCAACGTTAATACCTTCTGATTGATATACACATTGATCTTCGATCCCCATTGAGAGTTGAGTATCCAAGTTCAAAGATTGGACAGGTAATGCTGAACTTCCAACATTGTCAACATCTGCATACAATTCTAGGATTGTCATCAATGACTGCTGTTGAAATGCGTGGATCATACACTCAACATCTTCATCATCACAAATTTGAAGACCTGTATAAGTGGTTGGATTTTCAGATATTAAAAACCTACAAGTCAAACTAGAAACAAATTGGTTGGACGAAAGATTTAATTTTTTGTGAATCTTCCTCTTCAATAAATTATAACTGATTCCACATTTTATCTGCATAGATCTTTTATCACCTTCAAACATTATACCATTAACACCTTCAAACTTTCTACCATTCCAATATATAAAAATAATAATTTGACTCATTTTTCATAAAATAAATTAAAAACAATTAAACTAAGATGAGAAAAAAAAAAAGTTAGCTTCACATATTGCACAAGAGAACCAAACAATTAAACCAAGATGAGAGAAAAAAAAATCAAGTTAGCTTCACATATTGCACAAGAGAACCACGAGTCTTCATGTCTTCATTTTTATAGAAGTTTACCCCACGTAATGCGCAAAGTGAGTTTGAGTTTTTACAAAACTCAAACTGAATTTGCGGTTCCCTCTCTCTTAACGCGCAAATTGAGATTGAGTTTTCACAAATCTCAAATTCACTTTGCGCTTCCCTATGATATGCGCAAACTGAAATTGAGTTTCTTGTTGCGCAGTCCCGATTTGCGCTTCCTCCCACACCAGATTGGTAAATTGTTTCCAATCAACATTATTTTGGTAATTTTTTTTTATTTTTGACCCACTTTGGTCAAAAAGCCTGATTTGCGCGGGTGATCTTTGCTTTTACTATTTTTTAAAAATAAAGCTAATTTATGGTATAATCATAGATATTCATTAGTAGAACGTGAAAAGAATATTTAGAGTGATCTCACTTTAGAGAAGTTAAATCCTTTAAACTTTTATAGATTATGGTATTCTTTTATCCTTCTTTGTTAATATTGTTATCTATACATATTTCCCATACAATGCAATGATAAAAAATAATGAAGATAAACATTGAATACAAATAAAAATATATGAAAAATTATATAAGATAATAAGATGTAATTCAATGTTTGTATATCTCTATATAATTTAATTGTTAAGATATTAATATATTTATGTGTGCATATATATATATTAATATATATACACTGTCAATGTAAAGACATCAAATGATATGTTTTAAATTTAATAACACATGAGGTGTCATATTAATTAAATGATTTGGCGACACACAATTGAATGTCCTGTCCGTGTAAAACTTGTTTACATTGTTTACATTGACGGTATATATATATATATATATATATATATATATATATATAAATATAATTTTGTTCTCCATTAAATATGAATATCTACTCATGAAATTTATATACACATTCATTCAAAAAATTAATTCATTTATAACATAACCATTTTTTTTTTGTATACAAAGAAAGCAATGAGGTTTGAACATAGAACCTCATGTTAAACTACTCAAACTCTCAACCACTAGGCCGACCCTAGTGGGTTATATTATTGACACTACCTAAACCCTAAACATAACCATTTAAAACTACAACTTATATCTCAATTATATTATTGATTTATCTTTCACCAATAAATAATATATTAAACAAAATATTTATCAGCAAGTGTTTGGTCATTAAAATAAACTTACTAAACTTTTAATCTAATAATATAATGTAACGTCTACTTGACTGTAAATACATTTAATAGAATGAATCAATCAATATACATTGCAAAATTAACTTACTATTTAATCAATTTTAATTAAGATATTCATTCATATTAGGGTTTAAACAATTAATATGTGTTAGCATATAATGGAGCGCGATTAAAAAAAAGAAAAAGGATGATTAAAAATGGAAAAATTATAAAAATATTTTTATTTATTGGGTGGGTTGTTTATTATTAATGTTGAGTTTTCTTTGGTTATACCAATGTTAAATTTTAGTAATAAATTAGATTATGCAATATTTGATATGATCGGACAATAGAAATAATTAAATAATTTTTAATTGTAATTCATTTTTAAAGAAACAACACAAGAAACTTTGCATTATTGAAGAAACACATTCATTGATTGTGCTAAAATGGTGGGTCTTATAAGACAGGTCTCACACGTTTTTTTAACACAAGAATGATTTTCCCTAAATTTTTTCACATTTATTTAATTTTTTTGGTCAAATAATTGCTTTTATTACTCATAATTTAATAGAAAATAGGAGACTAATATGAGATAGGAGATTAAGAGAAATGATAGTTGTACATCAATACAATAATACAACTAAGAGAGATGAAGAGAGAAAAGAAATAGAAGAGAGAAAAATGTGAGATGTCATTGGTGATGTGATGTAGAGATATAGAGAGAAAAAGTGTGTTGTATAAGTTGTTGTATATTTTTGTTGTATGAATTTATTATCTCGGAGATTAATAGGACATTCAAGAAACACACAAGCATATAAGAATATATATAAAAGTAAAAAAAAAATGAAAATCATAAATAAACAAGTGATTTTATTATTTTATTTTCAGTTATTTTTTTATAACATATTGTTGCATGTAAGGATAATAAATTAATAAAGAATAAAGGCAAAAGGATAAACGATTCTGCTTCTATCAGTCTTACGTTAATGCAACGTCAAATTTTTTTCATGTAGTTACTTATTTTTTTACGAGTTTAATATATATACATTATCATTGTAAGAAAATTTTATACAAATATTTAATAATGTGCTGCCACATTATTTATTGAATTTAATAACATATAAGATGTTACATTCATTAAATGATATGGTGACACTATTAGATGTTTGTGTAAATTTTTTTTTACATTGATGGTGTATACTAATTAAATTTTTTTATTCCTCTCTATTCTTTTTAACATGCATTATTTAAAAAGTAATTTAATTTTTTTTAAAAAATAATGTGACCGAAAAAGATAATTCTTAATATATTTTTATAATTTATCTACAACATATTTTACCATAATTTTTTTGTAGTTTATCTACAAAAATTTCAATAAGTCCTTTCTTGCAATATGTAAAACTTTTAATAAAATAATCTTTAATTCCTAACAAATAATCACACCTGCTATAGCAGATAACTAAAAAGACAGAGATATACATCACATAGATGCCACCCAAGTTTTAAGTCAGTCCAAGTCGGTACTTGGAGCATATCGAGCTGGGTTATATCGCCTATAAATTCGTTTATTTGTCTTTTAAAAATAGAAGCTCAACGCCATGTGTTTGTCGCCTTTTTTTTTCAATTATAGTTAAATTCTGTTAGGATAGATATAGCAATTAAATCTATATTTTTAGTTTTATATAAAATTTTAAGTAATAAATTTATATGGAATAAGATGTATAAAATTATGAATAAATATAAAATATGTTATTCTAAGATAAAAAAATTAATATTAATTGATTAAGTAATATATATTTATGTGTGATCCTTAAATTAATTTTCTTTATTTGAAAAATATTTTAGGTTTAATAAAAATTAAAGAACTTAAAAAAGACTAATTTAAATTAATTTTTTGTTTTTTTAGGTTAGTTTTTGTAACATCCTGAATTTTATTAAGTAAAATAAAATTAAGGATATTAACAGAGTAGAAGAAATAAATAAATAAGTAAATAATATTAATAAAATTAATATATTTAACGAGTAAGGGTTATCTAATAAGAATTAACAAAAGTAATAAATAAGATAAGTGGGTAGAGGATGGGCCCAAGCCCATTAAGCGTATAAGTATTCAAATAAGGAAAGGGTACCAGTTCACCCAAATCCTTATTTTTCAAATCGTCAGAGAGTGAAGAGCCAAGGAGGGGAGAAACTACATATCAAGAGGAGATTGCTGAGTGATCGAGAATCAAGAACCAAGAATCAAGATTGTTGCAGTTCGATCTTCACTCCAAGGTAACGGGGGAAAAGGGTGTTCCTTGTATGTGCATGTAGGGGGTGCTTGGGTAATAAGGGCAACCAAAAGACCCTCTAAGACTCTAAATTCGAAACTGATATATATATATATATGTATTGAGTATTGTATGATGAAAACATGTTGATTGATGATTAATTCTGTGAATCTTGGTGAATCTTGATTGAAATAGAAGAGGGTAGCGAGAATAGCGAAAAGGGGTAAATAAGGGTTTGATGATTTGGGATTTTGATGGAATAACTGTGCAAATATGTGTAAAGATTGGTGTTTTTGCTGAGTTTGTTTGATATAAACGTGCATGATTGATGTATTAACCTTAAGGAGTGATTAGAGGTTGAATAAGAGGGTTTAAAAGGGGTTAAAATCGCAAGAACTGTCATCTCGTGTCGCGAGTAATCGATTACAGAGGTCTGTAATCGATTACAGAGTGTTCTGGGCAGCAAGGGAGTGATTTTGGCTAGCTGGTAATCGATTACAGGGGTATGTAATCGATTACCAGAGAGTTTGTTTGCTGGTAATCGATTACAGAGGGTGTGTAATCGATTACCTGAGTTTTGACAGCTTTCTCGCCTGAGAAAGAATGCATTTGTTAAGGGTGCAAACGAGCTCGGAACCCTATCATATAGCGTTCAAACTGAAGCCCCGGATCTTAACTTTCTAATAGAAGTGGAATTATCTTAATTGGACACCTAGAACTCTATATATTTCCAAATTAGTACACCAAGGTCATTAAGCTTAAAACTTGAAGACTCCAAAATTGAGGAATCGCCTCTGGTAATCGATTACAGTTGTTTGGTAATAGATTACCAGGTCAAAAATGAGTATGAGAGTGTTGTTTTTGTAATCATTGTGATCCTTTAATTATTTGGTGTTAATTATATAATTTGTTTGTGGAATTAAGAGAGTTAAGTGGCTGTTTATAGAGTATTGATTGTGGATGAGTTGATGATAGTGTATGTCACTTTATGATAATGATGTTGATGATGATAGTGTATGTCACTTTATGATGATGATGTTGATGATGATAGTGTATGTCACTTTATGATGATGATGTTGATGATGATAGTGTATGTCACTTTATGATAATGATGTTGATGATGATAGTGTATGTCACTTTATGATGATGATGTTGATGATGATAGTGTATGTCACTTTATGATAATGATGTTGATGATGATAGTGTATGTCACTTTATGATGATGATGTTGATGATGATAGTGTATGTCACTTGATTAAAAAGATAATGTTTAATGATGAGTGTATTGATGTATGATGATGATGTTACCTAAGTTGTGCGGACCCATAGAGGGGGGGTACTACTTAGGAGAGATGCCTTGAGCATATGTGATGAGATATGGTTTGTGCGGGCCCAAGAGAGGGGCGTTGGGCAGCATTACCGGCCTATGTGGCGATTAACGGTAGCGTTGTGTGTAGAGCTTACCGGCATCTGTGGCGATTAACGGTAGCGTTGTGTGTGGAGCTTACCGGCCTCTGTGGCGATTAACGGTAGCGTTGTGTGTGAAGCCTACCGGCCTCTGTGGTGATTTATGGTAGCATGGTGTGTGAAGCCTACCGGCCTCTGTGGTGAATAACGGTAGTGTTGTGTGTGAAGCCTGTCGGCCTCTGTGGTGATTACCCTATGATGAGTATGATGATAGATGATTGATGTTATGATGATAATGAGTATGATGATAGATGATTGATGTTATGATGATAATTAGTATGATGATAGATGATTGATGTTATGATGATAATGAGTATGATGATAGATGATTGATGTTATTATGATAATGAGTATGATGATGGATGAATCTGTGTTATATATGATGATGTAAATGAGTTATATGATGATGTTATGAGTATAATGATGAAATGAGTATATTGTGTTGAGAATAGAGTATGTGTTTTCTTTGGTGAATGACGTAGTGAGATTTATATGATGATATTGATGAGCTGTTAAGTGAGTTCATAGATAATTATTATTTGATGGATTACTTGTTCTTTGGGTACGTGGTGTGGTTAATGATGATATTGATTGCATGTAGGTGAGGATAGGGTAGCCTCCTATGTGTATATATGAGTTAAAGCTCTTTCCTCACTGTTATTGTTGTTGTTTCAGGTGATGGTGATGACACCTTTAGTGTCGAGTTTAATTAAAGGGAGTGTTGCTCTGGTACATGTGACATCAGGGCATATTGTTGGGGTGTTCTTTATGTGTTTTTTTAGTTAGGAATATTTTTATAAACCCTTTTGGAAGCTTTGAACGACAAGTAGGAAGTTTAGTTATTTTATTTTAGAGATTCCACTGCTTAAGTATTTGAGTACATTTGAATTCTATTTTTATTCTTGTATTCTTTCGAAATAATGAGGTTTTCGAATAAAGAGTTATGTGAACCTTTTTACCCAATGTGAACTTGTTATATTTTCGAAAGTCTTCCGCTACGTTATTATATAAGTGTTGGGGTAGAAGGGTGTCACATTAGTTGGTATCAGAGCAGGTCAGTTCACCGGCCTTGAGTTATGTGTTTACTATGCTTCTGAGGTGTTAATCTGATTGATTGATTGGTTGATTAATTGATTGATTGTTTGAATGAATTGTGTTTCTTGAATTGGATTGTTTGTCTTGTTTCTTTACTTTTCTACTTTTCTTAGTATGTTTGCTTACCCTTTCTTTGATAAGAAAGAGTAATGGCTGGGGGTAGGAACGATCGAGCGATGGTCGATGCCTTGATGGCTATGGCACAGGCTGTTGGCAACCTTAACCAACATCACGAGACGGATTGGCTTGCACGGTTCCAGAGGAACCATCCGCCTACTTTTCGAGGGGGTTATGACCCCGATGGTGCTGCTGACTGGATCTTCGAGATCGAGAAGATTTTTAGAGCGATGGATTGCCCGTTGGTGCAAGAGGTGACGCTGGTGGTAGAGGATTCCTAGTTAATTTGATCTGTTTGCCTTTGAGTCAACTAGATATTATTCTTGGTATGGACTGGTTATCTTCCAACCATGTCCCATTGGGTTGTTCTAGGGAAGCAGTGTCTTTGATCGACCTGTTGAGAGGAGTCTTCCTAAAGTTGTTCATCTCGGAAAATTTGAGGACGAATTTTTCTTTTAGGAGGGGAGAGTTGTAACATCCTGAATTTTATTAAGTAAAATAAAATTAAGGATAATTAACAGAGTAGAAGAAATAAATAAATAAGTAAATAATATTAATAAAATTAATATATTTAACGAGTAAGGGTTATCTAATAAGAATTAACAAAAGTAATAAATAGGATAAGTGGGTAGAGGATGGGCCCAAGCCCATTAAGCGTATAAGTATTTAAATAAGGAAAGGGTACCAATTCACCCAAATCCTTATTTTTAAAATCGTCGGAGAGCGAAGAGCCAAGGAGGGGAGAAACTACATATCAAGAGGAGATTGTTGACTGATCGAGAATCAAGAACCAAGAATCAAGATTGTTGCAGTTCGATCTTCACTCCAAGGTAACGGGGGGAAAAGGGTGATCCTTGTATGTGCATGTAGGGGGTGCTTGGGTAGTGAGGGCAACCATAAGACCCTCTAAGACTCTAAATTCGAAACTGATATATATATATATGTATTGAGTATTGTATGATGAAAACATGTTGATTGATGATTAATTCTGTGAATCTTGGTGAATCTTGATTGAAATAGAAGAGGGTAGCGAGAATAGCGAAAAGAGGTAAATAAGGGTTTGATGATTTGGGATTTTGATGGAATAACTGTGCAAATATGTGTAAAGATTGGTGTTTTTGCTGAGTTTGTTTGATATAAACATGCATGATTGATGTATTAACCTTAAAGAGTGATTAGAGGTTGAATAAGAGGGTTTAAAAGGGGTTAAAATCGCAAGAACTGTCATCTCGTGTCGCGAGTAATCGATTACAGAGGTCTGTAATCGATTACAGAGTGTTCTGAGCAGCAAGGGAGTGATTTTGGCTAGCTGGAAATGGATTAAAGGGGTATGTAATCGATTACCAGAGAGTTTGTTTGCTGGTAATCGATTACAGAGGGTGTGTAATCGATTACCAGAGTTTTGACAACTTTCTCGCCTGAGAAAGAATGCATTTGTTAAGGGTGCAAACGAGCTCGCAACCCTATCATATAGCATATCAAACTGAAGCCCCGGATCTTAACTTTCTAATAGAAGTGGAATTATCTTAATTGGACACCTAGAACTCTAGATATTTCAAAATTAGTGCACCAAGGTCATTAAGCTTAAAACTTGAAGACTCCAAAATTGAGGAATCGCCTCTGGTAATCGATTACAGTTGTTTGGTAATCGATTACCAGGTCAAAAATGAGTATGAGAGTGTTGTTTTTGTAATCATTGTGATCCTTTAATTATTTGGTGTTAATTATATAATTTATTTGTGGAATTAAGAGAGTTAAGTGGCTGTTTATAGAGTATTGATTGTGGATGAGTTGATGATAGTGTATGTCACTTTATGATAATGATGTTGATGATGATAGTGTATGTCACTTTATGATAATGATGTTGATGATGATAGTGTATGTCACTTTATGATGATGATGTTGATGATGATAGTGTATGTCACTTTATGATGATGATGTTGATGATGATAGTGTATGTCACTTTATGATAATGATGTTGATGATGATAGTGTATGTCACTTTATGATGATGATGTTGATTATGATAGTGTATGTCACTTGATTAAAAAGATGATGTTTAATGATGAGTGTATTGATGTATGATGATGATGTTACCTAAGTTGTGCGGACCCATAGAGGGGGGTACTACTTAGGAGAGATGCCTTGAGCATATGTGATGAGATATGGTTTGTGCGGGCCCAAGAGAGGGGCGTTGGGCAGCATTACCGGCCTATGTGGTGATTAACGGTAGCATTGTGTGTGGAGCTTACCGGCCTCTGTGGCGATTAACGGTAGCGTTGTGTGTGGAGCTTACCGGCCTCTGTGGTGATTAACGGTAGCGTTGTGTGTGAAGCCTACCGGCCTCTGTGGTGATTTATGGTAGCATGGTGTGTGAAGCCTACCGGCCTCTGTGGTGAATAACGGTAGTGTTGTGTGTGAAGCTTGTCGGCCTCTGTGGTGATTACCCTATGATGAGTATGATGATAGATGATTGATGTTATGATGATAATGAGTATGATGATAGATGATTGATGTTATGATGATAATTAGTATGATGATAGATGATTGATGTTATGATGATAATGAGTATGATGATAGATAATTGATGTTATTATGATAATGAGTATGATGATGGATGAATCTGTGTTATATATGATGATGTAAATGAGTTATATGATGATGTTATGAGTATAATGATGAAATGAGTATATTGTGTTGAGAATAGAGTATGTGTTTTCTTTGGTGAATGACGTTGTGAGATTTATATGATGATATTGATGAGCTGTTAAGTGAGTTCATAGATAATTGTTATTTGATGGATTACTTGTTGTTTGGGTACATGGTGTGGTTAATGATGATATTGATTATATGTAGGTGAGGATAGGGTAGCCTCCTATGTGTATATATGAGTTAAAGCTCTTTCCTCACTGTTACTGTTGTTGTTTCAGGTGATGGTGATGACACCTTTGTTGTTGAGTTTAATTAAAGGGAGTGTTGCTCTAGTACATGTGACATCAGGGCATATTGTTGGGGTGTTCTTTATGTTTTTTTTAGTTAGGAATATTTTTATAAACCCTTTTGGAAGCTTTGAACGACAAGTAGGAAGTTTAATTATTTTATTTTAGAGATTCCGCTGCTTAAGTATTTGAGTACATTTGAATTCTATTTTTATTCTTTTATTCTTTCGAAATAATGAGGTTTTCGAATAAAGAGTTATGTGAACCTTTTTACCCAATGTGAACTTGTTATATTTTCGAAAGTCTTCCGCTACGTTATTATATAAGTGTTGGGGTAGAAGGGTGTCACAGTTTTCACCTATTTATTTGTTGGTCATGTGGTCCACTTAGTTTTTCATTGATGATTATCAATTCTAAGGTCAATTCCGATAAAAACTTGAAAACCAATCATGAACCACTGGACAGTAACTTGTATAGAGTACCATTTGCTCACAATAAATGTTGGATCTTTTAGAATTAGTGGGAGCCATTTGATTATTTTATTTATATTTTTCCATTCCATTTAAGATGAATAATAAAATAATATAGAGTGAGGTACACTTATGGATCCATTTAATAAACTTTTCAAAATTTGTTGGATCGTAAGAATAAATTAATTGAATTATTAGGATTTAATTTATATATACTGTCAGTGTAACGAAATTTTACATAGACATCAAATGGTGTGCCGTCACATCATTTAATGAATATGACACCTCCTGTATTATTAAATTCATTAAGTGATGTGGCGGCATATCATTGGATGTCTGTGTAAAACTTCTTTACACTGACAGTGTATATATATTAAACTCTTATTTAAAATTATAAACATGATATGATATTATTAAAAAATGAAAAAAAAATTATAATGTATTTAATAAAGCAACTCATGTGTCGTTGCATTCATGAGTTCTCCACAACGTCACCTAAGATTTATAGAGAACGAATTTGAATTGTATTTTATTTTTCATAAACATGATGAATACAAAATGTTGTATATATAGAGTACAAAGGATAAGACTCTAACAGAACAGTAGAGTACAAAGGATAAGACTCTGACAAAACAAGTTACAATAGATTAAATGTTTGTTACAATATATAAGAAATCTTAACCAATCTTACTGATTACGCCTACACGCCCCTCAAGATGGTGGAAGAATCAACAACACCAATCTTGCCTTTGAGAAAATTGTGTCGTGGAGCAGACAAAGGTTTAGTTAGCAAGTCAGCTAATTGATGATTGGAGGGAACATGCAGAACTTTTAGCTCTCTATTGGTAACTAAATCTCTCACAAAATGATAATCAATTGCAAGGTGCTTCATTCTAGAATGAAAAACTGGTTTGGCACAACGATAAGTTGCTCCAAGATTGTCAGAATGGATCATTGGCTTGTAGGAGATTGAGTATCAAAGCTCCTTCAGAAGTTCTTGCAGCCATAAAATCTCCATAGCAGTAGAAGCAATTTTCTTGTATTCTGCTTTAATAGAAGACTTTGCTATTGTTGATTGTTTCTTGCAAGACCAGGAAATCGGGTTTGAGCCAAAGTAGATAATGTAAGCTGCAGTGGATTTGCGATCTTGGTTGCACCGTGTTGTGGACATTGGAGTTGAAATGGGCTTAGCATCATGCATATGGAACGAATGAAGCATGTCATGAATGTAGCGATCTTGAGTTAAGAAGATGCCTTTGGCAGTTGAAATAAATTCAATACCAAGGAAGTGAGTTGGAGGCCCAAGGTTTTTGAGTGAGAATTTAGAAGCTAATGCATGTTAAAACTAATGAGGAATTTTGGGATCATTTCTTGTTAAGAGAAGACCGTTCTTTCATTAGAAACAACCAAGTACATCTAGAAAAGTCATCTATAAAGGTGACGAAATACCTAAATCCTAATGAAGTAGAGACACGACTTGGACCCCATAGATCAGAATGAATAACAACAAAAGGTTGTATTTGATTTTGAACCTGAGTAGGAAAGGAATAATGAACATGTTTCCCTAGTTGACACGACTCACAATCTGGGGACTCTAATTTTGCAAGACATGGAGCCATTAGTTGAAGTTTTTGCAGGCTAGGATGATATAGACATTGATGAAGAAGGTGGGGAGACTCAGTAGCAACACATACTGTTGGAGACGTGGTCTCCAAATAGTAGAGTCATTGTGATTCACGTCCTACGCCAATCGTCTTCCCCGTACCGCGATCCTGAATAATAAAAGAGTCAGAATCAAAGGTGATTGAGTAATTAAGTGAATGAGTGAGCTGACTCAAGGAAATCAAATTAAAGGGGCATCCAAGCATAAATAGGACAAATTTTAATGAGATAGATTTAATGGGAGAAACAAGACCAATGCCTTGGATAGGTACTTTAGAACCGTTAACAAGAGTAATAGAGCAAGAAATCTAAAGTAAAGGAGAAGAAACTGTGACCAATTACCAGACACATGGTCGAAAGCACCAGAATCAATAATCCAAGATGTCAGATTATGACTAGTATGAGATATACAAATTGTAGGATTACCAGTATGAGCAATTGTAGTTGTGGCTGACTGATCCTGTTTGGTTGCCTTCCACTGCATATACTCTTGGATTTCAACTTCGGAAAAAGACATAGGTTGCTTTCCTATCACAACTTCATATCGCATATCATCTTCTTTTATTGGCATAGATTGAGTAAGATTGACCGTTTTCTCAGGAAAACCATGAATAGAATAGCATGTCTCCTGAGTGTGACAAGGTTTCTTGCAATAAATGCAATAGGGGTGATTGCTCCCTGATAAATACAAATTATACACATTAATCATCCCTCAAATTTAACTTTTTAATGCATTTTTTATGCTTAATTAACAAGTCATAAGCATATTATGCCAATTCAGGTTCATATTGGGCTCAATTACATTTTTTCAGCATTAAACTGTTTTCGTATTTCAAGCATAACTTGAGTTCTAGACATCTAAAAATTATGTTCTTTACATTGTAGGAAAGATAAAAGAGAGCCCTAAAACTTTTATGAAGAACCCAAAAGCTAAATCGGATGGCTAGTGAGTCGAAATGGGCTTGGAAGACCGAATAGTCAGCATCATATGAAAACCTGACCAACACTCAATGATTGGGCCATAACTTGGGCTAGAAAACTCCTTTTGGGCTCAACCCAGCGGCATTTGAAAGCTATGATCCAGAGCTTGATTTCATATGAAGACAACTCTATTGGATTCTGCCAGATTGAGGATGATATGCTCGGTGCAAGTGGGAGACAAGTAGGTGAATGATAGCTAGAGTAGGTGAATAATTCAAAGTAATGGACAAATGCATTAGGTAATTGATCAATAAGTCCATTTGTGGACAAAAGATGCTTAGTCATTGCTGAGTGATCATGTTTGGAATGGCATCTTTTCCCCTCCTATAAATAGGAGGGCTTGCTAGGGAGAAGAGCATCCAAGTTGTAGTAGAAATTACTAAGAGTTTCATTTACTTTTGTTCATCTTTTTTGTAAAGTCTTCATGGAAGGCTAATTTTTTATTCAATTCAAGGAGTCAAGCTTATTTTCATCTTGGTTTTGAGGTTTGATCTTCATTTACATGCTGATTGAATTACATCTACCATGCTTTTCTACTCCACTTGCTTCAATTCCATATTTCTTTTATCAAAGCTTGATTGGTTAACATGTTTGGTTATGAAATTTGTTATTGATGTATGTTGTACTCTTGATTGGTTAATCATCATACAATGATTGAAAAGCATAGAGTAAGCAATTAAATTGAAGGTGTTCATTTAATTATTTACTTCAATTGGGTTCCGTTTATAAAATTGATTTGGATCTAACATAAGATTTTATGGTTATTTGATCTTGTTAATCTTAATCAATTGAATTCTGGAAATTATTTCAGTAATGAATCCGGGATCATTGTAGGGGTTCCATATGATTCTAAGTTGATAGATTTAATCTCTTGAATGCATGTTATTAATAACCAATGATTTACCATGAAAATAGCCTCTGAATTCCTTGGATTGATATTGTCTTGAATTGATTCAACCTTTGCTTTTAACTTGATCTTTTATTTTCTTCAGTTTATTCCAATCAATCAAACCCCCCCAAAGAAGGATTAATTTGAGTGGATCTTCAGGGTTCGACCCGGTTTATACCATTCTACTACAAGTAGTTTGCAGATCGGAGAATTATAAGTATAATTTTGTACAGGATCGACAACTGTCAAAATTTTGGCGCCGTTGCCGGGGATCCACTTGATAGTATCCTTTTATTTATTTTTTTTATTGTGATTTTTTTTTAGTTCTTTTGTTTCCTTCTTTTTTTTTCCTAGTTTATGACTAGATCTTCTACTTCAAAATAATTGAATTTGATCCAGAAATTGAAAGAACTTTACACAGATCTAAGAGAAAATTGTTTGCTCAAGTTAAACAACCTGTTGATATAAATCAATTTGAACAAATGGCTAACAATGTGCAGGATAGAACTTTGAGGGAGTTGGCTGCTCCTGATGTTACATACCAACCTTTGTGCATTGAATATCCAAACTTGGATGTTGATTTTGAACTTAAATCTGGTTTAATTCACTTGCTTCCTAAATTTCATGGTCTTGCAGGAGAAGATCCACACAAACATCTAAAAGAGTTTGAAGTGGTTTGCTCCTCCATGAAACCTCAAGGAGTTGCTGAGGAACACATCAAATTGAGAGCTTTTCCTTTCTCACTTACTGATGTTGCTAAAGATTGGTTGTTTTATCTTCCTGCAGGTTCTGTAACATGTTGGAATGACATGAAGAAGGTATTCTTGGAGAAATACTTCCCTGCTTCAAGAACTGGTGCTATCAGAAAGGAAATTTGCGGAATTAGGCAAATGACTGGAGAGACTCTGTACGAGTACTGGGAGAGATTTTTAAAGTTGTGTGCCAGCTGCCCACACCACCAAATAAGCGATCAACTTTTAATCCAATACTTTTATGAAGGATTATTGCCTATGGAAAGAACCATGATCGATGCAGCA
Source organism: Sesbania bispinosa (assembly GCA_026901365.1). Lineage (NCBI taxonomy): Eukaryota > Viridiplantae > Streptophyta > Magnoliopsida > Fabales > Fabaceae > Sesbania > Sesbania bispinosa. Next base: position 675,218 of record QLOH01000019.1, read on the forward strand.
AGTGGTGGTGCATTAATGAACAAAAGCATCCATGAAGCAAGAAGCCTTATCTCTACCATGGCTTCCAACACCCAACAATTTGGGACCAGAATCACGCCAACTCGGGCAGTGAACGAAATTCAAGTGTCACAGGAAGAACAACAAAGGCTGCAGAATAGACTTGATGAGCTAACATCCTTAGTGAGACAAGTGGCAGTAGCTCAGCAACAACCTTCTCAAACACAACAACTACTTTTGCAAGCACCGGAAAAGGTATGTGGTATCTGTAATTGCTCATCTCATCCAACTGATGTTTGCCCTACCATTCAAGCAGGTGAATCTGTTGCTGTAACTGGAGCTTTCCATGGGAGATCACAACAACAACAACGTTATGATCCTTACTCAAATACATATAATCCTGGATGGAGAGATCATCCCAATTTGAGGTGGGGGTAACAATACAAGACCACAACCTCAACAACAGTTTCAGCATAATGCAGGTACTAGTAGACCATCTTACCAGCAACCTGTGAAACATCAAATGCATCAACAAAATGTTGCAACTCAACAGCCTTCACAACCTAACTCTGAACCTTCACTAGAAGATCTTGTGAAGCAAATGGCTGCAACAAATCTGCAATTCCAGCAAAGGACGGAGGCTACCATTCAGAATTTAGAAATTCAAATTGGACAACTTGCCTCTTCACTAAATGAGATGCAATCTAAAGGTTCCGATAAGTTGCCTGCTCAACCAGTGGTGAACCCCAATGTCAATGCAATTTCCCTTCGATCTGGAAGGGTGATGGATGAGTCAAACATACAGAAAGCTGCTAAAAAACCAAGACTTCATTCAAACAATGCACCAGATGATACAAAAGTACAACCATTGGATCACGCAGAAGGAGCAAAGCCATTAGATGATGATGCATCTTTTCGAAATTCTGAGAAAAGTATGCAGCAGAATGTACCACTACCATTTCCTCAAAAAGCTGCAAAATCCAGGAAGGTAGACGAGATGGAGAAAGAGATCTTGGAAACCTTTAGGAAAGTGGAAGTCAATATTCCACTTCTGGAGGCAATCAAGCAAATTCCAAGATATGCTAAGTTTCTCAAAGACTTGTGCACACACAAAAGAAGGCTGAAGGGAGATGAAAAGATTAGTATGGGGCAAAACGTTTCAGCCATCATTCAACAAATGCCCACAAAGTGCAAAGATCCAGGGACGTTTACTATCCCTTGCATAATTGGCAATTGTAAATTTGAAAATGCTTTGTTAGATTTAGGTGCTTCAATTAATGTTATGCCTATGTCTATCTTTAACTCTCTTGCCATTGGACCTTTGCAGAGTACAGGTGTTGTCATCCAACTAGCTAATAGGAGTAATGCATACCCTGCTGGACTTATTGAGGATGTCCTTGTTAAAGTTAATGATTTGATTTTCCCTGCAGATTTCTACATTTTAGATATGGAGGGAGAGTCTAAATCCAATAAGGCTCCGATTATTCTAGGGAGACCATTCCTTAAGACAGCTAGAACAAATATTGATGTCCATGCAGGAACTCTTTCCATGGAGTTTGGAGATGATATTGTCAGATTTAATATATTTGATGCTATGAAGCATCCCATGGAGGAGCACTCTGTTTTTCATATTGAGTTACTAGATGATCTGGTTGATGATACCTATTCTGAGCTGTTTAATGAAGATTTCCCTTCTTTTGCTGATTTACATGATGTTTACACCTGTAACAATTGTGTAGATTCTATATTATGTCCTGTTTGTGCTGAGATTGATACTTACTTGCAGGAGGATTTTCATGATACAGGTAGTATACATCATGATGATGGTGTACCTGATGATTCAACAGAGCTAGAAGGTAATGATTTGATTGAATTGGATGTTGTTGAGTTACAGGTTGCAGATGCAATTCCATCCACCAAGACACTTCCCTCAATTGAGCAACCACCTACATTGGAGCTCAAACAACTCCCAAAGCATTTGAAATATGCTTATTTAGAGGAGAATGAAAAGTTACCTGTGATTATTTCAACAAGTCTTCAGGCTGAGCAAGAAGAAATGTTGTTGCAAGTCTTAAGGAAGCATAAAAGGGCAATTGGATGGACCTTAGCTGACATTCCTGGTATTAGCCCTTCTATGTGCATGCATAGGATCTTACTTGAAGATGGAGCTAAACCAATAAGGCAGCCACAAAGACGTCTAAATCCTCTAATTTTGGATGTCGTGAAGAAGGAGGTGACCAAGCTTTTACAAGCCGACATCATTTATCCTATATCTGACAGTCATTGGGTAAGTCCAGTCCAAGTGGTCCCGAAGAAGTCTGGCCTCACAGTAGTGAAGAATGATAAGAATGAGCTTATTCCTACCAGAGTGCAAAATAGTTGGAGAGTTTGTATTGATTATAGGAAACTTAACCAAGCAACTAGAAAGGATCATTTCCCTTTGCCTTTTATTGATCAAATGCTTGAGCGTTTAGCTGGGAAATCTCATTACTGTTTTCTTGATGGCTTTTCAGGTTATTTCCAGATTCACATTGCACCAGAGGACCAGGAAAAAACCACATTCACCTGCCCCTTTGGAACTTTTGCCTATAGGAGGATGCCATTCGGCCTATGTAATGCCCCTGGTACCTTCCAGCGGTGCATGGTCAGTATCTTTGCTGACTTCCTTGAAAAGTGCATGGAGGTGTTCATGGACGATTTCACTGTGTATGGTTCTTCGTTTGAAACCTGTTTAGATAGTTTAGATAAGGTTTTACATAGATGCATTGAAACTAACCTTGTTCTTAATTTTGAGAAATGTCACTTTATGGTTGACCAGGGTATAGTGTTAGGACATGTAATTTCAAAGAAGGGTATAGAAGTGGATCCTGCCAAGATTGATGTAATTTCTAGTTTACCTTACCCATCTTGCATTCGCGAGATTAGATCATTTCTTGGTCATGCAGGTTTCTACAGACGCTTCATCAAAGACTTCAGCAAGATAGCCCTTCCACTTTCTAACTTGCTACAAAAAGATGTTGATTTTAATTTTGATGACAGGTGCAAGGAGGCTTTTGATCAACTCAAGAAATCATTGACCACAACTCCAATTATCAAGCCACCAAATTGGACACTCCCTTTTGAGATCATGTGTGATGCATCCAATTATGCTATGGGAGCTGTCCTTGCACAAAGAGTTGGAAAATTTCCTCATGTCATATATTATGCTTCTAGAACTTTAGATGCTGCACAAGCTAACTATACTACCACTGAGAAAGAATTATTAGCAATTGTTTTTGCACTTGATAAATTCAGATCATATTTGCTTAATTTTAAAGTGGTTGTTTTTACTGACCATGCAGCATTAAAGTTCCTATTGAAGAAGCCAGATGCAAAACCAAGGTTAATTAGATGGATGTTGCTACTTCAAGAGTTTGATTTGGAGATTAGGGACAGGAGCGGTGCAGAAAACATGGTAGCTGATCATTTAAGCAGAATTGAGAGAGCACCTGACTCCCTCCCTATTCATGATTCTTTTCCTGATGAACAACTTTTGGAGCTGCGTGACACCACCCCCTGGTTTGCTGATTTAGTTAATTACTTGGTTGCATCTGTTTTGCCTGCACATGCATCTAGGGCACAAATAGATAAACTTAAAAGCAATTCTAAATATTATGTATGGGAAGATCCCTACTTGTGGAAATTTTGCAGCGATCAAGTCATTAGGCGTTGTGTGCCAGATCATGAGTTTAATTCCATTCTAGATTTTTGTCATACATTTGCATGTGGTGGGCACTTTGGACCTCAACGTACTGCTAGAAAGGTTTTGGACTCTGGTTTGTATTGGCCTACCTTGTTTCGTGATGCTTACAGGTATTGTAAGAATTGTGAACAATGCCAAAGAATGGGCAGCATATCACGTAGAAATGAGATGCCTCAACAACCATTGTTGTTCTGTGAGGTGTTTGATGTTTGGGGCATTGACTTCATGGGACCTTTCCCTAACTCTTTTGGTTTCAATTTTATTTTACTGGCTGTGGATTATGTTTCTAAATGGGTAGAAGCAAAAGCCACTCGCACTGATGACTCTCATGTTGTGATTGACTTTGTCAGATCTAACATTTTTAGCAGGTTTGGAATTCCAAGGGCAATCATCAGTGATCAAGGATCTCATTTCTGCAATAGGAACATGGCATCCTTGTTGAAGAAATATGGGGTGATGCACAAGATGTCTACACCATATCATCCTCAAACAAATGGTCAAGCTGAAGTATCCAACAGGGAACTCAAACAAATTCTGGAGAAAACAGTCCAACCGAGTAGGAAAGATTGGAGCAAAAGGCTTGATGATGCTTTATGGGCCTACAGAACAGCTTATAAAACTCCTATAGGGATGTCCCCTTACCGGATAGTCTTTGGCAAAACATGCCATCTACCGGTAGAGATTGAGCACAAAGCATATTGGGCTATTAAGCAATGCAATTTGAACTTGGATAAAGCTGGAATGCATAGAAAGCTTCAATTGCAAGAACTTGAAGAAATTCGGTTAGAAGCATATGAGAATTCCAGAATTTACAAGGAAAAGACTAAAGCATTCCATGACAAGATGATAACAAGAAAAGAGTTCATTGTTGGACAAAAAGTGCTCTTATATAATTCTCGTCTTAAGCTGATGCCTGGTAAGTTACGTTCTAGATGGTTAGGCCCATTGTGGTTACTAATGTTTTTCCTTATGGTGCAGTAGAGATCACAGATGAGACAACCAAAAAGATCTTCAAGGTAAATGGACATCGGCTTAAGCCCTTCTATGAGGGTTTTCAAGAGCATACGGTGGAAGAGGTGCACCTGCACAATGCCACCTACTTGGCTTGACTTAAAGTAGAAATTTCTCTTCCCAATTTTTTTTTTCTATTTTTTCTTCAGTTATTGTTGTTAATGATATGTGTTTTTCATTTTGTTGATTATGTGTGGAGAGTTTTCTAGAGTTTTCATTATTTTTATCTTATTATTATTGTGTTTGTTGTGCAATGCTTCAATTTGTTCTCCTTAGCTATTATATATACAGAACAATCCACCCTTGCACTGAACAACTTTGCTAGAGAGAAAGAATGGAGGAAACCCTCGCCAAGCTCAGAGTTCGGTTCCCTACTCTCCCTCAAGACGATCTCAGGAAAATTTACAGATGTAGACTTGAAAGGCTAAGAGTACTGATGCGCTTAGGCCTTCCTGAGGATGTACGTTGGATCATCGAGGCCAAGGTACGCTTAGCAGGTGAATTTCAAGATTCATTTGCTAGACATTTGTCAGGAATGGGTAGGAGCTCTTTTTCTAAAAAAAGAAGAGCAAAAAGAATGCAGTTTGTTATAAGTGTGCAAGATGGAATTGTAACTCGAGATGTAAGAATGTCGGAATGACTTCTTTAAATCGAGAAGATAAAATTAAATTCATTAAGGATGGACTGAGTAAGGAGTCTTTGGATAACATTAGCCAGGCTCTTGAGACTGCATCCTAGTGGACAGGTTCAAATGGTTCTTCTTGATTTAGCTGAATTATTCCGAAGGGAGAAGGACAGTATAGTCTTGGGAATCTGACTCTAAAAGACCCTGTTTGCCAGTTTTATAAGAAAATTGGATGGGAAGCAACTCCCCGACTCATAGAAGGCGTTCAAGCCGTTACTGGACGTAAAACCAGAGGAAGATGTGAGCCAAAATCACAACTACTGTTCATATGCATGTGCATCTTTGAATTCTTTTCAGTTGTATCTTTTTGACTTTATAATTCACGCCTGTCTTTAATTTGTTTTGAGTTTTCTTTCAGCTGATTCTTTTGACTTTATAATTCATGCGTATCTTTGTTATCCTTACTTGTCTTTTCATCGATTAACACTTAATAAAAAAATAGAAAAGAAAAAAAAATCTGACAATTTGATCTTTGTACCAGTTATTTCATCTTTATAAATTTCCACTATCACAAATGATTGGTACAACAAAATGTCTTCCTTTAAAGAAACTGCAGGACCATCTACACGCAGATTCCACAGTATCTGTGTCTTTGGTGGAACCAATCTCGGAAAGGATGAAGCATTTCGACATGCAGCTTATGACCTTGGTAAAGCATTAGCTGCTAGAAGATCAATGTTGTGGTATGGAGGGGAGTACAAGGCCTGAAGGGTTGTACAGCAGGAACTGCAATCACAAGAGGGAGCCAAGTTTTGGGTGTTGCTCTAATGGATGGTAATAACAAGAAGACCACAAACCTTACCCTAGGCACCGTACTGAGGGTTTTCAACAATGCAGGAACGTATGGCACAAATGCTATACAAATCTGATGCATTTATTGCATTACCTGGTGGTCTTGGAACCTTAGAAGATATCTTCACCGTTGTGTCTTGGGCCAATTCTAACTTCCACCAAAAGCCATTAGGGTTCTTAAATGTTAATGGTTTTTATAATGGATGTTAAGTTTTCTGGAACAGGCTATGCATCAAGGATTCATACCTCAAGGACTGCAAAGAATCATGGCATGCTCTTCAAATGCTAACGAACTTCTTGAACAAATGCAGAACCTTTCACTTGGACCTTATGCATCAGGAAAGCAGGTGGACAAGAATTACAAAGATGATGGAAGGAAGGAAGATCCCGATACCACTCTTCGGTTGTAACTTTCCTTCCTCTTAAAGTTGTACTTGTATAGTTTTCATTTAAATATCAATTTTAAAAAAATCACCAATCTATAAAGACATTAGGGACAATGTCTTGATTAGGTTGGGGGGAGGGAAAAGATGGTCCGTTTTTTTTTTCTTTTAAAAAAAAATTAATAGGATGGCAGAGTAAGGAGTTATGTTTAACTCTTGATACGCATCCCGTTAGTTTAAAAAAAAAAAGAATTTGTGTTTTTGTTTTAAGCTTTCCAGTAAGTTAAAAAGTGCAAAACAAAACATAGAAAAAAGGTGATTTTAAGATTTTTATAACATGATTGAATTATTCCTAACATCTTGAAATTAATTGGTTTGGCAACAGAGATTGAATTTAATGGATCAATTTTGATAGTTATTAGCCGTGAGGATTTGAGCCTTGTTGACAAATTAAACTTTCTTTCTTGTGTGATTTTCACCCATGGAATTGTTACTTCAGAACTTGCTTTGATTCTTTTTGAAACTACTCTTGCACATGCATGAACACAAATGATTGAGGCAAATTTTTCTTTCACTTGAATAAATTACCCAGTTAAATAGACAAACCTTACATTATTTCCTTTGAATCACCCTTTTTAAGCCTTATTTGTTGTCTCTTCGTTCCATACTTAAGTATAAAACCAAACTTTTACCTAACCTTATGGAATAGAAGAGTATTGGATTTATCATAAGAATGGATTCTTGAACAAGTGTGGGGGAATGTTAATTATGTGGGTTGCTACATAGTTAGTGCTTCATTGTTTATGTAAAAAAAAACTAAAAAAAAGAAAAAAAAAAGAAGATATGCAAAAGAATGAAGAATCCAAATGATTGAATGATGTACTTAAACTTCAATGTTTGATTTCATATGTATCTATCAAACTTGTTACTTGGATTCGTTCTCCAAACCTCTTTTACTCTCTTTGGTTTAACTTGTCATATTTGTTTGTACCTCTCCATAATTGTCACTCCATTAGTACCCTAATAAAGACCTCTTAATTTGTGGATGTATGTGTAATTTGCAGTGGATAAGTAGAAGATAAGCAAGCTTATGATAGTGCAATTTTCATGGGTCGAATTTGAGAGAAACACAAACCTTTTAAACACTTGAGAGATTAGAGTACTTTCTGCGAGGTTCTATCAATTTGAATCCACTATTTTCAATTGAAGTTGCCTTTCTATTTTTGAGATGCACAAAATAAGAATTCATGAATGTTATGATGTCTTGTAATCACCTCTAGCTCATGTTTTCTTTACATTTCACTAATTTCATTGGAAAGCACCACTTTGAGTCAATAATTCATGCTTGTTTCCAATTTTGCCCGGGACGTGCAAAGATAAGTGTGGGGGAATTTGATAAATACAAATTATACACATTAATCATCCCTCAAATTTAACTTTTTAATGCATTTTTTATGCTTAATTAACAAGTCATAAGCATATTATGCCAATTCAGGTTCATATTGGGCTCAATTACATTTTTTCAGCATTAAACTGTTTTCGTATTTCAAGCATAACTTGAGTTCTAGACATCTAAAAATTATGTTCTTTACATTGTAGGAAAGATAAAGAGAGCCCTAAAACTTTTATGAAGAACCCAAAAGCTAAATCGGATGGCTAGTGAGTCGAAATGGGCTTGGAAGACCGAATAGTCAGCATCATATGAAAACCTGACCAACACTCAATGATTGGGCCATAACTTGGGATAGAAAACTCCTTTGGGCTCAACCCAGCGGCATTTTGAAAGCTATGATCCAGAGCTTGATTTCATATGAAGACAACTCTATTGGATTCTGCCAGATTGAGGATGATATGCTCGGTGCAAGTGGGAGACAAGTAGGTGAATGATAGCTAGAGTAGGTGAATAATTCAAAGTAATGGACAAATGCATTAGGTAATTGATCAATAAGTCCATTTGTGGACAAAAGATGCTTAGTCATTGCTGAGTGATCATGTTTGGAATGACATCTTTTTCCCCTCCTATAAATAGGAGGGCTTGCTAGGGAGAAGAGCATCCAAGTTGTAGTAGAAATTACTAAGAGTTTCATTTACTTTTGTTCATCTTTTTTGTAAAGTCTTCATGGAAGGCTAAGTTTTTATTCAATTCAAGGAGTCAAGCTTATTTTCATCTTGGTTTTGAGGTTTGATCTTCATTTACATGCTGATTGAATTACATCTACCATGCTTTTCTACTCCACTTGCTTCAATTCCATATTTCTTTTATCAAGCTTGATTGGTTAAACATGTTTTGGTTATGAAATTTGTTATTGATGTATGTTGTACTCTTGATTGGTTAATCATCATACAATGATTGAAAAGCATAGAGTAAGCAATTAAATTGAAGGTGTTCATTTAATTATTTACTTCAATTGGGTTCCGTTTATAAAATTGATTTGGATCTAACATAAGATTTTATGGTTATTTGATCTTGTTAATCTTAATCAATTGAATTCTGGAAATTATTTCAGTAATGAATCCGGGATCATTGTAGGGGTTCCATATGATTCTAAGTTGATAGATTTAATCTCTTGAATGCATGTTATTAATAACCAATGATTTACCATGAAAATAGCCTCTGAATTCCTTGGATTGATATTGTCTTGAATTGATTCAACCTTTGCTTTTAACTTGATCTTTTATTTTCTTCAGTTTATTCCAATCAATCAAACCCCCCCAAAGAAGGATTAATTTGAGTGGATCTTCAGGGTTCGACCCGGTTTATACCATTCTACTACAAGTAGTTTGCAGATCGGAGAATTATAAGTATAATTTTGTACAGGATCGACAACTGTCACTCCCTCGACCACCTCTTCCTCCACAGATTGCACGTCCACCACGAAAACCTGAAGTTGTCATCATTGGAGATCCATAAGTTGTGCTAAGACGAGAATCAAAGGTTTTGGATGAAGGGACTCTCAACAGGCGAGTGATAGGAATTTCCATGTTAGGAACTTCTTGTGCCGTCAAAATTTGATCACGAAGAAGGTCGAAGTCAAAATGCATGGCTCGTAAGGCCATTACCACATACAAATTTTCTAATTTATTTTGGAGGCCCTAAAGAGTGTCTGCTTGAATGAACATCTTCAATTCTTCTATAGCTGCTTGTAATTGTGGAACAAATGTTGACATATCGTGACCTGTAAGGTATTGTATTTGGTCGAAGTAACTTGCTGTTTTAAGGGTGTTTTGTATAATTCGAAAGAAAAACCGGTTTGAACCAAGAAGGAGATGGAATAAGTTTAGCTAAGGCAAAAGGAGCATTTGGTAAAGAAGGAAACTTTGGGCAAAATTTCGAAGGATCATTTCAATTTCGAAGGAGATTTATAACTCACTTTAAAATACTTCTCAAATTTTTCAATTTCTCGAATATGTGTACCTATCGTTTTCTTCTTGGAATCTCCTTTCTGCATATAAGGAACATTTCAAGTCATTCGAGATGTACATCTTTCCATAGTAACTTGAAAACTGGAAAAATAAGCACTCCACCACTCTTTGAAACTAAGACTTGCATAAAAGCAGGTTCGAATTGGAACAATGCCAAGTCTACTTTCTTTGTTCTATAAAATGTTTGAGGAGAGTCTGAACTTTATCTGAATGGGCATTCGAAATATTGATTTCTTTCGAATCCTTGTACATGGGACAAGAAGAGTTTGACATATTCCAAATTGGCGAAGAACCAAGTTTGGTTGATAACCGTAAACTCGAATATCCTTCCGGGTACTCGAACAGATAGCCTGACAATGAAAAACCTCAAGCCAAATATCAAGGTTTTCCTTTTGGCTCCTGGAGTCTCACACATAAATGGATGAGTGAACCAAGCGGGTCCATTTTTTCAAGAAGCAAAAGGAGAAAGATACTTTGAATGCTTCTGAGTTCTAAGAAAGAATTCGAAATACTTCTTGAAGATGGGTTCAGGGTTTGGATTTCAAATTTGGAGGAGTAAGGAAAGAAAGTCTTATACCCTCAGGAAAAGAGGGCAGGGATTCAATATGGAGCTCGAATGCTACTCTTTCCTTTGAAAATAGCATTAAGCCAAAATTGGGGCAGCCAAAAGGGACACAAAAGACCCCTATTGGCTTAGGTTGCCTTAAGGCTGAAATACCATCATCCAAAGAATGGTATAAACGGGCTAAGAGAAGTTTAGCAAATTAATTTTTGTGCCCTCAGCAATAAGTTGGGCCAAAGGAATTAGAGAAGGGAACTTGAACAGATCTCGAACAAAAGACAAAGGCAGAAAGCCATAAGACTAAGAAAGCAACATACTCAGCATCAGTGATAGTATCAGTGAGAGAGACATGTTGGCTAAGATAAACTGATTATAAATGGGTTTATCCATTTTAGGTTTGATGTCAGGAAACATTGGTTAAATATCAGAAGTATAAACTAAGCCCTTGAGGAGTTAGCCCAGTAATGGTTGCTATTTTGAAAAGTGTGGGAGTTATCATCCCATAAGGAGTGAAAAAGGTATTGGTAGTCCTATTCCAAAAGACAAGGAAGCCATTAACATGGTATAATTGAAATTTAAGTTGTGCCTACTGATTTGGATGAAGTAAAAAATACCAAGTGCTTTCCATTCAGTACCTTTTACATTTTTGATTCGATCAAGCTATGTAATATATGCGGTTTTATTCGAAAAAGGGGGCAGTTTTGAAGACCTTGTGAAGATCATCTAGGAAGTCCATTCGATTAGGATTTTCGAAAGCTAAGATATGCTTATTCAAATGAGCAGGGAAAAGGAAGAAGAATTTCTAAGATGATCAGGGTCATAAGGACCATGAAAGCAAAGTCTTTTCAGTAATGGTAAGGGGATGAGTACCTGAGATTTTCAAATTAGAAGCTGTTTTGATTCAGCCTGAGGATCAGAGATAAATTCCTATCGATCTTGAGTAATAATTTCTCCAGAAGCATAAATGTCGGAAGGATTAATGGGATCCATGGTTGAGCAAATTCGAAACGAAAGAAAGAAAAGTTTTGGAAAGCAAACACCTGGAGAATCTGAAGAACACTCGAATAAGGTTGAGAGAATTCACTGAGAGTAAAATCTGAGTGGTGAAAAAATGAAGGTAAACTCCAAGTATTTATATTGTTACAGTAGAAGTTGAAAAGACTTAGAATTTGAAAGGTTGTTCCGAGTAAGAAGGTGTGTTGAAGAAGATAAAATTTGTTGGAAGGTAAAAGATAAAAATTATCTTCTTTGAAAAGTTTTGAAGATTTGAAATTTCCTGCCAAAATTCTTGGTCAAATATTCTATTTCTCATAATCAAATTTCGAAATAAGAATATTTGGGGGGCATCTGTTGGTAGTGGAAATTCACTAAGTTTTTTTGTAAAGATTCCATCATGAATGAAAGATTCGAATGGATTCTGAAGCATAAGGATGATTTTTACCTTAAATTATTTTAAGTTAAGGAGAATTCGAATTTATAGTTATCACTGTCTGAAGAATGTTTTCGAATAGCTCAGAAGATCAGAGTTATTTCCATTATTAGTTAAGCATTCAAATCCTTGTTTGATTGTGCTCAGATATCTCGAATAAAGCTTGATTCATTAAAGCCATAAAGATTTCGAGTTATAATGATTTAGGGATAAAGAATAAAGACTTGTACGAAAGCAAAAGTAATTCGAAGCTAAACTTTTATTCCGTGAAGTCAGTTACAAGAGAAATTTCGAATTACAATAGAACTTTTACAAGTTACAAGAGAAATTTTGAACTACATAAAAAGATTACAAGTAAAATGATAATGAATTACAGGAATGAAAGATTATGATTTGAACAGAAGCCTTCATCTCTTGATCTTCTGGAGATTGTGGAGTAATCAAATTTCCTTTCTTTCAACCATCTTTGTAATTGAAAAGAAGGAAAACTTTTCGGAAGATAAGGCTTCTGAGTGAGCATTCTTATCTCTAACATTCTCATACATAATTCTTCTTTTCTCATTCAAGTAGGGGAATTAATCAAGTCAAAGGCAAAAAGACAAACATCCCCTACAATTCGAAAAAAGATAAAAGTTAAGTGGAGATCTTCCAAGAAAATTCGAAGAAAACACAAACATCTCCACCTAACAATTTACATGAGGGAATTATCCCCCATGTGTTGATTCTCCTTCTTCTCCCTCTTCTTCCCAAGATTTGGGCATTAAGCAACGATAAGGAGGAAGATGGAAGTACCACAAAAGACATAGGCACTTCCTAATAGAAGGAGAAATCAAAGGCATCATTAGGTAAGAATACCAATTAAATGCCTACTTTTGGCTACAACGTTCAACCTAAAGACCATAAAACTTAGAAACATTCCTAACATTGGCCATTACGTCGACCTAAATTGAACCACTCGAAACTTAGGTCGAACGTAATAGCCAATATTAGAAACCTCTCTATTTCGAAATAGAAGCAGAAGGGAAAGAATTCGAGTAAAAGATACTCGAAAACAAGAGGAGAGAATGAAAGTTTTTACTTTCTAAAAGAGAGGAAGAGAGGTAATAAAATGAGAAGGAAGAATTACTTCTGGGTTAATGAAGGTAAATAAGGGAGGCAACTCTATTTATAAGGGAAATCCATGAGAAGTAACATAAATATTCACACATGAGAATTAGTGAACTGACAAATTAAATGAGAGTTTTTGATTGAAATCGGTTTCTGATCAAAAAGTGTGAAGTGGAAAGCCAATCCCAGGTTGAAACGTGGCATGTATTGAAAGAAATGTAAAAACATGATAAACGTTTCTGAGGTGAACTTCGAATTCACTGTGTTAACTTAGCACAAAGAGTTTTCAGACTTAGAAAATTTTCTAAGGCTTTCATCTAAAACCTTTGAATATTTTGAATCCTACATGGTTACAATCATTGAATATTTCAAATTGAGCATGGTTAGAATCACTCAAGATTTCGAATCTGACACAACCAAATACTTTGAAGATTTCGAGATCAGATTTAACCAAATATTTCTGAAGATTTCAAGTCAAGACTCATCCAGATTTCCTGAAGATTTGGAATCAAGGCAAAGCTAAAAATCATGAAGATTTCGAATGAAGATTGATCAAGTTTATTGAAGAAGAATTTCGAATCAGGGTTCAACAGAGAAAGATGAACACGTGGAATGCATCTAATGAAGTCAAGACACCTGTTCGGCCGCATATTAGGCAGTTACGATTTTGTCTTACGTGTCTGTTGTAAATTAGTTGACTGTTAGGGTCAAAAGCCTATAAATAGGGCAAAGTAGCAAGTCCTAGGGACGAATTTTTCTCCATTCTACATACTTAAGACTTACTCGAAAAAAGCATATTGTCTATCATTATCACGACTACTTGCTCATCCGAGAATACTCGAAAACTATGTCAGTTTGTGGATTCATCAAACTTTTCAATACATTATTCTTGAAATTTCTTTTACTTTTTATTTACATTGTTTCTAGTCATTTACTTTTTCTACTTCTTACTCCTTAAAACGCATCACATTATTTTAGAATCCACCAAGAGGACTTGATTCTAGTCCCAGATTGTTCATAGGATCTTTAACTTTATTTAACTAAAAATCACCACAAACAAATATGGAGGAGTGGCTTACTCAAGTGTGTGCATCCATAGGGTTCCCCCAACCAACATTTTTTTTGCATGAAGAGAAAGAGTTCCATGGTGGCAGGCATCACTGCTACTTGGCGTGCTTGACAGGTTTAGGATTTGGACCACCCATGGTTAAGTGTGGCAACTTTGCACTGACGACTGAAGTGGTGCGTGACGATGCAACCTTCGTCCTGCTGGAACATTGGTGGACATTGTTGGGAAGCCAATCAAGGATTATAACTACCACAAAGTATGTCTCCTTGAAGAGCAAGTGCGTCGCAAGGACACACAAATTTTTTAGCTAAGTACAACAAATACCTTGTTGATCGAGGAGCTTCAAGCGTTGAAGAAAAGGCTCAAAATGTGATAAACATGATTACTTGTTTTTAAGTCGTTATCTCCCAGTCTACATTTAACTCTTTTGCAATGATCATTCTGTTGGTTGTTTCCATCTTTAGGGTTTGTGTACTTAGGGTTCACTAATGGTTGTGATGACCAACGATTATGGACTTAGGGTAGAAGGTTTTGACTTGTGATGGACCATAGTGGGTAACAGTCACCATGATGATCAAAGCTGAATTCGGTAACTTTAGCTGTTGACCATATGTGAGAGTTTTTTTGTTTATGTTTGACCAAAAAAAGTCATTAGTGTTGACCCTTCTTTCCATTGCATTTAAAAATTGGTCAAACTATTGAAGTATATCTTTCTTCTTTGTCGCATGGTTCAAGAAGGAACATAATTTCATTTCATGGTAAATTGGAAATTTAACTAACTTTGATAATTTTCTTACCCAACATGAAGTTAACATTAATAAATTGAGAAATAGTATAATTATATTTGTATGGCAAAGTTCACTCAAGGTTGCGCACAAGCCGAAGCGTAACAATTATTTCGAACATTGGGGGTATAGGGAAGGACATCCCATACCTGAACAGGACTCAACCAACTGAAAGCAAGTCTAATGTAAAAGGAAAATTGGTGAACACCATCATCCTCAAAGCTCAATGGACGAGGAACTTGGTCGCTCTTTGGAACAGACTTGCAGAATAGAAAAGTTTGGATTTTAATCGCACAAGCAGGGACTCTGCAAAATGGGCATAAATACGATTTTGGATGGGGGTGGTAGTCATTCAGAAAATTCTCAGCCCACTACTAACAAATTCACACAAATTAGCCATTCACAGGTAAGATAATATTCTGTATGATCGCAGTACGATATATCATGTCTTATTGAAGTGTACTGATTACTTTATTGCGCAAAGCATTAAAGATTCATCCCCGGAGAGGAAGCCCCACCAGGTGCAAGTAATACCTTTTTTACGACCATACAAACCCTAAAACAGGGAAGGTGGGAAACACAAAGCCTTTTGCACAAGGGACCCACACAAACAATGCTAGCTCATCCACTCCAAAGACAAAAAGCCCCCATAACAAAGGAAGAAAGTTGGCAACGTCCTGAAGGTCCCAAAATACAAAGCAAAAGCCACCATTTTGCTTAAGGTAGATTCTGTGACTGTGTGTAAAGGTTTTTATTCCATTTCTTTTCTATGTGGACCACATCCAATTCCTATTGGGGGTTTTTAGCATGCAAGATATGAGTTTAAGCCGACTACAGACATGGAACTAACAGTCACACAAGCTCAACTTTGCGCTTATGTCTTCTATAGTGACAAAGAGCCGAGGTCCTGCATTTTACTCATTAGTTTCCTTTGACCTTAACTTTGAATATCACATTAGATAGGACAAAACACCCATAATTCCTATTTCACGTATTATTCAATGTAACACATTCGGGTTTCGTTTATGTGCAGAGAACTTGTTTTCCACTGGGGAGTTGCAAGTGTTAGGAATATGCACTAGAGACTTATATGTTTATGAACATCCAATCACTTGTATCATGTTATTTTATAAAGGAAACTTATTCTTTCAGAATATAATTAATGTCCTTAGAATAGTAAGCTCAAATTTCATAAGAAATCAAGTAGATGACTTGATCGTGAGATCTTATGAAGAACTATTCTTAAATAGTCCCTAGTCAAGTATCATCTTAGGACAAAGATGAATTTAGACTAGTATGTGAGTTCATTGATGATCACATCTCACGGATCATGGATATGAGATATCATGTGCTCACATAGGTACACATTAAGAGTAATGGTGTACTGGACAGACCCACCTTAAGAACGTTGCATGGATGTTCCATAAGTGTCATGAATGTTACTTAAATTGATAAATGTATATGAAGTCGTTCGACCTAAAATCACTACGATTCCTACATAAGGAATTATATGTTTTAATTATCATCAAACGTTGCCTGTAACAGGGTGATCATAAAGTTGGTATTTGGACATATAATAAATTATGTGGTGGAATGTGAGTGCCCTAGATGTGATTTGTCCCTCCTATGTAACGGGAGTTATATCTGTAGGCCTCTTGATAAAGTGAGACTGCAAAATGCATGGCCATGCTCAGGAGGATAACATGAGATGTTTATTTTCTGTACAGTCTACTTGGGGATCAAGAAAACATAAATTGAACTATACAAGGTTGACACAATCCATGCCCTTGTGTTCAATTAGATATTTGGGCAAAGGGACAGATCATATAAATTATTATCATAAAATAGGATTTATCAAAGTTATTGATAATCTCAAAGTGACACCATCCATAATGATTCATTCATTACAGATTAAAAGGTTTACCCGAATTACTGGTCAAAGTTGCTCCCATTTAAGTGACTAACATTCTTATTTCAATTGTTTTGTTAATAATTGTTACTATGTCCCATAGATTTATGTCCCTCTTGAGGAACAAGGAATACATTGGTTTCTGGTTGAAGTTGCCGTTAAAGAACACAATTTATCTCTTGGACTCGAACCTCAATGTTCCTGATATTTAACCAAGAAAGGAAACCATTAGGACCGTGGTGAGCACAGTCTGCAACATATTTATCATTTATTCCCTGCTACAATTATATTCTTGTCGTGACCCATGTTTTGTTTTATGTAGATCGAACAAGTAAGCCTAATGGTTAACAATGATTACTATCCCCCAAATTTTTTTAAATGGGTACCTGAACCTTGCAACATATGATATATTGGAGGCCCGTGGGATACCCATTTGTGACAACAGGTTGACATTAAGTTTAAATATTCGTGTTTCAACCATAATATATAAATTTGGACATGTGCCATTTGCCATAACCTTAAACAATGACACACTTATATGTTGTTGAAATTAATCCCTGCAGTGATCTGTCTGGGTTGTGGGTGATGCTTTGGATGGACATGGAATACGCATTCACATCCTCAGTGAAAGGGGTGGTTAGTAATGACATAGCTATTGTGACTTATTGGTTTGGTTCTTTGATTTATTTACGTGCTACATTCATTCATGCAAATGGGTTATTGTGACTTGCAGTTAAACGTCAACATTGCTAGGATAAAACTGGCTATGGAATAGTTAACAGGAACACATAACGAGTGTGCGTATGATGTTAGGACTAAAGCAAAGGACTATTGGCGATCTTGATGACATTTGGGGCTCCATAGGTGTAGTTGGTGCTAACAGGTGGAAGATGGACCCCCTTGTGATACAACGTAGGAATTGGACTCCCTTTTTGGTATATGACAGAATAGCTTTTGGGGACATGCTCAATGCGATGTATTAAGGTTGGATGGTTATTGAGTACTTAGCTTTATTTATGTTGTTTAATGTTGTAGGTCTTTAGGTTTATGCTTTCATTTGTAAGGAACCATTTGTAGTGTACCTTTGCTTATTGACTATAGTACATTGCAAGTTTATATTTTGTTCTATGACAAGGTCCTAACACTGTATAAAAGGTCCAATGCATATGGACATCACTCGACAAAGGTTTTAGTATATGACATACAAAATTTTAAACATAGTAAACAAAAATTTTTCAATGGTGAAAAGGTTTACGGTTCAACAAAAAAACCCCACTTGGGCCAAAAAATATAATAGGTCTGTAAGTTGTACGATATTACGGGCCATATTAGAATTTACATACAACTTCTATTGTGAATTTAGGGTTTACGGGCCATATGGGTCGTACTAAGGTATTAGCGAAATTCCGAAAATGATGTTTCGGGTCCATGGAAAATTTACCAATCTCACCTACTTGGCTTAGTTTTTGTGGATTCTACAAAATGCTCTATTCTTAGTTGACTGGTGGCTCGGCCCAATGTTCTCTTTGACCTTTTTCCATTTTTGGAACACAACTCATGATAAGTTCCTTCATAAAGGAACTCTGTCCCTGCGTAGGAAAGTAAGTTGATGTTCTCATTACGATGATCCACTAAGGTTCTCTAGCAACAATATTTTGTATTTGCCATTAACTATGACAAAGCTCATACAAATATCAGTCCCCACATTTGTTCCAAATTAACCTCGATCCACTCTACTATGCACCATTTATGAACCTTTCATACCTATGACCCTTTCTTCAAACACCAATACTCAACTAAAAATAATTCCTCATGATTTGTTTGGCACTCAATCAACATTTAAGCCAAACTTGGTCTGCTAATTCGTAAAGGCTCATTTCAATACAACTTCACATCCCCAGAAACACTACAAACTGCTTCAATTAAAAAACATACTTCCACACAACCAATTACACTCATGAAGTCATTGTCACCTTAACTACAGTTTGTGTGAACAAAACACATAACTTAACAAAGAAACAAAAATAACATGTAATATACTAACATATTAGGGTACCCAATGTAACATAAATTGCATGTTTACATTGTTCAGTTCTTCGTTGACAACCATCACAAATTGGTTAATCATGTCAAGTGCATGAAAAAGATAAGAAGTTAACACAACAAACTATCAACAGATAGTAACATTGCATTTGGTAAACAGCAACAGACAAAAGCCTTCAATTGTAAACATGTCATAAACTTAGAATTTCTAAAGCCATATTCAATTTGTATGCTCCACCAATCTGTACAAAGAACAATTTCATTAATGAATTTAAATATAAGAACAGTCACGTGATGAATAATGACATCAACATATCTAAGAAAGTTTCATTAGATATAAAGGGTTCACAACAAATTGGAAAATTGACCTGGGCATTTGGTTAGAGCAACATACAAGTGCTTTAATCCGTTCATCCTCAAAGTCACCAAGGGGACCACCAGCCGAGGGCATGTCCTATTGTTGTGACTAGGTGTGCGACACTCACTACATCTTCGTGTCCGTCTTTGCGTGTTGCCATGTTGAGTTCCACCATGAGACATAACATTTGTTCCTCGACAAACATGATCCCTCACATGCTGAATTTCATTCTCCCCACCACTACCATTATCATCAATTTCGGTTCCATACTTTGCTGTAAAAAATTGACAACATGTGCTTATCATATCTAAGGTCTGACTCACCTCTTCATCATTTACAAGTGAATGATTACACATATCAACGCAACTGTCAACTAACATACCATACTGAGCAAGTTTCTGCCCATCCCAGAAAAGAGATCCATCATCATTTGCTGGCCCTAAGACCGCACTTAGCAGATTTCATCCATCTACTTAGAATTAGACATGGTGGCAACTCTGATATATTAAAGTACATAAGTACATCAACAATATGGTCACATGGGAGACCATACGATTCCATCCTATGACATGAACAACTCAATTCAACATTTTCTGGACAATAACAGACATGCCATTTCCCTTAAAGGATCACAAAACTTTGTCACCACATAAATGGTGCATGTGGCAGTCTCTTTGCATCCAACCACCTTCATAACAATATCCCTCTCATGTACCGGTCTGAACAACTTAAAAATCTCCTTTGTGAAGAGAACAGAGGCTTACCTCTCTAGAGAAGGGAGTGCAGTTTTCAAAACTGGTTCCCCATATTCACTCTCAAAATCAGCCTCTATCTCTCTGTGGCGTATATAAAGGATACATCGTTGGAAATGTTGAAAAAATTCCAATAAATTATAAAGAGAGTTCATAAACTTATCAATTTGAGAATGAAGTGCCTCACACCTCAAAGTGGTTCTAATGTCAGCAAAAAAAGTCCCTCTCATGTGACAAGTCGCCCACATCTTCCTTTTCTGATATAGTTCTGTAACCTAACCATTGTCTTCTAAGCCATATTTATTAATCATGTCATGTCACCTTTGCTTAAAGTCCAAAACTTCACAATCATTAAAAATACATTTGCCAAATTCCTTCGTGAAGCCAGCATTCCCTACATTACTTGCCACATTGCGAAGAAGATGCCACACACACAATTTATGGTGAACATTGGGAAAGACCCTCCTAATTGCATTTCTCATTGCAAGATCACCATCTGTGATAACAGACGACAGACGAAGGGCACTTGCCTCTCATTGCATCACGGAACTGTTCTAATAACCAACATACGTAACCTCAGTCTCGTTTGAAATAATGGCACATCCAAAAAACTATCGTCATATTATGATGATTTACCCCAAAAAACACCACGAACGACAATAGTACCTATTCTTTCCATAAGTAGCATAAAATGCAACGACCTCCCCTAATATTTCATAGCATGCTCTACTAGTCCCATCACACCAAAAAAGACGTTGAAGACATTCATTCTCATCAACAGTATATTTCCAATACATGAACTGATCGTGTTGGGCCAAGCTTTCAAGATATTGTAATGTTGCACATGCATCTGAAATTTGCTTACTCCTCTGTCGAGTTATCTCATTATACATATCTTTCTTTGTAAAACCAATACTTAAATACCCACCAGATTATCTTTCAAATGATCCACATATAAGTGGAGTCTTTATACCAACTTTCCTCATATTATTCATTTGTAAAAATGTCCCCTCACTCATTGCTCTGTGCCTAGAAAGCATCCCACACATTTTATCACACAAGAGATCATGGTTGTGATTGTCATTAAACCGCCTCACATACCATCTACTAGAATCAAGGTCAATGTGAAACTCGGAATAAAGCTCTACATTCACATCGAGTATGTGCTTTTTGTTCTTGTTTCCTTTGCTCCTCCGTCAAACCCCTATCCTCTCTAAACCCTTGACGGTTACACAAGAAAGTTTGTTGTGTGACCTCTCCTGTGTTGTTTCTAAGCTTTGAACTATTACGAATAGCAAATCCATTTGACCTTCCATACATCTTATAAACAAACCATGCTACACTTAATGAGGCAAATAGAAAATTAGTCGCATTAACTGGACATAATATTCGAAGATCTAACTCACGGATTTGTTGAACAAAATCAATAAGAACTGCGTCCTCATTGAATAGGACCCCTAGTCCATCACCCATGTCATGCCTATCTCCTTGACTGAAATTGCCATCCGAGTCATAATGAACATCATCAGTTGATGCCTCATTGCCTGACCCTGAATTGTTGGATGTATAACAGTCACCAGTACTGTCATCCTCATGCATGTGGACATGTCCATCACCTTCATCATTCTCCTCATACAATACATAATGAAAAGATAGTTCCTCCAAACCCTGCAATAATAAATCAAATTTCAACTAATATCCAGTTCACAAACACACAAACTAGCTTCCAACTTCAACTCAAACATGTTATCATATCTGCAAATGTTTAACTACACAAGTTTAACTGATAACTATAGCTTAACATAGAACAAAAAGCTCTCTTGCTAAGTCAAACCATAACAAAAATGTAACCCATCAAACTAGAACAACATGAATTCAAAGCTACAACATTCACGAATTGGTCCAACTCATGCATTATTGGCTCTGGAAACTAATAACCTTGCAGTGTGAAGGTTGGTTCTTGGTGCCGCAAGTGCATGCCATTTCCCCCTTTGTATCTCTCTTCACATGTTCCAAACTATGCCCATTCTATGTTTCACAACACTTTTGTGTTGGAATGAGTTTAACTCCATTCACAATTTCTCTTCAGAAATCTATGTTCTTATAAATAATGACACCTCATATACATTCTTTTTTTATAACTAGACAACACCTATTGTTATTCATTGAACTATTTCTTTGTTAGTAAGGACATGTTTGCCCACATAATGACAAAAAATAAATAAATATTTCAAATGACCTCTACTGTTTATACCAACCAATGCTACATTCATTTTTTCAAAACACCAAATCACCAAACCTACTTCCATCTTGCTTCTACACATATCTTTTTCTTGACACTTTTAAGCCCCAATAACAATTCTCTATGCAATCATTGTAGCAATTGTATACTTGATTTGGGAGGTTTTTACATAGACATTGTATATTGGAATGCTACTCATTCTTGTTATATAACTTTTCTACCATACCCAACAACCACTCTGGGTCCACATTAACTTCCATTAATTGACTCTTAAAAAAATTTAACCTACAAATTATCTCAATGCATTCAATCTATGATATGTCCACAAATTTCCAGTAATTCCTTTAGATAACAAATTTTTGTCGTCATTGATTATAAATGTGAAATCTCCATTTATCCATTGCCCACTAAATACCATGTCACTAACTTTAAATTCTTTGCCTAATGAATAACATCATTTACTCTTGTCATTTGTCTATCTTAATATCATATTGTCTCATAGGGAACACAAGTGAAAAACTTGTTTTTCACTTAACCCTTAAACCAAGTTCATAAATATTTCTATCTCCTTTGACCTAGGATTTCTTCAACAAAACTATGTTCCTATCCTATTTTCTAGTGACTGTGTGGTGCACATAGACCTTCAACCTCATACCAGAGGTGTACGGGATTCTTTGCAACAACAAAAACCATCCACAATTAACAAAGACTAACAAAAATGCATATCATAGGCACAAATTTCATATGCATGACAGGCTTTCATAATAGAACAATATTTATAAATTATTCTCAATCATAACAACATCTCATTTGTTGCATAATTAATCTCTATTTGTCATAAATTGTTCTTCCGTATCCACACAACTCAAATTACTGATAACAATATTTGTAATAACTTCAACTTCACTATACCTGCAATCTAGGTATGTTTGGGTTCATGGAAACATCATCGTCAGTATCCATGTCCATATTTAATTTTCACCCACAATAGCATATCCCTCCTGCACATGTTCAACACAACTTATATGAATTTCCCAACTGTCATTATCAATGTCACAACCAAACATTTTGCAGAACACCCAAAATCAAAGTCTAAAATGACGCCCATGATAAACAAGCATAATCATTTTACTCTTCATTTTAAATCTAATGCTCAAGTTTAATCTTCCAACACCTTAAATCCACACCACAGATCTACTTGAAATCGCTATTTAATAGCTAAATCGCTATTTATGGGTCTTATCTACCCAAACAAAGCACGATTGTCAATTTCAAGCAACTCACCTATGTCACTAACTTCGCACTCGTCGATCTTTCCTGCGCTTTTGGGATTTAACTTGTACAAATCGACGATCTCCTCCAATGCCGCCACAATACCCTACACCTTCGGCCTCGAATAGTCCCAAACCCTAAATGTTGGGTTTTTCTTTTTCTTTTATGGGGGTTTTTCTTCCCTTTCTTATTTAATTATATTTCTTTGTGGTCATCGATCTTTGTCATATTTTTGTTGCAAAATCTGAAAACATCATATAGGGGCCAAGGGTAAAATAATAAAAAACTTCCTTGACGATTACAAAACCGCTTACAATAGGTTACATGTAACTCTCTCACGTGGAAGAGTAATCCAACTATTCCACCCTAGAAGCCGCCCCCAATCTTCCCTACACTAACTCAATTCTCTTTCACCTCTTGCCTTACTTGCACATAAATGGAAAAAGGTAAGAGCCCACACCACTTTTTGATTCTTCTCCATTTCTCCAATAATCCAATTGACTAAAATAAGATAAGTGTGGTATTTAAGTAGAGCCCACACCACTTTTTAATTTCTTTTTTATTTTTCCTATTGACCAAATGAGAGATGTGTAGGAGTAAATTTCCATACTACAGTAGTACTGAAGATTCAGTATTCCCTTACCTATTGTGTGATCATATTTTTTTATTTAATTTAGAACAAATTTTTAAATTAGGGGAAACTTACCATACACGGGTAGTTGTCAAAATTTTAATGGAGGGAGTATCTACTAGTGTAGCACTGAAAATTTTTGTCAATTGGTCATAATTTCTTATTTTAATTTAGAACAAATTAGAAATCAGGGAAAACTTACCATACATGAGTAGGTGTCAAAATTTAATGGAGGGAGCATCTATTACTGTAATACTGAAATTTTTTTTCATGTGTAGGTCTTTCTCTTCTCTCACACTTTTCTTCCTCACTCTATTTCTCTTTCATTTTTATGGCACCAAAGAAAGTGCGAATCTCAACTAATATAAAACAAGACTAATTTTATCTATTTAAGGAGCAAAAGCTCTTCCAACCTATCTTTTTGTTTAAATATTCAGAAGACTCCAGAATCAAATTATTTGTCACTTGAACAAATTCAATGATATTTTATTTTAAAAAGCAATTATTAATAACTATTTTCATTATAGTAATTAAAAATATTAAAGGAATAATATATTATTAATTAAAAAATATATAATGATTTTAATTAAATAAAAACAATTAATTTATTAAAAACATTAAGAAGAATATATTAGTAATTTTTAAATAATTTTATGAAAAAATAAAGTATGATAATTTTTATAAGAATAAGAATAAAATATAATTTATAACGAATAATTAAAAATAATTGTTGAAATTACATTAAATTATATAAACATAATATATAATAAATTATTAAAATTTAAATATTTATTTTTAATTAATTATTATAATTTTATATTTTATTTGTTTAAAATAAAGCCTGACTTTGAGTAATCAAATTATCAATGACCACGAGTATGAATCATGTGATGTCCCTATTTTACGTTCTACTTTCAAAACACTTTCTTACATGCAGTCAATGACACGTCTTCGTGTCCAAAATCTACTAATGGTTTTGTCCTTTCCCCCCTCGTTGAATAATTACTGAAATCTTGGTAAATATCCAAAAACTACGTAGTGCAATAAGTGCCATTGCAATAAAGTACCATCACAATTTGAATATAAATTTGATTTGATTTGATAATGCAATAAGAATGAGTGCAAGCCACTAGGATATTTATGCAATTTGCATAGGTCACAGGTGCTGAACCGTAAAATAATGGCAAAGTACTGAAAACAATAAAAGAAAAAGAAAGTGTCCATTATGTTTTGATATTTTTGATTATTTTCACAAGAATAATAAAAAAAAGAAAGCAACAACTTTTTTTTGTTGCGAATAAAAAGAAAAACAAAAACTCATTGTACTTTTTTTTTTCTTTCTCTTTTTCTTTTGTTTCTTTTCAGTTTCAACGGCGATGGATCATTAACGCCAAGAAGGAACAGCTAAGAAGAGGTTCCATCCAAAATCTCTGCAGGGCTTGGGCTTCATCATCTCCACCACCACATACATTGTTCCTTTGTCCAATATCCTTCTTTCTTTTCCAAGTTTAACCACAAGTTTGATTTCTCTTTTTTCTCACATTCTCTAGAAAGAAAAAAATGGAGAAATGTTGACAATGTGAGATGTGAGATTAGATTGAAATGTATAATTATTTTATTTTTGTTATCATTGTTGTTCTTCACCCCATTTGTAATAAACATTTTCTCTTTCACTTTCCCTTCCTCGTCTGCTTCACCATTCCTCTTTTGGTTCACGTGGTTTGGTCCTCACCCGCAAACCACAATCTTCAAGATTTGATTTTTCCATCAATGCGTGCTGCAAAATCGAAAATTTCCTCAAACCCATTTCAAATGTGGATCTCAATTTCACGCGGCACCCTACATTGCTCGGAATATCTGCCTGCTCCTGTGACCGGGATCTAGGGTTTCTGCTTTCGCACGTGGTTTGAATTAACAATTTCGGGTTCGATTGATTGGGTTCTTCCTTGATGGGTTCGATCTAAAAGCTTTGGAATCTGTTGATTTCAGCTTCTGGGTCGCAATGCTCAAGCAATTCCTCAACAAGCTTCCTCGGAAGTCGTCGAAACCCGACTCGGACGAGTCGAGTCGAGGCGACTCGTCGCGTTCCACCGACTCGCCACGCGCCGCCGGAAGAAGCCAGCGAACGCACGGTGGCGGATCTTCCTCCCGAGCCAACGCCGCGAAACGAGCTTCATCTTCGGCGGTGTTTCCGGCGAGCATGGTGTCTGGGATCGAACCTTTGGTGCCGTTCAAGGATGTTCCCAATGCTGAGAAGATGAACCTGTTTGTGAGCAAGTTGAGCCTTTGTTGTGTCACGTTTGATTTCACTGACCCTGGTAAGAACATTGCGGATAAAGATGTAAAAAGGAGAACTTTGGTTGAACTTGTTGATTTGTGAATTGTGGGTCAATGAGATTTAGTGAGCCAGCTATCCTTGCTATGTGTAGAATGTGTGCTATTAATCTGTTTAGAGTTTTCCCACCTAATTATAGGGCTAATGGTGGTGGTGAGAATGATGATGATGAGCCAATGTTGATCCTGCTTGGCCACATTTGCAACTTGTGTATGATTTGCTGCTTAAATTTATCTCCTCTTCATGCCTTGATGCTAAGGTAGCAAAAAAGTATATTGATCATTCGTTTATCTCAAATTGCTTGAATTGTTTGATTCGGAGGATCCTAGAGAAAGAGACTGCTTGAAGACAATTCTGCATAGGATTTATGGGAAGTTATGGTGCATAGACCCTTTATTCGGAAATCTATTAACAATATATTCTATCGATTCATGTTTGAGACTGAGAAACACAATGGGATTGCTGAGTTGTTGGAGATTTTGGGAGTGTGATTAGTGGGTTTGCTTTACCGCTGAAAGAGGAACACAAAATCTTCTTGTGGAGAGTTTTGATCCCCTGCACAAGCCTAAATCTATGGGGGTATACTTTCAGCAATTGTCCTACTGTGTCACGCAGTTTATAGAGAAGGAACCGAAGTTAGCGAGCATTGTGATAAGGGGTTTGTTAAAATATTGGCCCGTAACAAATAGTCAGAAAGAAGTGATGTTTCTTGGTGAACTGGAAGAAATTTTGGAAGCAATTAACATGGTAGAGTTCCAGAGGGTCATGGTCCCATTGTTTTGGCGGATTGGGTGCTGCATTAACAGCTTGCACTTTCAGGTACAATAGTTATACTGAATACATTTGTTGATTACTGTGATTGTGCAAGCTAGTCTTTTTTTTCTTTGTTGATAGAAGTGCTCACAATTAGTTACTCACTTGAGTATGGTTGGAAGTTAAGGTTAGAGGTCTACGAATACGGATTTGGTACAGTCAAGAAAGGGTGAAGTCAGCTATCAAGAGTCGTTAGATGAATATCGGACCGCTTAGATCTGATTTAGCCTTTAAATCCGACTTTAATGTTAAGTTGGATCTGAGCTGTTTGATCTTCATCTAATGGTTCTGGATGGATGACTACACCTGAGTGCACTATTTTGTGACTGCAGGGAATCCGGATCCGAGTCTACTTGTGGAAAAGATTCTTGGGTTAGCTTCTGTCATAGCATTTGTGACCTATATGCTGCTTTATAAAGTGCAATTTCTGTTAGGAGATTTATCTTTGTAGTTGGTTCAATAGATTGTATTAATTGAGTCCCTGATAGGATGTGAAAGCAGTTCATCTCATCATCCCTGGTTCATTTGGAAACTCTAACTAGATCTTTACCTTTTTCGGTCTACATGGCTCTATATTTTCTGAAAATTTCCATGTTCATTGAACCCCTCTATGGAAATGAAGCTATCTTTGTTGCCATCTTCATATTAATGATTTAAATGCTTTAATTTCTTTTCTCTTTATGCACTTGTAGCTTTTTTGGCACTTTTTCACCAATAATCTTTGCCCACAGTATGACACTTCGGAGAATCAGTTTTTTCCATTGCCATGCTTGTTAATTGCTTAAAGATACCTTTTTTTTTCCCTGTTCAATTGGGATTGTTTCAGGTATCTGAAAGGGCCCTTTTCTTATGGAACAATGACCACATTGTCAACTTGATTGCTCATAACCGTCAAGTGATCCTGCCCATCATATTTCCTGCTTTAGATAGGAATATTAAAAGCCACTGGAACCCAGCAGTTGTGAACTTGACTCATAATATTCGAAAGATGTTCTTGGAGATGGATGAGAAGCTCTTCCTTTCTTGTCATGCTCACTTTAAGGAGGAAGAAGCAATTTTAAGCTCAGCAGCTGAGAAGCGAAAGGAGGCATGGAAACAACTAGAGCATGCAGCAAGTCTCAAGCCTGTAATTGGAAATACTGCTGTTTTAGTGTCTCCTTTGATGACCTGAATTGTATGCTGGATTCCCAATTCTTTCTCTCATGCCTCCTTGTTATGGTGGAAAACCTCAAGAATTGTGGACTGGCATTTTGCTTTTGGCTCCTATGTTCTTATGATGCTTCTGGCAGCCAGATGTAGTTACAAGGTTTTGATTGCTACTGTGTGGCACACAATTTGCCTCATGATTAGTATTGAGAAGGACCATGCAGTGGATCAAATGATTTTATGTATAACCCATATTTCCAGTATCTTCTCCCTCTCTCTCTCTCTCTCCCTCTCCCCCCCCCCCCCTCTGTGTGTGTGCGCGTGTGCGTGTGTGCGCATGTCCCTACTTACATTACAGTCCTCGGTTGCTCTTAATTGCAAGCTCAAGTGCTAACCCTGAATGAAGGGCTAATGCTCTCCAGCCCTGAATCAAGCCCTAACATTATTTTGCTATGTAGGCATTGCACGTTTTAAGGCCAACAACACACCTGGGATCAAGTACTAATTAATTGTTATATAACAAAATTGATTTAAGCAATCTAATGTTGGATATTGTGTCATTGTTATCTTAATTATTATGTGCAGCCATTTTCTGAAATAATTAGAGTCACAAGTAAATGAATGAGCCAAATATCTGTATATATTTAAAACCATATATAATAATATTGATGTGGATTATAAATTGAGAAAGTGAAATTTATGAACATGTATTTTGAATTCTTTAGTAGAATCTGTACAATATCCATCCTGTAAGATGTATTATAATTTATAGCAAACTAGGTTGTTATCCCCTTGTATTAGTGTAATAAACTGGTAAGAGGTTGTTTCAGTTTGGTAAGATAGTATCCTATCATTTTTTTCATTTTGTTATAAGACCTCATATATCCTCCATGGATAGGCTGCATATAATAATGATAGTATTGAATTTGTTTGGTGGGGCTACTATGGCGGCTGAAGAAAGTTAAGAATGGTGTGGGTATATGTTGGGATATATACAGACACATGAAGAATAAATTTTGCTAACCGTATCCCCATTAAATTCAATATTCTCATTAAGTAAATTAATGACAAGATTAATGCATTCATGCATACATGCCTCTATCCACCCTTATGTATTAAATTTGAATCCCCATTCTTGAATCTTATAGAATTTTATTGTTTCTTCTTTCTCATAATGTCACGTGTCTTTCTTATATTTCAACATATCTTGAGCTTTCATATTAAATTAAGTGTTTTGAAACATCCATTGTCCTCTCTTATTTTTTTTTGGTCAAAATCCATTGTCCTCAGTAACTTTGATAAGATTTTTCATAGTAGTAGCCCTTGGAGTAAAGAATTGTGAAGGAAGATCCTAGGTCTAAGTTTTTGTCGATCATGTTAGTCCTTAATCTATATTTTTATTGGTTACTTTAGTCATCTACTATGGACTAATATAATCGATAAAAAACAAGTTGGCGATCTTTATTCATGTTTCTTCAATGTAAGAACTAATATGAAAAATCTTGTTAATATTAGGGATGAAATGATTTAATTTAATTTTTTTTCATTTTATATTATCGTATCACAATTGAGATATATAGGAAAAACAAAAAAAAAAGGAGAAGTTGAATTATCTTTTCTTAAAACATAAAAATTTTCACAACACAACATTTCCAAAATGTTTCACAAATACTTTAGATTGAGTCTAAAGGGTTCATGGGTTAGAGTCTGAAACATTTCAGACTTTAATAAAAAAGCATAGTTCCAAAAACTTAGTTTCATGTTTTAAATTTGCACAATTTAATCCCCAAGTTAGTCCACCAAATAAAATGCAAAGATAAGGGCACAAAAGATCACACCCGATATTTATACCGGTTCACACCAACCATAAGTGACACGTCTAGTTCCTAACCACTTTAGGATTTTCACTAAATCAAGGTACCTTTACAAGTATTCTTTATTACTTCTTCAGGCTTATAAGATATTCTTCTTACAAGTCTTCCTAGGCTTTACATAAGAACATTTACATATAAGCCTCCTCAGACTCAAACAATTCTTTTACAGTGAAAAGAGAAAAGATAAAATCTCTGGTTTTACACACTGAGTGTGGATAAAGATTTTACAAGAACAAGGACTAATTGGATAGCTTCAAGTAAAAACTGGTTTAAAATAAAGACTAAAAACAAATAAAAGAATGAAAGAATAAAAAATAATTTGAACAATGTGATAGCAAGATTCAGAGTGCGCTCTCGTTCTACTTCTTCAAGCTCATCCATTTTCTATTGATAGATTCCTTTGGTTGTAACGTTGTGAGATAACAAGTTTACATTGTCTCACAACATTAAATGCATGGAGTTGTTTGTCTTGTTGAGCAGATGCAACATGTTGCTTTTTGTCAGGAAACAATGTTTTGACATAGCAATTGCTTCTTGCTGCTTTGGTACTGTTACGTTTTTATTCTTTCAAAGATGTACCTTGTGTCCTCCTCTAAAAGCTTTGCTTGCAGTCCTTGAGTTCGAGGAATAATTTTTTAAATTTGAAAAACTTTAGTCTTGGACGTTGTTTGAAATAAGGGTTGGTCCTTAGTCTTGCCTAGCTTCAAACTTAGGTCTTTCTAAGACTTTCAGATTAATGTTAAATTTGAGGCTTCAGACGTTGATGGACGAGAATTACTTAAGACATTGTGTTGTCACAGCTTCAGACTATATTAGATATAAGATTTATTAAAAAAAATTCCAAGTTGTTATTCATCAAAACCATGAGATTTAAAACCAGTAGTGCTGAGTCTAAGACCCTTCTAGATAAGATTTTAATGACAACAAGCTTTCATACTAAAATTATAAATGTTCTGAATAAAAAGAATACTAATGTTTACTTTGAGAATGCTTGAGAAGGTACAAGAATATTGTATACATCATTAGAGGCAAATTAGAAGTATAACTCATTGTTCAGAAGCATACTTTAGTCAAGCCATAAGTTCCCAAACATGCTCAACATGGAGAAATTTTTCAAGAATGAAGAAATCAATACATGAAGGAACTACCAAACTTCAGAATGATCAAGAACATTTATCAAAGATCTAAGAAGTTAAATCAAGCTTTAGAAGGTACTGGAATCTTTAGAAAATCATCACAAGATCATTAGAAGCAAGAAGCATTGACTAAAAGGAAGAGTAAGGACAAGTGAATCAGAACAGCTGCTGTAATATCTCAAGAAGCATATTCTCAAGTTACTGCTGATGTAAATAAAGCAAAGGAAGTTTGAGCAAATGATTAGAAGCATGAAAGTCAGAATATGCTACCATTGACTTCCTTCAGAAGATACATAATTCAACAAACATTCACTATCCATGGAGGATATATGTGGTCTTATAACAAAATGAAAAAAATGATACGACACTATTTTCTTTCCTTTCCCTTACAGTTTCATCTATACGCTTACCCCACACAGAATACTACATTAAATTCTTCCTGTTTTGAACTAGTAATCAAGATGGGGGGCATATAATAATGATAGTATTGGATTTGCTTGGTGGGGCTACTATGGCGGCAGATGAAAGTTAAGAATGGTGTGGGTATATGTTGGGATATATACACACATGAAGAATAAATTTTGCTAACCGTATCCCCATTAAATTCAATATTCTCATTAAGTAAATTAATGACAAGAAGATTAATGCATTCATGCATACATGCCTCTATCCACCCTTATGTATTAATTTTGAATCCTCATTCTTGAATCTTATAGAATTTTATTGTGTCTTCTTTCCCATAATATCACGTGTCTTTCTTTTATTACAACATGTCTTGAGCTTCCATATTAAATTAAGTGTTTTGAAACATCCATTGTCCTCTCTAACCTTGATAAGATTTTTCATAGTAGTAGTCCCTCAGTAAAGAATTGTGAATGAAGATCCTAGGTCTACACTTTTGTCGATCATGTTAGTCCTTAATCTATATTTTTATTGTTTACTTTAGTCATCTACTAGGGACTACTATAATTGATAGAAAACAAGTTGGCGATCTTTATTCATGTTTCTTCGATGTAGGGACTAATATGAAAAACCTTGTCAATATTGGGGATAAAAATGATTTAATTTAATTTTTTCATTTTATATTCTCGTATCATAATTGAAATATATATAGAAAACACAAAAAAAGGGAGTTGAATTGTATTTTCTTAAAACATAAAAATTTCACAACATAACATTTACAAAACGCTTCACAAATACTTTAGATTGAGTCTGAAGGGTTCATGGGTTAGTCTGAAGCTTCAGACTTTAACAAAAAAGCGTAGTTCCAAAAACTTAGTTTCACAAAGGTTTTTTGCTTGCACAATTTAATCCCCAAGTTAGTCCACCAAATAAAATGCCAAGATAAGGGCAGAGAAGATCACACCCGATATTTATATTGGTTCACACCAACCACAGGTGATACGTCTAGTCCCTAACCACGTTAGGATTTTTACTAAATCAAGGTACCTTTACAAATATCCTTTACTGCCTCTTCAGGCTTACATGATATTCTTCTTATAAGTAGAGCCGGCAAAATGGGCCAGCCTGACCGAGCCGGGTTGCAAAAGCCCGTAAAATTGTAGGGCTCGGGCATCTATTTTAGAAGTCCGAATAACTCCCGGGTTTTTAGCTCAGCTCGGTAAAGACCGCTACCCACAAAAACCTGCAAAAGGCGGGTAGCTCGCAAAAACCGCACTACTCGCAAAAAGCCTGGTAAAAGGTAGGGCTTGGGTACCTATTTTAGAAGCCTGAATAACTTTTGGGCTTTTTAGCTCGACCCGATAGAGCCTGCTACCTGCATCGGGCTGGGCCGGGCCGGGTAGTCCGAATTGACAACACTACTTACAAGTCTTCCCTGGCTTTACACAAGTATACATTTACATATAAGCCTCCTCAGATTCAAACAATTCATTTACAGTGAAAAGAAAAAAGATAAAATACCTGGTTTTACACACCGAGTGTGGATAAAGATTTTACAAGAGCATGGACTAATTGGATAGCTTCAAGTAAAAACTGGTTTGAAATAAAGACTAAAAAAAAATAAAAGAATGAAAGAATAAAAAAGAATTTCAATAATGTGATATCAATATTCAGAGTGCGCTCTTGTTCTACTTCTTCAAGCTCATCCATCTTCTATTGATAGATTCCTTTGGTTGTAGACGTTGTGAGATGTCAAGTTTACATTGTCTCACAACATTAAATGCATGGAGTTGTTTGTGTTCTTGAGCGGATGCAACATGTTGCTTTTTGTCAAGAAACATTGCTTTGACACAGAGCAATTGCTTCTTGTTGCTTTGGTACTATTACGATTTTATTCTTTCAAAGATGTACCTTGTGTCTTCCTCTAAAAGCTTTGCTTGGAGTCCTTGAGTCTGAGGAATAATTTTGAAATTTGAAAAGCTTTAGTCTTGGACTTTGTTTGAAATAAGGGTTGGTCTTTAGTCTTGCCTAGCTTCAGACTTAGGTCTTTTTAAGACTTTTAGATTAATGTTGAATCTTAGGCTTGAGATGCCGATGAACGAGAATTACTCAAGACATTGTGTTATCCTTAAGATTGTGAATGCTTTCCAAACTCAGTACGCGAGATTTTAAAACCCACATTGTCACAATTTCAGACTATATTAGACATAAGAATTATTAAAAAAAATTCCAAGTTGTTATTCATCAAAACCACGAGATTTAAAACCAGTGGTGCTGAGTTTAAGACCCTCATCGATAATATTTTAATGACAACAAGCTTTCATACTCAAACTATAAGTGTTCTAAATAAAAAAGACTACTAATGTTTTCTTTGAGAATGCTTGAGAAAGTATAGGAATATTGTATACATCATTATAGGCAATTTAGAAGTAGAACTCATTGTTCAGAAGCATACTTTATTTAAGCCATAAGTTTCCAAGCATGCTCAAAATGGAGAAATTCTTCAAGAATGAAGAAATCAATACATGAAGGAACTACCAAACTTCAGAATGATCAAGAACAATTATCAAAGATCTATTACACACTCAACTTAGTTAAATCAAGCTTTAGAAGGTACTGGAATCTTTAGAAGATCATAACAAGATCATTAGAAGAAAGAAGCATTGACTAAAAGGAAGACTATGAACAAGTGAATTAGAACAATTGTTGTAATATCTCAAGAAACATATTCTCAAGTTACTGTTGATGTAAATGAAGCAAAGGAAGTTTGAGGAAGTGTGAGAAGCATAATTAATGCTTTAGAAGCATGAAAGGCAAAATCTGCTACCATTGACTTCCTTCAGAAGCAACATAATTTAGCAAACATTCACTAAAAGGTGAAACTCGTTCCCAAACTCCTGAAGCTTTATTCCTTGAATTATTTCAAGTTGAAGGACATTCAAACATACCTCTAGAAGGAGCTTTTGCCCCAAGTTCAGATTCTTTATACAAGAATATAGAGTTGACCAAAATGCATTAAATGAAGAAAGAGAAAGTATGTTGCTATAAAAGTGACCGCACAACCAATGCTTGACCAAACCTTGACTGCTTTCAAACGACTAGAAAACAACTAGTTTGACCATAACAATTTAAAAAGACATCCATGGCCGCAACACAAGATTGAGAGAGAAGAAGAAAAGAGACTATAGAGTCAAAGGGCTAAAAATTACCAACCCTACCTTCTAAAGCCACTTTATCATAAAACCGCTGCAGAAATTTGTATCTCAGTTTCTAAATCATATGAGTGATTTATTTAGCTATACATTGTATTAGTAGAATAAACTCTTTGAGTAATATTGAGATTTATCCATCAAAACACCTCATTTTTTTAATAGGTGGTGTATCTCTTAAACTAACTAGTGAGAGTTAGTGTTGGTCGAGAGTCTCCCAAGCTAATATGGGTTGATTAGTGTTGGTTGAGCAGATATGTAGTCGGTTTGTACCTGAAGAGATAGGGGAAAAGAAAATTCAGCGGTGTTAAGTCTGAGGTGGCTGGGGAAAAAGAATACATGTTGAAACAAGCTTGTTGAAGTAGTGGATAATCTTACTAAGGTAGGTACTGGACGTAGCCCAAAGAATTTGTGGGTGAACCAGTATAAAAATCAATGTGCAATATCTCTCTACCCTTACTCTTTTACCATTTGATAGTAGTACGAGTAGGGATCTAGATTGGAATAAAGAGAGAATCAAAATTAGCGCATAAAATGACCGTGGTTGCACTTAAAAATCGAATTGAAAGTAGCAAATAAAGAGAATAAAGTTGGAAATGGAAGAAGATGAGTATGGTGAAGACGCCACTAAGAAAGCAACCCCTTATGCAGACAAGTATAGTGAAGAATCGCCACTAGATCATGGAGCAAGATGAGATCCACCATGGTTTAAGCAAGAACCACCAAGCCTTCTCTGTAGAAACCACAGGAAACACTAGAGGGGGGGTTTGAATAGTGTTTTATAATTTTCAAACTGATTTTGGAAAACCTTTAACAAGCAGTATCTTTCACAAAGAAGTTTTACCAACTTGCTGAAACTAGGAGTTAAATGCTTGCTGAAGTAACTTCAGCAGGTTCAATAAAACAGTTTTGCAAACTTGTTTTTCAATATGTTTAATTTGTTTTTCAGTTTCAACGTTATTAAACAATGTACTCAGAACCCTCTAAGTTAGTATAAACCAAATGTAAAGAGATAAGGGTAAGAGAAGACTTAGCCACAAATTTATACTGGTTCACCCACTTCCACTGTGAGCTACGTTCAGTCCCAAAGCCAACCAGCTATGGATTTCCACTAATCTCAGAGATTACAAGTATTCTTTTCTATCAAGCCTCTTCAGGCTCTACAACAACAAGTATTCTTTTACAGACAAGCCTCTCTAGGCTCTATACCAAGTATTGTTTTAACCACAAGCCTCTCTAGGCTCAACAACAAGTATTCTTTCTTCCACCAAGCCTCTCCAGGCTCTCAAACACTTGAAAGTGTTTTACAAAGGAATTGGTTTAAGTTACTGAACCAAACAAGTTCCTAACTTAAACTCAATCAGACTTGAACAAGGTAATTGAGTATAACTCAGTATATGAAAATTTTGTTGTACAATATATCAGAGAGTATGTAGCGTAGATTTTTGCAGCGTTTTGGCTTGATACAATGTCTTCTCTCCTTCTTTTGAAGTCCTTCACGAAATTATATATAGAGATGAAATTAAATCCGTTGAAGATTGTTGAAAACACCGTTGAGAGATAGCATTAAATGTTGTAGGGACCATTGTGAAACAATTTTCTGATAGCTTCTGACTTGAGCAGTGCAGGTGTACAGATATGATTCAGTTCTAACACATTTGCAGGTACTATGATACAGAGATTTCCATTTCAGGTATGATGATTCAAATTGTTCAAAAGGACTCTGTAACCTTTCCTTAAAAGAGACATGCTTGCAGAAGACGTTGAGGATGCATTTGAGTCTTGAGCAGAAAGCCTTCTGACTTTAGACAAAATGCCACGTTGAATGTCTTCAACAGGTCTTCATGATTTAGATAGTACATCTCTTCAGAGGGTTGATTTACTTCAGCAGGTTCTTTTCCTTCAGAGGGTTGCACCACTTCAGAAGGTTCCTCTTTTAGAGGATTGCTGAAACATAGAAAATACCCTTAAGAGATTTTGTACTATTTCTCAGAATACTTTAACCAAATTTGTTATGCATTAAAACTTAGGATTATGAGACTTAAAATATTATTAATTTCTTAATAACATTTTTGAAGCTCAATATTCTCAACTCACACAAGAGGAGGTAAAATAAGCCTAAGCTCTTTGATCAAAATAGGAATTTAACCATACAAAGTGTAAGAGCTCTCCCTTTTATAGGAAAAAGGGGGGCGGCCAAAATAAGGGAAAAATAAGAGGGAATAAAAACTACCTAAGTTGGGTGTTGAACCCAGGACTTCTAAGCTAATTAGCTAAACTTTAACTTAGATGATAAACTGTTATTTTATATATTTATTCTGGGTAATTAAGTGAGTTATTTGACATTTATGGTCATTATTATTATTTGATATCTCACTTATTTTCCTTTATTTTTTCACAGAAATAAAAAAGGAGATTTGATTAGAAAAAGGAGAATCTTTAGTTAGATTTGGCCAAGAAAAGTAGATTTGATAAAATAAAAGAAGATTTGGTGAGATAAAGAGAGAATCTTCAGAAATTTGGTTAAGAAAAAGAGATACTTGCAACTCTTATAAAAGGCATCTATGAGAATCATCAATCATCTCATCCAGCTATTCATCCTCCTACTCTCTCATCTTCTCAAGGTTCTTCAAGAGCGGTGGCTTTTTACAATATGATTTGGGAAACTCTTGGTGCGAAGCAATTCTGTCAAAGGAGATTTTCTTTCCTTCTAGTATTTCCTAGTAGTTATGGAATTCTTAGGATTTTTAGTTTTGGTTTATTTATATTTTATTATGAGTAACTAATTTCCTAGCCAAGGGGCT
This sequence comes from Sesbania bispinosa, assembly GCA_026901365.1. Classification (NCBI taxonomy): domain Eukaryota; kingdom Viridiplantae; phylum Streptophyta; class Magnoliopsida; order Fabales; family Fabaceae; genus Sesbania; species Sesbania bispinosa. The sequence goes on from QLOH01000019.1 coordinate 713,129, forward strand.
ATGGTGGATCTTAAGTTGTGAACCTGATTTGAACCCATTTTCCCTTTATAAGTTATTGTTTTCTTTTTATAATTGCGTTTTCCTTACTATTTTATTTTATCAAGACTTGATCACCCTTGGTAAATCTTAGTTAGTTGGGCAATAGGCGATCGTACCATTCTCAATTAATGGATCTATAAGGTAAACTGGATCTAGGGTTTTGTATGATCAATCTTAATCCTAGGTTTCCAATCAGTTATAGGATTAACAAACTTATTGGTTCTTTATGATTTTCTTAATTCATTATCTTGCATGATCATTGGGGATAGTGTTTTAAGGGAAAGATTATCAATATTGCATGATCATTGGGTATTGATAGTATTAGAATAAGTGATTGGCAATTAGCTTAACATAATAATTTATAAGAGAAATTGGGGGAAAATCTTGTAAGCACTTAAGTGAAACCAAATGCCCTTGGCACTTCCATAACTGAATCCTAATCGTAATTGCTTGCCGTCTTGTTTAACTCTCTCTCTCTCTCTCTCTCTTTTCTCATTTAATTATTATTTTTCTAAATCAACAATTCAAATCTTAATATTTCTCTCCTATCTCATTCTTAAGGATTTAATTTAATTTAATTTAATATTGTTAATTAATCTCTGTGGGACGATACTTGGGGTTTTAAATACTCTATTTTACTCTAATCGACGGGTATACTTGCCCATAGACAAAACTCACAACAAGTTTTTGGCGCTGTTTCCGGGGATTATTTTACCAATATTAGAAAAGATTAAATCTTAATTGATTGAGATACCTTTTATTTTATTTTACTATTCTATCTCTTCTTTCTTGGGATTCTATAAAGTGTTATATGCTAACTCGTTCCCAATTCCTTGAATTGCAGTTTGATCCTGAAATAGAAAGAACTGCTAGACGATTGAGGAAAGAATCTAAACAAAGAAATATTGCTCATGAAAGGACATTGTTGGATTATATAACTCCAAATCCTGATGTTTTCGCCAGTTGCATCTTCATTCCTCAAGTTGAGGAAAACAACCATGATTTGAAGCCAGTTTTAATTAACACGATCCAGAACTTGTTGCAGTTTGGAGGGACACCTAGAAAGGATCCAAATAGTCATATTAGAAAGTTCCTCGGACTGATAGACACCATTAAATTCAATGGTGCTTCTACCAATGCAATTAGATTGAAGCTCTTCTTTTTCTCCGTGACAGAAAAAGTTAATGATTGGCTGAACTCTCTACTTAGAGGCTCTATCACTACTTGGGATTAATTGGCTCGCCAATTCCTTACACAATACTTTCCACAAGCACTTTCATCCAAGATGGTGGAACATATTGCTACTTTCACTCAATATGAGCAAGAGTCCCTCTATGAGTCTTGGGAACGCTTTCAAGACCTTTTTCGAAAGTGCCCACACCACGACTATCAAGTGCACCAACTGGTGCAACTTTTCTATAAAGGATTATCTATTGCCAATCGCTCAATGATTAATGCTGCTTGTGGGGAAGGTATTCTTAGGAGACCGCCAGCTGAAATTTACAGAATTATGGGAGATTTGGCATCCAACACCCATCAATGGGCTTCTCAAGATAGACAAGTGGCGAAAAAGAAGGATGTAGAAACGACAAGAAACACTAGAGGGGGAGGGTTGAATAGTGTTTTATAAATTTCAAACTGATTTTGGAAAACCTATAACAGGCAGTACTTTTCACAAAAAAGTATTTTACAACTTGCTGAAACTGGGAGTTAAATACTTGCTGAAGTTACTTTAGCAGGTTCAATAAAACAGTTTGGTAAACTTGTTTTCAACGTATTTGGATAAATTTGTGGTTTAAAAGTTATAAAACTAGGTATTCAAAACCCTCCAAGTTAGTTTAAACCAAATATAAAGAGATAAGGGTAAGAGAAGACTTAGCCAAAGATTTATGCTGGTTCACAAACTTCCACTGTGAGCTACGTCCAGTCCCAAAGCCAACCAGCTATGGATTTCCACTAATCTCAGAGATTACAAGTATTCTTTTACAGTCAAGCCTCTTCAGGCTCAATTACACCGAGTATTGTTTCTTACCAAGCCTCTCCAGGCTCTAAACCAAAGTATTGTTTAAACAACAAGCCTCTTCAGGCTCAAACAGAAAACTGTTTATGAAAAGAGATTGCTTAACCTTTTAAACTACACAAGTTTAAAGCCTAAACTGGGTAAGATGTACAAACAATTGAGTATAACTCAGGATATGAAAATTGTGTACAAATGAAATAAGATGAAAATATTTCTCAGAGAATTTTTGCAGCACTTCAGCAAGTTCACGTTTGTTCTCTCTCTTTTTCTTCTCTGCATGGAGACTTGTATTTATAGAGAGAAATATGAGACCGTTTAGACTTCTTTAAAAATCTCGTTGTGAAATAGCCTTCTTCTCGTTGAGACACAAACATCTGATAGCCTGTAGCAGCAGGCACAGCAGGAGTAGGTGACAACGGTGCTGACTCTACTTTTATGAGCAAAGTGTACTTTTGCAGCAGGAACTGCCTTTTTGGTGAACAGTGATTTGAAATATACCAAAAGGTTTCTAATTTGCCTTGCCAGAAAGAGAGGGGTGCAGACAGCTGGCAGAGAGCTATGAAAGACTTGAATCTTCTAAAAGGGATCATCAGAGAAACTTATTTCCAAGAAGATATAATTCTCAGTACGGCGTTTCTCGACTTCAGAAGGTTCACAGGCTTCAGTAGGACCTGATCCTTCTGTTGGAACCACAGGAAACACTAGAAGAGGGGGGGTTGAATAGTGTTTCAAAATTTTACGCTAATTTTCAGAAACCCTTTTTGAACAATTTCTAATTCCAATTAAACCTTTGCAAGTTCTTATGAAAAACTCTTTTGCCAAATAGTGAATAATATCAGAGTTAAGCATGGGCTATTGACAGAGAGTTTTTCAGAGACTTGCTGAACTTGATAAGTATTAATGTGCTTTATGAGATCACTTCAGATGATTTAATGAAAACATTTTAGAAACTTGTTTAAAACTGATTTTGATAAGTAATAACTTCAAAATAGAAAACATGTTGTTTCAAAAATGATTTACACTAATGTATTAAACGTTTCAGTAACTTGCTGAAAACTAATTTGTTAAAGAACTTGATGAACCCACTTCAGAAGGTTTAGTAAGTACTCCTTTTCAAAACGATTTGGTCAAGAATGGAGTTTTACTATGTTGATTGTGAGTTTGCTTTTCAGACCCTTCCCTAGTTAGAAATAATCAGATAATAGCGGAGAGTAAAGAGTTAAGAGTAGAGAGAATGGCTTCTGAAAAGATTCAGACGATGAGTGTTAGTCTGAAGTTTTGATCACCTTCTGAACTGGGTTCAGACTCAAAGTAGTTTGAAAACGAGTTTAATTCAGATGTAAAGTTCTCACTTGAATACTTTTAAATCCCCTTTATTAGATGAAAACTGAATTGAAAAAGTTGAAGGGATAGAGAAGATTCAGCCAAAAATTTATCCTGGTTCACCCACTAACCCAGTGAGCTACATCCAGTCCCAGGGCAAACCACCACTGGATTTTGCACTATCTGATTACAGATACAAGTATTCTTTTATCATCAAGCCTCTTCAGGCTCTCAACCAAGTATTCCTTTTTAACCAAGCCTCTCCAGGCGTAAACCGAGTATTCTTTCTTCCTCCAAGCCTCTCCAGGCTCTCTAGAGTATTCTTTCTTCCTCCAAGCCTCTCCAGGATCTGCAGAGTATTCTTTCTTTGTCCAAGCCTCTCCAGGCTCTTTAGAGTATTCTTTCTTCCTCCAAGCCTCTCCAGGCTCTCAGACACTTAATAATGTTTACATTGAAAAGTTTAAGTTTCCTAGAAACTTAAACCGAGGTTCATCTTGTACTATGGGTTAACTTAGTACTACTCAGAATACATGCAATAAATCTAAGTACAAGGAGATAAGATAGAGATACAAGTGTATAAGTTTGGATTCAATCTCATCTCTGTGTGATCAGAAGGTTGGCTTGATATGATCTGTATTGAGCTTGGCCAATTTATTCTGTGGGCTTGATAAAATGCCATGGTTCAAAGGTAGATGATTGAGAGTTCATGGCAACCCATTTTGGTTGACATCTTATGGATGCATCATTGGAAACTTTGACCAACGTCTCTACCTCTTCAAAGACTTTCTTGAGGCTATTTATATGTTCTGGAAATATAGCCGTTTGAAGACTGCTTGATTTTACCGTTGAGAAGAAAATGATTAAGCTCATAGAGCCGTTGTGAAATAACTTCCCATTTGGTAGCTTCTTTCTTAAGCTGATTAGGTGTGCAGATGACTTGGTTCTGACACACTGTAGATAAGTTCTTAATTATGAGAGATTTTCTTCCTCTTCAGCAAGTTGATATTCTCTCTCTTCTTCTTTCTTCATTTCTCTTGTTGTGAGTGTAAGGAGATAGAATGCTAAGATCCATTAGACTTCTCCTTTTTCCTGTTGTGAGTTTTGCTTTTCTTTTCACTTGAGGTACATGCTTCTAATAGCGTGTTGCAGAGAAGATACAGAAGTAGGTGTACAGCAACGCTGCTCTATCTCTGACTTTTATTTGCTTTTCTGCAGTAGGCTTCCTCTTTCATGTTGAGTTCTGAAGCTGAGCCCTAAGGCCTTTGCTTTTCTTTGCATCAATTTAGCTTCACCACTCATGTTTGTTGAGATTCGAGTCTCTTAATTAAATCATTCAGATTGACTCACAAATATTCAGAGAGTTGCATGACGTGTCTGGCTTCTTCTTTAGAGAGTTTGAAATGCCATGTCATAATATTCATAAAGTAGGTGTTCAGCAGGTTCAACTTTAGTATACACATACTTTTAGCAGGTTGCATTACTTCAGCTTGATTTAGCTTTTCATCTTGGAGACGCTTTCAACGAGTTCCTTCTTTTAGCGAGTTTCTTCTTCTTTGCTTCGGATGGTTTCTTCTTTCTTCTTCATTCTTCATGAGTATGTCATTTATCATCAATTCAGCTTTGCCCAGATGTACTCTTTCTTTTCTTCATATGATTTTCGTGATGTCCTTCTTCATATAGCTTGACTTCTTCAGATAGTTTTCTGTATTATTCTTCTTTTCAGCTTGTTGCTTCTTCATTCTCCTTTTTCTTTTCTTTTAGTCTTTTTCTTTGGTTTAGTAGGTTGGTCGTTTTCGGCAAGTTCCTTTCTTCAGAAGATTGCTTCTTTGTTCTTCTTTCAATATGTTTTCCTTCTTTGGCAGGTTACTTCTCTTCAAGTCTTTCTTTGATTCAGAAGGTTGAGTTGCTTCTACATGGTTCATTGTTTATTTGTCTGAAATGAATCATCTGAAGTATGTTTGCATCATCTGAATGAATGATCTGAAATACGTTTGCATCATCTAAATGGATGATCTGAAGTACGTTTGCATCATCTGAATGAATGATATGAATTACATGTATCTGAGACAAAGTGATGTTCTTTTGATTGATAGACTTTCATAGGCTTTAAGTTTGTCTTTATTTCTGATTCCACAGATATACTTCTTCTTTCCACATTTTCTTCAGATAGTTGGTCGCGTTCAGATAGTTGCTTCAATGTTTTTCTCTTTGTCTTTGTATGTTGTTTTTCTTCAGCATGTTTCTTCTACTAGGTTTATTTCCGCGTTGCTTCTTGTTCAGATTTGCTTCATCTTTCTTCGGATTTTCTCTTCCTTTCTTTTATCTGCTTCCTTAACTATCTTCGTCTTCTTGTCTTCAGATGGATGCTTCATCCTGTTTCCTGAAACACAATGCACAAAACAATACCTTTCTCAGTAGAACATGTTCTTTTATGATCTAATTTGTTAATCATTAAAACCTGAGGCTAATGAGTCTTACATCTAATTTAAATACTTAAATTAATTCTGAGACTCAACACCTTCAGCAGGTTCCTCCACTTCAGAAGGTTGCACCACATCAGAGAGTTGCATAACTTCAGAGAGTTGCTCCTTCAGAAGGTTGCTCAAAAACAAAGAAAGCCTTTAAGAGAATATGTTCCTTCTTAACCAAATTTGTTAATCATTAAAACTCAGGGTTATGAGACTAAAAACATTATTAATTTCTTAATAACATTTTTGAGACTCAACATTCTCCCTCTTTTTAACGATGACAAATTTGCTTAAAATTGAAAATATCTGAAGGGAAATTAAATTAAATAGGATTAAGTTTAAAGAAATTCTCCCCATTTCTCAGATACTTAAGCAGATAAGTAGAATTGCTTGCTCCCCCTGAACAGAAGATTTCTTCTCTGAAAAACACTTACAACTTCATATTTTGTTAGTTTATATTACTCTCCATTTTGTCATCAATCAAAAGGGTTGACAGAGCATGCTGAAGTAATAAATGTGCATCAGAGCAAGAAATACAGGGTATACAATTAGCAGATACAACATATATCAGAGATAGTGCAATAAAACCAGAGAAGTTCAGCAGGTAAGCATACATCAGCAGGTTCATTTCTCAGAGAGTGCAAGAATGTGCAGATTATCTCTAATGAACTTAAACCTATCTTCAGCAAGGGGTTTTGTGAATATATCAGCCCATTAATGCTCTATGTCAATGAACGTAATATCAAAAACACCTTTCTGAACATAGTCTCTAATGAAATGATACTTGATTTCTATATGCTTAGCCCTAGAATGCTGAATGGGATTTTTGGAAAGATTTATTGCACTAGTATTATCATAGGATACAGGAATAGATTTAATAGGGATGTTAAAATCTTCAATTTGATATTTTACCCAAAGTAGCTGTGAGCAACAACATGCAACAACAATGTACTCAGCTTCAGTAGTTGAGAGAGCTATGATGCTTTGCCTTTTGCTAGCCCAACTAATCATATTTTCTCCAATGAAGTGGCATCCTACACTTGTTGATTTTCTCTCCACTCTATCTCCAGCAAAGTCAGCATCACAATATCCTAATAATCTGCAGTCCTTACTCTTCTTATAGCACAGACCAAGATTAGTAGTACCATTGAGATATCTGAAAATTCTTTTAACATCCTGAAGGGAATCAAACATATGGTCAGGGTGCAGCGGAATAAATTGATTCCCCTTTTGTTATGATCGTTAATGCAAGAAACACGAATTAAGGCATAAAAGACATGAAACATAATGACATACTTTTATGGATTGCGAACGAGGAAATAGCAGCCACATCTCTAAAGGTGTCCACGCCAACAGCCGAACTAGGAAACCCCCCTCAACTCTGCTAGTAGCGTTTAGAGAGTAAGAGCGACTGCTCGTGTGTTTAGGGTAATGCATCTTATGCTATATTTATAGAGTGGTGGCTAGGGTTTTACCGTCACTCAATTAACCGTAACACATATGGGCCTGGCCCATTATGTTGTAATTCTAATTAGATTAGAATTATTTTCCTAGCGGCTTGTTGTATGCGTGTGACCCAATAGGCTTTTAATATCTGGTTATGATATTTAAAATAAAACCCTTTTATATTTAATATCATAAATAGTGAGCGGTATCTAGCAATACATCACTACTACCCAAATATTGAGATTGTCAACAACTTTGCCGAATCCTATTTTATGACAATAATTTATATGATCTGTCCCTTTGTCCAAATATCTAATTGAACACAAGGGCATGAAATGTGTCATCCTTGTATAGTTCAATTTATGTTTTCTTGATGCCCAAGTAGACTATACAGAAAATAAACATCTCATGTTTATCCTCCTGAGCATGGTCATGCATTTTGTAGTCTAACTCTATCAAGAGGCCTACAGATATAACTCCTGTTACATAGGAGGGACAAATCCCATCTAGGTCACTCACATTCCACCACATAATTTATTATATGTCCAAAAACCAACTTTATGATTACCTTATTACAGGAAACGCTTGATGATATTTAAAACAAAATTCCTTATGTAGGAATCGTAGTGATTTCAGGTCAAAGGACTTCATATAATATTTATCAATATAAGAAACGTTCATGACACTTATGTAACAAATCGTGCAACGTTCTTAAGGTGGGTCAGTCTAGTACAACATTACTCTTAATATGTACTTATGTGAGCACATGATATCTCATATCCATGATGCGTGAGATGTGATTATCAACGAACTCACATACTAGTCAAAATGCATCTATTTGTCCTAAGATGATGCTTGACCAGGGACTGTTTTAAGAATAGTTCTTCATAAGATCTCACGATCAAGTCATCTACTTGATTTCTTATGAAGTTTAAGCTTACTATTCTAAGGACATTTATTATATTCCAAAAGAATTAATAAAATTGAATTGCCTTTATAAAATATGATACAAGTGATGGATGTTCAAAATAAAACATAAGTCTCTAGTGCATACACTGACACATCCTTGTAATGAGTTATTCTTGGATCTGATTGAAATCTTGCACATAGACATACACTGAACATAATGTCAGGTCTGTTTGTTGTAAGATACAACGGAGATCCAATCATACCTCTATACATGGTTGGGTCAACACATTCTTCTCCTTCATCTTTACTTAAGATTGTTGAAGGGTGCATATGAGTTGACATAGGTTTGCAATCATGCATGTTGAACTTCTTAAGCATTTATTTAGTATATTTCTCCCGATGGATCCATATACATTTAGAATCTTGCTTAATCTGAAGTCCTAAGAAAAACTTGAGTTCACCCATTAAACTCATTTCAAACTAAGATTGCATAAGCCATGAAAACTCTGTGCATAAAGAGAAATTTGTTGATCCAAAAATAATGTCATCAACATATATCTGAACAAGAATTAGATCTTTGTTAGACATTTTTCTAAAAAGGGTTGTGTCAACCTTTCCTCTTTCAAAACCATTTTTGAGAAGAAAATTGCTTAATATGTCATACCAAGCTCTGGGAGCTTGTTTGAGACCATATAGAGCCTTTTTCAGTTTGAAAACATGATCAGGAAAAGTTAAGTTTTCAAAACCAGGGGGTTGTCTAACAAACACCTCTTCCTCAATGAACCCATTTAGGAAGGCGCTTTTTACATCCATCTGATATAGTTTGATACCATTATTAGCCGCATAGGAAAGTAAAATCCTAATGGCTTCAAGCCTAGCTACTGGTGCAAAGGTTTCAGTGAAGTCAATACCTTCTTGTTGGTTGTAGCCCTGAGCAACCAATCTAGCTTTGTTTCTGATTACTTGTCCATCTTCAGAGAGTTTGTTTCTGAACACCCATTTGGTTCCAATGATTGTTTTCCCATGGGGTTTAGGAACAAGTGTCCAGACATCACTCCTGGCAAATTGATTCAGGTCTTCTTGCATGGCTAGGATCCACCCTTCATCATACAGAGCTCCATCCACATTCTTTGGCTCAATTTCAGAGAGGAAGGCAAGATTATTGACTTCTCTAAGTCTTGATCTTGTTCTTATACCTTCTGAAGTATCACAAATGATTTGCTCTCAAGGATGATGAGTCATGTATCTCCACTCATGTCTGTGAGGAAATACATGCTCAATCTGAGACTCAACATTGACTCTGTGAAAAGGATCAGCTTCAGCAGGTTGACCAGGGAGCTATTCAGCAGGTACTTCATTTTTTACCTCTGTAGTTTCTGAAGTTGGATTCATCTCTATTCCTACAAAATCATCTTCTAGATCTGATAGTTCCCTATCAGTATCTTTAGCATCATTAAACCTAACATGAATAGATTCTTCTACTGTCAAGGATCTAGAGTTATAAACTCTATAAGCCTTGGATGTTTCTGAATAACCAATGAAGAATCCCTTGTCAGATTTAGAATCAAATTTACCAAGATCATATTTGGTGTGAAGTATGAAACACTCACAACCAAAGATGTGAAAGTAAGAAATGTTGGGTTTTCTTCCTCTCCACAATTCATGGGGAGTTCTTTTGAGAATTGGCCTTACCAAAATTCTGTTTTGAATGTAGCAAACTGTGTGAATAACCTCTGCCCAGAAAGATCTTGGTAGGTTGCTTGAAATGAGTATGGTTCTACCCATCTCCTGCAAGCTTAAGTTCTTTCTCTCAACAACCCCATTTTGCTGAGGTGTGCTTGCCACAGAGAAATTGTGTGAGATCCCATTCTCATCATAGAACATACTGAAGCTTGATTTTTCAAACTCACCACCATGGTCACTTCTGATAGCAGATATGCAAAATCCTTTTTCATTTTGCACCTTCTTACAGAATTTTGTGAAATTCTCAAAAGTCTCATCCTTGCTTTTGAGGAATATCACCCATGTAAATCTAGAGTAGTCATCCACAATGACCAAGCCATATTTCTTACCAGCAAGACTCTCAGTTCTTGTAGGACCAAACAGATCAATGTGAAGCAATTCTAAAGGTCTTGAGGTAGACACAACATTTTTACTCTTAAAAGAGCTTCTCGTTTGTTTACCTTTAAGACAGTTTTCACAAAAGAATATCAAATTTGAAAGAAAGTTTGGGCAATCCTTTTACAAGGTTGTGTTTTGTTAACTTTGAGATTAATCTCAAGCTGACATGCCCAAGTTTCTGATGCCAATTCTGTTTTTCATCTTTAACAAAAAGTAGACAAGTCACATTTTGATATGCAAGTTCCTCAAGATCTATTTTGTACACATTACTGTGTCTCTTGGCAGTAAAAATGATTTGATCAGGTGCATCTTTGACTACACATCCATCCTTGGTGAAGGACACAACATATCCACTGTCACATAATTGACTTATACTCAGCAGGTTGTGTTGAAGACCTTCCACAAGTAGAACATTCTGAATAACAGAGAGGGGGGATATACCTGCTGAACCAATACCTGTGATCTTTCCTTTTTGATTCCCTCCAAAGGTGAGCACACCACCATCTTTAGGTCTAAGGTTTTGGAACAAAGAACTTTCTCCTGTCATGTGTCGCGAGCAGACACTGTCCAGGTACCATTTGTGGTGTCTCCTTTGTCCTATTAAATACATTTGCAATAGGAACAATCAGAGACTTAGGTACCCACATCTTTTTGGGTCCTCTATTGTTAGCAACAGGTTTTCCCTTTTTCTTGTGCTTGCACTGAGACATATGTTGTCCAGGCTTCCCACAATGTGAGCATTCCCTACCTTTCTTAGCTTTATTAGCAGGTTTAAAATTGGAATCATGTGATGATTCACTGTCCGAATATCCCAAGCCTTCTTTGTTCTTGCAGTTTTTCTGAATACGTAACATTCTGTTAAGGTTTTCAGTCCCATTAACAAAGTTGACAAGGTCCTTAGTAAGTTCAGCAACTTGCCTTTTAAGATTCTCATTTTCTTTAACCAAACCTTATGAACTACTAGCTTCATAGTTCAAGAGTTTTTCCTTGAGTAAAAGATTTTCAGTCTTAAGAGCTTTATTTTTGTTTGCAACTTCAGTATAAGCTTTAGACAAATCTTTGTACTCTTGGAAAAGCTCCTTGGAACTGTCCAACAAATAATCATACATGTCTGGCAAGGTTTGAGGGATTACCTCTGACTCAGAGCTGTCTGAAGAGGGTAGGCTTGCCATCAGACATAAGTTAGCCTCTTCAGCAGATTCATCTTCATCTTCTGAAGTTGAATCATCCAGGTCCTCCCATGTAGCTATCAAACCCTTTTTCTTCTTAAAGAACTTCTTCTTCTTAGAAGAGGGTTTCTTCAGCTTGGGACAATCAACCTTCATATGACCTAGCTGTTTGCATTTATAGCAAATAATTTTGTCAGTAGAAAATGACTCCTTACCCGACTTACCCATTTTGGTTTCAGAGGATGAGTGCTTTCTGAACTTTCCCTTCTTCTGAAGAATCCTTTTGATCTTCCTGCTCAGAAGGGCTAGATCATCATCATCCTCAGAGCTCACTTCAGAATCTTCACTACCTTCTAAAGTCTCCTCAGCTTTCATGGATTTATGTGGTCCATGCTTCAGCAGCTTGGACTTGGCATTCAGAGCCAATGACTTTTTCTTAGGAGCATCTTCACCAAGTTCTAACTCATGAACTTTGAGAGATCCCAAGAGTTCCTCCATTCTTAATGTATTGAGGTCTTTAGCCTCTTGAATGGCAGTAACTTTGGGCCTCCAAGCCTTTGGTAAACTCCTTAGAATCTTGCGATTGTTATCACCAGAATCAAAGGTTCTGCCTAAAGACTTGAGTCCATTAGTTATGGTTTGAAACCTCCCAAACATTTGATCAATGGTTTCGAAATCTTGAATCTTGAACATCTCATATTGATGAACAAGCATGTTGATCTTGGATTGTTTGACATTATTAGTTCCTTCATGGGCTGATGCCAAAGTGTCCCAGATCTCCTTGGCTGAAGAGCATTCATGCACCTTCTCATACTCAGATTTACTCAAGGAGCAAAGTAAGTAGAGTTTTGCTTTTGCATTTGCATTGAGCTGAACACGGGCTTTCTGTTCACCAGTCCATTCTGCTTTGGGTATGGGCACAAGATACTTGCAACTCTTATAAAAGGCATCTATAAGAATAATCAATCATCTCATCCAGCTATTCATCCTCCTACTCTCTCGTCTTCTCAAGGTTCTTCAAGAGCGGTGGCTTTTTACAATAGGATTTGGGAAACTCTTGGTGTGAAGCAATTCTGTCAAAGGAGTTTTTCTTTTCTTCTAGTATTTCCTAGTAGTTATGGAATTCTTAGGATTTTTAGTTTTGGTTTATTTATGTTTTATTATGAGTAATTAATTACCTAGCCAAAGGGCTATGGTGGATCTTAAGTTGTGAACCTGATTTGAACCCGTTTTCCCTTTATAAGTTATTGTTTTCATTTTATAATTGTGTTTTCCTTACTATTTTATTTTATCAAGACTTGATCACCCTTGGTAAATCTTAGTTAGTTGGGTAATAGGCGATCGTACCATTCTTAATTAATGGATCTATAAGGTAAACTGGATCTAGGGTTTTGTATGATCAATCTTAATCCTAGGTTTCAAATAAGTTATTAGATTAACAAACTTATTGGTGCTTTATGCTTTTCTTAATTCATTATCTTGCATGATCATTGGAGATAGTGTTTTAAGGGAAAGATTATCAATATTGCATGACCATTGGGTATTGATAGTATTAGAATAAGTGATTGACAATTAGCTTGACAAAATAATTTATAAGGGAAATTGGGGGAAAATTTAGTAAGCACTTAAGTGAAACCAAATGCCCTTGGCACTTCCATAACTGAATCCTAATCGTAATTGCTTGCTGTCTTGTTTAACTTTCTTTCTCCCGTTTCTCATTTAATTATTATTTTTCTCAATTAACAATTCAAATATTGATATTTCTCTCCTATCTCATTCTTAAGGATTTAATTTAATTTAATATTGTTCATTAATCTCTGTGGGACGATACTTGGGGTTTTAAATACTCCATTTTACTTTAATCAACGGGTACACTTGCTCGTAGATAAAACTCACAACATTAGCCAATAAAGCCAAGCATAGTTTGTTAAGACATACTCACTCCTAAGGTTTTTAATGTAGTCAAACCATTAAGTTAAGATGATTACAAAAGCAAAGATGAGATGCATCTTGTTATTTAATAACTGTGTGCTCAAGTTTTGGCAAAATTTCTAGACTCTAAAATTGCAAGTAATATTCAGACATGTAAGCTCAAAAACTACTCTTGAGATATAAAGCAATAAAAAGTCAAAATCAAGGATTGCCAAAGAAAAGACTAAAACAAAATATGCTGAGCAAAGATGAGATCCAAAGTCAGCTTGAGACGCAAAACTGAGACACAGACTCAGCTTGAGACATACACTCAGACGCACTACTTAGTTGCATTCAAGAGACTCAGATGCAAGGCTGCAAAGAAGGATCAAAGATTCATATAAGAGATCAAGGCTGAGACAAAGACTCAGATGCAAGAACTACCAAGGACTGAGACTCAGACTCAGCTTGAGAACGCAAGACATAAGAGTCAACAAGAGTCAAAACAAGGACACTGCACATGATGACACAAGGCAGTACGCACAGTACTTTTGGTAGAAGACCTTCTCTCCTTTTAACGGCTCTTAACGGCCACATAACGACTAATTTTTCCATTTGAATTAAGAGATTGAAATCAACAGTGAAAGGAGAGAGACTACGCTGCATATTGAATACTTTCTGCATCTCATCTTGCATCTCAAGTCTATCTCATCTCAGATCCTATCTCAACTTGAGATCAACTAGTAGTCTCACTCACTCTCTCCTTTAGATCTTAAATCTTTATCCTTATAAGAGAGAAGATACACCTAGCTACACTCACTGTCTATTCATACCTTGTATGTTGTAAGCTAGATTTTTCAATATCCTTTCAAACCTTTATAACTAGTCTCAACTTAGATAGGAAAGAGTCGAGTCTCAGTGTGAGTGTAAGCGTCTTGAAGAGGCTGTAAGAATACTTGTAACTCAGTCAAGGTAGGAGAGCCTAAGCTTGGTGTGAGAGACATCGTGAAGAGGATGTAAGAATACTTGTAATTGACAAGATTGTCAATAGTGGAAATCTCACAAGTTGTGAGGACTGGACGTAGCCCAAGGTGTGGATGAACCAGGATAAGATCATTGTGCATCTATCCTCCTTATCTCTTTATTTACAATGCACAACTTATATCTGAAATCTAATTATGAAATTAAATTAAATCGGTTCAGAAGAATTTTTTTAACTAAGAATCCATCTCTCCCTTGTTGAAAATTATTAATATTGAAACTTGAGACAGCGTCTCATCTAACCCATCCGAGCTTCCAAGTTATCAGACTTGAGAACGCATCTCGGCTTGGATTTTAAGTTTGTGTTTTCAGGAACGAAATCTTAAAAGTCTCTATTCAACCCCCCTTCTAGAGACACCCAGCCAACTTTAGTTGGTATCAGAGCTCGACCTCTTTGGGGTTGAGCACACCTACGTGTGAAGAGGAAAAGATCCATGGCTGGACCAAGCATAAGTCTATTCATTCCTGAAGGAGCATCCACCAACAGGCCTCCTGCCTTTGATGGAATTGACTACTACTACTGGAAGGACAGGGTGAGATTGTTTATTGAATCTCAACATGCTGACTTGTAGGAAATTATTGAGATAAGTCCCTATGCCCCTTTCACTACTGATGAACTGGGTCTGAGAACAGCTAAGCCCAGAGAATCATGGACAAACGCTGAAAAGACAAGATATGTTCTCAACTCAAGAGCCAAATACCTGCTCACATGTGCATTGAGTCGTAGTGAGTACGGGAAAGTAGCAGGATGTGCATCAGCAAAGGAAATATGGGATGCACTGGAAGTTGAGCATGAAGGGACAAATCAAGTCAAGGAAGCTAAGATCAACATACTGGTCAGACAATATGAATTATTTAAGATGAACGAAGATGAAGGCATTGAGGACATGGTGAGACACTTCATAGTCATCACAAATGATCTTAAATCCTTAGGAAGGACCTACTCAAATCAAGACATGGTAAGAAAAATCCTAAGGAGTCTGCCATAGCCTTGGAGACCTAAGGTCACAGCAATCCAGGAAGCCAAGGATCTTAACACCCTCAAACTGGATGAGCTCCTTGGATCACTTAAAGTACATGAGCAGGAGCTGATGGAAGAAGATCTCATCAGACGTCCAAAGACAATTGCATTGAAAGCCTCAACAAGCAATTCAAAAGGTAAGAAGGCAAGCTCCTCTCAGATGATCTCACTTAACTCATCTCATGACACTGATAATGAAGAAGAAGATGAAGATGATGATGAGATTGAGATGGATGATGAGTCAACTTTCATCTCAAGAAAGATCAGGCGTATGTGGAGAGCTAGAGGAAATGGAAGACGAAAATTTCCATCTAGAAGAGAAGAGATCAAGGGAGAAAAGAAGGGACAATTCATTTGCTACGAATGCAAGAAACCTGGACACATCAGGTCTGAGTGTCCCCATCTGAAGAAAGACGCAAAAAGAAGCCCTAAGAAGAAATCCATGATGGCTACTTGGGATGACACAAAGGAAGATGAAAGCCAAGATGATGAGTCAGCAAATCTATGCTTGATGGCAAATGGAGACTCTTCAGATGAAGAGATGTGCCTAGCAGCAGCCAAGTCAAAAAGGATGTGGGTGTTGGACAGCGGGTGTTCAAGACACATGGCAGGGGACAAAAGCAACTTCCTATCACTTAAAGAAAAAGCTTCAGGAGTTGTCTCATTTGGAGACAACAGCAAGGCCCAAATCAAGGGCATAGGTAAGATTGGTAAGACAAACTTAGCTCATATTGAAAATGTTTATTTTGTTGAAGGTTTGAAACATAATTTACTGTGTATTAGTCAGTTGTGTGATAATGGTTATCACGTTAATTTTCAACCTACGTTTTGTGAGATCATAGACTCTAAGACTGGAAAAATTGTCTTCTCAGGAGAAAGAAATAAAAATCTTTATTCAGTCTCACTTGAGAGCCTATCTGATCTCACCTGTCTTGTGTCTCATGACCATGAAAAATGGATACGGCACAAGAGAGTTGGACACATTAACATGAGAACCATAAGTCAGCTTGCAAATCAATCTCTTGTCAAAGGATTACCGAAAATAAAATTTGACAAAGATATGATATGTGAGTCTTGTGCAAAGAGCAAGCACACTAAGACAAGTTTCAAACCCAAGTCTCATGCCAGTACCTCCAGGCCTCTTGAAATCCTCCACATTGATTTATTTGGACCAACTAAGACTGCCAGTCTCAGTGGTAAAAAATATGGTTTTATAATTGTGGATGATTATCAAGATTCACCTGGTTTCTGTTCCTCTCTCAGAAAGATTTGTCTTATGAAACTTTTAAAATATTTTGAAAAAAGATTCAATCTGAGAAGGGATATGGAAATGGTACTGTGAGAAGTGACCATGGAGGAGAATTTGAGAATGCCAAGTTCAAGAATTTCTTTGACAAAAATGGTATCACTCATAACTTCTCATGTCCAAGAACACCCCAACAAAATGGTGTAGTTGAAAGGAAGAATGAGACTCTTCAAGAAATGACAAGAACTTTGTTATGTGACTCTGGTGTTGAAAAATATTTCTGGGCAGAGGCTGTAAACACCTCTTGCTATATTATAAATAGAGTCACTATAAGGAAGATCTTGAATAAGACTCCATATGAATTATGGAAAAGGAGAAAACCCTCAATCTCTTACTGTCATGTGTTTGGATGTGACTGTTACATTCTCAACACAAAGGATCAGTTGGGAAAATTTGACACAAAATCTAATAAAGGAATTTTCCTTGGATATTCTCTCACCTCCAAAGGTTATCGTGTTTACAATCTTAGAACCAAAACTATTGAAGAATCTATGCATGTAGTTTTCAATGAGATGTAGGGAAGATTCTGAGACACATGGAGCATGCGTTTAACAACTTTAAGATGATTGCATCTCTACCCTTTGCTCTGATGATCACAAAAATTCTGAAGCACTTCTTTGGGAGTGAAGAGACTCAGGAGAGACCTACTTTCTTTGGAAAATCAAATATCCAAGCCTTGAAGTTAGAAGGTAAATCTATTCCTTCTCCTACCTTCACAATTCCCCCTGACTCACCTTCTCAGGTTCCTCCAAATGTTCAAGAATCCCCTTCCTCCAAGATGTCCTGTCCTGAGACAGTGACAAAGAAAAAGAAGAAGAAGAATGTTGAAGAAAGTATTGGTGAAGGATCTCAAGCTGCAGCTGAAGTCACCAAGAAGAAGGAAAAGAAAAGAAAGACTCGGCCTGAGATCTCTGGTGACTCTGAGGTACGAAAGAAAATGAAGAAGAAGGACAAGGCAATTGAGGTCTCTGTTGCTTTGGTTCAAACTGATCGTCATCCACTAAGATTAGAACCAACATTTCTCAGTGAGACGTATGCTGAATCTAAAGCTCAAGTTGAACATCATCAGGTTACAACTCCACCAGTCTCACCCCACCCTTCTCCTCCTCCATCACCCTCACCAATTACCAAGATTGTAGCTGAGACCCTTGTTTGGCTTGACAAAGAAAGTGATCTTCAACCTACGCACCAAGAACAAGAAGAGAGAGTCTCACCTGAGCCTATTGAACCCATTCCTGAGACTCATGAGCATAGTAAGAATCCTGCTCCATCTCCACCACCTTACACTCCCACTCATCCTACAACTCTACCTACCCCTTGCCAATTCTTTGTAGAGTCACTCTTCAACTATCCTGTTCCATCTCCTCCACCCATTTATCATTAATCAGCTCCACCACCTCCTGCCCCTACCCCTGCTCATGTGTAATCCATTCCTACTCACCTATATGACTTCATTAACACTTTTCTGAATCAATTGCACAAGGAACAACAGCAACAACAACAGCAACAAGAGCTTGGCACCATGTCGCACCCGGGACCGCGACGGGGGAAGGCGAGCCGAATAAGGAAAAAATTTATAGGTTCAATGGAGTCGCCACCAAAATTTATTTTTAAGGGAAAATTTTAGGAAAACCCTTTTAAAAAAGAAAATGGTCTTTGGAACCAGATTTGGGTTCGGGAGTCGATTATGCATAGGGAAGGTATTAGCACCCTACGACATCCGTCCTGAGATGGTTACCTTTAATTAATTGTGAAAATTTGGTTAACTTTAAAAATATTTTTTTACCCCATTAAAATTGAAAAATAAATTAAAATATTTTTATAATTTTAATTTTTTTTACTTTTTTTATATTTTTTGAATAAATGAAAGGATTTATTTAAGAAAAATGGTTGATTTTCATTATTGAAAATGGGAAAGACGTTTTGAAAATTCATTTTTGTTTTTTATGTTTTTTAGAATAATTTGAGAAAAACTTATTTAGGAAAATGATTAATTTTTTATTAACACGGAAAAACATTTTTGAAAATTTATTTTGGTTTGACGGGTCCGGTTCCCGCTCCTACGTATCCCCAGCTGCAATGGAGAAATCAAAGCCACGTAGTTCTGAAAAATTCATTGATTGATTTGAATTTTGTTTTTGAAATGACTTCTTTTGGATTTGGAAAAAGATGATTGGAGAATATTTGGTTTGTTTCTTTATTTGAAAGAATTAATTTTGGAAGAAGGATTGAATTGAAAAGAGGATTGAAAAATGCTTAGACTTATTTTTATTTTTTTTAAGGAATTAATTTTTGAAGAGAGTGATTGATTTTTATTTAAAAAGGGATTAAAAAATATTTTGACTTATTTTTTGTTTTGGAAAGATTTTTGGAAAGAAAAATATTTTGATTTGTTTTTGAAAGAGTTTTTTGAAAAGAATAATTGATCTTTTATTTAAAAAAGATTGAAAAATATTTTGACTTATTTTTATTTTGGAAAGAAGTAATTTGTGGAAAGAATGAAAATGAAGATTGAAAATTATTTTGAATTGCTTGAATTGTTTTTTTTTTGTTTTTGGAAAGAATTTGATTTTTTGAAAATATTTTTATTTTTCGGGCTTGAGTCTGCTTGCACGGGGTTCAAGTCAAACACTTGATTTGCTCAATAAACCCTTACTGTCCAAATAATATTAAAGTCAGTACTCACAGTTCAATTGACCTTATTGGTTGTTGCATAGACGATTATTTAGGATTTCTTTTAGAATAGATTTTGGAAAAAAAATATTTTGACTTTGATCTATATCGCACAGGATTCAAGTCAGCACGCGTCTGTTCAATAAATCCTTTGGGGTTCAAGTCAATATGTAATTGCTCAATAAACCCTCACAACCAAAATATTTTTTGAATTTATTGCTTGTATGGAATTGAAGTATTTACAACATGATATTTATATAAACAAACATTTACAAACTAAACAAATATTTACAGATCAAAATATTTTTCTTTCCAAAAAACTACAACACGAATTTTTAAAACAGAGGAACAAAATATTTACAAACACTCCACATCTTTCCACATTATCAAACAAATATTTACAAGATTATAACTTTTAAATTACTATGTTCACACATAAAATGATACACAATTTTATATAAACAAATATTTACAGAACAATTTGAATTGTAAATTAGACCCTTCTAGACAACTTAAATAAACATTTATACGGTTACAATTTTAAAACAACAAATGCATTCATAAAAAAATTAAATCAAACAAATATTTACAAAGACAAATTTATTGAATAAATAGAAATAATTTAATGAAAATAAAAAAAACAATCACATCATTGAATCCAAAATAAATATTAAAAAGAATGAGTTTCAGATGAACAGACCCAACACAGAGTAAGAGGAACTCACCTTATGCTAGCAAAGGAATTGTTATTTGTACCTCCATTTTCTGCTATTCACACTACCCTCAGTTTTTTTTCGGTCAAATAAATCACTGCTTTCACCACCCATTTATGTTGTTTGCACCACCCTCACTTATCTTCTCCGCTTCACGACTGCAGCTGGCACAACAAATTGCTTTTCGTATCATCCCTTTTTGCTATTCACACTACCTTCAGCTTTTTGTTTCTGGCAAGTAAATTGCTATTGACACCACCTTTTTCTGTTGTTCGCATCCCCGTTTTCTTCTCTTTTCTGTTTCACGCCTGCAGCTTTATTTCTCTTCGTGAATCACCTTGCAGCTCTTCTTGCAAGTGGGGGAGACAGCGCCGCATTGCAACCAGGCTAGGAGGAAGCAGCGGTGGCTGTTGGCCGCATGGTGGGGCTGCGCAACAACAACCGCAACGGGGATTCTCAATACTTAAAGTGTTCCAGGTAAGTACTGGGCTTTGATTGAAAGATAAAGTGTGCTAGGTAAGTATTGGGCTTTGACTGAAAGATAAATATGCCAGGTAAGTACTGGGTTTTGACTGAAAGATAAAGTGTGCCAGGTAGGTACTGGGCTTTGATGGGAATTTGCCAGACTGATGTTGGGCCTTGATTGGAATTTTCCAGACTGATGCTGGACTTTGATTGAAAGGTGCCAGGATGATGCTGGGCTTTGATTGAAGGGCCCCAAGTTGATGTTGGACTTTTGATTGGAATTTTCCAGATTGATGTTGGACTTTAATTAGAATTGTTGAGTCTCAAAATATTATTAAGTGATTAATAATGTTTTAAGTCTCTATTACCTGAAGTTTTAATGAACAACAAATTTGTATCAAAAGACAGATTCTACTTAAAGGTATATTTTCTGTGGTGCAGTAACTCTCTAAGAGCAACGCTCTGAAAAGAACTATCTTATTGAGAGTGAACAACTTACTGAAGCAAGGCAACTCTCTGAAGGTCCAACCCTCTGAAGTAATACAACCTTCTGAAGAGATGAACTTACTGAAGGATCAAGAGCCCGCTAAAGTTTTCAATCTTCTGATATCAAGAAACAAAGCATCAGATTTCCACACAAAGTCTAGTTTCTTTGATACCTTTGAAAGATCAAGTCTCGTATAGCTTTCTGCTATTCTATCTGCACAATCCTCCTTCTGGAAAGTCAAGTCAGAAGCTTTTGTACGTATTTCAAATCATGTTCACCAAAAGGGAAAGTCTCTCTGCAGAAAGTACACTTTTTCAGAAAAGTAAAGTCAGCGCTGCTGCCACCTACCTCTGATGTGCCTACTGCTACAAGCTACCTCTGCTTTGTCTCTCAACGGATATAAGCTATTAGACAACGGGATTCTGAAGATTTCTAATCGGTCTTCAGATCCTTTGCTCTATAAGTATGAAGAGTCATGCAACCTTTTAAAGAGAGAAGACTACGTGAAATAACTTGCTGAAGTGCTGCTCATTTTATTCTCTGTATTCATTTCACTTCATTTGTACACAATCTTTCTTATCATGAGTGTAACTCAGTTATCTATACACCTCACCCTGTTTAGGCTCAAAACTTGTGTAGTTTGTGAGTTTAAACTTCATCCTTTAAACAATTTTCTGTTTTAGCCTGGAGAGGCCGCGTCCAAAGAATACTTGGGTTTTTATCCTGGAGAGGCTGCATGTTCAAACAATACTTGGGTGTTTAGCATGAAGAGGTTGGGGGTCAAAGAATACTTGTATCTGTTTAGATAGTGGAAAATCCATTGCTTGTTGGCTTTGGGACTGGACGTAGCTCACTGTGTTGGTGGGTGAACCAGGATAATTTCCTGGCTAAGTCTTCTCAACCCTTATCTCTTATTATCTGTTATTTCATCTAACAAGAAGGGTAAGGATATTAGTGAATTAAACTGTTTAAACATAAGCTTTATAAACTTCATTTCAAAACAGTTTAAGAAATCAGTTTTGTTGAACCTGCTGAAAATATTTTCAGCAAGTACATACTCCAGTTTCAGAAAGTTGCTTATAACATTTGTGAAAACTTCGTTTATGAAAAGGTTTCCAAGAAAATCTATTTAAATAATTAAAACACTATTCAACCCCCTTCTAGTGTTTCCTGCGGTTTCTATAGTTGGTATCAGAGCTCAACCTCGGGTTGGGCATGTAACAAGTGCTGAGGGAAGAAGATCCAGATTGAAACCTCAACAAGCAACCCGCACTACATTACTGAAGGTGCTTCAGTCTCAAGGCCCCCAGCTTTTAATGGTACAGACTACCATTATTGGAGAGACCGTATGAAGTTGTTCATTGAGAGCAACAACATAGATCTCTGGGGTGTAGTCACAGATGGTGATTATGTTCCTGCCAACAATGGTGTGCCCATTCCTAAGTCAGAATGGACTGGTGATCAGAAGGCGCATGTGCAACTAAACGCCAAAGCAAAACTCTATCTTGTCTGCTCTTTGAGCAAATCAGAATATGAGAAGGTGCATGGCTGCTCTTCTTCCAAAGAAATCTGGGATACATTAGTTGTTGCCCATGAAGGGACAGACAATGTAAAGCAATCCAAAATCAGCATGCTTGTTCATCAGTATGAGATGTTCAAAATGCATGAATCTAAGTCTATTGATCAGATGTTTGGAAGATTTCAGACCATCACAAATGGACTCATATCCCTTGGAAGAACCTATGATTCAGGCGATAATAATCGCAAAATCCTCAGGAGTCTACCAAAGATTTGGAGGCCCAAAGTGACTGCCATTCAAGAGGCAAAGGACCTCAATACTTTAAGAACGGAGGAACTCTTGGGATCCTTCAAAGTCCATGAGTTGGAACTTGGCGAAGATGCTCCCAAAAAGAAGTCACTTGCCCTGAATGCCAAGTCCAAACTGCCAAGGTCTGGAGCACAGAAGGCCATGAAAGCTGAGGAGTCTTCAGAAGGTTCTGAAGATTCAGAAGGTAGCTCAGATGATGATGATGATCTGGCTCTGTTGAGCAGGAAGATCAAGAGAATGCTCTAGAAAAAGGGAAAGTTCAGAAAGCAATCATCATCTGACCATAAATCAGGTAAATCAAGTAAAGATTCTTTTTCTGCTGATAAAATTATTTTTTATGAGTGCAGACAGCCTGAACATATGAAGTCTGAATTTCCCAAGCTGAAGAAATCCTCATTCAGTAAGAAGAAGTTCCCAAGAAGGAAGAAAGGTCTAATGGCCACATGGGAGGACTTAGATGACTCAACCTCTGAGGAGGAAGATGAATCTGCTGAAGAGGCCAACCTTTGTCTGATGGCTAGTCTGCCCTCTTCAGAAAGCTCTGAGTCTGAGGTAATCCCTCAAACCCTCCAAGATATATATGATGACTTGTTGGAGAGTTCTAACAACTTTTTCAAGAGTATAAAGATCTGTCAAGAGCCTACACTGAAGTTGCAAACAAAAATGAAGCTTTTGAAACAAAGAATCTTTTACTTAAGGAAAAACTCCTTAGTTCTGAGTCTTGTGATTCAACAAGTTTAAAAAATGAAAATGAAAATCTTAAAAAACAAGTTGCTGAACTCACAAAGGACCTAACTGCTTTTGTAAATGGAACCTGGAACCTCAATAGAATGTTGGGTGTCCAGAAAAACTCTAAAGACAAAAGTGGTATTGGGTACTCAGAAAATACTCATATGCATGATGTGAAAGTTAAACCTGCTGAAAATGCTAAGAAAGGTAGGGGATGCCTTTACTGTGGAAAGCCTGGACATGATGCGTCTAAGTGCAAGCATAAAAGGAAAGGTAAACCTGCCACTAACAAGAAAGGACCCAAAAGGATATGGGTACCTAAATCTTTGATTATTCCTGTTGCAGATATGTTTAACAGGACAAAGGAAACGCCACAAATGGTACCTAGGCAGTTGCTGCTCGTGACACATGACAGGAGAAAGGTCTTTGTTCCAAAACCTTATACCTAAGGATGGAGGGGTGGTCACCTTTGGAGGAGACCAGAAACGAAAAATCTCAGGTATTGGTTCTGTAGGTATTCCCCCCCTCTCTGTGATTCATAATGTTCTCTTTGTTGAAGGTCTTCAACATAACCTGCTGAGAATAAGCCAATTGTGTGACAGTGGTTTTGTTGTTTCCTTCACAAAGGATGGCTGTGTAGTCAGAGACTCCTCTGATCAAACTATTTTTACTGCCAAGAGACACAACAATGTGTATAAGATTGATCTTGAGGACCTTGCATATCAAAATGTGACTTTTCTTATTTCTGTAAAAGATGAAAAACAGGTTTGGCATCAGAAACTTGGGCATGCCAGCTTGAGGTTAATCTCAAAGCTTACAAAACACAATCTTGTAAGAGGATTGCCCAAGCTTTCTTTCAAATCTGATATTTTGTGTGAAAATTGTCTTAAAGGTAAACAAACAAGAAGCTCTTTAAGAGTATAAATGTTGTTTCTACCTTAAGACCTTTGGAATTACTTCACATAGATCTGTTTGGTCCTACAAGAATAGAAAGTATTGCTGGTAAAAAGTATGGTTTGGTCATTGTTGATGACTATTCTAGATTTTCATGGGTGATATCTCTCAAAAGTAAGGATGAGGCTTTTGAAAATTTCACAAAATTCTGTAAAAGGGTGCAAAATGAAAAAGGATTTTGCATATCTGCTATCAGAAGTTATCATGGAGGTGAGTTTGAAAACTCAAGCTTCAGCATGTTCTGTGATGAGAATGAGATCTCTCACAATTTCTTAGTGGCTAGAACACCTCAACAGAATGGGGTTGTTGAGAGAAAGAACAGAAGCTTGCAGGAGATGGGTAGAACCATGCTCATTTTCAAGCAACCTTCCAAGGTCATTCTGGGCAGAAGCTGTTCACATAGCTTGCTATATCCAAAACAGAATTTTGGTAAGACTAATTCTCAAAAAGACTCCATATGAATTGTGGAAGGGAAGAAAACCCAATATTTCTTATTTTCACATTTTTGGCTGTGAGTGTTTTATACTTAACACCAAAGATGATCTTGGCAAATTTGATGCTAAATTTGATAAAGGATTCTTCATTGGTTATTCAGAAACCTCTAAGGCATACAAAGTTTACAACTCTAGAACCTTATCTGTTGAAGAAACTATTCATGTTAGATTTAATGATGCTAAAGAGACTAATAGGGAACTATCAGATCTAGAAGAGGATTTTGCAGGTATGGAGCTGAATCCTACTTCAGAGACTCCAGAGGTCAAGAATGAAGCACCTGCTGAAGGACCCTATGAAGTACCTGCTGAACAGACTACTAGTCAACCTGCTGAAACTGATTCTCTTCACAGAGTTAATGTTGAGTCTCAAAATGAGCATGTTTTCCCTCAAAGGCATGAATGGAGATACAAAACTCATCATCCTCGAGAGCAAATCATTGGTGATACTTCAGAAGGAGTAAGAACAAGATCAAGACTTAGAGAAGTCAATAATCTTGCCTTTCTTTCTGAATTAAGCCAAAGAATATTGAGGAAGCTCTGCATGATGAAGGGTGGATCCTAGCCATGCAAGAAGAGCTTAATCAACTTGCTAGGAGTGATGTCTGGACTCTTGTTCCTAAACCCCATGGGAAAAATATTATAGGAACCAAATGGGTGTTTGGAAACAAACTCTCTGAAGATGGTCAAGTAGTCAGAAACAAGGCCAGACTAGTTGCACAAGGCTACAATCAACAAGAAGAGCAAGGATTGCAGGTAAGTAGGTTACTGTGATGCTAATTTTGCTGGAGATAGAGTTGAGAGAAAATCAACAAGTGGAGGCTGCCACTTCATTGGAGAAAATATGATCAGTTGGGCAAGCAAATGGCAAAGCACAATAACTCTCTTAACTGCTGAAGCTGAATATATAGCTTCTGCATACTGTTGTTCACAGCTGCTTTGGGTAAAGTATCAACTTGAAGACTTTAATATTTCTGTTAAGTCTATTCCCATCTTCTGTGATAACACCAGTGCAATCAATCTTTCTAAAAATCCAATTCAGCATTCAAGAGCAAAACATATTGAAATAAAACATCATTTTATTATAGACTATGTTCAGAAAGGGATTATTGATATACAATTCATTGACACAGAGCACCAATGGTCTGATATATTCACTAAACCTCTCGCTGAAGATAGATTCAGATTTATTTGAGAAAATTTGCACATTCTCACACTTTCTGAAAAGTAAACTTACTGAATTTTTATTTCTTAACTAAAAGTGTTGATCTGCACAAGTGTTTTCCTGAATCTATTCTTTTAATAGCATATTCACTTCTTCAGTATGCTCTGTTTACCCTTTTGATTGATGACAAAAGGGGGAGTATTAAGAAGCTAACAAAATATAATGTTAAGTGTTGCTCAGAAGAATTCGGTGATTCAGGGGGAGCAAGGCATAAGCAAGGATTAGGCAAAGCATTATGTCCAAGTATCTGAAATAGGGGGAGAAAATTCTAAACTCATATTTTTATTTCCCTTCAGATAGTTGATAAGTCCTTAAACAAATTTGTCATCATTAAAAAGGGGGAGAATGTTGAGTCTCAAAATATTATTAAGTGATTAATAATATTTTAAGCCTCTATTACCTGAAGTTTTAATGAACAACAAATTTGTATCAAAAGACAGATTCTACTGAAAGGTATATTTTCTATGGTGCAGTAACTCTCTGAGAGCAACCCTCCGAAAAGAACTATCTTACTGAGAGTGAACAACTTACTGAAGCAAGGCAACTCTCTGAAGGTCCAACCCTCTGAAGTAATACAAACTTCTGAAGAAATGAACTTACTGAAGGATCAAGAGCCTGCTAAAGTTTTCAATCTTCTGATATCATGAAACGAAGCATTAGATTTCCACACAAAATCTAGTTTCTTTGATACCTTTGAAAGATCAAGTCTCGTACAGCTTTCTGCTATTCTATCTACACAATCCTCCTTCTGGAAAGTCAAGTCAGAAGCTTTTGTACGTATTTCAAATCATGTTCACCAAAAGGGAAAGTCTCTCTGCAGAAAGTACATTTTTTCAGAAAAGTAGAGTCAGCGCTGCTGCCACCTACCTCTGATGTGCCTACTGCTACAAGCTACCTCTGCTTTGTCTCTCAACGGATATAAGCTATTAGACAACGAGATTCTGAATATTTCTAACCGATCTACAGATCCTCTGCTTTATAAATATGAAGAGTCATGCAACCTTTTAAAGAGAGAAGACTACGTGAAATAACTTGCTGAAGTGCTGCTCATTTTATTCTCTGTATTCATTTCACTTCATTTGTACACAATCTTTCTTATCCTGAGTGTAACTCAGTTATCTATACACCTTACCCTGTTTAGGCTCAAAACTTGTGTAGTTTGTGAGTTTAAACTTCATCCTTTAAACAGTTTTCTGTTTTAGCCTGGAGAGGCTGCATCCAAAGAATACTTCGGTTTTTAGCCTGGAGAGGTTGCATGTTCAAACAATACTTGGGTGTTTAGCCTGAAGAGGCTAGGGTGAAAGAATACTTGTATTTGTTCAGATAGTGGAAAGTCTATTGCTTGTTGGCTTTGGGACTGGATGTAGCTCACTATGTTGGTGGGTGAACCAGGATAATTTCTTGGCTAAGACCTCTCAACCCTCATCTCTTATTATCTGTTATTTCATCTAACAAGAAGGGTAAGGATATTAGTGAATTAAATTGTTTAAACATAAGCTTTCTAAAATTCGTTTCAAAACAGTTTAAGAAATCAGTTTTGTTGAACCTGCTGAAAAGATTCTCAGCAAGTACATACTCCAGTTTCAGAAAGTTGCTTATAACATTTGTGAAAACTTCGTTTGAGAAAAGGTTTCCAAGAAAATCTGTTTAAACAATTAAAACACTATTCAACCCCCCTTCTAGTGTTTATTGTGGTTTCTACAAGAATGTGTTATGGACACATGGATCCAAAATAGGGTTTTAGTGGGTCTAAAAACCCAAAATGAGCAATGTATCAGGCCCATGACCTGATATTCAGGATGTGTTGAGTATAGAGACTCAAAAGGAGAGTTCAGTGGGTTCAAGGATCCACAATGACCTTGTAACGGGCACAAAAGCCCAATATTGAAGGTGTCATGGGTACAAGGCCCCAAAATGAAGATGAAATGGGTATAAAGACCCCCAATGAGGACACAATGAGCGTGCGGGCCTAAGAATGAGAGTGTAATAGACATGAAAACTTCGGATGGCTCCGTAATGGGAGTTACAACCTCAAAAAATTGAACATTGTGGGTATGAGAACCCGAAATGAAGACTCAATGGATATGAGGACCCTTGATGAGTATGTAAAGGGCATATGAGCACAAGATGGAAAATATATTGGGCAAAGCGGCCCAAAATGAGACTGAAATGGGAGTGATGACCCAAAATGAGTATGCCATGGATGCAAAGACCCAAGATGAGAAAGTGTTGGGCATCGAGCCCATGATGATGAAATGGGTACAGGGACCCAAGATGAGAATGTAAAGGGCATGTGAGCCCAAGATGAAGAATATATTGGGCAAAGCGTCCCAAAATGAGACTGAAATGGGAGTGATGACCCGAAATGAGTATGCCATGGATGCAAAGACCCAAGATGAGAAAGAGTTGGGCATCGAGCCCATGATGATGAAATGGGTACATGGACCCAAGATGAGAATGTAAAGGGTATGTGGACCCAAGATGGAGAAAGTAACGGAATGAGACCGAATTGGGCATGAGAACCCAAAATGAGTCTTCCATGGGTATAAAGACCCAAAATAAGAAAGTGTTTGGTATCAAAACCCATGATTGATGAAATAGGTACAAGGACCCGAGATTAAATATGCAATGGGCATAAGAGTCCATGATTGAGGACAACAATGGGTAAGAGACCCAAAGATTGAATGTGGAGGATACAGGGATCTAAATGAGGATGAAATGGGTTTGAAGACCCATTGTAAACATGTAACAGACATTTTTGCTCAAGATTAAGGACATCGTGTGTATAGATACTCAAATTGAAGATTCAATGGATTCGAGGACCCATAATAAGTAAGTGATGGGTGTATGGGCCTAATGTTGAATGTGGCATAGGCACATGGACCCAAAAATGAAGATGATATGGGTACGGGGACCCGGGATTAGGAATGCTTATGGTCACGAGAGCTTGTAATAGAGTCCCTAAACTCGAATGGGCATGAGGACCCAAAATGAACATGTCATGGATTGTGAAGACCCGAGATTGAGAAGGTGATGGGTATAGAGACCCAACATGCAAGTGAAATGGGTTTAATGACCCAAGATGGGTAAAGAAACCCAATATGAGAGTGAAATGGGTTTAATGACCCAAGCTAAGTATGTGATGGGTATAGAGACCCACGATGAAAGTGAATTGGGTTTAAGGACCTAAGATTGAGAGTGTGATGGGTATAGAGACCCAACATGAAAGTGAACTGGGTTTAATGACCCAAAATTGAGAATGTAATGGGTATGGGGGCCTAAGGATACAAAATGAGGACAAAATGAGTTTGAGGACCCCTTCTAAGCATGTAACAGACACATGTGCTTAGGATTGAAGATGTGATGCCCACAAAGGCCTTGAAATGAGATGTAGTGATTGTGATGACCCAACATATAATGCAGTGGGTATCAGGCCTAAAGACAGAGCGCAATAGACTCCAAGGCCCCAAAAAATGAGACTGTAAAGGGCGTGTGGGCCCAAGAGAGAAGACGAGGTAGGTATAGGAACCCAAGACAAATAAAGAGTTCTGTGACTCGAGCAAATGAAATCGGGTTGAGTATGGGGACTCTGAGTTTGAAATATGGTGGGCTCAGGGACCCAAGGAAGGGGGTGAGTATTTAGCTAAGGAGTTTAGATGTGTCAGGTACAAAGACCCTGGTCTTGAAATGCAACGGTGGGTTCAGGGACACACAGAAAGCAACACTGAGGCCCAGAAATGGGTTTGTGATGGACATAAAGATCCAAGACTGAGCATGGAATGGGTATAGGGACCCTGAAATTGAAATGTGGTGGGTCCGAAGACCCAAGGGGAGTAATGGGTGATGATGATGAAATTTACCAATGATCCACAATACAAAGACACAAATTAACAAATAATGTTAGACAAATAATGCATGGCTTGAAAAAATGTGTTAATTAGTGATGAAGGACACAAGAATGTAATGACATGCAATGAGATGGGCAATTGATGTCAATGTGAGGAACACATGATCAATGATATCTAAAATATGGTGCATAACCCCATAATGAGTAATGCCAAATGATCTTTGGACAAGAATACTTACCTGGACTAAAACCTGATTGATCTTGAGTCCTGATAGCTTTGAATCCTTGTTCCTTTCAGTGCCAAGTGCCTCATGGATGAACAGGGAATCAATTTTGATTTTTTTTTTTATTTTATGCCCCAATTATCTAACTTGGAGATCTTGTGGGCTTTTTTGTGATGATGGTGATTCTGATTATTTTTTTAGATGACATACTCTCCAGGGACTTGTCAAGTTTCTATGGTTTTGTTGTAGGAGTGGTAATGTTTTTCAAGTGTCATCATACAAACTTCCTCTCAATATATGCTCATCATGAAATGCAATTTGAATTTACAAATGGATGTACACAATAATGGGTGTGTCACAATTATTGAAGAAGAATCATAATTATAGAGTGAGAATTGAGGGTTTGTAGAAGGTGGTAACAAATGTGAAGATTTTTTTGTGTGTTTGGGTGATATCCGCTAAATGAACAATGTTAGCTATACATGTCAATAATTTTTAATCCCTTCAACCAGCTTTTAAAGATGTGGATTGTCACAGCCTTAATGTGATTTTATTTTTGCATTTGCCCCAGTATGTCTTAGGATAACTTGATCTCCTCTACTTTGAATACTCAATCTGCCCCAGTTTTGCATACTTTGAGGTTGCATTTGCCCCAGTATCATATGTTTTCACATCTTGTTCGCTCCTTGATTTTGTAAATCTCACATCTTTTTCTTTTCCTTCACCTGTAATGAGCATGTCATTTGCCCCATTTGATCGCCCTAATTTTTGCTTAGGTTGCCCTTACGAGCTTTCAACCTAACGGACCTTTATATCTTCTTGATTGATTTTTTTTTCAATCTTCTATATCTTGAATGATTTGCTTGCCCCATTTTGTATATTTCAACATTCTGATTGCCCTAGCATCATCCATCCGGGATACCTCATCTTCCTCAATGTATGGCACAATTGCTCAGCTTGTTTGCCCTAATTTTTGCTTAGGTCTCCCTTACGGGGTTTCAATCTAACGAGCCCTTATATCTTCTTTTCTTTTTTTTTGTCGTTGAACACATGTATGAATTATCTTGTTCTCAAAATTACGGTTATGAAAATGAAGATAATCATTTCATTGATCAAAATGAACTTTCTAAGGCTTGTAATGTGGCCAGGATTGAGGGTAATGAAAGGAAGGATATAGTAGACTCAACAAGCGTTTAAGGGTTGAGAGGATCAAGGGTCAACAATTTTCTTGAATGAGAGCATTTGTTTAACCAAGAAACTTGAAGTCAACGATTCTTTCACTTTTAATCACCCTTTTTTTATGCTTTTGCTTTTTCATCATCTTTTTTTTTGTCTAGTTTTTTTTTCTTTTTTTTTCTCTTTGATTCTTTGACATTACAACTAGTGATGAACCTTGACTACACAGATTGATTTACATTTTGTGACAATTCCCAAGGTGAGGGTGATCCTTATCCAGGGCTATTTGAAAGGAAAATTTAGGCACAACGGGGACAACTAGGGATATGATGATTTATTTTTAATTTTTTTGGATAGAGAAAGAAGGCCATTCATCATCTCAAATCATGATTACTCATTTTCAGTTGATGGCACTCTTGTTTTTGCTTTGCTTGTTGGCTGCTGAATATAAATTTTATTTTGATTGCATATGTAATCCTAGCTTCATGATAATCAATGAAACACTCACTGGTTTGTACCTATTTAAAGTTGTGTTTTATTTCCTTGGCACCAATTGAACATCTCAAATCTGGAATTCAAATGCTAAATAAAACCTTGAGCATAATATAATAAAATCTTTACTAAGTATTAATCTTATGATCCCAGGGAGAGCTCAGACTCAGGGGGAGCTGAGACTCAAATCACTTAGCTTTAGATATTCTCTAAGATTCTAAAAAACTTTTATGGTTTGCCATCATCAAAAGGGGGAGATTGTTAAGAAAAACTCACTCCTGAGAGTTTTAATGAAATCAAACCATCAAAAGTGGAAAATCAAAAGATGAATATCTAAGATGCCTTGTTTCTACTAACTGTGTGCTCAAGTGTTTGCAGAGTTTAGCTTCTCATATTGCAGGATAATTCTATCTTATGTTAAGACAAGATGAGACACTAAGGAGGCTTGCAATCTAAAAATAACACTTGAGATGCATGAAGTTGAAGTGTTAAAGCAATCAGAAATGAAATTTATCACACTTAGAAACAAGATCAAGAGTTAAAAAGCCAAAAAGATAAGACAAAGTCTCAGACTCAAATGCATAAGTCATGATGGAACTCAGATGAAGAACAAGAGACTGAGCTGCACATAAGAGAATGATACCCAGATGCAAGCCTAAGATAGAGGCTGAGACTCAGATGCAGGATAGGCTTGAGACAAAAGCCCAAGACTCAGACTCAGCCTCAGACACATGCTCCATAGAAGCAATAAAAAGTCAAAGCAAGTACACTGCAACTGCTACAACGAACAAAGCAGACCCGAGTGCAACAGGGCAGGCCTGAGCAGTGTCAGCAAAAGGCAATCTCTCTTTCACAACGGCTAGAAATGACTAGTTTCATGTGAAATAAAAGACAGAGTCCAAGTCAAGGTATAAAGAGACAACATTGAATATCCTCTGAATCATTCGTCTCAACTGAATCTCAAGTCAAGCTCAACTCAATCTCAACTACTTGAGAGCATCTGAAGTCCATCTCACATATTCTCTTTCATATTTTTGTTATTTTCTTGTAACTCTTAGAAAGAGAAACACCTAGCTGATCTCATTGTATATTACATAGTCTAAGCTAGTCAATCACTATCTCCATTCCATCCTTGTAACAATCTCAACTGAGTTAAGAGGAAGCCTAGACTCAGTGTGAGCTGTGAAAGAGACCGAAGAGGAAAGGTAAGAATACTTGGATCTCAGCCAAGTTAGGAGGAGCCTAAGCTTAGTGTGAGGGTGAGCCTGAAGAGGCAAAAAAAAAAAAAATACTTGTATTTGACAAGGTTGTCATAGTGGAAATCTCATAAGTTTTTGAGGACTGGACGTAGCCTAAGGAATGGGTGGACCAGGATAACTTTGTGTGCATCTCTTCTCTCTTTCTTGTTTATTTATGTTTTCTTTTGCAAACACGTAACTTCAAGTTTGCATACTTGAGATGCTGAATTTAACATTAACTTTATCATAACCAAATAATTGAATCTCAGTCACAAGGCTCTCAGTTATATATATATATATATATATATATATATATATATATCATTTGAGAATAGCTAACCTTTCACTATCTAAGTCAAATTGAGATTCCAAGCTGCTAAGCTTGAGAACTAAGCTCAACTTTAACTTAAATTTTCAGGAGAAAACTTTTAGAGTCTCTATTCAACCCCCCCTTCTAGAGACATCCAACCAACTTCAACACAAGGACTAAGGGACTCCTTTACCCAACCCTTATCGATTAATTTAGTGATTTGTCTTTGTATTTCTTGGGTTTCAGTGGGATTAGTCCTATAAGTTGGTCTATTTGGTAGGACTACTCTTGACACCAAATCAATTTTGTGTTCTATTCCTCTTATGGGAGGCAACCCATTTGGAATATCCTTGGGAAATATGTCCCCAAATTCCTTCAAGAGTTGAGAGACTTCAAGAGGTAGTTCAAGATCCTCAAAAGGATCCTTATGTTTCTCTCCTTGTTCCTTACATAGGAGTAAAAACCATGTCTCTCACAAGTAAGCTCTTTTATAATTTTGTTTTCTTTTACTAGTAGATTTTTTAACATTTTTTACTACTTCTTTCCTTACTTCCCTTAAATATTCCTTTTCCCTTTCCTTTATTTGTCTCTCATTTTCTATCTTGGTTTCCTCTTCCCTCTCTTGTTGAATGAATTTCCTAATGGTTTCTTGATCTTCTTTTACTTCACTAGGGGATATAGGCATAAGAATTATTTTCTTACCATTGTAGGGAAATTTGATTATGTTGGTGTACCTATCATGTTTTACCCTTTTATCATCCTGCCAAGGTCTTCGTAAAGGATGTGAGTATTTTCTAAGGGTGCTATATCAAAGGTTATTTCATCCCCATATTTCCCAATAGTAAATTTAATGCTCACTTGGCTATCCACCTCTATTTCTTCCCCTTCACTCATCCATTGAAGTGTGTATGGTTGCTTCTTCCTCTTCACTCATCCATAAAAGCTTTTATGGACCTTACCACTCACTAAGTGTTTACACTCAAGGAATGTATTCACTCATGTATGTCTCTCTCTTTTTTAAGGCTTTTTCTATAATGTTCACTATTGCCTTTTCTACTCGGTTAAGGTTAGGATAGGCTTACAAAAACCACAACTTTGACCCTACCCAAGCATGAATAAGCTAGAACGAATGACACTAGATTATCTAAGTTTGCCAAAGGAAGAAAATGACAAAGACAAAACTAAGAATATAATTGACAAGCAAACAAAGCTGGTATGAAAGAAAGCTAAACTAGAATAGAAAGTCAAAGAAGACTAAACAAGAAGACACAAAAATTGATTGCAAAGAGAATGAAATGTTTAATAGCTTGATTCAAGTTTTAGAACCTAATTTGCCAAATTTTCATAAAAAAAAAATACAATTCAAATTGGGAATACAATAGAAATTGAAATTACACTGAAAAGGGAATCTGAGTTGGTCTCTTTCTTAATTCATTTTTTTTTTAAATAATGATGTTTTATTTTTCAAAACTCATAATTTCTTTTTTCACCTATTTTCTACTATTTTGACTTTTCTTTCTTTTTGTATTTTTCACAATTGTCTTTTGATCGAACTTAAAAGTTACAGAAATTGAAAATTGATCCCTATTTTGAACAAAAAATTCCATGTATCTCCCTTAAAAATTGGATCAAAAGTGTTGTTCCTATAGAACAAATTTGATGAAACTAAGCTTGGATAAAAAAAAGTGGCAAATTCAACTTTGTAGAAACTTTAGGCAACTTGAATGAATTCTACCATGGCTTAGCATTTTCCTTTGATATTTTAATCCTCAAACAAGTGGTCTTACAACAAACAAATGTGTTTAGATTAAAAGTTCAGTGGATTAAAATTTGACTCACCTCATGAACATGAAGAATTTCAAGAAATTTGTCAAGCATAACTTAGTCTATTCTTAAGCGTTTTAAGAGATCAACCACACATTTCTAAAGGATTTTCTAGCATAGAATTCAAATTTGCAATTAGAATTACATACAAACATACAGAACAGAAGTAAGAAATTGAACAAAATAGGAAAAAAGTGCATAATATTGGTAAAAAAATGAGGAAAAGTTGCGCAAAATTAAGAACTAAAATGTAGAGGGGATGAATTGAAATTAAAAGGATGGGAGTGACTGAAAAATAAATGGCAGAATGTAAAGGGGGTGAGCAGAAATTAAAAGGATGGGAGCTGACAAGATTTAAACGGCAGAAATGTAAAGAGGATGAGCTGAAAGTAAAAGGATGGGGATGAACTGGAATTTAAATGACTGAAAGTAAATTGAACTAAATTAAATGACAAGAAAGTAAAGTGGATTGGAGGGAATGAATGTAGGTGAATGATCTTTTGAAAATGGAGACAACAATGCCTCTACTTACCACAATCCACTACAAACAAAGAAGAAGAAATTCAAGAACACTCAAGAATAAGTTATGAACATGTGTAAGAAGCAAAATATCAAACACCTAAGGGGTGGATGAATGTGTATACCAAAAGCCCCATTCTAGCAAGAAACAAGAAAAATTCAAGCAAGCAGACAAGTGCTGAAAGCATCAGCAAGGCACCTCGAGCCTGTAGAACAATTTAGAGTCCTAAAATTACAAGAAATGGAAAGGAATTACAAACAAAATGTGCAGCAAAAACAGAAGCTACTCCACCTCTTGCTCTTGCAGCCCCAAAAATGGCATGAATTTGCTCCAAGAAAAGTCGCAATCAACAGAGCTTTAACTACCAATTGATATCATTACGAATGTGAACCTAGATTGGAACCAAGAGAGCATCAAAATTAGCGCATAAAATGACCATGGTTGCAGTTAAAAACTGAATTGAAAGTAGCAAATAAAGAGAAGAAGAAAGTTTTAAATGGAAGAGGATGAATATGGTAAAAAGGGATTTTTTTGGGGCATAAATTACTATTTTACCCTTGATAAGTGCAGTAAAAATACATGAATATATCATATAATTTGCACTTATCAAATACCCCCCAACTTAATTTCTTGCTTGTCCTCAAGCAAGAAAACCTTTTACAATCAAAATGGACTCAATCCCCTGTCATGATTCTCAAAAAGATTAAGGAAATAAATTTATCACCTCTTGCTAGACAGCTGTCACTTTCCAAATGTTAGATTGAAAGTCAGAATCAAGTGATATTTCCAAAACTCAACCAAAAAAAGGATAAAAATACATTCAAACATTTCCAGAAATAGCAACCAAAACAATAAGTGAAGAAAAAATCAAAGAATCCTCTCATGCTCACGGGTAAGTGTTTCCCTCAATTTCTCACCGCAGTTGAACAACTAAGATTGATAGTCGTTTCTGGTCATTAGACATGCACATGATTAACATGGATCAAAAGGTCTTTCTTTGGTTGTAATGAGGCTGGGCTATCAAGAATTCATGGTTTTTCTGGATGTGCAAAGAAACACTAGAATAGAGAGCAATTTTGATTTTTCTTGAACTCGGAACTTCTCTCCATTCTCCATCTCATTCTTGATTTGTCTCATTTTAGCTGGCCTCTTTCTTTGTTTGAAGATGCACTCCCCCCAACTTATTCAATTGTGCCTGCTCTTTGTATTTCTTGACTTTCAAATCACCAACCTTTTCTTCCCATTATATCAAGTTGCACCTTGCTCTCTCTCCCAAGTGTGTAAGGGACATGATATAGACATCAATTATGACTTGGGTGCATAAGAAGAAACATTAAAGCTCAAATGGGTTACCGAAAAATTGGAAAAACTTTATCAAGGGTTGGCTTTTTGGCACTGAGCAAATAGTTAAACCACAAAATTTTGCCTTTATCACTTCCATATTTTCCAAGTGCAGAAAAAAAATCCAAAAACTCAAGCAATAACAGTTGACAAGCAGCGGTGAAAACTCTCATATCAAGTGTTTGGTCTCACAACTCACCGGCTTTTTGGCTAATTTCCTTGCTGAAATCACTTATTGAAATTAATTAACTACTCTGATATATTTTCCTGCATAATATCTGAATTCTAACTGATTATGGATTTAATCTCAAAATTCCTATTTCTTTCCTAATTTGGTTAGTTAGACTGCCTAGCTTTGAGATTTTAAAATTAATTCCTTAAATCCCTAATCCTAAAACCTAAAAAAATTGAAATACAAAACAAATCCTAATTAACTAAAAAAGATAATCCTAAAAATTTAAAAATAATGAAAAGAAAGAAAAACACCAATATCAATCTTCATCCTTTGTATCCTGTAAGTCCTCATCATGCTGCTCCACCTCCCCCTTGATGAATAGGCCTGTCCCCAGGCCACTGCAAGAATATCCGGAACTCTTCAAACAACATGCCTGGGTATGGGTCTGGTAATTCCTGATTGGTTTGAGGTCAACTGGTCTTTTCAACTTTATACTTTGCAGCAACCTGTGCATTCTTGAATCTCATGGGATCATATTCTCTGATCCTCTTCCCATGCCTTCTCCTCGTGAGCTAAAGCCACGGGAAAGACCAACGATTTAGTCCTAGGCATCTGAAAAGTCAAAATAACAACAGTTAGTTGCTAAAAACACATTCATTTCAATGGTGCCTTATTGCAAAAACCAATTCATGAAGAACATGGAAGCCAAATGCTCTCAAAAGAATTAATCTCTTCAAAATAAAATTTCATTGCACTTGGTAATGACTTCCTAAAAACATACTCATTTGTTTTGCAAGCATTCAATCAATCCATGGAAAGTGAAAGTTCAAGATTTTTGAAAGAAACAGAGCATAACACTTTCAAATTCAATAACTCACAAAACAAAAAGCATTTCAATAGAAAACTTGTTCTTCATATTCATATAGTCATAATCACATCCAAGATAGCAATTATCAACAATATTCACAATCCTAAGGTTGCTATCCTAAAGTGCAAATCATAAAAAACAGAGTAGATGAAGATTTCAATCGGTGAAAATTAAAGAAAATATACCTGAAACTTGAAAGTTTCAAAATTGATGGAGGTTTGCGAGTGGAAAGAGTGAAAAGAAGAGCTTAGAAAGTAGAGAAACAGTACATGAGAAAACATAGGATTTTTAAAATTTCGTATGTTAGTTCCACAGGCAACACTAGAAGGGGGATTGAATAGTGTTTTATACATTTTTGATCATTTTGGAAATCTGAAATTATACTTCAAGCATATTAAGACAAAATAAAATGAGAGACTTAAAATCAGAGTTAACATGAAAATTGCGGAAGATAAGAAGGACGAATTTTGACACAGTTAGAAACTAAGGAAAGTTGAACGGAACGCTGAGTAATTAGGACTCTTAATTAATTAATCTTAATCATTCAGATTCATCTCAAGATACCCTCTGAAGGATACTACAAAGAACCTTTTCAGAACCATTTCTGAGCTACTTCAGATGATTGATCATTGTCTGAAGTGTACTTCTAACTTCTGAACTGAAACTGTTTCAAATCCATTTCAAGAAGTTGTTACAAACGTTCTTCAAAGTAAATTCTTTGTAAAATTCCAAATGATATAGGATTAACTGAGTGAGTTATTATCTTGGAAAACTTAGTCTATTTAAATTGTGGTGTTAAGTTTATTATGAAAAAATACTTGTTCAATCCCCATCAGAAATATAAAACTATAAATTAAGGAGTTTAAGGGATAGAAAACTTAGCAACAAAATTTATCCTGGTTCACCCACAAACCCAATGAGCTACATCCAGTCCCAGGGTAAACCACCACCGGATTTTTCACTATCTGAAATCACAGATACAAGTATTCTTTTCTATCAAGCCTCTTCAGGCTCTACACAAGTATTCTTTCATTTTTAACTGCCTCTCCAGGCAACTCAGTGCAGTATTCTTTTACATACAAGCCTCTCCAGGCTCAACCACAAGTATTCTTTTACAAACAAGCCTCTCCAGGCTCAACCACAAGTATTCTTTTATTTTCAACTGCCTCTCCAGGCAACTCAGTGCAATATTCTTTTACAGACAAGCCTCTCCAGGCTCAACCACAAGTATTCTTTTACAGACAAGCCTCTCCAGGCTCAACCACAAGTATTCTTTTATTTTCAACTGCCTCTCTAGGAAACTCAGTGCAGTATTCTTTTGCAGACAAGCCTCTCCAGGCTCAACCACAAGTAGTCTTTTATTTTCAACTGCCTCTCCAGGCAACTCAGTGCAGTATTCTTTTACAGACAAGCCTCTCCAGGCTCAACAAGTATTCTTTCTTACAAAGCCTCTCCAGGCTCAACAAGTATTCTTTCTTCCACCAAGCCTCTCCAGGCTCTCAGACACATAAAGTGTTTACAAACTAAACTAAGTTTAAGTTTCCACGAAACATAAACTTAATTTCATCCTATACTTACAGTTTAACTGAGTAATACTCAGGATATATGAAATGAATTCTAAGTACAGGGGTAAGACTGAGATACAAGTGTATGATTTTGGGTACAATCTCGGCTTCTAAGTGAGGTATAACATCCTCAAGGAATTGGCTAAGTAAAATATTGAATTAAGCTTCAGCCAGTTCATTCTTGGCATAATCTCTACCTTGGGCTTCAATGTCAAACCTTTCTGGTTGACATCTTGTGGATGTGATACTAAGACATTGGCTCAAACTTGGTTGTCTTCTTACAATCGACAACCAATCGGCACCATCAGATTCATACTTGAGGCTATTTATATTCTAATAGAATATAGCCATTGAAGATGGTTGATAATACCGTTGAGATGTTGATGATGTGGCTCATATAGCCGTTGTGTAATAGCTTCTCAAACGGTTGCTTCTTCTTAAGCAAAATAAGTGTTCAGACGATCTTGTTCTGACACTTCTATTGATGAGCTCTTTTGAGAGATTTCCTTGATATTTGTATGCTTACTCTCTCTCTTGATTTTCTTCTGCTTTCTTCAGCTTTCTTCTTCTTTCGTCTGTTTTCTTCTTGAGTATGTATGAGGAGGTATCCGTTGGATTTGTCCTTTTGCTTATTTGTATATACTCCTTTTCATTTGCTCCTGACACGGTTTCCTCTTTCCTCTTTGAGTGAGATGTCTTGTCATAAAGACAATAGCTGTTTTTGCCATTTCCTATTTGAATGAAGACATATGATATTATGGCCGTTGAATCATATGGTCTCAACTTCTATTGTGACTTCTTCTCTGTTGAAATCTGTTCCATGTATTCAGAGAGCCATTTATAACTTCCTTCAGATGATAGATTCAAGCTTATTTTAATTCTTCATATTGAAATGCTTTTCAACTCGCTCCTCTCTTCTTACAATATGATTATTCTCTTCTTCAGATGATCAAAGCAAGATGCTTCTTCTTCTTAGCAGAAATCTTCTTCCTTTTTACTTCAGCAGAATGTTTCTTCTTTTACTTTAGACAATCCTAGCTTTATTCATCTTTGACTCTTCTAGTTCTTCTGATATTTGAATAGATGTTGAATTACATAGTATTAGTTCACACATCTTTCTCGATATTTTCTTGTCCAGACTTCTGATTTGCTTTTGGACAGTAGCATGTGCAGTATGTCTGCGTATACAGTATCCTTTTGATTGCAGATGCAATAGTCATTGCAGGATTTCCTCATTTGTGCAAGTCTTTTTGATCGAGGCAGAAAAGTATGCCTGACTTTTGTGCCGAAATGAAGTAGTCCATTGGATACAGTGTTCTTCATGCTTTGGCAATATCTTCATGAGAATATTTCTTGGTTCTGACGCCTTCAGTCCTTCAGTTATACATAGTGGTTCTGATCAGCTTCCATTCTTCAGATGATAGTTGTTCTTGCGATGATGAATAGTTTATTCAGATGATAGATAAGTCTTCCGTTTGTCTTCACGTCTTCAGATGATAGTCATTCTTCAGTTTGTCTTCACATCTTCAGATGATAGTCATTCTTCAGTTTGTCTTCACATCTTCAGATGATAGTCATTCTTCAAAAAGAGGATATTCTTCAGATGATGATAGGTCTTGAGACGGTCTGAGCCTTTCATGTCTTCAGATGATTGAGTCTCTTCTGATTCTGTATTTCTTCATCTTCTGATTTTTCTTCGTTCTTCTTTTGATTTATTCTTCTTCATCTGATACTTCACTGGTTCTTCTTCTTCTTCTTCTGATTCTTCTTATTTGTTCTTCTTTTACTTCTTCTGATACTTCAGACGAATATTCCAACCTGAAATACAATCAACAAAACAATACCTTTCTTAGTAGCACCTATTTTCTTTGCATCTAGTCTAATTTGTTAATCATTAAAACCAAGGATAGTGAGTCTTGAATATAATTTGAATACTTAAATTAATTCTGAGACTCAACAATTTCGTACTGCTGCGCTTCACCTGCGCTCAGCGCAAGTGAAGCGCAGAAAAGAGTGACTAAAATTGCAATTTTGTGCTTCTCCTGCGCTCAACGCAGGTGAAGCGCAGAAAACAGAATGAGATTTTGCAATTTTCAGTCACGTTGTCTGCTACTTCCTATTGTTTAAAAATTTTATTTTCCACAAACTTATTCCAATCAATTTTGAAAATTTCCTAAATCCTAAAAATGAAAAATCCTAATTAACAAACAAAAACAAAATAAAACTGAAAACAATTAAAAACTTAAAAATCTCTAGGTTGCCTCCCAGGAAGTGCTTGTTTAACGTCTTCAAGCTCGACGCCTGTTCTCTCAAGGTGGTTGAAACTGAAATCTTTTGGTGAGCTTGTGTGCTGCACCCTTCCTTTCTTTGGCCAATAAAGCTCCCCATAATCCTGCCTTGGAACAATCTGTAGTGTGATATGACTTTGACCATTTGGGCT
The DNA here is from genome assembly GCA_026901365.1 of Sesbania bispinosa. NCBI lineage: Eukaryota > Viridiplantae > Streptophyta > Magnoliopsida > Fabales > Fabaceae > Sesbania > Sesbania bispinosa. The sequence goes on from QLOH01000019.1 coordinate 755,488, forward strand.
TCTTTCTAGAATTAGACCATGTTTCTGACTCCCTAGGTTTGACTTTTCTTTTCTTTATTATCTTGCTCTCATGTGCATGAGTCTTCTTTTCCTGAAGCTTGGATGATTCACAGTTGATTGTTCTAAATTTCTTTGCTTCATAGGGGTCTTTGATATGAAACACACCTGACCACTTTATCTTCAACCTGACTCTAGGCTCTGAATGTGATGTTAGCTTGACTTTTTTTCTCTTTACCCTATTCTGGTCAGTGTGATTGCAGGCCTTTCTTTTGTGAGGTTTGGAAGGTTTAACACTTGCACCATGCCTTTCTTGATCTTCCTTTGGAGAGCTGGTTGGATAAGGCAAGGTCTTTGGTCTTGGTACCATTTCCCCTCCTTCCTCGGGCTTTGACTCATTATCTCCCTGTTCACTCTTTTTCTCATTTTCTTGATCTTTTTCATCATGTACACCCTCATATGTTTTGTTCTCTTCCTCCCTTTCAAAGTTAATCTCTTCTTCAAGCACAATTTTTTTTGTTTCATCCTCTCCTTTTTTTTCTTCTACTTCTGTTGCACCTTCTTCTTCCTTTTCTTCATCTTCATCTTCTTCTTCTTCTTCTTCTTCTTCTGCTTCTTCAGGTTCCTCTTTTTCAGCTTTCTCTTCTTCATCAGCCAGATTGTCATTGATTTCTTGCCTTATCCGTTGAACAATGTCGTCACACAGTTCTTTGGGGTTGGGTTGAGCCTTTGCTGAGATTCGTTCTGACTAATATTTGGTCATATTTTCAATTATCTCAGCTAGTATCGGATCAGCAAGTAGTCCTGCTTCTTCATAATACTTTTGAAGCTGTATGAATTCTTGCAACTTTCTTTCAATAGGATCTTCCCCTTTCGAATGCAATGGTTGAACTGAAGAGTAGCTTTGTTGTTGTTGGGAAGAAGGATGCACATGGAATGAAACATTATCTTGCTGCCACCTACAATCTTGATTCTGGCTATTTCTCCATCCTTGTGAATTGCTTACAAAGATATTGCTATTGGAGACGTTGCCTGGTCTTTCTTGGTTGCCCATGTAAGTAACTTGCTCTTCTTGATTGCATGGGTAAGAGCAGTAACCATTGAGATGGTCACCTCCAAAAAAATCACAAACTAATTGTGGTGACTGGACAGGATAGGAGTGCACTGTCTGCAATTGTTGAGCAAAGTTAGCTAGCTTCTTGTTGAGTGCTTCTAATTGCTGCCTTAGACTCTTATTCTGTGCCCTGAGTTCATCTGCAGAAGTTTGCTTAAGCGATGAAATAGCATCTTGTTGCCACCCAAAATTTTGATTCTGGTAACTTCCTCAATCCTGTGAAAAAATGTTAGAATAATTGTTGTAATTAGAGAAGTTACCTTGAATCGTTGTGTGGGAGAAATAATATGGTTCTTGCTGCCTAACATAATCTCCAAGGGTTCTTCTTGGAGGATTTTGCCATTCAGAAGCCATTTAACATTTACTTCACTTGGGGTGGTTGAATAGAGAGTGTTGAGTTTATCTCCTTATTTTTGGGTTCTTCCTCGCTTCTCCTTCGTCTCCTTCTTTTGTTTCTACTTCTGTTCCTCCTTGATGTACTTTCTATTTCTGGATCAAATTGAAGATGATTTGGGGACACCTGGCCTCTCAAAAGCATAAACAAGAAAACTTGAAAAGGGTAAGTGTGGAAGAGAATTTTAAAAATTTTAAAAAAATAAAAAATTAAAAATTAAAATTAAAATCTAAAAATTTAAAATTTAAAAATTCAAAAAAAAATCCTTAAAATTCAAAAAATAAAAATGAAAAAAATAAAAAAAATCCTAAGATAAAATATATACAACTTAATAGTATAGACCTCCCAAGTCTTTACAAATTGATACACCGTTCCCCGGCAACGGCGCCAAAAATACTTGATGAGATTCTGGCAAGCGTACCAAAATTTCAGCAATATAATAGTAAGTAAGAGTACCGTATCCACAGGGAACGGTTCAATTTATAAAGATTAGTGGTCACAACTATCAAGTGAGAATACGGTTGTTGGTTGTTGAATTGCGAAAGTAAATAAAACTTGAACTTAAAGTGAGATAGATAGAGACAGTTACTTGGACTAGGATTGAACTTCGTTTCATCGCCCCCCCTTTCGCATGTGATCCTCAATATTATTTATGAATATGCAATTATAATATTGAAGCACAAATTAAAGTTATTTTACTCTGGTCTCCATAGTGATAAAATACTCAGAAATAATCTACCCTGGTCTCCACAATGATAAATTACCCCGGATTAAAGATCTATTTGTTTACGCTATTAATTCACCCTGGTCTCCACAGTCGCAAATTAAGTGTTTTTACCAATCAGAATTCAAGTTTCCTATGTCTAGACTCCCCCAAACTCGCTATTGATTTTATAGAACTACCTCTTGAATGCGCCCCACAAAACCAACTTATAACTCCGGCACCAAGGCGGAAGCTAAGCATTAAGAACAGATAAGAAACACCAATATTATAAAAGCAAGGATTCATAAATAATAAAGAGAATTCACATACAATCGGGGATTGAATCAACTACATTCAATCCTGTTAGAGAGTTTAGCTACGCATGGTAGCCATTACAAACCAACAGAGAAACTGTCACTTTCTCCAGCCCTTGCTCTGCTCTGCCATCTCCCAAAAAGCTGCTTATGATCTAAACAAAGGGTCCTATTTATAGATGAAGGAAAGCTATCTTAAATCTGGAAGGAATCTATTTTGAAAACAGATCTAAAAACAAATCCGCGCAGCTGCGCTTCACCTGCGCTCAGTGCAAGTGAAGCGCAGGTTACAGAATGATGCGCTCCAATCTGCGCTCAGCGCAGATGAAGCGTGGAGCGCGTAATAGATTATTCTGTTTCCTCTTTTAACGGCTTGATTTCTTCCTGATCTTATCCTTATCTGCTTGGCTTCCCTTGTTTCCCTCTTTTCGAATTGATTCTGTGTTTATCATGTCTTTGAATTTAACTTGAGGAAGTTATCCGCAGAATCCTTGTTTAAATGGTTGTTGATCTTATCTTTATTTGCTCTCATTCAAACTTCAAATATGCAGATATTATCCTCAAATAATGCTATCTTCTTTCCTCGTTTAAATCTCTCTCATAAATATGCAAAATCAACAGATTTTATATTAAAATAACATAAACTTCAAATTCAAATTAAATAAACACAATTATTACAATAATTAATAAAAAGGGATTATTTTGGGGCATAAATTACTATTTTACCCTTGATAGATGCAGTAAAAATATAAGAATATATCATATAATTTGCACTTATCAAGACGCCACCGAGAAGGAAACCATTTCGCCTTCTACAGATAAGTTTAGTGAAGAATCGCCACAAGCTCATGGAGCCAGATAAGATCCACCATGGTTTAAGCAAGAACCACCAAGCCTTCTCAACTCACACAAGAGGAGGGAAAATAAGTCTAAGCTATTTGATTAAAATTGGAAAGTAACCATACAAAGTGTAAGAGCTCTCCCTTTTATAGGAAAAAGGAGGTTGCCAAAAATAAGGGAAAAATAAGAGGGAATAAAAACTACCTAAGTTGGGCGTTGAACCCATGACTCTTAAGCTAATTAGCTAAACTTCAACTTAGCCAATAAAGCCAAAAAGAGTTAGCGCCTCCTAGCCTAAAAACATGCGGAAAATATAATTAAAAAGAAAATACAAGGAAATCCTACTGTGAGGTAGTATAAAGGGCCATGTGCCCTAAGCTAGGGTCACTAGTGCCCTTCTGTAGGTCAATACCCCCAAAAGCGTAGGACGTTAATTTACCCAACTCCTCCTTAATCTTCTTGGCCCTCCTTTTAGTCATAGGACCACTCAGCTCCTTTATAGCTACATGGGTAGGTGACTCCTTAGCTACACTATCACTACTAGAGCTCCTTGTCAGCGTTTTCCATTGTGTATAAATTAATTTACATAGCATATCTTAATTCTAGCCAAGTAAGTTGAAGTGTAATTAAGTTCATGGGGCAATGTCAACTTCAGTGTCCTCCTCATGGAAGTGTGTGTCTAGAAACATCTCTTTTTGTTGGGATCATGCATCAAACTAAGATTGAGCACCACCGGTGGATCCTTCTGCTAGAACTTATCCTTTTGTAGCTTGTGTTCTCTTTCTCTAAACAACTAGCAGTAAGCATAAATAGTTAAATTAAATATGAGATTAAGTAATCTGAAAAGATAAAACTCAAATTGGTTTTGAAATGTAAGGACAACAAGGGTTTCTAATTATTGAAGACGAATTTGCCTTACCACCAACCATGGTTGAAGCTTTGCATACTCTTCCTCTTTGAAAATGATCGTTAGGGTTTCTCTTTGGGGGAGGTTGAAGAAGACATCCCATTTAAATTACACCTCACCTTAGCTGACTAGGATTAAGCCATGTCATATACACTTAATTTGTACATAGTGGCATACTCTGACATAGAGCTTTGTTAACCACGTTACCACTTAACATAGCTCAGTTACACTTAGGGACTAAAATGACAAATGTTTAAAAAACTAGGGGTGAAATACATTAAAAAAAATCACAGGAACCAAAACCAAAAACATGAAAACTGTAGGGACCAAAATCATATTTAAACCTTTTATTAAAATATCTTATATAATAATTCATATATGAAATATGTAATATATATTTATGTATTAATTTTATTCAGCATTAGTGTTGTAGTTCAAAACCTTAGGGTCTGTTTGGGGTGGTTTTCAGTTTCCAGTTTTGAAAATTTTAAAAACCAAAATCAGTTTTTAGTTTCGAAAATTTTCAAACTAATACCAGTTTTCAATTTTAGTTTTATGGTTTCCAGTTTCATTTTTTTAATATTGGTTTTCAGTTCTATGCATTACAGGAATAATTCTCTCTCCTCTCTCTCTCCTTCGTTCCTCTCTCCTCTTTCCTTTGTTTCTCTCCTGTCTCTCTCTCCACTATTTCTCTCTCCTCTCTCCTCTCTCTCTCCTCTTTCCTCTGTTTCTCTACTGTCTCTCTGTCCTTGTTTTCTCTCCTCTGTTTCTCTACTATTTATCTACAGAGGACAGAGAAACAGAGGAGATAGGAGATAGGAGAGAGAGGAGAGAGAAACAGAGGAGAGAGGAGAGAGAAAGGGGAGAGAAACAAAGGAGAGAGAGGAGAGAGGAGAGAAGAGAGAGAAATAGGAGAGAAACAAAGGAGAGAAGAGAGAGAAACAGAGCAGAGAGAAACAGGAGAAACAAAGGAGAGAGATGAGAAAGAAATAGAGAGAGGAGAGAGGAGTGAGAAACAGAGAAGAGAGAGGAGATGAGAGAGAAATAGTAGAGAAACAGATGAGAGAGAGGAGAGAGAAAAGAATGAAACAGAAAACACAAAACATAAAACCTTTTTTCTGGTTTTGAAAAATAAAGGGAATTGGTTTTGAAGCTTGTATAAAAACCATTTTAACCCCATTTTATCCAAACATGTTTTATTTTCAAATTTGGATTTTGAAATCAAAAACCGAAAATTGGCAACCATCCCAAACGGCACCTTAGTGTGTTGTGTTGTATTTTAATTTAATTAATTGATTATGTTATAGATGTGTTATTGTTATGTTTGAATGATTTTTTTAGTAATTTTTTCAATTGAGCTATAGTTTTTAATTAATATTTTTATCGATTTGTTGATTTTATTTAACTAAAGTGCGGGTAATGAGCGCGAGTATGAACATATAGGTATCTAACGTGTAACGTCCAAGACCCTCTAGAAAAGTTTTATTCATAACAAAATCTCAAGCAACATCAAATTAAGTTGTCATAAAACAAACAGAATTTAGACTTCAAAAGGAAGATATCAAGATTAGCATACATGTAAGTAGAAGAATCTTATAAAACAAACAAAGCGTGTACAAAAAACCGTGGCAACCTGTCATATCTTGAAGACAAAAAATGGCTATAGAAGCAAAAATATGATTTCAGAAGCATCAGAATTCTGTTCAAATAATAATTATGCTTGGACAAGTCAAAAAAGTTATAAATATCCCCACACTCCTCATGCTCAATTCTTGATTTTTTTTCAAGTTTAATGACACTCAAACAAACCTTCAAAAGCAACTTCGAGAAGCAAATTCAATAGAAATATAATTGGTCAACAAAGGAGAGAGAAAAAGTTGTACATGGAAGTGAACGAGCATAAAAGGAATCTACATGTTTTAACCAAGCCTTAAATGATGTTAACGAATATATTGACTTGGAAAAACACTATATATAAGAGCCCCTAACTGCACGAATTGTAAGAGTCAAAATCCACTGTGAATTGGTTTTAATGATAACATACCTTTTGATCAAAATTGTGATTTTTTTTGTTCTTAGGTTACTGAGATGTTTTTTGAGATTTGAGACTTGAGTGTGCAAAAATATGCAAAGGCATGTAACAAGATCAAGATAAGAAATATGGAAAACAAAGTTAAGAAGATTGATCAATCATGCATCAAGAATCATCATCTTAAGAAGCATCTCAAAATCAAGAATCAAGTCTCAAGCCATAAAAAGAAAGTATCATCAGTTAAGAAGACTTGAGAAGAATTGGGTAAAGCTAAGTCAGTTGCAGAATCATAGAAGCACGCTTCATCAAGTACAATGCTTGGAAAAGAACTCATAAGCAATCTCTTAGAAGTAGATGCAAGAAGGTCAGACTCATAAGCATAAGCATAAGTCAGACTCAAGTAGAAGCATAAGTCAGACTCAAAAGCATAAGCATAAGTCAGACTCAGAAGCAGAAGCTTAAGTCAGACTCAGAAGAAAACTGCTTGGTCAGATAGCTCAGAAGCAGACACACTGACAAGACTTCATAGTAACGTACGGAAAAAGTGTTGTTACGGTCAGGAAACGACTAGTAATAACTAGCTTGTGCCCAGAACATTGAAGAATCATAACAACCTATATGAAGGATATAATCCGGAAAAATCAAGGCGGAGAAGAGTTGGTCCCAGATATAGAAGAAACAGTCGCTTCTGACCGCTTCTCATCCCTATTCTCACTACCTACCTATGCTACCTTAGCCAATATCTTGTAGTAGGTATTGCTCATGTTTTGTAATGGTTTATATTCACTCTTCGAGTGATTGAGAGAGCTACCCATTACCATACACTCATGGTAACCTATTTGAGAACCGCATAGTTTATCCACATAATGTGTGTTAGAAACTCAAGCAAAACCTTTTCATCTCATTCTATTATAACTCCTCCACCAAATAAGAAAGTGGTTCTTGACTGTGGTGTTGAGTGGAAAAGCTTGGAGTGGATATTTTAAAACTACTTAGAAACCTGAAGAGGCTCTGTTAAGGAGAATACTTAGATGCTTGGAGAGGCTCTGTTAAAGAGAGTACTTAGATGCCTGGAGAGGCTCTGTAAGAAGAATACTTGGTGAGTTGCCTGACAAGGCAGCTGATAACAAATAATACTTGTAACTTTGATAAGTTAGTGAAAATCTCACCTTGTGTGGGGACTGGATGTAGCTCAAGGTTTGTTGGGTGAACCAGGATAAATCTGTTGGTTTTCTCTTCTTCTATGCACTCTAATTACTCACATGCATTCTAAATTGTTTAGTGAAAATTGCTTCTTAAGTGCGTGTCATAACACTAAGCTAACTGAAACTGCTTAAGGATCAAATCTATTTCTAAAGAACCAAATGATAGTTTTAAACTGCTTCTAACTGTTGTTGCTTTCATATTACAACATTGCTTCTAACTACTGTTGATTTCATATTATAGAATTGCTTCTAACTGTTTTTGCATTCATATTACAACACTACTTCTAACTATTGCTACTTTCATACTACAACACTGCTTCTCTCTTTTTCGCACTCTTGTTATTTTCATATTATAGTTGATGCTTCTAACTACATCATGGTTTTCGTTCTTAACAATAAATGCTGTTTACTGATTCTTAAAAGTAATTCTGATTATGTTTTTCTGAGTCAGTCCAAGAACCAAAGTTTTATACATCAAGAATTAACTGAGCCTTAATATTTGCTTCTAAGAAGCATTTAACTAATAGTTCACTTACAAGCATTTCAAATATACTAAATTGTTGCTCCTAACTGTATCTCTATTTCTCATAATGGACCAGATAGCCGGACAGTTCCATTGATCAATGGACCGACCAGTAACACTTAAGACGACCACATTATAATCATCCGGCCAAATGACGTTCAAGACTGCCAGACTATGATCATCTTGACAAATAACGCTCAAGTGACCACATTATGATCATTCGGTCAGAAAATGCTCAAGCGGTCATATTATATTCATCCGGACAAATAACGATCAAACGGCCACATTATGATCATCCGGCCAGAAAAAACTCAAGTGGCCACACTATAATCATCTGGCTAAGTAACACTCAAGACAGACAAGCGGCCATATTAATCATTTGGCCAAGATACTTTCAAGGAGGCTATATTGATCATTTGGCCAAGATACTTTCAAGACGGCCATGTGGTGATCATCTGGTCAAGATACATTTAAGGCGGCCATATGGTGATCATTCGACTAAGTTACATTCAAGGCGGCCATATTGTGATCATCTAGCCAAGGTACATTCAAGGCGGCCAGTGAAGCGCCGACCGACCAAACCTACTACTAGCTAACTCAGTCCTTAATTCTAGCTGGCCAGACAATTAGTTCATCTCAGTTGGTCAAATATAAGCACTTCAAAAAGGAGTCTAAATTTATCCGGAAGATTAAGATATGTCTCAATTCAACCCCACTTCGTGAGACTTAGTCAACTACACGAAAGACAGGAAAAAAGGAGAAAAAGAAATTTGAGCACCTGAATCATCCTTATCACCTTTTGAAAGAATTTCTCTCCTTCTAATCACTATACTTTCTGACTTTCTATATTTATTTGATAGAGAGTGGTCATTAAGCTCTGTTACACTAGTTTTATCCACTCATTGAATGATTACCTGAGACACCTTGTTGAAGTAAATATTGCAGTTACAAGAAGAGGGTTGAATTGTGACCTTTTCAAATTTCTGCAATCACTTCTAATATATTATGCTCAAGTGATTTTCTTGGTTGATATTAGAAGCTTAGATGAACAGATGAACCAATATGTACTAATACAAATTACTTGAATGAATCTAGTATGTAGAAAATATAGTCTCCTCTCTTTGGAAGGACTTTCTTGGAGTCACACTTACTTAGGTATTATATAGGTTTAAAAATAGCTTTATGCAAGTATGAAGATTATCCTATCTTATGAATAATTAATTGAAGCTTTCAAAAATAAAGAGTATAGGGAGAGAATAAGTATGCTCATAGTATTTTTATACTAGTTCACCTTTTAAACCTTAGGGCTACGTCCAGTCCCTACCCTCAATAGGATTTTTCACTATATCAACCTTGATACAAACAGCCTCAACAGGCCTCTTGGTGCAGCACACCACCTAGTATTTTTCTGCAACCTCTATAGGCTCTATCCAGTATTCTTCTGCAGGCTCCCATAAATAGTATTCTTGTACAACCTCTACAGGCTTCTACACTCAGTATTCTTCTGCAGGCTTTTACACAAGATTCAATAGGAAATTTGCAGCAAGAGGACACACATAACTTCTGAAGATTCTACTCGCCTATTTGTTAGTCTTGAGAGTTGCAATCAATGATATGAATAGAAAATTACAATAAAAGGCTCAACATTACAAACAATAAAGCACAACAGAATTTTAGTGAGCTTACACTCACTCTTTCACACTTTCCTAACTGTTTAAGTACTACGAGATTTGCAGAAAGTGGATTTTCTCCAGAAGGTAGAAATGGTAATTTTGATGCATAGATAGCTTCTTCTGGTAATGTGTGTCATGGAATGAATAGGGGGCTCCTTTTTATAGGCAAGGTTGGCTCAAATAGCCGTTGGGATTCCTTGGCGAAGGGGTTAAGCTCCCAGCTGGACAGAAGGAGTTGTCGCTTTCATGTGGCAGCTTTTCTCTTTCATCAAGTTTGACTGGTCATATCTTCTGGAGAGCGTATCTTCTGGAGCCAACATTTTCATTCAGTTTAAGCTTCCTTCTTTTAGAGCATATAGTGAGACATGCAGGAATACTAGGTAATTTTATATTTTTAGCAAATGGTATTTTTATCTCCAGTAATTTGAATCTGCAGTTTGTTCTGTCAACTTCTTTATTCTGGAGCTAACTGTCAGTATTCCTTTCTTCTGAAGCAATCTGATGTACTAATGACAGATTCATTTCATTCTTCTCAACAACTTTCTTGCTTTCTATCATCTTCTGAACAAGTGTAATATCTTTTTGGTGAAGTTTAGAGTAGTGATTCTTGAAACTGTTTCTTCTGAGAATGTGTATTTGGTACCAATGTCTATCTTTTGTTTAGGGTTTAGGGTTTTGGGTTGCTTCTTCTCAACAGATTCTTCTATTTAGCTTTTTCTATTCTTCCTAAGATAAACTCAATTGCAACCATTAGAATGCATTTATTCTAAATTATATTAAGTGTATTTTGAGAGTTTGTCATTATGAAAACATCTCAAGAGGATACTTGGACCTTACAATCTCCCCCTTTTTTGATGACAACCTTTCAAAATATATCTTATATGATTCTAAATTTTGGGGAATTAATCATTGTTTCAATTTAAGAATAAATTCTCCCCCTGAATTTGTGCTTCCTTTAAAAGATAGTAACATAAGCATTGTTTTTGCTTACTTTAGATGATAGTAACAAAAGCATTATTTTTATGATAGAAGAAGCATGATATCACTCAGAAGATATGTAATAATTGTTATATGAATTTATCAAACATTCAGCAAGAAAAATAAAATTGTTCAGAATTATTTAGCCATTATAGACATCCATCAGCCTAAGAACAGATTAAAAAACAAACATATATAATCAACTACATTACTTCTTCTCCTCCTTTGTCATCAATAAAAAAAAGACAATCAAGGGTATGGAGAGAAGCAAAATCATCATCGCCTATTTGGAAGGAGAAGAGTGATATGAGGATGATGAAGTAGCTGGCTTGAGGATATCTTGTAGAGGCTAAAATGGAGCAAATGGCATTGGAGGAGCTTGGGCAACAATTACTCATAACTGTTTGTTGCGATATTTTAGTAAAAGGTTCCTATGAATCAATCTGGGACTGGAATCAAGTCCTCTTGGTAGGTTCTATAAAAATTAAATGTACTAAGTAGTAGAAGTAGGAAAAAGAAAAAGTTTCAAATAACGATGTAAATGAAATACTGAAAAATAAGAATAAGGAAAAATGTATTTAATGACGAATCTCAGACTGACATACTTTTGAAATCTTTTCAAGATAGAAAGTAGTATGTGAATGTATGTAGACAGTATGCTTTTCGAGTGAAATCATAGTATGCAGAGTGAAAATTGTGTTTTTGACTTCTGACTAATCCTATTTACAGATTTTTTTTATTCTAACGGCTAACTATTTTACAACAGACATGTGTGCTAGATTTTTAACTGCCTAATCTTTAACCAAACAGATGTCTTCCTTCCATTGGATATCTTCCACGTGTATATTGCTTCTTTGAACTTTTTGCTTCAATTTGAACCTTTGAGGTGATGACTATAGATACTTTATCAAAAAATGACTAAGTTTCAATCCTTAAATCTTCTTCCCTTCGAATCCATCTTGAATTTGTCTTGAATGTCCATCTCTCGAATATCAACCTTCAACTATAAATTCGAATTTTCACGGTCATCTTCGAATTTCTTTTTACCATTCACTCGAAAATTTCTCCTATTTTATCTTGTCATGATCTAGAAACCCTTTTTTTTTTAATTTCTTCATTCGAAAAATATCCTGTTTTATCTTGTCATAATCTTCTGACTTCCTCTTTTTCGAATTTCTTCTTCTGAACCTGCCTTTGGTTTTTACCCCTCATGTTTTTTTATTCTGCTTCTGCCACGTCATACTCTTCTTGATCAGCTTGCATGCATTTTGCATTTATGAAGGTCCAATCGTTTCTTCTTTAAACCTTTTTTTAGTTATTGGGTTGTTTTGCAGGTGCATTTATTTCGCCATCTACCAATCACTCCTTATAAATGGAGCCTCATTCCTCATTCTCTCCTCATCCCTTCTTCTCAGAACAGAATAACTTTTCTATCTAATCTCCCATCATCCTATTCTTCCATCTCTGAAGAAGTTTAATCTTCTCAATCACTTTTCTCTTTTCTTTCTAATAAGTTTTCTTTTTCTTCTTATCCCTTTATTTCGAATATAGAGAGGTTTCTGATATTGGATATTACGTTTTACCTAATCTCCATTGGCTCCATTGTTTGATTAGGTCAACGTAATGGCCAATGCTAAAAGTTTTTCTAACTATTCCTGATGATCCTTTGGGTCAAATGTTATAGCCAAAATAGGGCATTTATTTGGCATTCTTACCTAAATGCTCTTGGTTTCTCCTTCAGTTGGAAGTGCCTATGTTCTTCGAGGCACTTCTAATATCCTCCATATCCTAGTTTGGCATCCAAGCTTGGGAAGGAGGAAGAAGACCATGGGGGATGTTTGTCTTTTTGTTGAAGACCTGTTGAAGACCATGGCTGAGAAAAGAAGAACCAGAGACTATTTTATCGAAGATTTATAGCTAGAAGTGGCTCTTTTCTTTGTATCTTTTGTATTTTTTTCTTTTGTAGTTCGAAAGAACATTTCTTGTAAATCGAACAATACTAATTATGAATATAATGTCCTTTATTTCTTCGAGTAACTTTATATCTTTAACTTTGATCTTAACTTCGAATACATATTTATAAATGATTCTTTTCGAATTTCTCTCATGAATATGATTCGAAATCTTTCAAAGATATTACCCAGGACCTCTCGAAATTAAAACATACTTGTTATGTATCTATGATCTTAGCATTCGAACAAGCCTGTGCTTTTCAGACAAGTGAAGGATTCGAAATCATCATTCTTTTAATTGGATAAAATTCCAAGACATATTTCTTTCATGTCTAAGATTAGAATTTTTTATTTACTAATCAACAATTATTTTCGAATTGGTTCTTCTAAGAAGATTTTATTGATGAAAATACATAGTAAATTTTTCACCACCAACAGATGCCCCCCAAAATATTCTCATTTCGAGAACATATCTTCGAGAAATGAAATATTTTATCAAGATTTAAGGTGGGAATTTAAAAATTTAAAATCTTGTTATAGAAGATAAGTTTTATCTCTTCATCTTCCAGCAAACCCTAATCTTTTTTAATACGCTTCTAGATCCAGTTAATCTGTAACAAACTTTTCATCTTCTAAGTTTTTTCACCTTAGAATAGTACTGTATAAATACCCCCCTTTCTCAATCATTTTTGCCACTCAAGTTTTTACTTTCAGTGATTTCTCTCTTCTCCTTAGAGTCCTTTGAGTGTTCTTCGTGTTCATGAGGGGTTAATCTTCCTTTGCTTTCCAAATTTTCTTTTCTCGTTACTTTTTGGATTCTCCTTGATCATGGACTACGTAGATCCTCTCCCCATGTCTGTTTCTAGAGAAGTAGTTACCCAGAATCAAGAAGAGTATGTTCCAGATCCTCGAGATGAGCCATGAAAACTTCTTCTCTGAAAGTCTCAGGTACTTTTTCCTCTTAGAATTTCGAATAGGATTTTAGCTTTCATTGGTCCCTATGACCCATAACATCTTGAAAAATCTTGTTCTTTCTTTTCTGGTCATTCGAATGAACATGTTCTTGCATTCTAAAATCCTATTCGAATTGACTTATTAGATGATTATAAAAAAATTTTAGATCTATCCCCTTTTCAAATAAGAATTCTTATCTTATATGGCTCAACAGAGTCGAAAAGGCAAAGGGTGATGAGTGGAAAATAATTGGTATTTTTTATCTAATTCAAATTATACCTACTAATTTGAATTACAATTTTACCATGTTAATGACTTCCCCCTTTTCTAGAATCGAACGACCAACACATTCTTTACCCTTTATGGGATGATCAACCCTACCCTTTTCAAATTGGCAGTCATAACAGGCTTAACTCCTCAAGGTTTGATTTATACTCCTAACTTAAAGCCTAGGTTCCCAAACATAAAACCTCTCACAGGAAAACCTACTTATAACCATTTTATCTTAACCAACATGTCCAAATCTGACTTTGTTTCTGATTCTGAACATGTTTCTTTCCTAGTCTTGTGGTTATCTGCATTTGTTTTTTGCTCGAGGTCTTTGCAAGTTCCTCAGTCTTTTATTCCTCTTGCCCAACTTCTTGTTGAGGGCACAAAGTTTGATTTCTCAAAACTTCTTTTAGCTAGTTTATATCATTCCCTTGATGAAGGTTCTTCTACCATAAGAAAATCTGAACCCGTGGGAGTTTTATGTTGTCCCATAATTCTTGTCTGAATCCAGTTTCAAGAAATATTTCGAATTATTTTTAAGGACTCCAAAGCAAACTAGGTATCTGTCTCCTTTTGCTTTTCGAAAAAATGGTCCTAAATGGTTCACTCGTTCTTTTATTTATGAAACCCCTGGAGCCCAACAAGAGAATCTGGACATTTGGAAAGAATTTTTTCGATTCCAAGCCCTTTGTTCGAGTGCTTAGAAGGACATTCGAATCTATGGGTACCAACCTAACTTGGTTGCTAAATAGTTTGGCATCAGTCAAACTCTACCTTGTCCAATGTATAAGGAGTCTAAAGAGATCGGTCTTTTGAATGCCCATCCAGATCATGTTCATATTATCCTCAAGCATTTTGAAAGATCTAAAAAACTGCACTTTGCATTATTTAAATTCGAACCAGCTTTTCATTCAAGTTTGAAGTTTAGAGATTGGTGGAGCACTTATGTGCAGAAAGGAGACTCCAAGAGAAAATCAAAAGGTATGCATATTCGAGAAATCGAAAAGTTTGAAAAGTATTTCAAAGTAAGTTATAAACCCCCTCCTCGAATAGCTGATACCATCTCGAAAGCAGCCTAAAGAAAAGTATGGAAAAACACCATCTTTCTAATTTGCATATTTGCATTTATTTATGAATCGAAGTGACCCCTCTAAATTTTGCCCAAATTTTCCTTCTTTTACCAAATGCTCCTTTTGCTTTAGCCAAACCTATTCCTTCTCCTTCTTGGTTTAAACCTATCTTTATTTTTGAATTGTACAAAATACCTTTGAAAAAAAAAGTCACTTCAACCAAATATAATACCTTGACCTACCCTTATGATTATTAAAAAGATGTAGTTTATGAGGCTGGGAATATTGTAATTTTTCCTCAAGGTATTATTTGAATGACTTTCCGAATTTAAAAGCTTTTTATTTTCCTTGAAAAATTAATTTCTCTTACTATTTGTTTTAGGGAAATTCTAGGGTACCCTCTCGTGAGAGAGGGTTTTGGTACCTTCTTTGATCATTTAATCAATTTCCCTCAACTTTCTTAAATGATCTTAGTATTTTTATACTTATAGGACAATATTTAACTATTAGAATTTGTATTTTTAATTTTTGAAAAGACTTTTTGACCCTCTATAACTATTATCATGTATTTTTTATTGTATTCCCCCATTTTTTCACATTCTCATTTGCAATACACATGTGTCTCATTTAAAATCTATTTTATGTCTTCGAAATAATTTAGGACAGAGTACACGACTTGTTCCTACGTAATTTGGACCTATTCAATAAAAAAAATGACAAGAAGGTACCAAAACCCTCTCTAACGGGAGGGTACCAAATTGCGACCCTTTGTTTTATACTTAGCCATTCCTGACAAAGTACTCGCCAACCCTCATGAGGAAGAGAATTGGGAAAATGATCCAACCATTCAACCAAAACCCAAAAGGGTTCGAATCAAGTCTCATTCTACCACAGCTACTGGTCGTTCTGATTTCAGATCTTCGAGAAGATCAACTGTGAGTCATCTTTTTTGTCCTTTAATTCAATTTTCTAAATCTTATTTGTTTTCTTATTGGTTTATTTCGAATCTTTTAGGCTTCGAAAAACACCAACATTGATACAACTTCTAAGGAAGTTCTAGCCTCCTCCAATCCCACTGCTGAAAAAGATGCTTCACAGGTAACTATTTCTGCTTACTTTTTCGAATGAGATTATGTTTTATCTGACCTCTGATTTTCGAATTCGATTTTTTTTTTTTAGCTCCATATTGTTGTTGTTTCAAGAAACAAGAATAAAGTATCTGATTACACCAAGAAAGACACACCTGAAAAGACTAAGGTAAGCTTTTAACTTTACTGAGTTTAAGACTTTCTTTCGAATATCTATTTTATAATTCGAATAAATTTTCCTTACAAGATGCCCCTTCAAGCTCAAAAAATAAAGAACAAGAAAAAGAGCTTGAAAAAGATCAAAATAATGAAAGGGTGAAAATACATCTATCTTGAATTCTCACAATAATTTAGGCTTGGAATAATTTATTATATAAAAAGTATAAATTCATAAATTCATATATAGGGTTTCCGTGTTAAACTTAGGCTCACTTGAAAATAAATAAACAACATGCTTGAGCTTGGAATAAATTATGATGCACCAAGAATAACCTACTACTTTTAGCAATTTAATTAGCTGCAATTTCTGATAAAGTGATACCCCCAAAATAGTTCATAATCATAGAACCACAACGCATTATAAAGACCTTCAATTATTAATTGTTATCTTATTCTAATAATTTTACAACATATTCCAATCCATCAACCCATAAGGAAAATAAATTAATTCACTTATGTCCATGATGTAATCATATTAACTCACCCCTTAAATGGAATAAAATATTTTAAACGATTAAGGTTGTAAAATTTTGATTTCATAAACCGTAATAAAATAAAAGAAATAACTTAATCATAAATATAAAGGAACTTAAATAAATTTTTTTAGGTTTGTTATAGTCCATATGTTATTTACTCAAACTTTCTAAAACAAATGTCAAGAATCAATATCGTTACTAACGGCAAAAAACGTCTAGGATAGGATAGAAATAAATTTAGTATTTTAAAGTAATCATTTTTCAACCCTAATTGCATTATAAATTACTAAAGTCTTTCATTTAAGTTTTTTTTTTTATGAACTTTTCAACAAGTTATAATGTCCTATAATTTATCTAAAATTCTTTTTAGTCATTGTCCATTCCAAAATGAAGTTAAATGGTTCTAACACAACTGAGATCTCTACATAGCTTTACGTCCTCAAAATTAATATTGTATATAGTGGCCTAAAACTTACTATTTTCCTGTCTAAGCTTAAATTTATGTTGCAAACTTCCTATCATAGCATAAAATCAATTTTATTTTAAAATTTCTACAACTAATTAGGAAAAGGGACTTTTCTTAAGCAGCAACTCATTTGATGTGTATTTCTTTCCTTTCTTTCAAAGACATATGAAGGCATTAACCCCGAATTAATAAGTACACACAAACATTAGGCACTGTTTGCTTTAAAGGAGGGGAGGGGAGGAATTTTAATGAAGGGAAGAAAAAGGGAGGTGACATTTTATCTTGTTTGGTTCAAAGAGGGAAGGGGAGGAGTGGAAAGGGAAAATAACCCCCTACATGTTTGATTTACAAGGGGAGGGGAGGGAAAATAAAACCAATTTACTTATATACCTCTTAAAAATTGAACCAATTATAAAAACTCATTTAAAATACCCCATCTCCCTTCTTGAGTCTCAAGACTTCAGAAAGTCTACAATGTAACACCCGCGTTTTTACCGTTTTGTCGTATTGAGTGTTTTATTGAATTTTAAGTGATTAAAATTATTTTTAATCATCAAAATTTATATTTTTTAGTTTAGGAATGAATTTCCTATTTTTCTAGAATTTCTGAGGATTTTTGGAATTTTTCTGTGAAAAATGACCTTTTTTGCCCCTACTGTCTCTTGAACCGGGCCCGAATACTCTTGATCCGGGCCAGAAAAATTGCACACCTTGACTTCTCTTGCATGCCGTGCATGTGGAGAGCCATGCATGGAAGCCACTTGTCTTTTTGTTTCTTTTTCTCCAAGCCAAGTGTAAACATTAGGCCTTTATGGCATTTAAAACTCCAAACTCACCTTTTCTTCTTTCTTTCCCACACATGCAAAGCTTAGTTTTTCTCTCTTTCTCTTCTTCTCTTGGCCGTGAACTCTCTCCCATTTTTCTCCCAAAATTTTCAATCTATTAAACACTTCAAGTTAAGGTTCCATCTTTGAACCAAAGCTTTAAACACCTAGCCTACAAGCCTTGAAAACTCTTGTTTTGTGACCAAATGAGGGATCTTTGGAGTTGTTTCAAGGGCTGTTGTTGCACCTTATTTTGAAGAAAATCCTTAGGTAAGGGAGGAGAACTTGAACTCTAGTAGGATTGGTGACTAGAGTCAAGGATTGCCCTTGATCCTTGTCTTTACTCTTGTTTTTCCCGTGAAAAATGAGTTGTTGGAACCTATCTCTTGGGAGATATGGTTCGGCTATTTCATTATAGCCTTGCATGCTGTTTTTAAATTGTTGATGATGCTTGAAAAATACTTGGATGATATTTTGAGTTACATGCAAACCATGTTTTTGCTTGAAAAAAAAATCTCTCTTTTTCTTCCTATATGGTTCGGCTATTTTGGTTTAATGGGGCTGCATGTTTCTAAAATTTTAATTGATGATGGAAATGTGTTTTGATGATGGATTTATGAACATGCATGAAGTTGTTTGAATTTATGAAATTGTTTGGATGTTTGATTCTTGAAAAATGATGTTTATGAGCTTAGAAATAAAGTTATGAACTTGAATGTGTGTATGGATGATTTTGGATGAATTAGCATGATGTTTGTTGTTTATAATGCTTGTTGGTGATTGTGTTGAAATTTGGTAAAGTTTGGATGTTGTTGGAAAATTGGTGTTTTGATGAACATTCAAGGTGTTCTTGATGTTCTTGAGGTTGTTCTTCATGAAACTCATCAAGAATGCTTTTTGATCTTGAAAAGATCAAGTAGAGTGGAAAAACATGTTTTTGGGCCTCAATGGTCCAATAGGCCAAAACACTAAATTTACTAAAAAGATTTTAATTTAAATAACAAACTTTGAAAAATATTAAAAGAATTAAATTCGGATTTCAAGTGTAATCCAAATAAAAGTCAACACAAAAGTCAACATTTTGACTTGTTATGTGTAAAGATGGGCTCCTAAGAGTCATCCAACCTTTGGGCCCTGGGTTCAGGCCCAAAACCTCCAAAAAAAAGAGAGAGTCAAGACTCATTAAAAGTCAACCAAAAAAATAAATTATGGAATTGGGCTTAGATTAGAGTTGGACTTCAACTCTAATCCAAGTTATTAAAATTAAAACTTAGAAATTAATTAGTAGGCTTAGCTAATTTAATTATCTAAGTTAATTAATCTAATCTACTTAAGTTAATTAAGTAAAGAATAATTAATTAAGGCTAAAGTTAATTAACCTTAATGAAGATTAACCTTAAATCTTAATCACTAATTACTAATGAGGTATTAATTAGGTAATTAAGCCTTAATGACAATTAAGAACTAATTAATTATGATTAACCTTAATCAAATGTAACTAAAGCTTAATCCAAGATTAAGGAAGAGATTAAGGGATAATTAGGACCTTAAGTAAGGATTAAGATTGATTATAGTTAGATAATGAAGACTAATTATAATTGAGGGTTAAACCCAATCTTAATTAGATGTACAAGACAAATTGAGATAGGAAATACTATCCATAAGACACAATCATAAGTCTTAGTAAATTATAGGACTCAAGTGGAAATGATTATTGATTCAAAGAAGAACATTAGTACAAACTACCTTAAAAGATTATAACCAACACACTCTTTCTGCATAAGACTTGAGAAGCTTAGTGAGAGAGTGCAGTTCCAACCCAAGATGGGGTTTGGTTTTCCTTGAAGGAAATACATTGAATCGGGTCGTACCACGGGTAAGTGGTGACGTTAAATAATTCGATGGGCTTTTCCTGTAAGGACTGTGTATGCTGAGAAAGCGTTGATTGGTTCTCCTTGAAGGAAAGACATTGAATCGGGTCGTACCACGGGTAAGTGGTGACGTTGAATGATTCGATGGGCTTTGCCTGTAAGGATGTGAATGCTGTAAGTATTGTTCTGTGATATGCATCATAAAGCATTAATGATGTTCAAGGTTGAAAACCTTACGACCTATATGACAGTGACACTTTGGTACAGTGTGAAACTGGTTGGGAAGGGTGCACTGGGTTTTGCAAAGAACGCCAGCGGGTCCTCGAATGGGACACCAGCCCTGAGGATAGTCGAGTTCCAGAAAGGACATCATGAGACATAGGCTAGCTCCCTACTGTCGAGTCCGAAGGGGGCAGGCTTGACTATCCTATCGCTCTCATGGTTTCGGGGTCAGTTGAGATTGTCTGGAAGGACGCATAAAAGATTTGGCCAAAAGAAAATGAATGAGCAATGGTCCTTGTACTGATTGCTAGTACAGACTCTAACTCCTGATACGTTGTACATATATGGTCGGGCAGTTGCTGTGTGCACTGTGGTGGTGATGTTTCCCTGGGCCCTCATGCATTAATCATTGCATTATAGTTGCAAGGTCGCACTCACATGACTGTACTATGATGACATGTTTGTGATTGCTTGTTGATTGATCTGTGTGGATCATCCCTGTGTATGTGCTCTAGTATACTGTATCCTACATGCTGTGAGTTCATGCGATGTTCTCACCCTTCCTTTCTATCTTTTGTTGTTATATTCTTCTCATTACGTCGATAGCCAGTATCAGAGACTTCATCTATGACATCGATGCGAGTGCGACTATGGTGGATGCCGAGGGGCACCTGGAGGGTGACGGATATCCCACGTAGATGCGAGTATACTGGGGAAGTCTGCGTCATCATTACTCATCCCAGACTCCCGCTTGTGCCAGAGTTGGATTTCATTGTACCTGTGACTCTCGAGTTTCCAACGCCACCTAACTTGGTGCGCTAAAATACTTTTCGTCCTTCACGTTGTCGCCTCGCTTCTTCGTCGTCGTCGCGATCATCTCTGATGGTTGATATGGTCGGACCAGACTCCCCTAGGTACTCACCTTCTTCCGAGGCATCTGATTCCCAGCTTATGTGTCCTGATGCGCAAGGCCGCTCTCTCACAAGTGAGCTAGATCTGATTGTGATTGACGACACCTCGGAGGAGGAGGAGGCCCCTGAGGAGGATCCAGAGGAGGAGCCGGAAGAGGATTCTTCTAGTGACGATCCCTCAGAGGATTTTGGGATGATTACCATCGGAGACGCTGGGAGGAGGAGCAGTAGGGTGCTCACTACTGAGTCGGGAGATGACGAGTAGGACTAGTGTGGTTTGAGTCTAGGTAGTAGCAGCTCTGAGTTAGCAGCCTCTTCTTTTGTACTTTGTTTAAGGCCTTGTTCATTTTGGTTTACTACCAAAACTCGTATTTTGATGTAGATATTTGGGTGGCTCGAGAGATACACTGATGTTATTTTAGTATATGTATATACTTCATGTCGTTTTCCTTTTACTATGCTGATTTTATAACTGCGTGTATGTTGTGTATGTGCTCGAGGTAATAACTGTCTAGATGTTTTCGGAAAACGAGTTTCAAATTAAGGAAAGGATATTTCATAAATACTTAAAACGAAATTAGAGATGTAATAGGTTGATGACGACTAAACCCTTTTCAAAAAAAAAAAGAAAAAAAAGATAATAATAATAATACTTCCGCATTTTGACGTTTCTAAAAACAGTAAGTTCATTGGTCACGTGTCATATGTGATATTTTTAGCGGTATAACTAAGGGTGTCGCATTTAGGTGGTATCAGAGTCATTCTTTCCTTTTGGCCTCGGGTATGGTCTATAATACCCTTCCTTCTGTGTTTACTCTGTGTTGATTGTTTGTTTGTGTTGATTGTTTGCCTTATGTGAATTGTTTGCTCTTATATTACTACCTTTGTAATATGAGAATCTGTGTAGCGTTACTTGTTCTTGCTTGAATGGTTCTGCATGAAACGGGAGAAACTGATGTACTCTATGAATGCAGAATTCCAGGGCAGGAAGAGGTAACCCTGTGATGAACGATCTTCTGGGAAGGATCGTGAACGTGCTAGAGAACCAATAGCAGACGTTGGACGAGATCAATCAAGCTCGTAATCAGAATCAGAACAACATTCCTGACGCTTACCGTGGACTGTCTACCTTCAAGAAGAACAACCCACCGCAATTCAAAGGAGGTCATGATCCTGATGGATCCCAGCTTTGGTTAGAGGAATTGGAGAAGATTTTCTTGGCTATGGGTTGTCCTGACGAGTAGAAGGTAACATTGGCTGTGTTCATGATGGTTGGGGAAGCTCAGCACTGGTGGGAGTATGCCAGACGTCAGTTAGAAGCTACCGGGAGGCTGATTACCTAGAATTTGTTCAAGGAGACTTTTCTCCAGAAGTATTTTCCAACTGATCTGAGGAAGCGCAAGGAAGTAGAGTTTCTGAAATTGGAGCAAGGGAGCATGACTGTTGGGGAGTATGCAGCGAAGTTTGAGGAGTTGTCCAAGTTCTGCCCATACTTCCAGAACACCGTAGATGAGGAATCCAAGTGCTCGAAGTTTGAAAATGGATTGAGGCCAGAGATCAAGCAGGCCATTGGCTATCAGCAGATCACTGAATTCTCTAAGATGGTCAACATGTGCCATATCTTCGAGGATGATACCAAGACAAGGCAAGCTCAGTGGAAGAATTCCGGCCCGCAGAGGAACAAACCCAAAGTCACACAAGAAAGGAGAACGCCTTACTTCGTTCCTAGGAACAACTTTGGTTCGTCATCTGGAAGCGCGGTGAGACCGCAATCCATGATTGCTAGTGGAGGACGTCCGACAAGCAGTACCGGTAACAACTATGTTAGTTGTCCATGTTGTAAGAAGAATCACCTCCTGAAGGACTGTCCAATCAAGAACCCGATTTCAAACCAGTCTAGCGAACATGCATGCGTTCATTGTGGACGATCTGGCCATATCAAGAGGGATTGCCATGCTTGGAAGGGAAGTGGTAGTGGTGTTGCAAGTGAACCTGTGTCAAGCCTGAATGCACAAGCTGGAAAGCCTAGAACTAGAGGCAGAGTGTTCACCATGAGCGTTGCTGAAGCTACTGAATCCGAGGATCTGATCCAAGGTAAGAATGTCATAAGGGGAAATCCTTTTAATTGTATTGTATGATTTGGGTGTGACGCATTCTTTCATTTCTATTGATTGTGTGAAACAATTGAGAGTGCTTGTTGTTAAATTGCCCTATGATCTTGTTGTTTCTACTCCTACTGCTAAACCTGTGATCACTTCATTAGCCTGTTTGAACTGTTCAATCACCAATTGTGATAAAACCTTCTCTGCTGATTTGATTTGTTTGCCCTTTTCTCAACTAGATATTGTTTTGGGAATGGACTAGTTATCTTCCAATCGAGTCCAACTTGACTGTCATAACAAATATGTTGTGTTTAATTCTTCTCCCTCTACTTCTGATTCCCTAAGTACGAGACTCTTGTCCGCCAACCAAGTAAATGCTTCTTCGAGAGAAGGAGCTCAGATCTACATGATACTTTCTTCTTTGGATGAAGAGCGGGAATCTGACATCAGTAAACTGCCTACGGTGAGAGAATTCCCTGAAGATATCCCTGGTTTGCCGCCAGAGCAAGAGATAGAGTTTAACATAGAGTCGGTACCTAGAACCGGACCTATTTTTATAGCTCCGTATAGGATGTCCCCATTAGAATTAGCTGAGTTGAAGAAACAGATAGAAAAGTTTAGAGACCTGAACCTAGATGTTGGATTTGGTCCTAAGAGTGTAAGATTGAGAACTTTGAAGATTTCAAATGATTTCTTGGAACAAGTGTAACATCCCAAAATTTAAGAATCTAGAATTAGAATTAAAGTACCTATAATTTATTTTTATGCAAGTAATTAATAAAATATAAGAATAGTATAATTTAAATCTAATAATAATAGTAGGTTAGAAATATGTTAAATAAATGAATTATGAGGTGAGACAATATTTATAAAAATGGAGTATTTAAACCTAAATTTTATTAGAGTCAAATTAAATCCCATTTTTATTGTTATGGCTATATAATTCTTTGTGTTATTATTATTATTAGTATTATTATTAGTAGTATTAATTAATTAAGTAGGGAAAGAAAAGAAGTAAATTAGGGTTAGGGTTGGAAATTGAGAAAAAGGGAAAGAAGAGAATAGGAGAAAGAAGGGGAGGGGGAGGCGGCTGTGAGGAAGAAGAAGGAGAAAGAGAAAGAAATCGAGGGAGAGGAAGGGAGATAGAGAGATCGAGACAGAGGGTGAGGGATTGAGAGACAAAGAAGGGGGGTTGGCTATGGAGAAGGGAGGAGATGCGGCGGAGAAGAAAGGAAGGGAGGAGAGGGACGACAGCTCCGGTGGTGGCTCGCGGCCATTTCGAATCGGCGATGGTGATGGGGAAGCCGCGAAACAGCGGTGGCCATGGAAGATGCGCCGCTGCGCGCGAAGCGGCTACGGCACGGAGGGGAAATCTGGCGCGGCCGAGGACGGAGGCGCGGCGCGGAGGATCCGAGGCTGCTGGCCGCAACAACGGCGGCCATGGAAGGAAGAAGAGAGGAGGCAGCAGCAGCGTCGATGGCTGCAGGTGGCTGGAACGGCCGCTCAGCGGCGGAGCTAAAGGGAGGGGAGTAACTTGCGGCTACGAACAGTAGGGATCGGTGGTGGCTGCGCGGTGGAGCGGAGCTGCGGCTAGGGGAAGAAGGAGAGTGCAGGGAGGTGAGCGAGAACAGCCCACAGAGGCTCACATGAAGGTGGGTTTGACTGAACAGCCGCGACTCCGGCGACGGTGGCTGGAGCGGAGTGAATTGGTGGCGGAGGAGCGGAGGTGAGTGTGGTTTCGCTCACTCTTTCGTAATTGTTCTCCTATGTATGCTCCCTATTCTTCCTTCCCTTGCTATTATTGTGGATTAGAGTTGATTTTATGCAAAACTAAGGTGGATTGTTAGATTAATTGAATGGATTGATTCTCTTGATGATTTCGTTACGCCTTAAGATGATTTTGTTGTATGAAGATGTATGATTATAGGTTAGAATTTAATATAAAATATGCTTTCAAGGCTGCTAAATGAGAACGTAATTTCAGTTTGACATTCTTGAGGTGATATAATTATCATAAGAATATTTAGGTCTATTATGAGACATGTGCTATTTGTGATGTTTGAGCATTTGCATAAAGGCCTTTGGCCCCAGTTAATTGGAAACGAGAATTTGAGCTTCGGCTCCCAGTTTAAAATGAATTTGGTTTCGGCCCCAGTAAAAATGGCTTCGGCCCCAGTTCACCTTAATTAATCAAGATTTGACTTCGGTCCCCAGCTAATTGGACTTCGGTCCCTAGTTAATTGGACTTCGGTCCCTAGTTAAAACACGGGTTTCGGCCCCCAGTTAATTGGCGGTGTTATGCCCAAGGAAGACGTTCCTTGTAGTCTGAGCTCAGGTCTAGCCCCAGATAGTGATAAGACCCCGTCTGCCGGGTAATGCAGGTCATGCATTCATGTATAGCACATTTACTTGAGATTGTGACATTAGATATGTGATATGCTTGTGTTTAGTTAATTTTAGAATAAAATAAGTGTTCATGTGCATTAGAATGAATTAATTGTCATTATGAATGTTTTCTTAATTTTTCAAGTGATGTTATGCTACCTTATATCTCGTGCCTTGCCTCCCCACACCGCACACACTGTTACCTCACTCACTGGGACGTAGTCTCATCCCACGTTGTGGGAATTACTTTCAGTTGTGCAGGTTTTTGAATAGGCTGATGGCGGAAGAGTAGAGGGAGAGAGTGACATAGATCCATTCCCAAGAGTAAGATCTTCTCCTTAGAGATTTTATAGGACCTATCCTTAATCCCTAGTGGACTTGAGGCACACTTAGAAGGAAAGGTAAAGGGTAAGCATTGGAATAGAGTGCATAATTAGTTGCGGTATACAATTAAGAGAGAGTGACTAGAGGGCTTGATGAGTAGGCTTCCAAGTGGGCTAGGGGGAGGTGGGTTGCTTGTAATTGAACTTGGATGGTGTGAGTTGTTTGGCTAATTATGATGCTCATTTCTGTACGAATGATTGCATGATATATTTGTTGTTGTGTTGCCTGAATTTTTTTTGTTGTCCTGTATACTTGGTGAAGATTTGAGGAATGAGTTACGATGTTGTTTGCATAACTTGTATGTTAGGTTGATTGACTTAGAAGGATGTGTAGGCAGAGGGTTAATGGTACACTTTTCGGGCAAGGGCTGAATGATCTTAGGATTTGGAATTTTGCGGATTTAGGATTTTATACTCGGTGGGTTGGTAATGGTAGGAAGGACTCATGGGAAGTTAGAGGAGCCTAATACCCCCGGTAAGGGAGAGTAACCCTAGTTCTTTGGTCAAGTTTCGTGCCACTGGACGGATGTAACCCTGGATACGACTTGAGAAATCGAATTAGGGCCTTGACCTTACTTGTAGTTGTCTTAGGCTCTATAACTCTGGGTAGATGTCAATTAAGTAGTCAGTGAATTTAATATTTGTTAGTGATGAGAATACCTAAGTCTTATGTACGGATAACTGGTTTTAGCGTGAAAGGAGCATGTCCAACCTTGTGTTTCCGGGGTATTAGATAGATTCTTTAGAGTCCTTACCTACTCCTTAGGTCGATGTTCCGGAGAACCTAGTTCTCCTTCTTAAGGGAAGGGTCTGAACCTTTGGCATCCTAACAAATCAATCTGAGAGTTCTTAGATGTAGTTTCGGTTCACTAAGGCATAAGTTAACCAACTAGTCACCTAAGTGTGTTCTTACTCCTTGGACCATTAGGGGGGGTTTAAGTATGTAGACCATGACTCCTTAACCACCATGTTCTACCTTAGAGCACCCTTCTTGCCTTAGGTCCCTTGTGGTGTAGGACCTTACTAGCCATATCTGAGTTATGGTTGGGCATCATTGCTTAGTGCAGACCCCATGACTAGTTCGGTCACGTTAAAGGGTACAACCCCAGTTGATAAAGAGGATAAGTGATATTGAGAACTCGGATGGGTAGAGGTACTTAGAAAATTGCAATCATGATCGATTTCTTTCGGTTCGAGGTTCACTCCACGGCTAGCACCTGAAGGATAGGATCCCTTGTTGTTTGGTCAAAGTATATAAAGCAGACGTCTCATAATTATCAAGTTTCTGTACCCAGTACATCATTGTCGGTTCTTCAGGATGTAGGCACTCCTGTTACCGGCTTTCTAAGTTATCTGTGGTAGAGCTAAGTCTATAGGTTAGGCCTCTTGGCTCTTTCTCTTTTGATTCCTTAGCTGTAATACTTTGGGCTTTATAGTTCCTGGAAAAAGGAAAATATTGTGGAAGTTAGAACTGTTACTCAGTGCATAACTCCTACGAGGGTCAACAATCAGTATCTAGTTAGTGTTTTGTTAAAGACTAGTGTTAAGCTTGGTTTTGAACTCGTTGTTAGGTGTTGAACATTCTTCTTCAATTCCTCTTGTCTCTAAGGTTTCGGCCATCATTCAAGTTTGTATGTGTCCCTTGGTCACCAAGGCAATTGGAGGTTCCTTTAATTATTACGGTTGCAAGCTTTAGCGAATAGTTGTTGATACCCTTATATAAGGCATGCGTTCGTACTCAGACTCCTAGGTTGGATCGATAGATAGTTATGTTTTCCACGTTGTGCACATGAGGGAGTGATAGGTACCAACAGACCTACACACTATCGTGTTATGTATGATGAGTTTGGTTTCCCGGATGAACTATAGGAGTTTGTTCATTCTCTATCTTATGTGTATCAGAGAAACGTTGTTGCCTTGATCGTGGCTATGTATGCCATGCACACTTGGCTGCAACTTTATATTCTTTCATTTGAGACCTGTGTGTTGTTGTTTTAGAAACCAGTTATGAAAGAATGTTGTTCATAAGATTATGTTTCAGACCAGATAGCTTTAGAAGTCACAACATAGTTTCATGTAGTAGACTTGAACCTTAAGGTTAGTTAGATAGGGCCAAGCCCTATGGGGGTATCCTTGTGGGAAAAATACAAACACACATAGTATGACCTAGAAGACCACTTAGAACTATCCTGAGCATAGCTAGATTGTTATCAAACCAAGGTTTAATTCAACTAGTAGCTGCCAAAAGTCAGGTTCCCCAGCAACTTAGACAACTTTCAGGAAATTCCCCAAGGCGTGGTATGCGGATCTAGTAGTAAGTTAGTGGCCATGACCAAGAGTATTGTACAACCCTTGGGTATCTTAACTCAGATCGTTTAATTACCTAAAGTAGTTAAGTCATCCCAAAGTACGGGATTCCCTGGAAATCCATGCTAGGATGGTAAGTGATTAGGTGTCGATAAAAAGAGGGATGAGAGATTTAATTGGTTTAGGTATAAGTTAGGCAAGAGACCGTTAAGGAATGGTGGCAGATAAGACGTAGCCTAAGGAGATGGGACGAAGAAGACTAGTTTAGGAGTGCAATCAACTCTAAAATTCCCTTAATCACCTTAAGGGATAGAGATATTAGTTGTTGAGCGACAAATTAGGAGATGTCGAAAGTACCGAGCGTAGTTAAGAATAGAAGTGTGATCTGACATTGGAATAATTGGAGCGAATTTTGGGGACAAAATTCAATTTTAGGGGGGTACAAATGTAATATCCCAAAATTTAAGAATTTAGAATTAGAATTAAAGTACCTATAATTTATTTTTATGCAAGTAATTAAATAAATAATAAGAATAGTATAATTTAATTCTAATAATAATAGTAGGTTAGAAATATGTTAAATAAATGAATTATGAGGTGAGGCAATATTTATAAAAATGGAGTATTTAAACCTAAATTTTATTAGAGTCAAATTAAATCCCATTTTTATTGTTATGGCTATATAATTCTTTGTGTTATTATTATTATTAGTATTAATTAATTAAGTAGGGAAAGAAAAGAAGTAAATTAGGGTTAGGGTTGGAAATTGAGAAAAAGGGAAAGAAGAGAAGAGGAGAAAGAAGGGGAGGGGGAGGCGGCTGTGAGGAAGAAGAAGGAGAAAGAGAAAGAAATCGAGGGAGAGGAAGGGAGATAGAGAGATCGAGACAGAGGGTGAGGGATTGAGAGACAAGAAGGGGGGTTGGCCATGGAGAAGGGAGGAGATGCGGCGGAGAAGAAAGGAAGGGAGGAGAGGGACGACGGCTCCGGTGGTGGCTCGCGGCCGTTTCGAATCGGCGATGGTGATGGGGAAGCCGCGAAATAGCGGTGGCCATGGAAGATGCGCCGCTGCGCGCGAAGCGGCTACGGGACGGAGGGGGAATCCGGCGCGGCCGAGGACAGAGGCGCGGCGCGGGGGATCCGGGCTGCTGGCCGCAACAACGGCGGCCATGGAAGGAAGAAGAGAGGAGGCAGCAGCAGCGTCGATGGCTGCAGGTGGCTGGAACGGCCGCTCAGCGGCGGAGCTAAAGGGAGGGGAGTAACTTGCGGCTACGAACAGTAGGGACCGGTGGTGGCTGCGCGGTGGAGCGGAGCTGCGACTAGGGGAAGAAGGAGAGTGCAGGGAGGTGAGCGAGAACAGCCCACAGGGGCTCACACGACGGTGGGTTTGACTGAACAGCCGCGACTCCGGCGACGGTGGCTGGAGCGGAGTGAATTGGTGGCGGAGGAGCGGAGGTGAGTGTGGTTTCGCTCACTCTTTCGTAATTGTTCTCCTATGTATGCTCCCTATTCTTCCTTCCCTTGCTATTATTGTGGATTAGAGTTGATTTTATGCAAAGCTAAGGTGGATTGTTAGATTAATTGAATGGATTGATTCTCTTGATGATTTCGTTACGCCTTAAGATGATTTTGTTGTATGAAGATGTATGATTATATGTTAGAATTTAATATAAAATATGCTTTCAAGGCTGCTAAATGAGAACGTAATTTCAGTTTGACATTCATGAGGTGATATAATTATCATAAGAATATTTAGGTCTATTATGAGACATGTGCTATTTGTGATGTTTGAGCATTTGCATAAAGGCCTTTGGCCCCAGTTAATTGGAAATGAGAATTTGAGCTTCGGCTCCCAATTTAAAATGAATTTGGCTTCGGCCCCAGTAAAAATGGCTTCAGCCCCAGTTCACCTTAATTAATCAAGATTAGACTTTGGTCCCCAGCTAATTGGACTTCGGTCCCCAGTTAATTGGACTTCGGTCCCTAGTTAAAACACGGGTTTCGACCCCCAGTTAATTGGCGGTGTTATGCCCAAGGAAGACGTTCCTTGTAGTCTGAGCTCAAGTCTAGCCCCAGATAGTGATAAGACCCCGTCTGCCGGGGTAATGCAGGTCATGCATTCATGTATAGCACATTTACTTGAGATTGTGACATTAGATATGTGATATGCTTGTGTTTAGTTAATTTGAGAATAGAAGAAGTGTTCATGTGCATTAGAATGAATTAATTGTCATTATGAATGTTTTCTTAATTTTTTCAAGTGATGTTATGCTACCTTATATCTCGTGCCTTGCCTCCCCACACCGCACACACTGTTACCTCACTCACTGGGACGTAGTCTCATCCCACGTTGTGGGAATTACTTTTAGTTGTGAGTGTTTTTGAATAGGCTGATGGCGGAAGAGTAGGGAACTCAATTGAAATAAATGTCAAGAATTGTATTTGTAGATTAGAAGATTTGTTATGTATTAAGGTATTGTTTTTTTTGATTTGGCCATGGAGGCCTTATTATAGATTGATGCTATATGGTGGTATTATAAACTGTACTGGTACTTTTCTGAGTTTCAGGTGAAGTTGCAAATTGGGAAATGTCCAATTTTCTGGGGAAACTCTGCCGGATTTCCGGTAGGAGTATTATGAGCCATACACTCAAAGTGTAGGTTCATCCCATAGGTTCTTAATTAGGAAATAATATGGAAAATAATGATGTATGATTTTTTTTTGTGGAAGCCTAAGCAAACATTGGATCGCTTAAGCGTTGCGTGATTTGTATGTCGATACATGAAATGCGCGAAATAATTTCAGAAATTCGGAATAATATTTCTAACGAACATTATTCTTGAATTGAGAAATTAAGACGTTACAACAAGTTCGTGTAGCACAGGAAGTGGATCAATCTTACAAGTTTTGAAGGATCTAGTCCCTAAGAAAGGAGAATCTGAGTTTTGTAAGGGAACTGATGGAATTATTGGATCAAGAGTAGGATATGTATACCTAGTGATAAGGAAATGAGGAAACTGATCTTAGAGGAGGCTCATAAGAGTGGATTGAGTAATCACCCTGGGGAAACTAAGATGAATCAGGATCTAAAGAAGATGTTTTGGTGGTCTGGAATGAAAAGAAAGTACCTGAGTATATAGCTCCTTGTTTGGTTTATCAGAGAGCTAAGATTGAACATCAAAGACCACTAGAGGAGTTACAGCCTTTAGATGTCCCTGAGTGGAAATGGGATAGCATTTTGATGGATTTCATGGTAGGTTTACCTAGAACCTCGGCAAGTTTTAATGCTATATGGATAATCATTGATAGACTAACAAAATCTGCTCATTTTCTTCCCATCAACATTAAGTTTTCCTTAGAAAAGTTAACTTGGTTGTACATTAAGGAAGTAATAAGGTTATATGTGATTCCGTCTAGCATAGTGTCAGATAGAGACCCTAGATTTATATTCAGACTTTAGGGGTAGTTTGCAGCAAGTATTAGGAACCAAGATTTAGATGATTTAGGAAAGGATGAGAATATCACAGAACAGGTAGAAAAGTTACTATGGTTGGAGGAGGAAACCTCTCGAACACAAAGAAAGAGACCATGTCTTTTTAGAGTTACACCTATGACTGGGGTTGGTAGGCGATGCGATCTCGAAAGCTCACGCCTAACTTTGTTGGTCCCTACCAAATTTTGAAAAGAATCGGTCTTGTTGCTTACCAAATTGCCTTACCGCTTTTTCTTTCTAATCTTCATAATGTATTCCATGTGTCACAACTCCGAAAATATATTCCTGACCCTTCGCACGTCATAGAACCCGACGTAATACAATTAAAAAAAATTAACTTATGAGGTACTACCTGTGCGAATCAGAGACCGAAGGATTAAGCAATTGAGAGGAAAACAGATTCTGTTGGTTAAGGTTATTTGGAGTGCAAATGATGAAGGGAATGCAACCTGGGAGTTGGAAGAGCAAATGAAGAAGTCCCATCCTCATTTATTTCAATAAGGTGCGCACAAATTTCGAGGACGAAATTTCTTTTTAGGAAGGGAGAGATGTAACACCGACGTTTTTACCGTTTTGCCGTATTGAGTGTTTTATTGAATTTTGAGTGATTAAAATTATTTTTAATCATCAAAATTTAAATTTTTTAGTTTAGGAATGAATTCTTATTTTTCTAGAATTTCTGGGGATTTTTGGAATTTTTCTGTGAAAAATGACCTTTTTTGCCCCTACTGTCTCTTGAACCGGGCCCGAATACTCTTGATCCGGGCCAGAAAAATTGCACACCTTGACTTCTCTTGCAAGTCGTGCATATGGAGAGCCATGCATGGAAGCCACTTGTCTTTTTCTTTCTTTTTCTCCAAGCCAAGTGTAAACCTTAAGCCTTTATGGCATTTAAAACTCCAAACTCACCTTTTCTTCTTTCTTTCCCACACATGCAAAGCTTAGTTTTTCTCTCTTTCTCTTCTTCTCTTGGACGTGAACTCTCTCCCATTTTTCTCCCAAAATTTTCAATCTCTATTAAACACTTCAAGCCAAGGTTCCATCTTTGAACCAAAACTTCAAACACCTAGCCTCCAAGCCTTGAAAACTCTTGTTTTGTGACCAAAGGATGGGATCTTTGGAGCTGTTTCAAGGGCTGTTGCTGCACCTTATTTTGAAGAAAATCCTTAGGTAAGGGGGGAGAACTTGAACTCTAGTAGGATTGGTTACTAGAGTCAAGGATTGTCCTTGATCCTTGTCTTTTACTCTTGTTTTTCCCTTGAAAAATGAGTTGTTGGAACCTATCTCTTGGGAGATATGGTTCGGCTATTTCATTATAGCCTTGCATGGTGTTTTTTAAATTGTTGATGATGCTTGAAAAATGCTTGGATGATATTTTGAGTTACATGCAAACCATGTTTTTGCTTGAAAAAAAAATTCTCTCTTTTTTCTTCCTATATGGTTCGGCTATTTTGGTTTAATGGGGCTGCATGTTTCTAAAATTTTAATTGATGATGGAAATGTGTTTGGTGATAGATTAATGAACATGCATGAAGTTGTTTGAATTTATGAAATTGTTTGGATGTTTGATTCTTGA
This sequence comes from Sesbania bispinosa, assembly GCA_026901365.1. NCBI lineage: Eukaryota > Viridiplantae > Streptophyta > Magnoliopsida > Fabales > Fabaceae > Sesbania > Sesbania bispinosa. The sequence goes on from QLOH01000019.1 coordinate 788,734, forward strand.
AAAATGATGTTTATGAGCTTAGAAATAAAGTTATGAACTTGAATGTGTGTATGGTGATTTTGGATGAATTAGCATGATGTTTGTTGTTTATAATGCTTGTTGGTTATTTGTGTTGAAATTTGGTAAAGTTTGGATGTTTGATGATCACATTTTATTCACCACTTTGCATAATTAATCTTAGCTTTCTTGGCTCTAATTGTGATTAAATCCACTGTTTTAATTGGAATTTACCAAATTGGGTTTAATTGGGCTTTAACTGTAAATGTTTGTTTTAAATTCGGAATTTTTAAGCCTACTGACCTACCTGTCTTGTTTTGATGATATCTGGAGCTAAAGGTTGTCCGATTTGAGTGATTCCAGTGGCATTGGAAAGCTAACTTCTGGGGCTTTAATTTGATATGCTATATGACCATATTCCCATGAAGAAATCAGGAGCAGTTTGCTGTTTCAAAATCGCCTCCTATGTTGCTGTCTGTCACAAGTCCGAATTTGATTAGTTTTGTAATTAGTTTGTGGGCCTGTTTCAATTTAATTTCGGCCCAATTAAGGCTAGAGACGGACCCCCCATAAAATTGCAAAAAAAGGTCGTTTTCTATTTTTAAAGGATTTTTTAAGTTTTTTTTGGTGTATTTTCCCTTTCTTACCTTAGGTAGTTGGTTGTTTCCTATGTTAATATAATGTTTTCCATGTATCCATTTCATTGGTTTCTGTCATTTGATATAGGCTGCCTTTAATGCTGACATTGTTGTTGTATGCCTCATTTTGTGCCTTTTTGTGTGCATTTGGTGCATGACTAGGGCAAACCCAGGTATCCTAATTCATTTGATCCAGAAATTGATAAGACATATCATAGGTTAGTAGAAAGTCTAGGATTCCATTTGTGCATAATTCTGTTAGTGCTAGTGAAGGTTGTCTGATAGTGTCTATTCTGCTGTTAGTGTAAGTGATAGTGAGTCTGTTTCTGCGTTTTCTTCTTCTTTCCTTGAGTCTGATCTAATTATGATACCATGGTTGAGAGAACCTGAGAGAGCTTGTAGCACCTGATGTTAATATCAGACTTTATCCATTCAATATCCTGATATAGATGTGCCTTGTGAGCTAAAGTTTGGATTGATTCATTTGTTGCCCAAGTTCCATGGTCTTGTAAGTGAGGATCCACATAAGCACCTCAAGGAATTTTCATTATTGCCTGCACCACTATGAGACCACCTGGAGTTCCCTGAGGATCATATTAGCTGAAGGCATTTCCATTCTCCCTGCAAGATACAGCAAAAGACTGGTTGTACTACCTTCCACCTGGATCCATTACTAGCTGGGATAATTTGAAGAGGATGTTTCTGGAAAATTTTTTCCTAGCATCCAGAAGTGACTTCAATTAGGAAGGAGATCTGTGGTATAAGGCAGTATGGACAGAGAGAGTCTGTATGAGTACTGGGAGAGGTTTTAAGAGGCTTTGTGCTAGCTGCCCACATCATCAGATTCATGAGCAGCTACTCATCCAGTATTTCTATGAGGGCCTGATAAACATGGACAGACAGATGATAGATGCAGCCAGTGGAGGAGCGCTTGTGTAGATAAAACTCCCAATTGTAGCAAGGCAGTTAATTGAGAACATGGCTCTAATAACCAGCAGTTTGGTACCAGAAGCAAATTCAGTGGCCTTGACTAGAGGAGTTCATGAGATGGAGACCACTTATGCTGCTGATCATAGGAAGTTGGAGAACAAGCTTGATGATTTGGCTTCCTTAGTCAAGCAGTTAGCAGTGTCTCAGAAGTTTGCTAAATTATGTGGGATTTGTACTTCTGCTGATCATCCCACTGATGCTTGTCCCACCTTACATGAGTCTAAAGGAGATGTTGTTGTTCCTCCTCAGGCTTATGCTGCCAATATTTATGGTTCTGGTAGACCCCCTCAGCTAGCAACAGTATAATCAGGATCTTTCTTCCAACAGGTACAATCCGGGTTGGAGGAATCATCCAAATTGAGATGGGAGGGAATTCTCCAGCAGCAGCAGCACACAGCAGCCTTATGTTCCTTATCAGTCTCATGTTGCTGGCCTAGTAGACCTTACCTGCCTCCACATGTACTAGCAAGCAGCAGCACCAACCTACACAACCAGCTGCTGCACCTTCCAAGAGTGAACCCTCCTTGGAAGATTAATGAGGCATATGGCGGTCAATAATTTGAATTTCCAGCAGAGGACAGAGGCAACTAATTCAGAGCTTGGAGAATCAGATAGGCCAGATGGCTACCACTCTTAATCAGCAGCAGTCTCAGGGTTCAGATAAGCTTCCTGCTCAAACAGTTGTCAACCCGAAGAATGTTAGTGCAACACTTTGAGGTCGGGTAAGAGTGTGCAAGCACCTGATAGGCAACAGTTTGAGTAAGAAGATGAGATTCATACAGCTGTAGACCCTGTGCAGGAGAGAGCTATTCCTAGTCCTTTGAGCAGCCCCAGTTCTTCATGCAGTGAGCAGCCTTCTATTCCTCTTCCATTCCCTCAGAGAGTTGTACAAAAAAGTAAAAAATGGAAGAGGCTGACAAGGAGATCTTGGAGACTTTCAGGAAAGTAGAGGTGAATATACCTCTACTTGAGGTCATAAAGCAAATTCCGAGATATGCCAAGTTCTTGAAGGATCTGTGCACCCATAGGAGGCGGGCTGAAGGGCAATGAGAGGATTAGCATGGGAAGAAATGTCTCTGCACTCATTGAGAGACCTATGACTCCCATTCCAGAAAAATGCAAAGACCCAGGGACATTTACTATTCCTTGTGTTATAGGCAGTAAGTAACAAGTTTGATTAATGCTATGCTTGATTTAGGAGGATCTATTAATGTTATGACCTTTATCTGTTTTCACCTCTTTGTCTCTTGTCCTTTGCAGGTTACAGGTGTTGTCATTCAGTTGGCAAACAGGAGCACTGCCCACCCTGCAGGCCTTATTGAGGATGTGCTGGTTGAGGTGAATGACTTCATCTTCCCTATTGACTTTTACATATTGGATATGGAGGGAGGAGATTCACTCATTGGTGCAGCCCCCATCATCTTGGGCAGGCCCTTCCTGAAGACAGCTCGGACTAAGATGATGTTCATGCAGGCACCACTACCATGGAGTTTGGAGGACAGTGTGGTTCAGTTTAATATTTTAGATGCCATGAGGCATCCTGTTGAGGATCATTCTGTATTCCATATTGATATGCTTGCTGAACGTGTAGCTGATTAGTTTGTCTGAGTTTGTAGGACATTTGGACTTTCCGGACTTTTCTAATTTCAGTGATGTCTATCACTTGTGATTTATGTTCTGATTCATCTGTGTGTAGTATGTGTGTTGAATAGATGAGTTCATATCCGTTGATATGTTGATTGTGTTGATTGTTCTGATTGTCCTACAGGTTCTGGTATTGATGCAACCAGTTGAGTCAATTGCGTCAGAGAATGCAATGGCTGATTACAACAATACAGATACATCTGACTGATTGATTTGCAGGTTGTAGAGATTTCCACTAGTACCAGGTTGTTACTTCTGTTGTCCAGCCCCCCATCACTGGAGCTTGAAGCCACTTCCTTCTCACCTCAAGTATGCATATTTGGAGGCTATGAGCAGAATCTTCCAGTGATCATTTCTACTGCTTCTCAGCTGATCAGGAGCAGAGGCTTGTTGCCATGTGATTAGAGAGCACAGGAGAGCTCTAGGTTGGACTTTGGCAGATATTCCGGGGTATTAGCCCCCTCCTTGTGTATGCAATCGGACTTCTGTTGGAGGATGGGGTTATTAAACCTGTTGAGATAGGCCTCAGAGAAGGCTGAATCCCCCAGATTCTTGACGTGGTCAAGAAGGAGGTCACCAAGCTGGTGCTACGGCCTGGTATCATATATCCCATATCAGATAGCACTTGGGTGAGCCCGGTACAGGTGGTGCTGAAGAAATCTGGGATTACAGTTGTGAGAATGAGAAGGATGAGTTGATTCTACTAGGGTGCAGAACAGCTGGAGAGTCTGCATCGACTACAGGAGCTCAACCAGGCGACCAGGAAGGATCACTTCCCACTTCCTTTCATTGATCAGATGCTGGAGGCGCCCTGGCAGGTAAATCACATTACTATTTCTTAGATGGTTTCTCCTGGTTATTTTCAGATGTGTATTGCACCAGAGGACCCAACATAAGACCACATTTACATGTCCTTTTGGTACCTTTGCATAGGAGGATGCCTTTTGGTCTATGCAATGCTCCTGGTACTTTCCAGAGATGCATGATGAGTATATTTGCTGATTTACTTGAGCATTGCATAGAGGTTTTCATGGATGATTTTAGTGTATATGGCTCCTCATTTGATGCATGTTTGGATAGCTTGACTAGAGTGCTTGATAGGTGCATAGAGACTAACCTTGTTCTTAATTATGAAAAGTGTCATTTTATGGTAGAGCATGGTACAGTCTTAGGCCATATTATCTCTAGGAAGGGTATAGAGGTAGATCCTGCAAAATTAGATGTTATTTCACACTTGCCTTACCCCTCTTGCGTGCGAGAGGTTCGATCTTTTCTTGGACATGCAGGTTTCTATCGCAGGTTCATTCAGGACTTCAGTCGGATAGCCCTTCCGCTGTCCAACTTGCTACAGAAGGATGTCAGCTTTGAGTTTGGAGAGCGGTGCAGAGAGGCATTTGATCGCCTCAAGAGAGCTCTCACCACCACTCCCATTATTCAGCCACCGGATTGGACGCTTCCGTTCGAGTTGATGTGTGATGCATCAAACTACGCCTTGGGAGCTGTTTTGGCACAGAGGGTTGGTAAGCTGTCTCATGTGATATATTATGCATCTAGGACTTTGGATGCAGCACAGGTAAATTACACTACCACTGAGAAAGAGCTGTTAGCAATTGTTTTTGCATTGGATAAGTTTAGATCATATTTGCTAGGCTCTAGGGTAGTGGTTTTTACTGATCATGCTGCTCTTAAGTTCCTTTTGAAAAAGACAGATTCCAAACCCAGGTTGATCAGGTGGATGCTACTGCTTCAGGAGTTTGATTTGGACATCCAGGATAGGAGTGGTGCGCATAATCTGGTAGCAGACCATTTGAGCCGCATTGAGAGAGCGGAGGATGTGTTTCCTATTCGGGATGACTTCCCGGATGAGCAGCTTATGGCTTTGCTTGATTCCCATTCCCCTCCCCTTACCCCTTGGTTTGCTGATATTGTTAATTATCTTGTTGCATCTGTTTTTCCACCATTGGCATCTAGGCTCAGGAGAGATAGACTTAAGAGTGATGCAAGTATTCTGTATGGGATGACCCTATTTATGGCCGTTTTTGCAGTGGACAGGTTATCCGTAGGTGTATTCCAGATCATGAGATCCAGTCTATTGGCCTACGATCTTCAGTTCTGTCATTTCCTACCTGTTGGAGGACATCTTGGACCCAGAGGACGGGACGGAAGGTGGTTGGATTGTGGATTCTATTGGCCTACGATTTTCAGAGACGCCTGGAGAGTCTCCTCTACATGCGAGCAGTGTCAGAGAGCAGGAGCGGCATTTCTAGCAGGGCAGCAGATGCCCCAGTAGCCTATGTTGTTTTGTGAGATTTTTGATGTGTGGGTATTGATTTTATGGGTCCATTTCCTGTTTCTTTTGGTTTTATATATATATTGCTTGCTGTGGACTATGTCTCCAAGTGGGTGGAGGCTATAGCCACAAGGACTAATGATGCTCGAGTTGTTGTGGATTTTGTCAGGTCTCACATCTTTTGCAGGTTTGGAGTGCCTCGAGCCATTGTTAGTGATCAGGGGACCCCACTTCTGTAACCGGTCCATGGAGGCTTTGCTGAGAGTATGGGGTGGTGCATAGAGTTTCTACACCATACCACCCCCAGACTAATGACAGCTGAGATCTCCAACAGAGAGATCAGAGGATTCTGGAGAAGATGGTTGCAGCCTAACAGGAAGGATTGGAGTCCGCCGCTTGATGATGCTCTTTGGGCTCATAGGACCCGCCTACAAAGCACCTCTTGGGATGTCTCCCTTTAGAGTTGTTTTTGGTAAGGCGTGCCACTTACCTATGGAATTGAGCACTGGCGTACTGGGCAGTTAGGGCTTGCAATTTGGACATTGGACCAGGCAGGAGAGCAGAGGAAAGCTTCAGCTGCAGGAGCTTGATGAGATCCTCCTAGAGCCTATGAGAACTCTAAGTTCTACAAGGAGAAGACTAAGAAATTTCATGATCAATGTATTGCTAGAAAAGAGTTTGTAGTGGGCCAAAAGGTGTTGTTGTTTAATTCTAGACTTAAGCTCATGCATGGTAAACTTCGTTCTCGTTGGATTGGACCTTTTTATTGTTACTCATGTTTATCCTTATGGTGTTGTAGAGTTGGAGAGTGAGTCCACCAACAAGACCTTCAAGGTCAATGGCCACCGTCTTAAGCTATTTCATGAGAGTCCCGCTTTGGTTGAGGAGACGGTTGAGAAGATGAGCTTGGAGCTTCCCACATTCCCTCAAGTGCAAATTTTTCCACCTTGATGAGGGAGTCTCTTTCCCCACTATTTTATTGCATTATGTCCTTTGTTCTCTAATTTGATTATTTTTACATTGAGGACAATGTGTGATTTAAGTGTGGGGGAGGAGATTTGTAGTTTTAGGACTTTAGGATTGATTTTAGGAATTAGTATGTGGTTAGGATTATATTGTTGTTTGTTAGTAATTTTAGGATTGTAAATATGAAAAAAAAATTTGTTTATTGTTTTACTGCAAAAAAAAACCAAACTGATTGTTTTTACTGTATTTTTTGTGCTTTTGTAGGAAATTTGCTGTTTTTTGACTTGTTGTCAGCATTTTCATAGCTATTTGTAGCTGCTGTTACTGTTTTTATGTTGTCTGTAATTACTGTAAATTGTCTGTTTGCTGTTTGCTGTTGCTGTATTCTGCATTACTGTAGGTTGCTGTACGTTTTTGTTTTGTTGCTGTTTACAACAGAATTTATACAGCAGTATTTTTACAGTAGAATTTGACAGTTATCCGAATTTTACAGCAAAAACAGAATTTTAGACAGTAGGAAAAATTAATACATTTGGCATGCTTTAATGGATTGTTGAGGATTTGTGTGGTAGTTGTCATTTTCTTCATTCTTGGATAATTGGTTTCTTGATTTATGTTGTTGGATTCCTTATAATTTAGTGAATAAGTTGGTTTTGATAATTATTGGGTTGAATCTTTTGTGATAGAGTTGTCCTTGGTGAGATTTTGAGCCTTATTGATGGATGGACCATTCTATGCCATTCTCCCTCTTTTTCTTGTGTCATTTCACTCTTGTTTGCTTGTGCTCTAAAACTTGGCTCGACTCTTTGATTTGCAACTTTGTTCACATGTATGTATGAGACGATTGAGGCATTTTGTTCATAATTGAGCTACTAGCCATATTAGCCTACCTTGATGATTTTCTACTTGCTAGCCCCTTTGAGCCTATGATCCCATTTCTTGTTTTTGAAAGCTCATTACAAGCCTTGAAAGTGAGAAAACCATGATTATCCTTGCCTTAGAGGATAAAGGAGCTTTGGAATTGTTTTGGGAATAGGTTCTTGAATGAGTGTGGGGGTGTACTTGAATTTCTATCTTATCTCCTCATTTGAATCATATTGTTGACCTTTGGCTAGTTACAAAAAAAATTGAAAAGAAAAAAAAAAGAAAGAATAAAGAAAAGCTCAAAAAGAAAAGTATTAAAAAAAAAGCAAAGAAATAAAAGAGTACTTGAAATAAAAAAAATGGGTCAAAAGGTAGAAAAGAGGAGTTCAATTGTAATCTTGAGATGTGTGCTACTTGCATTTCTTCTTGGATTTATTCCCCATTGCTCCTCTATTCTCTTTGGTTTTTAACTTCTTATCCTTCATTTTCCCTACCATTACCTTGGCCCCATTACATCCTATTTGAAGTCCTCTTGATCTTTGCTTGCATGTTGTTTTCAATTGTTATGGATTAGAGTCTTGCCAAGCCTATGGTAGTGCTTGCTTTCATGAGTGCTTTGAGTGTATATACACAAGCCTAAAACCTTGAGAGTTGGAGAGATTGTCTTGTGAGGATTCTATCACTCTTGATTCACCCCTTTGATTTGATTCACCCTCTTGTTTGCTAAATTGTAGGGAATTTCATTCATATTTTTCTTGATTCCATGATTCCTTGGATGTTGTATTTTGCCTACTCCTATGCATTCCTTGAATCTCTTGATAATTATGTCATTTGTATTTGCATTGTGCTCCCTAGTTGATTTTTGGTTTCATGTGGTGTTTTGCCCGGAGTGCAAAAGGGCAAGTGTGGGGGAATTTGATGATCACATTTTTATTCACACTTTGCATAATTAATCTTAGCTTTCTTGGGCTCTAATTTTGATTAAATCCACTTTTAATTGGAATTTACCAAATTGGGCTTAATTGGGCTTTAACTGTAATGTTGTTTAAATTCGGATTTTTAAGCCTACTGACCTACCTGTCTTGTTTTGATGATATCTGAAGATAAAGGTGTCCGATTTGAGTGATTCCAGTGGCATTGGAAAGCTAACTTCCGGGGCTTTAATTTGATATGCTATATGACCATATTCCCATGAAGAAATCCGGAGCAGTTTCTGTTTCAAAATTGCCTACTGTTGTTGTCTGTCACAAGTCCGAATTTGATTAGTTTTGTAATTAGTTTGTGGGTCTGTTTCAATTAATTTCAGCGTAATTAAGGCCTAATCAGTTTGTTATGATTTAGGCTCTATAAATAGGTGTGTTGCTGAGTGGTTTGAACACTTGACTCTCATTTTTCAGATTTTAGAAAAAGAGACTCTTCACTTTCCCTCTTTTTCTCTCTTCTTCCAAATTCGGTTTTCTCTCTTCTTCTTCCTCTTCTTGCAAATTTCGGATTCTCCACTTCCTCCATGGAAGGCTGAGCATGAGGATTAATTCTCAAGTATCATGAGCATTGGATGTTGAGGTTCTTTAATTGAATTTCGAATTTTAATTTTCTGTGCAAATTCCTTCTTCTCCTAATCTCTATAATTCTAGGTTATTGAATCTTGAATTGGATGAATGCTTATTGAATTCGGTTTTTGATTCATGATCTGAAATTAACATTTTAGTTTGCTTAATTCTAAAATGTATCTACTGTTTGCTTAACTCATTAGGTTAGGGATTAGGTTCTTGATACAAATTTGCTTAATCTTTGTATGAGATTGTTAAGAATAGATTAATGCTTCATTGATTAATTCGGATTTGCTAAGGAAATTGAAATAAATCTATGAATCTGTGAGACATCCAAATGCGAATGAGCTTGTGAATCAATCTGTTTTTGTTGAATTGAATTAGGAATTTCGAATTCTGTTTTAGGAAATTTGAACTTGTCATGAACAAAGAAAATCCCCTGATTGTGTGTGTGGTGTTGCTATGAGATTGAAATTCTGAATTTGTAATTGGATTCCTTGAGAGAGACGACTTTGGGTTAATCAACCTACTGCACTTTAATTCATTTATTTAGTTGAGTACGACCTCGATCAATATTGTTGGAAAATTGGTGTTTTGATGAACATTCAAGGTGTGTTCTTGATGTTCTTGAGGTTGTTCTTGATGAAACTCATCAAGAATGCTTTTTGATCTTGAAAAGATCAAGTAGAGTGGAAAAACATGTTTTTGGGCCTCAATGGTCCAATAGGCCAAAACACTAAATTTACTAAAAAGATTTTAATTTAAATAATAAACTTTGAAAAATATTAAAAGAATTAAATTCGGATTTCAAGTATAATCCAAATAAAGTCAACACAAAAGTCAACATTTGACTTGTTATGTGTAAAGATGGGCTACTAAGAGTCATCCAACCTTTGGGCCCTTGGTTCAGGCCCAAAACCTTCAAAAAAAAAAGAGAGTCAAAGACTCATTAAAGTCAACCAAAAAAATAAATTATGGAATTGGGCTTAAATTAGAGTTGGACTTCAACTCTAATCCAAGTTATTAAAATTAAAACTTAGAAATTAATTAGTAGGCTTAGCTAATTTAATTATCTAAGTTAATTAATTTAATCTACTTAAGTTAATTAAGTAAAGAATAATTAATTAAGGCTAAAGTTAATTAACCTTAATGAAGATTAACCTTAAATCTTAATCACTAATTACTAATGAGGTATTAATTAGGTAATTAAGCCTTAATGACGATTAAGAGCTAATTAATTATGATTAACCTTAATCAAATGTAACTAAAGCTTAATCCAAGATTAAGGAAGAGATTAAGGGATAATTAGGAATTAGTTAGGACCTTAAGTAAGGATTAAGATTGATTATAGTTAGATAATGAAGACTAATTATAATTGAGGGTTAAACCTAATCTTAATTAGATGTACAAGACAAATTGAGATAGGAAATACTATCCATAAGACACAATCATAAGTCTTAGTAAATTATAGGACTTGTGTGGAAATGACTATTGATTCAAAGAAGAACATTAGTACAAACTACCTTAAAAGATTATAACCAACACACTCTTTCTGCATAAGACTTGAGAAGCTTAGTGAGAGAGTGCGGTTCCAACCCAAGATGGGGTTTGGTTTTCCTTGAAGGAAAGACATTGAATCGGTCCGTACCACGGGTAAGTGGTGACGTTAAATGATTCGATGGGCTTTTCCTGTAAGGACTGTGTATGCTGAGAAAGCGTTGATTGGTTCTCCTTGAAGGAAAGACATTGAATCGGGCCGTACCACGGGTAAGTGGTGACGTTGAATGATTCGATGGGCTTTGCCTGTAAGGATGTGAATGCTGTAAGTATTGTTCTGTGACATGCATCATAAAGCATTAATGATGTTCAAGGTTGAAAACCTTACGACCTATATGGCAGTGACACTTTGGTACAGTGTGAAACTGGTTGGGAAGGCTGCACTGGGTTTTTCAAAGAACGCCAGCGGGTCCTCGAATGGGACGCCAACCCTTAGGATAGTCGAGTTCTAGAAAGGACATCATGAGACGTAGGCTAGCTCCCTACTATCGAGTCCGAAGGGGGCAGGCTTGACTATCCTGTCGCTCTCATGGTTTCAGGGTCAGTTGAGATTGTCTGGAAGGACGCATAAAAGATTGGCCAAAGAAAATGAATGAGCAATGCTCCTTGTACTGATTGCTAGTACAGACTCTAACTCCTGATACGTTGTACATATATGGTAAAGCAGTTGTTGTGTGCACTGTGGTGGTGATGTTTCCTTGGGCCCTCATGCATTAATCATTGCATTATAGTTGCAAGGTCGCACTCACATGACTGTACTATGATGACATGTTTGTGATTGCTTGTTGATTGATCTGTGTGGATCATCCCTGTGTATGTGCTCTAGTATACTGTATCCTACATGCTGTGAGTTCATGCGATATTCTCACCCTTCCTTTCTATCTTTTGTTGTTATATTCTTCTTGTTACGTCGATAGCCGGTATCGGAGACTTCAACTATGACATCGATGCGAGTGCGGCTACGGTGGATGCCGAGGGGCACCTGGAGGGTGACGGATATCCCTCGTAGATGCGAGTACATTGGGGAAGTCCGCGTCATCATTACTCATCCCGGACTCCCGCTTGTGCCAGAGTTGGATTTCATTGTACCTGTGACTCTCGAGTTTCCAATGCCACCTAACTTGGTGCGCTAAACTACTTTTCGTCCTTCACGTCGTCGCCTCGCTTCTTCGTCGTCGTCGCGATCATCTCGGATGGCTGATATGGTTGGACCAAACTCCCCTAGGTACTCACCTTCTTCCGAGGCATCTGATTCCCAGCTTATGCGTCCTGATGCGCAAGGCCGTTCTCTCACAAGTGAGCTAGATCTGATTGTGATTGACGACACCTCGGAGGAGGAGGAAGCCCCTGAGGAGGATCCAGATGAGGACCTTGAGGAGGAGCCGGAAGAGGATTCTTTTAGCAACGATCCCTCAGAGGATTTTGGGATGATTACCATCGGAGATGCTGGGAGGAGGAGCAGTAGGGTGCTCACTACTGAGTCGGGAGATGACGAGTAGGACTAGTGTGGTTTGAGTCTAGGTAGTAGCAGCTCTGAGTTAGCAGCCTCTTCTTTTGTACTTTGTTTAAGGCCTTGTTCATTTTGGTTACTACCCGGAACTCGTATTTTGATGTAGATATTTGGGGTGGCTCGAGAGATACACTGATGTTATGTTAGTATATGTATATACTTCATGTCGTTTTCCTTTTACTATGCTGATTTTATAACTGCGTGTATGTTGTGTATGTGCGCGAGGTAATAACTGTCTAGATGTTTTCAGAAAACGAGTTTCAAATTAAGGAAAGGATATTTCATAAATACTTAAAACGAAATTAGAGATGTAATAGGTTGATGACGACTAAACCCTTTTAAAAAAATATATAATAATAATAATACTTCCGCATTTTGACGTTTCTAAAAATAGTAAGTTCATTGGTCACGTGTCATATGTGATATTCTTAGCGGTATAACTAATGGTGTCGCATACGACACCCCATATTTGAGTTTGATGATAACAAACTTAAGTGAACGAAGAAATGCTTCATTGTTAAGTTTTAACAAGTTCTCTATGTTTCAGACAAGGAAGTTGTCTGAAGTATCTTGTCATCTGAAGAAGGAAGCCGTCTGAGCCGTCTGAAGAACTTAGGAGATCTGAAGATCAAAGATTTGAAGCCAAAGCATTTTCTGACATGGCATAGTCAAAACCCTATTCCTTCTTACACGCAAGATCAAAACATTAAAAAGGCAAGACAAAAAGAAGCTTTCTAGGTTGATTTTGAATATCATGCACAAAAGAGGAAAATTCGACATAGCACGGGTCTGTTGTAGTTAGATAAAGCATTGCTAACCTCGTACCTTCGTCAGAGTTGCCTCACAACAGGATTAAATGCATTTAATGTTATTTCTCAACGGACTTCTCAATAAACAAAGACCCAGAAGCCTATATATACATGTCTGCCTCCGTGAAGCAAAGTGCGAACGTATCAAGATTTATTTGTTAATATTTGCGAAGCAAAAAACGCTTTCAATTTCTTTGTAGAAATTAAACTTTGATTTTCATTATGCAACACTTTCATATCCTGTGTCTTACACAATTAATTTCATATTTCTCTAAACAAGCTCTTTGCTGAAGTTCAAGTTCAAATCTTTCTTTGTAAACACTTAGTTGTTTAGAGCCTGAAGAGACCGGGTGAGCAAAAAATACTTGAGAAGAGCCTGAAGAGACCAGGTGTTCAAACAATACTTGCACATGAGTTTGAAGAGGCTTGGCTGTAAAACAATACTTGTATTCTCTTGAGATTAGTGGAAATTCGGCTGCTGGGTTTGACACTGGGATTGGACATAGCTCACGGTGGTTGTCAATGAATTAGGATAAATATCTTGGCTAAGTTCTCTTATTCCTTATCTCTATATACTTTCATCTGCGCTAACCCAAGGGGATCTGAACTAAGTTTACAGAAGCTTTTGCAAGTTTAAGAAAACTTATCCGATTAGAAAAGCTTCTTGTCCGAATTTCTTCAGATAAGAGAAGTTACTTCAAACAGCATCTTGAAAATCTTGTCTAAACTTTCTAAAATAAGCTTGTTGAAAAAATCCGCAAAATATTTAATAAACAAAATCTCACCCGCTTCTTGTGTTTACCTGTGTTTCTACATCCTTTCCCCTCAAATCCCTCTAACCAAACAGTAACTGAATGTGTATGGAGTATACATGATACAATAGTGTTTGACGCTTGGGCATCTTGCTAAGTTAGAGAAAAAAACATAAGGTTGTTCCTTGCTAACTATTCACACACTCAAAGGTTTATTTATTTATTTATTATGATAATTACAATGGTGAATGAGCATATTTTTAAGGTAAGTACACCTTATCAACAAGTAATAACAGTGGAGTAAATTTAAGACTTCTAAATATTGTACCCACGAGGACTGGGCGACAAGGATTCTAAATTAATTAATTAAGAAGAAATTATTATTATTATTATTATTATTATTATTATTATAATAATAGTAAACACGATAATTATGTTACTAGGACCCGGATTTCACTTTTATATCTTTTATGGTTCATTATTAATATCTTATATTTTTGTAAATTGTGCATGAATCACGTGTCTATATTAGTTTATACTCGACTTCCATCACATTACTCACACTATTTTCTACCTCATTTCCCTGAGTTCCATCAGTAAAGCATCCACACTACATGGATTTCCTAATTAGAAAGTGCAATAAGTGTCACAAAATATTATATTCATAACGGTTTGGAAATAGACTAAACACATAATAAAGTCACTGATCAAACTTAGTCTATTCAATATGTTTTGTGGGATCTCTAATTGAACGTAAAGTAAATTCATTGATTAAAATAAATTAACTAAATATGTAAGGTGATATCAAGTCTTTATATAGAAATTAAGCATAATAGACAAAATCCAATTCATAAATAAAATAAAAATATAATTGATTAATATAATCATAATTAATATAAAAGATCCACCATAGTCCTAGCTATAGCTTAAAAAACACAAATAGAATTCATGATAACTAAACTAACATAGTGCTAATTTATATTTAAATTAGGTAACATCCATCCTTGAGGTAGATGTTACTTAACTTTTACATCAACCTATAACTACAAGTTTAAGTAAAAATTGTGAGTATTTTTTTCCAAAAGAACAAAGATACTTGTTTATCATATTGGAAAGTAAAAGCAAAATATTTGAGGTAACTTGCAAAACTAGTACACCTAATTTCCAAAAAGTGCTTTAAGGGTAATTTGGACCCAATTTCTAAAATCCCCAAACCCTATTTCGTTTCGTAGAGAGAAGAGGAGAAGGAGAGATCCACAAAGGTTGATAATTCAAGATAAAGAAGTATTGGGATTTGATTTTCAGTTATTTCGAATTCCACAAGTGACAAGGGTATGATGCCATTTCGAATTTACAGAAGAGGTAAAACCACCTCATTTCGAATTTTGATAATAAGTCTGTTAACTTAGAGAAAAATTCTTGATTGAAGTCAAGGCAAAAAGACTTTAGGAATTCAAAAAGAAGACAAGTGTAAATTCGAGAAATAATACATTGCAGGTATTTCAAAAGGCAAGTGATAATTCTTTTATTCATGATCCAAATTCGAATCACATTAGTTCGAATACATTGGAAATATATTAGAAAGGAAGCTATCCTAAGTGTCTAATACATTAGAAAGAAAACTATCCTAAGTTATAATGAGTCCTTGACTCATGTCTTCCGCACCTCTTTCTCTTCTTCCTCCCCCACAGGCTTTGATAGAGCCAAGGCAAAGGAGAATATGTTTTCCAATTTGTTGAATCACCTTCGACTTGGGGAAGAAATCAAGGTCGACATGGGAAAACAATAATAGATTCATTTATTATATAAATGAACCTATATTTGGCTATTACGTACAATCCAAAAGAAAACCTTCAAAGAGAAAGGTTGGAAAAGTCAATAGCTTTGGCTATTTCGTCAATCCCATAAGAAATGGAATCATTCCAGATTGGATTGTACGCAATAGCCAAAGGAATTAACTTCTTCATATTCTTTGAATAATTTAGAAGAAAAGAGAAGAAGAGAGAATGAAGAATTGTGAAAAGAATGTGCAAAAGACTCTTATTTATAGGAGTGAAAAGAGGCAAATGCCATTAATAACACTATTTTAACGTCCAATGAGAAAAATTCTCATAATGAAGTTAAGTGGACGGTGGCCGGTGGTCTTTATGATCTTTGGAATGGTCAAATGAAGTTTGACATGTGGCATAGGGAAGAGTGTAGTCAAAATCTCGAAAAGAGAAAAACTCATTAAGTTCAAATGTTAAGAAAAGACTAAGTCTTAAAGTTAAGGATTTTCTCGAATCCATGAAGTCAGAATTCCAGAAAGAAGATTTCGAGAAAACAGAAAGAAGATTTCGAGAAATCAGAAGGCAAGAATTCAAGAAACAGGAACAGAGAATTCGAAGACAAGATATCTGAAGACTTAGAAGATTTCTGAAGAAATCAAAAGGAAGTTTGAAAAGTCAGAAGACAGTTATTGAAGATAAGAAACAGTTTTCTGGTTAGCGGAAGACGTGGCAAGCATGCACGCTGCCAGCACATAGAGCTAGATGATGTGTCATATGTACATTAGTTAGTCGTTAGGATTATGAAACTATAAATAGGTGAACTCTTGATGTAATAAATGTTGGATTTTCGTTACACTCATACCCTTAAACACCTTCACGTCCGATCACACTGCGACTAACAGGTTTACAAGAATTGACTGTATGTGATGAACCCATCCACTTATATCTTTATGCAACTTTTCTCTTTCAATTCATTTACTTTCTGCAATTTACATTCTGTATTTTTCATTCCATGAACTTTTATCTCTTTGCTTTGAATTTTGTATTCTTGCAAACATTCTGAAACTGTGATTTTCTTTAAGTTTTAAAAGAAGTCAAGTGAAAATTTAGAACTTTTGATAAAATTCTGAATCAAGTGGTTCTAATTCTTAGTGAAAGATAAGTTTTTGATAGAATTCTGAATCAAACTCTTTGAAAACTTATCATTTCTGGATTTCTGAAACTTAGTATTTGATTTGGTGAAATTCTGTACCAAACAACCATTTTTTCCAGAAAATTTGAACTTTTGAAAGTCTTTTATAAATCAGAAACACCATAAATCTACTTTTTAAAAGAGTCCCGTAAGAGGATATGATTCTAATCCCCAGATTGTTCGTAGAATCAAAGTGATTAAAATTTAATTTTCGGAATTAGATTTTTTCACCATAAACAAGAAGAAGGGAAGAGTGATTGGGACCTCTCAAGGACTTCATTGGATTGCATTGGTGGTGAGTTTAACCCACACACTCACTATCACTGTGTTTGGAAAACCCTAAATGATTCCTCCTCTTGTTTTCCCTTTCTTGTTGAATTGTGTATGTCTTGGTTTATTATTTTCCTTTGTGCTTTATTTACTATGTGGAATTCTTGAAGTTTGAAATGCCAAGTGCTTAGGGTTAGGGTTTAATCCATGATCCAATGCATAATGATTTGATAGTCCTAGATCTCACCCATGACTAATACTCCTTACTCCTAAATATGAATGATTTCCCCCTTTAGTTTTTCCCTAGGGATTTTTATAGGGATACCATCTATTTTGAGATGTATGAGAAATTTCTATGGATGGGTAGAGGTTGAATGTCAAGGGGATAGGTTCATGTGAAATGTTGAAATAGTACAGGTAAACGGATTAAGCCTAACATTAAGAACTACTTACAATATGGATTGAGGGCCCGTAGGCCAAGAGCTCAGCTCCGCCAAATGTGGCATGTGATGTTTATGATATATAAATATATACTCTATTTGAGGGCGTGTGCGTCATATATTGTATTTGAGGGTGTGTGCGTCGTATATTGTATTTGCGGACGTGTGCGTCAAAGTTATGTATTGTGTATAGTAGATAATGACTGTGTACTGTGAATCTTTATACATCTGTACGTCGTGAAATGCTTATTGATATATTAATGAGGTGTCTTATTCTGCTTGTTACATGTTCATTTGTGTGCCTGCCTACACTACATGCATGGTTATACCCACTGAGACATTAGTCTCACCACATGCTTTTATGGATATTTTAGATGTGCAAGACCCTTAGTTGACCTATGACGTGGAAACTTGGATGGTCGAGGCCAACTCCCCTAGTTAATTTTGTTTTCATTAGGGCTCACACGGTAATGATGTGTGTGTGTGTGTGTGTGTGTGTGTGTAGGGAGCATATCAAGTGAAAGGAGTGTCTAATGGTGAGAGATGAGAGGAGGAGTGAATATTAACCATTGGATTATATGAAACGGTTGGGATTAAATTTTTACTTAAGAGTTTATCGTGCCCCCTCTTTATTTCCAAAACATAATGCATATTTCATTAATTCCTTCCTTTTCTACGTATGAGCAAACCCATGCTTGAGAAAGCCATGGTTGTTGCTTGATCTTTGCTCCTGCGCGCATGAGCCACCATCACTTGCCTGAATCCTCAAGACCGCTAATGATCCTGCCCTCCATGGGCGCCATTGTTGCATATGTCCATTATGTTGCAAGAGACACAAACATCATTGTGAGGACATTTCCATGTTCACAAGTTGTAGAGACACAAACGCTGTTACTTGTGAGGGTGTTGGGATTCGAATTTCTGATATTTTGAATTCCATAAGTTGTAAGTTTTTTGTACTTTTCGAATTTACAGAAAATACTAAAAACTGACTTTTCAAGTTTAACAATAAGTTTGACAACTTAGAAAGTTCTTGGTTGAAGTCAATACATAGAAGAACTTCAGAAATTCGAAAAGAAGATAAGAGTGAATTCGAGAAATATGGTATTTCTAGTATTCAGAAAAGTAAATGATAGTTCTTTTGTTCATAACTCAAATTCGAATTACACAAATTCGAATACATTGGAGATACTCTTAGAAAGGAAACTATCCCATGTACTCAATACATTAGAAAGGAAACTATCCTAAGCTAAAATGAGTACTTGACTCATGTCTTCCGGATCTCTTTCTCTTCTTCTTCCTCCACAAGCTTTTATAGAACCAAGGCAAAAAAGAATTTCTATTCCCAATCTGTTGAACCACCTTGGTACTTGGGGAACTAACAAAGAAATTCATTTATTTGTAAATGAATTACTATTTGGCTGTTACGTTTAACCTAAGAAAATTTCTTCAAAGAGAAAGATTGAAAAAGCCTATAGCTTTGGCTATTGCGTTAACCTTATCAAAAATGAAGTCATTCCAAATTAGGTTATACGCAATAGCCAAAGGAATATACTTCTTCATATTCTATAAAGAATTTGGAAGAAGGGATAAGAAAGTTTAGAATATTGAGAAATGAATCCAAATAGAACCTCTATTTATAGGGGTTAGAAAAATTAAGATTCATAAATGCACGTCTACAAATGTCTAATGAGAAGAATTCTCATTAATGAAGTTGAATGGACGGTGGACGGTGGTCTTCATGACTTTTGATTTAGCCAGTAAAGAGTTTGATACATGGCATACTAGGGAATGCAATCAGAACTCGAAATCAAGAAAAGACTTAATGGGTTCAAGTTTTAAAGGTAGAAGATTTTGAAACTTAGATTTCGAGGTTCTGGAAGCAGAATTCGAGTACAAGAAGTTATAATTCCAGAAAGAAGATTTCGAGAAATCGAAGAGCAAGATTTCGAGTGCAAGAAGTCAGAATTCCAGAAAGAAGATTTTGAGAAATCAAAAAGCAAGATTTCGAGTTTACAGAAAGCAGAAACTCGAAAACAAGGTGCATAAAGACTTAGAAGATTTCTGAATCTGAAAGTGACTTTTCGGGGAAACAGGAGACAGAAGAAAACAGTTACTGAAAGTTACAGAAGTTGGTTGATCAAAGACAAATGTCAACATTCCAGTAAAAGCGTTTGAAAAAGTTCAAAGAAGAAAGGTAGTTTTCTGGTTAGCAGAAAACGTGGCAAGCATGCACGCTGCCAACACATAGAGCTAGATGATGTGTCAAATGTACATTAGTTAGCCGTTAGGATTAGAAATCTATAAATAGGTGAACTTTCTATGTAACAATGGTTGGCAAATCATTATACTCAAACTCTGAAACACCTTATACGTCCGATCTAACTACGACAAACAGGTTACAAGGAGTAATAGTATGTGATCAACCCATCCATATTTCAATTCAAGCAAATTATTCTTACAATTCATTTACTTTCTGCAATCTATTTTCTGCGATTTACTTTGTGCAATTTACATTCTGCAATTTACATTTCACGTACTTTTTCTTTCTTTCTTTCAAATTCTATGTTTTCTACTTCTTTGAAACTTTGATTTTCAAGAATCCAATTTAGAACTTCATTTGATAGAATTCTGAATCAAGTAGTTCTAAGCTTTTTTGAAAGATAAGTTCTTTGATAAAATTCTGAATCAATTAACTTTATTTCTTTCATTTCTAGAATTTGAATTCTGGAAAAATCATTGTAATTTCTAGAAAAGTAAGTCCTTTGAAAGTTTCTGGAAAAATCAAGTTTTTTCTTACTAATTCTACAAATCAGAAACACCATAAATTTACTTTTTAAAATGAGTCTCGTAAGAGGATTTGATTCTAATCCCCAGATTGTTCGTAGAATAAAAATGATAAAGTAATTTTTCGAGATTAGATTTTATCACCACAAATATAGGGCAATTCAATTATAAGGATATCTGATAATTTGACCAATTAGAATATCTCTCGCTCTCGATTTCTTAATTGAAGATGGGTCTAATTTATTGATTTATTAACATGTTCAGTACCATGGAGGCTTCCTTACTAACGATTCAATAGCTAGTGTGTAAGTACGCAATAAGGAGGATTTCATTGTAAGCAATTAAAACCTTTTTTGTTATGCAATAAAAAAGGGAATAATTTGACCGTTAAATGAAATTTTGGTAACTTAACAAAAGGGAACCAACCTTGCACCACCAGTGGCGTGAGATGAGATAACGAATTAACAAGAGGATGCGCTAGAGATAAACCGAGGAATAACAGAGGAAGCTGCAGTGAGAAGTTTTGGGCATGTGTGTGAGGTAAGATGTGAGAGGCACCACACGTAATATTTTAATGAGTTAATATAATCCTAACCATTCAATCTAATCTAATGGTTGATATTCACTCCTCTCATCTCTCATAATAAGACACTCCTCTCACCTGATACATTTCCTATATATATATATATATATATATATATATATATATATATCTAAAATGAAATAACTATATAGGTTGATTTTAGCCACTTGTTAACATAACCTTGTTATTAAGAATTTGCATATTTGTTAGTTTGGCCGGTTGTCGCTTATGTAAACGTTGGTTACTTAAGTGAATTTATATGATGTATGCTTTAACGATATAGGTAGTGTCGCGAAAAAAAAAATCCTAAATTTGAGAATAGTGCTTCCAACGGACATTATTCCTTAATTGAGAATTAAGGCGTTACAATTATGGCTAGGGGATTGTCAGGGTGACAATTGCATAGGAAATAAGAAGTGACTTCACTTAAAGTCAAGGAGTTCAAGATGTCTTTCCTCAGTAGGCTTTTCTCGGCTCTTTAAAAGTAGAGCCCTCAAGACCATGCACTACTTAGAAAGTAAGGTGCTAGACCCCGGGTCAAAGACTATCCTCTTGAAGCATTCCCATGCAAGCAAAAGGATAAACTAATAATTACAAATAAATTAATTAAACTACTAATTACAAGTAAACCTAATTCCTATATCACATTAATAAATTAATAAAATAAATAAACCTAAATACAAATAAATTAATTAAAAATTAATATTACAAATAAACTATTTACAAATAAATTATTAATTAAAAATAAACCTAATTACAAATAAATAAATTAATAAAAAAACTAACTACAAATAAACATCATTCCTATATCACATCAATAAATTAATAAAACAAATAAAAGCTTTAAAACCTAATTCCTATATCACATTAATAAATTAATAAAGCTTTAAAAAACTTATTTGTTGCGACTCCGAAAGGGAATAACTCTGGAACGAGCTCTAACGTCACCTACAGGCAACTATTTTGAAAATTGATCGGTTCAAAACAATCCTATGAAGGAGAGGAACGTTTTAATCGGTCAGTTTTTCAAAATAAACGGAGTGGGGGGACAAAAATAGGGAGTGGCTGTATGAGAGGAAAAGAGAGTTTGAAGAAAATGGGATTTGAAAATGGAGAAGAAGGGAGGGGGAAGGGTTTTAACACGTGCAGGTTTTTAACTAAGGATGGTCTGGCCGTCGCTAAGTTTAAAAAAAGTGCGCGCGCAAATAAAAAATTCTGTTTTAATGTAGAGACGGCCTGTCATCGCTTAGCCCGTCGCTACAAATATTTTTTTTTGTTTTTCAGAAAAAAAAAATAATTTATAATTATAGCGACGACCTGTCCGTCGCTACTGTCACTTCCTAGCGACGGCCCGGCAGCTCGGGGTCGTACCTAAAAACCAAATTTCTTGTAGTGACTTAAGAATCGATTGTCACAAAAGTACCAAGAATGTTTCAAAGTTTCACAATCATCAAAATATTCCATATTATCCTTCCTTTCTTGGTTGATTGTAGGCCCTTATCTTTCTGTTTTGAGGTCAAATCCTTTTCAAGGGGGATGGAATGATAGAAAATGCCTAGAAAACGAGGACAAGATGATGACAGAATGGGTGCCAACAAAGGAATATGGCGCAAGTTGTAGGGTCATGAACTAAGTTCACTAAGTTCACTAAGTTGACTTTCTCTAAAATCAACATTTGACCCTTCCTCTTATGGGTCATGAACTCCAAACAAGGATTTGATAAATTCTAATGTTGAGTCATTTTGATTTCCTTAAAAGAGGGCTTACATAGTTATGACCTCAAACTTAGCTTTTGATAGTTTTTATTTTAATTGTTTGTATTAGAGTCTCCTTGTAATTCCTTTAATGAGGCACCTAGTTAAAGCTTAGGCTAGCTTAGGGTTGAGAGTTCAACACCCACTCAGGATAGAATTAATTTTCCTTGCCTTTTTCCACTCATGACAACTTCCTTTAGGCTATAAATTGGGTGGGTCTCCATGTATACATTTTTTTAGAATAAGCATTTTTTAATCAAAGCTCTTAACTTATTTTCCTCCTCTTGTGTGAGTTAAGAAGGCTTGGCGGTTCTTGCTTAAACCATGGTGGACCTTATCTGGCTCCATAAGCTAGTTGCTATTCTGCTCTAAGACTTATCTGCAGAAGGGGATGCCTTCTACAGTGGCGTCTTCCTCATATTCGATCCTCTCCATTTTCAATTTTATTCTTTTCAGTTTTGAGTTGTTGTCCATGCCTTCAATTACGCTAATTTCTTGCTTGTTTGGTTCCAATCTATATGTGTACATGTACTGCTATCACACACTGTAATGTTTGCTCATTTCGGCTCTCCGAGGTATACCCACAACTTGTAACTTAAAGGATAGGTTGTTGGCATGTGTTAGCTTTAGGTATAGTTATTTTTAGAGCTTTGAAAACCACTTTTAGGGATTTTATGGTTACGCATCATGAGTAAAGCTTCAATTAAATTTCTAAATGTTGAATATTTATTGGTGCTCAGATATGTTGATTTCTACCCCGCACAATCCTCTTAGAGTTGTTGGGAAGTAGTTTGGTTGACTCTCCATAGTTGTGACTGGTTTAACGGTCATCATGGGCTATTATAAATATTTTTATAACTACTATTTTAAAATATCTTGCTATATTTTTATTCTATTTATTTAAATAATTTGGGAAACATGCTCTTTATACTGATTTCATTATCTGTAAAATCCATTTCAAAGTTAATAAATTTATAAATTTAAATTGATTATATTTGATGAGAAAGAAGATTGAATTTTGAAAGGGGCTTTGAGAAATTAGAATAAATTTAAGATTTGTATCATTAGGATCCATGTTAGAACCTCGTACGTCGTTAGCGGATGATAACGGTCTAGGTGCACCTAGTTGTATGATTTCGGGAGGAGAGGGCTATCCGTTAGATGGAGTCGCCACTGTGTGGAAAGGGCTATCAATGAGATGGATCCACCCCTGATGATATGATATGACATTGAGACATGATATGATTCCAGTAGGAGTGGGATATTTGTTAGATGGAGCCGCCACTCAGTGGAGAGGGCTATCAACGAGATGCAGCCGCCCCGATGACATGATATTCAAATATGACATGATCTGGGTGGAGAGAGTTATCCATTAGATGGAGTCGCCCCCAAGAGAGAAGTCACCTTTGGAAGAGAGGGATATCAACAAGATGTAGCTGCCCTCAGTGATACTGAGGCATGGACATGATTCAGGAGAGGAGGGTTATCTGTTAGATGGAGTCGTCTCTCGGCTCTATCATGAGTGATCCCTACTATATTTACATTTTATACGATTTATATTTTACTTAATGTATTTCATTTTAGATTTGCTTACTTAACTTATATATGATAAATCTGTTACTGCTTTGGATATGATAAATTTCAACTCATGATATTGGATGCAAGTTTATTTGAAGTTGTTGTGACTATTGAACTCACTTGTTTAGTAAGTTTTACATTGAGAAGTAAACTTTATACTAAGACTGGTTTCTATTGAACAACTTGTGCGTTAGTGTGTTTCCCTTCTAGTTAATGATGGTTGTTAAGCCCTCACTAAATCTCTGTGACTTACCCATTTCTATTGTTTTTCATCCAAATTCCCAAGCAACTGAGTAGCAAGCTGCTGGTAGATCTAGTTCTTCAGCTTCATTGTTATTTGATTTTGGTAAGCCTCCTTTGTGTTGGTGGCCATTTGATTTTTTTTGGATTATATGTATATTCTGCAGCTATATGGAGTTTATTCATGGGTTTTATGTTGAGATGTATATTTTTTGTGTTAATTGGATAAATACATTATTGTTGGAAACTTTGGCTAATAATTTATATTGATAACAAAATTTTTGTACATTTTGGGATGTCCAAAATATAGAGAGACTCCTGTAAGTATGTTTATTTTAGAAAATTACTAGCAGGTCACCCGTGCCTTCGCACAGGTAAATTCATGGTATGGTTTATGTTGTCCGTGCTTCGCACGGGATAAAATATTAGCTATAAAAAATACTTATATATTAAAAGAATATGTTTTAATATAATAATAAAAAAGAAAATTAATGTATGAGAAAAAAAGAAAAAAGAAATTGGTAGGAACAGGACTATCTCCCGTTGAGAATACCCGCAGTTCATAAATAAATTTCTTTTATAAAGAAATATATTAATAAAAAAAATAATGAGAGAAAATATTTTAATATCATAATAAAAAAAGAAAATGAAAGTGAGATAAAAAAATAAAAGAAAAAAGAAAATGACAGATTAAGACTGTCTCCCGTGGAAGATATACATGATTCATAAAAAAAAAGACTACAATAAAGACTAAATAAATGAAGATTTAATTTTGACAGAAAAATAAAAAGAATGTAAAAAGGATGATGTGATGTTTTTGGGAGAAAAATAAAATGATAGAAACGGGACTGTCTCCCGTGTAGAATACCCAAATTCAAAAAATAATTTATAAAAAAAATATTAATAAAAATGAATAATGAAAAAAATAATTTAATATCATAATAAAAAAAATGAAAGTGAGACAAAAAATAAAAGAAAAAAGAAAACGACAGGATTAAGACTGCCTCCCGTGGAAGATACTCGTTATTCATAAAAAAACACTACAATAGAAACTAAATAAATGGAGATATAATTTTTGATAAAAAATAAAAATAAAGTAAAAACGATGATGTGATATTTTTGGGAGAAAAAATAAAATAGTAGTAACAGGATTGTCTCCCGTTGAGAAAAACCGAAATCATAAAAAAATTATTTTATAATGAAACATATTAATAAAAACAAATAATTAGAGAAAATATTTTAATATCATAACAAAAAAAGAAAATGAAAGTGAGATAAAAAAAATAAAAGAAAAAAGAAAACGACAAGATTAAGACTGCCTCCCGTGGAAGATACTCGTTATTCATAAAAAAAAACACTACAATAGAAACTAAATAAATGAAGATATAATTTTTGATAAAAAAATTAATAAAAAGTAAAAAGAATGATGTGATATTTTTGGGAGAAAAAATAAAATAGTAGTAACAAGATTGTTTCCCGGTTGAGAATACCCGAAATCATAAAAAAAATTCTTTATAATGAAATATATTAATAAAAACAAATAATAAGAGAAAATATTTTAATATCACAATAAAAAAAGAAAATGAAAGTGAGATAAAAAAAATAAAAGAAAAAAGAAAACGACAAGATTAAGACTGCCTCCCGTGGAAGATACCTGTTATTCATAAAAAAATACTTCAATAGAAAATAAATAAATGGAGATATTGTTCGATAAAAAATAAGAAGAAAGTAAAAAAGGATGATGTGACGTTTTTGGGAGAAAAAATAAAATAGTAAGAACAGGATTGTCTCACATTGAGAATACCTGCAGGTCATAAACAAATTTCTTTTATAAAGAAATATATTAATAACAACGAATAATGAGAGAAAATATTTTAATATCATAATAAAAAAATGAAAGTGAGATAAAAAAATAAAAGAAAAAAATGACAGGATTAATACGGTCTCCCGTACTTCATAAAAAATTCACTTTACTGACATGAGAATAATAAAACTGAAATAGTAGGAACAGGATTGTCCCCCATTGAGAATATCTGCAGTTCATAAATAAATTTCTTTTATAAAGAAATATATTAATAAAACGAATAATGAGAGAAAATATTTTAATATCATAATTAAAAAAGAAAATGAAAGTGAGATTAACAAAATAAATTAAAAAAAATGAAAACGATAGGATTAAAACTGTCTCTCGTGGAGGATACCCATGATTCATAAAAAAAAACATTATAATAGAAGCTAAATAAATGAAGATTTAATTTTTACAAAAAAAATAAAAAAATGTAAAAAGGTGATGTGATGTTTTTGGGAGAAAAAAATAAAATGGTGGGAACAGGACTGTCTCCCGTGGAGAATACCCGTCGTTCGTATAAAAATTTCTTTTATAAAGAACCATACTACTAAAAACGAATAGAAAAAATTTGAATATCATTGTTACGGTCTAAACCTAAGGCCCAATAATCAAAGTGGCTCATACACAATATAATTATCATATCCATATTTATATGATATCCTCAAATATATAATATATAATTAAGATATCCATAATTATATGATTGTATCTGCTAAACTTACTCATTTTATATTTATTCTCACTTACCATATTTATACAGGGAAAACCCTTATAAATAGAGATCATTAACAGATCATAAGGTACGCAATCTCACTCAGTCAATCACTTTGACTGTTATACATATCTGACTTGGGCATCGGAGTCCCTTTGCAGGTACACCCCCCCGGGTTCAACTCAGATTCAAGCTTCGTCAAGCCGGATCCAGATCCGAGTTTATTCCTGTTGACTCAGACCCAGGTTCGAGTTCTATCCCAGAACATTTGGCGCTAGAAGGAGGGCCTCCCCCTCTCCAGCATGACGGTCACAACCCGTCTCCAGAATACAAGGCACCATCCTGAACCGACACCCGAAGGATGGGTAGAGGATCTCGGAGCCCAAGACGAATTAATAGAGCAAGAAAGAACTTCACAGCCTCACAACCAAACCGAACCACGTGAGGGAGATCACCAAGACGACCCCCGGGACGAGATTATCCGGCGCCTCGAGGCCCAACTCAGGGAGTTTCAGGAACAACGCCAGCAATCACTCCGCGATCCGCAACCTAGGACAGTTGACGAGCCGGCCGTAAACCAACTTGAGGAGCGCCTTCGACACTTGGAGCGCAGCATAAACCCTCAACCTCAACCCACTATTCAATCTTGGCCTGCATCGGACCGAGATCACCAAGAAGTCCTCCAACCGAGGGTCACGATCCATCCGACTCCATTTAGACATCCATTTTCTGAAAGACTAGCCCGGGTCGAGATACCCAAGCAGTACAGAGGTGCTTTACCCATTGAAACCTTCAATGGCACTACAGACCCGATCAAACATTTAGACGCCTTCACCAATGAAATGCTTTTCGTTGGCACCCCTGAAGCCATCATCTGTCGATCATTCCCCAGAACTTTGAAGGGAGAAGCCTTAGCCTGGTTCAAGACTCTTCCCTTGGGAACCATAGATTCATGGGACGATATGCAACACACCTTTCTGGGACAATTCACCATCTCCACAGAGATCCCCAGGGATCAGTTCACATTGGCCAAGGTAAAGCAGAACAAAGACGAACCCCTTAGAACTTTCCTATCCCTATTTTACAAAGAATGTGCCCTCATCCCGGACCTGGCCGAAAATGTTCAACTGGTATGTGCCGTCTTGGCCCTCTCGCCAGGATCACCCCTCGTCGTCTCTTTATCAGAAGAACCGGTTAGATCCATGGAACAGTTCAGACAACGTTCTCACAAGTACGTGGGACGGGAAGCTCATTTGGCCGTAGCTGCCAAACAGGATACCCACTAAGGACAGGACCGAGGTTCCTACCATGACCGACATAAAGGGAAGGATAGAGGACATCACCAACAAGATCAACGTCGACCTCCCAAAGGTCGATACAACAACTATGCTCCTCTAAACACTAACCCTGGGAAGATCCTGAAGGAAGTGATGCACACTGAGCTGGCCGACATACCTAAACCCCCACCACTCAAAGCCTCAGCTCAAAAAGACAAGTCCAAATACTGCTCTTTCCATGAGGGGTATGGGCACAACACTGATGAATGTATACAGCTGCGCGATCTCATCGAGCAACTCATTTGGGACGGCCGACTTGGTCGTTATGTGAAAAAGAATCGGTCCCAGGGAGGATATCGAAAGAATGACGAGCGGAAGAGATCCCCTAGTCCAGAAGGAGGGAATGATAAGAAACGAAAGCGTTCTACGTCCCCTAAGAGATACGACAACAAGGAAGACAAAGCCGGTTCCAGTAACCACACAACTCAGACCACACCGAGGGTGCAAATCAACATGATTTCAGGGGGATTTGTTGGTGGAGGACCGTCAAACAATGCAAGAAAGAGACACCTCTGGGAAGTCTACAGTGTCGACCAGACCGACATGAAGATAGTGACAAAGAGACTCCCAAATGTGGTGGACTTTTTTGATGAAGACACCTCGGATGAAGACTTTTTTGATGATGTGGTGGACCATGACGATCCTTTTGTGATCCGATCTCTGATAGGAGACGGTGATGTCGGACGCATCTTTGTAGACCAGGGCAGCTCAGTCGACATCCTCTTCTACAGGACCTATACCCAACTACTGCTACCCCCAGAATCACTCCTACCTTATTCAGGAGATTTGGTGGGCTTCTCTGGAGAAAGGATCCAACCCAAAGGATACCTTCAGACTACACTCAGGGTCGGCTCCGAAACCGAAAACAAGGTTGTCTCAACCAAGTTCTTGATAGTTGACTGTCCCAGCCTATACAATGCCATACTCGGACGTCCGTCCTTGAATACCCTAGGAGCAGTCATTTCTACCAAACACTTGGTGATGAAGTTCCCAAACCGAGATGGTAAAGTGATCATAGTTCAAGGGGACCGGAAAGAAGCAAGAAAGTGTTACAATGTTGCTCTGACCACCCTGCCCACATCTCAGCCAGAAAAGACACCATCCAGAGGCCAAGTTCACATGATTGATCTTGACCCCAGAGCCGAGTCTGATCCCAAGGGCCGAGATAGAATTGAGCCGGCTGCAAAGACAAAACCTTTTCAAATCGGGACTTCTGCTGAACAGACGACCAAAATTGGTTGTGACATGGATCACACCATGGAGGAGAAACTGAAGAAGTTGCTTTCCAAGAACTCAGACCTGTTCGCATGGACCTCAGCCGACATGCCAGGAATTGACCCCAACTTCTGCTATCACAAACTATCTGTTGACCCCAACGCTAAGTCGGTCGCCTAGAAGAAGAGGAAAATCGCCCTTGAAAGACAGCAGACAGCGAACCAGTAGATAGAAGAGCTCCTCAAAGCCAAGTTCATCAGAGAATGCAAGTACGTCACTTGGTTATCTAGTGTCGTCCTTGTGAAAAAGTCAAATGGCAAATGGAGAATGTGCGTGGACTACACATATTTAAATAAAGCATGCCCCAAAGACCCTTTCCCCCTTCCCAACATCGACCAGCTGGTTGACAGTTCATCAGGCTACCGTTGGTTGTCTTTCATGGACGCCTACTTAGGCTACAACCAGATTCCTATGGACCGGGACGATGAAGAGAAGACGACCTTCATCACTGACAAGGGTGTTTACTGCTACACCATGATGCCTTTTGGCCTCAAGAATGTCGACGCCATATACCAGAGAATGATGACAAAGGTTTTTGGAGACATGATGGGAAAAACTGTTGAAGTCTACATAGACGACATCATAGCCAAAACTGCTGAGGGAAACGACCATGTGGCCGACTTAGAGTCAGTCTTTGACCGACTCAGGAAGTACAACATGTGACTCAACCCTCTCAAATACTCCTTCGACGTACCATCAGGACACTTTCTGGGTTTCCTCTTTACCAACAGAGGAGTTGAAGCAAACTCGGACAAATGTAAAGCTATGTTGGATATGAAAAGTCCGACTTGCATCAAGGAAATTCAGCAGCTTAATGGGAGGATCACTACTCTCAGCCGGTTCATCCCCAAGGCAGCCACAAGATCTCTTCCTTTTTTCCAACTCCTTCGCAAAGGAAAATCCTTCACCTAGTCCAGTGAATGCGAAGACGCCTTTCAGCAGCTCAAGCAAACATTAGCAAATCCTTCTATTTTGGTTAAACCGGCTCCGGGGGAACATCTGTACCTCTATATCTCCATAACCAACCAGGCCTTAAGTTCGGTCTTGATCAGGGAAGAAGGGCGCGACTAATTCCCCATCTACTTCATCAGCAAAGCACTCCAGGGAGCCGAGTTAAGATACCAGAAGTTAGAAAAAGCTGCTTTGGCCGTGCTAACCACTACCCGCAGACTACGAAATTACTTCAAGGGACACAAAATCACAGTGCGAACCGACTTACCCCTCAGACTCGTCCTTCACAAACCAGACCTCTCCGGACGCATGACGGCTTGGGCTCTGGAGTTGTCCGAGTTTGACATTCACTTTGAAGGTCGCATTGCTCTTAAAAGTCAAATCCTGGCCGACTTTGTTGCTGAAATGACCCCCCTGAGGATACCCCCAGTTCTGAATGGACCGTTTTCGTGGATGGCTCATCTAACAAAAAAGGCGCCGGAGCCAGGATAGTCTTGGAAGGACCCAACGGAGTTTGCATTGAAAAGTCTCTAAAGTTTGAATTCTCTACTTCAAACAACCAAGCAGAGTATGAAGCGTGCATTGCCGGCTTGTTGATGGCAAAAGAAGTTGGGGCCAAAAAAGTCTTAGTATGCAGTGATTCTCTATTCATGGTATCTCAGATCAAGGGAGAATACCAAGCAAAGGAACCATTGCTACAGAGATACTTGGAGAAAGTAAAACTCTCAAGCGACGGGTTTGAAGAAATCATCTTCCAACACGTTCCAAAAGCCGAAAATACCAGAGCCAGCATACTCTCCAGGTTGGAAAACACCAAAAAGATGGGAAATAACAAGTCAGTTCTCCAAGAAGTCGTCTCGACCCCACGAATTTTGGAACCTTCCGTCCTGGCAATCGAAGAGTCTGAATCATGGATAACTCCCATCAAGTCTTACATCTTGATGGGCAAACTCCCTGAAGACGAGAAGGAAGCAAAGAAATTAAGACGGCTAGCATCTCGTTTCACGGTTGTCAAGGGAAAACTGTACAAGAAGGGATTCTCGACCCCTCTGCTCAAATGTGTTGAAAATAGTGAGGCCAAGTACGTCCTGGCCGAGTTACATGTAGGTAGTTGTGGAAACCACTGAGGGGGAAGAACACTTTCAAGAAAAGATCTCAGGGCCGGATATTACTGGTCGACCCTGATTCAAGACTCCATGGACTATGTTAAGAAATGAGAAGTGTGCCAGAAGAACGATTCCATCCACCATCAACCCTCTTCTGAGCTAACCACCATGTCGGTCCCTTGGCCCTTCCACCAATGGGGCATTGACATACTCAGTCCTTTTCCACCCGCTCCAGGACAAGTCAAGTTTCTAGTGGTAGCAGTGGATTACTTCACCAAGTGGATTGAAGCAGAACCCCTCGCCACAATCACTTCAACCAAGGTCCAAAAGTTCTTTTACAAGAACATCGTCTCCAGGTTCGGGATCCCTCAATCCGTAATCACGGATAATGGAACCCAGTTCACTGACAAGAGGTTCGGAGAGCTCTTATCAGGATTGAAGATCAAGCACCATTTCACTTTGGTGGAACACCCTCAAACCAATGGCCAGGCCGAG
Organism: Sesbania bispinosa; assembly: GCA_026901365.1. Classification (NCBI taxonomy): domain Eukaryota; kingdom Viridiplantae; phylum Streptophyta; class Magnoliopsida; order Fabales; family Fabaceae; genus Sesbania; species Sesbania bispinosa. The sequence goes on from QLOH01000019.1 coordinate 820,639, forward strand.
TCTGAGAACAAGGTGATCCTCAAAGCCCTTAAACGTAGACTAGACAACGCCAAAGGTAACTGGGTGGAGCAACTCGACCACGTGCTCTGGGCATATCGGACCACTCCGCAGTCATCTACCAACGAAACTCCTTTCCGGCTTACTTATGGGACCGAAGCACTTATCCCAGTCGAAATTGGAGAACCGAGCTGGAGGGTAGAAAATTTTGACCAAGACACCAACGATAAAGCTATACTTGAGGAACTAGACTTCTTGGATGAAACTCAAGCAGTGGCACACATCCGAGACTCAACATTGAAAGAACACCTCACAACACGGCGCAATGCCAAAGTGATGGCCAAAAGCTTCCAACCCGGAGATCTTGTCTTGCGTAGAGCCGACATTGGCAACAAGAATGCAACCCAAGGAAAACTTGCAGCAAACTGGGAAGGCCCTTATAGGGTCACCAAGGCAACCGGGAATGGAGCATACAAGATAGAAACACTTGAGGGAAAAGCCGTACCAAGATTTTGGAACTCGGACAAGCTCAAGACTTACTATTCTTAAGGAATAATTACACTTAGGAAATTTTATTTCGTTATTAGTTCATTTTGTTATAAACCGGACGCGAAGAGCATCTCGGTCGTTGAAATCTAATATTAATAAAACTGGATGCAAAGAGCATCTCGGCCTTGAATTATGAAGAGCTTCTTCAAAACAAATAAGTTCTCTAACCCGGACGTCACAAATCCAAAAAGCGTTAAAAGCGTACTAACGTTAAAAGCGCGAGTCCGAGATAAAAGCGTTAAAAGCGTACTAACGTTAAAAGTGTGAGTCCGAGATAAAAGCGTTAAAAGCGTACTAACGTTAAAAGCGGGAGTCTGAGATCAAAGCGTTAAAAACGCACTAACGTTAAAAACGTAAGGTCTGACAAATCAAAGTGTAAGACTTGCGAGAATAACAAGCAATAACAAAACACAACCAAAACGGGAAAGTTAAAGCACACGAAACTTAGCCCAAAGAGAATAGGCATTAGGGGAGCACATGGTCTTCACAAAGTACAGAATTTAATCACAAAGTACAGAATTTAAAAAAGAATAGTTACAAGGGGAAATCATTCTTCGTACGGGCCGACTTCCTCTCCAGAGGCAGCATCAACATACATCTTTTTCTCCATGTCGACCCAGCAAATCCTCCCCTGGAAAACATCATACTCGGCTGAAGTCCCATCCACCTTCAGTCCAGGATTTATTATTCCCAATTGCGCCACAACATTCCCAAAAGAAGCCTTGCTAATCTGCTCAGAAAGCTTCACGAGGCCGACTTTTTCTTCATTAAACTTAGCCTGAGCCTTTTGTAAATTCTTCTTCACAAGATCAGTCACGGCCTCCTCAGTCATCCCGGACGATGGAGGAGCCACCTTCAATTTCTCCAAGTCGGCCTTCAGCTGGGCTATCTCAGTCTCGAGAGTCTTATTCTTCTCCTTGGCCGCCTTGAAATACCCCTTGTATTTCAACTTCTCCTTTTTCTCAGTACCCAATGCCTCCTGCGCAGCCTTGAGATCCACCAACGCGGTATCTCTCTCCGCCGTTCGAGCATCCAAGTCTGAGTTGACTCGGTCAAAAGATGGCACAACATCCAGCCGCATGTGCCTAAAAAACGAAGCATGCTGAAGGCACTGGCGCTCCGCATCCCCCAGATGTTCGATAATCGGCACATTATCATGAACTGACTTGAGATAAGGGTTGTACAAAATTCGATCTATCTCAGGAGTATCCAATTCTTCCTCCGAGTCGTATAGGTTGACACCCAACTCTCCAGAAGACTCGTCAGTCCTGAGCCTCTTCTTACCCTTGGCAGATTTTTTCTTCTTCTGAGGACGAGGCTCCTCACTGCCGTCCCCACGTCCCTCATCCTGAGTCGGTTGACCACCACCTAGAGTCGGCTGGCCAGCTACCCCACTCCCACCAGCCTGCTGAGTGAAGTCAATATCAACATGCACATCATCTTAAGGACCGACATTAGCATTCTGTGCATTTTGCAGAGCCCTCAGCTGTTTAAGCACAACGTTGGCCATCGAAGCTACAAACCAGAAAGTAAAAGTTAGCCGAGATAGAAGTAAAATTAATTCACATGCAAGAAATGCAAGCCTCACCAATTCTTGAATCGACACTGCGGGTCGGGCCATCTAAAATTTTCTTAGATGAAAAAACCCCCACACTCAACCGACTTCATCAACAACGTCCTCACCGCCGCATCTTGTGAGGAAAGAGCCGACTCAGCAACCTCACAGTCGGACGTCTTCCTATCAAAGTGCCTCTCACTCCAGTAAATAGGAAATCTTGGAGTGTTAGAAGACCTTTCCTCCTAAAACGACTTCACACCCTCGGCCGCCTGTACTTGGAAGAACTCTTGTTTAAAAGTTATATTCCCCCTCTTGGCCGACTCAACATAAGGCATTATCAGCTTATGATCCTTATGCCCCCGCAGCGAAATCCAACTCTTTAACATCTCGGTCTTCTTCCCCTTAGGATACTTCCTCAACACTAGGAAGAAATGAAAAAATAACTTTACAGAAGGGGTGAAGTCGAACTCGGTCACTATCAACTCAAAGCACCTAATGAAGGCCCACGAGTTGGGGTGTAGTTGCGAGGGAGCACACCTCAAATACATGAGCACCCTCTCTTGAAAGTCAGTGAAAGGAAGCCTCAACTTCACCTTAGAATGGAAGAAGTCATACAGATGACAAACTCGGCTCCCTCTTGGGGGAATCACCACATTATATTTTTCCTTCATCTCAGCCTAGTCAAACACCTCCAAATCAAACAGACGCTCCTAAGTATGCTCCGGGTAGCCGGGTCTATACAGAGAGCAGGTACCAAGAACCTCCGGATCCACCCACCTATACCTATCCGCCCACACAGGCACAAAATAATCTCCGTCACGAGCCTCATCCATTTCAACACCTGCAGAGGCCGTATAACAACTACCCTCATCAGATTCGAGACGACTAGCACCCGACTAGGACCAATTAAAAATGGAATCATACAAATCCGTCTCGGATTTCACCAAAGTCCTATCCATCTCGGCTCGAACAACCCCCCCAGAGGTAATGTTCCACCGCCTCAACACCTCGGCTACCTTAGGACTAAAACTCTCATTTTCCCGACAAGATGACCGACTCCGAGATACCCATGACTCAGGTTTCCCGGACAAAACTTCCAAAGACTCACTATCACTCATTTGCACAAGATGAAGAAAGAAAAGGAAAAGAAATCCCTGTTAGTCGGATCCTGAGTACGAGTCGACGTATGAAAGCCGGTTCTGGATTTGAGATTGATTTCACAGACAAAGAAGCAGAGAGAAAATTCAAAGTGAAGTAACGAAATGGCGAGACTTCGCCACTTATTTATAGGACCGGAAAGGCCCATAATCCCCTGTGGCCCAGGAAGTCGAACCATCGCGACCCTGTAAGGAAGAGACACGTCACAGGGGAGACGAAACGTCACAAGAAACCAAAACGTTTCGGAAACGTTTAAGGAACAACGAAACGTCGCAGCGACACATCAATCAGGAATCCGTCTCGGATCACCATAAATGAAATTCGTCTCGAACCATTGCACCAACAAGGGATGGCTACAATCATCTCGATCCATCTCGTCTCAAGCGACAGCTCCCAAGTAAGTTCTAAACTCCAAAACCATCCCGAACGAGTAAAGCCGTCCCGGACATAACATGGAAAAGTACATGAGCTCAAAGTCAACTTCGTCAAAGTCGACCAAAGCTGGGGGGGCTTCTGTTACGGTCTAAACCTAAGGCCCAATAATCAAAGTGACCTATGCACAATATAATTATCATATCCATATTTATATGATATATAATTATGATATCCTCAAATATATAATATATAATTATGATATCCATAATTATATGATTGAATCTACTAAACTTACTCCTTTTATATTTATGCCCACTTACCATATTTATACAGAGAAAACCCCTATAAATAGAGATCATTAACAGATCATAAGGTACGCAATCTCACTCAGTCAATCACTTTGACTGTTATACATATCTGACTTGGGCATCGAAGTCCCTTTGCAGGTACACCCCCCCGGGTTCAACTCTGATTCAAGCTTCGTCAAGCCGGATCCAGATCCGAGTTCATTCCTGCTGACTCAGACCCAGGTTCAAGTTCTATCCCAGAACAATAATAAAAAAGAAAATGAAAGTGAGATAAAAAAATAAAAGAAAAAAGAAAATGGCGGGATTAAGATTGCCTCCCGTTGAAGATACCCATTATTCGTAAAAAAAAATACTTCAATAGAAAATAAATAAATGGAGATATTGTTTGATAAAAATAAGAAGTAAAAAAGGGTTATGTGACTTTTTTGGGAGAAAAAATAAAATAGCAAGAACATGATTGTCTCCCGTTGAGAATACTTGTCGTTCATAAACAAATTTCTTTTATAAAGAAATATATTAATAAAACGAATAATGAGAGAAAATATTTTAATATCATAATTAAAAAAGAAAATGAAAGTGAGAAAAAAACGATAGGATTAAGACTGTCTCTCGTGGAGGATACCCATGATTCATAAAAAAAGACACTATAATTGAAGCTAAATAAATGAAGATTCAATTTTGACAAAAAAATTAAAAAATATAAAAAGGATGATGTAATGTTTTTTGGAGAAAAAAATAAAATGGTGGGAACATAACTGTTTCCCGTGGAGAATACCCGCAGTTCGTATAAAAATTTCTTTTATAAAGAAGCATATTAATTAAAACTAATAGAAAAATATTTTAATATCATAATAAAAAATACTTCAATAGAAAATAAATAAATGGAGATATTGTTTGATAAAAAATAAGAAGAAAGTAAAAAAGGGTGATGTGACATTTTTGGGAGAAAAAATAAAATAGCAAGAACAAGATTATCTCCTGTTGAGAATACATGCCATTCATAAACAAATTTCTTTTATAAAGAAATATATTAATAAAAATGAATAATGAGAGAAAATATTTTAATATCATAATAAAAGAGAAAATGAAAGTGAGATAAAAAAAATAAAAGAAAAAAAAACCGACATGATTAATACTGTCTCCCGTGTTTCATAAAAAATTCACTTTACTGACATGAGAATAATAAAACTAAAATTCTCAAAGGAGAAAACGTAGCAAAATAAAGAGATAAATGATATATTGAAAAAACACTTTAAATTTAATGTAAATTAACACATTTATTCCATTCTTTAATATTGTGCTTTTAATGAAATGGATAATGAGATAAAGTGTTTTTAAAAAATTAATATAAAAAGAAAAAATATACTCTTAATGAGGATAAAAACGAATAATGAGAGAACATATTTTAATATCATAATAAAAAAGAAAATGAAAGTGAGATAAAAAAAAACGACAGAATTAATACTGTCTCCCATGCTTCATAAAAAATTCACTTTACTGACATGAGAATAATAAAACTAAAATTCTCAAGTGAGAAAACGTAGCAAAATAAAGAGATAAATGATATATTAAAAAAATATTTTAAATTTAATGTAAATTAACACTTTTATTGCATTATTTAATATTGTGTTTTTAATTAAATGGATAAATAGAAATGGATAATGAGATAAAGTGTTTTTAAAAAATTAATATAAAAAGAAAAAATATACTCTTAATGAGGGGTGAGGAGTATTAATTGTGATTAAGTCTAGAACAATTTTATTTATAATAATAGAAAAGTGTGATAAAAAATGAATAAATTGAAATCTAAGAATGAAAATTAAATAAAAAAAAAAAGGAAAGGGAGAGTGTGACAGTGTGGAGAGAGTGTGATTATAAATGTAAAAAGAAAAAGAAAAAAAAAAGGAGAGGGAGAGTTTGATGTAGAGAAAGATTGTAAAAGAAAAAAAGAGAGAGGGAGGGAGTGACACGTGGCACCAGCGAAAAAATTTTATATCCAAAGAAAATGATTTGTCAAATATTATACCGTTGTTATCAGACTTCCTAGGCTATGGGTTTTAGTCTGTTCATCGGTCACTATCTGTCTTGGATTTGGGTCGTTACACTACATAATTTTAGGGCATTTTTATTACAAATGGATGATTGATTCAATACAAAAGTATTCTTGAATCTCTTACAAGGCTCGTTGCATAACGGTCACCTAAAAATGGATTCCAATAGGAATTGGTACTGCAATTCTCTGCTTTAACAGTACCGTGATGCTACAGTTTCATGTTACAAGGAGATCTGGAAGTACCAGAGTTTGGTACCATCCTACAACTTACAACTACAGGATAGTCCCTAATTGGGAATTGATAACAATAATTAGACGGTAAAATAATTACAACCAAGGATAATATCACCTTCCCTGTATCATAAATTCCTAAAGTCATTCTTAAGTCTGATGCAGCATTTACACTTAAACCTAGAAAAGTGACTCCACTGGTATTGGAGGCAAATTTGCCACACCCTTGAACTGTCATAGGAAGCAAAATTCACTGTCAGGAGCATTTTCATTAAGCTAAAGACAAGCATATTATCTTGTTGACTCTCCTAGTTTAATCTGATGTAGAATTGGTTAAAGAAATCAAAACCATATTACACACTAAGCCTTGTGATATATAGCTATTGGGGTGTGTAATTAGTGGAGTTAAACCTATTTATCAACAGAAAAAAGAACAAGAGTTCATCTTTTGGTCTGTGCATTTCTAACCTTCTCTTGTTTATATTTTTCACGTATAGCATTAAGACAACAGCCTTTGGTATTAAGTTGCAAATCTGCCAGTGCAACGACAGTAGTTTTAAGCTCTGACGATTTGTAATTTGTGTAGTGCTCCAGAGTTGGATTCTGCAAATAAATACACATGTAAATGTTTAGATTTATTTACGTCCTAAAAATAAGGCAAATTTTCAACTTGCAAGTAAAAGGTCAAAACAAAGTTCAGACCCATGGATGTTCTGACTGGTTGAGGGTCCATCTGGCAAGTAATACAGCAGACGCAGCTATCAAGGAAGGTAGAAACTGCAAGAAGCTGTATTCAACAAGAGTAAGCTCTGCTAAATAATTTGCCAGGAATTCCAGCTCAACATAAGGAACCTTGTAAGAAGATTGTGCTGCTTGGATGAATCTCCTGAAAACCAAATAAGATTGTCATTGTTCAATTGCGTTTTAACTAAATGGCATGTTCAAACAAAACTATATATAATAAGTACCTGAGAAATGTTTTGATTGTGGGAACAGATAATTGAAAATACAGAAGATTTAGAACCTCAGTCTCCATTTTCAATACCTATCAAGTGCCAATGATTATGTGTTTTATATATCAGTCATCAATTCATGAATACAATTTCAAAAGATGAAGGTAACAGCAATACTATTAAATGTTCTACCTCTGCTTTCGTGTATGTATTATCAGTGATGAAGCAAAAATCTTCCACTCGAGGAGCCACAATCTCTTCATACTTTCTTAAAACCATGAAAGAAAAAAAAAAGAAAAAGCAACTTATAATTTCCTCATGATATTATAAAAAATACAGATGATACCGTACAGTATCGATTGTCACTTGTCAGTATCAGATTCACCAAATGCATTCAAGATCATATTGTCTAGAATTAATTATAGTACAATTCTAACTTTCTATGATTATGTAAGAATAGCAAAGCAAAACAAAAGAAATGCCGCTGCTTTCCAAACATATCTTACACATGCTGGGAGTTTGATTTTAGCAATAGAAATCCAAATAGAGTTTCCTTACTAGCTTATTAACAAACAATAGCATAAAGAGTATAAAGAGATTAAAATTATGTTAAGTGAAGTCTGTTAACGAAGAACACATACAAGTCCAAAACCAACAAGTATAACAATTATATCAGAAACTGAGTAACATTATAACCATCAATAATCATCATGCTAGATTGAGGGTGTAAAAATTATTGGCATATCAACTTCATTATAAAAGCCTCAATGATTACAGTTCTGAGTTCAAAAGAGAAGCATCAAGAAGGCTAGCTTGAGCATGGGGAACTCGCATCTTACTTAATCAGAACCAGCCAGGACAAGTACAAAGTATAGTACTTACGATGAAATAAGCATGCAAGTAACACCAAGCAACTGGAGCCTCTGTTTCTGAATTAAACTTTTAGAAAGAAACCGATCAATGAGATTCACTGCAAGGTAAAGTGTGTCTGGAACTAGATTATATTCGTCAGAAACCTGAAAGAGAATTTAGCAAAGCTTCAGCAACCAAAGATTATTTCAAATGTGCCTTTATCATGAACATGATTATAAATTATAAAAATCCAGCTCATTTTCAGTATCAATCATTCAACTATGATCCATTGGAAGACGTAAACGAGAATACAATAACAAGGTTTTTGGTGCATAATAGCGAAAAGCATGGTGAGAATGTTTGAGATGACACTGAAGTCAAGTACTGAATGACCAGATTCAAAGAAATAATGCTTTTGGATTTTGAATGAACATACCAGACTATTGAATGGGGAAAAGAAAGAAACTTGGATCACAATACGGGTTGCTGTATTCCCACTTGGTGAACACCATTGAAAATAAATAATCCTTTTCAGAGATCAACTCACAAAAATTTGATATTAACTAAAAATAGTAACATGGTATTGAAAAATTTAGCAGTCGATAAAAAACACATTGGTTGGAACTTGGAATTGTCTGGTTGACTATTTCAAAAATTCTCTGCAATAAACTAAAGGAAGAATACAAGAACTGCTACAGTCATAATTATACAAATACCGAATATTACATACACTCAGGAAGTTGAACTAAATCACACACGCGCACACACAGATTTGCAACGAGTGATAAAAGAATAAGCTTAAGATGCCTTCAGTATAGATATAGATATAAATAAAGATACTGCCATGGGACTAACCTCCACAAGCCAATCAACCAGAATTCCCCGCATGATCGGAGTGATATCTTGCTGTAACTTGTCCATGTAATTGGTTAACGGTCTTCTTTCACACTGGAGAAATTTACCAAAACTTACCATCAATTTTTTTTTGTGACAGTCAGTGGGAAAATAAAAGAAAAGCAGAAGTAGTTGAGGTTTATACCATCAAAATGTTCAAGAGAAGCTAAGCTACTACATTGTCACCAGTCATTTAATCAAGAATAGTATAGTAGCAATAATCTAAATAAAAAAATGACATTTCTGCAACACAAACCTCTCTGACACGTATATTATTGTATATATCAGGGGCATATGAACTCCAAACTTGACGATCCTTTAACTCTGAGTCAATATCCACAACGTGCAAGCCATCTAAGGCTCTTCGTTTCTCACAAATCATATCTATGTCTGCAAAATCCAATCAAAGAATTAAAAAAATCAGTAATTTATGAAATGCTAGCTGCTAAAATTTGTTGAGATAACAACAGGCTAGTTATATTCCAAGTTTTATCTCTTTTACTCTTATTTATATTGCTGTACCCCTTGATGTTGTATCTGAATAAAATTGAATTCTTCTGTTTCTACAAGATTTGGATAATATCTTTGCAGTGAATATTCGCTTCTTGTTGTCATTGCATTCTCCAATTACTATTTATATAAAAATGATTGAATAGTAGTTAGCGAATAATTTAAGCAACAAACATTAGTAGCCATCAGGTAAAGTACTGAATAGCTTCTATTCTAATCCAGTATGTCAGATAAACATACAAATTAAAACGATATTTTGATAAGGATAGAGCTGTTAGAGCAGTTATTAGTTAATCAGTTAGAGCTGTTAATATTGTTACTAGTTATTTCTGTTTTTCTGTTGGTTATCTCATCTCTTCTTGGGCTGTATAAACTCAGTGTGTATGAGTTAATCATCATCAGATTCAATGGATTCAATTCCAATCACACAAACTCTCATTCTCTAACTACTTTTCTTCTTTACTACACTACTGCTCAGATACCTTTAGATACACTGCTGAATTTTTTTTCATGCGAGTAAACAAATAAACAATTATGAATAAAGACATAATAGCAGAAAAATGCACAAACTTCCGCTGCAGAAAAACAGTAATTCATATTTTCAACCAGAGAGGATCAATTATAATCATCCATCCAACACCTATACTCTATTAATAGTTAATACTTAACACATAATATCATTGACGCATGAGATTATTTGAAAAACCTTTATTTGGAGAGCAAAGTTGTTCATCAGACATCAGAGAGTCCTGCACTGAAAGCAGGGGATATGCCATAACAGGTTCTCTCATGCTACAACGCTGCAGTGGCTCTCTGCTTCCCACCCTTTGTGCTGCGATGTCATTTGACTCCACCACTGTTGTTGTGGATAAATCTTTAGCCATCTTTGCTCTAACATCCTCTTGGATTGACAAAACTTGTTTGGATACATGATCTGAACCTGCCTTTGTGTTTCTCTTCTTATAACCTCCTCTTATCTGTGTAATGGATAGTTAACAAGTATCACCAAATCACTATTTGAATTAGATTAAACAGGCAACTTTAGTTCCAGAAATTGTAGTATAGTCCCTCAATTTATTAGTCACTCCATAAATTTACAAAAATCTGATCCAATTCCAATTAGTCCTTTCAAAGGATTAAAGTGAGATACACGAAGAAAACGCGATTAAAAAGAGGATTAGTGTGTATCTGGCTAGGATTATTCATGAGGAAAATATGCTTTTTGTTTTCTCTCAAAAATTGAAAAAAGAAAACGCGATTAAAAAGAAAAAAAAAAACAGTAATAGTATTAAAATTACAGAGAGTCACACTGCATACCTGAGATTTTGAAGCCTTAATACGCTTATCGTTTGGTTTTCTGCGTATGTTAGTTACATCTGTTAGCACTGCTCTGCTCTTATCGGCAGCAGGTACATTGGAGCTTAGTCCAAGAACTACGTCGTTTTTGTGTTTCTTCTTGAAGGAGGGTCTTGAGGAGGCAGATACCCCTTCCAAGGCTCTAGCCCTTGCTCGAGTGACGCGTACACCACAAACTGCAGCGTTTTCTTTATTCATTTTGCATACCTGAAAATCCATGGTTCAAATCAAAACCAAACAGAACATCAATCGATTAAAAAGCAAAAGAAGAGGAATTATAAAGCACACATCTCAATGTGATAAACTTTTTCGTGCAACATTTGATTTTGAAGAACCTCTCTCTCTGATATTAAAATGTTTAGTGAGTGAGTGAGTTTGAAAATTTTACGGACTGAGGTTTTTCTTTCTCCTACAAAATCTTTTTTAATTATGGCTTCATTTTTGTGTGACACAAAGTAACGCAGATCTATGGGCCATGAGAATCATAACGGAATTCCGTAGAATCTGTGAATCGAAAGCTGAAGTTTCACAAAGAAAGTAGATATTTGTGCTAAGCTTACTCCTTAGTCCTTACTGTGTTGTTCAGAGCTCTTGTAATAATATCATGAACTTAGAGAGAGAGAGAGAGAGAGAGAGTGTGGAGGACAGAAGAGAAGGGAAGGGTGGGAGTGTGTTCAGTTGTCTGTCCTATCCCTCCGTGCTTGCTGGCTGTGTGTTGTGTTGTGAGTGTGAAAGAGAGAAGCAAACAGAGATATAATAAAAGCGGAGCGTTAGTGAGCGGGAGACACTGCCACAGTTTAAACTTCCAAAATTCCAAACAACAGAATTTGCTATCTCCGTATCACTTTTGCTTATTCCCCAGTGCTATCCACCCAAACAATAAATAATAAATTAATAAAAGTGTGTGTTTGTTTATATATTGGTGCAAATTTTAAAGTAAGAAAAAGTGAAAAATATAATTTATTATATGAATTATTTTAACGATAACTCATATTTCAAAGCATTTAAATGAGAGAGAAATATAGAATTCCTTTATAAAAGATGTATGTCAATTCATATTTATCGTTAAAACAAATATAACATTAGTGTATCTGAAATACATATAAATATTAAAATTTACATTTGACTTGAAATAATAAGAGATACTATGTTACGTTTTTATGTAATTAGTGGAATGTACCAAATATAACATTTTTTGCATATGGGAAAATGTATATGCTTGATTGTTTGGTAATGAAAAATAAATATATAAAAATATTTCAAAATATTATGAAGCTGAATAAGAAAAAAATAAATGAAAATTTAATATATGTATGTCAATGTGCAAATTAGAAGACCAATTTATAACGTCTAATTACGTGAACTTTTCAAAATACTTGAGGACTAACTTATATTGTCATATATTTTTAATTGAGCTTTTATGTGTATAAATATGCTATAAAAATAAATTTGATTAACGTGCGATTACCTACAACTACTAGAGGCTTAAGGCCGAAATATAAGATCTTTTATTTATATATATATATATATATATATATATATATATAGGCTCTTACACTTTGTTTGGTCCATGAATATGGGAAAGAAATAAGTGAGAGAAATAAAGAATGGAAGAAAAATGGGAAAACAGAATGGGTCCCATGTACTATATATTTCCATGCAAATTAGGCAAAAGATGGAGGTGAAATGAGAGAGGGCGCCATCACTTTACTACGTCACCAGAGGAGAAGAGGAATTGTAGTCGTGAGCCATTACCCTCATAGCCATATTCAATTGCCCATGTCCTTTAGCCACCAGAAACACCTCCTTCCATCCTTATTAGTGCTAGCGCAGCCCCAAGTCGTCGTAGCGCAGAATCATGAGTCAAGCCCCTAGCCTTTGCAATCCAATAGGACCTTTGCGGGTAGCTCTATCCGCCCCATTGCATGAAACATGCAAATGACGGTCATTGCACCGACAATCCTTTCTCGTGCCAACAATTGTGCTTTTGTCGGAGTTGTTTGTTTATGCTCATTGCACGACCATGGCGACGCCTCCACTGTTTTCATACCTCCTCACCATCGCAAGGAATAAGCCCCCACCTCTTCATGGTACCGCCATAGCATCAGCTCCTCCTGCTGTAACGCCACCATCCTCCCATACTTCCCATCGTGTGACGATGCTCTATGTGTGCCGCAAAAGGCTAATTTTGAGTGCGCATCTGTCTCAGAGTATTTTTTGTTACCTGGGCATGTCTAGTTCAGATTTGGAAAAAAAAAATCAATTTTGATCAAGAAAATTGATTTGGATGAAAAAATATGATTGTAATAAAAAAATATATAATTTCTCTCCTCCACATCTATTTAACCAAACAATTAATCTACGTTATTTCTATTTTAAAGATAACACTATAAATTTTTCCTTTACACTTATATAAGTGGTATCAAATTATTATTGATAAGTGATTACAAAAAAAATAAAATTAAAAAATTTATTAAGAAAATGGAATCTTATTTTGAGGTTGTGTGGAGAAGATTGTAAAAGAACCGATAATAATCATAAAATAAATAAGGATAGCCTTATAATTAGAGCTGAAAAGAAAAAAGAATAAACTACATTTAGAAAGAGAAATTTAAATAATCTGCTATTACACCTAATTTATGCTAAGACATTATTAGTCTATTTGGTTAGGCGTTAGAGTTTTCAAAACCACAATTTTGTAGAATTGATTTTAAATTACTTCCATTCAAGGTGTTTCATAAAACGTGTATCACTCATTTCAACCATTTCTAGAATCAAATTATATTCAATTGTAAACAAAACGTACTCTATAGCATTGTTTGATCCATATAATCTACTTCAGCTTATGAGAGAAGATGTGGTAACTATAGTTATCAATATAATACAATATTATATTATATTATATTATATTATATTATATATACTTTAAAGTGATAAGGTTTATTTTGAATTTGGAGTACAATTTATTTTTGGAATTTTTAATTCTTTATTCAACCAAAAATTTATGATAGTTTTTACTTACTTAAATTGAATTTCTCTATTAGGAAATATGATAATTTTGTTTACTTTATATATTTAACCTATAAAATTTAATAAATAACATATAGTTAATTTTTTATAACATATATATCTGATTATTCATTACAATTAATTCACATAATATGACATTTACTTGTTATTATAGTGTTATTAAAATCCATGACAGAATTTGATAACTGAAAAAAGTTTCATAAGTCGGAAATTTAATGAGAATAAACTAAATATGTTCGTTATCATTTAAAATTTTAATGGATAAATTAAATTCATCAAAATTTTTATTAAGTTTAAGTGCTAACAAACCCTTTAGGTATACCAACGAGTTGGTTCAAATGGTATATAGATGTTCAGGATTGCCTTCCGTGGAGGATACCTGTGGTTAACCAAAAAAAAAAACCGTTATGTATACTCTCAAAGACTCAAACCACGTTAATCCATGTGATTTTTTATTTTATTTTTAAAAATATAAATATTTAGAAATAATTTAAATTTTTCTTTATCCAATAATACCATCATATGGTTTGAATCTATGTTTATTATTTAGAGTTCTTTTTTCCTTTAATAATATTTTGGTTGTTTTTATCTAAATTTTAAAACATAACATCTTTTTTATTTAATTTATCTTAAAATTAAGTATTAATAAAATAATAATGTCATAAACTGCATACAAGAAAAGTCCATTTTCCATCACTTTCTCAACAGCTACGCTAAAAGGTGTCACTAAATTAAAACTATCAGGCATGACCTTCCTGAATATTGTTTTGGCTATTTTTTCCTGAATTTATTTAACAAAATCACACAGTATATTTTGATCATGATTTAAAGAAAAATATAAAAACTACTGGATTTCATATATAATCACCTCTTAGTTAATCCCAACCATCACCAATTTTGCATAAGAATAAGCTCGTATTTTCAAGCTCAATCGAAAATGGTCAAAATAACTAAACATAGGGTGATGTGATGCAACTAAAGATTTTGTGATCAAAGGTCAATTGCGTGCATAGTGAACTATTTAAACTATAGTATTATAGTTACCATTAAATGAAGTTATTTGTTGCGTGCATTGAGAAGTATCTTCTCATTTAAAAACAATAAATAAACCATCTTTCTTAAGAAATCTCAAGTCATTGACTAACGAGTGAGAGATTCGCAAAATGTTTTGAAAAGATAATTCAAAACCCAGCAGAGACAAAATAATGTGATCTAATAGAGATTTTTTGCACAATTTCACTTGTATCTACTGCTCTCTTCACTTCACGGTAGATCCAATAATAATTTAGCCCTAGTTGTAGCAATAACTAATTTATTAATTTATAGTCTTAACAAAACAAGTAGTAACAAGTGTTCCAGGTCCAATTACCATGCATAATAATCCTAAAATGATTTGAAGCATTCGAGAACCCAAACATTCAATCATAAGATTCTGTTCATCCTTTTGGATATTTTAAGTAATACTGTGTGACATTCAATCTTAAGATTCAGTTCATCCATTCATTGTTCCACATTATCAACGATTCCAGGCCCAAAGTGATTGAATTGAAAGTTTGAAACACAAAATGGCATTGGAGATGTGTAGACTCAACCACCCCAACTGCTACAATAACTTATTTTGAATAGTTGGAATAACCATAATATTTAGAAAAATTGACAAGAAAATGAAAGACAAAACTAACCAATGCCTTCTATAAAGGAATTAGAAATTAGAAATAAAAAAAAATTATTTAAAAATATCATTATTATTATATTAAATATAATATTTTAAATAGTTTTTGTTTTATTTCTTACCTAAGACGCTCATTAATTAATAAAGACTCACAAAATTGACTATACGCATGTATGGACCCGCAACACAGGAGTCTCCCTCAGTTCCCCGCTCCCCATATGTCCTGTCTGTATATTGTGATGTCCTAAGGATAAAGTATGAAGTTTCTAATTGTATACGCCCTAAAAGCTAAGGGCCAAGTGGGGGCAATTAATAAATATCTTAATTCACACCTTTTTGTATAGGTTTTAATTTTCAATTATAAATATAATCATGCTTGGCCTAATTACCCCCATATTGGGACCATCACAAAAAGACATGTCTAGCTAGCTAGCTTGGCAATGTGAGGCTCCTGTGGGTACATGTTTCCCTCATCTGCAAAGCCACGGATTGGCGCCTTGTGTGTTTCTTGAGAAAGGCCAAGGAAAAAAGGTCCAAAATTTATCCTCACCAAAAACAAAAGGCCAGAAATTTCAAAGCAACCACTTTTTGCTCTCCTTTTTGTTGAGTGAAAACCAACTTCAGAGACGTATCTTTCAGGTCACAAACAGTCAAGTCACAACTCAATAGATTTTAAATTTTCAAAACAAGTTTCAATTTCGGGGCTTGAGCTTGAGAGATCTAGAACTAGAACCCACTTTATGAGGGGGAAAGAAAAGCCAGTTTTTTTTTCCCCTGTAATTGTAGCTTATAAATTACAGTTTTTAATATATGTAATGTTATAAAGAATTATAAAACATTTCTACTTTTGATTTATTAACTTGTGTAACATTGTACATGTTAAAAAAATTATATTACCTATGTCTGACTATTTACTTACTTTTTCCGTTTTAATAATATACTTTTATTTATTAAATTAAAGTATATTTATTATTTACTTATAAAATGTTTTTTTTTGTTGCATTAAGAAAGGGGAAATGATTAAATTTTTAAATAACATTGAGAGACCTTGAAGATTGCAAATACCAATTAAGCCCACAAATCTGACCCAATCACCCTTAACTTGTATATATGAGAGTTGCTTTTAGTAGCCCACTTTTTGCTATTCCACTCCTCCCCTTTATGATTTTTTTTTCAAATTATTCTCACCCCATCATCTCTCTTCCACCGCATCCCCGCTTTACTCACTTTTTTTTCTCTTTTGAAAATTAACTTTCGAGAAAAAAACACTTCTGAAATGTTAAAAATACTTTTAGAAATTAATTTTGAGAATTGAAATTTTTTTATATAGTTTTAGTTTAAGAGATGAATTTTTTTTTCGTCTCTCACAAGTTTAGAGATGTATCGTAGAGATTGAATTTTTTATCATCTAATAATGAAAATTTATAAAGAAAATTACACTTCCGAAAATTAATTTCCAGAAGCCTTTTTATTATTTAGCTTTTGAAATTTGGTTTCTGAAAGATTTTGGAAGTTGATTTTCGGAAAAAAAAAAATATATAGGGTACTTATGGAAAATCACTTTTTAAGGGTGTGAAAAGTAAAAAGGGGTGTAAAAAGCAAGTCTGTTATTCCCCATATGAGTCGATTAGCCTGATCGACCGACCCATTGGGTTTGGGGAAACCCGTGGGATCCTACCATACTCTATTTTTTAATTTTGCTTTGATTTAAATAACTCAAATACAAATCTTTAAATTAGTTATATATATATTTAATACATTCTAATTCAAATAATATATGAAAATAAACATTGAAAATCTAAACAATAATAAACTTATGATTATATCATATTTTGAGCAATATATGTAAGTTTGTCTTTATCATTATTATGATTAAATTATTTATTTATTATATCGAGGCGAGATTGAGGGCAAAATCAGGGATGTGTATTTGCATTTCCAATCCCCCCAACTCCATCAAAACGGGTCAAGGTCAGGTTTTCTTTAAGTTCCGTCAAAGCAGATTTTCCTTGTCCAAGTCGTGGGTAGGAGCATGTCGGTATCAACAGGTTTATGTTTGATTACTCAGTCTAATAGGAGAAAGAGAAATAGAGAAGAAAGAGAGACCCACACTCTTTACTTTAGCAAAGAAATAAGATAAAATAAAGAAAGAAAAAAATTGGAGAGAGAGACCTCAATTTTTCCACTTTACATTAACACCCTTGCATCCCACTGAACAATATCACTCCACCATTTCAAACAAAATCTAGTTACGTGTACTCGAAGATACGTACGGGAAGCAACATGTGTTTTGCCAAGTAAGGTCTAGTATAAAAGACTATTTATGATGCCACAATAAAAGAGAAGATAATATGTAAAATAATTATTAATTTAAAAAATAAATAATTAAGATCATAATAAAATATATATGATAAATTTTAAAATTATTGAAACTATAACTCTTAATTTTTAATCAATAACTATAATTTAGAATGAAGTTTATTATTACTAATATATTAACACATTACATGGATAAATATATATATTTATATATAATTAATATCTTTATAATCGAAAAAATTCAATTTTAATTAGTATGTATTATGTTTTATTGTTAAAACCTAATTTATATCATTATTTAATAATAATTTATAATTAAAATCATTACAATAAGAATAAATACTTTTATTGAAAATAAGGATTAGAATAGAAAATGATCGTATAAGATTTTGAATCTTAATAAATTTTAAAATTAAGGATGAGCATTCATTAGAATTTAAAAATTTAAATAAAAAAGAGAAGATTAGCACTAAAGATTAATGAGGGGGAGAATCTACTCTCACAAGTTTGTATGCATTTCATTGTGAAATGAGGGAAAAAAGAAAATATTAAAAGTCATGTAGATGGAGAGTGGAATGAGTGGGTGTCTGTTCCAAAGTGAGATTTCAAATCTTTTTGGTTTAACCACAGGTATCCTCCACAGAAGACAATCCTGTTCGAGGCGGGAACATCCACATCATGGTGGGGCTAACTCTCCCAACGGAGATTTTTTTCATCCACAAGACTCGAACCCGAGACCTTGCTTAAGGGGAAACAAACATGTACTACTTGAACCAACCCTCGTTGGTTGAGATTTCAAATCTATAATATAGAGTTGATTATTAATAAGGACATAATTATCTATTAAGAACTCATTTTCTTTCTTATTACTTTTTATTCTATCAAATAATGAGGGAAATATCTTAACAATTCTTTCTCTCCAATTTCTTTCTATTTTCTCTCTTACTCTCTCCAATCTCAAATATAAACAGAAAATAATTAAATTATGTTAATTAAGAATATTAACTAGCCTCATTATTCTTTTTAATCTCAGTAAAAAATGAATTTTATTCCCTAAGTTACCCTTATTGATATTTATTGTAAACAACACAAAATAGGGTCATTTGAAATAAAATTTGGATTGGATCGTATTTTGAAAATGATATAATTTATTAGGGTGAAATTAGTTACTTGAAAATAAAAATTTTTAGATCTAAGCTAATAATTGAATGTACTATAACGAATAAAGTAGTTACTACTTTTTTTTTTTAAAAAAAAAAAAACTTGTTCTTATTGATTTGATGAAATTAGAATAAAAATAGAATTTGAATTTTAATCTATACGTCAAATAAAATAATTAGAATTTTAGTATTCAATTCTAATTTTAAAGATTAATTCCATATAAACTGTCCCAAAACAATATATTAATTAGTCAATTACATTAAACTCACAATTACTGAATTTTTTTTTTTTTTCTTAAGGAAAAGACAGTTGTAAAGCTGCAGCCTTGTGCTCCTTGAAATCGTGGTCATTTGAACCTGTAGAAAGCTAGTGACAAAAAGGCTGTAATTTAAATACGATTGGGAGCGGGTGGGAGAAACCCTTACTATCACAGTAATGGCAGGTTGATTGGTTCAACAACCAGGTTACAAAGTCGGGCAAAGACGTTAAGGTGAATGAACCAGAGTCAATACGCCAATATATAACTGCAGTACGTTAAACAAAACAGTCACTCACATTTAAATGTGCCGGTGATCCGGTTAACAAAAGAGTTGTGGCTCTGTTGGCAATGCAGGCTGAGATTGTGAGAAGAACTCTCGAGTTCGATCCCCATTAAACACATTCTTCGGGAGGGGTGAGTAGCTTTAATTGTGACTAAGCCCCGAATAGAATTGCTCATGGTAATAAGGGATATTTATGGTTTAAAAAAATGTGCCAATGATACTGTTATTTTACTGTTTTTTAAACAACATTTCTGTATTCTATAAATAGCACCACTATGAGGCTAAACTTCTGCAATCCATTTCCTCTCCGATATTATCTATACTATTACATTTTGGCTGTTTTTTAATTATTGTTCATTCACCCCTTAATTTTTTTGTCCGCGTTTGGGCCACTCGGTGGCTTTTATGGGCCTTCGAGATTTGTAGGCTGGCCTTCCCACATTTGTAGAGTCCGGGAGGTACCAATATTACAAGTCTCCTAGGGTTGTGTCTATCAGTTTCAGATGGGTTTGTTTAGGTCATGGGAGCTAGGTCAGAGTGAGTAGAGTAAACCCTTTAGGTTTGCTGCTGCGTGTGTGTCCTGTAGCCATACGATTGGCATCTCCCTTAATGCGCCAAAGTAGGAGATAGGTTTTCACATCTCTGTTATGTCATGTGTTGATAAGTGCAAATTATATGATATATTCTTGTATTTTTACTGCACTTATCAAGGGTAAAATAGTAATTTATGCCCCAATATAATCCATTTTTATTAATAATTGTAATAATTATGTTTATTTAATTTGAATTTGAATTTGATGCTATTTTAATATAAAATCTGTTAATTTTGCAGATTTATGAGAGAGATTTGAACGAGGAAAGAAGATAGCATTATTTGTGGATAGGATCTGCAGATTTAAAGTTTGAATGAGAGCAAATAAAGATAAGATCAACAGCCATTTAAACAAGAATTCTGCGGATAACTTCCTCAATTTAAATTCAAAGACAAGATAAACACAGAAACAATTCAAAAAGAGGGAAAACAAGGGAAGTCAAGCAGATAAGGATAAGATCAGGAAGAAATCAAGCTATTAAAAGAGGAAACGAAATAATCTGTTACGCGCTCCACGCTCCATCTGCGCTGAGCGCAGATTGGAGCGCATAATTCTGTAACCTGCGCTTCACTTGCGCTGAGCGCAGGTGAAGCGCAGCTGCGCGGATTTGTTTTTAGATTTGTTTTCAAAATAGATTCCTTCCAGATTTAAGATAGCTTTCCTTGGTCTATAAATAGGACCTTCTGTAGAGCAAAAGGGGAGCTTTTGGGGGAGACCAGAGCTTTTGGAGAGACGGCAGAGCAGAAGCAAGGGCTGGAGAAAGTGACAGTTTCTCCGTTGGTTGGTAATGGCTACCATGCATAGCTAAACTCTCCAATAGGATTGAATGTAGTTGATTCAATCCCCGATTGTATGTGAATTCTCTTTACTATTTATGAATCCCTATTCTATGATATCGGTATTTTTATGCTTTACTTAATGCGTAGCTTCCGCCTTTGTGCCAGAGTTATAGGTTAATTCTAGGATAGTATGTGATAGAGATTTCCGGATTAACAACGAGTTTGGGGGAGCCTGGGCCAAAGGAAACTTGAACTCTGATTAGTAAAAGTACTCATAGTAGTTACTATAGGAATATAGTGAGAATCGATGATTGAAGAAGAAGTGTGACTGATAGTCGGATGGGTGTAGGATCTAGAATTGAGCAAAACCAACCGATTAGAATCAAATATAGTGAATAAATTGCGAAAATAAGGTGCAGGGCAACAACTTATTTTGCGCAAGAAAGTGATAGAAAATGAGAGAAAATGAAAGAAAAAGTGGAGAGGAAGAAATGGGAAGGACGCCACTGAAGCAAGAATCCACTTGCAGCAGATAAGTCCAATGCCAGATGCCACTAATTCAGGAGAATTAGATAAGTCTCAGTATGGTTTGAGCAACAACCACCAAGCCTCACTCAATTCACAAAGGGAGGAGAAAATTTGGCATAATGCCTTTACTTCAAAATTCAATGTGTCAATTACAAGAGGAGAAGACTCCTTTATATAGGAGTTGAAGGGGGGAGGGGGGCGGCCACTACATGGAATAAAGGGGAAAAAATAAAAGATGGGTGCAAACTCATCCTAAGTGGGATTTGAACCCAAGCCTCTAAAGGTTTATGGCTAAGCTAAGCCTTAAGCCAATAAACCTCCCAATTAGCGCCCCTTTTTACATAGGAAATAAAAGATGAGTAAATTTCCTATCCTAGGTGGGATTAGAACCCATGACTTTCTAAACCTCATAGTAAGGCAACCTACTAACCAATAAAACCATACATGTAGCGCCCCTAATTAAGGAAAAATGACAATCATGTCCTAATTACAACACAAATCGTAATTACATCATAAATCCTAATTATATTGATTCCTAATTAAGTTGAGTCTTGCATGTTGACTTTAACTCCTTGGTCAATGATCAAGGTTTGATCAAGGGTTGACTCTCATGAAGGAAGACTCATGCTTGGTTCAACCCCAAGCACTTCAAGCAGCTCCAAGTTGATCCTAGCCATCAGCTGTCAGTTTAGAAGTCTACTGACAGGTTGTCATCATCCCCTCCCCCTTGAGAAGCATTTGTCCTCAAATCTGAAAATTGAGAAAAGTATAAGGGGTAGAAGAGAAACAAAGGGATGGATGACAAGGAAGAGAAGGTGGGCACTTCCCTTTAGGACTAGTGAAACCTTGCTAGGGCCTCAACCATGGACATCCTTGCGCACCCTAGCCAACAAAGAAGAAGACTCATTATTCCCAAGCATGTATCCTCTAATGCTCATAACAATAGTACTTGGGAATCATGTAGGGAGTTTTGGTGAAAGAAAGAGTGGTGGAAGAAAGAAGGGAAGTGGAAGAAGAAGAAGAAATAGGAGAAAAGGTTAGTGGAAACTCCCTTGTAGTGTTGCTACACCCTCCTTCCTTAATCAGCAGCTCCCTTTCTTGATCTTCTTCAAAACAATTAAGATCAGCAGTTTTGAATTGATGAAGTAATAACATGACTTCCCTTTTATTTTTTTATCTCTCTTTGGTTTTCACCTTTTCTACCATCACTCTTGATGTTTCTTCTTTCTTTTTCTTTCTATCCTCATCTTCTATCTTAAGTCTCTTAATTTTCTCAAATTCTATCTCTCTCTTCATGTGAGTTTGATCCTCACATATTTCTTGGATTGACATTGGCATCAAAGTAATTTTAGCTCCATCATGTTTAAAAGATATTTGATTAGAGTATCCATCATGGATGGCTCTCTTATCAAACTGCCAAGGCCTACCCAACAAGATATGTGTGGCATCCATAGGTACAACATCACAAAGAACATTATCATCATAATCACCTATGGAAATAAAGATGAGAGTTTGTTTATTTACTTCCCTTTCCCCATCATCACATATCCAAGATAACTTGTATGGTCTGGGGTGGGGAGTAGTAGATAAACCAAGTTTTTTCCACCATTCTTGCACTTGCAATGTTAGTGCAACTTCCACTATCAACAATTAGGGAGCAAATTCGTCCCTCTACCATGCATCTAGTGTGGAAGACAATTTGCCTTTGTTCATCTTCTCTTATTATTTGATTTCCTAGGGACCTTCTCACCATGCAAAGTTTACCCTCGGTTCTATATACTTCTTTCTTAATTTCATTCTCTTCTTCACTAGTTTCTTTTTCCTCATCCTCACTTCGTTCATTCTCACTTGCACTAGTGTACTCTCCATTCTCTTTAACCAACATTGCCCTCCTATTTGGGCATTGGGAAGCTATGTGTCCCTTGCCATCACACTTGAAACATTTGATATTTCTTGTGGAGGTAGATGACTCTTCCTTTTTAGTAGAAGGAGTGGGGTTAGAAGTAACCCTAGGACCCTTAGGTTCCTCCTTCTCTTGGCTCTTTCCCTTATCTTCCTTTAGGGTTTCCTTGTTCCTAGTTGTAAAACTAGTGTTTCCTCTTTTATAGCTACCCTTTATTTTTAGTTGAGTTTCAATTTTAATAGTTTGGTGTACCAAGTCCTCCATTTCTACATAAGGATACAATTCCACTATGTCCCTTATGTCGAAATTAAGTCCATTGATAAACCTAGCCATAGTTGCTTCACTATCCTCAACTATGTTGGCCCTAATTAAAGCAAGTTCCATTTCCTTAAAGACTCATCTACACTCTTAGAACCTTGCTTAAGAGTTTGGAGTTTGATGTGCAACTCCCTAGTGTAATGTTGAGGTATGAACCTCTTTCTCATGATGGACTTCATTTCCTCCCAAGAGGAAACCAAAGGAGCATTGCACCTTCTTCTTTCAGCCTGAAGCTGATGCCACCAAACTAAGGCGTAGTTCTTGAATTCTAGAGAGGAAATCTTAACCTTTTCCTCTTCCCTATACCTATGGCAACTAAAGATTTGTTCAATTTTAAGTTCCCATTCTAGGTATTGTTCTACATCATTTCTACCATTAAAGGTTGGAACTTCTATTTTTACCCCTCTAAAACCTTGTTCCCTTCTAGGCTCTTCTTCTCTCCTATGCTCTCTCCTATGCCTCCTAGGATTCTCTTCATAATACTCTTCTCTTTCTCTTCTAGGGGTTTCCTCATAGTAGCCTTCTCTAAACCCTCTAGGTTACTCACGCCTCCTAGGCCTTCTATGATCTCTTTCTCTTTCCCTTCTCCTATAGGTATGGCTAGAGTGTCTCTCTCCCTCACTACTCTCGGCATGGTACCTATCTTCACTCCTAACCACACTATACCTATCCTCACTTCCTCCTTCTTGAGAAGAATGCCTTCTCTCCCTCCTATTCCCACTTAGTTCTTTCCTAAGTTCACTCATCTCATGCCTCATCATTCTGGCCATGTCTTGAATTGCATGTTGCAACTCGACCCTATACCTCAAAGTTCTAGGTGAAGGAGGTGGTGAGTTCCTACTACCCATTGTTAATTTTTTTTTTGATTTTCAAGAATTTGGACCTTTCCACTCACTAAGTGTTTACACTCAATGGAATGTTAATACTCGTGTATGTCACTCTTTTTTGTCTTTTTCTATAATGAAAACTCTCTTGCCTCTTCTACTCGGTTGGAGGTTGATTAGAAGTTGCAAAGACCAACGTGAGTCTAAGTCTTAACCCTTACCCAAATAGAAGCGCACTAACAAAGAAAAATACCTACTGGAAGAAGATTGGAAAAATCCTAAGACAAAACAAGAGAATTGATATGACAAACAAGAAAAGCTGGCACTCAAACAAGCTTATACACAAGAGCAGACATCAAACAAGACAAGACGGAAGAAATTGCAAAGAGAATTATTTTTGGTGATTTTTGAAAAAGAGCTGCCAAAATTGTCGTTTTTAAGAAAACAACAAATACAACTCAATTACGGTATACAGGGAAATGAAACAGAAAAATTACAGTAAAAATGTCACTGTATTGTTGGGATACTTCTTTGTTTTGTTTTTCTATTTTTTTGAATTTTTTTGAATTTTTGACTCTTTTTGGGTGTCTTTGACTTTTTCTTCCTTGTTGTTGACTTTTGAACCTTTTTTGCTTTTTACACCTCTTTTTCTATTTTTGGCACGTACGTACTTTTTGTATTTTTCTTGCCTTTTCTTTCTTTTTTTTGTCTTTTTCCCCAACAGAAAATTACAGAAATTTGTTCACAATGAAAAGAAAATTAACTGTATCTACTGTAATATTTTTGGAATTTTCTGACAGTAAACTGGTCCAAGTGGCTTAGAAAAGCAAAAATAATGAATAAACTGATTTCTAAAAACTGTAAAAACGTAATGACAACTTGATTTCAAAAATGGCCAAAAAAAATGCTTAGCACTTCCTTGTTGATTATACAAAACTGGTATGGTCACAGAAACGCGCTTGGTTCAATTTTAAGATTGGAATTAAAATTTGAAGGAAAATCAACAATTAGAATTTGTTGATCTTCTTCCAATACTATGAACCAAAAAAGATCCTATAGGTGAGTGTTTTGCACAATCAATCAGGGAAAGTCCAAGGTAGAGATAGCAGTCAATCCAAATTTGCAATCAGAATGCCAATCAAACAGACATAACAAGAGTAGGAAATTGAACAACACAAGAGCCCAAAAATGCGCATAAAATGGCAAAAATAAAGAGGAAAATTGCGCAAAATTAAATGACAAGAAATTAAAGGGGGAAACTGAAATTAAAAGGATGGGGAGGACAGAAATGTAAATGGCAGAAAGTAGAAGGGGATGGAAGAAAGTGAAAGGATGGGGAGAGCAGAAATGTAAAGGGGGAAGCGAAAATTAAAAGGATGGGGAGGACTGAAAGTAAATGACTGAAAGTAAAGGGGGGAAGCGGAAATTAAAAGGATGGGGAGATTAGAAATGTAAATGGCAGAATGTAAAGGGGAGAGCAGAAATTAAAAGGATGGGAAGAAGCGGAAATTAAATGGCGGAAAATTAAAGGCGGAAAGTAAAGAGATGAATATGGGGGATGAACAATTAATGGTGAAGGGGAGAAATGTAGGTGAACGATCTTTGGAAAAATGAAGACAACAATGCCTCCTCTTACCACACTTCACCACAAACAAGCAGTTATATCAAGCAATTTGCAAGAATTACTCAAGAACAAGTATGAGCAATTAAAGAGGCATTTAAACAAACACCTAGGGGGTGGGAATTAGCGGCCCAAAACAGCCCCCAAACTAGCAAGAAATCAAGCAATTCAATCAAGACAGACAAATGCTGATAGCAGCAGAAAGGCACCTCGGGCCCGGGAAACAGTCCAAGTCCAAATTACAATTGAAAAGAGGGATGAAATTACACTAAAATGATGAAAATTCTGCACTAAATAGGTGCAGTATGCAGCGCCCAAAACAGCCAAGAACAACCCCAAATTTGCTCAAATTCAACAAGCTCTGATGACCAATTGATAGCCGGATGGGTGTAGGATCTAGAATTGAGCAAAACCAACCGATTAGAATCAAATATAGTGAATAAATTGCGAAAATAAGGTGCAGGGAAACAGATTATTTTGCGCAAGAAAGTGATAGAAAATGAGAGAAAATGAAAGAAAAAGTGGAGAGGAAGAAATGGGAAGGACGCCACTGAAGCAAGAATCCACTTGCAGCAGATAAGTCCAATGCCAGACGCCACTAATTCAGGAGAATTAGATAAGTCTCAATATGGTATGAGCAACAACCACCAAGCCTCACTCAACTCACAAAGGGAGGAGAAAATTTGGCATAATGCCTTTACTTCAAAATTCAATGTGTCAATTAAAGAGGAGAAGACTCCTTTATATAGGAGTTGAAGGGGGGAGGGGGGCGGCCACTACATGGAATAAAGGGGAAAAAATAAAAGATGGGTGCAAACTCATCCTAAGTGGGATTTGAACCCAAGCCTCTAAAGGTTTATGGCTAAGCTAAGCCTTAAGCCAATAAACCTCCCAATTAGCGCCCCTTTTTACATAGGAAATAAAAGATGAGTAAATTTCCTATCCTAGGTGGGATTAGAACCCATGACTTTCTAAACCTCATAGAAAGGCAACCTACTAACCAATAAAACCATACATGTAGCGCCCCTAATTAAGGAAAAATGACAATCATGTCCTAATTACAACACAAATCATAATTACATCATAAATCCTAATTATATTGATTCCTAATTAAGTTGAGTCTTGCATGTTGACTTTAACTCCTTGGTCAATGATCAAGGTTTGATCAAGGGTTGACTCTCATGAAGGAAGACTCATGCTTGGTTCAGCCCCAAGCACTTCAAGCAGCTCCAAGTTGATCCTAGCCATCAGCTGTCAGTTTAGAAGTCTACTGACAGGTTGTCATCAGTGACAGTCTCTTCATAGTAGTCACTATAGGAATATAGGGCGAATTGATAGTGTTAACGAACGGAAAAGTAGAGCAATCAAGCCGGGGTAATTTGTCGCTTGGGAGAACCCGCATGAATTATTTCTGAGTATTTTATCACTGTGGAGACTACGGTAAAATAATATAGTTTGGCTAGGGTATCATAATTATATATTCATAAATATTATTGGGGTTCACATACGAAAGGGGTGCGATAATACGAAGTTCAATCCTAGTCCAAGTAACTGTCTATGTCTCTCTCATTTAAGTTCAATTTTATTTACTTGCATAATTCTCAACAAACAACCATACGCTATTACTTGATAGTTGTGACCACTAATCTTTATAAGTTGAACCGTTCCCTGTGGATACGATACTCTTTACTTACTATTATACTGTTGGAATTTTGGTATGCTTGCCAGAATCTCATCAAGTATTTTTGGCGCCGTTACCGGGGAACGGTGTATCAATTTGTAAAGACTTTGGAGGTCTATACTATTAAGTTGTATATAATTTATCTTAGGATTTTTTTTTATTTTTTATTTTTTGAATTTTTAGGAAATTTTTTGTTTTAATTTTTAAATTTTAAATTTTTAGATTTTAATTTTTAATTTTTTTTAACTTTTAAAATTCTCTTCCACACTTACCTTTTTCAAGTTTTCTTGTTTATGCTTTTGAGAGGCTAGGTGTCCCCAAATCATCTACAATTTGACCCAGAAATAAAAAGGACATCAAGGAGGAACAGAAGTAGAAACAAGAGAAGGAGAAGCGAGGAAGAACCCAAAAATAAGGAGACAAACTCAACACTCTCTGTTCAACCACCCCGAGTGAAGTAAATGTTCAATGGCTTCTGAATGGCAAAATCCTCCAAGAAGAACCCCTGGAGATTATGTTAGGCAGCAAGAACCATATTATTTCTCCCACACACCGATTCAAGGTAACTTCTCTAATTACAACAATTATTCTAACAATTTTTCACAGGATTGGGGAAGTTACCAGAATCAAAATTTTGGGTGGCAACAAGATGTTGTTTCGTCCCATGTGCAAACTTCTGCAGATGAAATCAGGGCAGATTATAAGATTATAAGGCAACAAATAGAAGCACTGAACAAGCAATTAGCTAACCTTCCTCAGCACTTGCAGGCAAGGCAATCCTATCCTAGCCAGTCCCCACATTTAATTTGTGATTATTGTGGAGGTGACCATCCCAATGGTTACTGCTCTTATCCATGCACTCAAGAAGAGCAAGTAAATTACATGGGCAATCAAAGAAGACCAGGCAACTTCTCCAACAGAAACAACTTTGCAAACAATTCACAAGGATGGAGAAATAGCCAGAATCAAAACTTTGGGTGGCACCAAGATGATGTTTCATTCCCCATGCAACCTTCTTTCCAACAACAGCAAAGTTACTCTTCAGGTCAACAAAGGGACTCAAAATTCTATGAGTGTCTTGAAGAACTCGATCAAGATAATATACGATTTCAGAAGGAAAGAGAAGAAGCAAGAAGAAATATTGACGCTTTACTGAAGCAGATAGCAGAAACAAGAGTCAACCAACAGTCAGAATAGATCTCAACAAATGCACTACCCAACCCTGAAGAGCAGTGTGACGACATTGTTCAACGGATAAGGGAGGGAACCAATGACAATCTGACTGATGAAGAAGGGGAAGCTGAAGAGGAGGAACTTGAAGAAGCAAAAAAAAAAAGATGAAAAAGAGGAAGCTGCAGAAGAGAAAGAAGAAGAGGAAGAAGGTGAAGTAGAAGAAGAAGAAGACAAAGAAGAGGAACCTAAAGAAGAGGAAACTGAAGAGACACAAGAAAGAGAAGCTGAAGAAAGGAAATCAGAAGAAGGTGAAGAAGAGAAGGAAGAAGAAGAAGGTGAAGCAGAAGTAGAAGAAGAAAAAGGAGAGGATGAAACAGAAAAGACTGTGCTTAAAGAAGAGATTGACTATGAAGGGGAGGAAGAGAAGATAACATATGAGAGTGTTGTAGGAACACAGGGAAACACTAGAAGGGGGGTTGAATAGTGTTTCTGAATATTTTTGAAAGCTTTTCGCAAACAGGTGTTAAAAACACGATTTCAGATAGGCTCTTAAAGGACTGTCTGAAGTTTTCAGACGGTATAAAAATACTAATTTAAAACAATGTTTTATGCCTTTATAATATATCAGATTAATTACTCTAACCCCTTGATTAGTTATAAAAAAGAATTGACAAGAGATAAAGGTAAGAAAACTTAGCCAAAAAATTTATCCTGGTTCACTCACTACCACTGTGAGCTACGTCCAGTCCCAATGGCAAACAACCATTGGATTTCCACTATATGAATATTCAGATTACAAGCTTGAATGTGAGTACAGTCTCTCCAGACACAATGAGTACAGTCTCTCCAGACACAACGAGTACAGTCTCTCCAGACACAATGAGTACAGTCTCTCCAGACACCACGAGTACAGTCTCTCCAGACTCAACGAGTACAGTCTCTCCAGACACAACGAGTACAGTCTCTCCAGACACAAGCAAGTATTCTTTTCTGTCAAGCCTCTTCAGGCTCTACCACAAGTATTCTTTTCTGTCAAGCCTCTTCAGGCTCTACCACAAGTATTCTTTTCTGTCAAGCCTCTTCAGGCTCTACCACAAGTATTCTTTTCTGTCAAGCCTCTTCAGGCTCTACCACAAGTATTCTTTTCTGTCAAGCCTCTTCAGGCTCTACCAAGGTTTACAAAGAAGGGGGTTTAAGCTTTTAAACTATCAAGTTTGAAGCTCAAACCAATACAATGTACAATAAAAACTGAGGTATGCTCAAGATATACAAATGTGTACAAAGAATTCTATCAGAGAGTTTTTGCGGAGTAAAAACTTGCAGCGTGATGTTTCTCTTGGCTTTCTTGTATATTGATTTTTCTTTTTTTTTTTTCACTTCATCATGTTTGATGGTCTTCATAGAGAGGTATTTATACCCAAACTTTAATCCGTTGAAATACCACCGTTTAGAGATAGCATTAAATGCTATTTAATCCGTTGTGAGACACGCTTCTGAGAGCTCTGATATTTCTGACAGGATACAAGGTTTCTCTTGCATTAAAGCTGCTACAAATGTTGTTGCAGAGGCTGCGTTTGCAGAGATTTCCTCAGTGGTGTATGAAATTCAAAATCACCAGGAAAGGTCTCTGTGTTCCTTGCCATAAACATGTTTGAAAAGGTACGTGCAACAGAGGTTCAGAAAAGTCTTCACAAACTTCAGCAGAGGGTGCCACGTCATAAGTGAGACTTCAGACAGCACTGATACTTCAGACGAGTTGAGCTACTTCAGACAGCTTCAACTCTTCAGACGAGTTCTGCTTCTTCAGTCAGCTTCAACACTTAGTCTTTTTATGTAGGCTCATAGTGACTCTTGCTGAAATCACAGATAAATCTTTAAAACATATATGTATCTATGATAAATATTTTAACTCAAATTTGTTAAGCATTAAAACTTGGGAATTGAGTTGTCTTAAACATCATATTTTCTCTTATGATATTTTTTAGACGCAACATTCTCCCCCTTTTTAATGATGACAAATTTGTTTAAAACACATAAATCTGAAAGGAGTTTTAAAGATAAAAGGATAGATAGCTCCCCTCAGATGGTGATCTCTTAAACTGCTCCCCCTGAGTCCTGTAATCACTTCAGATTCAGATTTTGTTAGATTTTAATACTCCCCCTTTTGTCATCAATCAAAAGGGAATATCATAGTAAAACAGTAACAGAGCAATAAGTTCACACAAAACATATAGCATAATGTTAACAATGATCAAAATGATGAGATAAGGCACTGATTGTATATATGGGAATGTTCAGATAAAGAAACAAACAATCAGACACTTGTCATAAGCATGAGAATAAACAAAAGACAATGGCTAAAATGAACAATCTAATCTTTGTTCTTCAGCAAGGCCTCAGTGAGAAAGGAAATCAAGTCGTCCTTGGCCTTGTTTATTGCAGCTTCCACTGAGGTTTTCAAGTCTTGCTGACCAGATCTGATAAGCTGCTGTTCTTGAAGAATCTGTTCTTGTTGAGCAATCAGATGCTTAGTCTTCTGTTCTTGATCAGCACACTTCTTTTCAAGTTTCTGCACTTTGGACTTCAACTTCAGATTTTCCTTAGCCAAGTCTTGCTCAGATTCATAGAAGATGAGCTGGATGTAGGGGCAAACAAATCTAAGCAGTCCAAATCCTGGCTGTAGGTTGTAGTCAGATGGGCTGAACACAGGGCAAAAGAAGGTGCCAATAGGATTTAGTAGAACCCAATCTTTATGGAAAGAGTCAGCAGGTGGGGGAAAATGATCTCTCATATAGTGATAGTCGACAGTGGTTGACTTTCCAAGTCCAACTCCAGAATCAGCATCAGGACCAGTTGATCCAGAAGAAGATCCAACATCTTCTCTGATTTTCAAGTAAGAGGTCCATAGCCAATCTTGAAGTAGATGATCCAGGCCTCCTCCTAGATTTGTGATGAATTCTGGTAAAGAGTTCCACTCTGATGGACTCATCACTTCAGGCACAGGTGAGTTTTTCTTTGAATAACTTTTAGCTTCTTTGAATCTCTCTTCTAGTAAGGGATATCTAGGAACTATTCTATCAGGTTTCACCAAGATTTTGGTGGTTGGCCTGATTGAACAAGTTCTAGGGGGCCTGTAGCCTCTCATCCCAACTCCCTTGAGCAGATCCCTCTGAAACAGCTCAGACTCAGTGTTCAGCTTCCTCACAAAGCTCCATTCATCATTAGACAGCCGCAGGGAATCATCTGAGAATGGATTGATGGGAGCCCAAATATGTGCAAGAGGGACACCCTTCCTGATTTTGTCTAATCCACCTGAAGAAGCACTGTATTGATTCCTTACTTCAGTATCAGTTTTCCTGATTAAGCCAGGATGTAAGGATACAGCAGGTGCTGATCTGAAATACTGTAGCTCTTCAGACAGGGTGCTAAACTTGGGCAGTGAGCAGGGATCAGCAAGCACTTGCTCTGCTTCAACAGAGAGCTCTTCTTCCAGAGAAGGTGTAGGAGGTGGAGGTGATGAAGGTAAGAGTGGTATTAGAGCAAGGTCATGGATTTGTGGGGAAGATAATGTGGGCTCAGAGAGGTGATTCTCTGAAGGTTGTGGTGAGGTAGGTTCAGAGGATTTGGAAGGTTCAGAGGGTTGGTTTTCTGTTTGTGGAGATGGGGATGGTTGTGATAGAGGTGAAGATGGTTGGTTTATAGGTGATAGGGGTTTTGGTGAAGGTTGTGGTGAAGGTTGTGGTGAAGGTTGATGAGGTGTTTGTTTTTCTGGTGAGGAGGGTGGTGAAGGAGTTACATTATCAAATCTCACCTTAATTCTCTTGTAGGGAGGCTTGGTTACCTCAGATTCTTTTGCCTTTGCTGCTTCCTTCTCCCTTTGTGCTTGTCTTTCTTCCATTTTCCTTTTAAAGTATTGTTGAGCTTTAACAAAGTTTTGATACTTCTCAGCTTCATCTTCTGCTGTCAGCTGAGAGGCAATACTTCTAGTCACCCTAGGTTCAGGTGCAGTCTGAAGTAGCTTGCCTTTGGTTCTCTTTCTCTAAGGTGCACTTGACCTCCTCCTCTTCTTTACTCCCGCAGCTATGGTTGGTTGCCTATCATCTTCAGCATAGGCCAATTGTGAAGCAATAGCAATAGCTCTATCAGTCTTCTCTTGTTCTGCTTTCTTCTCCAGCTCCTCTTGCTCCAAGGCAGTAGCCAATGCTGCCACCTGAATGAGTTCAGGATCAGATGGACATGCAACCAATGGCTCAGCTACAACTACATCAGTTTCATCTGCCTCTTGAGCCTGTCCTTCCATTTCAGAAGTAGGCTGTGGAGTCTGTACAGATTCAGACACCTGACTCTGCACAGATGCAGATGCTACCTTAGCAGCACTCCTTACAGGTAGCTTCTTCAATTTTGCTTGAGGAGAGGGTTTTGATGGCTTGAACTCATGCCTCCTTATGTCTCCTCTGAGTTCATTCTCAAGAACCTCCATTGTTGTCTGCCTTCTTGCAGCTTTCTCAAGAAGAAGGCTCTCCTTCATGGATGGAGAGGGAGGTCTTGGAGTCAGCTTCACTCCCATGCTCTTGAGGTTTGATTCACCAAACATAGGTTGTGAAAGGCGATCAAAAAGCCTTTCAATGGGAACTTTGAAGTGCAGCAAGATTTTGGTGATGATGGTATTGTGAGGGAAGCTCCCAGCAGAGTCTCTGAGACGCTTCTGCATGTGGTACATTATGATGTTGGGGAGGTTCACCTTCTTCTTCTGCAGTAGGTGAATTAGACAAAATCTTTCCAACTCAGAAACATGGTTTCTGCTTCCATTTTTAGGGATTATAGAGCACCCTAAGATGGCATGCAAAACCCTAGCCTTGTCTGACATATGCTTTGCATCCAAGCTTACTGGTTCAGAGGTGCCATACAGAAACTCTGTGAACTGCTTCTGTCCTCCATTTCTAGCTTCCCAACCAGGAGTGAATACAGCTCCTTCAGTTCTAACCTCACAGATGTGAGCAATGATATCTTCATCAACGAAGACAGGAACACCACGTACTGAGGCCTTGATGCTAGTGTAGATACCCTGAGGATTGGGTATTCCTCTGGCAGTAGCCCAGAAATCCAGCACACTTTGCTCATGCCACTGTGTCAAGTTGTGATTGAAATACGGAGTCCACCCAGCTGCATCGAACTCAGCAAACAAGTCCATTCCCAGAGATTGAAGATCCTCCAGAACTACACCCTTGGTCTTCACGATGTTGCTTCCAGAAGATTTCTTGGGGGCCATTGGAGAGTTTTCTGAAGAACTTGAGAGAGAAAAAGGATTGGTTGTAGAAGAAGGATCTCAAGAGATGTCTACTGAATAGTGAGTGGTGAAGTTCTGTGACCCACTAGCTTCCGTATTTATAGACCCATAAAGCAATGATGGCATGTACTGGGTGCGCAGACATAGGAGATCGTGCGAAGTGGAAGAGACAAAATAAATGGAATTAAACCGTCTCATAAAGCCACGTCATTTGTTTACTTCAGACAAGTGACAGATTTCAGAAACCCATATGAATTTCAGACACCCCAAAATTTCAGACAAGTTACTTGTTTCAGACAGGCTGAAATTTCAGATACATCATTTTTGACAGATCAGATCACACACATTCAAAATGCATGTATGTTCAGAATATTTCTAATGAACTTAAATCTATCTTCAGTCAGAGGTTTTGTGAATATATCAGCCCATTGATGCTCTGTATCAATAAACTGAATATCAAAAATACCTTTCTGAACATAGTCTCTAATGAAATGATGTTTTATTTCTATATGTTTAGCCCTAGAATGTTGAATGGGATTTTTAGACAAATTAATAGCACTTGTATTATCACACAAAACAGGTATAGCAGATATAGTAATGTTAAAATCTTCTAACTGATACTTCACCCATAACAGTTGTGAGCAACAAGTGGCTGCTGAGATATATTCTGCTTATGCTGTTGATAAGGCAATTGTGCTTTGCCTTTTGCTTGACCAGCTGATCATATTTTCTCCAAAGAAATGACATCCACCACTAGTGCTTTTTCTTTCAATTCTTTAAGATATCTGAAAATTCTTTTTACAGCTTTGTAGTGAGTACTCCTTGGATCAGATTGAAATCTGGCCACAGGGGCAAAGGTTTCAGTGATATCAATACCTTCTTGCTGGTTGTATCCTTGAGCAACTAATCTTGCCTTGTTTCTGACTACCTTGCCTTCTTCAGACAGCTTGTTTCTGAACACCCATTTGGTTCCAATAATAGTTTTCCCATGGGGTTTAGGAACAAGGGTCCAGACATCACTCCTAGCAAACTGATTCAGCTCTTCTTGCATGGCTAGGATCCACCCTTCATCATGCAGAGCTTCATCAATGTTCTTTGGCTCTATTTCAGATAAGAGAGCAAGAGAATTCAGAATCTTGAATTTTGATCTTGTCTTAACTCCTTCTGAAGTACTGCCAATGATTTGCTCCTTAGGATGATGTGATTTGTATTTCCAATCAGGTTTCTGAGGAAGTATCACATCTGTTTGTTCTGTTTGAGACTCAACATTTGTCTGAAGAGGTTTGGTAACAGTAGGTACTTCAGACAGCTGCTCATCCTTCGAGCTGCTGTGGTCATTCAGCTCCATTCCTGCAAAGTCATCCTCTAGATCTGATAGTTCCCTATCAGTCTCTTTGTTATCATTGAATTTAACATGAATAGTTTCTTCAACAGTTAAAGTTCTAGAGTTATACACTCTATAGGCTTTAGATGTTTCAGAATATCCAATGAAAAATCCTTTATCAGACTTTGCATCAAATTTTCCAAGATCATCCTTGGTGTTGAGTATAAAACATTCACATCCAAAGGTGTGGAAGTATGATATGTTGGGTTTTCTTCCTTTCCACAGTTCATAGGCAGTCTTTTTCAGAATTGGTCTTACCAATATTCTGTTTTGAAGGTAACATGCTGTGCTAACAGCTTCTGCCCAGAAGGATCTTGGTAAGCTGCATGAGTTGAGCATGGTCCTTGCCATCTCTTGCAAACTTCTGTTCTTTCTCTCAACAACCCCATTCTGTTGAGGTGTTCTAGCCACAGAGAAATTGTGTGAGATCCCATTCTTATCACAGAACATTTGAAAGTTTGCATTCTCAAACTCTCCACCATGATCACTTCTGATAACATAAATAAAAAATCCTTTCTCATTCTGTACCTTCTTGCAGAATACTGTGAAATTCCTAAAAGTCTCATCCTTGCTTCTTAGGAATAACACCCAAGTAAATCTAGAATAGTCATCAACAATGACCATGCCATATTTCTTACCACTAAGACTTTCTGTTCTAATAGGACCAAACAAGTCAATATGTAAAAGTTCTAGTGGTCTGCTAGTTGAAACAACATCTTTACTCTTGAAAGAGTTTCTTGTTTGTTTCCCTTTCAGACAACTTTCACATAAAATATCAGATTTATATGAAAGCTTGGGCAATCCTTTAACAAGATTGTGTTTTGCTAATCTTGAGATTAATCTCAGGCTGGCATGCCCAAGTCTTTGATGCCAAATCTGTTTTTCATCTTCAACAGAAATGAAACACTTTACATTTTGACTCGCTAGATCCTCTAGATCAATTTTGTACACATTGTTGTGTCTCTTAGCAGTAAAGAGGATTTGCTTAGAGGAGTCTTTGACTATGCATCCTTCCTTAGTAAAAGCTACCACATAACCACTGTCACATAATTGACTTATGCTCAGTAAGTTATGTTGTAGTCCCTCCACTAGAAGTACATTTTTAATAAGGGATGAAGAAGATATACCTACAGTCCCTATTCCAATGATCTTCCCTTGCTGATTTCCACCAAAGGTGACCATTCCATCAGCTCTAGGTCTAAGGTTTTGGAACAAAGACCTTTCTCCTGTCATGTGTCGCGAGCACCCACTGTCCAGGTACCATTTGTGGGGTCTCCTTTGTCCTGTTAAACACATCTGCAACAGGAATAATTAAGTTTTTAGGTACCCATATTCTTTTGGGTCCTTTCTTGTTAGCTTTGGGCCTTGTCTTTCTCCTGTGTTTGCACTGAGCCATATTGTGTCCAGGCTTACCACAGTGAGAACACCCAGTAACCTTCTTTTTAGAAAAATTTAAGACAGTAGGGGGTTCAGACAAGTTATGATCACAAAAGCCTAGTCCAGTCTTGTCAAGGGAATGCCTTTGATTTCCAAGCATTATATCCAGATTTTTAGTTCCTTTGACAAATTTGGCCAGATCTTTTGTCAGTTCCACAACCTGCTTCTGAAGTTTGTTATTTTCTTCAGACACAGCATGTGAACTACAGTTTTTAGTCTCAAGGACCTTTTCTTTGAGCGTAATATGTTCTATCTCAAGTGCCTCATATTTGTTACACATTTCTGTGTGGGCTTTGGATAGATTCTTATACTCTTGGAAAAGTTCTTGAGAACTTTCCACCAGATCATCATACATTTCTTGTAGAGTAAGATGAAATACCTCAGCTTCAGAGCTGTCTGAGGATGGTAGACTAGCCATGAGACACAGATTTGCCTTTTCTGAAGTATCTTCTTCTTCTTCTGAGGTTGATTCATCAAGATCTTCCCATGTTGCCATGAGACTTTTCTTCCTTTTGGAAAACTTCTTCTTGAAGTTGTTCTTCTTCAGTCTTGGACAATCAGCCATAATGTGTCCTGGTTGCTTACATTCAAAGCAAGAAATTTTATTTGGGTTAGACTCTTTACCTGTCTTACCTGATTTGGATGATGACGGTTGGTTCTTTCTGAACTTTCCTCTGCTCTGCAACATTCTCTTGATCTTTCTTCTTAAAAGAGCAAGATCATCTTCATCTTTTGAGCTGTCTTCAGAATCTTCATCTGCTTCTGAACTGTCCTCAGCCTGCATAGCCTTCATGCTGCCATGCCTAGACTGTTTGACTTTGGAGTTTAGAGCTAGAGACTTCTTCTTGTTGTCATCTTCTCCAAGCTCAAGTTCATGGACTTTGAGGGATCCCAACAGTTCTTCCATTCTTAGAGAGTTCAAATCTCTTGCCTCTTGAATGGCAGTGACTTTGGGTCTCCAGGACTTAGGTAGTCTCCTTAGAATCTTCCTGTTGTTGTCTCCAGATTCATAGGTTCTTCCTAAAGATCTGAGTCCATTGGTTATGGTCTGAAACCTCCCAAACATTTGGTCAATAGTTTCAGTTTCTTCCATCTTAAACATCTCATACTGATGTATAAGCATGCTGATTTTGGATTGCTTGACAGTTTCAGTCCCTTCATGGGCTGCTGCAAGAGTATCCCAAATCTCCTTGGCAGAAGTGCATCCATGGACCTTCTCATATTCTGATTTATTCAAGGAACATATCAGATAGAGTTTGGCTTTAGCATTCATCTGGACTCTAGTCTTCTGCTCCAGGGTCCATTCAGTCTTAGGTATAGGCAACCCATTTTGCATAGGCACATAATCTCCATCAGTGACCACTTCCCAAACATCAATGTTGTTGCTCTCAATGAACAACTTCATACGATCTCTCCAATAGTGGTAATCCACTCCATTGAATGCTGGGGGTCTTGTGATAGAGGCTCCTTCTGTGATGTATTGCCTGTTGCTGTTAGAAGCTTCCATTTGGATCTTTCAGTCCTCAGTCACTTGTTAGGTGCTTCAACCTTGAGTAGAGCTCTGGTACCAACTGTAGGAACACAGGGAAACACTAGAAGGGGGGTTGAATAGTGTTTCTGAATATTTTTGAAAGCTTTTCGCAAACAGGTGTTAAAAACACGATTTCAGATAGGCTCTTAAAGGACTGTCTGAAGTTTTCAGAAGGTATAAAAATACTGATTTAAAACAATGTTTTATGCCTTTATAATATATCAGATTAATTACTCTAACCCCTTGATTAGTTATAAAAAAGAATTGACAAGAGATACGGGTAAGAAAACTTAGCCAAGAAATTTATCCTGGTTCACTCACTACCACTGTGAGCTACGTCCAGTCCCAATGGCAAACAACCACTGGATTTCCACTATATGAATATTCAGATTACAAGCTTGAATGTGAGTACAGTCTCTCCAGACACAATGAGTACAGTCTCTCCAGACACAACGAGTACAGTCTCTCCAGACACAATGAGTACAGTCTCTCCAGACACCACGAGTACAGTCTCTCCAGACTCAACGAGTACAGTCTCTCCAGACACCACGAGTACAGTCTCTCCAGACACAACGAGTACAGTCTCTCCAGACACAAGCAAGTATTCTTTTCTGTCAAGCCTCTTCAGGCTCTACCACAAGTATTCTTTTCTGTCAAGCCTCTTCAGGCTCTACCACAAGTATTCTTTTCTGTTAAGCCTCTTCAGGCTCTACCACAAGTATTCTTTTCTGTCAAGCCTCTTCAGGCTCTACCAAGGTTTACAAAGAAGGGGGTTTAAGCTTTTAAACTATCAAGTTTGAAGCTCAAACCAATACAATGTACAATAAAATCTGAGGTATGCCCAGGATATACAAATTTGTACAAAGAATTCTATCAGAAAGTTTTTGCGGAGTAAAAACTTGCAGCGTGATGTTTCTCTTGGCTTTCTTGTATATTGATTTTTCTTTTTTTTTTTCACTTCATGATGTTTGATGGTCTTCATAGAGAGGTATTTATACCCAAACTTTAATCCGTTGAAATACCACCGTTTAGAGATAGTATTAAATGCTATTTAATCCGTTGTGAGACACGCTTCTGAGAGCTCTGATATTTCTGACAGGATACAAGGTTTCTCTTGCATTAAGGCTGCTACAAATGTTGTTGCAGAGGCTGCGTTTGCAGAGATTTCCTCAGTGGTGTATGAAATTCAAAATCACCAGGAAAGGTCTCTGTGTTCCTTGCCATAAACATGTTTGAAAAGGTACGTGCAGCAGAGGTTCAGAAAAGTCTTCACAAACTTCAGCAGAGGGTGCCACGTCATAAGTGAGACTTCAGACAGCACTGATACTTCAGACGAGTTGAGCTACTTCAGACAGCTTCAACTCTTCAGACGAGTTCTGCTTCTTCAGTCAGCTTCAACACTTAGTCTTTTTATGTAGGCTCATAGTGACTCTTGCTGAAATCACAGATAAATCTTTAAAACATATATGTATCTATGATAAATATTTTAACTCAAATTTGTTAAGCATTAAAACTTGGGAATTGAGTTGTCTTAAACATCATATTTTCTCTTATGATATTTTTGAGACGCAACAAGTGTACATGATGAAAAAGATCAAGAAAATGAGAAAAAGAGTGAACAGGGAGATAATGAGTCAAAGCCCGAGAAAGGAAGGGAAGTTGTACCAAGACCAAAGACCTTGCCTTATCCAACCAGCCCTCCAAAGGAAGATCAAGAAAGGCATGGTGCAAGTGTTAAACCTTCCAGACCTCACAAAAGAAAGGCCTGCAAATACACTGACCTGACCAGAGCAAAGAGAGAAAGAATCAGGCCAAGAAAATCAAATTCAAAGCCTAGAGCCAAATTGAAGACAAAGTGGCCAGGTGTGTTTCATATAAAAAATCCTTGTGAAGAAAAAGAATTCAAAGCAGACAACCATGAATCCTTCAAGCCTCAACAGAAGAAGACCCATGCATATCTGAGCAAGACTCCAAAGAAAAAGAAAGTCAAACCAAAGGAGTCGGCAACATGGTCTAACTCCAGATTCAAGACCAAATGGTTAGATACAATTCTCATTCACAACTGGTCCGAGGCAAGAATATGGGTAGGATCACTGCCAAAAGGAGTCAAGGGTATAACACAGAGGCTGGCTAAAGGATTTCAGTATCACCCACCTTTAAAGAACAGGCGTCAAGCTATATGACGTTAAACGAGCACTTCCTGGGAGGCAACCCAGAGATTTTTAAGTTTTTAATTATTTTCAGTTTTGTTTTCTTTGTTTTTTGTTTGATAATTAGGATTTTTCTTTCTTTAGGATTTAGGAAATTTTAAAAATTGATTGGAATAAGTTTTTGGAAAATAAAATTTTTAAACAATAGGAAGTAGCATAAAACTTGACTAAAAATTGCAAAATTTCATTCTGTTTTCTGCGCTTCACCTGCACTAAGCGCAGGTAAAGCGCAGAAGTACAATTTTAGTCACTGTTTTCTGCGCTTCACTTGTGCTAAGCGCAGGTGAAGCGCAACAGTACGGAGTTTCGAAACTGAAACCTGCGCTCCATTCCCACTGAGCGCAGGTAGAGCGCAGGTACGCGCTGATGCTTAAATTGAACTAAAAACAGGGGGGAATCATTCATTCTCCCTCCCCTGTTTTGCCCTTTACCGTCTCTCTACTTCCTAAACCTTTCTTTTCACTTTTTCCACTTACAAATCTCCTTCATTTTTGAATCTTCCAAAGTAGTTTTCACCAATTGAAATTTTTGTTTTCCTCTGTTTTTATGGTTTAAACTCTAGGATAGCAACCTTAGAATGTGAATGTGCATATTGTTGGTAATTGCTATCTTGGATGTGATTATGGATGTGCGGAATTTGAAGAACAAGTTTTCTATTGAAATGTTCTTTGCTTTGTGAGTTATTGAAGCTTGAAAGTGTTATGCTCTATTTCTTGCAAAATTTTGAACTTGCACTTTCCATGGATTAATTGAGTGCTTGCAAAACAAATGAGTATATTCTATTTTTAGGAAGCCATTACCAAATGCAACTGAAATTTTGTTGAGAAGAGATTGATTTCTTTTTGAAAGTATTCTGAATTTTGCATGCAAATTGGTTAATGATAGGCTTCCATGTTCTTCATAAATTAGTGTTTGCAATAAGGCATCATTGAAATGAATGTGTTTTTAGCAACTAACTGTTGTTATTTGACTTTTTAGATGACTAGGATCAAATACACTGCTGGCCTTTCTCGTGGCTCTAGCTCATGAAGAAAAGGTATAGGAAAGAGGGTCAGAGATGAACCCCATTATGATCCCATGAGATTCAAAAGTGCACAGGCTGCTGCAAAGTATTAAGCTTTCAGACCATATCCACAAAGGGATTTTCCACCTTTTGAAGCATCTGTAACAGACCCATACCCATGCATGCTGCTTGAAGAGTTCCGGATATTCTTGCAGTGGCCTGGGGACAGGCCTATTCATCAAGGGGGAGGTGGAGCAGCATGATGAGGACTTACAGGATACAGAGGATGAAGATTGATACTGGTGTTTTTCTTTCTTTTCATTTTTTAATTTTTTAGGATTATTTTTTTAGTTAATTAGGATTTTTGTTTTATTTTTCAAATTTTTTATTAGGATTTTAGGAAAAAGGGATTTAAGGAACTAATTTAAAAATCTCAAAGCTAGGCAGTCTAACTAACCAAATTAGGAAAGAAATAGGAATTTTGTGATTGAATCCATAATCAGCTAGGATTAGGATATTGTGCAGGAAAATATATTAGGATAGTTAATTAATTTCAATAAGTGATTTCATCAAGGAAAATTAGCCAAAAAGCCGGTGAGTTCTGAGACCAAACACTGATATGAGAGTTTCCACCGCTGCTTGTCAACTGTTATTGCTTGAGTTTTTAGATTTTACTCTGCACTTGGAAAATATGGAAGTGATAAAGGCAAAATTTTGTGGTTTAACTATTTGCTCAGTGCCAAAAAGCCAACCCATGAAAATTTTTTCCAATTTTTTTGGTAACCCATTTGACCTTTAATATTTCTTTTCTTATGCACCTTAGCCAAAATTAAATGTTTATATCCTGTCCCTACACACTTGGGATAGAGAGCAAAGGAGAAATTGGATAAAATGGGAAGATTGGTTGGTGACTTGAAAAGTGAATTGATTCACTTAAAGAATTACAAAGAGCAGGCACAAGAAAGCAAAAGAAGATCATTCCCCCAAAAATCATAAAGAAAAGTGAATAAAAGTAAATAAGTTGGGGGGAGTGAATCATCACACAAGAGAAGATGCCAGCTGAATAAATGCAAGTTAGGAATGCAATGGAGAATTGAGAGAAGGCTCAAAGAACAAAGAAAAATTCAAAATTGCTCTCTATTCTAGTGTTTCTTTGCATATCCAGAAAAACCATGAATTCTTGATAGCTCAGCCTCATTACAACCAAAGAAAGACCTTTTGATCCATGTTAACCATGTGCATGCCTAATGACCAGAAACGACTATCAATCTTAGTTGTTCAACTGCGGTGAGAAATTGAGGGAAACACTTACTCGTGAGCATGAGAGGATTCCCTGATTTTTTCTTCAATTATTATTTTGGTTGCTATTTCTGGAAAAGTTTGAATGTATTTTTATCTTGTTTTGGTTGAGTTTTGGAAATATCACTTGATTATGACTTTGAATCTAACATTTGGAAAGTGACAACTGCCTAGCAAGAGGTGATAAATTTATTTCCTTAATCTTTTTGAGAATCATGACAGGGGATTGAGTCTATTTTGATTGCAAAAGGTTTTCTTGCTTGAGGACAAGCAAGAAGTTAAGTTGGGGGGTATTTGATAAGTGCAAATTATATGATATATTCTTATATTTTTACTGCACTTATCAAGGGTAAAATAGTAATTTATGCGCCAAAATAATCCCTTTTTATTAATAATTGTAATAATTGTGTTATTTAATTTGAATTTGAATTTGATGCTATTTGAATATAAATTTGTTAATTTTGCAGATTTATGAGAGAGATTTGAACGAGGAAAGAAGATAGCATTATTTGAGGATAAGATCTGCAGATTTGAAGTTTGAATGAGAGCAAATAAAGATAAGATCAACAACCATTTAAACAAGAATTCTGCGGTTAACTTCCTCAATTTAAATTCAAAAACAAGATAAACACAGAAACAATTCAAAAAGAGGGAAACAAGGGAAGTCAAGCAGATAAGGATAAGATCAGGAAGAAATCAAGCTGTTAAAAGAGAAAACGAAATAATCTGTTACGCGCTCCACGCTCCATCTGCGCTGAGC
This sequence comes from Sesbania bispinosa, assembly GCA_026901365.1. Classification (NCBI taxonomy): domain Eukaryota; kingdom Viridiplantae; phylum Streptophyta; class Magnoliopsida; order Fabales; family Fabaceae; genus Sesbania; species Sesbania bispinosa. Next base: position 864,488 of record QLOH01000019.1, read on the forward strand.
ACAGATTGGAGCGTATCATTCTGTAACCCGCGCTTCACTTGCGCTGAGCGCAGGTGAAGCACAGCTGCGCGGATTTGTTTTCAAAATAGATTCCTTCCAGATTTAAGATAGCTTTCCTTGGTCTATAAATAGGACCTTTTGTAGAGCAAAAAGGGAGATTTTGGGGGAGACCAGAGCTTTTGGAGAGACGGCAGAGCAGAAGCAAGGGCTGGAGAAAGTGACCGTTTCTCCGTTGGTTGGTAATGGCTACCATGTGTAGCTAAACTCTCCAATAGGATTGAATGTAGTTGATTCAATCCCCGATTGTATGTGAATTCTCTTTACTATTTATGAATCCCTATTCTATGATATCGATATTTTTATACTTTACTTAATGCGTAGCTTCCGCCTTTGTGCCGGAGTTATAGGTTAATTCTAGGATAGAATGTGATAGAGATTTCCAGATTAACAGCGAGTTTGGGGGAGCCTGGGCCAAAGGAAACTTGAACTCTGATTGGTAAAAGTACTCATAGTAGTTACTATAGGAATATAGTGAGAATCGATGATTGAAGAAGAAGTGTGACAGTCTCTTCATAGTAGTCACTATAGGAATATAGGGCGAATTGATAGTGTTAACAACGGAAAAGTAGAGCAATCAAGCCGGGGTAATTTGTCACTTGGGAGAACCCGCATGAATTATTTCTGAGTATTTTATCATTGTGGAGACTAGGGTAAAATAATATAGTTTGGCTAGGGTATCATAATTATATATTCATAAATAATATTGGGGTTCTGATAGCAGGATAGTTGTAGGATCTAGAATTGAGCAAAAACAACTGATTAGAATCAAGAAATAGCAATTATAATGCGAAAAATAGGTGCAGGGCAGCAACTATTTTGTGCATGAAAATGAGAGAAAATGAGAGAAAAAGTGGAGAGGAAGAAATGGTAGGGACGCCACTGAAGCAGGAATCCACCCACAACAGATAAGTCCAATGCCAGACGCCACTAATTCAGGAGAATTAGATAAGTCTCAGTATGGTTTGAGCAACAACCACCAAGCCTTACTCTCAACTCACCAAGAGGAGAAAAATGGGCATAATGCCTTTACTATTTCATAAGTGTTGTGAAATACAAGGGGGGGTGGCCTCCTATTTATAGGAAAAGGAGGTGGCTAGGTGGGAAGGAAAAATACAAGATGAGTGGAAACTATCCTAAGTGAGTCTTGAACCCATGACCTCCTAATTAAATGGTTAAGCTAACTCCTAACCATTAAACCCACTAAAAGTAGCGCCCATTACAAGAAGGAGAATTAGGAAAATTACAAACATGTCGTAATACAATTAAATCCTTCTTAAGTTCCTAATTATTTATTTAATCCTTCCTAATTAAGATGAAGTCTTCTTGTTGACTTGGGTCAATTGGTCAAAGGTCAAAGGTTGACCATGGGAGGGTTGACCAAAAACAAGGTTGACCAAAACTTGGTTCAGCTCCAAGCATCCCAAACAGGTCCAAGCTTTCCTCTAGCTCACCAGCTGTCAGCTCAGAGGTCCACTAACAGATGCCATCAGGTTCACATACGAAAGGGGTGCGATGATACGAAGTTCAATCCTAATCCAAGTAATTGTCTCTATCTCTCTCATTTAAGTTCAATTTTATTTACTTGCATAATTCTCAACAAACAACCATACGCTATTACTTGATAGTTGTAACCACTAATCTTTATAAGTTGAAACGTTCCATGTGGATACGATACTCTTTACTTACTATTATACTGCTGGAATTTTAGTACGCTTGCCAGAATCTCATCATGTGTCTCTTAGTAGGGTAGCGGTGGTAGGGTGTCCTTTGTAATGAGACGTGTGGAGTGTATCGCATCGGAACAGTGGGAAAAATGTGATTTATCACTCAGGGGCTTCATTCGAGGGAGACATGTGGATTGGGACGTTATCAGAACAGGATTCAGTGGAGATTATAAATCCATTAGAGGTTTGTATCTTTTTACTCAGTTTACTTGCATAATCTCCGATTTTAGTTATGCTATAGAGGATGATGGAGCCCAATTGTAGGATCTGTTTGTGGCTAGGTTACGGATTGTTTGTTAGGATTGAATTTTTCACTGTTCTATGCAATTAGCATAGTCGAGGTTGAAATGAAATGAGCCCACTGACTAATGTTTTTCATTTTAGGTTGTAACTGATTTCTTCTATTTCATTGTGTTAATATGAATTTTTTGTGGGTCCTATTCCCATTTTCTGTTCTTACAAATTACATAGAATTTATTTTTTTCTTTTTCTGCTTTGTTTGTATGGAACAGAGGCTATGAATGGTGGTATAGAGTTTAATATGGGTCTATTAATTGAAAGTATTTGTATGATGTGTGGGTAATGGCTCTTTTTTTCTGATGTCAAATATTTATCCAGTCTATAATGCTCCCAAAATAGTTGACTTTCACTGAGTTAAGCAAGTGTTACAGTCAGTGTGTATTTTCTTTGTTTCATGGTGCTTTTTGTTCTTTTGATGGATTAATTAACTTAGATAAACAAAACTGATTTTGAAATCAATAATGTAAGTATACCAGTTGTAATGGCTTCTAAGTTAAAAGTCAGAATGGAATTTTGTTAGACTGAATGTCCCCTTTGAAAGCTCAATTTTGTCTTTGCCCTCACATGGAAAGGTGATGCAGGGAATCTTCTATTCTTCTTCTTTTGTTCTGCTTTTTAGCCTGGCTAAGAGTTTACTTTGAGTTTATTTATTTGTTTATTTCATGTGCATTGTTCAAATGTCAATGGTTTTGACCTTATGCCTTATTGGAGGGGTCTTATCTATTATTGGTTTCAAGCATGTTGTATCCGTCAATGTATGAAATATCTTAATCCTTTATGTGTCACACATTTTTAATGTGTAAATTTTTTAGGGCTTTGGTGGATTTGAATTGGTTCTTTGTGTAATTTAAATTTTTTCCTATCTTTTAAAAGTAACCTTTCTTTAAAGTAAAGCAAAATTTAAAGAGATTGTTATCTGGCCTTAAAATCTTTTCCCTCAAATGAATAAAAGGGTGAGCAAGTATTACTGTCGTTTTCTTTGTTTAATGGACTAATTAACTTGGGTTGTGTGATGCTGGAACAAGCACGGGGGTGGCCTGACTTGCCACTTTGAGTTTCCGGATGGTATTACAGTCTGTGTTTATCAGTATGTGGGCATGTTACCAATGTCCTTGCCTCGGGCTATGACTCTCCCCAGGTAATACATAACACCAATCCAATTTCCTTTTTTGATCATAGTATTTGACTGTGGATGGATATTTGTACAGCCTATGTTAGTTAATTAATATATTTTATTTCACAATGTAGGTGTGTTGGGGTGAAATTTACAAATTTTACTAAGTTATTACAGGATTAGTATTTTCGAGTTCGAAGTATACAATTATGAATCGAAGTACATTATAACTTAGTGAAGTTTGAAGTTTCTGTCTTTTGAATTCAAATTCAAGGCATTATGTTATATATATTCAAAAGGGATGCAGATACTTGATTAAATGCCTAATTGAATATGAAATGTCTTTTGAATACGAAGAAAAGGAAAAGGAGTTCTATAGTTTATAAAATCGGAAGAGCAGAAAGATAAAGAAAAACAAGTCTTTTATTCATGTACAAACAGAATTCGAATTACATAACAGAGTTCGAATAAAAATACATAAACAATACAAAGGTATATGAAAATAAAAGCTATTCTAAATCTTCAGGGAACTAAACTCCTACCTCATTGGATCTTCAGGGAACTTGACTCTTCCTTCATGTTCTTCATTTGACCCTCCTCTTCCTTCTTCTTTCCCACAAGCTTTGATTGAACCAAGGCAAAAGCATTATGATAACCTGGTTGCGCAGCTCTTGGTGCATGGGGTGATATCAAAGAAATCCTGGGAAAGTAATAAAGAAGATTCATTCATTGTATAAATTAATCTTTAATTGGCTAGTACGTTCAACCTAAGAAAATCCTTAATAAGGATTGAAGAAGCTTATAGCTTTGGCTATTTCGTCAACCTTATCAAAGATGAAATCATGAAAGATCAGGTTGAACGCAATAGCCAAAGGAAGAAGAAACTTCTTCATTTTGAGCAAAGGAAGGAATGAAGAAGAACGTCAAAGTCAAGGGGTATTTATACTGATAGGATTGGACGGTGCCATTAATGTGCCTACAGAATGGTCCAATCCGTTTGAAGGTCAAACTCACGTGTGGTCGGTGGTCAAGTCCACCAACATATTGACCAATCAGAATTACAGCACGTGAAAACATAGGGAATTAATCAGTCAACATTTGGTTAAGTTTCCCAATATGATTCGAAATTAGATCAGAATCGAAAGACTTGTTCGAAGTTGAAAGAAGCCCAGTAACTTTGAAGAATTTACGAAGTCAGAAGTTTGAAAAGTCATTCGAAGACCAATCAAATTTCAAATGAAGCAGTTATTGGAAGTTATCACTCAGAGACAAGTGTCAAGATCTCAGGCTAGCAGTTATTTGGAAAGTAGAAGATCGTTTGCTGCTTTGAATACGTGTCACACTTAGAAATTTGACACCTCAATTAGGCTTGTAAATGTGTCAAAATATTGTAAGTTAGCCGTTAGGATTAGAAGTCTATAAACAGGCAGAATTCTAATGTAATAGTGGTTGGGATTTCATTTTATTGAAATTCTCTGAAAACACCCAACGTCTAACATCATAAACGACTCTAAGGGGTTACAAGGAGATTGTCCAGTATGTGTATCCATACAACTTTTCATTAATGCAATTTACAATTCGCAATTTTCTTCCTCTTTAGATTACTTTCCGCGTTTAATTTTCTGTAATTTTTTCTTTTCTTTTGTTTAAATTCTGCATTTAAATTCATGCACTTTACTTTCAGTTCTTACTATTTACTTTCATTTCTTTTAAATTTTCAAATCTTTGTTTTTATCTTTGTTTTCTCTTGAAATTCTGTTTCTTTCTGCAATTGACTTTTCGAATTCATTCCTTTGAAGGAATCAGTTATTCAAAATTCTGTCACTTTTTGAATGCAATTTCTAAGTAATCCTAATTCTAAAAAGAACCTTAGAGGTATTCAAATTCTATTCCCAGATTGTACTTTCAGAATCAAGAAAGTTTTTGGAAACTTAATTGAAAATTGTTTCACAACAAACAAATTTAGCACGCTCGGTGGGACCTAAGTGCTTAATTAGTTTCGGAAAGTGTATGATCTTGAAGTGGTAGAACCATTTCTAATTCAATGGTGAACAATAACCAAAACAGAAACACTTCAGATAATGTTACTGGAAATGCTTCTGCAAATCAAGGAAGTCCTACAAATCAAAGGATAACAATGAGTCTGTAAACCCAATAATGAAAGGACTAATGGAGTGGAAACTAATAATAGTGTGAACCGTGATCAACGTGATCAAGCACTTAACACTACTCAGGATGAAAATCCTTTAAGGACTCAGGCTATGAGCACAAATTCCACTATCAAGTGGGGGGCATACAGTTACAAACGCAAGTGTTAGGCCTCTCCCATAGGACTTTCCTTCGGTTTTGTTCCTCCTGTTCAAGGAATAGCCCCCAGTCACGTACTCAAGTACAATGACACCTTGCGTTCAATCACGCTAGTTCCTTTCAAACTTAGGCATTTTTGGAATTGACTGGTATCTTTTGGTTAAATTCTGGACAAATTTCGAATTCTTTGACACATACTGCTTTGAATTCGATCAGGCAGCAAGTGGATGAAAGTAGCCATGAAATGGTTAACATGTTGTCTACTCAATTGACAACGGTTATAAATCCACCTTATTGAAAACACTAATCAAAATTATATATACATTGGCTAGGCAAATGGCTTAGGAGTGGCTGATGTATGTCGGGGCTCCCCCAGATCTTGAAAACCAGCAACAAGTTAATATTGGCCTTAATCAAACCAGAATCAGAACCTTGGAAAATGATAATGGTGCAAGGGAGAATAATGAACAAACCTATTCTTCGAGAGCCAATTCAAAATATGAATGCTCAGCCATTTATTTTGAATAGGAATCAAAATCCTAATGAGGTTTTAGAAAGAATAAGGCAAAACAATATTGGGGGGCAACAAAAGATAGTAATTATAGTTGATTAGTGTTGAATAGACCTTGGATTTGAGGTTATGAGGCCAAAGCCACTAGACCATGTTTTGTTTCTCCATTAACACCCTATGTGTTGCAAACTGAATTACCAAGGGGATGGAAAGTCCCAAAATTCACTAAGTTTGTAGGAGAAGTTAATGAATCAATAGTCGAACACATTGCAAGGTATCACGTAGAATGTGGGGACATAGCTAATAATGAAAATCTGAAAATGAAGTATTTCCCAAGTTCCCTAACAAAAAATGCTTTTACATGGTTCACAACCTTGTCTCCTGGTTCGATTCATACTTGGAATCAGTTAGAAACACAGTTCCATGAACAATTCTTTAGAGCTGAAACGAAAGTTAGTCTTATGGATTTGGTTACTATTAAACGAGCTTCAAATGAATCTGTTGAAGATTATTTGAACAGATTTAGGCAAATGAGAGCTAGATATGTGATACCAATTCCTGAAAATGAATTAGTTAAAATTGCAGCAGGAGGTTTTGACTACTCAATTCGAAAAAATCTAGTTAACCAACAGTTGAGAGACATGGCCCAATTGGCTGAAAGAGTTAGGCAAATTGAGCAGTTAAAAATGGAAAAATAAAAACATAGGAAGATCGAAAAGATAAGTAGAAGAGATAAAATTTCCTATGTTGATGTTAATGAAAATTTTAGTGATGAGAACTCAGATTTCGATGAAATGAAATTGATGTTGCTGAGTTAAAACCAGGACCTCCTTTTGCATGTTCTTTCCTTATACCCTATAATTGTAATTCAGGGAATCAAACTTCACAAACTAAGTATCCCAAAAAGACATGGTTTTTATATATCGAAAGCTGAACAAATCTTTGATATCTTAGTAAAGGATAAACAAATTGTCCTTAGTGATGATCATAAGATTCCTACTTTCGAACAACAGAAAGGAAAGAAATATTGTAAGTTTCATAATGCATTTGGGCATTGGACTAACAGTTGCATTCATTTCAGGGATCTCATTCAAGAAGCCATTAAGGAAGGTAGGTTGAAATTTGAAGAAAAGCAGAAAATGGCAATGAAAATTGGTTCTGATCCATTGAATGTTAATTCCAGTTATGTTGATACTGTGGAAATAAACATGGTAGAAGTTGAACCTGCTATAGATTCGAAAACAACAATAGACATTGCAATTGAGGAATTCTAAAAGGAAGTGAAAGATATCTACCCAAAGAGCAATGAAACCTTGGTTGATTTCTTGCTTCGAAAGAAAGAGGAAAACGCTGATGTTTCCCTTTGTCCTCGTTGCAGAGCAATTTTTGATAGACTAGTGGCCAAGTCTTTTGAGCCATCAGAAAAAAAAAGCATTATCAAGAAACTGTCAATCAAATGATTCAGAAGGTGACAAGGCCTGTTTCGAATATTGAAGTTCGAAGACCTCCCTTTCAAAAGAATTATGAAATGACTACGTGTAACGCCCTAATTTCCAAATTAAAGACTTAGTCTGTTGAAAAGTAAATCCTAAATTTTCGAAACTTAGATCGCGCCATTCCGAATATCATACATCACAATTCAATAAGAAACCAACGATAACTTATAAAATTTGTGAAGAACTCAACTTATATACATATACAAAATCTGTAAAAGTGCACAAAAGGCCCAAAGGCTATAACGAAACATCTCTAACATAAAACAAAATATACATAAGTACTCCTACACAATCTAAGAGATACTAAATCCGACATATATCAGACTCCTGCCTTCAAATCACTGATCCCTGCCAGGAGATACCTGCACACCTAGATTGTGTCCACAAAACGCGTGGTGAGACTAATGTCTCAGTGAAGTATAACTATGCAACATGTTATATGAGAGAAATAGAGGATGAAATGCAACAATCATCACCAAGCAAGATATACATACAAACTAAGCATTTTAAATATAAAGGCATCTAATCGGCATAACCCAGCCGACGGGTTGTGGCGCATACGCCCTCAACTGAACTCAGTGCATACACCATCAACTGGACTCAGAGCATACTCCCACAACTGTACTCAGTGCATACACCATTAACTGAACTCAGAGCATACTCCCACAACTGTACTCAGTGCATACACCATATACTGAACTCAGAGCATACTCCCACAACAATAACTAAATTCTTAACTCACAGCACAAGGTCGGCTTAACTAACACATAATCGAACTAGCACATGTGAATCGATAATAAGAACCGAGATTTCGAACATTTTGAAAGCTTCATAACTTCGTCATTCTAAGATTTTCCAAACACTTAAACATTAATTACTCAACTCAAGCACAAACATCATAAATCCAATCAATTTAACCGAATAGAAAGGGAATTGAAGGGATAGGGTTCATACATTGAGCATTTCGTCAATTATGTAATCTCGCTACTTTCGTAAATCTCGCTACCCTAAGGTTTTCAACAAAATCACCGATCAAATTACTCAATCCTACACCAATATCAACAATCTAACTACAATATGCAAATAGAAAGGGAATCAAGAGAGTAGGGTTCATACAATGGGGAGAAATCAAAATCAAGGAAAAGTGAGAGTGTGTGAGTTATACTCACAAATTTCTTGAAATTCTTAAGAGGAATTGATAAATTGAATGTCCCTTTGATGAATTCTAGCTTCCAATCCTTTCCAGAGCTCTCAATCAAGCGTTTCTCTCTCTAACTTACTCTCTCTCTCTCTAGGGTTCGCGGAAGGGGAAGAAGAGAACTTAGAAAATCTGATTTTTGCATGCCTCGATATATATACTGGATAGCTGGTAATCGATTACAGTAATGCTGTAATCGATTACCAGAGGTGAAAATTACACTAGAGAACGTTCCTGGGAATCTGGTAATCGATTACAACCCTTGGTAATCGATTACCAAAAACTCAGCCCTCAGGTAATCAATTACAACCTGCAAGTAATCGATTACCTAAAAACTAGCTCTCGGGTAATCGATTACAGACCCTTTGTAATCGATTACCAGCAACCAAAAACCCTTTATTTTAACTAGAATGGAAATCTAACTTAGTTTTAAACTTAAGTTTAAACCTTCAATTATTCAACTTACCTTCCCTTAATTACTAATACCTAATTCTCTTTACTTTTAGCCTAATGAGTTATTAAAGTTCCTAAATTGCGGGATGTTACATTCTACCCCCCTAAAAAGAAATTTTTTCCTCAAAATTTGCTTTACAACTCTCTCTTACTCTAACCAAACTTTTCAAATAGATCTAATAACAAGAATGCAAGTAATTAAAGTGGCTCCTCAAAAACATAACACAACCACACATATTTCACATCATATCAATGAAAACAAACAGGAACGAAATCAAGTAATAAGTGAAAAGGCATCGTCCACTTCCTCATGTGATGGTTTAGATTAAAGAAGATTCACTCCTGTTCTTACCTTCACCCTCCCTTAACTCTGGGCACCTACGTGCTATGTGACCCCACTTCTGACAATGGAAAATCTCTTTCGACTTGTAGTTTCTGGGCAGTCCCGTATCACGTGTCCGGGTTGGCCACATCTGAAGCATATCCCTAGTCCCCGCATGCACTCTCCCCCATGACCCCTCCCACTATAGGGCATTGAGGCATCTCCCACTGTCCCTGAGTTATGGTGTCGTTCACAAAGTCATCATCATGTTCCTCCAATCCTGGGTCTATTTCCTGACTGGTCTCCTCTATCTGTTTCTTCCCCTTACTATCTGACAGCGGAGGTGAGGTAGCATCCTCTGGTTTTTCTCAGGAATGTAACATTGTTAACTAAGGTGTAGAAGTCCTTGATCTCATATGTTCCGATTTGATCTAGTAATTCTGGTCGTAGTCCTCCCTCAAATTGTGCACATCTCCATTCTTCGTCGATGAACGCTTGCATGTACCTGGAGTACTTGGCTAGCTCCTCGAACTTGGCCACATACTGACCCACCGTGAGACTCCCTTGCTTTAGTTGAAGGAACTCAGCTTCCTTCTGTCTTCGAACGGTTGCCGGAAAGTACTTCTTCAAGAATAAAGTCTGAAAGACATCCCAGGTGATTGGGGCTTCTCCCATCGTAGCCCGAACACTAGCAGTCTTCCACCAATCCTCCGCCTCACCCCTTAGCATGTACACAGCAAAACCCACCTTGGAGTCATCAGCATATTTCATCACATCAAAACTTCTATTAAGATCTCTAAGCCAGTTGGATGCCACATCCGGATCATAGACCCCATTAAATTGGGGAGGGTTGTGTTTCCGAAATTCCGCTAACCCGCGAACAAACTGATCCACCGTAGGAATGGGAGGTGTCCCCGTCATCCTTTGGTTCAACTCCTGAAGTAGTGTTGTATTGGGGATTGCCTGTTCCCGAGCTGCCTCAGCTTGTATTCTGTTGAAATTCATCTGTTCCCCCATCATCTGAGTAAGAGCTTGAAGAGCTGCTGCTACTGGATCCACAGGTGGATTCCGGGACGAGGAAGGACTAACTCTAGCACGACCCCTCCTGCCACTTGCCATGATTATCTACACATCATTAAGTAAATATCGGGTGATCAGTCTCTCAATTCACAAAACAATGCATAAATCAAAATAACAAGTCACAAGAAATCCTACTACCACAGTCCAATTGGATTGAACTGCTCTGATACCAAAATGTAACGCCCTAATTTCCAAATTAAAGACTTAGTCCGTTGAAAACTAAATCCTAAATTTTTGAAACTTAGATCGCGCCATTCCGAATATCATACATCACAATTCAATAAGAAACCAACGATAACTTATAAAATTTGTGAAGAACTCAACTTATATACATATACAAAATCTGTAAAAGTGCACAAAAGGCCCAAAGGCTATAACGAAACATCTCTAACAAAACAAAATATACATAAGTACTCCTACACAATCTAAGAGATACTAAATCCGACATATATCAGACTCCAGCCTTCAAATCACTGATCCCTGCCAGGAGATACCTGCACACCTAGATTGTGTCCACAAAACGCATGGTGAGACTAATGTCTCAGTGAAGTATAACTATGCAACATGTTATATGAGAGAAATAGAGGATAAATGCAACAATCATCACCAGCAAGATATACATACAAACTAAGCATTTTAAATATAAAGGCATCTAATCGGCATAACCCAGCCGACGGGCTGTGGCGCATACGCCCTCAACTGAACTCAATGCATACACCATCAACTGGACTCAGAGCATACTCCCACAACTATACTCAGTGCATACACCATTAACTGAACTCAGAGCATACTCCCACAACTGTACTCAGTTCATACACTATTAACTGAACTCAGAGCATACTCCCACAACAATAACTAAATTTTAACTCACAGCACAGGCCGACTTAACTAACACATAATCGAACTAGCACACGTGAATCGATAATAAGAACCGAGATTTCAAACATTTCGAAAACTTTGTAACTTCATAATTCCAAGATTTTCCAAACACTTAAACATTAATTACTCAATTCAAGCACAAACATCATAAATCCAATCAATTTAACCAAATAGAAAGGGAATCAAAGGGATAGGGTTCATACATTGAGCATTTCGTCAATTATGTAATCTCGCTACTTTCGTAAATCTCGCTACCCTAAGGTTTTCAACAAAATCAGCCCTTGGTAATCGATTACAACCCTTGGTAATCGATTACCAAAAACTCAGCCCTCAGGTAATCGATTACAACCTGCGAGTAATCGATTACCTAAAAACTAGCTCTCGGTAATCGATTACAGACCCTTTGTAATCGATTACCAGCAACCAAAAACCCTTTTTTAACTAGAATGGAAATCTAACTTAGTTTTAAACTTAAGTTTAAACCTTCAATTATTCAACTTACCTTCCCTTAATTACTAATACCTAATTCTATTTACTTTTAGCCTAATGAGTTATTAAAGTTCCTAAATTGTGGGATGTTACACTAGGGGGCAAGTTCCTATGTTCCAAAAGCCTAAAACTTATGTGCCTCCTTCGAATGTTCCTCCTAACAAGTGGATTCGAGTAACAGATAGTCAAGAGTATCATCAGATTCCACAAGTGCTTAGGCAATATAATAATTCTTTTAATGGAAATCCTTTCATGACTAAGACACAGTGGAGGAGGAATCAACGTTATAGAAAGGCAACTTTGGAACAAGGGGGCAGTTCTTCAAATTTGTCAAAGAATTTGAATGCTAAAAATGCACAGTTAATTCAAGTGCAAGGTGCTTCCAGTAAACCCACATACTCCCAAATCCATCAAAAGGATAAGGTGAGTGTTGTACCAAAGAATAAGGTTTTGGTTGAGGAAGATTTACTTACAGATGACTTCAAGATCGGGTTCCCAGATAGAATAGAAGATATGTGTGGGTAGTAGTTTCGATTCTGCTGCAGAATTCGAGAAAGAATATGAGGAAGGGTTTGAAGATGATTTCATAGAAGATGAGTCATCAGAGCCACAAACTTATTACACTTGTTTATCAACACAGGCTGTTAAGCAAGATTCAGTAGTGTTCGATAGACCTTCTATTGGGATGGTATCTCATATAAAGCCTCTGTTTATTCAGGCTCAAATTTAAGGGATCACTGTAAGTAAAGTGTTGGTTGATGGTGGCGCGACAATCAATTTATTGCCAAATTCTCTTTGAAGAAGTTCAATAAAAAGAAGTGTGATTTGATGCCACACAACATGATAATTACAAACTTCAGTGGAAAGACGTCAAAATCGAAAGGATTATTGTGTTTTGACGTAACTGTGGGATCAGTCAAAAGACCCACTGTTTTTGTGGTGGTTCCTTCAAAAGCAAATTACAATGTGCTTTTGGAGAGAGAATGGATTCATGGAGTAGTAGGGGCAGTTCCTTCAACTGTCCATCAAAAGTTATGTTTGTGGAATGATGATGGCATTCCAGAGTAAGTTGAAGCTGATCAAACCTACTACAAGGTGGAGGCAGATACTGTAACTTCAAGGAATTGTGAAAAGTGGACAATGAATCAGACACCTTGTACAATTGAAAAGCGTGGTTTTACTCCAGGTAAAATTCCACAAGGCGTTTTTCAATGTTGAGTATGGTTTGTTAATTCAAAATGCAATTGGTCCTTCAGGGACTACCTCTACTTTTGGATGGATTTCAGAAGAAGAGTGATTTCGTGCTTCATAGTTCGAACCTCAGCATATAGTGCCGAGAAAAGGTTTGAAGCAGCCTTAGAGGCCGCAAATTATAGAACGGTCTTCAAGACCGAAGTTAATTTTGAACAAGAATTGAAAAAGAATTTTGAAACGGCTTCAGTAGCCGTACAAGATATTAAAAATAAAAATATGGAAGATTCAGGCATGAGACTTGAAGAAGAGGAGGTACCTTTTGGAAAACTTGATTGCTTATATGATGATACTCTCTTGGGTTCGAAAAAGCTTTGTCTCATGGAATTGAAAAGATGGAGGCTCAAGATCCTCTTGAAGAAGTGAATTTGGGAGATGTCAAAAACCCAAGACCAACTTTGTGAGTAAGAATTTATCAGAATATTTTAAGTATAAGTTGGTCGAATTACTTAAGGAATATAAAGACTGTTTTGCATGGGATTATCATGAAATGCCTAGTCTAAGTAAAGAGCTTGTGGAACATAAATTACCTATGTTTCCTGATAAGAAACATGTGAAGCAAGCACCTCGAAGATTTGCCCTGAAATCATTTTGAAAATCAAAAGTGAAATCGATAGGTTATTAAAAGCTAAGTTCATTCGAACTGCCAGGTATGTTGACTGGATTTGTAATATAATACTAGTTATTAAGAAAATGGTTCTTTAAGAGTTTGCATAGACTTTAGAGATTTAAATAAAGCTCCTAAAGATGAATATCTTATGCCCGTGGCTGATATGTTAATAGATTCAGTAACAGGTAATGAAATTTTAAGTATGTTAGATGGTTATTCAGGATACAACCAAATTTTTATTGCTGAAGAGGATATCTCGAAAACTGCTTTTTGATGTCCTGGTGCAATAGGCAATTATGAATGGGTAATGATGTCTTTTGGTCTTAAAAATGCTGGTGCTATTTATCAAAGGACCATGAATTCTATTTTTCATGACTTAATAGGTAGATTAATGGAAGTTTATATTGATGATATTGTAGTAAAATCCAAATCGAAAAATGACCATCTTTCGAATTTGAAAGAGGCATTTGAAAGAATGAGGCTACATAAGTTGAAAATGAATCCTATTAAGTGTGCCTTAGGTGTATCTGCAGGTAATTTTCCAGGCTTCTTGATTCATCAAAAGGGAGTTGAGATCGATAAAAATAAAGCAAAGGCAATTCTAGAGACTTCTCCTCCTTTGAACAAGAAGCAGTTGCAGTCTTTATTGGGTAAAATCAATTTTCTTCGAAGATTCATTGCAAATCTTTAAGCCAAAACCAAGGTGTTCTATCCTCTGTTGAAAAAAAAAGGAAGTGAAATTTGAATGTAAAAAGGAACACCAGGTGGCATTCGAAGAAATAAAGAGGATTCTCACAAATCCTCCAATCATGACACCTCCGATTCAAGGAAAGCCTTTGAAGTTATATATCTATGCATTTGATGAGACATTAGGAAGTATGCTTGCTCAAGAAGATGAAAATGGAGTAGAAAGAGCAGTGTATTATGTTAGTAGAACTCTTAACGATGCTGAGACTCGATATTGTGCTATTGAGAAATTATGTCTATGTCTTTACTTTTCTTGTACTAAGTTGAAGTACTATGTAAAACCTTTTGACGTTTATGTAATTTCTCATTATGATATAATAAAGCACATGTTATGGAAACCTTTCTTCACAGTAGAGTAGGAAAATGGGCGTTAGCTTTGACTGGATTTTCACTAACATACCTCCCATTAAAAGCTATGAAAGGCCAAGTTCTGGCCGATTTTCTAGTCGATCATCCTCCCATTCGAATTAATGAATTGGACTTTATAGGATTGAAACCTTGGAAGTTTTATTTCGATGGATTGAAACATAAAGCAGGTGTTGGAATTGGAATTCTCTTAGTTTCACCTGAAGGATTACCAAAAAATTATGTTTCGAGTAGGGATGGATCGTTCGAATAATGATACTGAATATGAAGCTTTATTATTGGGATTAGAAGTTTTGATATCGTTCAAAGCTAAACAAGTTTTTATTCGAGGAGATTCACAATTAGTGATCAAACAAGTCACTAAGCCGTATAAATGCTTGAATCCTAGATTGTCAAAATATTTACTAAGAGTTTTTCAGTTACTAAGGTATTTTGATGAAGTTGAATTCGAACATATCTCTCGAATTGATAATGAAATTGCCAATGAATTGGCACAAATTGCTTATGGTTATAAAATCTCTAACTCTAAATTCAAAGAACTGGTTCAATTAAAGAGAAACATGCCAATTATGAATTTTGAATTTTAGACATTGAAACTTTAGATATCAATGATTGGAGAAAATCTTTAATTGAATACTTGCAAAATCCAAGTATATCAGTTGATTGAAAATTGAAGTATAGACCTTTACATTATGTAATTTTAGCTAATCAATTATATAAGAAAGCACCTGATGGTAATTTACTTCGATGTTTAGGAGAGTCAGAAGCATATCAAGCTTTGATTGACACTCATCAAGGGATTTGTGGAGCACATCAAGCAGGTCAAAAAATGGAATGGGTTTTGAAAAGACAAAATTTATATTGGCCTTCAATGGCCAAAGATTGTAATGATTTTTCGAAAGCTTGTAAAGAATGTCAAAAACATGGCTTCATACAACAAATCCCTACCAGTGAGTTACATTCAATAATAAAGCCATGGCCTTTTAAAGGATGGGCTATTGATTTGATTGGTCAAATTCATCCTCCATCATCTAGGGGCATAAATACATTATAGTGGCTATAGATTATTTTACAAAATGGGTAGAGACAATCCCATTAAAGGATGTAACTGAAGAAGATGTGATTAATTTCATTCAAGAACATAGTTTTTCGATTTGGTATTCCTGAATCTATTTCAACTGATCAAGGGACTATATTTATAGGCCAAAGGGTTAAGAGATTTTCCCAAGAAAATGGGATAAAACTTCTTACTTCAACTCCTAAATATGCACAAGCAAATAGCAAGTTGAAGCTGTAAATAAAACAATTATTTCCTTGATCAAGAAGCATATTGACCAACGACCTCGAAATTGGCATAAAACGTTAAGTAAAATTTTGTGGGCATATCGAAATTCTCCTCGAGATGAAACAAGATTTACACCTTATAAATTGGTCTTTGGTCATGATTCAGTTTTACCAGTTGAAATTCATTTGCAATCAATCAGAGTGCAAAGACAATTCGATGTACCTACTCAAGATTATTATAACTTGATGTTAGATGAATTGAATGAGTTGGATGAGTTTAGATTAAGAGCCTTAGAAAATATCATCAGGCAGAAAGAACAAGTATCTCGAGTTTATAATCGAAGATTGAAAACTAAATTATTCAATGAACGAGATCTTGTTTGGTAAGTGATTTTACCTGTGTTGGGATTCGAATTTCAAGTATTTCGAATTTCACAAATTTGAAAGTCATTTATACTTTTAGAATTTCCAGAAAGCTTACAAGTTCCAGAATTCGAGTTTGAGAAGTGAATCTCATAACTTAGAAATTTGTTAAAGTTCACATTAAAAGGGAATTTCAGAAACTTGAAAAAAGAGACAAAGGAACTTCGAGAAATCAAAGTCAAAAGAGACTCTGGAAAAACCAAAGTCAGGAGTTCTGGAAAATCAGAATCAAAGATATTCTGGAAAATCGAAGTTTAAGGCTTCTGGAAAATCGAAATCAGGAAGTATTCAATGAGCCCAAATATCAACAGAAAAAGACTAAGTGTCAAAGATGAAGGAATTTTCGAGTACATGAAGTCAGAATTCCAGAAAAAAGATTTCGAGAAATCGAAGAGCAAGATTTCGAGTGCATGAAGTCAGAATTCTAGAAAGAAGATTTCAAGAAATCGAAAGCAAGATTTCGAGTTTGCGCAAAGAGAAACTCGAAAACAAGGTGCATAAAGACTTTAGAAGATTTATGAATCTGAAAGTGGCTTTTCGAGGAAACAGAAGACAGAAGAAAATAGTTACTGGAAGTTACAGAAGTTTTCTGATCAAGGACAGATGGCAATATCCCAGTGGAAGTAATTTGAAAAGTGCAAGGATTAAAGAGCAGTTTTCTGGTTAGCAGAAAACATGGCAAGCATGCAGGCTGCCAACACATAGGGCTAGATGACGTGTCAATTGTACATTAGTTAGCCGTTAGAATTAGAAATCTATAAATAGGTGAACTTTCTATGTAATAAAGGTTGGCAATCATTATACTCAAACTCTGAAACACCTTATACGTCCAAACTCACAGCGACAAACAGGTTACAAGGAGCAACCGTATGTGATGAACCCATCCACATTTCTTTAAATGCAATTGTTCTTACAATTCAATTCTCTTCTCTTTGTTTACTTTATGCAATTTACTTTATGCAATTTACTCTCTGCAATTTACATTCTGCAATTTACATTTTGCACATTTTTCTCTCTTTCTTTCAATTCTCTTTTTCTATTTCTTTGAAACTTTGATTTTCAAGAATCTATTTAGAACTTTATTTGATAGAATTCTGAATTAAGTAGTTCTAAGCTTTTTGAAAGATAAGTTCTTTGATAAAATTCTGATCAATTAACTTTAGTTCTTTCATTTCTAGAATTCGAATTCTGGAAAAACCATTATAATTTCTGGAAAAGTCAAGTCTTTTGAAAGTTTCTGGAAAAATCAAGTTTTTTCTTACTAATTCTACAAATCAGAAACACCATAAATCTACTTTTTAAAATGAGTCCCGTAAGAGGATCTGATTCTAATCCCCAGATTGTTCTTAGAATCAAAAGTGATAAAAGATAATTTTCGAATTTAGATTTTATCACCACAAACAAATTGGCACGCCCGGTGGGACGAAATTGCCAAAAGTAGTGTGTGTTATGATTTTCTGAAAACTGATCTTGCATGCGTTTGAGAAGTGGTGGAACAGTATCTGTTCAAATGGCTAATAACGCAAGGCAAACAGGAAATGGAAATAATAGTAGGGATACTACCAATTCTGGAAGTCAACCGCCCCAAGCAAATGAATCTGTGAATAATAGTGATAATGGGGTTAATGGAAATAGTAGTGTTAATAGAGACCAAATGGCCTCTACGACTTTTCCAGAATCGCAATCCTCCTTATGGATTACTTTTTGGTTTCGTCCCAAGTTCTGGGATGGCACCACCAACAATGTCAACGGTTGGTCCAACAACGGTTCCTTTTGCAAACCGTGGGACTATTTTTAATCCTTTTGTGGGAGGTTCTTCTTCATCTATTTCAAACTCTACTTTACAATCTTTGAGACAACAAATGGATGAAAGTAATCATGGAATGATAAATATGTTGACTCAACAAATGGCCACAATATTTAATCCTCTAGTACAAACAACAAATATTAACTATAATTTGTTGGCTAAGCAAATGGAAAGGATTGCAGATGTATTTGGGCACCTGCAGACCTATTGTAAGGCAAGTGGCTAATTGGAATCCTCAAATAAATCGTGAGGATCAAAATAGTCAAATACCAAATCCTATTGTTCCAATCGAAAATAGGGAAGAAAATGCTCCTAGAGTTTTCTAAACAGAAATCAGAACGCTGATGAAATTCTGGAAAGGATAAGAGCAAATAACTTAGGGGGGCAACAAAATGTTGTTGGAATTATCGAACAAGTCCTAAACAGACATGGGTTTAATGTAGGATTTGCAAATCATCCCTATGTAGTATCTCCTTTTACCCAAATGATTTTACAAACTGAGTTTCCTAGGGGATGGAAAGTCCCTAAATTTACTAAGTTTTCTGGTGAAGTAGGAGAATCTACTGTCGAACACATTGCTCGATACCAAATCGAAGCAGGTGATTTGGCCAATAATAAGGAATTGAAAATGATGTATTTTCCTAGTTCCTTAACCAAGAATGCCTTTACTTGGTTTACAACCCTTTCCCCTAATTCGATTCTTTCATGGAATCAATTAGAAAGGAGTTTTCATGAACAATTCTTTAGAGGAGAAACCAAAGTTACTCTAATGGATTTAGTTAATATTAAAAGATCATCAAATGAATCAATAGATGATTATTTGAATAGGTTTAGACAAATGAAAGCAAGATGCTTTACTCAGATTCCCGAATATGAGTTAGTCCAAATGGCTGCAGGAGGTTTGGACTATTCAATTCGAAAGAAATTGATTAATCAACAACTTAGGGATATGGCCCAATTGGCTGATAAAGTAAGGCAAATCGAATATCTTAAGAAAGAAAAAGAAAGATTCAGGAAACCTGAGAAGGTTTTCAGAAAAGATAAAATAGCATATTTAGAAGTTTCTGATGACAGTGATTTCGAATATGACTTAGAAGATAATGATGTTCACGTGGCAGAACTTAAGTCCGGACCTCCTTATGTTTGTCAATCTTTGAAACCAAATGGAAATGTTAATAATGATACAAAAGATAGATTTCCTAAGAAAAATTATGGTTTCGATATTTCGAAAGCTGACCAAATTTTCGATATATTTGTAAAAGACAAACACATAATTTTAAGTGATGATCATAAGATTCCTTCTCAAGAACAGAGAAGAGGTCAAAAGTATTATAAATATCATCATACTTTGGACATTGGACTAATAGTTATGTTCGTTTCAGGGATATTATCCAAGAAGCCATTAAACAAGGGAGATTGAAATTCGAAGAAAAAACTCCAATGGCAATGAAGATTGATTCTGACCCAGTTCAAGTGAATGCTAACTATGCAGAGCCTGTAAGTGTGAACATGGTTGAAGTGGAAGACTCAAATTCTATTGAGGAAGCCATTTAAATGGCTCCAAAGGAAGTTCAGGAATTTCAAGACATTTTCCCAAAAGAGGGAGAATCTTTACTTGAGTTTCTGAATAGCAAGAAATCTGAAGATGCTTTAATTGACTTATGTCCAAGATGTCATGCAGTATTTGATAGATTTGCCGTGAAGACATTTCGTGATTCTGGGATGAAGAAGCATTATCAGAAAGTGGTTGTAAAAAGCCAAAAGAATGAAAACAAGCAAAGAATGGTTAATCCTTCGTATGGTGGATGGATCTCGAAATCAGAGTCCATTTCGGAGGAAAAGATACCTCAAAAGGTGAATAAGTTTAATAAAGGAAAGCAACCTATGCACCCAAATTTCCATGTTAATGGAAAGCCTCGAACTTTTGTGCCACATCATCAGTTCCTCCAAAGAAGTGGGTTCGTCCTGGATATTCAAAGCCTCAGTACAATTATCAAGGGTTTCAACAGAGGCCTTATTATGGAAATAGGCCACAAATGACGAAAACTCAATGGAGGAGAGCACCAAGAATGAGAAAGACTGCTTTCGAGGAACAAGAGAAAAGAACATGGTGGTTGAAAGAAGTAACGCACAACCCAAGCCTGTTCAAGCAAAGAATGCTCAAGTTATTCAAGTTCAGACGAACTCAAATCATCCTTCATATGCACAAGTTGTAAAAAAGAAACCTTCTTTCCAAGTGATTGGGGGTTTTAACGAAGACGAAGATGATTTGTTGACAGAGAATTTCGAAGCAGGTTTCGCAGATGGTCTGGATGACATTTGTGCAGTTGTTTCTGTTTTACCTGCTGAATATGCATAAGAACTTGAAAAGGACTTAGAGGATGAAGACTATGAAGAAGATGATATAGGTGAGGATTCTATTTGTTATACTTACATTGGTAAACAGATTTGTGTCAGAATACTTCTGCAGTTTTCGAAAGGCCTACAGAAGATATGCAACTTCACATGAAGCCTTTGTTTATTAGGGCTTTGGTCGAAGATGTAAGTATAGGAAAGGTACTTGTGTATTCTAGAGCGGCAGTGAATTTGATGCTGAAGTTTATGATGAAGAAGTTAATGAAGACTAAGTTTGATTTAATGCCTCATCAAATGATCATTACAGATTTCAGTGAAAAGACTTCGAAATCTGAAGGAGTGTTGTGTTTGGAACTGACAGTGGGAACCATTATGAGACCCACTATGTTTGTTGTGGTTGATTCGAAAGCAAACTATAATCTTTTGCTTGGAAGAGAATGGATTCATGGAGTAGGTATTGTTCCATCTTCAATGCATCAGAGGCTTTGTATGTGGACTAAAGAAGGTGTACCCATTTATGTTGATGGGGACAAAAATTATTTCAAAGTCGAAAAGGATGTTGTTGATGTGAGAAGTACTGAAAGAAGGTTATGAAGACAAGACCGTATGAAATGGTTGATAAGTATATGTTGGTGCCTACAAAAGTACCTTACTCTTTCAGGTTGAATCCTGATTGTGGGTTCATATTATAGTGTGATGTTGGCCCATTTGAGGCCACCAAAATTTCTGAATGGTCAGATCCAGAATAGATTTGAGCTTTTGGACTCGAATTTTGGCCTACATGGCCGAAAAGAAGGTAGAAGCGGCTTTTGAAGCCGAATCTGAACAAATTAGATGTAATAATGAAATAACGGCCACTCAGGCCGAATGGAAAGAAGGAAGAATAGTTATTGAGGAAATAGTGGAAGAAGAAATGTCATCAGACTTGAAAAATAAAAATTCTGAAAAGATTTATGAAGGAAGTGAAAATTCTGAAAAAGACTATCTTGAGAAAATGATTCAGAAAGTTGAAACTTATGTTCAGGAAACTCAAGGGGTTGATTTTGGAAAATTAGATTGTATTTATGATGATTCCCCTTTGGGTTTTGAAGGAGCTTTATCTCAAGTTATTAAGGAAATGGAAGCTCAAGATCCTTTAGAAGAAGTGAATTTAGGAACTAATGACGAAAAAAAACATACTTTTATAAGTCAAAATCTCGAAGGAGAATTCAAGAAGAAAATAATTGACTTGTTGAAAGAATACAAGGATTGCTTTGCATGGGATTACCATGAAATGCCTAGTTTGAGTCAAGACTTGGTCGAACATAAACTTCCTACTTTTCCAGAAAAGTGACAAGTGAAACAAGCTCCTAGAAGATTTGCTCCAGAAATAGTTTCGAAGATAAAAAAGAAATTGAGCATCTTCTAAAAGCTAAGTTCATTCGAACTACCAGGTACGTTGATGGATTTCTAATATTGTACCTGTTATTAAGAAAAATAGATCTTTAAGGGTATGTATTGACTTTCGAGATCTTAATAATGCAACCCCAAAAGATGAATATCCAATGCCGGTTGCTAATATGTTAATAGATTCGGCAGCAGGAAATGAACTTTTAAGTATGTTGGATGAATATTCTGGATATAATCAAATTTTTATTGCTGAAGAGGATATTTCGAAACGGCTTTTCGATGCCCTGGTGCGATAGGAACTTATGAATGGGTAATGATGACCTTTGGCCTTAAAATGCTGATGCAATGTACCAAAGGGCCATGAATTCTATTTTTCATGATTTAATAGGAAAATTTATGCAAGTCTAGATAGATGATGTTGTGGTTAAGTCTGAATCAAAAGACTTCCATTTAGATCATTTAAGACAAGCTTTCGAAAGAATGAGAAAGCATGGTTTAAAAATGAATCTGTTGGGGTGAAATTTGCAAATTTTACCAAGTTAATACAACAATGATATTTTCGATTTCGATGTCTATAATGAAGAATTTGAAAGGCATAATGTAAATCGAAATATATTATAACTTAGTGAAAGATTGAAGTGTACCTATTTGAATTCGAAACAAAGGTATTATGTTAGATGTATTCAAAAGGATATAGAATTCTGATTAAGTTCTTATTTGAATTTGAAAGGTATTTTGAATGTGAAGGAAAACAAATTGAGGAGTTCTATATTAAAAGTCTGAAGTATAAGAGATAAAGAAATACTTCTCTTATTCATGTACAAATGGTGTTCGAATTACATTACAGATTCAAATTGGAAAATACATAAAGAAATAAAAAGTACATGAAGTTAAAAGCTATTCTAAATCTTCAGAGAACTTGACTCTTGTTTTCCTGGGTCTTCAGGGAACTTGACTCGGACTCCCTGTTCTCATCTGACCCTACCTGTCCTTCATTTGACCCTCCCCATCCTTCTTCTTCTTCCACAAGCTTTGATTTGATTGAACCACCAGGGTAAGGGCATTACTCAGCTTTGATTAAATGACCCTGCAATTCAACTTAAAAGTGAGAAAGATGGGGTGAAGACAATTGAAATTCTAATTGGCTATTACGTTCAACCCAAGAAAATCCTTAATAAGGATTGAAGAAGCTTATAGCTTTGGCTATTCCGACAACCTCATCAAAGATAAAATCAAGAAAGATCAGGTTGATCGTAATAGCCAAAGGAAGAAATTTCTTCATTTTGAACAGAGAAATAAATGAAAAAGAGAACTGAATACAGAAGAACGTTGAAGCCAATGCCTAATTATATCAATCAGATTGGACGGTGCCATCAATGTGTTTGTAGAATGGTCCAATCAGTTTCAAAGTCAAATCCACCTGTGGTCGGTGGTCAAGTTCAACATTGAATTGACCAATCATGATTTTAAACACGTGAAACTTAAGGAAAATTAATCAGACAATATTTGGTTAAGTTTCCTGATATAAGTTGATAGTTAATCAAAATCGAAATCTGGTTCGATTTTCAAAGAAGTCCAATAACTTAGCAGAATTCACGAAGGCAGAAGCAGTTACTGGAAGTCATTTCGAAGGAAATTTGAATTTCAAATGGAGCGGTTATTGGAAGATTGTTCAGAGAGCGTTCAAATTTCAAATAAGCAGTTAGTGAACGTTGCTGTTTGAAGACAGATGTCAAAATCTCAAGCAGTCAGTTATTGAGAGATTGAAGATGGTTGCTGATTTGAACGCGTGGCATACTTAGAAATTTGACACGTAATCTAGGCCTATAAACGTGTCAAAATCTGGTTATTTTCGATTTCAATTGAAAATTTTCACAACAAACAAATTGGCACACCCGGGGGACTGAGTGCTAAATTTGTTTTAGAAATTGCATGATCTTGAGAAGTGGTAGAACCATTTCTAATTCAATGGCAAATAACAACACGAAACAGAAACACTTCTGAAAATGTAACTGGAAATGCTTCTGCAAATCAAGGAAGTCCTACAAACCAAAGGAATAACAATGAGTCTGTTAACAATAATGAGACTAATGGAGTGGAAAATAAATAGTGTGAACCGTGATCAACGTGATCAAACACTAAACACCACTCAGGTTGAAGATCCTTTAAGGACTCAGGCTATGAGTACAAATCCACTATCGAGTGGGGGCATACACGTTACAAATTCAAGTGTTAGACCTCCCCCATATGGACTTCTTTCGGTTTTGTTCCTCCTGCTCAAGGAACAGCCCCAGTCATGTACGCAAGTACAATGACACCTGCATTCAATCATGCTAGTTCTTCAAACTTAGGCGTTTTTGGAACTGGTTTTTCTGGATTGAATTCTGGGCAGATTTCGAATTCATTGACAAATACTGCTTTGAATTCGATTAGGCAACAAGTAGACGAGAGTATAATAAAATTATAATACATTGGCCAGGCAAATGGCTAGAATTGCTGATGTATTCGGTGCACCCCCAGATCCTGAAAACCAGCAAAATGGTAATATTGGCCTTGATCAAACCAAAACCAAAATTAGAATCCTGGAAATAATAATGGCCCAAGGGAGAATAATGAACATGTCTTTCGAGAGCCAGTTCAAAATGTGAATGCCCAACCATTTGTTTGAATAGGAATCAAAATGCTGATGAGGTTTTAGAAAGAATAAGGCAAAACAATATTAGGGGAGAGCAAAATATAGCAAATATAGTTGAATTAGTGTTGAATAGACATGGATTTGATGTAGGTCAAGCTACTAGACCACGTTTCGTTTATCCATTGACACCTTATGTGTTGCAAACTGAATTACCAAGGGGATGGAAAGTCCCAAAATTTACTAAGTTTGCAGGAGAAGCTAATGAATCCACAATTGAACACATTGCAAGATATCATGTAGAATGTGGGGACTTAGCTAATAATGAAGAATTGAAAATGAAATATTTTCCAAGTTCCCTAACTAAAAATGCCTTTACATGGTTCACAACCCTGGCTCCTGGTTCGATTCACACTTGGAACCAGTTAGAATGACAATTTCATGAACAATTCTTTAGAGTTGAAACAAAAGTTAGTCTTATGGATTTGGTTACAGTTAGACGAACTTCAGATGAATCTGTTGAAGACTATTTGAATAGATTTAGACAAATGAGAGCTAGATGTCTTGTACCAATTCCTGAAAATGAATTAGTTAAAATTGCAGCAGGGGTTTTGACTACTCAATTCGAAAGAAACTGGTTAATCAACAATTGAGAGATATGGCCCAATTGGCTGAAAGAGTTAGGCAAATTGAGCAGTTAAAACTTGAAAAAGAAAAACATAGGAAGCTCGAAAAGATAGGAAGAAGAGGAAAATCTTTTGAGTCATCTGGGATCAAGAAGCATTATCAACAAACTTTAAATCAAAGGTTTCAGAAAAAGCAGCAAAACCTGTCTCGAATATTTGGAAACCTTCTTTTCAAAAGAAATATGAAGTTAACAAAGTACCACCTCCCATGTTACATAAGCCTAAATCATATGTGCCTCCTTCGAACGTTCCTCCTAATAAGTGGATTCGAGTGACGGACAGTCAAAAATACCGTCAAAATCCACAAGTACTTAGACAATATAATAACTCCATTAATGGAAAGTCTTTTATGACTAAGACGCAATGGAGGAGAAACCAACGTTATCGAAAGGCAGCAATGGAACAAGGGGGCAGTACTTCGAATTTTTCAAAGAATTTAAATGCCAAGAATGCACAATTGATTCAAGTGCAAGGGGCTTCAGTCAACCTACATATTCCCAAATCCTGCAAAAATAAGTTAAGTATTGTCCCAAAGAAAAAGATTTTGGTTGAAGAAGACTTACTTACTGATGACTTTGAAACTGGATTCCTAGATAGAATCGAAGATATTTATGGTGTAGTTTCGATTCTACCTGCAGAGTTCGAAAAGGAGTATGAAGAAGGTTTGGAGGATGATTTCATAGAAGATGAATCATCAGAGCCACGGACTTATTATACTTGTTTATCAACACAGGCTGTTAAACAAGATTCAACAGTGTTTGATAGACCTTCTATTTGAATGGTGTCTCACCTAAAACCTTTATTCATTCAGGCTCAAATCGAAGGAGTCATTGTAAGTAAAGTATTGGTTGATGGTGGAGCGGCAATCAATTTATTGCCAAGTTCTTTGTTGAAAAAATTTAACAAAAAGAAGTGCGATTTGATGCCACATAATATGATCATTACTGATTTTAGTGGGAAGACATCAAAATCTGAAGGACTGTTGTGTTTGACGTGACTGTTGGTTCAGTCAAAAGGCCCACTGTTTTTGTCGTTGTTCCGTCGAAGGAAAATTATAATGTGCTTCTTGGGAGAGAATGGATACATGGTGTAGGGAGCAGGCCTTCGACTGTTAAAAAATTATGCTTATGGAATGATGATGGCATTCCAGAGTATGTTGAAGCTGATCAAACATATTACAAGATTGAAGCAGACACAGTCAATGCAAGAAAACTGTGAAAAATGGATAATGAATCAAACACCTTGTACAATTGAAAAGCGTGGCTTTGTGTTTGGTAAGGACTCCACACAAGGCGTTTTTCAATGTGACTATGGTTTGATCATTTCTAAGTGCAACTGGTCCTTCTGGGACACCTCTACTTTGGATGGATTTTCAGAAGAAGAGTAATTCGAGCTTCATTGCTCGAACCTCAGCATATTACTGCTAAGAGGAAGTTTGAAGCGGCCTTAGAGGCCGCAAATTATAGAACGGTCTTCGAGACCGGAGTTTCATGTTAATCAAGAATTCGAAAAGAATTTTGAAACGGCTTCAGTAGCAGTACAAGATGCTGAAGGTATAAGTATAGAAATTCAAATATGAGATTCGAAGAGGAAGAAGTATCTCTTGAAAGACTTGATTGCATCTGTGATGATACTCCTTTTGGGTTCGAAGAGCTTTATCTCATGGAATTGAAAAGATGGAGGCACAAGATCCTCTTGAAGAAGTAAATTTGGGTGATGTTAAGGACCCAAGGCCAACTTTTGTAAGTAAAAATCTATCAGAAGATTTTAAATCGAAGTTGGTGAATTACTTAGAGAATATAAAGACTGCTTTGCATGGGATATCACGAGATGTGATGGCAACTGCCAGTGGAAACTCTGAGCTGGCAACGGAGCTGAAGAGCTGGACGCCATGGAGCTGGACCAAGCCTTGGTCAACTATATTTGGTCAACCCTTCCATGGTCAACCTTTGACCTTTGACCATCCTTGACCAAGTCAACAAGAAGACTTCATAATAATTAGAATTAATTTTAGTTAATTTTCATTGTAATTAGGATTTCCTTGTAATTTGCTTATGTAAATGTCCTAATTAGAATTAGGCTAGTTGGGGCGCTAATTTAGTGAGCTTTTATTGGTTATGAGATATGCTCAACTAAGTGGGTAGGAGGTCATGGGTTCAAGAACCCACCTAGGATAGTTTTCCACTCATCTTTTATTTCCCTTCCCACCCTAGCCACCTCCTTTTTCCTATAAATAGGAGACCACCCCCCTTGTATTTCACAACCTTGATGAAATAGTAAAGGCATTATGCCCCAATTTTTCTCCTCTTGGTGAGTTGAGAGTAAGGCTTGGTGGTTGTTGCTCAAACCATATTGAGACTTATCTAATTCTCCTGAATTAGTGGCGTCTGGCATTGGACTTATCTGCTATGGGTGGAACATGCTTCAGTGGCGTCCCAACCATTCCTTTCTCTTCCACTTTTTCTTTCATTTTTCTCTCATTTTCTCTCATTTTCATGCGCAAAATAGCTGCTGCCCTGCACCTATTTTTCGCATTTATAATTGCTATATCTTGATTAATCAGTTGGTTTGCTCAATTCTAGATCCTACACCCATTCGACTATCAATTGGTAATCAGAGCTTGTTGATTTTGAGCAAAATTGGACCAAGAAGGCCGCGGGTACTGCACCTCTTTGTGCAGAATTTGTCTTCATTTTAGTGTAATTCCATCCATCTTTTCAATTGTAATTTGGACTTGGACTTGTCCCCGGGCACGAGGTGCCATTTCTGCTGCTGTCAGCATTGTTTGTTTGGTTGTTGATTGCTTGAATTCTTGCTAGTGTGGGGCTGTTTTTGGGCCGCTAATCCCACCCCTTAGGTGTTTGATTAAATGCCTCTAATTGCTCATACTTGTTCTGAGTGATTCTTGCAATTAATTGCTATAAACGGGTTGTTTGTTGGTGAAGTGTGGTAAGAGGAGGCATTGTTGTCCTTCCATTATTCAAAAATCGTTGACCTACATTTCTCCCCTCACCATTAATTTTTCACCCCCCATATTCATCTCTTTACTTTCCGCTTTTAATTTTCCGCCATTTAAATTCCGCTTTTCCCCATCCTTTTAATTTCTGCTCTCCCCTTTACATTCAGGCCATTTACATTCTGTCCTCCCCATCCTATAATTTCTGCTCTCCCCTTTACATTTATGTCCTCCCCATCCTTTTACTTTCCGCTTCCCCCTTATTTTTCAGTTGTAACGCCAGCGTTTTACCGTTTTTGCCGTTTTTGCTGTTTTTGCTCTTTTGAGTGTTTTATTGAATTTTTGAGTGATTAAAATATTTTTAATCATCAAAATTCATATTTTGGATTCAGAATTTTAATTTCTATTTTTTAGGATTTTTTTTTTGGAATTTTTTGGGTTTTTTTTGTGAAAAAATGACCTTTTGCCCCTCTTGGTCCCTTGTAACCGGGCCCGAATACTCTTGATTCGGGCCAGGAAAAATTGCACAAGCCTTCCTTTTCTCTCCTTAAAGCCGTGCAACCAGCCTTGATGCATGGGAGACACTTGTCTTCCCATCTCTTCCATTCCACCAATAGCTTGAAAAGGTGAATATGTCATATAAAAAGGTTTTTTTCCTCCTTTTTTATTCATTTTGTTGCATGCAAACAAGGAGAACTTTCCTTTTCTCTCATCTTCTCTCCCTTGGCCGTGGCACTCTCACCCTTTCTCTCCCAAAATCTTCATTCTCTCCATAAACACCAACCAAGTTTAGGTTCCATTTTTGAAACCTAAGCTTAAAAATACTTACTTTCTAGCCTTAAAACACTTGTTGGAGACCAAAAGGAGGACCTTTGAGGGGCTGTATTTTGCTGTTCTTGGAGCTGTTTTCTGCACTTTTTCTTGAAGAAATTCTTAGGTAAAGGGGGGGAGAACTTGAACTCTAGTAGGCCTTGTAACTAGAGTCAAGGATTTTGCCCTTAAATCCTTGTCCTTTCTTTTGTTTTTCCTTGAAAAGAATCAATTTTTTTCACTTATTTTGAGATTGGATTTTCGGAACTTTGAGCTTGAGTTGTTATTGATGATTTGCATGTTTATTTTAGTGCTTGAAACTTGTTTTGATGGATTTAGATGCATGCAAGCCAAGCTAAAATTTTTGCAAAATTTCTCCCTTTTTTCCTTGATGCTCTCGGCCAAGAGAGTAAAAATGGGGCTGCATGTATTCTAAAATTGTTTTGATGATTGTAATGTGTTTAGATGATGATTTGATGAACATGCATGTGGTTGGATGGATTTACACAATTGTTTGATGATTGATCTTGTGAAAGATTGGTGTTTTGAGCTTGAAATTGGAGACTATGAACTCAAAATGCATGTGGATGATCTTGGGTGATTTATTTGTGATATTTGGCATTTAGATTGTTTATTGATGAATGTGTGAAGTTTTGGTGAAGATTGGATGTTGTGAAAAATTTGAAGTTTTGGATGAACATTCAAGGTTGTTCTTGATGTTCATGAGTGTTCTTGATGAAACTCATCAAGAATGTCCTTTTGATCCTAAAAGATCAAAAGGATGTTTAAACATGTTTTTGGGCTAAATTGGCCCAAAAGGACTAAAGAATAAATTTGTAACAAAAAGGACTAAAGAATAAATTTGTAACAAAAGAACTAAATTGCAATAAGATAGTTTTTAAATTAAGTAATTAAATTCGGATTTTTATTTTAACTAAAATAAAATCTATTTAAAAGTCACATTTTTTATTTATTATGAATAAAAATGGGCTCTCATGGGTCCAATAACCTTTAGGCTTTTGTTTAGTCCCAAAGCCTTCAAAAAGAAAGTCAAAACTCAATTTAAAAGACAACTAAAAATAATTCATGGCTTAGGCTTAGATTAGGGTTGAACTTCAACACTAATCTAAGTTGTGAAAATTAAACTTAGGATTAATTAGTAGTCTTAACTAATTTAATCACCTAAGTTGATTAGCCTAAATTACTTAAGTTAATTAACAATTAATTAAGATAATTAATATTAATATAAGTGTTAATTAAGTAATTAATCTCTAACGACGGTCAAAAACTAATTAATTATAATTTAACCTTAATAAAGCATAATTAAAAACCCTAATCCAAGATAAAGGAAGAGATTAAGGGATAATTAGAAATTAATTAGGATCTTAAGTAAGGATTAAGACTTAGTTAAAGAAGGATAAGATTAATCAAAATTCGATTAATGAAGACTAGTTATGATTAAAGGTTAGCCTAATCTTAATTAGTCATACAAATAAAATTTAGTAATGCCTTTCATAAGACATATCCATAAGCCTTAGTAAATTGTAGGACTCAAATGAATATGATTATCAATAAAGCTAGCACAAGCTACCTTAAAAGATTATAACCAACACCTTCTCTCTACATAAAACTTGAGAAGCTTGGCAAGAGAGCGTGATTTGGTTTTCCTTAAAAGAAAGACCTTGAATCTACGAGAATGCACCACGGTAAAGTGGTGACGTAACAAGATTCAATGGGCTTGTCTGTAAGGATGTGATATTGTAAGTGTTTGCGGTGTGACATACATCATGTGCATCAATAATGGTTAAGGTTCAAAGCCTACGACCTATATGGCAATACCACTCTAGTACAGTGTGAAACTGGATGGACGGGTGCACTGGGTTTTGCAAAGAACACCAGTGGTCCGGTAAAGGAGACCAGCCCTGAGGATAAGTCGGGTCCCAAAATGGCACAAGTGACGTAGGCTCGCCCCCTACTGTCGTGTAAACGGGGTACAGGCTTGACTATCCTGTCGCTCTCAAGTTTTCATAATCAGTGAGTTTGTCTGGAAGTCGGAAAATCGTCTTGGCCAGAGATTGAGCAATGCTCTTCGTACTATTTGCTAGTACAGACTATACTCCTGATATATTGTACATATATGGTCGAGCAGTTGCTATGTGCTCTGCTTTTGGTGATGTTTTCCCGGGCCCTCATGCATTAGTCATATGCATCATGATTATATAAACTGCATTCTTGTGATTGAGGTGTGTGGATGTTCTATGAATGCTCTAGTTACTGTATTCTACTTGATATGAGTTCATGTGATGTTCTCACCCTTCCTTTTCTGCTTCTGTTATTTCCTGTCGTCGTACTTCTTCGCCACGTCGACAGTTGGTATTGGAGAGATTCAGGATGTCCACTATGAGGATCACGTTGAGGTGGGAGCCACGAGGCCAGTGGCAGATTACCGACGTCCCTAGGCGATGTGTTTTCACGGGGGAGGTGCGCGTCACCATTTCTCATCCCAGCCTTCCCCTGGTACCGGAGATAGATTTCACAGTGCCGGTGATCCTTGAGTTTGAGACTCCACCCAGACTCCGTCGCTACACTACTTTTCTCAACCGTCGTCATCGCCCCTCTCCATCAGCATCGTCACAGTCCTCACGGATAGGCGACCATGGGCGAGCCAGATTCCCCTCGTTACTCTCCCGGTCCAGAGGTGTCACCTCCACAGCCCGTATATTCTGACGCATTTGGCCGTTCCCGTCCGAGTGAGCCAGACATGATCGTGATCGATGACACTACATCTGAGGAGGAGGACCCAGAGGAAGACCCGAAGGATGACTCTTGAGGATGAGGAGCCGGAAGAGGATTCTTCCAGTGACGACCCCTCAGAAGACTTTGGGATGATCAACCTCGGGGTACTGGAGGGAGGAGTTGTGGATGGATTCCTGCTGAGACGGATGATGACGAGTAGGATAGCGTAACTGGGGGTAGTCACGAGTCTAGTTAGTAGCAGCTCTGATTTAGTGGCCTTTTGTTTTGTTTCGTTTTGGCTGAGGTCTTATTTATTATAGTCTACTACTAGAACTCTTGTTTTGTATGGTGGTATTGTTTACTCCGGGATTACTTTGACACTATGGTTCTGTATATATGTTATGATGTTTCCTTCCCATGATCCCCTTTATATCTGCGTGTATGTTTGTGTATGTATGCGGAATGATTGAATCGTCTAGATGTTTTTAGAAAATGAATTTCAGACTTAAGGAAAGGACGTTTTCATGAATACTTAAAATGGAATTAGAATGCGATTAGTTGATGATGATTAAACTCTTTTCAAAAAAAAAAATTCGTATTTTCTAAGTTTTAAAACAGTAATTTCGACGGTTACGTTTTGCAATGTGATATTCTTAGCGGTATAACTAAGGGTGTCGCATTTAGTGGTATCAGAGCTGTTCTTTCCTTTTGGCCTCGGGTATGGCCTATAATACTCTTCCCTCTGTGTTTACTCTTATGAGGATTGCTTGTTGTTGTGTAGATTGATTGCCTTGTGTGGATTGTTTGCTCTTATATTACCACCTTCGTAATGTAAGAAATTGTGTGTAGAATTATTTGTTCTTGCTTAAATGGTCCTGCATGAAACAGAAGAACTAACGTACCCTGTGAATGTAGGATTCCATGGCAGGAAGGAATAATCCTGTAATGAACGACATCCTGGGAAGGATCGCGGATGTCCTGGAAAATCAGCAACAGACCATAAACGAGATGAATCAAGCTCGCAATCAGAACAACGTCCCCGATGCCTATCGCGGACTATCTACCTTTAAGAAGAATAACCCACCACAGTTCAAAGGAGGTCACGACCCCGATGGATCTCAACTTTGGCTGGAGGAATTGGAGAAGATTTTCCTAGCTATGGGATGCCCGGATGAACAGAAGGTAACCTTTGCTGCGTTTATGATGGTTGGAGAGGCGCAGCATTGGTGGGAGTACGCGAGACGTCAATTAGAAGCTGCTGGGAGACTGGTCACCTGGAGACTGTTCAAGGAAACTTTTCTCCAAAAATATTTTCCCACGGATCTGAGAAAACGCAAAGAAATAGAATTCTTGAAGTTGGAGCAAGGAAACATGACTGTTGGCGAATATGCGGCAAAGTTTGAGGAACTGTCCAAGTTCTGCCCCTACTTCCAGAACACCATAGATGAAGAGTCTAAGTGTTCCAAGTTTGAAAGTGGACTGAGGCCAGAAATTAAATAGGCTGTTGGATACCAACAAGTTACTGAGTTCTCGAAGATGGTGAATATGTGTCGGATCTTTGAGGATGACACCAAAGCAAGACAAGCGCAGTGGAAGAATTCTGGTCCACAGAGGAATAAACCTAAATTCTCACAAGAAAGGAGGAAGCCGATATTTTGCCCCAAGAAGAAACAACTCTGGTTCATCATCAAGGAAGCGCCGCAAGACCGCAATCGGTGGTTGCTAGCAGAGCAAGCCCGACAAGCAGTACTGGCAACAACTCTGTCAGTTGTCCACGCTGCAAGAAGAATCATCTCTTGAGGGATTGCCCATATAAGAATCAACCTGGCAACCTATCCAACGGAAGGGTTTGTTTCCATTGCGGACAAAGTGGCCATATTAAGAGAGACTGCCCAGTTTGGAAGGGAAGCGGTAATGGTAGTGGTAGTAGTGCTGCGAGCGCCCCTGTCTCGAACCTGAATGCACAAGCTGGGAGGCCCAGAACCAGAGGCAGAGTGTTTACCATGAGCGGTGCTGAGGCTGCGAAATCCGAGGATCTGATCCAAGGTAAGTGCGTCATAAGTGGAATTCCTTTAATTGTATTGTATGATTCGGGTGCGACGCATTCTTTTATTTCTCTGGAGTGTGTGAAACAATTGAATTTGCCTGTGGTTAGATTACCCTATGACCTGGTTGTTTCTACTCCTACTGCTAAGCCTGTTATTACCTCAACAGCTTGTTTGAACTGTCCAATCACCATTGGTGATAAAACTTTCTCTGCTGAATTTGATTTGTTTACCTCTTTCTCAGCTCGATATTGTTTTGGGAATGGACTGCTTATCTTCCAACCGAGTCCAGCTTGACTGTTATAATAGAACTGCCGTGTTTGATTCCTTTTTCTCCCTCTACTCTTGATTCTGTAAGTACGAGATTCTTGTCCGCCAACCAAGTGAATGCTTCTTTGAGAGAAGGAGCTCAAATCTACATGATACTTTCTTCTTTGGAGGAAGAGCGGGAATCCGACATTAGCAAACTGCCTGTGGTGAGAGAATTTCCTGAAGTATTCCCTGGCGATATCCCTGGTTTGCCGCCAGAGCGAGAGGTAGAGTTTAACATAGAGTTAGTGCCTGGAACCGGACCTATTTCTATAGCTCCGTATAGGATGTCCCCTTTAGAGTTGGCTGAGTTGAAGAAACAGGCTGGAAGAGTTGTTAGAAAAACAGTTTGTTAGGCCTAGCGTGTCCCCTTGGGGAAGCCCCAGTGTTATTAGTGAAGAAGAAAGATGGTAGCATGAGGTTGTGTGTAGATTATCGTCAGCTTAATAAGGTGACGAATAAAGAATAGGTATCCTTTGCCTAGGATAGACGACTTGATGGATCAGTTAAGAGGAGCAACTGTGTTCTCGAAAATTGACCTTAAGTCAGGTTACCACCAAATACGTGTTAAGTCTGAGGATATCCCGAAGACAGCTTTCAGAACACGCTACTGGCATTATGAGTATTTAGTAATGTCGTTTGGTGTAACCAACGCACCTGCAGTTTTCATGGACTATATGAACCGAGTTTTCCATCCTTACTTGGACAAGTTCGTTGTGGTCTTCATAGACGACATTCTCATATACTCCAAGAGTGAGGAAGAGCATGCAGAACATCTTAGGATAACTTTGCAGACCTTAAAGGACAGAAAGTTATATGCTAAGTTGTCTAAGTGTGAATTCTGGTTGAAGGAAGTAAACTTCCTAGGCCATGTGATCTCTAGTGGAGGAGTTAGCGTAGACCCAGCTAAGGTAGAGACTGTGTTACAGTGGAAAGCACCAAAGTCTGTGACGGAGATAAGGAGCTTTTTGGGGTTAGCCGGTTACTACCGTAAGTTCATTGAGAATTTTTCTAGGATAGCATCTCCGTTAACCCGTCTGATTAGAAAGGATCAACCCTTCGTTTGGAGTCAGAAGTGTGAGGATAGTTTTCAAGAGTTGAAAAGGAGGTTAACTTCTGCGCCAATCTTAGTCTTACCCGACCCACAAGAGAGTTTTGAAGTATATTGTGATGCTTCGAAACAAGGATTGGGCTGTGTGTTGATGCAAAAAGGGAAAGTAGTGGCGTATGCCTCTAGGCAACTGCGAACACACGAAGTAAACTATCCTACACATGATCTAGAGTTGGCAGCTATAGTTTTTGCCCTGAAGATTTGGAGGCACCATCTGTATGGCGCTAGGTTTGAAGTCTTTAGCGACCATAAGAGCCTGAAGTATCTGTTTGATCAGAAGGAGTTGAATATGAGGCAAAGGAGATGGATGGAATTTTTAAAGGATTATGATTTTAGCCTGCAATACCACCCTGGGAAAGCCAATGTAGTGGCTGATGCTTTGAGTAGGAAATCCTTGCACATGTCAGCAATGATGGTTAAAGAACTAGAATTGATAGAAGGATTTAGAGACCTGAACCTGGATGTTAGATTTAGCCCTAAGAGTATAATTCTAGGAACCTTGAAGATTTCGAGTGATTTCTTGGAACAAGTTCGGGTAGCACAGGAAAAGGATCAATCCTTGCAAGTATTGAAGGATCTAGTTCCTAAGAAAGGAGAATCAGAGTTCCATAAAGGTACTGATGGCATGGTTAGATTCAGGAATAGGATATGTGTACCTGATGATAAGGAATTAAGGAAACTGATCTTAGAGGAAGCTCATAAGAGTAGGCTGAGTATTCACCCTGGAGTGACTAAGATGTACCAAGACCTGAAGAAGATGTTTTGGTGGTCTGGGATGAAAAAGGAAGTAGCTGGTTATGTAGCATCTTGTTTGGTTTGCCAGAAAGCCAAGATTGAACATCAGAGACCATCAGGAGAGTTACAACCCTTAGGATGTCCCTGAATGGAAATGGGATAGCATATCTATGGATTTCGTGGTAGGTTTACCTAGAACTCCGGCAGGTTTTGATGCTATATGGGTAATCGTTGATAGGTTAACAAAATCTACCCATTTCCTGCCCATCAACATTAAGTCTCCTCTAGAGAAGTTGACCCAGCTATACATCAAGGAAGTAGTAAGATTGCATGGGGTTCCGTCTAGCATTGTGTCGGATAGAGACCCTAGGTTTACATCCAGATTTTGGGGTAGTCTGCAACAAGCTCTAGGAACCAAGTTGAGGCTTAGTTCGGCCTATCATCCTCAAATCGATGGTCAGTCCGAGCGGATTATCCAATCCCTAGAGGATTTGCTGAGAGCGTGTGTGTTAGAACACCAAGGGAGTTGGGATCAGTTGTTGGCACTGATCGAGTTCACCTACAATAATAGTTTCCATTCTAGTATTGGAATGGCACCTTTTGAAGCCCTGTATGGTAGAAAGTGTAGAACGCCTTTATGCTGGTTCGAGTCTGGCGATGGCCTAGTTTTGGGGCCTGAGATGATTCAGCAAACCACGGAAAAGATAAAGATGATTCAGGAAAAGATGAAAATATCACAAAGCAGGCAAAAAAGCTACTATGATCGGAGGAGGAAACCCCTTGAGTTCAAGGAAGGAGATCACGTATTTTTGAGAGTTACACCAACAACTGGGGTTGGCAGGGCAATGTGATCTCGAAAACTTACACCTAAATTCATTGGTCCTTACCAAATCTTGAAAAAAATTGGTCTTGTCGCTTACCAAATTGCTTTGCCACCTTTCCTTTCAAACCTGCATAATGTGTTTCATGTGTCACAACTCCGAAAGTATATTCCTGACCCTTCACAAGTCATAGAACCCGACATGATACAATTAAAAGAAAACCTGACTTATGAAGCGTTACCTGTACGAATCGGAGACCGAAGGATAAAGCAGCTGAGAGGTAAGGAAATTCCGTTAGTAAAGGTCATTTGGAGTACAACAGATGAAGGGAATGCAACCTGGGAATTGGAAGAACGGATGAAAAAGTCTCACCCTCAATTATTTCAAGAAGGTACGCACAAATTTCGAGGACGAAATTTCTTTTTAGAGGGGAATAATTGTAACGCCCGCATTTTACCGTTTTTGCCGTTTTTGCCGTTTTTGCTGTTTTGAGTGTTTTATTGAATTTTGAGTGATTAAAATTATTTTTAATCATCAAAATTCATATTTTTGGATTCAGAATTTAATTTCCTATTTTTAGGATTTTTTTTGGAATTTTTGGGTTTTTTTGTGAAAAATGACCTTTTTGCCCCTCTTGTCCCTTGAACCGGGCCCGAATACTCTTGATCGGGCCAGAAAAATTGCACAAGCCTTCCTTTCTCTCCTTAAAGACCGTGCAACCAGCCTTGATGCATGGGAGACACTTGTCTTCCCATCTCTTCCATTCCACCAATAGCTTGAAAAGGTGAATATGTCATATAAAAAGCTTTTTTCTCCTTTTTTATTCATTTTGTTGCATGCAAACAAGGAGAACTTTCCTTTTCTCTCATCTTCTTCTCCCTTGGCCGTGGCACTCTCACCCTTTCTCTCCCAAAATCTTCATTCTCTCCATAAACACCAACCAAGTTTAGGTTCCATTTTTGAACCTAAGCTTAAAAATACTTACTTTCTAGCCTTAAAACACTTGTTGGAGACCAAAAGGAGGACCTTTGAGGGGCTGTATTTGGCTGTTCTTGGAGCTGTTTTTCTGCACTTTTTCTTGAAGAAATTCTTAGGTAAAGGGGGGGAGAACTTGAACTCTAGTAGGCCTTGTAACTAGAGTCAAGGATTTGCCCTTAAATCCTTGTCCTTTCTTTTGTTTTTTCCTTGAAAAGAATCAATTTTTTCACTTATTTTGAGATTGGATTTTCGGAACTTTGAGCTGGGTTGTTATTGATGATTGCATGTTTATTTTAGTGCTTGAAACTTGTTTGTTTGATGGATTTAGATGCATGCAAGCCAAGCTAAAATTTTTGCAAAATTTCTCCCTTTTTCCTTGATGCTCTCGGCCAAGAGAGTAAAAATGGGGCTGCATGTATTCTAAAATTTTTTTGATGATTGTAATGTGTTTAGATGATGATTTGATGAACATGCATGTGGTTGGATGGATTTACACAATTGTTTGATGATTGATCTTGTGAAAGATTGGTGTTTTGAGATTGAAATTGGAGACTATGAACTCAAAATGCATGTGGATGATCTTGGGTGATTTATTTGTGATATTTGGCATTTAGATTGTTTATTGATGAATGTGTGAAGTTTTGGTGAAGATTGGATGTTGTGAAAATTTTGAAGTTTTGGATGAACATTCAAGGTTGTTCTTGATGTTCATGAGTGTTCTTGATGAAACTCATCAAGAATGTCCTTTTGATCCTAAAAAGATCAAAAGGATGTTTAAAACATGTTTTTGGGCTAAATTGGCCCAAAAGGACTAAAGAATAAATTTGTAACAAAAGGACTAAAGAATAAATTTGTAACAAAAAGAACTAATTGCAAATAAGATAAGTTTTTAAATTAAGTAATTAAATTCGGATTTTTATTTTAACTAAAATAAAAATCTATTTAAAAGTCACATTTTTTATTTATTATGAATAAAAATGGGCTCTCATGGGTCCAATAACCTTTAGGCTTTTGTTTAGTCCCAAAGCCTTCAAAAAGAAAGTCAAAACTCAATTTAAAAGACAACTAAAAATAATTCATGGGCTTAGGCTTAGATTAGGGTTGAACTTCAACACTAATCTAAGTTGTGAAAATTAAACTTAGGATTAATTAGTAGACTTAACTAATTTAATCACCTAAGTTGATTAGTCTAAATTACTTAAGTTAATTAACAATTAATTAAGATAATTAATATTAATATAAGTGTTAATTAAGTAATTAATCTCTAACGACGGTCAAAAACTAATTAATTATAATTTAACCTTAATCAAGCATAATTAAAAACCCTAATCCAAGATTAAGGAAGAGATTAAGGGATAATTAGAAATTAATTAGGATCTTAAGTAAGGATTAAGACTTAGTTAAAGAAGGATAAGATTAATTAAAATTCGATTAATGAAGACTAGTTATGATTAAAGGTTAAGCCTAATCTTAATTAGTCATACAAATAAAATTTAGTAATGCCTTTCATAAGACATATCCATAAGCCTTAGTAAATTGTAGGACTCAAATGAATATGATTATCAATAAAGCTAGCACAAGCTACCTTAAAAGATTATAACCAACACCTTCTCTCTACATAAAACTTGAGAAGCTTGGCAAGAGAGCGTGATTTGGTTTTCCTTAAAAGAAAGACCTTGAATCTACGAGGTTTCACCACGGTAAAGTGGTGACGTAACAAGATTCAATGGGCTTGTCTGTAAGGATGTGATATTGTAAGTGTTTGCGGTGTGACATACATCATGTGCATCAATAATGGTTAAGGTTCAAAAGCCTTACAACCTATATGGCAATACCACTCTAGTACAGTGTGAAACTGGATGGGACGGGTGCACTGGGTTTTGC
This sequence comes from Sesbania bispinosa, assembly GCA_026901365.1. Classification (NCBI taxonomy): domain Eukaryota; kingdom Viridiplantae; phylum Streptophyta; class Magnoliopsida; order Fabales; family Fabaceae; genus Sesbania; species Sesbania bispinosa. The sequence goes on from QLOH01000019.1 coordinate 904,356, forward strand.
AAAGAACACCAGTGGTCCGGTAAAGGAGACCAGCCCTGAGGATAAGTCGGGTCCCAAAATGGCACAAGTGACGTAGGCTCGCCCCCTACTGTCGTGTAAACGGGGTACAGGCTTGACTATCCTGTCGCTCTCAAGTTTTCATAATCAGTGAGTTTGTCTGGAAGTCGGAAAATCGTCTTGGCCAGAGATTGAGCAATGCTCTTCGTACTATTTGCTAGTACAGACTATACTCCTGATATATTGTACATATATGGTCGAGCAGTTGCTATGTGCTCTGCTTTTGGTGATGTTTTCCCGGGCCCTCATGCATTAGTCATATGCATCATGATTATATAAACTGCATTCTTGTGATTGAGGTTGTGTGGATGTTCTATGAATGCTCTAGTTACTGTATTCTACTTGATATGAGTTCATGTGATGTTCTCACCCTTCCTTTTCTGCTTCTGTTATTTCCTGTCGTCGTACTTCTTCGCCACGTCGACAGTTGGTATTGGAGAGATTCAGGATGTCCACTATGAGGATCACGTTGAGGTGGGAGCCACGAGGCCAGTGGCGGATTACCGACGTCCCTAGGCGATGTGTTTTCACGGGGGAGGTGCGCGTCACCATTTCTCATCCCAGCCTTCCCCTGGTACCGAAGATAGATTTCACAGTGCCGGTGATCCTTGAGTTTGAGACTCCACCCAGACTCCGTCGCTACACTACTTTTCTCAACCGTCTGTCATCGCCCCTCTCCATCAGCATCGTCACAGTCCTCACAGATGGCGACCATGGGCGAGCCAGATTCCCCTCGTTACTCTCCCGGTCCAGAGGTGTCACCTCCACAGCCCGTATATCCTGACGCATTTGGCCGTTCCCGTCCGAGTGAGCCAGACATGATCGTGATTGATGACACTACATCTGAGGAGGAGGACCCAGAGGAAGACCCGAAGGATGACTTTGAGGATGAGGAGCCGGAAGAGGATTCTTCCAGTGACGAACCCTCAGAAGACTTTGGGATGATCAACCTCGGGGGTACTGGAGGGAGGAATTGTGGATGGATTCCTGCTGAGATGGATGATGACGAGTAGGATAGCGTAACTAGGGGTAGTCACGAGTCTAGTTAGTAGCAGCTCTGATTTAGTGGCCTTTTGTTTTGTTTCGTTTTGGCTGAGGTCTTATTTATTATAGTCTACTACTAGAACTCTTGTTTTGTATGGTGGTATTGTTTACTCCGGGATTACTTTGGCACTATGGTTCTGTATATATGTTATGATGTTTCCTTCCCATGATCCCCTTTATATCTGCGTGTATGTTGTGTATGTATGCGGAATGATTGAATCGTTTAGATGTTTTTAGAAAATGAATTTCAGACTTAAGGAAAGGACGTTTTCATGAATACTTAAAATGGAATTAGAATGCGATTAGTTGATGATGATTAAACTCTTTTCAAAAAAAAAAAATTCGTATTTTCTAAGTTTTAAAACAGTAATTTCGACGATTACGTTTTGCAATGTGATATTCTTAGCGGTATAACTAAGGGTGTCGCATCAGTCATTTACATTTCTGCTCTCCCCATCCTTTTAATTTCTGCCATCCCCTTCTACTTTCTGCCATTTACATTTCTATCTTTCCCATCCTTTTAATTTCAGTTTCCCCCCTTTAATTTCGTGCCATTTATTTTGCGCAATTTTTCCTCTTATTTTTTTTGCCAATTTATGCGCATTGTTCTGGCTTTGTTTTGTTCAATTTTCTACTCCTGTTATGTCTGTCTGTTTGGCATTCTGATTGCAAATTTGGATTGACTGCTATCTCTACCTTGGACTTTCTCTGTTTGATTGTGCAAAACGCTCACCTATAGGCTCTTTTTTGGTTCATAGTATTGGAAGAAGATCAACAAATTCCAATTGTTGATTTTCCTTCAAATTTTAATTCCAATCTTAAAATTGAACCAAGCGCGTTTCTGTGACCGTATCGCTTTTGTATAATCAACAAGAAAGTGCTAAGCAATTTTTTTGGCCATTTTTGAAATCAAGTTGCCATTAGGTTTTCACAATTTTTAGAAATCAGTTTATTCATTATTTTGTTTTTCTAGTACCACTTAGACCAGTTTACTGTCAGAAAATTCCAAAAAAGTTATAGTAGTTACAGTTTATTTTCTTTTCATTGTATACAAATTTCTGTAATTTTCTGTTGGGGAAAAAGACAAAAAAAGAAAGAAAAGGCAAGAAAAATACAAAAAGTATGTACGTGTCAAAAAAAAATACAAAAAGAGGTGTAAAAAGCAAAAAGGGTGTAAAAGTCAAAGACACCCAAAAGAGTAAAAAATTCAAAAAAATTCAGAAAAATAGAAAAACAAAAACAAAGAAATATCCCAACAATACAGTGACAATTTTACTGTAATTTTTCATTTCATTTCTCTGTATACCGTAATTGAGTTGTATTTGCTGTTTTTCTAAAACGACAAATTTTGGCAACTCTTTTAAAAAATCACCAAAAACAATTCTCTTTGCAATTTCTTCCGTCTTGTCTTGTTTGCTTTCTACTTTTGTGTATAAGCGTTTTTGAGTGCTTGCTTTTCTTGTTTGTCATATCAATTCCTTGTTTTGTCTTAGGTTTTTCCAATCTTCCTTTAGTAGGTATTTTTCTTTGTTAGTGCGCTTCTATTTGGGTAAGGGTTAAGACTTAGTCTCACGTTGGTCTTTGCAAGATCTGACCAACCTCCAACCGAGTAGAAAGGCAAGAGAGTCTATTATAGAAAAAGCCTAAAAGAGTGACAAACACGAGTGATTACGTTCCATTAAGTGTAAACACTTAGTTGAGTGGAAAGGTCCATAAAACTTTAATCAATCTAGGAGAATGGAAGGAAGGAGGCAAGGGGAAAGGGCAACCTTGTTGTTAGGAAAACCTTAGAAACACCTTTGGGTGAAGAAGAGAGCCAAAGAGAGAACCTATTCCATACTAGGTGCCACATTGAAGATAAGGTATGTTTAGTGATCATAGATGGAGGAAGTAGTAGCAACTTAGCTAGCCTTAGGTTAGTTAACAAGCTAAACTTACCTACTACCCCACATCTAGAACCTTATACACTTCAATGGGTGAGTGATGAGGAAGAATTTATGGTGGATAGGCAAGTGAGCATAAGGTTCAAATTGGGGATTACCTAGATGAAATGACCTTTGATGTTATACCCTTAGAAACCTCACACATTCTTTTAGGGAGACCTTGGCAATATGAGAGAAGGGTAAAACATGATGGGTATTACAACACCTAATAGGTTCCACCACCAAAATATTAAATTCACTCTAATGCCTATGACCTCTAGGGAAATTAGGAAGATCAAATCCAACTTAAGAGGTTAATAGAACAAGAGAAAAGAGAACAATTAGAAAAAGAGAAAGAAGAGAAACTTAAAAGAGAAAGCAAGGAAAATAAATTAAGAGTGAAAGAAGAGAAAGTATGTTTTTCCTTGTGATCATTTAAATGCTAACTCTTCTAGTGAAAGCATGAATAGGTTGATGGAAAATACTTCTAGTGTTGCAAAGAAGACAACTCAAGCTATTGAGAGGGAGTTTCCTAAACTAACTTTCTTTATGCATGAAATGCCTTTTTCTATGAACAATTATATGCCTCAAAGAATTACATGTTTAAAAGAAATGAACAATGTTGATGATGCTTTGAAACCTATTGCATGTTTAGAAAAAGCCAACTATGTATAAGAGTACCATGAAACTTACTAAAGATGCATGCTTAGTCAATTCCTTTAGATTGCATGATAAGATTGAAAACAAAGTTGGATTGAATATGCATGTGCCTTTGGTTTGTGTTTATAGAATGAATACACATTTTGGACCAAAAATAATTGTTTCATACAAAGATGTGTATTATGCTCTTGAACTAGTTAGTAAAAGAATAAAAATTTGGATGAAGCTATCACATGTAGGAAAGCTTGTTTGACATCTAATTCAAATGATGATATGCTTCTTGATATGCATACTCATTGTGGTTCTTTTGGTATTTCACCTTTCATGAACACATATGATAATATGCAAAAGGTGTCATCTTACTTGAGTGAGTGCTTTAGCATGGATATGGCTCTTGAACAAACTTGCATGAATACTTCATGGCATGAACATATGCACTATGATTTTTACAATAATACTCAAAATGCGTTTCTTATGTTCAATGAGTATGATGGGATCTCACTTCCAAGAAATAGGACATTCATACCACATAGATTTAATTGTGCATTCATTTGGAAATATATTATGGATTATTTTGTTGGTTTGAAACATGCATATCACTTGTTTAAATTTCGTTTTAACCAACTAACCCCTTTACTTGAAAAGAAGGGCTTTAAAAGATTAGTCTTTGATCCAAGATCTAAATCCACAAAGTACATGGACAAGATGGTTCAATCTTTATTGAGGGAGTTTTCTGACCCTTATCTCAAATACCTCTTGTTCATCTCCTATGTTTTTCTTTTTCTAATCTTTATGATCCCCAAGTATTTTTGTTATGAGCCTTCACTTTGCTTGCTTTGGAATAATACTTATGGGTCTTCTTTTTGTTGTCTAGGCTCAAGGAAGATGTTCAACTTGTGGACGTCCACCTGTACTCCCCAAAGGCTAAGGGAAGTATCTTCTTGCTTGCTACTTTAGTCATCCATCTCCTTCTTTCTACCCCCATTCCTCTTCTTCTTATGGATTCTTTCTAATCTTTCAGATTTGAGGTCAAATCCTTTCTAAGGGGGAGGGAATGATGGCAACTGCCAGTGGAACTCTGAGCTGGCAGCGGAGCTGAAGAGGAGCCTGGGCGCATGGAGCTGGACCAAGCCTTGGTCAACCCTTCCATGTTCAACCTTTGACCATCCTTGACCAAGTCAACAAGAAGACTTCATCATAATTAGTATTAATTTTAGTTAATTTTCATTGTAATTAGGATTTCCTTGTAATTTGCTTAATTATAAATTTCCTAATTAGAATTAGGCTAGTTGGGGCGCTAATTTAGTGAGCTTTATTGGTTAGGAGATAGCTCAACGAAGTGGGTAGGAGGTCATGGGTTCAAGACCCACCTAGGATAGTTTTCCACTCATCTTTTATTTCCCTTCCCACCTAGCCACCTCCTTTTCCTATAAATAGGAGACCACCCCCCTTTGTATTTCACAACCTTGATGAAATAGTAAGGCATTATGCCCAATTTTCTCCTCTTGGTGAGTTGAGAGTAAGGCTTGGTGGTTGTTGCTCAAACCATACTGAGACTTATCTAATTCTCCTGAATTAGTGGCATCTAGCATTGGACTTATCTGCTGTGGGTGGATTCTTGCTTCAGTGGCGTCCAAACCATTCCTTTCTCTTCCACTTTTTCTTTCATTTTCTCTCATTTTCATGCGCAAAATAGCTGCTGCCCTGCACCTATTTTTCGCATTATAATTGCTATTTCTTGATTCTAATCGGTTGGTTTTGCTCAATTCTAGATCCTACAACTATCCTGCTATCAAGATGCCTGGTCTAAGTAAAGAGCTTGTTGAACACAAATTGCCTACGTTTCCTGATAGGAAACCTGTAAAGCAAGCACCTCGAAGATTTGCGCCTGAAATTATATTGAAGATCAAAACTGAAATCGAGAGGTTATTGAAAGCTAAGTTCATTCGAACTACCAGGTATGTTGATTGGATTTCAAATATAGTACCAGTATTAAGAAAAATGGTTCTTTGAGAGTTTGCATAGATTTTAGAGATTTGAATAAAGCAACTCCTAAAGATGAATATCCTATGCCAGTAGCTGATATGTTAATAGATTCAGCAGCAGGTAATGAAATACTAAGTATGTTAGATGGTTATTCAAGATATAACCAAATTTTATTGCTGAAGAGGATATTTCGAAAACTGCTTTTCGATGTCCCAGTGCAATAGGCACTTATGAATGGGTAATGATTCCTTTTGGACTTAAAAATGCTGGTGCTACTTATCAAAGAGCCATGAATTCTATCTTTCATGATTTAATAGGTAGATTCATGCAAGTTTATATTGATGATGTAATAGTAAAATCCACATAAAAAAAGATCATCTTTCAAATTTGAAAGAAGCATTTGAAAAGATAAGAATGCATAAATTAAAGATGAACCCTATTAAATGTGCCTTTGGTGTATCTACAGGTAATTTTCTAGGTTTCTTGGTTCACCAGAAAGGAGTTGTGATTGATAAAAATAAAGCAAAGGCAAATCTTGAAACTTCTCCTCCTTCGAACAAGAAACAATTGCAGTCTTGATTGGGTAATATAAATTTTCTTCGAAGATTTATTGCAAATTTTTCAGCCAAAACCAAGGTGTTTTCTCCTCTGTTGAAACTCCAGAAAGAAGAGAAATTTGAATGGAAAGAGGAACACCAGGTGGAATTCAAAGAAATAAAGAGGATTCTCACAAATCCTCCTATTATGACACCTCCAATTCAAGGAAAGCCTTTGAAATTGTATATCTCTGCATCTGAAGAAACTTTGGGAAGTATGCTTGCCCAAGAAGATGAAAATGGAGTTGAAAGAGCAGTGCATTATCTTAGTAGAACTCTGAATGATGCTGAAACTCGATATTGTGCTATCGAGAAATTATGTTTATTTCTTTACTTTTCTTGTGCTAAGTTAAAGTACTATGTAAAACCTTTCGACGTTTATGTAATTTCTCATTATGATATAACAAAGCACATGTTATGGAAACCTATTCTTCACAATAGAGTAGGAAAATGGGTGTAAGCTTTGACTGAATTTTCGCTAACATACCTTCCATTAAAAGCTGTGAAAGGGCAAGTTATGGCTGATTTCTTAGTTGATCATCCTCCTATTCGAATTAACGAATTGCACTTCATAGGTTTAAAACCTTGGAAGTTTTATTTCGATGGATCAAAGCATAAAGATGGTGTTGGGATCAGAATCCTTTTGATTTCACCTGAGGGGTTACCAACAAAAGTAATGTTTCGAATAGGAATGGATCGTTCAAATAATGAAGCTAAGTATGAAGCTTTGTTACAAGGATTAGAGATTTTGATATCATTTAAAGCTAAACAAGTTTTAATTCGAGGAGATTCACAATCAGTGATCAAACAAGTCACTAAACAATATAAATGTTTGAATCCTAGACTATCAAAATATTTGCTAAGAGCCTTTAAGCTACTAAGATATTTTGATGAAGTTGAATTCATACACATATCTCGAATTGATAATGAAGTTGCCAATGAATTGGCACAAATTGCTTCTGGCTATAAAATTAGTGAGTTTCAATTCAAACAATTGATTTGATTAGAAAAGAATGTTTCAATCTTGAAGTTTGAGATTTTGGACATTGAAACTTTAGATATGAATGATTGGAGAAAATCTTTGGTAGAATACTTGCAAAATCCAAGTATGCAAGTAGATCGAAAATTAAGATACAGGGCTTTACATTATGTAATTCTGGCTAATCAATTATATAAGAAAGCACCTGATGGGAACTTACTTCGATGTTTAGGAGAATCAGAAGCGTATCAAGCTTTGATTGATACTCATCAAGGGATTTGTGGAGCTCATCAAGCAGGTCGAAAAATGGAATGGGTTTTGAAAAGACGAAATTTATATTGGCCTTCAATGGCCAAAGATTGTAATGATTTTTCGAAAGCTTGTGAAGAATGCCAAAAACATGGTTTCATTCAACAAATCCCTGCAAGTGAGTTACATTCAATTATAAAAGCCATGGCCTTTTAGAGGATGGGCAATTGATTTGATTGGTCAAATTCATCCTACGTCATCTAGGGGGCATAAATATATTATAGTGGCTATAGATTATTTTACAAAATGGGTGGAAGCAATCCCATTGAAAGATGTAACTCAAGAAGATGTGATTAATGTCATTCAAGAAAAAATAGTTTTTCGATTTGGTCTTCCTGAATCTATTTCAACTGATCAAGGAACTGTGTTTACAGGCCAAAGGGTTAAGAGGTTTGCACAAGAAAATGCAATCAAACTTCTTACTTCAACTCCTTACTATGCACAAGCAAATGGTCAGGTTGAGGCTGTAAATAAAACAATTATTTCTTTGATTAAGAAACATCTTGACCAACGACCTTGAAATTGGCATAAGACACTAAGTCAAATTTTGTGGGCATATCGAAATTCTCCTCGAGATGCAACAAGATTTACACCTTATAAGTTGGTCTATGGTCATGGTTCAGTTTTACCAGTTGAAATTCATTTACAATCAATGAGAGTGCAAAGACAATTCGATTTACCCACTCAAGATTATTATAACTTGATGTTGGATGAATTAAATGAATTAGATAAGTTTAGATTAAGAGCCTTAGAAAATATCATCAGACAAAAAGAACAAGTATCTCAAATTTACAATCATAAATTAAAAGTTAAGACTTTTGATGAAGGAGATATTGTTTGGAAATTGATATTACTTGTTGATAAAAAATCTAAACGATTTGGAAAATGATCTCCGAATTGGAAAGGACCATTCGAAGTTGAAAAAGTATTTTCGAATAATGCATATTCAATTCGAGAGTTATCAGGTGATGATCAAATTATAAGCATAAATGGAAAATATTTAAAACAATACACACCAACTTTGCATGAAATTAAGATTGTCTGAAGCATTCAAATTAATTGGTGATTATAAAACACCAATCCAAAAGTGATTTTACAAAAAGCATAAATGAAGCAAAGTTAAAATGGATGATTCTTCTTCATCGGTTCATAAGTCTGGTTCAGATTTTGGTATTGCTGCAACAAGACTTTGTCCCTTTGATTAAGCTCAGTCAGAAGCTCATTTGATTTGACTAACTCACTTGAAACATACTTCAGACCTTCAAGGAGTTCGAGCTTTCTGCTTTCGAGTTTGGACATTGAAGTCTTGCAGTTATTTTCTTCTGTAACCAAGACTTTATCATCTTGTTTGTGGTGAAAAAATCTAATTCCGAAAATTAAATTTTAATCACTTTGATTCTACGAACAATCTGGGGATTAGAATCAGATCCTCTTACGGGACTCTTTAAAAAAGTAGATTTATGGTGTTTCTGATTTATAAAAGACTTTCAAAAGTTCAAGTTTTCTGAAAAAATGGTTGTTTGGTACAAAATTTCACCAAATCAAATGCTAAGTTTCAGAAATCCAGAAATGATAAGTTTCAAAGAGTTTGATTCAGAATTCTATAAAAAAAAACTTATCTTTCACTAAGAATTAAAACCACTTGATTCAGAATTTTATCAAAAGTTCTAAATTTTCACTTGACTTCTTTAAACTGAAAGAAAATCACAGTTTTAGAATGTTTGCAAGAATACAGAATTCAAAGCAAAGAGATAAAAGTGCATGGAATGAAGAATACAAAATGTAAATTGCAGAAAGTAAATGAATTGAAAGAAAGAAAGTTGCATAAAGATAAAAGTGGATGGGTTCATCACATACAGTCAATCCTTGTAAACCTGTTAGTCGCAGTGTGATCAGACGTGAAGGTGTTTAAGGGTATGAGTGTAATGAATTGCCAACCCTTATTACATTAAGAGTTCACCTATTTATAGTTTCCTAATTCTAACGGCTAACTAATGTACATGTGACACATCATCTAGCCCTATGTGCTGGCAACGTGCATGCTTGCCACGTCTTCTGCTAACCAGAAACCGTTTCTGATCTTCAATAACTGCTTCTTTTTATTTTCTGACTTTTCGAACTTCCTTTTGCTTTCTTCAGAAATCTTCTAAGTCTTCAGATATCTTGTCTTCGAATTCTCTGATCCTGTTTCTCAAAATCTTCTTTCTGATTTCTCGAAATCTTCTTTCTGTTTTCTCGAAATCTTCTATCTGGAATTTTAACTTCATGAATTCGAGAAAATCTTTAACTTTAAGACTTAGTTTTTCTTGACACTTGAACTCAATGAGTTTTTCTCTTTTCGAGATTTTGACTACACTCTTCCCTGTGCCACATGTCAAACTTCATTTGACCATTCCAAAGATCATAAAGACCACCAGCCACCATCCACTTAACTTCATTATGAGAATTCTTCTCATTGGACGTTAAAATAGTGTTATTAATGGCACTTGCCTCTTTTCACTTCTATAAATAAGAGTCTTTTACACATTCTTTTCACAATTCTTCATTCTCTCTTCTTTTTTTTTTAAATTCTTCAAAGAAACTCTTCAAAGAATATGAAGAAGTTAATTCCTTTGGCTATTACGTTCAATCCAATCTGAAATGATCTCATTTTTTATAAGATTGACGTAATGGCCAAAGCCATTGGCTTTTTCAAACTTTTTCTTTAAAATTTTGCTTTTGGATTGTACATGATAGCCAAATATAGGTTCATTTATATAATAAATGAATTTATTTATTGTTTCCCATGCTGATCTTGATTTCTTCCCCAATTCAAAGGTGGTTCAACAGAATCAAAAACAAATTTCCCTTTGCCTTGGCTCTATCAAATCTTGTAGGGGAAGAAGAAGAGGAAGAGGTGTGGAAGACATGAGTCAAGGACTCATTCTAGCTTAGGACAGTTTCCTTTCTAAAGTTTTAGGTACTTAGGACAGTTTCTTTTCTAATTTATTTTCAATGTATTCGAACCAATGTAATTCGAATTTGGATCGTTAATAAAAGAACTATCATTTTCCTTTTGGAATATCTGTAATGTATTATTTCTCGAATTTACACTTGTCTTCTTTTCGAATTTCTAAAGTCTTTTTTGCCTTACCTTCAATCAAGAATTTCTTCTAAGTTAACAGACTTATTATCAAAATTCGAAATGAGGTGATTTTACCTCTTCTGTAAATTCGAAATGGCATCATACCCTTGTCACTTGTGGAATTCGAAACAATTGAAAATCAAATCCCAATAGATGCCCCCCCCCCAAAAAAATAGTCTCTTTCAAGTAATAATCTGTTTTTGCAGAAAGAGATATTTTTGGAACAAACCTTTGGTATTCCAAATAACAATTATTCAAAACTCAAAAGGAAAACTTAAATATATGTTTCAGATAAAAACCTTTCATTTTCCAATTAAATTAATATTTCAGTTACTTTTTGAAAGCTAACTGACTTTCCCACGTTTTTGGGTTGTTAATTCACGTTCCAAGAAACGTGTAATCATGGTTACTTTTTAAACTTCTTTGTAATCATGTTATTTCTCTCTCATATAAATATCAAGTAAAAACCCTTCAGTTTCACTTTTCATCTTCAACCTCAAGAACTCCAACTTTTCTCTCAACCAGCGTCATTCCTTCTCACTCAAGGTATGATCTTTATCTCTTTTTGATCATTTTTTCTTATTTTTAACTTGAGTTTCACCGATTAAACATCTCAAAGGTTCTGATTATACTTTCCTTGATGCATTTTCAGCTCATTTGCACTGTTGCATTGTTCTCTTTTCTTTCTTAAGAACTTCAAGAACTCCATTAATGGCTTCTAAAGGTTCTACTCTAGTACCCCTTGTCGTTGTTAAAGGTGACCTCCTTGTTAGGGATGATAGAGTCTATGTCCCTGAGCCTGAAAATGCTGAAGAGAAAATAGCTATCTGGAATTCCCAGGTACTCATTCCCTATTCAATTAGGAAAAAACAACTTGCTTTTTTAGGTCCATATACTCCTCCTTCTTCTCTTGATCAGTATAATGAGTTTTTTCCAAATCTGAAAAAGCAGAAAATTCGAATTTTCGGGTCTCTAATTCGAACAGATCATCTCGAAAATATAAGTGATGTTTTTCGAGCAACTCCTCTTGCTCGAAAAGACTCTTATGTCATGTGGTTGAATAGGGTCGAAAATACTATGGGGGCTTTATGGAAGCAACTTGGTATTTTTTATCTTATTTAACTAAGTAAGTTTGACCTTAGTTTTGACCCTGCTTTAATTTTTTCCTCTCTTCTTTTCTGGGAAAGATCTACCAACTCATTCCATTTACCTTATGGCATGATAACACCAACACTTTTTGATGTTCCTGCCATTACTGGCCTTGGACCTGAAGGCCAATTAATTCTTCCTTTCCTGAAAGTACCTGAACCACACATTGAGCCAAATTTTGATAAATGGACCTATTCCCATTTTATTCAGAATAATGCCAAATCTGGTAAGGTCTCTGAGAATGAACATGTTGTGTTCCTTCTCTATTGGTTATCTGCTTTCATTTTCTGTTCTAGATCCAATCAGATTCCCAAATCTTTCCTTCCTATGGCTCAGATGTTAGCCAAAGGTCTTAGAATTGATCTAAACAGATGTCTTTTAGCTCATGTCTATAACATGCTTTCTGAAGCTATTTATGCTCTCAAGTTGAAAGATCCTGTTCGAAACCTTTGTGGTCCTTTCTGGTTTCTTCAACTTTGGTTGAATGCCATCTTTCAAGACAAATTTGATAGTTCTGAACCTTCAGAATCAAAACTTCCTACCTCCATTGAAGGTTATAGATTGTCTTTTCTCACACCTTCCTCAAAAAAGAACTGTCTCGAACATTTCAAGTCTTACATTTCTTCTTTTCTAGAAATCAAGCAACATTTTCCCAACCTTGCACCTTTCTCTTCTCGAACTCGAGGACCTGAATGGTTTACTCGAAAGTTCCCTTGTAATTCCCCAAGTGAAGAGGTTGAGAGTTTAGAAATATGGAAGCAATTCTTATCTCATGACCTTCTATATTGTGGCTTCCAACTTAAAGACTTTAGAGTCTTTCATTGCCAACCACAACTGGTAGCTCGTCAGTTTGGTTTCAGTCAGCTTCGTCCCACACCTTCTTGCACATCAGAAGACCAAATTCTGATTGAAGATCTAGTTAATGGTGAAAAGGGTTTCGAGAAATTACAACTCTCGAAGGCTAAGAAGCCTTTATCCATCACCCCAGTCTCCTTCGAAACTTCATACTACTGCACATTGTCTTTTGAAGAATGGTGGTCTAAATACTATTCTAGTATTCAAGTTAATGAAGCTACATGCTTTTCGAGACTATCCAACAACATTGCTCCTTCGCAGAAGTCCGGCAAGAAGTCTAAAGGTACGCATATCAAAGAAATTGAAGCTTTCGAGAAATATTTTCATGTGTTCTATATTCCTAATAAAATTCATAGAACTATTTCTGAAGCAGCTCTTTCTTTAAAAGAAAAAATTTCTTTGAGTCAACAAAACTTTAAACTTGTAAATCCCAATGGTACCACTATTTTCGAAAAATATTGTCCAAAGTTTCCTTCTTTACCAACAGCAAAATTTGGTTTGGCAAAGAGTTTATATGGTCCTGAATGGACTAGACCTGTAACTCTTGATCTTCTTTTTAATCATCTCAAACCTCTTGCAAAAAGAGTTACTTTAACTAAATATACTTTGGACAATTACCCTTTCATACCTCATTTGGATATAGAACATGTGAGAATAGTTTCTAAGCAATTCAGGGTTCAAGGTAATAACATAAAACATTTCTTCTTACTTTTTTAACTTATCCCAATCCTGTATTTATAATTTTCTTTTCTTGTTTCAGCTCAAGAGTGTAAACTCTCGAAGGATGCTGAAGAAGACTGGGAAAGTGAAGAAGAAGTCACTGAAAAGAAGTCAATGAAAAGGAAAACTCCATCCTCTTCTCAAAAACCTTCTGTAACGAACCTTCTGACAAGAGCCAATCTGCTTCAGTGGGTAAGAAGGACAAAGCAGATGATTCCAAATCTTCCAAGAAGAAAGCAGTAAAAGGTCAAGAGAAAAGCAAATATGAGAAATATGAAGAAAAGTCTCTCTCAGAGGTAACTTCGAATTCTTGTTATTAATTTCGAAATTTTATAAATTTCGAAGAATCTGATGCCTCTTTTTATTTTTAACAGGAAGACACTCATGAACAAAAAGTTGTTCCTTTGAGAGGAAAAAACATAAAGAAAGAAAAGAAAGCTCCCAAGCCAAAAATCCTTTCAGTGATTCCTCCAGGAAAGACTATTGGAGCTGTAAGTTTCAGTTTTCTTTTATTTTTTATACTTAACTTTGAAACTTTTCTTTTCTTTTCCTAATTTTGAAATCTGTTTTTTCTTTATGTAAAACATGAGAGAGTTGGCCAAAGGTTTAAGGTTAAGGCCTATAAGAAACAAATCCCGAGTGGGGTTGTTGAACAAGTAAACCTTTCAATCTCTTTTCAAAAGAAAAATATCAACTTCTTCTCTTTTCTTGTTTACCTTACTTAGATGTTTTGCTGTTTTCAGGTAAATATTTCTTCGAGTTCTCAAGCTGATAGTGGTGCCAATGAAGAAAAAACAATAGAAAGCCCACTTCAAGCAACCTCTTCAAAAAAGTCTTTACCAAAGGGTAAATCCTTGGATTATATCGAAGAAAGTAATGAAAAACAGGAAGAAAAAGGAGAGGAAGAAAAGGTTCAATCTCCTTCTGATCCAATTAATGAGGATTCTCAAGGGGAAGAAAAGAAAGATGATCCATTACCTTCTCCTAAACCTGATTCTCGAGGAACCAAAGCATCTCCTTCGAAGGAAATCCAAACTACTCAAACCGAATCAGGCACTCTCGAAAATGCTCCTAGCCTTTCAAGGGATTCATCTAGGTCAACCCCTGTATATAGTTCCATGGACTTAGATGATTGCCTCAAAGGTTTGGATGAGAACCCTTTCTTGATTTTGGACGTGCTTTCAGGGGAAGTCTCATTATCATCAGCCCACTCTGAAGCAACAATTCAGAATCCATTGAATGAGGAAGACTCCATTGAAAAGGTCCTTCAAAATTTCAAGAAGTTAGTTTTCGAGAAGCCTATGATGAAGAACATCCCCAAGGATCGTCTTTATAGAGAAGAGATTGAAAGTTATCTCATCTATTTTGACAAAAAGAATTCTCATTTTTCTGAGTCTCAACAGGAATGGATTAAGAGCTTTTCAGAGTTATATCACAGTAGCGTTGGGACTGTTGACCAAATTGAACAAACTACATCTAAATTGGTCATGCAGAAAAATGAGAAGGCTGAGTTGATGGATAAAATGCAAGATAGAAAAACCAAGGTGACCAGATACGAGCAATCCATCAACCAGAATACTTTGAAGATTGAAGAGCTTCAAAAGGAGAATTTAAGGCTCGAAGGCCTTATCAAGAAATATCAAGAAGAAGCTGAAGAAACTAAGTTGGCTAAAAGTGAGCTCGAAACCACATTGTCAAAGCAAAAGTCTACTCGAATGGACATTATAAACTCTGTTCGAAGTATTTTGAGGGATGCTGTTAAGGTTACCAAGGATATTGATAATCTCGAAAGAAATAACAGCAGGCTGAAGATTTTCTATGAAGAACTTATGCACAACTTTGCCAAGTTAAAGAGCGAAGCTCCTTTTTAGCCTATTCCTTTGTTTTTTTTTATGTTTCATTACTGACTTCTTTGTTTCGAGCACAGGCTCGAATTTATATTGTCTCTCAAACAATTTATTTTCCTTTATGCACAATTTTGATTTCTTGCAAGTTTGGTTTATACTCTTTCAAATATTTTCCATTGATTGACATTATGCGCAAATCACCAACTAATTCTCGAATTGAATACGCATTACTGGAAAATACTTTTTCAATTACGAAGGGTCCTTCCCAATTAGGTGACCATTTACCAAACCTCTTAGACTTTTTATCAATTGGTAAAATCAACTTCCAAACATAATCACCAATTTGGAATTCTTTTTTCTTAATCCTTCTATTATAACAACGAGTAATTTGCTTTTTCTGCCTAATTATATTTTCAAGAGCAACCAATCTTTCTTCATCAAGTTGATTTAATTCATCAAACATCAAATTCCAATAATCTTGAGAAGGTGACTCACACTGTCTTTGTACCCTTATTGATTGTAAGTTTACCTCAACTGGTAATATTGCATCATGACCATATACCAACTTATAAGGGGTAGTCTGAGTAGCTTCTCTTGGAGAATTTCTATAAGCCCAAAGAATTTGATTCAAAGTCTCATGCCAATTTCTGGGACGTTTCCCAATATGTCTTTTAATCAAAGCAATAATAGTTTTATTGACTGCTTCAACTTGACCATTGGCTTGTGCATAATAAGGTGTAGAAGAAAGTAATTTTATTCCTTTTGATTCAACAAACCTAACCATTTTTCTCCCAGTAAACATCGTTCCTTGATCTGTAGTAATGGTTTCTGGTAAGCCAAATCGAAATATGATATTTTATTCAATAAAACGAATGATATCTTATTGAGAAACCTCCCTTAAAGGAATTGCTTCTACCCACTTAGTAAAATAATCAACTCCTACTAGAATAAACTTATGGTTTCTCGAAAAAGCTGGGTGAATCATTCCGATCAAATCTAAAGTCCATCCTCTGAAAGGCCAAGGTTTTATTATTGAATGCAATTCACTTGTTGGAACTTGCTGCACATTTCCATGCTTTTGACAATCTTCACAAGACTTAGCGAAATTGTGATAGTCCTTGGCCATTGAAGGCCAAAATAATAATTTTCTTTTCAAAATCCATTCCATTTTCTTTCCTGCTTGGTGAGCACCAATAGCACCTTCATGTACTTCGACCAAAGCTAGGTATGCTTCAGTTTCTCCTAAACATCGAATTAAATTCCCATTAATAGCTTTCTTATAAAGCTCTTCACCTAAAACACAGTAGTTCAGAATCTTATATTTCTAGTGTTTTTTATTTATCAGGGAAGGATTTTGTATCAGATTCACAATTTCTCTTCTCCAATCATTCTGATCTAGAAGATTTATATTATGGATATCAAATTCCTTCATTGGAAGCCTCTTCTGAATATCACTAATTTTTCTGAGAGTTCCAATTGAAATTCTATATCCTTAAGCT
Source organism: Sesbania bispinosa (assembly GCA_026901365.1). Taxonomy (NCBI): domain Eukaryota; kingdom Viridiplantae; phylum Streptophyta; class Magnoliopsida; order Fabales; family Fabaceae; genus Sesbania; species Sesbania bispinosa. Next base: position 921,103 of record QLOH01000019.1, read on the forward strand.
ATTTGAGCCAATTCATTGGCTTCGAAATTCTGACCTCTTGGAATATGTTCAATTTTTACTTCATCAAACATTTCTAGAAGTTTATTGGCCTGAACCAAATACTTAGCCAATTTTGGATCTAAACATTTATATTCTTTAGCTACCTGTTTGATAACTAATTGAGAATCTCCTTTAATATGAACATTTCTCGAATTCATGGTAACTAGAATTTCGAGACCAGCAATAAGAGCTTCATACTCTACTGCATTATTCGAACAAGGATGTTTTATTTCAAACATCATTCGAGTTGGAAACCCTTTGGGTGAAATTAGTAAAATTCCAACTCCTGATCCATTCTTATGTTTGGATCCATCAAAATATAATTTCCAAGGCTCTAAGCCCACATATGTTGATTCTTCAATTGGAATTGGGGGATGATCAACTAAGAAATCTGCAACTACTTGTCCTTTCATTGCTTTTAATGGGACAAATTTTAATGAAAACTCAGTCAATGCTAACGCCCATTTTCCAACTCTACTGTGCAATATAGGTTTCAACAACATGTGCTTTATTACATCAAAGTGAGAAATCACAAATACATCATGGGGTTTGACATAATATTTTAGTTTAGTACAAGAAAAGTACAAACATAAACACAACTTTTCTATAGCACAGTATCTAGTTTCTGCATCATTAAGGACTCTACTCAAATAGTAAACAGCTCTTTCTACGTCATTTTCGTCCTCTTGAGCCAACATACTTCCAATTGTGGCTTCTGAAGCAGAAATATACAACTTCAAAGGTTTTCCTAGCAAAGGAGGAGTCATAATTGGAGGAGTTGTCAAATATTTCTTGATTTCCTCGAAGACTCTTTGATGTTCATCTTCCCATTTAAAGTTTTCTTCTTTCTTCAGTTTCAGCAATGGGGAAAACACCCTTGTTTTTCCTGATAAGTTCGAAATGAACCTTCGAAGGAAATTTACTTTTCCCAGAAAATATTGCAATTGTTTCTTAGTAGTAGGTGGAGATGCTTCGAGAATTACCTTAGCTTTGTTTTTATCAACCTCAACACCTTTCTTGTGTACAAGAAATCCTAAGAAATTTCCTGCAGATACACCAAAAGCACATTTAATAGGATTCATTTTCAATCCATGCTTTCTCATTTTCTCGAAAGCTTGTTTTAAATGATTTAAATGTAAGTCCTTTGATTCAGACTTAACCACAACATCATCTATATAGACTTCATAAAATTTCCTATTAAATCATGAAAAATCGAATTCATGGCTCTTTGATAAGTTGCACCAACATTTTTTAAGCCAAAGTGCATAATTACCCATTCATAAGTGCCTATTGCTCCAGGACATCGAAAAGTTGTTTTCGAAACATCCTCTTCGGCAATAAAAATTTGATTATAACCTGAATACCCATCTAACATACTTAAAAGTTCATTTCCTGTTGCCGAATCTATTAACATATCAGCAACTGGCATTGGGTATTCATCTTTAGGAGTTGCATCATTAAGATCTCTAAAATCAATGCAAACTCTTAAAGTTCCATTTTTCTTAATAACAGGAACTATGATAGAAATCCAATCTACATACCTGACAGTTCGAATGAACTTAGCCTTTAGAAGACGCTCTATTTCTTCTTTGATTTTTGAAACTATTTCTGGAGCAAATCTTCTTGGAGCCTGTTTCACTGGTCGCTTTTCTGGAAAAGTTTGAAGTCTATGCTCCACCAGTTCTCGACTTAAACCAGGCATTTCATGATAATCCCAAGCAAAACAATCTTTATACTCTTTCAGCAAGTCAATGATTTTCTTCTTAAAATCTCCTTCGAGATTCTGACTTATAAACGTGGGTTTTTTCTCATTCTCCGTTCCCAAGTTTATTTCCTCTAAAGGGTCTTGAGCTTCCATTTTCTTAATGCCTTGAGACAGAATACCTTCGAAACCCAAAGGAGAGTCATCATAGATACAATCTAACCTTTCGAACTCAAACCCCTGTGTCTCTTGAACATACGTCTCAACCTTTTTGAGCATTTCCTCAAGATACTTCTTTTCAGAATCTCTACTTCCTTCAAAAACCTCTTCATACTTTCTATTTTCCTCAGAAACATCTTCAAAATTTTTACCTTTTGTTTCTGATGAGATTTCTTCTTCTATTATCTCCTCAATGACTATTTTACTTTCTTGCCATTCGGCCTTATGGGTTGTTACCTCTTTATTTTGTTTATTTTGATTAGATTTGGCTTCGAGAGCCGCCTCTACCTTCTTCTCGGCCACATAGGCCGAAATTCGAGCCCAAAAGCTCGAATCTATTCCGGGTCTGACCATTCAGCAATTTCTGTGGCCTCGAAAGGGCCAACATCACATTGTAACATAAACCCACAATTTGGATTCAATCTTAGTGAATAAGGTATTTTTGTAGGTACCAACATATACTTATCAATCACTTCCTATGGTCTTGTCTTCATAACCTTCTTTTCAGTACTCTTCACATCCACATCATCCTCTTCGACTTTAAAATAGTTTTTGTCCCCATCAACGTAAATGGGTACACCTTATTTAGTCCACATGCAAAGTCTCTGATGCATTGAAGATGGAACAACACCTACACCATGGATCCACTCTCTTCCAAGAAGTAAGTTGTAATTCGCTTTCGAATCAACTACAACAAACATAGTGGGTCTCATGATGGTTCCCACTGTTAACTCCAAACATAAGACTCCTTCTGATTTCGAAGTCTTCCCACTAAAATCAGTAATAATCATCTGATGAGGCATCAAATCAAACTTAGTCTTCATCAATTTTTTCATCATAAATTTCGGCATCAGATTTACTGCTGCACCAGAATCTACGAGGACCTTTCCAATACTCACATCTCCAACTAACGCCCTAATGAACAAAGGCTTCATATGAAGTTGCATATCCTCAGTTGGTTTTTCGAATATTGCAGAAGTATTCTGGAAAATCTATTTGCCAATATAAGTATAACATATTGGAGCCTCACCTATATCATCTTCCTCGAAGTCTTCATCTTCTAAGCCTTTTTCAAGTTCCTCAGCATACTCAGCAGGTAATACAGAAACAACTGCACAGATGTCATCGAGACCATCTGCAAATCCAGTTTCGAAAATTTCAGTTAATAAGTCATCTTCATTCTCATCAAAACCTCCAATAACTTGGAATGAAGGCTTCTTTTTCACCACTTGAGCATAACATGGGTGATTCAAATTTGCTTGGACTTGAATTACTTGAGCATTTTTTGCTTGCACAGGCTTAGGTTGTTGATTGTTTTGTTCAATAATCATGTTCCTCTTTCCTTGTTCCTCGAAGGCAGCCTTTTTCATTCTTTGTGCCCTTCTCCACTGGGTCTTTGTCATTTGAGGCCTATTTCCATAATAAGGTTTCTGGTGAAAACCTTGGAAATTATTTTGATATTTCATGTAGCCAGGACGAACCCATTGATTCGAGGGAGTTGATGATGATGGTACAAAAGTTCGATGCTTCCTGTCTTCATGAAATTTTGGATTCATGGGCTGTTTTCCCTTATCAAACCTATTCATGTTAACAGGTGCCTTTCCTCCAGAAATGGATTCAGACTTCGAAATCCAACCCCCATAAGAAGGATGAGGCTTCTTCTGGTTATTTTCTTTTATCTGATGCTGGGCAGCCACTTGCTGATAATGTGTCTTCATTTCTGATTCACGAAAAGCCTTGGCTGCAGACCTATCGAATACAGCATGACACCTTGGACAAAGTTCAATTGAGGCATCTTCTGCCTTCTTTCGATTCAGAAATTCCAACAAGGATTCACCCCCTTTTGGATAAACATCATGTAATTCTTGATCTCCATCAAGGGCCATCTCTGTGGCCTATCCCACAGAATTGGAATCTTCCAATTCGACCATATTCACACTTGCAGGTTCAGCGTAGTTGGCGTTCACCTAGAGTGGGTCAGAGTCAATCTTCATGGCCATTGGAACCTTTTCTTCGAATTTCAATCTACCTTGTTTGATAGCTTCTTGAATAATATCCCTGAAATGAACACAACTATTAGTCCAATGTCCATAAGTATGATGATACTTACAATACTTTCGACCTCTTCTTTATTCTTGAGAAGGAATTTTATGGTCATCACTTAGAGTTATTTGTTTGTCTTTTACCAATATATCGAAAATTTGATATGCTTTCGAAATATCGAAACCATAATTTTTCTTAGGAAACCTATCTTTAGTATCATTATTAGTATTTCCACTAGGTTTCAAAGATTGACAAACATAAGGAGGTCTGGGCTTAAGTTCTGCCACATGGACATCACTATCCTCTATGTCATATTCGAAATCACTATAATTAGATACTTCCAAATATGCTATTTTATCTTTTCGAAAAGTCTTTTCAGGTTTTCGAAATCTTTCTTTTTCTTTCTTAAGATGTTCAATTTGCCTAACCTTATCAGCCAATTGAGCTATATCTCTAAGTTGTTGATTAATCAATTTCTTTCGAATTGAATAATCCAACCCTCCAAAAGCCATTTGGACTAACTCATATTCAGGAATTTGGGTAAAACACCTTGCTTTCATTTGCCTGAATCTATTCAAATAATCATCTATGGATTCATTCAAAAATATTTTAATGTTCACTAAATCCATAAGAGTAACTTTTGTTTCTCCTCTAAAGAACTATTCATGAAAACTTCTTTCTAATTGATTCCATGAATGAATAGAATTCGGGGAAAGAGTTGTAAACCAAGTGAAAGCATTTTTAGTTAAAGAACTAGGAAAATATTTCATTTTCAACTCTTCATTATTTGCCAAATCACCTGCTTCGATTTGATATCTAGCAATGTGTTCGACAGTAGATTCTCCTACTTCTCCAGAAAATTTGGTAAATTTGGGAACTTTCCATCCCCTCGGCAATTCAGTCTGCAATACCATCTGGGAAAAAGGAGACACTACATATGGATGATTTGCAAATCCTACATTAAACCCATGTCTGTTTAGGACTTGTTCGACAATTTTAACAACATTTTGTTGCCCCCCTAAGTTATTTGCTCTTATCCTTTCGAGAATTTCATCAGCATTCTGATTTCTATTCAGGATAATTCTAGGAGCATTTTCTTCCCTATTTTCGACAGGATTAACAAGATTTGGTATTTGATTATTTTGATCCCCTTGATTCACAGGGGAATTCATATTAGCCACTTGTCTAAATATAGGATCTGTGGGTGCTCCAAACACATCCGCAATCCTCTCCATTTTCCTAGCCAACAAATTATAATTGGTATTTGTGGTTTGTACCAATGGATCGAACACTGTGGCCATTTGTTGTGTCAACATATTTACCATTTCATGATTGCTTTCATCCATTTGTTGCCTTAAAGACTGTAAAGTGGAATTTGTAATGGATGAAGATGAACTTCCCACAAAGGGACTAAAAATGGGTCCATGATTTATTGTTGGACCTACTGTTGACATTGTTGGTGGTGCCATCCCAGAACTTGGGACGAAACCTTATGGCAACCCATATATTGGTTGTCCATTTTGAGATGTAGAAAGGAAATTAGGCATAGGGATAGTTCCAGAAACAGGGGCAGTAGTCATAACTTGACTTACACCCAAATTTTCTGATGAAGTTGTAAAACTCCTGTTTCTCTATTAACACTACTATTTCAATTTACCCAATTTTCATTATTATTCACAGATTCATTTCCTGGGGGTGGTGGACTTCCAAAATTTGTAGTATTGGTAGTTGTATCCCTACTATTGTTTCCAGTTCCAGTTTGTCTTGAACTATTAGCCATTTGAACAGATATTGTTCTACCACTTCTCAAACGCATACAAGAAAAAAAAACTTTTAGAAAATCATAACACACTACTTTTGGCAATTTGGTCCCACCGGGCGTGCCAATTTGTTTGTGGTGAAAAAATCTAATTCCGAAAATTAAATTTTAATCACTTTGATTCTACGAACAATCTGGGGATTAAAATCAGATCCTCTTACGGGACTCTTTAAAAAAGTAGTTTTATGGTGTTTCTGATTTATAAAAGACTTTCAAAAGTTCAAGTTTTCTGAAAAAATGGTTGTTTGGTACAGAATTTCACCAAATCAAATGCTAAGTTTCAGAAATCCAGAAATGATAAGTTTCAAAGAGTTTGATTCAGAATTCTATAAAAAAAACTTATCTTTCACTAAGAATTAGAACCACTTGATTCAGAATTTTATCAAAAGTTCTAAATTTTCACTTGAGTTCTTTTAAACTTAAAGAAAATCACAGTTTCAGAATGTTTGCAAGAATACAGAATTCAAAGAAAAGAGATAAAAGTGCATGGAATGAAGAATACAGAATGTAAATTGTAGAAAGTAAATGAATTGAAAGAAAGAAAGTTGCATAAAGATAAAAGTGGATGCGTTCATAACATACAGTCAATCCTTGTAAACCTGTTAGTCGTAGTGTGATCGAACGTGAAGGTGTTTAAGGGTATGAGTGTAATAAATTGCCAAGCCTTATTACATTAAGAGTTCACCTATTTATAGTTTCCTAATTCTAACGGCTAACTAATGTACATGTGACACATCATCTAGCTTTATGTGCTGGCAGCGTGCATGCTTGCCACGTCTTATGCTAACCAGAAAACTGTTTCTGATCTTCAATAACTGTCTTCTTTTTATTTTCTGACTTTTCGAACTTCCTTTTGCTTTCTTCAGAAATCTTCTAAGTCTTCCGATATCTTGTCTTCGAATTCTCTGTTCCTGTTTCTCGAATTCTTGCTTTCTAATTTCTCAAAATCTTCTTTCTGTTTTCTCGAAATCTACTTTCTGGAATTTTAACTTCATGGATTCGAGAAAATATTTAAATTTAAGACTTAGTTTTTCTTGACACTTGAACTCAATGAGTTTTTCTCTTTTCGAGATTTTGATTACACTTTTCCCTGTGCCACATGTCAAACTTCATTTGACCATTCCAAAGATCATAAAGACCACCAGCCACCGTCCACTTAACTTCATTATGAGAATTATTCTCATTGGACGTTAAAATAGTGTTATTAATGGCACTTGCCTCTTTTCACTTCTATAAATAAGAGTCTTTTACACATTCTTTTCACAATTCTTCATTCTCTCTTCTTCTTTTTTTTTTTTAAATTCTTCAAAGAAACTCTTCAAAGAATATGAAGAAGTTAATTCCTTTGGCTATTATGTTCAATCCAATCTGAAATGATTTCATTTTTGATAAGATTGACGTAATGGCCAAAGCCATTGGCTTTTTCAAACTTTTTGTTTAAAATTTTGCTTTTGGATTGTACGTGATAGCCAAATATAGGTTCATTTATATAATAAATGAATTTATTTATTGTTTCCCATGCTGACCTTGATTTCTTCCCCAAGTCGAAGGTGGTTCAACAGAATCAAAAACAAATTTCCCTTTGCCTTGGCTCTATCAAAGCCTATAGGGGAAGAAGAAGAGGAAGAGGTGTGGAAGACATGAGTCAAGGACTCATTCTAGCTTAGGACAGTTTCCTTTCTAAAGTTTTAGGTACTTAGGATAGTTTCTTTTCTACTATATTTTCAATGTATTCGAACCAATGTAATTCGAATTTGGATCATGAATAAAAGAACTATCATTTTCCTTTTGGAATATCCGTAATGTATTATTTCTCGAATTTACACTTGTCTTATTTTCGAATTTCTAAAGTCTTTTTTGCCTTACCTTCAATCAAGAATTTCTTCTAAGTTAACAGACTTATTATCAAAATTCGAAATGAGGTGATTTTACCTCTTCTGTAAATTCGAAATGGCATCATACCCTTGTCACTTGTGGAATTCGAAACAATTGAAAATAAAATCCCAACACATCTTCTTGCAGTTTCTTAATCTGTTCTGCAATATTTTGACGCTTTTCTGCAACCGAAGATAATTGGACATTCAGAATCCCCATATTTTCGTTTAAATTGGACATTTTAGTCCTGGAGTCATTCAACTTTTCCAACATGTCTTCATTTTCAACTCGAACTTCAGAAGCCTTGGTGGCATTTGACTGATGTTCCTTTAGGATGTCTATTACTTTCACATAAATGTTTTTGAAAGCATTCAAATCATTGAGTTGATTAGTTGAGAGACTGCTTTGCTTAGCATAAATTGCTTCCAGTTTCTTATCCATCTTATATTGGTATTCAACGTCTTTTTGATAGAGATCGAGAAAGTCATCAAGGAATATTAGATTCCTTAAACCTTCAATTAAATCTTCAATAGACTCAGTTGATGGTTGATAAGATCTCGAATCTGATTGAGCAGAGGACATTGACCCTTCACCTGTTAAAAGATCTAGAACAACAAAAGGGTTCTCATCCAATACATGCAAGCATTCTTGTAAACTTGAAGGTGTTGGAGATCTATTGGAAGAGCTAGGCACAAATTTTGAAGTGTTCAAAGGAACACTTTGAGGGGCAGCAATCATCTCACTCTGAATTTCTGAAGGATTCTCAGGAATTGGAGTTTCTTTGAATGGAGTCGAAGGGATGTCAACTTTTGATTGATAGTGAGGGGGATCCTTAGTCAAAGGTTTTACCTTAGTCAGATTTTCTGTTTCTTTCTCTTTCGACTGAGAGGACTCAGGAATAGACTCTTCTTCAACTTTATCCTTTGAACTTGCTTCAACCCCTTCCATGGCAGTACCTTGGACATCACCTTCTTCTTCTTTTTCTTCTTTTGATTCTGATTCTTTTTTAGGATTCTCATCTTTTAATTGAGTTGTTGGAGGAGAACTCACACTTTGTTCTTTTTCTACACTCTCTTCTTTTGAAGATTCCTCCTATTCAGATTCATTACATGTTTTTTCAGCCGTTGATTTCGAAGATGAATTTATAGTATGAACCTACATATGATGAGTAAGAGAATAAGAATCATATTAAAAGAATCTACAAAACTAAGGAAGGAATTCGAAGATTCCACCTCAATGCCTTCTGGAATTAATAGTTTCTTTGGTCTTGGCCTTTTAGGATCAAAATGTTTCACTCGAAGTGCATAATATTTTCTAGCCACATATTTGAGATGAGAGGATGTATGAATGGATAAATGAAAATATTGAATGCTAATGATCAATTTTGAAAGAAAAGTTTTACCTAAGAAGCATCAACTTTCTTTTTCTTAACAATCTTTGAAGATCCCGTTTCAACAGGTTTTGATTTGCAAGGAAGTTTGGGATCTTCCTCATTAGCATCTTCATCTTTTTCATCTGAACCCTCATTAACTTTAGAGCTCTTCGAATCAGAACGAGCTTTAGATCTTCTTTCAACTCTTGGGTTGGAAGCAGGAAGAGGAGAATCTGAAGAATCATTCTCTGATTGAGAATTTTTCTTAAGCTTCACAAAAACAAGAGATTCGATTAAAAGGAAATACAAAAGTTGATTTAGAAAACAGATTCGAAACTGATAATACCTTTGGATCATTATGGGTAGTAGAATCAAAAGTCTCTTGGACTTGTTTTCTCTTACTTTTTCCAGAAGAGGAACCTAGTTTGACCTTCTTAACTTTCGAAATCTCAGGAGAAGCAGAAGGCTGTGTAAAATTTTAAAAGTCAAAGACTGGTGAGAATATTTCATATAAAGTCATTGATTGAGAGGTATTCAAAATCGAAGTTATTGTTGAGTCTAAAAAATATCATAAGGAAGATTATGATGATTTAAGACAACTCAATCCCTAAGTTTTAATATTTAACAAATTTGGTTAAAAGAATTATCATGGATACATATGTTTTTAATGTTTTATCTATGATTTCAGCAAGCCACTTTAATCTTAATAAAGACTGTCTGAAGGTTCAACCTGTCTGAAGTGTTGAAGCTGTCTGAAGGTTCAACCTGTCTGAAGTGTTGAAGCTGTCTGAAGGTTCAACCCGTCTGAAGTGTTGAAGCTGTCTGAAGTCATATTTTATGACGTGGCACATCTTGCTGAAGTTGTGAGAAGACTTGTCTGAAGTTCTGAAGAGTCAAATCTCTCTCTGCTACACGCAACTTTTCAAGGCTTATTTTGGCAAAGACACAGAGACCTTTCCTGGGTTGTTTGAATTTCATACACCATTTGGGAAATCTCTGCAGCGCATTTTTTGCAGCAACAGTTGTGGCAGCTTTTGTCAGCAGCAACATTGGACGCTGTCAGAAAAGTTTCAGAACGCACAGAATGCTCAGGAGCATGTCTCACAACGGATTAAAAAGCATTAAATGCTATCTCTAAACGGTGATTTTTCAACGGATTGAAGACTGGGTATAAATACCCTTCATCTGAAGATCATTGTAAAGAAGAACAAGAGATTACATTTCAAGAGAAACAAAACGCTGCTAGTTTTACTCTGTAAAACATACTCTGATAAAAATTCTTTGTACATCATTTCATATATTCTGAGTATGCCTCAGTTATTTGTACATTGTAACAGTTTAAGCTTCAAACTGGTTTAGTTTTAGAGCTTAAACAATCTTTTCTCTGTAAAACTATTTTTGAGCCTGGAGAGGCTTGTTGTCTAAAGAATACTTTTTTTTGAGCCTGGAAAGGCTTGTTGTCTAAAGAATACTTGTTTGTAAGAGCCTGGAGAGGCTTGACTGAAAAAGAATACTTGTTTGTAGAGCCTGAAGAGGCTTGACTGTAAAAGAATACTTGTAATCTGGTTGAGATTAAGAGAAAATCCAAGTGCTTGTTGGCATTGGGACTGGACGTAGCTCACAGTGGTAGTGAGTGAACCAGGATAAATTTTGTGGCTAAGTTTTCTTACCCTTATCTCTTGTCAAATTCATTTATTCTAATCAAAGGGTGTTGAAAAACTGTTCTGATAATTTATAAAAGCAAGAAATGTTTTAAAAACATATTTTCAGAACCTGTCTTAAGAAACTTTAGACAGCCCCTTTAACCTGTCTGAAATTTCATTATAAAAGTTGTTTGCGAAAAACTTTCATAAGTTATTTAAGAAACACTATTCAACCCCCCTTCTAGTGTTTCCCTGTGTTTCTACAGTTGGTACTAGAGCTTAACTCAGGGTTGAGCACCTAACAAGTGTTGAGGTTTAAAGATCCAGATGGAAGCACAACCAAACAGCAGCCACTACATCACAGAAGGAGCCTCTGTGACAAGGCCTCCAGCTTTTAATGGTGTAGACTACCATTACTGGAGAGATCGCATGAAGTTTTTCATTGAAAGCAACAACATCAGTCTCTGGGATATAGTAACTGAAGGTGACTATATTCCCATGCGTGGTAATGAACCCATTCCTAGGTCTGAATGGTCCATGGAGCAGAGAGCTCAGGTTCAATTAAATGCTAAGGCAAAACTCTACCTGGTATGTTCATTGAACAAAGTAGAGTATGAGAAAGTTCATGGATGCTCCTCTGCCAAGGAAATCTGGGATACATTGGCATCAGCCTATGAGGGAACTGATAATGTCAAACAATCCAAGATAAGCATGCTTGTTCATCAATATGAGATGTTCAAGATGCGTGAGTCTGAAACTATTGACCAAATGTTTGGTAGGTTTCAGACAATAACAAATGGATTGAGATCTTTGGGAAGATCTTATGAATCTGGAGATAATAATCGAAAGATTCTGAGAAGCCTTCCCAAGGCTTGGAGACCCAAGGTTACTTCCATTAAAGAGCCTAAAGATTTAAACACCTTGAAAATGGAGGAACTATTGGGCTCTCTCAAAGTCCATGAGTTAGAACTTGGAGGGGATGAATCCAAAACTAAATCTCTGGCATTGAACACCAAGACTAGACAGACTAGGCATGAGAACATAAAAGCCATGCAAGCTGAGGAAACTTCAGAAGCAAATGAAGACTCTGAAGATAGCTCAGAAGAAGATGATGATCTTGCTCTTCTCAGCAGAAAAATCAAGAGGATGCTGTAGAACAGAGGAAAGTTCAGAAAGAACCAATCCTCTACCTTTAAATCAAGTAAATCAGGTAAGGATTTACACAATGACAAAATTATATGTTTTGAGTGTAAATAACTAGGTCACATGAAGGCAGAATGCCCAAGACTAAAGAAGAATAACTTCAAGAAGAAGTTCTTAAAAAAGAAGAAGGGTCTGATGGCAACATGGGAGGATCTTGATGAGTCTACCTCAGAAGAAGAGGAAGACACTTCAGAAGAGGCCAATCTATGTCTTATGGCCAGCCTGCCCTCATCAGACAACTCAGAATCTGAGGTATTTCCTTTAACCGTTCAAGAGATGTATGATGACCTGAAGGAAAGTTCCAAGGAACTCTTCAAAGAGTATAAGAATCTGTCCAAAGCCCACACAGAAATGTGTAGTAAATATGAGGCTCTTGAGATAGAAAATATTATGCTCAAGGAGAAGATCCTTGTATCTGAAAATAGTAGCTCACAAACTATGTCTGAAGAAAATCAAAAACTTCAGAAACAGGTTGAGGAACTAACAAGAGACTTAGCCAAATTTGTCAAAGGAACAAAAAATCTTAATATAATGCTTGGAAATCAAAGGCATTCCCTTGACAAAAGTGGTTTAGGCTTTTGTGATCACAACATCTCTGAACCTCCTACTGTCTTAAATTTTACTAAAGGCAAAAAGAAGGTTATTGTGTGTTCTCATTGTGGCAAGCCTAGACACAATGTGGCTCAGTGCAAACACAAGAGAAAAGCAAGGCCCAAAGCTAACAAGAAAGGACCCAAAAGAATATGGGTACCTAAAAACTTGATCATTCCTGTTGCAGATGTGTTTAACAGGACAAAGGAAACCCCACAAATGGTACCTGGACAGTGGATGCTCGCGACACATGACAGGAGAAAGGTCTTTGTTCCAAAACCTTAGGCCCAGAGCAGGAGGTGTGGTCACCTTTGGTGGAAACCAGCAAGGGAAGATCACAGGAATAGGGACTTTAGGTATGTCTCCTCTCTCCCTCATTAAGAATGTTCTTCTGGTAGAGGGACTGCAACACAATTTACTGAGCATAAGTCAATTATGTGACAGTGGATATGTGGTCTCCTTTACTAAAGAAGGATGCATAGTCAAAGACTCTCTTGATCAAATCCTTTTTACTGCTAAAAGACACAGTAATGTGTACAAAATTGATCTAGAGGAGCTAGCAAGTCAAAATGTAAAATGTTTTATCTCTGTTGAAGATGAAAAGCAGATTTGGCATCAAAGACTTGGGCATGCCAGCTTGAGATTAATCTCAAAGTTAGCAAAACACAACCTTGTTAAAGGCCTGCCTAAGCTTTCTTACAAATATGAAATTTTATGTGAAAGCTGTCTGAAAGGGAAACAAACAAGACACTCTTTTCAGAGTAAGAATGTTGTTTCCACTAGCAGACCTTTAGAACTGTTACATATTGACTTGTTTGGTCCTATTAGAACAGAAAGAATTAGTGGTAAGAAATATGGTTTGGTCATTGTTGATGACTATTTTAGATTTACATGGGTGTTATTCCTAAAAAGCAAGGATGAGACTTTCAGGAATTTCACAATATTCTGCAAGAAGGTACAAAATGAAAAATGATTTTGTATATCTTTCATCAGAAGTGATCATGGTGGAGAGTTTGAGAATGCAAACTTCCAACTGTTCTGTGATGAGAATGGGATCTCACACAATTTCTCTGTGGCTAGAACACCTAAGCAAAATGGGGTTGTTGAGAGAAAGAACAAAAGCTTGCAAGAAATGGGAAGAACCATGCTCAACTCTTGCAACCTACCAAGATCCTTCTGGGCAGAAGCTATTAATACAGCTTGCTACCTTCAGAACAGAATATTGGTAAGACCAATTCTGAAAAAGACTCCTTATGAATTGTGGAAAGGAAGAAAACCCAACATGTCATATTTTCATCCTTTTGGATGTGAGTGTTTTATACTCAACACTAAGGATGATCTTGGTAAATTTGATGCAAAGTCTGATAAAGGATTTTTCATAGGATATTCTGAAACATCTAAAGCCTATAGAGTATTCAACTCTAGAACTTTAATTGTGGAAGAATCAATTCATGTAAAATTCAATGACAAGAAAGAGACTGGTAGGGAACTATCAGATTTAGAAGATGATTTTGCAGGTATGGAGCTGAATGATCATAACAGCTTGAAGGATGAACAGGTGTCTGAAGAACCATCTGTCACTGAACCTCTTCAGACAAATTTTGAGTCTCCGACAGATCAGACAGTATCTCAGAAAACTAACTGGAGATACAAGTCACATCATCCTAAGGAGCAAATCATCGGCAACACTTCAGAAGGAGTTAAGACAAGATCAAAATTCAAGAATCTAAATTTTCTTGCTCTCCTGTCTGAAATTGAGCCAAAGAACATTGATGAAGCTCTGCATGATGAAGGGTGGATCCTAGCCATACAAGAAGAGCTAAATCAGTTTGCTAGAAGTGATGTATGGACTCTTGTTCCTAAACCCCATGGGAAAACTATTATTGGAACCAAATGGGTGTTCAGAAACAAGTTGTCTGAAGAAGGTAAAGTGGTCAGAAACAACGCAAGATTGGTGGCTCAAGGATACAATCAACAAGAAGGTATTGACTTCACTGAAACCTTTGCTCCAGTTGCCAGGTTAGAAGCAATTAGAATTCTTCTATCTTATGCTGTAAATAATGGCATCAAACTATATCAAATGGACGTTAAAAGTGTCTTCCTCAATGGGTTCATTGAAGAAGAAGTTTTTGTTAGACAACCCCCTGGTTTTGAAGATACTGCTTTTCCTGATTATGTTTTCAAACTGAAAAAGGCTCTTTATGGTCTGAAACAAGCTCCCAGAGCATGGTATGACAGACTGAGCAGCTTTCTTATCAAAAATGGTTTTGAAAGAGGAAAAGTAGACACAACCCTTTTCAGAAAACAGTCTAACAAAGACTTTATACTTGTTCAGATATATGTTGATTATTTTATTTTTGGTTCAACTGATTCTTCCCTATGCAAAGCACCATTGCTTTATCAACAGCAGAAGCAGAATACATCTTAGCAGCCAGTTGTTGTTCACAACTGCTATGGGTGAAGTATCAGCTTGAGGATTTTAACATTCCTATCTCTGCTATACCTGTTCTTTGTGATAATACAAGTGCTATTAATTTGTCCAAGAACCCCATCCAACATTCTAGGGCAAAGCATATAGAAATCAAGCATCATTTCATTAGAGACTATGTTCAGAAAGGTGTTTTTGATATTCAGTTCATTGACACAGAGCATCAATGGGCTGACATATTCACAAAACCCCTAGCTGAAGATAGATTTAAGTTCATACGCAATAATCTGAACATATATGCATTTTCTAAATGATTGTCTGAAATATGCTGTTGTCTGATATATTAAGTGTGTCTGAACTTATAGCTTGTCTGAACTTTGTGTGGGTGTCTGAAATTCTCATATGTCTGAAATAACTGCTGACGTGGCTATCTGAGACGGTTGATTTCCATTATTTTAAAGTTTTGTCTCTTCCACTTCGCACGTTACCCGAAGTCTGCGCAACCGGTACAGAGAATCATTGCATCGTGGGTCTATAAATACAACAGTAAGTGTGTCGAGGAAGTTTTTACAGCTCTCACACTATCTCTCTCTTCAACAGTCAAGAAAGTTTTCTCTCTCTCTCGAAGCTTTTTCTCTGCAACAACAATGGCACCTAAGGCATCTTCTGCAAGAAATGTGGTCAGAAACAAGGGTGTTAACCTAGAGGAGCTTCAAGACCTTGGTATGGACTTGGTTGGTGAGTTTGATGGAGCAGGATGGACTCCATTCTTTGAGAACATCTACACTGCATGGCATGAACAAAGTGTGGTGGAGTTCTGGACTTATGCTAGAGGTATTCCCAACTCTAAGGGAGTATATACTAGCATCAAGTCTACTGTGCTTGGTATCCCCGTGTTCGTTGATGAAGGGATTCTTTTCACCATTCTAGGTGTGAAAGCTGAAGGTGTTACCTTCACTCTAGGCTGGGAGGTGAAGAAAGGTGGGCACAAGGAGTTCACCAAGTTGTTGTATGGAACAGAAGAACCAGAGAGCATGAATGCAAAATACATGCTAGAGAAAGTCAGGGTTTTTTCATGCTATCTTGGGGAACACCATAATCCCTAAGAGTGGAAGCAGGGATCATGTTTCAGAACTGGAGAGGTTCTGTCTGATAAACCTGATCAAGAAAAAGAAGATGAATCTTCCCATCATCCTTCTGTTTCACATGCAAAAGAAGATCAGAGATTCTGCATCCAGTCTTCCCCACAACACTCTCATCACAAGAATCCTTTTGCACTTCAAGGTTCCCATAGAAAGGCTGTTTGATCACAAAGGCCCAGTTTTCTTTGGAGAGAACAACCTGAAGAGCATGCAGATAAAGCTGACTCCAAGGCCTCCATCTCCCTCTCTGAAGGAGAGCATTCTGTCTGAGAAAGCTGCAAGGAGGAGAACAACCTTAGAAGTCCTTGAGGATGAGCTTCAGGGAGATATAAGGAAGAAGGAGTTCAAGCCTTCCAAGCCTTCCCCCCAGCAGAAGAGAAAGAAACTCCCTGTGAGGAGCTCAGCAAAAGTTTCTCTGGAACCTTTATAGACTCAGGGATCTGAACCTGTTCAGAAGGCTCTGACAAAGTCGTCTGAAATTGTGAGTCAGACATCTGAAGCTGTTAAGCCTCTGTCTCCTAAGCCTACTTCTGAACCAGAAGGAAAAGCTCAAGAGATGGCTGAGATTGCTGACTCTGAGGCAGTACCAGCAGAACCCTTAGCTGCATGTCCATCAGATCCTGAACTGATTCAGGTAGCAGCTCTTGCTACTGCATCAGAGGAAGAAGAGTTGGAGAAGAAGGCAGAACAAGAAAAATCTGACTATGTTATAGTTGTGGCCTCTCAGCTTGCTATTGCTGAAGATGATAGGCTAGCTACTATAGCCCAAGCATTTAAGAAAAGGAAAAGATCAAGTGCTCAGCAAAGGAAGAGTGCAAGGACAAAGCTGTTTCAGAAAACCCCTGCACCACCTGCCAGAGTAACAAGGAGCACTGCCAGCTAGCTTGAGGAAATGGATGAAGCTGGTAAGTACCAAAATTTTGTTAAAGCAAACCTCTTTTTCAAGAGGAGAAGAGAAGAAAAAGAAAAGGAAGCTGTCAAAGAAAAGGAATCTGAGGTTGTGAAGCCTCCTGTAAAAAGGCTCAAGGTAAGGTTTGACAATGTTACACCATCTCCACCATCCTCACCTGAGAAGAAAGAGGAGAAGAAGGAAGAAGAGAAGGTTGTAACTGAACCTGAGAAGAAGGATTCAGAGATTCAAGAAGAAGAATATGCATCATCACCATCATCATCCCCATCATCTTCAGAAGCTACACAGTCTGAAGATTTCTTAGAAGATCAACATGAAGAAGGCCATTCTCAAGTCTGGAAGGAAGGTATGCTGCCTGAGCAGCTGAGGCTAGGTCCTAAAAGTAGGGATTTCTTCACAGAACCTATTTTTGACCCCTATGCATGGCCCCTTACTGATAGGCATTTTGAGTTAGCCTCTGAAGTTCCACACATCAAGTATGAAGGCCTGTTTACTAAAAGGCTCAGGGTTCCCAAATTCCCTAATCTATTTGAAGAGCTTCAGTACTTCAGAGATGAGCCCCCTATCTCTCTGTATCAAGGTCTTATCAAGCAGACTGCAGCTAAAGTAAGAGAAAAGTACCAAGGAAGTTAGATGAGGCATATTATGGTCAGCTGGAGAAGATCAGAAAGGGTAAAGGCCCTGCTCATAAGTGGGCTCCTCTTAACCCTTTTTCTGCTGACTCTTTCAAGCTGTCCAATGAGGATTGGAGCTTTGCTAGGCAACTATCAACAGAGGCTGAGTTGTTTGAAAGGGACTACCTGAAGCTGGTAGGCATGAGAGGGTACAGGCCCCCAAGGGCAATTTCCATCAGGCCATCCACAGAGATCTTAGTGCAACCTGATCTTGTCCGCAGATGTATGAGTTCTTGTCTGAAGCTGCCTGGAATAAGAAGTTCCCTGCAATGATCAAGAAACAAGGTGGAGGCTTAGATCATTCTTCCAGGGATTGGATGTGGTCATCCTACTAGAATATTAGAGAAAGTGCTGGATCTTCTTCTGGTACTTCAGGACAGGATGAAGACTCCATGACATATCCTGGTGCCTCTACTCTTGTAAATTATCAGTATGTCAGAGGCAGATTCCCTATGGCTTCTTTCACAGAGGATTGGCCTGTCATGATTCCAATTCATAAGTTCCACTTTGTTGTCAGCCATCCTAAAGACTATCATCTGCCACAAGGGTTCAGGATTTTCAGATTCTATCATGAGAGCATCAAGATTGTGCTATATGAGCTTGAGAAGGACCCTGAAGAAGAGAACAGAAGAATGAAACTGCAAGTCAAGAGGTTAGAGAAGAAGAATGCTTATCCGGTTGCTAAACAGGATCAGATTCTCCAAGAACAGTTGCAGATCAGAACTGGGCAAGAAGAACTGAAGGCTACTGTTATCTCTCAGATTGACAAGGCTAAAGTAGAGATTTCTGCTTTACTGATAGCAGCCTTGCTGAAGAAGAATAATGGATAGTCTATGATGTGTAGCCAGTGTGATGTTATTTCAGTTTTGTGTTAATTTTCAGATTCTATTTTTTTTTGTCTGAACTTTGCTTTAATACAATTAGTTGTTGGTATCATGTGTTTTTATAAGCTCTGATTGCTTTGATTATATTGTTTGATCTGATTGTTATTCTTGATCTTGATTTGTGATTATTGCTCTGAAGTTCCCTTTTGATTGATGACAAAAGGGGGAGTATTAAAATCTAACAAATCTGAATCTGAAGTGGTTACAGGTCTCAGGGGGAGTATTTGAGAAATATCAGAAACTGTTAGACCTAATAAGTATTTATCTGAGGGGGAGTTATACTTATATTACACTTATGATAATTTAAAACTCCTTCCAGATTTATTTATTTTAAGCAAATTTGTCATCATTAAAACGGGGGAGAATGTTGAGTCTCAAAAATATCATAAGGAAGATTATGATGATTTAAGACAACTCAATCCCTAAGTTTTAATGTTTAACAAATTTGGTTAAAAGAATTATCATGGATACATATGTTTTTAATGTTTTATCTATGATTTCAGCAAGCCACTTTAATCTTAATAAAGACTGTCTGAAGGTTCAACCTGTTTGAAGTGTTGAAGCTGTCTGAAGGTTCAACCTATTTGAAGTATTGAAGCCGTCTGAAGGTTCAACCCGTCTGAAGTGTTGAAGCCATCTGAAGTCGTATTTTATGACGTGGCACATCTTGCTGAAGTTGTGAGAAGACTTGTCTGAAGTTCTGAAGAGTCAAATCTCTCTCTGCTGAACGCAACTTTTCAAGGCTTATTTTGGCAAAGACACAAAGTCCTTTCCTGGGTTGTTTGAATTTCATACACCATTTGGGAAATCTCTGCAGCGCAGTTTTTGCAGCAACAGTTGTGGCAGCTTTTGTCAGCAGCAACCTTGGACGCTGTCAGAAAAGTTTCAGAATGCACAGAATGCTCAGGAGCATGTCTCACAACGGATTAAAAAGCATTAAATGCTATCTCTAAACGGTGATTTTTCAATGGATTGAAGACTGGGTATAAATACCCTTCATCTGAAGATCATTGTAAAGAAGAACAAAAAGATTACATTTCAAGAGAAACAAAACGCTGCTAGTTTTACTCTGTAAAACATACTCTGATAAAAATTCTTTGTACATCATTTCATATATTTTGAGTATACCTCAGTTATTTGTACATTGTAACAGTTTAAGCTTCAAACTGGTTTAGTTTTAGAGCTTAAACAATCTTTTCTCTGTAAAACTGTTTTTGAGCCTGGAGAGGCTTGTTGTCTAAAGAATACTTGTTTTTGAGCCTGGAGAGGCTTGTTGTCTAAAGAATACTTGTTTGTAAGATCCTGGAGAGGCTTGACTGAAAAACAATACTTGTTTGTAGAGCCTGAAGAGGCTTGACTGTAAAAGAGTACTTGTAATCTGGTTGAGATTAAGAGAAAATCCAAGTGCTCGTTGGCATTGGGACTGGACGTAGCTCACAGTGGTAGTGAGTGAACCAGGATAAATTCTGTGGCTAAGTTTTCTTACCCTTATCTCTTGTCAAATTCGTTTATTCTAATCAAAGGGTGTTGAAAAACTGTTCTGATAATTTATAAAAGCAAGAAATGTTTTAAAAACTTTTTCAGAACCTGTCTTAAGAAACTTCAGACAGCCCCTTTAACCTGTCTGAAATTTCATTATAAAAGTTGTTTGCGAAAAACTTTCATAAGTTATTTAAGAAACACTATTCAACCCCCCATTCTAGTGTTTCCCTATGTTTCTACAGTTACCTTCGATTTCCTCTTTCTGCTAGATTGTTCCTCATTACCAGATTCACTTTCTTGACTGGTATTTGTTTTTTTGATCTGAATAAGACAAGAAACACTAAAATGTAATGTGTTAAAAACAGAATACCAACACGATTTGAAAGAAAATGAAATGAAAGTAATAAAGCCTGTACCTTTATCTTTTTTCTTTGAAGTTTCCTTTTCAGATGGAGGTGACATCCTACTTAAAGAAGTATCCAAAGATACTTGAATGGTAGAATAATAGGATGACCACCAATCCTTGAAGGAAACTCTACTGTAAAAGGAAGGCTCAAAGGAACAAGGAGTGAGGGTAGGATTGATCTCAGAAAAATGATTGGCTAGATTATTCATTGTTTCGATCTCAGGAGTGGCTCATCCTCGAATAATGTCTTCAGTATAACGGCTCATAGGAGTAGGACGAAACTGAGAAAAACCAAACTGTCTTGCCTCTAAGTTTGGCTAGTAAGAATATGCTTTCATATCCTTCATTGAAAAGCCAAAGAAAAGGAGACCCCAAGTTAAGAATTCTTCCCACACATCAAGGCTTTCAGACTGATCACCTGGGGAGTCACAAGGGAATTTCCTTATGAACCAATCTGGTCCATGGGATAGAGAGGCAAAAGGAGCAAGAGAAGGTTTGTGTTTGGTAAGGCCAAGGAAAAGATAGAAATAACTGTTGAAAGAGGCAAAAGGGTCCCTCTTCCAAGATGTGGGAGTATAAAAGGATAATCGAAATCCTTCAATCGAATTAGGAAGTTTGGAACTTTTGGGCTCAACACTTGTAAAATTTTCTTTGAAAACGGCATTAAGCCATAATTGAAGGAGCCAGAAAGGACCACTCAAAACTCTCAGAGGCTCAGATTTTCGAAGAGCCAGGACAACTTCATTCAAACAATCATAAAGGCTGCCCAAGAGAAAGCGGCTGAAGTTGATTCGAATTTTACTTTGGGTCAAAGCAACAACAAGACTCAAGAAAGATTTTGGGATTTGAAGTGAATGGGAACAGAAAACAAAACTAGAGAGCCAAAACATCAAAAAAGCTATGTGTTTAGTTCTTGAAACTGAACCAGTTACTTTATTATTATTTTGAATAAAATGAGCATGAGTGAATATTTTCCAATTTGGCTCTAATTCTTTATCTAATGGAAAATCAGTAGGAATGAAGACTTCACCTTCAGGCTTAACACCTGTTATGGCAGCTAAGTCAAACAGAGTAGGTGTAATCATACCATAAGGAAGGTAAAAAGTGTGAGTGTTTCGATCCTAGAAAAAGCAAGAGGTAATTAAAAGTACAGGATCATATGAAAGATCATGTCTACTTAATTGGATCAAGTCAAAGATTCCTAATTTTTTTTCCAATGGTTTCCTTTACTAGCTTCTACCCTATTCAACCAACTTAAATAAGCATTTTTCTTGACTGGAGGAACAGTTCGAAAAATAGAAACAAGGTTTGGAAGAAAATCTATTCTGATAGAATCTTGGAAAGCAAGCAGTTTCTCATCAGGAGGACAAGGGAAGAAACTGCTATACCTATTAAGTCTGGAAGGTCGAAAATAAGGCCCCAGAAAACAATGGTCCTTGTTTTGAATTGAAAAAGGAATCAAAGACTGATTTCTCCATATAGGTAGATTATCAGAATCTTCTATCGGCTCAGGGACATAGTTGATATTGTCCAATCCAATTAGCTTCCCTTTGCTGAATGCCTTTGGAACTGGCTCAGAACGTTCAGAAGTATCTTGAGAAACCATTTTATAAGCCCTGAAATATCAGAGATTCAAGAAATCGAAGCTGAGTAAGCTTAGAAAGAGAAAAATGCATGTCAGAAAGAGGAAGAATAATCTTCAGAAAATTGATAAAATCCGAAAGAAAGTTGTTTTATTACAAGGAAGATTGTTTATTTTAACAGATTAAAGACAATTCATGAGGAAAAAGAGGTTCTTGAATACAACATTTAACAATTAGGGCAAAAGATTTTTAGTTTCTCAAAGGATAAATGTTCTTCACAATGCCAGAAAATATTGCAGTAAAAAGGGGAACTAAGATCTAGAATGAGAATATAATGAAGTTTGCAAAGTCTTACCTTGAAGAGATGGAGCTTGAAGTTGCAGAAAACGTAGCAGAAACGAAATGAGGAAGACAATGAACAATGAGTAAAGTCGCGCGCGAGCAGAGAGAAGAAGTTTTCAGTTTTTATGAAAGAGAAAACGTGGAGCTATTGGTAACTATTCACATTCCCTTTTATAGTTGAGAGTGAGTGGGCTCAGTCAATTACATAAAATTGGTAACTGCAAATTTTTAAAAAGAGTGGCGCGCAGTAATGAGCCAATAATAAAAAAATTGTTGTTTCCAAGTTTATACTATTCAAAACGAAAAGGAGTTTTGAATTGAAAGAAACTGTTGTTCAGTAAATTCCTCATGAATTATTGAAATATTAGTTTCTACTGAAGTTTGTATATTCCTTGAAACTAATATTTTAAGGGGGGCATCTGTTGGGGTGAAATTTGCAAATTTTACTAAGTTAATACAACAATGATATTTTCGATTTTGATGTCTATAATGAAGAATTTGAAAGGCATAATGTGAATCGAAATATATTATAACTTAGTGAAAGATTGAAGTGTACCTATTTGAATTCGAAACAAAGGTATTCTGTTAGATGTATTCAAAAGGATAAAGAATTCTGATTAAGTTCTTATTCGAATTCGAAAGGTATTTTGAATGTGAAGGAAAACAAATTGAGGAGTTCTATATTCAAAGTCTGAAGTATAAAGAGATAAAGAAATACTTCTCTTATTCATGTACGAATGGTGTTCGAATTACATTACAGATTCAAATTGGAAAATACATAAAGAAATAAAAAGTACATGAAGTTAAAAGCAATTCTAAATCTGCAGAGAACTTGACTCTTGTCTTCCTGGATCTTCAGGGAACTTGACTCTGTCTCCCTGTTCTTCATCTGACCCTACCTGTCTTTCATTTGACCCTCCTCGTCCTTCTTCTTCTTCCACAAGCTTTGATTGAACCACCAGGGTAAGGGCATCACGCAGCTTTGATTAAATGACCCTGCAGTTCAACTTAAAAGTGAGAAAGATGGGGTGAAGACGAATTGAAATTCTAATTGGCTAGTACGTTCAACCCAAGAAAATCCTTAATAAGGATTGAAGAAGCTTATAGCTTTGGCTATTCTGAAAACCTCATCAAAGATAAAATCAAGAAAGATCAGGTTGATCGTAATAGCCAAAGGAAGAAATTTCTTCATTTTGAACAGAGAAATGGATGAAAAAGAGAACTGAATACAGAAGAACGTTGAAGCCAATGCCTAATTATATCAATCAGATTGGACGGTGCCATTAATGTGTTTGTAGAATGGTCCAATCAGTTTCAAAGTCAAATCCACGTGTGGTCAGTGGTCAAGTTCAACAGGTTCGATTTTGAAAGAAGTCCAATAACTTAGCAGAATTCACGAAGGCAGAAGTAGTTACTGGAAGTCATTTTGAAGGAAATTTGAATTTCAAATGGAGCGGTTATTGGAAGATTGTTCAGAGAGCGTTCAAATTTCAAATAAGCAGTTAGTGAACGTTGCTGTTTGAAGACAGGTATCAAAATCTCAAGAAGTCAGTTATTGAGAGATTGAAGATGGTTTTTGATTTGAACGCGTGGCATACTTAGAAATTTGACACGTAATCTAGGCCTGTAAACGTGTCAAAATCTGGTTAAGTGTTTGTTAGGATAGAAGTCTATAAATAGGTCAAAATCTGATGTACCAAAGGTTGGATTTTCATTTACTGAAACTTCTATGAAACACCCAAACGTCTAATATCGAAAACGACTCAGTGCTTTAATAAGGAGAGTGCCCAGTATGTGTATCCATACCAACTTTAAATCAATGCAATTTACAATTCTGCAATTTTCTTTTCTTTGATTACTTTCTGTTCTTTACATTTCTGCATTTTTCTTTGATTTGTTTATTTCCTGCATTTGATTTTCTTCATCTTTTTCTTTCTTTTATTTACATTATGCACTTTCAATTACTGCACTTTGTCCTTAATTTTTCATCTCTTTGAAATTCTGTTTATCTTTCAAAACTAATTTTCGAAGTTAACCTTTTTTCTTGAAGAAATAAGTGATTCAAAATTCTGATACTCTTTGAATACAATTTCTGAGTAAAATCTGATTTTAAAAAGAACCTTTAGAGGATTCAGATTCTAGTCCCAGATTGTACTTTCAGAATCAAGAGAGTTTTCGATTTCAATTGAAAATTTTCACAACAAATAGAATCCTATTAAATGTGTTTTCGGGGTATCTGTAATTTTCTGGGATTCCTAGTTCACAAAAAAGGTGTGGAGATTGATAAGAATAAGACTAAGTGTGTGTTTGGTTTCCATCAAAATCAAGTTTTAAACGTGGATCCAAGCTAACTCTACTGAGAGTAGCGTTGGCCTGAATCCACATTTGAAACGTGGATTCAGTGTAAACCAAACATGCTATAAGGCAATTTTGGAAGCATCTCTGCCTTCTACAAAGAAACAGTTGCAGTCTTTTCTGGGAAAAGTAAATTTTCTTCGAAGATTTATTTCGAATTTATCAGGAAAGATGAAAGTGTTTTCCCCTTTACTGAAGTTAAAGAAAGAAGAAAGTTTCAAGTGGCAAAATGAACATCAACAAGTCTTTGAGGAAATCAAGAGATATATGACAACTCCTCCGATTATGACTCCTCCTTTGCCAGGAAAACCTTTGAAGTTGTATATTTCTGCTTCATAAGCCACTATAGCAAGTATGTTGGCTCAAGAGGACGAAAATTGTGTAGAAAGAGTTGTTTATTATTTAAGTAGAGTCCTCAATGATGCAGAAACTAGATATTGTGCAATAGAAAAATTATGTTTGTGTTTGTACTTTTCTTGTACTAAACTCAAGTACTATGTCAAATCTCATGATGTATTTGTAATATCTCATTTCGATGTAATAAAACACATGTTGTTGAAACCTATATTGCACAGTAGAGTTGGAAAATGGGCGTTAGCATTAACTGAGTTTTTGTTAAAATTTGTCCCATTGAAATCGATGAAAGGACAACTAGTTGCAGATTTCTTGGTTGATCATCCCCCAATTCCAATTGAAGAATCAACATATATAGGCTTAGAGCCTTGGAAGTTGTTTTTCGATGGATCCAAACATAAGAATGGATCAGGGATTGGAATTTTAATAATTTCACCTGAGGGATTTCCTACTCAAATGATGTTTGAAATAAAACATCCATGTTCTAATAATGCAGTAGAATATGAAGCTTTGATTGCTGGTCTCGAAATTTTAGTTTCAATGAATTCGAGGAATGTGCATATTAGAGGATATTCTCAGTTAGTTATAGAACAAATAACTAAAGAGTATAAATGTTTAGATCCAAAATTGGCTAAGTATCTGATTCAAGCCAATAAACTTCTGGAAATGTTTGATGAAGTTAAGATTGAACACATTCCAAGAGGTTAGAATTTTGAAGCTAATGAATTGGCTCAGATAGCTTCTGGATACAGAATTTCAGTTGGAACTCTAAGGAAGATTAGTGATATTCGAGAAAGACTTCCAATGAAAGAATTTGAGATTCATAATATAAATATTTTAGATCAAAATGATTGGAGAAAAGAAATTGTGAACCTTATACAAAATCCTTCCTTTTCTAATAACAAACACTTGAAATATAAAGTTCTAAATTATTGTATTTTAGGTGAAGAACTTTATAAAAAAGCTGTTGATGGGAATTTACTTAGATGCTTAGGAGAAACTGAAGCATACATGGCTTTAGTCGAAGTGCATGAAGGAGCATGTGGAGCCCATCAAATAGGAAAGAAAATGGAATGGATTTTGAAAAGAAAACTATTCTATTGGCCTTCGATGGCCAAAGATTGTCATAATTTTGTTAAGTCTTGTGAGGAATGTCAAAAGCATGGAAATGTGCAACAAGTTTCAGCAAGTGAGCTACATTCGATAATAAAACATTGGCCTTTTAGAGGATGGACTTTGGATTTAATTGGAATGATACATCCAGTTTCTTCTAAGAATCATAAATTTATTTTGGTTGGAGTTGATTATTTTACCAAATGGGTAGAAGCAATTCCCTTAAGAGAAGTTTCTCAAGAAGATATCATTCGTTTTATCAAAGATAATATCATATTTCAATTTGGCTTACCAGAAACCATTACTACAGATCAAGGAACAATGTTTACTGGTCGAAAGATGGTTAGATTTACTGAATCGAAAGGAATAAAGTTACTTTCTTCTACACATTATTATGCACAAGCCAATGGACAAGTTGAAGCAGTAAATAAAACTATTATTGCTTTAATTAAAAGACATATTGGGCAACGTCCAATAAATTGGAATGAAACCTTGAATCAAGTTCTTTGGGCTTATAGAAATTCTCCAAGAGAAGCAACTCGAACAACCCCTTATAAATTGGTATATGGTCACGATGCTATATTACCAGTAGAAGTGAACTTACAGTCAATGAGGGTTCAAAGACAGTTTGAATTACCTTCTCAAGATTATTGGAATTTGATGTTTAATGAATTAAATGAACTTGATGAAGAAAGGTTACTTGCTCTCGAAAATATCATTAGACAAAAAGAGCAAATTTCCCGTTGTTATAATCGAAGGGTTAAGAAAAAAGGTTTTCAATTAGGTGATTATGTTTGGAAGTTAATTTTACCTGTTGATAAAAAAATCTAAGAGATTTGGTAAGTGGTCACCTAATTGGGAGGGACCTTTCGAGATTGAAAAGGTTTTTTTCGAACAATGCGTATTCAATTCGAGAATTACTTGGTGATTTACGCATAATGTCAATAAACGGGAAATACTTAAAGGAATACAAGCCAAATATGCAAGAACTGAAGATTGTGCATAGAGGAAAATAAATTGTTCAAAGGACAATCAAATTTGAGCCCATGCTCAACAAATAAATTAAAAAAATACATCACAAAAATTCAAAAAACAAAGAGGCAGAAGCAACTAAAAAGGATAATCATTCTTAATTTTTGCGAAGTCATGCATTAGGTCTTCATATTGGATTTTCAAGTTGTAGTCAGATTTCTCTAAGTTACCGATATCTTTGGACACATCTACAACATTTCTCGAAATTCCTTTAACAGAGTTGAGAATTTCAGTTCGAGAAGACCTCTGCCTCGAAATAGTGGCTTCCAAATCACTCTTTTGTGACTTCACTTTTGTGGCATCCTCTTGAAGTTTTTGAATTGCTGCTTCAATTCGAAGATTCTCCTTTTCAAGATCTTCAACCTTGGATAAATTATGCTTGATGGATTTTTCATATTTCTGAACTTTGACTTTGCTATCCTGAAGTTTATCCATCAGCTCAGACTTCTCACTTTTCTGAATGCTCAATCTCGAAGTAGTCTCCTCAATTTGACCAAGAGTGTTGAGGGCATTCTGAAATAAGTTTGAGAAACCCTTAATCTATTTTTGTTGACATTCAGAAAATTCTTTGAACCTTTTGTCAAAAAGGGTTAAGTAACACTGAATTTCCTCTTTGTAATGAGAATCCTTGGGGATTATCTTAAACATGGGTTTCTCGAAAACCAATTTCTTGAAATTTTGAAGCATTGTTTCAACAGAGTCTTCTTCGTTCAAAGGGTTTTGAACAGTTGTTTCAGAATGGGCTGAGGATAAAGAAATTTCACCAGATAGGACTTCCAATACTAGAAAAGGATTTTCATCCAAGTCTTTGAGGCAATCATCTAAGTCTGTGGGAGTATACACAGAAGTAGACATAGATGATTCTCCTGAAAAACCTGGTGCTTTTCCTGAAGTCCCTGATTCAGTTTGGGTAGTCTGAATTTCTTTTATAGGAGATTCCTCATCTTTTTTAGGATTAGGTTGAGGAGAAGGTGTTGAATGATCTTCTTCCATTTGAGAATCTTCCTTATCTAGATCAGAAGGGGATTGAACTTCCTCTTCTTCTTCTTGTTCTTCATTACTCTCTTCGATATCATCCAAAAAATTTTCTTTTGAAATAGATTTCTTCGAAGAGGTAGCCTGGAGTGGACTTTCAATAGTCTTATCTTCTTTAGTGCCGCTCTAAGTTCGAGAACTCGAAGAGATGTTTATCTGAAAGAGAAAATAGTTGAGGTTAGATAAACAAAAACATGAAGAAAAGATTACTATCTTTTTCTAGAAAAAGAGAATAAAAAATTACTTGTTCCAAGATTCCACTTGGGATTTGTTTTTATTGGCCTTAACTTTAAATCTTTGGCCAACTCTCTAAAATACAGAAAGGAAATATTGATTTCTCAAAGATTAGTTTCTTGAAGTCTCGAGTGCATGAAGTCAGAATTCTAGAAAGAAGATTTCAAGAAATCGAAAAGCAAGATTTCGAGTTTGCAGAAAGCAGAAACTCGAAAACAAGGTGCATAAAGACTTAGAAGATTTATGAATCTGAAAGTGGCTTTTCGAGGAAACAGAAGACAGAAGAAAACAGTTACTGGAAGTTACAGAAGTTTGCTGATCAAGGACAGATGGCAACATCCCGATGGAAGTAATTTGAAAAGTGCAAGGATTAAAGAGCAGTTTTCTGGTTAGCAGAAAACGTGGCAAGCATGCAGGCTGCCAACACATAGGGCTAGATGACGTGTCAATTGTACATTAGTTAGCCGCTAGAATTAGAAATCTATAAATAGGTGAACTTTCTGTGTAATAAAGGTTGGAAAATCCTTATACTCAAACTCTAAAACACCTTATACGTCCAAACTCACAGCGACAAACAGGTTACAAGGAGCAACAATATGTGATGAACCCATCCACATTTCTTTAAATGCAATTGTTCTTACAATTCAATTCTCTTCTTTTTGTTTACTTTCTATAATTTACTTTCTGCAATTTACTCTCTACAATTTACATTCTGCAATTTACATTTTGCACATTTTTCTTTCTTTCTTTCAAATTCTATGTTTTCTATTTCTTTGAAACTTTGATTTTCAAGAATCTAATTTAGAACTTTATTTGATAGAATTCTGAATCAAGTAGTTCTAAGCTTTTTTGAAAGATAAGTTCTTTGATAAAATTTTGAATCAATTAACTTTAGTTCTTTTATTTCTAGAATTCGAATTCTAGAAAAACCATTATAATTTCTAGAAAAGTCAAGTCTTTTGAAAGTTTCTGGAAAAATCAAGTTTTTTCTTACTAATTCTACAAATCAGAAACACCATAAATCTACTTTTTAAAATGAGTCCTGTAAGAGGATCTGATTCTAATCCCCAGATTGTTCTTAGAATCAAAAGTGATAAAAGATAATTTTCGAATTTAGATTTTATCACCACAAACAAACCTGTTGATAAAAAATCTAAACGATTTAGAAAATGGTCTCCAAGTTTGGAAGGACCATTCGAAGTTGAAAAAGTATTTTCAAATAATGCATATTCGATTAGAGAACTATCAGGTGCCAATCGAATTTTAAGCATAAATGGAAAATACTTAAAGCCATATAAACCAACTTTGCATGAAATGAAGATTGTTTAAAACATTCATATTAGTTGGTGACTCCAAAGCACCAATAAAAAGTGTTTTAACAAACAGTAGAAATAAAGCAAAGTTAGAAAGACGGATTCTCTTTCATTGGCCCAAACACTTGATTCAGATCCTTGTATTGCTGCAATAAGACTTTGTCCCTTTTATCAATACTGGTCAGAAACTCGTTCAATTTTGCCAGTTCACTTGAAACATATTTCACTCCATTTAGGAGTTCGAGCTTCTTGTTTTCGATTTTGGACATCGAAGTCTTGTAGGAATTTTCTTCTGAGATCAGAACTTTGTCATCCTCTTGCAGTTTCTTTATTTGTTCTTCAATATTCTTACGCTTTTCTGCAATTGAAGATAGTTGGGCAGTCAGAGTCCCCGAACTTTCATTGAGTTTTGAAACCTTAGTTCTGGAGTCCTTCAGCTTTTCTAACATGTCATCATTTTCGACCCTAACTTCAGAAGCCTTAGCAACATTTGATTGATGTTCTTTCAAAATATTTATAGCCTTGACATAGATATTCTTGAAAGCATTCAGCCCATTAAGTTGTTCCATAGACAAGCTGCTTTGTCGAGCATAAATTGCCTCAAGCTTCTTTTCTACTATGTATTGGTATTCAACTTCCTTTGGGAAGGTTTCGAGGAAATCATCAATGAATATCAAATTCTTCAAACCTTCAATCAAATCCTCCATAGATTCAGTTGTTGGTTGATAAGACCTAGAATCTGAATGAGAAGAGGACATTGAACCTTCACCTGTTAAAAGGTCAAGGACATCAAAAGGGTTTTCATCCAATACGTTCAAACATTTTTTCAAGCTTGAGGGTGTTATAGATTTATTTGAAGAACTGGGTACAACTTCTGAAGTATTCAAAGGGGTGTTAGAGATTCAGTTTTTGATTGATCCTTAGGGGGATCCTTGGTCAAAGGAGAAGTTGTTTTAGTCAGATTTTCTGTTTCATTCTCTTTCAACTGAGAAGCCTCAGGAATAGACTATTTTTCAACCTGATCCTCGAGACCTGGTTCGACCCCTGTCATTTTCGTCTCTTGAGCATCACCTTCTTTCTTTGATTCTTCTTCCCTTTGAGAAACATCATCTTCTGATCGAGGTCCTGGAGGAGAACTTACACTTAGCTCCTTTTCTTCACTTCCTTTTTTCGAAGATTGTTCTCGACCAGACTGATCTGTTGGTGTTGGTTCAGCCTCTGATTTCGAAGAAGAATTCATAGTTTGAACCTACAAGTCATCAAAATATGGTTAGAAAAGCTTAAAGAAAATAGAAATTCTAAGGAAGGAATTCGAAATTCCACCTCAGTGCCTTCTAGAATTAACATTTTCTTTGGCCTTGGTCTCTTCTGAGCGACATGTTTCACTCGAAGAGCATAATATTTTCTATCCACCTATGCGAGATGAAAGGATGAATGATTTAAGGGAATTATGAAATGAGGATTTTAAAGATTTTAAAGAATTATTACCTTAGAAGCTCCAACTTTCTTCTTCTTAATAATTTTTGAAGGTCCACCAGTTGGGACTGGTTCAGACTTTGAAGGAAGCTTAGGGTCTTCCTCATTCTCATATGAACTTTCCTTTGCCTTTGACCTTCTTGAATTAGAATGTGTTTTTGTTCTCCTTTCAGCACGAGGATTAGAAGGTAGTGGAGGAGAACTAGAAGAATCATCTTCTGATGGAGAATCCTTTTTAAGCTTCAAGAAACAAAAGGTTTAGTCAGAATAAAATATAAGAACTTGTTAAGAGAATGAGTTCAAAATTTTAAATACCTTTGGATCACTAGGGGTGGCAGATTCTGAAGTTTCTTGAGCTTGTTTTTTCTTAATTCCTCTAGCAGAGGAACCTGTTTTAATTTTTTTAGCCTTTGAAACTTCAGGAGAAACAGAAGGCAGAATTCAAAATGTAAAGGTTAGAATAATTCTATTGGAATATCTTGAATAAGGAATTATTCGAAATCGAATTTACCTTCGATTTTCTTTTCCTGCTTGACTGTTCTTCACCAGATTCACTCTCTTGACTGGTGGTTGTCTTTTGATCTGAGTAAGACAAACACAAGGAAGAATTCAATATATTTGTTGAAACACAAATTTAATTCTGATATAAGTAATGTGAAGAGTGAAGTCTTACCTTTACCTTTATCTTTCTTCTTTGAAACTTCTTTTTCAGGTGGAGGTGACATCCTGCTAAGACAAATGTCTAAAGATACTTGAATGGAAGAGTAGTAAGATGACCACCAATCCCTAAAAGTTACTGTGCTATAGAAGGATGGCTCAAATGAGCAAGGAGTAAGGGTAGGACTGATGTCAGAAAAATGATTGACTAACTCATTTGTTGCTTCCATCCCAGTGGTAGCTCGTCCATGAATAACATCTTCTGGATAACGACTCATAGGAGTAGGACGAAGTTGAGAGAGACCAAACTGCCTAGCCACTAATTTTGGCTGATAGGAATATGCTTTCATGTCCTTAATCGAAAAACCAAAGAAGAGGACACCCCAAGTCCAAAACTCTTCCCAAACATCAAGAATTTCAGCTTGATTACCTGGGGTGTCACAAGGAAATTTCCTTGTAAACCAGTTTGGTCCACGGGATTGAGAAACAAATGGAGCAAGAGAAGGTTTGTGTTTATCAATGCTAAGGAAAAGAGAGAAATAATGTTTGAATGAAGCAAGGGGATCTTTCTTCCAAGAATTTGGAGTGTAAAAAGACAATCGAAATCCTTCTATGGAATCTGGAAGCTTGGAACTTGTTGATTCCACACTTGTAAAATGTTCTTTGAAAATGGCATTGAGCCATAACTGAAGGAGCCAAAAAGGACCACTCAGAACTTTGACAGGTTCTGATTTTCTTAGAGTCAGAACAACTTCATTCAAAAAATCATAAAGGCTACCTAGAAGGAAACGAC
This sequence comes from Sesbania bispinosa, assembly GCA_026901365.1. Classification (NCBI taxonomy): domain Eukaryota; kingdom Viridiplantae; phylum Streptophyta; class Magnoliopsida; order Fabales; family Fabaceae; genus Sesbania; species Sesbania bispinosa. The sequence continues at coordinate 953,822 of QLOH01000019.1, forward strand.
TGAAATTTATTTGAACCATGCTTTGAGATAGAGCAATAGCGAGACTAAGAAGATATTTTGGAATTTGAAGAGATCGGGAACAAAAGACAAAACCAGAGAGCCAAAGCATCAAGAAAGCTATGTGTTCAGTCCTAGATACTGGGCCAGTAACTTTGTTGTTATTTTGAATGAAAAGGGCATGGGTAAACTTATCCCAGTTTGGCTCTGAAGTCTTTTCTATTGTGAAATCTGAAGGAATGAAAACATCACCCTCAGGTTTAACACCTACTATAGCAGCCAAATCAAAAAGTGTAGGTGTAATCATGCGATAAGGTAAATGGAAAGTGTGGGTGTTTCGATCCCAAAAGAAGCATGAAGTCATCAAATGTACAGGATCATAAGAAAGATCATGTCTATTAAGTTGAATTAAATCATAAATCCCTAATTTCTTCCAATGATTTCCTTTACTACTTTCAACTCTATCTAACTAATTCAAAAAGGCTTGTTTCTTAACAGGAGGGACAGTTCGAAAAATAGAGGGTAGATTGTTTAGGAAATCTATTCTAATGGGATCTCGAAAAGCAAGAAGCTTTTCTTCAGGAGGACAAGGGAAGAAAGCAGTGTACTTATTGAGTCTTGCAGGTCGAAAATAAGGTCCAAGAAAGCAGTAATCTTTGTTTTGAATGGAGAAAGGTATCAGAGATTGACTACTCCATATGGGAAGACGTTTAGAATCTTCCTATGGTTCAGGCACATAATTGATATTATCTAAACCGACCAGTTTCCTATTATTGAAAGCCTTTGGAATAGGCTCAGAACGTTCTGAAGTTCCTTGAGAAGCCATTTCAAAATTGTGACACCCTTCTACCCCAAATACTACTACAATCATCAAATTAAATTATAAGAAAAAATTATAGTCAACGTTGAGGTAAAAAGGTTCAATTTCCTCATTTAAACCATTACTGAATCCAAATCCAACTAAATTTCCATAAATGTAAAATCAATATTTTCGAAAGCTAATTTATCATCATAATAAAAATACGTCTTGGCCATGTAAGACCCTTGAAAACAATCTTCCTAAATCTCTACATATCAAAATGAAAGAACAAGCTCTTAAACACTAAGCCCCGATGTCACAATATCAAAGCGAGACCCTGTCCCTTTAAAATTCGGTACATTGAGTGTCATCTTCATCACCTATAAAAAAACCACATAAGAGTACAGTGAGGAAAAGAATACATACATATACATGCAATACAGAAGGTTGCCCTCATTCCCACCCATCACCATACATATCATCATTTAATTCAAATATTATTCATTTCACATATCTAGTTCTTACACATATAATTTCACACTTTCATAATGTACATTCACACTTCTCAAACAATCATCATTACCAGTGATGGCCCTACCGTTAACACCACACAGTAGGTTACACCCCCTTGATGGGCACGTGCAAAGACATCCGACCCTAGGATGCACCCCCTCTATGGGCCCGCGCAAAGATATTCGTCCCCTGGGTTAAACCACCTCGATGGGCCCGTGCAGCGAGTGTTCCCCGATCATGGTCTCATTTCACACACCAGGTTCACACAAATAGAGTTCACACATTCACACAATCTCAATTAAGGCATATGCTCACACCATGCACATGTACAACATCTATCCCAAGAGTCATGATTTGGAACTCCGCACAATGGGCGCACCTCATCAATCCTCTTAGTTGTTACCAATGATGGCCCTACCGTTAACACAAACAGTAGGTTGCACACCCTCGATGGGCCAGTGCAAAGACATCTGCCCCGCAATGATGGCCCTACCGTTAACACCACACAGTAGGTTGCACCCCCTCGATGGGTCAGTGCATCTCATGAATCACACCTCATATGCTCAAGCTCAATGCATCATCATCATTTAACATATCTCTCACACAATCTCTATGCTCAATGCATCATCATTATTTCACATACATCTCATACAATCTCTTCTACTATAATCACTCCACATCACATAACGAATATTATAAACATAGAACATCACATAAGATACTCTCACCACAATATTTCATGCCACAGTTAATGCACTCTATACATCCAATTTAATCTCATCAATCCCACAAAACAACTCATATATTAGGTAAACATCCATCTCAATTTCACGTATTAAGAGAAACTATCCGAAATTTGGAAGGAATCTGTTGAAATTATAATTAAAAAGCTTAATCTGCGTGCTGCGCTTCACTCTGCGCTCAGCGCAAGTGAAGCGCAGGTTCCAGAAAGCTACGCTCCATCTTACGCTCAACGCAGGTGAAGCGCAGGTCCCAGAGAGCTACGCTCCATCCTGCGCTCAGCACAGATGGAGCGCAAGTGTCGCAGAACGCGACTGCACCTGCGATTTGCCCCTTTTAATCCCCTTCTTCAATCTCTACTCAATTCTTTAAGTTCCTAACTTGTTTAGACTCATTTTCACCGATTAAAATCAATGAATTCCTCAATTATTTCAATAGATTACAGTTAAATCAACAATCAAATCAATTATGAAATCTCTCTCCCAAATCCTAATTTTACCCCTTTCGACAACCTCGCTACCTACTTTCAATTCCAACAAGAACATGACAGTAATCATCACAACAATCACGAATTTCATCATATTACAGACAATTCATCATTCATAAATTAAAATTTAAGAATCCTAGAGGGACTTATGGTTTCCCTCACTACCCAAGCACTCCAGCATACACGTATAGCAACACCCCTTCCAACCGTACCTTAGAGATGACGATCAAGAACGGTTGGCAGAACTCCCTTGATGATCTACTCTGCAGCACCTTCTCCTTGTGGAGTCGCTTCTCTCCTCCCTAGGGTTTGGTTATCTGACGTTTGAAGAAAGGATAGGGTGAAATAAATAACCCTTCCCCTATTTAAACATCTAATTGGGCTCGGCCTACTCCAACCCACCCATCCCCCTTTTTAATTAATTAATATTATGATCTCTACTAATAATAATAATAAAGATAATATTAATACTATTATTCCTCCTTTTTATTTTATTTTATCTGTTCTAGAAATTTTAGGATGTTATAATTCTCCCCTCCTAAAAGAAAATTTGTCCTCAAATTTTCTTGAGATAAACAACTCCGGAAAAGACTCCTCTCCACAGGTTGACCCAAGACAACTGCTTTATCAGCACAATTCAATAGGACATTGTTGGAAGATAACCAGTCCATACCCAGAATAATATCTAACTGACTCGGAGGCAGACAAATCAAATCAACTAAGAAATCTTTACCATCAATATGAACAGAACAATTTAAGCATACATAGGAGGTAGGAACTTCAGCAATAACGCGACCGTTTCTACCTCCTCCAGACATCACTTTTCTGATTCACAAAAAAGTAGAGCAATCAAACAATTAGTCAAATCGAAACAATATATTTCACTCAATCAACATCACAAGTTAGCACCACGGAAACACAACAAACACATAACTCAAGGCCGGTGAACCGACCTGCTCTGATACCACTAAATGTGACACCCTTCCTCCCCAAATGCTACTACAATCATCAAATTAAATTAAGGAAAAATTATAGTCAACGTTGAGGTAAAAGGTTCACATTCCTTATTTCAACCATTATTGAATCCAAATCCAACTAAATTTCCATAAAAGTAAAATCAATATTTTTGAAAACTAATTTATCATCATAATAAAAATACGTCTTGGCCATGTAAGACCCTTGAAAAAAATCTTCCTAAATCTCTACATATCAAAATGAAAGAACAAGCTCTTAAACACTAAGCCCCGATGTCACAAGTATCAGAGCGAGACCCTGTCCCTTTAAAATTCGGCACATCGAGTGCCATCTTCATCACCTATAAAAAAACCACAGAAGAGTACGGTGAGGAAAAGAATACATACATATACATGCAATACAGAAGGCTACCCTCATTTTTAATTCAAATACTATTCATTTCACATATCTAGTTCTTACACATATAATCTCACACTTTCATAATGTACATTCACACTTCTCAAACAATCATCATTGACAGTGATGGCCCTACCGTTAACACCACACAGTAGGTTGCACCCCCTCGATGGGCTCGTGCAAAGACATCCGCCCCCAGGATGCACCCCCTCTATGGGCTCGTGCAAAGATATTCGTCACCTGGGTTGCACCGCTCGATGGGCCCGTGCAGCGAGTGTTCCCTCATCATGGTCTAATTTCACACACCAGGTTCACACAAATAGAGTTCACACATTCACACAATCTCAATTAAGGCATATGCTCACACCATGCACATGTACAATATCTACCCAAGAGTCATGATTTGGAACTCCGCACAATGGGCGCACCTCATCAATCCTCTTAGTTGTTACCAATGATGGCCCTACCGTTAACACACACAGTAGGTTGCACACCCTCAATGGGTCAGTGCAAAGACATCCGCCCCGCAATGATGGCCCTACCGTTAACACCACACAGTAGGTTGCACCCCCTTGATGGGTCAGTGCATCTCATGAATCACACCTCATATGATCATGCTCAATGCATCATCATCATTTCACATATCTCTCACACAATCTCTATGCTCAATGCATCATCATTATTTCACATACATCTCATACAATCTCTTATACTCTAATCACTCCACATCACATAACGAATATTATAAACATAGAACATCACATAAGATACTCTCACCACAATACTTTTGCCACAATTAATACACTCTATACATCCAATTTAATATCATCAATCCCACAAAACAACTCATATATTAGGTAAACATCCATCTCAATTTCACGTATTAAGAGAAACTATTCAAAATTTGGAAGGAATCTGTTGAAATTATAATTAAAAAGCTTAATCTGCGTGCTGCGCTTCACTCTGCGCTCAACGCAGGTTCCAGAAAGCTAAGCTCCATACTACGCTCAGCGCAGGTGAAGCGCAGGTCCCAGAGAGCTACGCTCCATCTTGTGCTCAGCGCAGATGGAGCGTAAGTGTCGCAGAACGCGATTGCACCTGCGATTTGCCCCTTTTAATCCCCTTCTTCAATCTCTACTCAATTCTTTAAGTTCCTAACTTGTTTAGGCTCGTTTTCACCGATTAAAATCAATGAATTCCTCAATTATTTCAATAGATGATAGTTAAATCAACAATCAAATCAATTATGAAATCTCTCTCCCAAATCCTAATTTTACCCCTTTCGACAACCTTGTTTCCCACTTTCAATTCCAACAAGAACATGACAGTAATCATCACAACAATCATGAATTTCATCATATTATAGACAATTCATCATTCATAATTTAAAATTTAAGAATCCTAGAGGAACTTATGGTTGCTCTCACTACCCAAGCACTCCAGCATACACGTATAGCAGCACCCCTTCCCCCCGCACCTTAGAGATGACGATCAAGAACAGTTGGCAGAACTCCCTTGATGTACTCTGGGGCTCCTTCTCCTTGTGGAGTCACTTCTCTCCTCCCTAGGGTTTGGTTATCTGAAGTTTGAAGAAAGGATAGGGTGAAATAGATAACCCTTCCCCTATTTAAACATCTAATTGGGCTCAGACTACTCCAACCCACCCATCCCCCTTTTTAATTAATTAATATTATGATCTCTACTACTAATAATAATAAAGATAATATTAATACTATTATTCCTCCCTTTTATTTTATTTTATCTGTTCTAGAAATTTTAGGATGTTACAAAAATTCCTGAAATAACAAGGAAGTTAGAAATCAAAGCTCGGTAAGCTTAGTGAGAGAAAAGACATTTCAGAAAGAGAAAGAACAATCTTTAGATAAATTGAAAGAATCTGAAAGAAAATTGTTCTAATACAAGAAAAGATTGTTCATTTCAACAGATTAAGAACAATGCGTGAAGAAAATGAAGTTCTTGATGCGAAATTTATCAGTTAGGGCAAAAGGATTTCAGATGTTTTTCGCAATGTCAGAGGAATGTGTCATCAAAAGGGAAAATGATGTTCAAGAATTGGAAGGAAACAAGGAAAATGAAGTTTCTATAACATTACCGTAGAAGATTGGAGCTCTTGTTCGCAGAATTTGATGAAGAAGAGGAAACGAAGAAGACGCTGAAATGCTGCAGCAGAAAAGAACGTGAAGTAGGAAAGAGAAGAAGCTGACAATTTTTGTGAAGAAATGAGAAGTCACTCAAATTGGTAACTGTTCATATCCCAATATATAACTAAGTGTGAGTGGGCACAGTCAGTTACATACAAGTGGTAACTGCAATTTTAAAAGTGGCGCGCAGTAATGAGCCAATAATAATAATAATAATAATAATAAACTGTTGCTGCCAACGTGAGCTATTCAAGACGAAGATTAACAGTTAGTCGAAAGAGGTAATATTTTTTAATGCTTTCTCATGTTATTAAAATATTAGTTCCTACTGAAGTTAATATATTCCTCGAAACTAATATTTTAATGGGGCATCTGTTGGGGTGAAATTTACAATTTTTACTTAGTTATTACAGGATTAGTATTTTCAAGTTCGAAGTATACAATTATGAATCGAAATACATTATAACTTAGTGGAGTTTGAAGTTTCTGTCTTTTGAATTCGAAATTTAAGGCATTATGTTATATATATTCAAAAGGGATGCAGATACTTGATTAAATGCCTATTTGAATTCGAAGGAAAGGAAAAGGAGTTCTATAGTTTATAAAATCGGAAGAGTAGAAAGATAAAGAAAAGCAAGTCTTTTATTCATGTACAAATAGAATTCGAATTACATGACAGAGTTTGAATGAAAATACATAAAGAATATAAAGGTACATGAAAATAAAAGCTATTCTAAATCTTCAGGGAACTTGACTCCTGCCTCCTTAGGTCTTCAGGGAACTTGACTCTGCCTCCCTGTTCTTCATTTGACCCTCCTCTTCCTTCTTCTTTCCCACAAGCTTTGATTGAGCCAGGGCAAAAGCATTATGCTAACCTGGTTGCGTAGCCCTTGGTGCATGGGGTGATATCAAAGAAATTCTGGGAAAGTAATTAAGAAGATTCATTGTATAAATGAATCTTTAATTGGCTAGTACGTTCAACCTAAGAAAATCCTTAATAAGGATTGAAAAAGCTTATAGCTTTGGCTATTTCGTCAACCTTATCAAAGATGAAATCATGAAAGATCAGGTTGAACATAATAGCAAAAGGAAGAAACTTCTTCATTTTGAACAAAGGAAGGAATGAAGAAGAACGTCAAAGTCAAGGGGTATTTATACTGATAGGATTGGACGGTGCCATTAATGTGCCTGTAGAATGTTCCAATCAGTTTAAAGGTCAAACTCACGTGTGGTCAGTGGTCAAGTCCACCAACATATTGACCAATCAGAATTACAGCACATGAAAACATAAGGAATTAATCAGTCAACGTTTGGTTAAGTTTCTTAGTATGATTCGAAATTAGATCAGAATCGAAAGACTTGTTCGAAGTTGAAAGAAGCCCAATAACTTAGAAGAATTCACAAAGACAGAAGTCTGAAAAGCCATTCGAAGACCATTCAAATTTCAAATGAAGCAGTTACTGGAAGTTATCACTCAGAGACAAGTGTCAAGATCTCAGGCTAGCAGTTATTTGGTAAGTAGAAGACCGTTGCTGCTTTGAATACATGTCACACTTAGAAATTTGACACCTCAATTAGGCTTGTAAACGTGTCAAAATATTGTAAGTTAGTCGTTAGGATTAGAAGTCTATAAATAGGCAGAATTCTGATATAATAGTGGTTGGATTTCATTTTACTGAAACTTTATGAAAACACCCAACATCTAATATCATAAATGACTAAGAGGTTACAAAGGAGATTGTCCAGTATGTGTATCCATACCAACTTTTCATTAATGCAATATACAATTCTGCAATTTTCTTCTCTTTGATTACTTTCCGCGTTTAATTTTCTATAATTTTTTCTTTTCTTTTGTTTAAATTCTGCATTTAAATTCTTGTACTTTACTCTCAGTTCTTACTGTTTTACTTTCATTTCATTTAAATTTTCAAATCTTTGTTTTTATCTTTCTTTTCTCTTTGAAATTCTGTTTCTTTCTACAAATTGACTTTTTCGAATTCATTCTTTTGAAGAAATCGGTTATTCAAAATTCTGTCACTTTTTTAATGCAATTTCCGATTAAACCTAATTCTAAAAAGAACCTTTAGAGGATTCAGATTCTAGTCCCAGATTGTACTTTCAGAATCAAGAAAGTTTTTTAACTTAATTGAAAATTTTCACAACAAAAAAGGTGATTCATGGGTAGATGATGACTGTCTAAGTTTTGATAGCCTATAGGTCTATCGGATTCGTCTCTCAAGTGACATGGCTATGTTATTGGTATGAGTGGTTACAATATTAACCACTATAGGTGACATCTGAAATTTAATCTTTGACATCCAATGGTAATGGTTACATTTTTCACCAATTATGGTGATATCTCATATCTCTTATAAAGGGTATGGTTTCTTTTTACTTTGATGTTCAAGTTCATTGGTGATTGCTGTAATATACATTTTTTGTGGGTCCTATTCCCATTTTCTATTCTTACAAATTAGACAAAATTTATTTTTTTTTCTTTTTCTCCTTTGTTTGTATACAGCAGAGGCTATGTCTGGTAGTGTAGAGTTTAATATGAGTCTATTAATTGAACGAATTTGTATGATGCCTGGGTAATGCCTCTTTTTTCTCTCATGTCAAATATTTATCCAGACTATAATACTCTCAAATTATTTGACTCTGACTAAGTTAAGTAAGTGTTACAGGTAGTCTATTTTTTCTTTGTTTGATGGTGCTTTTTGTTCTTTTGATGCCTTAAATAAATTAGATAAATGTTAGTTAATTAATATATTTTATTTCACAATGTAGGTGATTCATGGGTAGATGATGACTGTCTAAGTTTTGATACCCTGTAGGTCTATCGGATGTGTCTCTCAAGTGACATGGCTATGTTATTAGTATGGGTGGTTACAATGTTAACCACTTTAGGTAACATCTGAAATTTAATCTTTGACATCCAATGGCAATGGTTACATTTTTTACCAATTATGCTGATATTTCATATCTCTTATAAAGAGTATGGTTTCTTTTTACTTTGATGTTCAAGTTCATTGGTGATTGTTGTAATATATATTTTTCTGTTGTTACAAATTAGACAATTTTTTTTCTTTTTTCTACTTTGTTTGTATACAACAGAGGCTATGTCTGGTAGTGTAGAGTTTAATATGAGTCTATTAATTGAAAGGATTTGTATGATGCCTGGGTAATGCCTATTTTTTATTTTCTCATGTCAAATATTTATCTAGACTATAATACTCTCAAATTGGTTGACTCTGACTAAGTTAAGTAAGTGTTACAGGCAGTCTGTTTTTTCTTTGTTTGATGGTGCTTTTTGTTCTTTTGATGCCTTAAATAACTTAGATAAACAAAACTGATTTTGAAATCACTAATGTAAGTACACCAGTTATGATGGCTTCTATGTTAAAAGTCAGAATGGAATTTTGTTAGACCAGTTAAACCAAATGTACCACTCGAAAGCTCAATTTTGTCTTTGCCTTCACATGGAAAGGTCATGCAAGGAATCTTCTATTCTTCTTCTTTTGTTCTGCATTTCAGCCTGGCTGAAAGTTTACTTTGATCTTTTTATTTTTTTAATTCATGTGCATAGTTCAAATGTCAATGGTTTTGACCTTATGGCTTATTGGAGGGGTCTTATCTCTTATTGGTTTCAGGAATGTTGAATCCTTCAATGTATGAAATATCTTATTCCTTTATGTGTCACACATTGTTAATGTGTCAATATTTTTATGTCTTTGGTGGATTTTAATTGGTTCTTTGTGTAATTTATTTTTTTCCTATCTTTTAAAAGTAACCTTTCTTTAAAGTAAAGAAAAGTTTAAAGAGATTGATATGTGGGCCAAAAATCTTTTCCCTCAAAATGCATAACCAATGTAGGTGATTCATTGGTATGTAGGTGGTTTTTCAGCATTATTTTACTGAATTTGAAAAATGGTTTTTCATTATACGTTTATGGGGTTATCTTGAACTTGAAAAGTGGTTTTGATGGGGTTATCCTGAATTTGAAGAGTGGTTTTTCACTCTACGTGTAGGTTGCTTTACAAAAAGTGTAATGTTGTCATATCAGTATATGTCATTGTAAGTCATCATACCCATGTAGGTATGGTTTATTTTTAAAGTTATTTTTTTTCTCATTTAATATATTTTTGTGTGGTGTAATATACTTACTGGATTTGTTTCATTAAAAGTTTTTTATGCTATGAAGTATTGGCTATATTTTAATGCTATTTTCATTTTTACTGAGTAAACTAAGTTCTATATTAATGTGGTTAATCTTTACTGATTAATATGATTTGATTGTAAAAATTTGATTATTTATAACATGCAGGGTAAGGGACAATTTTATAAACACTATGGTGTGATTCTAATGACATGGTGTAATTAAATTTTTTCTATATTAAATTATGAGTGTATTATTGTATGCAGTACAGTCTATACACTATGTAGAGTATATTATTGTTAATATAGGTTTGTTTTTATATTTGTGTCTTTTCAAATGATATTTAATTTAGTGGTGTGTGTTTCCAAATAAATGAGAGAATTTTTATTGGGTATATATAGGGATGGCAATTGAGCCCAAGCCCTATGGGTATCCGTAAAAATTACCCGCAATGGGCAGGGTAAAAACCCGCTAAGCGGGTACGGGAAAAAGCCCGCATTTTTTTATGGGGACGGGCGCGGGTACAAGCACTTTGATGCCCAGCCCGCCCCATACCCGCACTCATATATATATATACTTATTTAATAAAAAATACCATATAAAATTATATATAGGGATATATTAATTTTGTTAAAATATCTAATATATTTATGCATATTTTTAAAATTGATATACATAATACATTACAAATTAAAAATATATTTTTATAACTATCTATTTGTGTTTTTTTACTTTATAATATATGACTAATTAGTGTTAGTAATCATTTTTTACATATCTTGAAGAATTCTAACACATGATATCCAAGCTTATAAAATAATGTGACGTGAAAGTATATTGTAATATTTAATAAAAAATTTTAAATTTAGATCACTTGTTGTGTTTTAGAACATTAACATATTGTGTTTCAATGTAATTAAATTGTTGTATCACTAATATTTAAAAATTATGTTTCGACAATCTTCAAGTAACTTTTTCAATTGAGATATAGTTTTCTTAAATTAATACTTTTTTAGTAAGTTGTTATTTTTTACTAAATAAAAGTGCGGGTAACGGACGCAGGTACAGACATATAGGTGCCCAACGGGTATGGGGACAGGCACTAAAGTTATTGCCCACGCGGGTACGGGCTTTTTTTAAAAACGCGGGTACGGGGACGGGCACTATGGTACCCTGCCCAGAGGGTACCCACTGCCATCCCTAGGTATATATTCCTATAGCACAGATTTCATTCTGTTACAGTCTGTGTTATTATTATTTATAGGTTTCTTTATAGTAGTGTGTGTAGAAATAATACTAAAAGTATTTGTGTGTGTTTTGAAAATACCATGGATAGTATTTTGTGATTTTATTGTAATTATAATACATGTTTAAAGTGAAATTGTCACATTTTGGGGATGAGGGTAAAAAAGTAAGTTCCACCTGTTTTTCTATTTGAAATTGTCTATAAATAGCGTTCCTGAGATGGTTTCATTACACCATTTCTGAACTTCTTTGTTTCTTGAACTCCTTTTCACTCATCTTTGGTTCATATTTGAGAGAAAATGATTTCTTTGTGTGGTCCATTTGATGCTATTAAGGATATTACTCGTGTGAGGGAGGCTTGGAGGCTTAAAGTCCGTGTTATTAGGGTTTGGGAATTTTGTCAAACTTCTAATCCCTCTAATGTGTTTTCTATTGAGATGGTGTTGGTGGATGTTGAGGTCTTATAAATTCATTTTCTTTAATTTAAATTTTTTGTTGTTAGATTACTATATTTTGTTTTGTTCCTTATGGTTATTTAATTTTTAGGGTGGGAGAATCCAAGCAAGCATTAGGAAAGGCATGATGAAAAAATTTGTATTCTATTGTTGAAGGTGGTGTCTACAAAATGACATACTTTAGAGTTATTGAGAATGGTGGTGAATATAGGGGGACTTTCCATGAGTTTAAGTTGCTCTTTCAGCCTAGGACTAAGGTTATACCTACTGAAAGTGAGTTAATATCCCGATTTGGTGTCCATCCTATGACTTCTCAAGAGATTCAACAAACAAATGGTGTATCTGATTATTTGTATGGTGGGTTATGTATGATGGTTTACTTGATATTTGCACTTTTCTATATCTAACATAAAATGGAGAATGATTAGGTATATTTTTTTATTTGTTGTCCATGCAGATTTCATTGGTGTGTTAATGGGTATTGGTGAAGAGAAGACTTTTACAAAGTTTGGTAGAGATATTAGGGTGCTTGAATTGGAGCTAACAGATGATAAGTAATAAATCAAAATTTGTTAATATTATTTGTGTATAAATGAGTAGAAATTGTTTTTTAAGAAAAGTGTTTCTTATGGTCTTTACAAAACATGATAAAGATGATTTATTATTGCTTTGTTTTACCCACTGTAGGGGGTTGGTTAAATGTTCTTTGTTAGGCCATTTTATTGATTTCATGAAAGGTTTCTTGGTGAATGGTATGGATGATCTCGGTATTTTGGTTATTCAATTTGCGAAAGTTAGGAGATATCTTGGTGAGAGTAATTTTGTTTTATTAAGATTTAAATGACAAGTGTAATTTTGGTTACTTGCATGTTTATTTTTTGTTTTATTTTCTTTGAAATTTTCCAGGTCAAGTCTCTCTTTACACTGTCAGTAACTCCAATAGGTTGCTCTGGAACCCCCAGATTCCAGAAGCTATATCCTTTAAGGATAGGTACTTAATTCATAGTTCTGATTTTTTTTTGTCTCATTGTTTATTTCCTTTCTTTTGTCATGTGCTCATTATTTTATAAAATTAATTCTGGAACAGTATTGCCAATAATGGGATGGACATGCATGTCCCTATTAAGCTGATTGGACAAAACCACTTTTCATATTCCTTGACGGAGGATTTCCTTACTCATTTCCCAAGGAAGACCGTGGAGGATTTGCACTTGACTCAAGAGGTAAGGTTTATTACTTAAAACCTCCTTTCTTCTAAAGTTTGAATGTGTGTTCAATATATTTGTGGTAAATTTTTAAAATTTTAAATTTCAGGAGGGTTACTTTATATGCCTTGGGATTGTTGAAGGAATTGTAAAGAATGACTTTTGGTGGTATATGGCTTGCAAATGCCATCGGTCCGTCAACTCAAATGAATATGGTACTTACTATTGTTTTGGATGTGAGGGCTTTGTCACTGATGTTACTCCTAGGTACATTTGTTATATAATTAATTCTCATTTATTTATATAGTTGTCATTTAATATGACTTATAGTAATGAACCCAAATTTTTTACTTTTTATGAATCATAGGTATAGGTTGAAGTTGGAAGTTACTAATCTCACTGAAAGTGCTCATTTTGTTATATTTGATTATGTTGCTGCTTCTCTGTTATGTAAGTCCTGTGCAACGATGGTTGGGGATTTGAAGGTAATGTTAAATATTAGTCATTTTACCCATGTGTGTAGGTTGTTAATTTATAGATTGATATAGTTGAGTTAATTTTTAAATGAATGCAGGTTCCCTCCCGTGATTATCCTGCTGAGTTGGACAATATCATTGGCAAGGAATTGGTTTTTAAAGTTGAAGTCAGAGATGACCGTGCACTTAAGTGGGATGATTCCTTTAAGGTTTAGTAGAATCTGTGATGATGAAGGGATTACTAAGGAATTCAAAGAAGCAACATCTGTTAAAACTCCTGAAATGGTAACCGTAAGCTACATTTTTATATCTGTTTCATTATATTTGTTGTGAGGTAGGATGTTAAATTTTTAATTTCTGTGTTTTGTAGTTAAAATTGAAGGCACCCGTGAATGAGTTGCTTGATGATGATGTTGCTGTTGGTGATGATGCACAAGGGTCTGATGTTGTTGGTCTGAGTGAGCTTTATAATGAAGTTGAAATCACTTCACTTGCTATTGGAGAGTCATCCATTGCTTCTGCGTGTTTGGCTCCACAGAAGCGCAAGTGTGCTGCAAGTTTTGGTCGTGGTGCATTAGCAAAGAAATATGGGAATGCAAAGGTCATCAAGATTGAAAAGAAGTAGGGCAATATAGGGCAATCTATAGATTATTATAGTAGTTTATGTTTTATATTTATGCATTCATTTTGCATGTAGTCTCTTTCCAGAGTCTCAGTGGATTGCTTCACCCTTTTTGGAGATGTAGAATTTAATGCATTCCCTCAATGCAATTAGTCTATTAAAGTTAGGGCATGTAACGGTTAATGGCTGGGCTCAGATTTTTTTATTGCAGAATCAATTGTATTACTTCAATGCAATGGTTTTGCTTTAGAAGGAGCTTGGGAAATATTTCTTGGAGCCCTGTTATGAATTAGTTAGGTTTTAAGTAATGAGTAGTCATGTTATTTTGTTATTGGGTGTGCACTTCAGTGTAAAATTTGTAAGTACCCAAGTATTTATATATATGAATGACTGTTCAATCCCTCTTCAAATTTATGATCAATATGGACGCTTTTTATATATTCAATTGTCTTAGTAATTTCATATTGTGGGTTATTTTTTACGCTATCATTTGTCAAGTTGGGTATATTTATGGAATATTAATACAAATGACAATTCTTAGACAATATTTTTTGACATTTACTATATTAATTTTTTAACACTAAGCATTTGGCTCCCGTTTAATAACTCCCTGCATAATATGAATTTTTGTATATGTTGTTTATGTATTGTGACAAAGCTTTTTATTTTTTATTTTTTTTTGTTAAAAATTAAAAAACCATTTTTATTTTAAAAATCACAAACTTCTCTTTATAACACAGAAGGATAAGCACAATTTTTTTTTGGGTCAACAAGAATAAAGATATTTGAGGACAAATATGTTAGGAAGCAAAGGCATAATTGAATAAAAAGTGGGTCAATTTCTTTGGTCACAAATAGTGGGTCAATTTTCTTTCAGCAAGATTATTTATCATGGAACATTTGTGGGCCCATGTTGAGTCAAGGAGAATTCTACCAACTATTGTCAACTTGCGCTGATATTTTTTGGCCCACCAGAATAACTTTTATTTAATATTGAATCACACTATAGGGTTCCTTCTCCCTCACTTCACTCTGTCTAGAATCTCCCAAAAGGACCGTGTAACCATTGCTCCAGAACAGGGGACTTTTTCTACGTTCTTGGAGCTGCCCAGCTGTGTAGTTCGGTTGAAGCTTCTGTAACACTATAGTGTTCCTTCATCTCCCACTTTATCGTGACTTAAATCTCCCAACACCACCGTGTTCCGCTGCTGCACAACAGGGAGCTGTTTCTGTGTTCTCGGAGCTGCCCAGCTATGTAGTTCGGTTCTCACTTCTCTCTCTTACAGTTCAACTGTATTTCCGCACTGAGTATGGTTTGGATCTCAGATCTGAGTTTTCATCCATCTATTTTTTGGACGGTGAAGTTCAAACTTGCATGCCATATGTAAAGGATTCATTTGAAATGTTGTTTGCTGTAGATACCCAGGCATTGTTTTGTTTGTTGGGTCTATTTGAGTGTAAATGTTGGGAAAGATTTCATGTGGTAAGGTTTTGCGAATTTTTTGTGGTAGACATGTGCATATATTATAGCTTTTTTTTAGAGCTTTACATGAAAAGTTCAATCTTTGGTTACATGAAAAGAATAATGTTTTGTTTAATAAACCAGTTCAGCATTATTGAGCAAGGAATATGATCTAACTTGCCTTTAAGGATTTAGTGTTACCTCTAAAGAAAATATATATTATATATAAAACATTTGAATTTTTTAATGGAATATTTTTTTCCTTAGTAGCTAACTAAATTATTTAATAAGTGCTGACTGAGTGATGTTTGGTTAGTTATTTATAAAAAGTGGTATTTAGTTTTTTGATTACACCTTAAATGTGACATTTATGACTTAGAGAATATTCTAAAAAAACTATTTCATTATGTTAAAATTAATGAATTTTCTGTGTGATGATTGTATTTCTTTTATATTTCATAGACATACAATGGATTTTCTATCTGTTAGAGAAATCAAGATTAAGGATATTTGCAATGACATTGGATATTGGATATTGGATAATCAAAGTTAAAGTGGTCCGGTTATGGGCTGAACATGATTCCAATAATCATGGCCAAGTCTTGAGCATTGAAATGGTTCTCATGGATTCTCCAGTAGTTGTTGTTCATTCTTCATTGTATTTACCTTTTACACTCCTTTCATTATATTATCTATATATGTCAAGGATTCTCTCTTATAAAATAAGTGATGTAATGTAAATTTATCATCCGTTAACTCTTTTAGTGTAACAAGATTCAAGGTACTATTCCAAAAGAAGTTTTTTCCTCAAGGTCTTTTGATATTAATAAAGAAGGATTTTATAAGATTGGTAGAGCAGTTGTTGTAAAGAATGATGTTGTGCAAGAGGTAACTAGACATCCCTTTAGGTTGGTGTTTTGGAGAAAAACATTTGTCAAGCATTGGGAACCTCGAGGATTTACTTCTATTGGGTTAATAAACCCATTTACTGCTGCTCAAATAAGGACATATAACAATGACCTTGAACATTACATTGGTATTAATCATTTTTACCCTGTGTTTAGATTAAATTTCCCATAATTTTTAATTTGTAATTTAGATTTTTAATTACCTGTACTAAAGTCTCATTCATGAACTTTGCATTTGTAGACATTGTTAGCTTAAGTACCTCAATATCATCTGAGAGGGCGCATGTCATTGATGGAAGAGTTATTAAAATGGTGTTGTTGGAGTTAACTGATCAAACGTGTGTATATTACTATAATGGTGTAATTTGAAATTTTCCTGTTATTTATTTCAATTTTAGACTAATTAAATTCGTGTCAATGATATTTTTTAGTGGGCGCGTAGAGTGTGTTCTTTACGTTCACTATGTAGACCAAATTCATGACTTTTTTAGGAGTAATCGTATATCAACTCCAGTTGCTATGGTTCAATTTGCTAAGATGATGTCTTTTTATCCTGCTTTGTTTGGTTAGTATTTAACTTTTAATAATTTATGTTCTATATCTTTGTGCATGAATTATATATGACTGGGTAATGGTTTTAATTTTTTTTTCTTTTGCATGTTAGGTGATACTATTATACAAGTTGTCTCTAATCTTACATGACTGCTCCTAAATCCACAAATGACTGAGGTCTTTTCATTTTTAGAAGGGTGAGATGACCAATATATATTTTTTATTTCAAACAAAGAATGATTTTATTGTAATTGTTAAAATATAAGACTACCTTTATCTTATATTATATCTTTTATACATATTTCAGATTACTAACTATTTTCTTACATTTGTAGTCTTGCAACCAATTCTATAAATTTGTTTTCAAGATTGAATTTGTATCAAGAGGCATAACTGAGGTTGATTTGGTTGATAAGTTTATACTATCTCATCCTAAAAAGCAATTTCTGAATTATGCTTGGACGCAAAGGTATTAGTTAAGAAATTTATTAATGTTTTTTTGTATTTCATTATCATTTAATGGTCTCATAAAATTAGCATATTTTATAATTATTAGGCTAGGATCTATGTTGTGCTAGCCACCATTATTGGTGTTGTCGGTAATGAACAATGGTTGGACTTCCTCTCTGAATGTCAAGTACATACAAACAGTTTTTCCCCCTTTAGTTTCGTCTGTAGTCCCTATAAGTTGCTCCCAAGGTATTTTTTGAATTATATGTTCATTTGTTTTTCATTTTTAAATATATTATGGGTGAATGTTGTTTCAATAGGTGTAATGTTATAATTTAGTCACTTTAAGGGCTATTATTATAGGTTAATAATTATATAATGTATTGTTATTTAAGTTTTAAATTTTGTTAGGTATAATGTTAAGGCCGAGTTGTTTGATGGTGTTCACTCTACAAATGTTTTGTTAAATGATTATGATGTGTTGGATGTACTCAACTATTTAACTACAAAGGTAATTCTTTTAGATTGTTATTTATATTTATTTTTATATCTATAATTTATACATGCTTTGTGTTACATAAATGCATGTTTATATTAATCTCATGTATTTTTTTATTCTAAATGATGATATTAATTAAATCTGTTAATTTCAAATAGCCGTCAAGGAGTGATGAATCAATTGATGCTTTTCAATGCATGATTGGGCAAAAATTCCTCTTCATTCTTAAGAAATCATGTTCCCACCGAGCAACACATG
The DNA here is from genome assembly GCA_026901365.1 of Sesbania bispinosa. Classification (NCBI taxonomy): domain Eukaryota; kingdom Viridiplantae; phylum Streptophyta; class Magnoliopsida; order Fabales; family Fabaceae; genus Sesbania; species Sesbania bispinosa. The sequence goes on from QLOH01000019.1 coordinate 972,180, forward strand.
ATGAATGTTTTAAAGCAATAAGGTTTTGTGCTGATCCGGAGATTCTTAGAATATTTGTTGAGGGAGACCTTTATTTGCTTTCTATATGGGTATACCTTCTATTTATATTTGTTACTTATGTTAACATTATTTGATATTTAGTCATGAATTTGACAATGATCTCTTTTCTATTATTATACAGAACAAGGCTATGATTACAACTGCCTTGAAGAAGTTTGCTCCTTCGGATGATTCCTTCCTTGTCTCAGATAACACCTTTGATACAACATACTCATTTTTTCGTTTTGTCTTCAAGAGATCCCGTGTTTGTCAAAACTCATCATCAAGTGTTACTGTTCCAAGGAAAATTGCAACAAGTTTGGATACACAACTTGCTTAATCCATTAATATTCCAGGTCATGCTAGGTAGTTAAATAGATTATTTAGAACTATTTGGATGTTATTATATTTGTATTTTGTCTTCATGACATGGTTTCTCCTGAAATACTTTAAGAACAGTTAAATATGGTCATGTAATAAACTTAAGACATGTCTTTATTATCTTTTCATGTTATATTTAGCTTTCCAAATTCCAGAAAAGTATATTATTTATACAATTTCAAAATATTTATTTTTGTCATCACTCTAATTAGTTTATGGCTTTATGTGTGCTCCTTATTTTTGTAGAGTGTATTGGATTTAGCATGTTTGTTATAAGAATCTGTGTGCATGATCCTTAAGAGATGAATCTTGAAAGAAATGAAATATTGGACTGTCTTTCTATAACCAATATATATTACCTACTGTAGGAGACAAACAGAAAGGAAGGAGAAATGGTGAAGACAAGGGAAGAAACAAAGGAAAGGGTAGAAAAAAAGGTTCAAGGACAATTTTGAATATCAATTCTAGGTGAAATATGTCGCAATATGCAATCATTACATTATCAAACCCATCCTGATAACCAAGCAATCCTAAATTGCCTAACACATCAAATAACCCCAATTTACATACACTGCAAGGAAGGAAGGTATTGAAAGAGGCAAATATTACATTAACTTAATTAAAAAAAGACTAATAGTTCAGTAACAACAACCAAACCTTCTCTTACTATGTATTTAAATTTTTGAATTGATATTTCATATCAATTTCATTCATATACACTTTATTTCACGTTTAACTTATGTGTGTTGCATTATTATATTTATTTTTTTTATAATATTGCTAACTAATTTGCATTTTCTTTCTATTAGTTACAATAAATGGTTGAATAAATTAAAAAATTTATGAATGTCAATTTATTATTATATAATATAGATTTGCATGACATGCACCCTTCTTGAAATTTAGATGTCCATCTACGGACTACTTTTCAGATGCTTATGTTTGCTTATGTCATCTAAGAATTAGTGCTTTTTAAAAGGCTATTGTATAGGTTTACTTTAAACTATAGTTGTCATTCACTTTTTGGGCAAATTTCTAGAATGGCCTTTGGTTTGATATTTATTTTGTTCTTGGTTCACTAAATTTTTTTTTATGAATTCCCTGAGCTCTTCCATCTTACCCTCCTCACAACCAAGTCAAAATTATCTCCATTGCTACTTTTACTCTACTTTCTTCCTTGTGCTGCATTCATTTTTCTGCTGGAAAGTATTTAAAGACATCCTCATCATTTCTTCCTTGCGGCTGTTGTAACGCCCTAATTTTCTTATTCAGGATTAAGTCCGTTGGAAACCAAACCCCGAATTTCGGAAAATTAACCGTGCAATTTTGAATATCAATAACACTCACAATTTGTTAAGAAACCACCGATAACTTAGACAAGTTGTGAAATTCAAACTATTACATACATATACTTTGGCTCGAAGGCCAAAAATCTCAGCATCTCAAGGACAAACATACATATATACACAACATGCCCTGAAGTCTACAAAACAAACATCTCACAAAAGGAGTTAATATATACATATACACAACTATACAGTCCCACAATACTAAAAACTAAAGCTCCATCTCTAAGCATACTCCTGTTTCCATCTCAAGAATCCGTGCGAGGCGGTACCTGCACACCTAGATTGTGTCCACGAAACGTGTGGTGAGACAATTGTCTCAGTGAAATACAACTATGCATGTGCAGTGTAGGGATTACAATTTAATGATATGCAACAGTTATAACATAAGCAGATAAATATCATTTAACTCAAAGATATGCAACTTATAATGCAACTCACTACTGTGCCCAACAGGCATGATCTTATCACTTAAACTGGAGTTAGAACTGAGCTCAGACTACGGAGAACATCTCCTCCGGGGACGAATCCCACCCATTACTGGACCGAAGTCAAATTTTCGTAAGTTTCGCAGCCTAAGGTTCCACATAACCATTAGGTAATTCTTCCTAACTCACCCAATGTAACGTCTTAATTTCTGGACTCAGAAATAATGCTCGTTGGAGACACTATTCCTGAACTCCTTAAAATCATTTCGTTAAATTTCTGATATCGTCATACAATCGCTTAGACTATCCAACGATTGCTTAAGCTGGAACTAGTTACATACATGAATATCTCAAATACATATAATGTCTAAAACAAAGCCTCCGTGGCTAAACCTAATTCGAATACAATGAAAATTTATTAACTATCATAATCAAAAAGAAACTACTACTAAGCATTTCTTCTCGTTAGAAGTAAAGCTCCTCTCCAAAGATCCATCCATTCCTTCACCTTAACCTGGGATATCCCTGCACAAACTAGAGTATATCCCCGAAACGTGGGGTGAGACTACAGTCTCAGCGAGTAAAGTATGCAACATGCAGTGAGAGTAAACAATCATATGCAATACAACACCTAGTGCAATTCACAAGGCAAAACTAACTATTCATAATCATTTGAATCATAATGTCCTAATTAACTCAATTGGCATGTTATATAAATTTAACTTAACACTTAGTAACTTAACAGGATGGAAAACTTAAACAAAAAGGCACATAATCGGCATAACCCAGCCGACGGGCTGTGGCACATACGCCCTTAACTGAAATCGGTGCATACACCCACAACTGAAATCAGAGCATACTCCCACAACTGAACACGGCGCATACGCCCACAACAATAACTAGATCTTTTCAAGAAATTCCTAACATCTACTATTCCATTCAAATACAAACATATAGAAAGGGAATTAGAGGAGTGAGGTTCATACATCGAGCATTTCAACCATTTCGTAAGTTTCGTAATTATCGCAAGTTCGCAACTTTGACATTCCAAAGATCCTTCAAGCAAGCTCTATCATTAATTACCCAATTCTAATGTAAACATCATAAATCCAATCAATTTAACCTTATAGAAAGGGAAATCAAGGGGTGGGGGATCATAGAATAAGCATTTCGACAATTTCGTAATCTCGCTACTTTCGTAAATATCGCTACCCTAAGGTTTTCAAATAAAATCTAACAACAACTACTCAATCTCATGCAAACAATACTATTCTAACCATAATACTCAAATAGAAAGGGGATTAGAGAGTAGGGTTCATACATTGGGGAAAATCTCAAAATCACAAGGGAGTGTGTGTGTGAACTTTACTCACCAATTCTTGAAGATCAAAGGAGGAATTGATGAATAGAGATGTTCTCTTGATGTTTTCTAGCTTCAATCCCCTCCTCCAAGCCTTAATCCAATCTTTCTCTCACTAGCATTTCATTTCTCTCTCTCTAGGGTTCGAAGGGGAGAAGAAAGACAAACTGAGTTTCTGATTTTGCATGCCTTGGGCTTATATACTGGACAGCTGGTAATCGACTACAATAATGTTGTAATCGATTACCAGAGATCAAATTACACTAGAAAACATTTCTGGGAATCTGGTAATCGATTACAACCCTTGGTAATCGATTACCAAAATCTCAGCCCTCAGGTAATCGATTACAACCTGTGAGTAATCTATTACCTAAAAACTAGTTCTCGGGTAATCGATTACAGACCCTCTGTAATCGATTACCAGAAACCCAAAACTCTTCATTTTAACTTGAATGGAATTCTAACTTAGTTTTTATAATCCACTTTCAACCTTTAATTCCCCAACTCACTTTCCCTTAATTACCAATACATGATTATCTTATTTTTAGCCTAATGAGTTATTAACGTTCCTAATTTTGCGGGATGTTACATTCAACCCCCTAAAAGAAATTTTATCCTCAAAATTCGCTCTAGTCATCTTCCGACATTAGTTCACCTCTCTCAAGATCATATATTGGTTTCCCTAACAGGTCCTTGCACTACTCACTCCATTCTAATATGCTTAACAAATTTGGTTAAACAACTCACCTATTAGGATCTGAAGGAAATGAAAGAGTTTCCTCTGTGGCTTCCTATGTCCTTACTATAAAGCTACCCCGCTTAAGGCTTCATGCCCTCCCTAACACCCTTCCAATAGTTCCTATTCCCCATATGTACCTAAGTGAGCTCTGCTTCACTCTAAGTAGGATAACTATCCTAATCTAGACTAACATTCCCATATTCCCTCTTGTGTGACCTTAACAAGTGTTTGCATCTAATGAAACTTTGACTACATGATTTACTACTTAACAAGCACTTACATTATAACACAAAATGTCTTGAATTTACTCATACAAACTAATGTCACAACTCATAGCAAGTTACATAGTATATTCAAATCATATAGTTACACAATCAAAAATACATCATAATTCAATCAACAACCATCCTCCAGAAAATGATGATTTTATCTCAACTAACTTACTCAGGGTACCTAATATCTACTTAGAGCTTCAGGGTCACATTCTATAAGGCTTCTAGGGTGAGGATACTGTAGGAATGAACCTAAGTTACTCTCTTTCTAATACAAGATAGGTGGCTCTAACCTTATTAAGGAAGTGTCCCAACTTCCTGACCAAGGTATCCTACTCACATAACTAACCATAATCTCCACGTACATCGTACACACTATAGGAGTGATCAATTCCTATAACATGTACGTGTACTATGAGATCATAGTAAGTTACGGGCAACTAACCTAACCACAGTCCAATTGGATTGAACTACTCTAATACACAAATGTAACGTCTTAATTTATGGACTCAAAAATAATGCCCGTTGGAGACACTATTCCTGAACTCCTTGAAATCATTTCGTTAAATTTCCGATATTGTCATGCAATCGCTTAGACTATCCAACGATTGCTTAAGCTGGAACTAGTTACATACATGAATATCTCAAATACAAATAATGTCTAAAACAAAGCCTCCGTGGCTAAACATAATTCGAATACAATGAAAATTTATTATCTATCATAATCAAAAGAAACTACTCCTACTAAGCATTTCTTCTCGTTAGAAGTAAAGCTCCTCTCCAAAGATCCATCCATTCCTTCACCTTAACCTGGGATATCCCTGCACAAACTAGAGTATATCCCCGAAACGTGGGGTGAGACTACAGTCTCAGGGAGTAAAGTATGCAACATGCAGTGAGAGTAAACAATCATATGCAATACAACACCTAGTGCAATTCACAAGGCATACCTAACTATTCTTAATCATTTGAATCATAATGTCCTAATAAACTCAATTGGCATGTTATATAAATTTAACTTAACACTTAGTAACTTAACAGGATGGAAAAACTTAAACAAAAAGGCACATAATCGGCATAACCCAGCCGACGGGCTGTGGCGCATACGTCCTCAACTGAAATCGGTGCATACACCCACAACTAAAATCAGAGCATACTCCCACAACTGAAATCAGAGCATACTCCCACAACTGAAATCAGAGCATACTCCCACAACTGAACACGGCGCATACGCCCACAACAATAACTAGATCTTTTCAAGAAATTCCTAACATCTATTATTCCATTCAAATACAAACATATAGAAAGGGAATTAGAGGAGTGGGGTTCATACATCGAGCATTTCAACCGTTTCGTAAGTTTCTTAATTATCGCAAGTTCGCAACTTTGACATTCCAAAGATCCTTCAAGCAAGCTCTATCATTAATTACCCAATTCTAATGTAAACATCATAAATCCAATCAATTTAACCTTATAGAAAGGGAAATCAAGGGGTGGGGGATCATACAATGAGCATTTCGTCAATTTCGTAATCTCGCTACTTTCGTAAATCTCGCTACCCTAAGGTTTTCAATGAAAATATAACAACAACTACTCAATCTCATGCAAACAATACTATTCTAACCATAATACTCAAATAGAAAGGGGATTAGAGAGTAGGGTTCATACATTGGGGAAAATCTCAAAATCACAAGGGAGTGTGTGTGTGAACTTTACTGACCAATTCTTGAAGATCAAAGGAGGAGTTGATGAATAGAGATGTGCTCTTGATGTTTTCTAGCTTCAATCCCCTCCTCCAAGCCTTAATCCAAGCTTTCTCTCACTAGCATTTCATTTCTCTCTCTAGGGTTCGAAGGGGAGAAGAAAGACAAATTGAGTTTCTGATTTTGCATGCCTCGGGCTTATATACTGGACAGCTGGTAATCGATTACAATAATGTTGTAGTCGATTACCAGAGATAAAATTACACTAGAAAACGTTTCTGGGAATCTGGTAATCGATTACAACCCTTGGTAATCGATTACCAAAAACTCAGCCCTCAGGTAATCGATTACAACCTGTGAGTAATCGATTACCTAAAAACTAGCTCTCGGGTAATCGATTACAGACCCTCTGTAATCGATTACCAGCAACCCAAAACTCTTCATTTTAACTTGAATGGAATTCTAACTTAGTTTTTATAATCCACTTTCAACCTTTAATTCCCCAACTCACTTTCCCTTAATTACCAATACATGATTATCTTATTTTTAGCCTAATGAGTTATTAAAGTTCCTAATTTTGCAGGATGTTACACCCAACACATAAAATCCTTAATAATTAACATTTTAAACATAAAGAAGGGAAATTAAGAGAATTGGGATCATGCTCAAGGTTCACAACAATAGAAAGTGAAGGTGTGTGAGTTGTACTCACCTATACTTGACAATTGAAGGAAGGAAAATGGATGAAGGTTGATCACTTGAAGATTCCTTGCCCCAAAATCCCTCTTCAAGCTTCAATTCAAGCTTTCTCTCTCTAAAACCCAGAGTCTCTCTCTCTAAACTAAAAGAAAAAGGAGGAAGAAAGTTGAATTCTGATTCTAAATTAAGGGTTCAGTGCCTATAAGTGAATTCTCGCTCAAGCGAGATATTCTCGCTTGGGCGAGCGTGTCGGTTGCATGGTTTTCCTTCACATTCTCGCTCAAGCGAGAATGATGTAGAAAAGACCCTCTCTCTGGACGATTCTCGCTCAAGCGAGCCCTTCTCGCTCAAGCGAAAATTGTCCAGAGAGCCTCCCAAAAGTTCCCCTGTATCTCGCTTAAGCGAGCTGACCCGCTCAAGTGAGATATGCAGAAACTCAAAACTTCTCCCATTTGCTGCATAATTCGCTCAAGCGAGATGTTCTCGCTTGAGCGAGAATACTGAATTTCCTAACTTAGTCTTTTATTCTAAATCTTTATTTTTAAACCATTTTCATCCTTCACTTAAATATCATTCTTAAACTCAATATCCTATTCGTTTAATTAGTCTTAATTATTGGGATGTTACAGCTGCATTGGCTGTTCGGCTGCATTGATTTATTCATTGTGTGTTTAACTTCTTTTGCTGGTCCATTCGACAGGTTTGTTAAGCATCTATCCATTTGTTTGTGTCATCATCATTAGGGGAGTGTTAATTTTATCTTCCTTAGTACACACTATTGGTTGAGTGTAGATTTCATGAAGCTTATAGTTATTTGTGGATGGATCTGTGTGTTTGGTTCAAGTAAATTTAATGTTTCATTGATTGGGAGTAAAGGTTTTCTTACTCATATTGTGACCCATATGATTAATTGGCCGGTTTAATTTTTCTTGTGATGACTCAATGGCCCGTTTAATAATTTGCACTCTAAAGGTGTATAAATTGTAAATTTATTATTATATATCTCAGCATTGAGTCATAAAGCCAATAGACAAGCATGGTTCATGTATGATGGTAATGAAGATTGCGTTGATTAGGCTTTGAGTTTATACGCAGTTTTTGTCTGTGGTAATTGTTTTTATTGGGTTGATTAGGCTTCTTTGAGTTTATGATTACTCTCAACTCTCAAGACTAGAAATCCTATTGAGTTTATGACTAGGCACATCATTAAATATCCAAACCATCATTTAACATAGAAACTCTAAAATTTGCTGATAGGAAAGAAAGAGAGATAAAAAGAAAAAATTAGGCGTGAAAAAATCTTATATATTTTAAAATCAAACTATTAAATACATTATATGTTGCAATCGAAAATATACATAAATAATAGGAATTTAAGTAAACAAAAATGATAAGACAACACTAAATATTTTGAAATGAATACAATAGGAATTGAAATCACGTAAATACATACTCACTCAATTCCTTTTTATAAGGCACCTTTTAGAATTTTTTGTGTTCCTTTTTTATAAGTCACTTTACAATTTGAAGAAAACATTTATTATAATTTTCCTTATTTGCCCTTATTAACTTCAATGTCTTTCCAACTATCAAATGATAGTGGAGTTAGTTAATAATATTAAATAAGGGCAAAACTAGAAAGTTAAACTATTTTTTAAAACTCAAATAAAATAATTAACTAGCTATAATTACTTTTATTAGTCTTTGTGATTCAATATAATGTGCCTTATAAAAGGAACGGATGGAGTATATAATATTTGTTTACATTTAAATGTATATAAACTAGATTTTCATTTTTTCCGAAAAAAATAAGAAATGCGGAACACATTTGGGGACACCTCGAATGAATTTAATTCTATTTGATCATCTCACTCCATTAAAGTTTCAATGAAAACAATTTTTCATTTTTTTTTGTTTTGTTGTGACCATTAATAAGATTCAAAGCTAGACATTGTCACCCGTTGGTGTTTATTTACCAAAAATCGTTTTTTCTCATGGTCAATTATATGTTACTATATACACCAGAGTTAGCAAAGCCCATATTATTAACATTCCTCTTATTATTTATTTGAATTTTATTTCATATAAATAGTTTAATATGTACACCAATTTTATTTTATTATGTATGTTACCAGACAAGTATGGGTAGGAAATCTACAAGTGAGAAAAGGAAGACGCCAACTCCTCTTGGGAATCATGTTAATTCTAGGATGAGAAGAATTAAACAAAGTATGGATAAATCTCATTTTTCTTATATTTCTTTTTCTTATTTTGTTCTTCATTTTTATGTCTCAATTCTCTATAACCATTGAATATATTTATTTATTTTTGCATGTAGTGGGGAGTTGGCAAGTTAATGATCACGTACCGAGCAATGAGTCCAATATTGAATTCGTTGATGCCACAAGCTTTGATGGTTTGATTAAGATTAATTGTCTTTTTTTTTCATATTTTCAAGTTTAATATTATCATACAATGTAAGGAATACCTGAAAAATTTGTAAATGATAACATTATTTGACTCTAATATTGTTGTCTAAAAATCTTTAAATCATGATTGAAATGACTCTATTGTGATCCAATTTGATGCTATATAAATATAAATAATTGCTACAGTTATACTTATTATATCTCGATGAGATTAAACAATATGTTTTTTGTTATTTCTTTTGTGTGCATTCTTACAAATAAATTTATAATTTTATAATAGCAACTTGGTTATGATATACAGGATATGATTATTGTCATGGTGATGAGATTGATGAAAATGAAAACAATAATGATATGTTCAGTGAATGTGAGATGCAAGGTATTACTAAACTTATAACTATGTTACTCTTAATTATTTTTGTTATCTTTTTGTAGTAAACACTATTTCTTTAAACTTATAGAATATATGGATGTTGGAGACTTGGATTATACTTGCAAGTATTGTGGAGTTATTTTTTGGTACGACGAGAGATCTGAAAAGCGTTCCCAATCTATTGCTCCTGATTTTTCTATGTGTTGTATGAATGAGAAAATATCACTGCCATTATTCGCATAACCAGCTCAATTATTATGCAATTTCTTTGATGGTGCTAATTCTAGAGGAACTCATCTTTTAGATAACATCAGATCATACAACAGTATCTTTTCTTTCACATCTATTGGAGCTAAGATTGAAACTAATTTGAATGATGGTCGTGGACCACCACTATTTGTTATAAGTGGTCAAAATTATCACCAAATTGGTAGTTTACTACCAATGCAAGGTGACAAAACAAAATTTGCTCAACTTTATATATATGACACCCAAAATGAAGTTCAGAATAGAATTTCATGTTTCAGTTTAGACTATTTATTTTTATTCTTATATGAATTTGTTAACTACTTATGAGGATAATTACCATAGACTCATTTATAGAATTGAATTGTAATAATGTAAAAATTTCTATTATGGATTGCAATGATGATACCAGGGGTTCTGGGATAGATCCTGAATTGGTTTCAGACTTAATATTGATGATTGATGAATTTAATGTGCATGCAAAATCATTTATAAGAGTTAGAGATTCTATTAAGCAAGACTCTAATGTTGACATTTGTTTGAGGTTGTTTCGTGGTCGAGTTGGTGATCTACAGACTTATAATATGCCAACTGTTGATGAAGTTGCTGCATTAATTGTGGGGGACTTTGATAGTTCTGATTGCGGAAGAGATGTTATTCTTCGGAGTCGTGGTGGTGAATTTCAAAGTATACATGAGACTCATACTTCTTATATACCTTTGCAATATCCATTGCTTTTTCCATATGATGAGAATGGGTATATGGAAAATATTAAATTTTGTGCCGATAATGTTTCAAAACAACTTGGAAAAAGAAGGCAAATATCACTTAGAGAATATATCTCCTTTAGAATACAAGAACGACCGGTTGAAGACAACATAATTCTAAAAAGTCATTATTTCAACAATTTGTTGTTGATTGCTATTCAATGATTGAGTCTCAGCGATTATCATATTTAAGGTTGAACCAAAGTTCAATAAGGCAAGATTTTTTCTCTGGTATTGAAGAAGCTGTTGATCGTGGTGATATGAGACCTGCTTCAACTGGAGGAAGTATTGTTTTGACATCATCTTTAACAGGTGGTAGGCGATACATGTTTAAGAATTGTCAAGATGTGATGGCTATTTGTAAACACTTTGGTTATCCAGATTTTGTTTTTGACTGTCACATGCAATCCTAAATGGCTAGAGCTTCAATGTTGCCTAGCAGAAAGAGGATTAAATGTGTATGATCGACCAAATCTAACATGCCGCATGTTTAAAATAAAATTAGAACAGATTATGGTTGATTTTAAGAAAGGAGAATTCTTTGGCAAGGTTATTGCAGGTAAATTTTGAATTTCTTTATAATTTGTTAGATGTCACGGTAATATGCCACTGCTTAGTTTTTTTTTTGTTTTGTAGGAATGTACACAATTGAATTCCAAAAAGGGGATTACCACATGCACATATTTTATTGTGGTTAGATCAGTCTGATAAGTTACATTCTCCTTCTATGATTGACTCTGTTATGTGTTCTGAATTTCCTGATCTATTGAAGTATCCAAAGTTATTTGAAGTTGTTTCATCTTATATGGTTCATGGACCGTGTGGAATTAGTCACAGAAACTCACCTTGCATGAAAAATGGAAAGTGTTCTAAGTATTTTCCTAAGCCATTTGTTGATCAGACACGTTTTGATAATGATGGTTTTCCAGTTTATTGAAGAAGGAACCATGGTGTCACAACTACAAGAAAGGGTGTCCAGTTAGACAATAGATATGTTGTTCCTTACAATCCAAAGTTATTAATGAAGTATGAAGCTCATATTAACTTGGAGCATTGCAACAAGTCAAACTCTATCAAGTATTTGTTCAAGTATATCAACAAGGGAGTTGATAGGGTTATTGTTTCAATTGGTTCAAATTCTAATGGCCATGGTACAGTTGAGGAAGTTGATGAAATCAAGCAATACTATGATTGCCGATATTTATCACCTTTTGAGTCAATGTGTCGTATTTTTATGTTTGATATTCATCAAAGGTGGCCCTCAGTTCATAGACTCACATTTCATTTACCTAATGAAAAAGTTGTGGTATTTAGGGACGATCATAGGATTGATAATGTCCTTGCTCGAAATTCTGAGCGGAAAATGTAACATCCCGGAAAAATAGGACCTAAGTCCAACTAAAGGTAAGTTAGAAAGGGAGTGAGAAGTTGGGGAAAGAGGAGGGATTTTGAGTAAGATTATGAGAATAATGAGAATTTAAGGGCATTAAGGGTAGATTTAAGAGAGTAGTTAAGTTAGGAATGTGTTTTGGCAAAGGAAACTAGGAATGTCAGAGTAGGTGAGAGTTAGGAGGAGCACAACCTCACGAATAATTAGGACCCTTAGTCTTAGCCTTATTGAAGTTAATAGATGAGATACATCATGGTTTTTGTTAAGTGTGCCCCGTTGGGCTTCAACCAAGGTTGTTGCTCACTTTTGAGTTTTTAAGCCTTATGACCTTTGCTCACTAACTCAAGAATATCTAGAGTTGTAGGTGTCCAATTAAGGTGATTCCACTTGGAATATAAAGCTAAGATCTGGGGCTTCAGTTTCATAGGTTATATGATAGGGTTCTGATCTATTATGCACCTTCGAACAAGCATATTCTCGCCTAAGCAAGATATTCTCACTTGAGCGAATTATGCAGCAAAAAGGGAAGAAATTAAGTTTTTGCATATCTCGCTTGAGTGAGCCAGCTCGCTTGAGCGAGAATTGTCCAGAGATAAGGCTTTTTCTGGGTCATTCTCGCTTGAGCGAGACAGTTCGCTTGAGCGAGAATGTGAAGAAAAATCATGCAACCGACACGCTCGCCCAAGCGAGAATATCTCGCTTGAGCGAGAATTCACTTATAGGCTCAAAACCCTTCATTTAGTTCCGTTTTTCTTCACTTCTCCTTCTTCTTCTTCCGTTCTTTTAGAGAGAAGTTAGAAAGTTTAGAGAGAGGAAGGGATTTTCTTGTAAGAATGGGTGTTTTGGAGCTTGAAGGCTTGGAAGGGGACTTGGATCTTCACTTCAAGCTTCTCCTCTACTTCAATTTCTTCTCTTTGAGTACCCTTAAGATGAGTACAACTCACACACTTACACTTTTGTGATTGCATGTCTTGAGTATGAAGCCTATTCTCTAATTCCCCCTTCTTTATACTTGTAGATGTTAGTTATTAACAATTATGTGAAAATCATGTGATTAAGTTAAGGAAATTGGTAATTTGTTTACATATGAGTTGTTATTGACATTGAGAACCCTAGCTTTCGAAACTTATGAAATGTGAAGTTATTGTCATTTGATGAATATCAGTTATTAGTTCATTGAGATTATGTGCATTTGAGTAATATAAGTCGGTTTCGACCGTGAGTTAATTCAAGCCGGCCTTTGCGCTGAGTTAAAAATTAATTAATTAAGTAAAACACGACTTCGGTCCAGTATGAGTGGGATTTGTCCCCAGGAAAGACGTTTTCCGTAGTATGAGCTCAGGTCTAACTCCAGAAATTGATAAGATCATGTTTGCTGGGCACAGCAGTGAATGCATCATGAGCATCATGTTTTGCATCATTCGTCAATTCATGTCAAATAAGTTACATATCTTAATTAGTCTATTATTAACTATCTATGAATATGTCTTATGTGAATTTTGTTATCTGATGTCTGTTCCCACACTATTTATATGTTTAGATGTATTCGCTGAGACTGTAGTCTCACCCCACGTTTCGGGGATATTCTTTAGTTGTGCAGGAAACCTTAGGTGTTGTTTAAGCAGGAATCAGGAATCGTAGAGCCGAGTTCTTCTTCAGTTGGAGTTTTGTTTATTAGAAATAGTACAAGATGTAATTTATGTTTGATGGATTACTGATGTATTTTGTATATGTACACTTGTTTCCGAATTGGCCACTGAGGCTTAATTTTGATGTTATGCTATTTATGTTATTGAACTGTATTGGTTTTACTGAGTTTCAGGTTGATCTTGGAAATCAGTGACGTCTAGTTTTTAGGGGAGACTCTGCCGGATTTCCGGTATGAGTTCATCGAATCATACAACTCTAAGTGTGGATTCTTTCCTAAGTTTAAGTAAGATTTATACTTATTTAGGGATTTTGATGCTTGTATTGTAATTGCTTAAGCTAATCGTTGGGAAGTTTAAGCGAATGTATGACGATATCGGAAATTTAACGAAATGATTTCAAGAAATTCAGGAATAGTGTCTCCAACGGGCATTATTTCTGAGTTTAGAAATTAGGACGTTACATTTTGGTATCAGAGCAGTTCAATCCTTTTGGACTGTGGTTAGGTTAGTTGCCATAACTTATTATGATCTTGCAGTACACGCACTCATTATAGGGACTGATCACTCCTATAGTGTGTGCATTCTACACGGAGATTATGGTTAGTTATGTGAGTATTTTACCTCGGTCAGGGAGTTAGAATACTTCCTTAACAAGGTTAGAGCCACCCATCTTTTATTAGAAACAAAGTAACCTAGGTTTATTCCTAAGAATAGTATCCTCACCTTAGAAGCCTTATAGAATGTGACCCCGGAGCCCTAGTGAGCATTAGGCACTCTTGAGGCAGTTAGTTAAGATTGATTCATTATTTTGGAGGATGGTTGTTGTTGATTTATGATGCAGTCTTGATTGTGTAATTGTTTGATTTGAATGTCTTATGTGATTTGATAATTGTTTTTGACTTTGGTTGCATAAATAAATTATGGCATATTAGGTTCATGTGTGTATGTGTATTTATTAGGTAGAAATCCGTTTAGTTGAATTTTCCTCTAATGCAGACACTTGTGAGGTCACGTTAGAGGGAATGTGGGACTGTAGTCCAAGTTAAGATAGAAACTTTACTTAGGGTAAACCAGAGGTCGCAGAGGCACCCAGGAGGATTCCAAACCATTGGGAAAGTGTATAGAGGATTATAATTTAAGTAGGCTTAAGACCTTACCTAAAGTCAACAAACTTAGCAGGGACATATAGACATTTAGACCTAAACTTAGAAGGGTTAGGAAATTGAGGTTTCTTTAGAACAGGATAAAAAAAAGGGAGTATTCCCTAGGCTACCTTGAGGGTAGTCAGGAGACTGTCAGGCGAGTGATGATTCTTTCAGCCACCCAACTTTTTGCCTTATCCATGGATTACATGGATAGGATCCTTAGGCCCTATCAGACGGGTACGTAGTCATGGAGACTACCATCTCCTCACCCTTTCATATCACGTTTAGAGAACACCTAGTGGCCCTAGAGGAAGTGTCTTGTGACCCTGACATCCTAGAAACCCTTAGGTGAAGACACTATACCTATACCTTAGGACTACACATCAATTGGTAACCCACAAGGAGTTGGGGGCATGTTTAGGAGATGAATAAGGTAGAGGTCCCTAATAAAGGTAGTGAGATTTCAGTTATCTAATATTATCAGCCTACCAGGAGTTACAATTAGTAACATCTTTGCACCCTACTGAGTGAGTAAGTTGTCACGAGAAAACCATACCTTCACTCTTTCTTTTCAACTTTAGAAAATACTTAGTGATGTTAGGAAGTAATGCTTTATAACCCTGAGAATCTAGAAAATTTCCAATGTGAACACTTCATTCATACCTTCAGTCTAATCATACTGGTTTTAACCTCGAGGACTCGGAGAAGTACTCGGGAGAAGATTGAGGTAAAGGCCTTTAGTCAGGATAGTGAGTATGAACCAAATTTTTCTCGGAAAGCCAACTTAGTTAAAACATCATCCATAACATCTTAGTGAACCTATTAATGTTGAGGGAGAGCAACCTTAGTTACAACCCTCTTAAGGGAGAAGAACCTGAGTCAAGGAGTTTGGGAGTTGTAGTGTAAATTTTATAAGATAGCAGTGTAATGCCTACAACTTAAGTGAGAATGAGATTTTTCCCAATTAAGCCACACTAGAAATGATTTTGTAGAAAGAATTAGTATTCGCCAGAAGCATTCATTAGGGCATATAGTAAGTGAATCAAAATACCTTAGTTAAAAATGACGAAACATTAGGAGTAATCTAGACACTCTGAACTAATTAGAAAAGGGAAGAAGTAGAATTTGATGTATTGTTGAGAAACGAATAGAACCAAAGGATTACCCAGGTCACCTTAAAGTTATCCAAGAATTACCAAGCAGATATAGATGTTTTCCCAGCCACCCAAATACTTAGTCTCATCCATGAATTCCATGAGGGAAATACTAGAACATTAAACCATATACTTATATGTGTAATTGTGACCATGTTTACATATGTTCACATTCCAAACAGAAATAGGGAATTCCATTTCACACCATAATAGAAATAACCCAGGAAAATATGAGGGGGAAAAACAAATTAGTTTAAGCATCTGGATGTAGGCTTGGTATCTCCAAGAGAGAAATCAAGATTTTAAACACTGAGAAATATTAGAAAGAGCCTGAAGCCTTAATGGAGTAGTCTTATAAGCAGGGAATGTGAAGCCATAGAAGGCACTCGGTACTCGAGCACAACTAAGTTGTACTTAACCTGAAAGTTAGATTTGACTGTGTATAGTTAGGCCTGGCCAGAGTGTTAGGAAGGATTGAGAGGTGGTTAGGCTCACTCACTAGGTTAGAACTCTAAAGCATTTAGAAATCCTTATTTATAGGAGGACCAGGGTGTGGATGACATTAAGTCACTTTCCATTTTCAGTGAAACTTAGAACCAAACTAAATACAAGCCCTGACCGGTAGGGTGGGGTAGAGAAGGATCCCATTACGGGAAGATAAGAGATTAGGAGAGTTTACCGTGTTTATGCTGTGACCAGTAGGTATTTCACCTACATTCATGGCATGCGTGTTTGTTAGAATTTCAATGTTTTCTTAAAATAATGAGTGACTTTTATCACACTTTGGTGTGGTAATTGCTTGTGTGACTATGTGAACTTAATTCCTTGAGCATGACGTGAGTGTTGGACCACTCCACCAACACAAACTTAGTGATTCAAGGAGTTAAGTAATTTTATGTGTATGATTTATTGTTATTTGCATAGTGGGGCTTAAACACATAAGTTTTAAAACCAACCAGTGGTTGATGGGTTTGGGTATTGAATTAGGATCCTTACTTAGTCGTTGCATGAACTCTTTTCCTATCATTAGATTCTATCAAGTGGGTTGTATAACCAAACCAGTTGAGTATACTCAAATAGAGTAAAGAGGATGAGAATCTATTAGAGAAACCACATTATGAACTTAGGGGAGAGGTATAAGTTTTGGAAACATGTATTCCGAGGAATAAGGAGTTAGGAGGCGAATTGGTGTTGAAATATAGTCAGAGCGAATTTTGGGGACAAAATTCCTTTTAGAGGGTAGAAATGTAATATCCCGGAAAATAGGACCTAAGTCCAACTAAAGGTAAGTTAGAAAGGGAGTGATAATTTGGGGAAAGAGGAAGGATTTTGAGTAAGATTATGAGAATAATGAGAATTTATGGCAATTAAGGGTAGATTTAAGAGAGTAATTAAGTTAGAAATGTGTTTTGGCAAAGGAAACTAGGAATGTCGGAGTAGGTGAGAGTTAGGAGGAGCACAACCTCATGAATAATTAGGACCCTTAGTCTTAGCCTTATTGAAGTTAATAGATGAGATACATCATGGTTTTTGTGGAGTGTGCCCCGTTGGGCTTCAACCAAGGTTGTTGCTCACTTTTGAGTTTTTAAGCCCTATGACCTTTGCTCACTAACTCGAGAATATCTAGAGTTGTAGGTGTCCAATTAAGGTGATTCCACTTGGGATATAAAGCTAAGATCTGAGGCTTCAGTTTCATAGGTTATAAGATAGGGTACTGATCTATTCTCTACCTTCAAACAAGCATATTCTCGCTCAAGCGAGAATATCTCGCTTGAGCGAATTATGCAGCAAAAAGGGAAGAAATTAAGTTTCTACATATCTCGCTTGAGCGAGCCATCTCTCTTGAGCGAGAATTGTCCAGAGAGAGGACTTTTTCTGGGTCATTCTCGCTTGAGCAAGACAGTTCGCTTGAGCGAGAATGTGAAGAAAAATCATGCAACCGACACGCTCTCCCAAGCGAGAATATCTCGCTTGAGCGAGAATTCACTTATAGGCTCAAAACCCTTCATTTAGTTCCGTTTTTCTTCACTTCTTCTTCTTCTTCTTCCGTTCTTTTAGAGAGAAGTTAGAGAGTTTAGAGAGAGGAAGGGATTTTCTTGTAAGAATGGGTGTTTTGGAGCTTGAAGGCTTGGAAGGGGACTTGGATCTTCACTTCAAGCTTCTCCTCTACTTCAATTTCTTCTCTTTGAGTACCCTTAAGGTGAGTACAACTCACACACTTACACTTTTGTGATTGCATGTCTTGAGTATGAAGCCTATTCTCTAATTCCCCCTTCTTTATACTTGTAGATGTTAGTTATTATCAATTATGTGAAAATCATGTGATTAAGTTAAGGAAATTGGTAATTTGTTTACATATGAGTTGTTATTGACATTGAAAACCCTAGCTTTCGAAACTTCCGAAATGTGAACTTATTGTCATTTGATGAATATCAGTTATTAGTTCATTGAGATTATGTGCATTTGAGTAATATAAGCCGATTTCGACCGTGAGTTAATTCAAGCCGGCCTTCGCGCTGTAAGTTAAAAATTAAGTAATTAAGTAAAACACGACTTCGGTCCAGTATGAGTGGGATTTGTCCCCGGGAAAGACATTTTTCGTAGTCCGACTTCAGGTCTAACTCCAGAAAGTGATAAGATCATGCCTGCTAGGCACAGCAGTGAGTGCATCACGAGCATCATGTTTTGCATCATTCGTCAGTTCATGTCAAATAAGTTGCATATCTTAATTAGTCTGTTATTAACTATCTATGAATATGTCTTATATGAATTTTGTTACCTGATGTGTGTTCCCACACTATTTATATGTTTAGTTGTACTCACTGACACTGTAGTCTCACCCCACATTTCGAGGATATTCTTTAGTTGTGCAGGAAACCTTAGGCGTTGTTAAAGCAGGAATCAGGATTCATAGAGCCGAGTTCTTCTTCAGTTGGAGTTTTGTTTATTAGAAATAGTATAAGATGTAATTTATGTTTGATGGATTACTGATGTATTTTTGTATATGTACACTTGTTTCCGGATTGGCCACTGAGACTTAATTCTGATGTTATGCTATTTATGTTATTGAACTGTATTGGTTTTACTGAGTTTCAGGTTGATCTTGGAAATTAGTGACGTCTAGTTTTTAGGGGAGACTCTGCCGGATTTTTGGTATGAGTTCATCGAATCACACAACTCTAAGTATGGATTCTTTCCTAAGTTTAAGTAAGATTTATACTTATTTAGGGATTTTGATGCTTGTATTGTAATTGCTTAAGCTAATCGTTGGGAAGTTTAAGCGAATGTATGACGATATCGGAAATTTAACGAAATGATTTCAAGAAATTCAGGGATAGTGTCTCCAACGGGCATTATTTCTGAGTTTAGAAATTAGGACGTTACAGAAAACCATGTTTCTATCATGGATGGATGCAAGTGATAAATATCCTGAAGCAAAGAATTTAACATATGGCGAGTTTCCAACTTTTTTTTGTATGATCAAACTGAAGAAGCATGGCGTCCAAGACAGAGAGGTTTTGCAATTGGAAGAATGAATTATATTCCTCCAGGATCTGGTGAAATGTGTTATTTGAGACTGTTATTAAATGTGCAACGAGGTTGCACAAGTTATGAAAAAATTCGGACTGTTAATGGTGTTATTCATGGTACATTTCAAGATGCATGCAATGCACTTGGGTTGCTAGCTGATGATAAGGAATTTATTGATGACATAATTGAAGCTTCAACCATAGTTTCTGGACAATCCTTAAGAAGATTATTTGTGTCATTACTTTTATCAAAAAACATGTCAAAGCCTTCTTCAGTATGGGCTAAAACATGGAGACTATTGTCAGATGATATTTTATATCAAAAGCGAAAGGATTTACATTGTCCAAGTTAGTTACATATATTTCATTGCAATTTCTTTTTTTATCATACGCTAATTTTATTATTATAGGTTTAATTTTCACGGATGACGATCTTAAAAGGCTTTGTTTGCTAGAAATTGAAAAGATTTTGCTTATTAATGGCAAGTCATTGAAGGATTTTGAAGGTATGTCATTCCCTGAACAGGTTGACATCGACCAATTTGGGAATATATTAATAATCAATGAGCTGAATTATGATATTGAAGATATGAAGACCAAACATGATGAAGCTGTTTTGTTGTTGAATGATGATGAAAGAATTATATATGAACAAGTTAATGGTGCCATTGATAGTCAAAATGGGGGGTTATTCTTTGTTTATGGTTATGGGGGTACAAGGAAGACGTTTTTGTGGAAGACATTATCCTACAAATTGCGTTCACAACGGAAGATTGTTTTGAATGTAGCATCAAGTGGTATTGCATCTCTAACATTCTCAATTTGCAATTCCTTTGTCTATAAATGAGGATTCCTTTTGTAGTATCAAGCAAGGTAGCTTGAAGGCTAAATTACTACAACATACATGTTTGATAATTTGGGATGAAGCTCCCATGGTCAGCAAATGGGCCTTTGAAGCTTTGGATCGGACCATGCGTGATATAATGAGATTTCACGTTGATGATAGTATGAATAAACCATTTGGTAGAAAAGTGGTTGTTCTTGGTGGTGATTTTGGACAAATTTTACCTGTTATACCAAGAGCATGTCGAGCAGAAATAGTGATGGCCACCTTAAATTCATCCAAATTGTGGAAACATTGCAAAGTTTTAACACTTTCAAAAAACATGAGGTTGCAAGGTTGCGATGGTCATTTAGCTCAATGAGAGATCGATGACTTTGCTAAGTGGATTCTTGCATTAGGTGATGGTGATTTAAGTACTTATGGCGATGGTGAAACTGATATTGAAATACCTAGGGATTTACTAATGAATTCTACAGGTGATACGATTAGAGATATAATTTACTTCGCATATCCTGACCTGCTCTCAAATTTTAGAAACATTGCATTTTTCTAGGATAAAGCCATCCTTGCTCCTACATTAGATGTTGTTCATTCAATTAATGAATATGTTATGACATTATTTCCTGGAGAAGAAAGAATTTATTTGAGTTTTGACTCTATATGGAAGGTAGATGAGGAAATTGGTATTGAAGTTGATTGGTTAACAACTGAGCTCCTAAATGGTATTAAGTGTTCTGGACTTCCTGATCATAAGTTGTTGTTAAAGGTTGGAGTGCTTGTCATGTTAATAAGGAATCTTGATATATCTGTAGGACTTTGCAATGGTACCAAATTAATAGTTAATGACTTAGGTTCTAATGCCATTGGAGCAACTGTTATTACCGGCACACATTTAGGAACAAAGGTTTTCATTCCTCGGATGAATTTAATTCCATTTGATCATCTGACAGCATTAAAGTTTCAACGAAGGCAGTTTCCATTGTGTCTTTGCTTTGCTATGAGCATTAATAAAAGTCAATGTCAGACATTGTCACATGTCAGTGTCTATTTACCGAAACCCGTTTTCTCTCATGGTCAATTATATGTTGATGTATCTAGGGTTAAGTCTCGACATGGACTTAAGATTCTAATATGTGATGACAATTTTAAGTGTTGTAATGTGATAAAAAACATAGTGTACAAAGAGGTGTTTCAAAAAAAATTAATTTAATGTCATTTGCAACAATGCTCTTATTTGCTTATGTATGCGTTACCATTGCATGTCAAATACATTTTTCATTTTTATATTACATATTCTTTATATAATAAGAACAAGTAATTTGTATAAAACAAATTTATTAACATTATTGGCATTTACTTAAACTTTTAAAAAAATATTGTATTAACATATAAAGAATTTATTAATCAATTAGAATAATATTATCCTTGCATCGCACGGGTTGGACACTAGTTAGAGAGACAAAAGACGTGTAAGGAGTCTCTCCATCTTCTCCCTCTAACTACGAAAAAGCTAGGGATTAGCTACGCCTGCTGTTTACTCCAACACTAGCGAGGATCCAAACCCAACAAAAGACACATGTGTGTGTGGGCCCACCCATATATGGGTCACATATGCATATATTTTTTCCTCTCCAATTAAATATATTCAAAATAAAAAATGGAGAGGATCCCATTTTAAAATTACAAAAATAATGAGAGCTTTTTGACCAAAAAAAATTGAGAGCTTGATTGTTTTACAATTGAAAAGTCTTTTGGTGAACAACATTCAGTTATTATTTTTGTGCAAACGTATATTTATCCAAATGTAAAATAAATAAGATTTAATTAATATACACCGGTGTAAATTACACATACATTCAATAAATATAACACCTCATGTGTTATTAAATTTAATAAATAATGTGGCAGCAAATCATTAAATGTTTTTATAAAATTTCTTTACACTTACGGTGTACATATATTAAACTCAAATAAATATGATATAATTAAATTGAAATAGTTCCGTGCCCCACTGAATTATAAGGTACATAGTTTTATTTATTTTACAATAACGAAAATTAGGATAGGATAATTGCTATATATTATCTGTCCATATCCCTGATGTGCTCCGTTATGATATCCTCCTTTTGATTCCCCTATTCATACTTCAATAATTAAATCATCATGCAGCAAACTGCCATCATATCACCCATCTCTCATCAATTTTGGTTTATTCAACAAATCAGAAATTCATGTCATGTTTGTTTGCTTAGGGATCGTTGAAAATGATTAATTAAGAGTAGTTGATTTTTTTAATTTTAATTTTAAAACGCTATTATAGAAGATAGTTGTGATTCCAAACAAAAAAATATTATAGAAAGAAGTAAGTTTTTTTTTTAATTTCTTATATGAAAACAATTTATTTATATGTGAGACTAGAAAAAAATTAAAAATATGTCTATAATTATTTCGTTAAAAAATTACTATTGTTATATTTTTAAAGTGATTATATTTTGTATTTTAAATTAATATCTTGTAAATTAACTTTTGAAATAATTTTTTCTAAATAAAAACCAACTTTTATTATTAATATTTTTTAAATAAATTATTTCAATAACAATTATTGTAAAACTATCTCTCTCTATATATATATATTATACACATAAGTAAAAATTATTTGAAATCTGGATTTAATATATGTCATAATTATCATACAATTACTTAAAAAATAGTAACCATTCTATTAATTTTCAGTTTAAAATATTAATTATCTTTTATTCTCTCGTTACAAATTGTATTTATTTTCCATTTATAAAATTATCAATCTAATTTTTTTTTTTTACCCACAGGTATCCTCCACGGGAGGCAATCCTCTTTAAGCCGGCAACATCCACATCATGGTGGAGCTAGCTCTCCCAGCATGGATTTTTTTCCATCCACAAGACTCCAACCCGAGACCTTACTTAAGGGGAATCAAGCATATACCACTTGAACCAACCCCCGGTAAATTATCAATCTAATTATTGTCACCTCCCTAGCCTAATTCATACCTAATCTTTCATTGCACTATGTTATAAATTGTTTTCCCTTTATTTCACTAAATTACAGAAGTATTAAAACTTATTCATATGTAATATTAAGACTTTATAAGCATATTATTATTTCTTTATAAACATCCATTTTATCATTTTTAAAGAGTGACACATATAACTATTTTAATTTAAAAAGGTTAAATTTCATTTATCATTTAAAAATGGAATTGACAATGTTTCATATTCTAACGTGTTTTTTCACCCTATCTTATAATGTTAATGTTCTGGTATAGAACTCGAACCTAGGCTTGGGTTTGTGGAGCTGAACTCGGATCTGGGTCTGGGTTGTTGATATTCGAATCCGGGTTGCCCGCAGATGGGGGGTGTATCTGCAAAGGCACTCCGATACCCAAGTCAAATGTGTATAACAGTCAAAGGTGATTGACTGGGTAGAAATTGCGTACCTTATGAACTGTTAATATTCTGTATTTATAGGGGTTTCCCTGTATAAAGGTAAGTAGGTATATCTGTAAAAAGGGTAAGTTAGCTGGTATTTATAATTATGGACCGTAACAGAAGCCCCCCAGCTCTGGTCGATTTGAAGAAGTTGGCCTTGAGCTTGGACATGTGCTGGTATATTTTGAGTATTTTAGCTGGTCTGTCTTGCTAAGTTAGAGATGACATTGAAGATTCCAGATCGAACCTGCATTTGTGCCTGCTATGGGTAAGACGGGTTTGCCCACCCCATCGAATCGGGCTTAATTATCGTCCCGTTGGTACAATGGTCCAAGACGAATTTAATTTCAAATATGGTGGTTCGAGACGAATCTCGAATATGGTAATTCGAGACGGGTTTTTGTCTGTTGAACCATTGCGGCGCTTGGTTTTTCTTGTGGCGTTTCGTCTTCTCGTAACATTTCATATTTTGGTGACGTGTCTCCCTTCGGATACGGTCGCGACGGTTCGACTTCTTGGGCCTTTGTGGGTTATGGGCCTTTTCGGTCCTATAAATAGCGGGTCAGGGATGAAGGATGTTACTTTGCCTTTGATTTTTGAAATCTCTCCTGCGAATGTGCCTTCCTGAGAAGTTCAATCCTGGATACAAAGCCGACATTTCCACAGTAATCTCGTATTAAGATCCGACTTTTAGGTATTTTTTCTTTCCTTTTTTTTATTCTATTCATATAAATGGGTGATAGTGAGTCTTTGGAGATTCTGTCTGGGAAATCTGATTCGTGGGTGTCAAGGAGTCGGTCGTCTTGTGGGGAAGATGGTGAAGATTTCAATCCTGGGGTGGTCGAGATTATGGGGCGGCGAAATATGGTCCCTGTGGGTCCTAAAGATATAACCAGGATTGGGAGGAGTGATTTCCCTGTGAAGTCCGAGTCAGGTTCATGTGATAGCATTTTTTATTGGTCCGAGTCGGAAGCTGATGTAGGTAGTTGTTATACGGCCTCTGCAGGTGTTGCAATGGCTGAGGCTCGCGATCAGGATTATTTCATGCCCGCGTGGGCAGATAGGTATAGGTGGGTAGATCCGGAAGTGCTTGGCATGCCCAGTATCTATAGACCCGGCTGCCCGGAGCATAGTCAAGAGCCTTTATTCGACTTGGAAATATTTGACTCAGCTGAGATGAAAAACAACTATAATGTGGTAATTCCACCCCGGGGGAGCCGAGTTTGTCATCTATCTGAAACCAATACTCCATTTCTGTATACATACAATTTCTTTCATTCCAAAGTAAAATTGAGGCTTCCCTTCACCGACTTTGAAGAGAGGGTGTAAAGCCCTAATTTCTAAATTCAGAACTTAGTCCGTTGGAAAATAAATTCTAAAAATTCGAAACTAAAACATACAATTCTGGTTATCAAACCTCACATTTACATAAATATCCAACAAAGCTCATATAAATGTGATTAACTTAAACCTTATTTTCATAATCAGAGTCCATATAAACATCTGATCCAAAGATTATAAACTAACATCAACAAACCTATTTACATATTACAGCTCTCTAATATATACATCTATACATCAGGCCCGAAGGCTACAAACTGAACAAACTTAAACAAAATGCAAGGAGATACAACTTGCATATACAATCCAAAAAGAGAAATGTTTAGATCCAACATTCCAGTTCTAATTCACTTATTATCTCCTGGAGGTACCTGCACACCTAGATTATATCCACAAAACGCGTGGTGAGACTAATGTCTCAGTGAAGTATAACTAAGCATACTAAGTGTACAGGAAACAAATACCAATCAATGTATTTCAAACTAATAAATGTTCAACATCATTATATATATTCATATTTCATAAAATAACTAACTTAATCATAAACAATAGAATGCAACTCACTGCTTTACTTAGTAGGCATGATGTTCTCACTTTAAACTGGAGTTAGAACTGAGCTCAGACTACGGGAAACGTCTTTCCCGGGGACGTATCCCACCCATTACTGGACCGAAGTCAAGTTTTCACATAATTATTTAGTTTTCTTAACTCACAGCGCAAAGGCCGGCTTAAATTAACTCACGGTCGAAACCGATAAACATGAATCGATAGTTAAAACCATAATTTCGAACATTTCAATGTTTCGAGACTTTCGCAAGTTTCGTAACTTTCGTAACTTCAAAATTCAATAGTTTTACCATCGATCCAAGCATATTGTAATCAATTCTAGTGTAATCAACATAATTCCATTCAATTTAACTATATAGAAAGGGATTCAAGGGGTAGGGTTCATACATCGAGCATTTCGACAATGTCGCTATTTTCGTAAATCTCGCTATCCTAAGGTTTTCAATGAAAATCACTGATTAAACTAATCAATCTTACACAACTATCAACAATCCAACTACAATTTACAATTAGAAAAGGAATCAAGAGAGTAGGGATCATACAATGGGGAGAAAATCAAACTCAAAGAAAAGAGAGAGTGTGTGAGTTATACTCACCAATTTCTTGAGATTCTCAAGAGGAATTGATGAATTTGGAGTTCCTTTGGTGAATCCTAGCTTTGATCCTCCTTCCTAAGCTTCCAATTGGTGTTTCTCTCTCTAACTCACTCACTCTCTCTCTAGGGCTCGGTGGAGAAGAAGAAGAGAAAAATAAAATTTCAGATTTTACATGTCCGAGTATATATACTGGACAGCTGGTAATCGATTACAATCGTGCTGTAATCGATTACCAGAGGTAGAATTTACACTGCAAAACGTTTCTGAGAATCTGGTAATCGATTACAACCCTTGGTAATCGATTACCAAAAACTCAACTCTCAGGTAATCGATTACCACCCTGTGAGTAATTGATTACACAAAATCAGCTCTCGGGTAATCGATTACAAAATCCCTGTAATCGATTACCAAAAACTCAGCTCTCAGGTAATCTATTACAGCCTGTGAGTAATCGATTACCTAAAAACTAGCTCTCGGGTAATTGATTACAGACTCCTTGTAATCGATTACCAGAACTCAATTTTCTCAATTTCTCTTAAGTTAAAACATAACTTGATTTGTGATAGGGTTTTAACCTATAGTTCCTTAATTTTCCTCCCTTTACTTACTAATACTTAATTCTCTTGTATGCAATCTAATAAATTAATTAAGTTCCTAATTTGCGGGATGTTACATTCTACCCCCCTTAGGCAATTTTGACCTCAAAATTGAACACGAAACAGAATTCAGAAATTACGTCAACTGAAAAGTTCCGGGAATTGACCCCGAATGTCATCTTCCTTCTCCCATGTGGCCTCTTCTGGAGATTGACCCTCCCAAAACACCTTCACCAAAGGAATTATCTTACTCCTTAGAGTCTTGACACTCCTGTCATTAATCTGTGCAGGTCTAGAAGGAATAATGAGATCTTCTCTCAATTGTATTGATTCAGAGCTAATAATATGAGATGGATCATGAACATATTTTCTTAACTGGGATACATGGAAAACATTATGTATCCTGGACAACTGAGGAGGCAAAGCTATCCTGTAAGCCAGAGGGCCAACCCTCTGTAGGATTTGAAATGGACCGATGAATCTAGGGTTGAGTTTTCTGGTCTTAATGGATCGTCCTAAGCCCGTGACGGGAGTTACCTTTAAAAACACATGTTCCCCTTCCTCAAACTCTAAGTCTTTTCTTCTTTTATCAGCATAACTCTTTTGATAACTTTGAGCAGTTACAAGTTTTTCCCTAATGACCCTTATCTTTTCTGAAGTTTCCTGCACTAGTTCTGGGCCTAAAAGTGTTCTCTCACCTACCTCATACCAACACAAGGGAGACCTGCATTTCCTACCATACAGTGCCTCAAAGGGTGCCATGCCTATACTGCTATGGAAACTGTTATTGTAGGCAAACTCAATAAGAGGTAGAAATCTATCCCAACTATCTGACTCTTATAAAACACAAGCCCTGAGCATATATTTTAAGGTCTGGATTCAGACTGACCGTCAGTCTGAGGGTGGTAAGCAGTGCTAAACCGGAGTTTGGTCCCGAAAGCCTGGTGAAGGGCATTCCAGAACCTGGAAGTGAATCTAGGATCCCTATCTGATATGATGTTAGATGGAATACCATGAAGCCTGACAATCTCTCTAACATACAAATTAGCTAACTTGCTAAGGGGATAAGTGTTCTTAATTGGTAGAAAGTGGGCTGACTTAGTTAGTCGGTCCACAATTACCCAGATAGCATCAAAGCCAGCTTGAACTCGAGGTAAACCTACCACAAAGTCCATAGCCACACTCTCCCACTTCCACTCAGGGATATCCAAAGGTAAAAGGGTTCCAGATGGTTTCTGATGTTCTATTTTAACCCGTTGGCATATTAAGCACTTAGAGACATAATCAGCTATGTCTCTCTTCATACCATCCCACCAAAACATCCTCTTCAAATCCTGATACATCTTGGTAGATCCAGGATGTACAGAAAACTTGCTCCTATGAGCTTCTTCCAACACTTGCTGCCTGAGGCTACCCCCCTTAGGGACACAGTCTCTCCCTTGGAAGAGAATCATCCCATCTTCTGACTCTGAAAATTCTAATTGTTGTTTTCTCTCTTGAAGGCTTGAGGCCAAACTCTGAGCCTCCCTGATTAGAGCTCTCAGCTCACAGATGATATCAAGCTTATGAAGAATAACCCTATGTTCACCAACTGAAACACCTAGGCTTAGGTTTCTGAACTCCTCCAGCAAACTCAATTCATGAATCATCATTGAAGACACATGAAGGGATTTCCTACTAAGGGCATCAGCCACTACATTAGCCTTGCCAGGATGGTATTTCAATTCAAAATCATAATCTTTGAGAAATTCCATCCATCTCCTCTGCCTCATATTGAGTTTTTTCTGATCAAAAAGGTATTTCAAACTCTTATGATCACTAAATACCTCAAATCTCGCAACAAACAGGTAATGCCTCCAAATCTTGAGGGCAAATACCACAGAAGCTAACTCTAGGTCATGAGTAGGATAATTCTCCTCATGTGGTTTCAACTGTCTAGATGCATAAGCTACTACCCTCCTATCCTGCATAAGAACACAACCTAAACCTTTCCCTGAAGCATCACAATATACCTCAAAGGCCTTGGTCAAATCCGGTAATGCCAATACCGAAGCGGTGGTTAACTTTTTCTTGAGCTCCAAGAAGCTCCGCTCACAAATCTCATCCCACACAAAGGCTTGTCCTTTTCGAGTTAACCTGGTGAGAGGTAAGGCTAGCTGGGAGAATCCTTTAATGAATCTCCGATAGTAGCCGGCCAATCCTAGGAAACTCCTAATTTCCGTAACGGTATTAGGCCTTTCCCATTCAAGGACAGCTGCTACCTTGCTAGGATCAACGGACACACCCTCACTGGAAATCACATGTCCTAAAAATTGAACTCTATCACTCCAAAACTCACACTTCTCAGGGTTTGCAAACAACTTCTTCTCTCTCAAAACTCCTAACACAATCCTGAGGTGTCTCTCATGCTCTTCTACACTACGGGAGTAGATCAGAATATCATCAATGAATACAACAACAAACTGATCCAGATAGGGCCTAAAGATTCGATTCATGTAGTCCATGAATACAGCAGGAGCATTGGTTACTCCAAATGGCATCACCAAATACTCATAATGCCCATACCTAGTCCTGAAGGTTGTTTTTGGTATATCCTCCCCCTTAATCCTGATCTGATGATAACCAGACCTTAAATCTATCTTAGAGAAAACTGAGGCTCCCCTAAGTTGATCTAGAAGGTCATCTATTCTAGGTAAAGGATATTTGTTCTTAATGGTAACCTTGTTCAACTGCCTATAATCTACACACAACCTCATACTCCCATTCTTCTTTTTCACTAAAAGCACTGGAGCCCCCCAAGGTGACACACTAGGCCTAATGAACCCCTTAGACATAAGATCTTCTAACTGGGCTTTAAGTTCACTAAGTTCTAGTGGGGACATTATGTATGGAGCTTTAGAGATAGGTCCCGTACCTGGTACTAAGTCTATGGTAAACTCAATCTCTCGGTTTGGAGGTAAGGTGGTTACCTCACTAGGAAAAACATCTTGAAACTCTCTAACCGTAGTTATACTGCTTAAATCTATCTTGGACTCTAGAGTTGAGGAAAGTAATAAGACAAAACACTCACTCCCATCACTAAGGCATTCAGACAATTCAATGACACTGGACAAAAGAATTGATGGTCTCTCCCTTAAAAGAGGAGGAAGGAGTGGAAGGACAACCTGTTTGTTAAAACAATCAAGCATGACTCTATTTGAAGACAACCAATTCATACCAAGAATAACATCTATACCCCGTAAAGGCAAACAAACTAGGTCAACCTCGAAGGCCTTCCCTTGTATCACAATGGGACACTGAATACACACAAGGGAAGTAGAAATGGCCTCCTTGGCGGGAGTAACAACACTCAGAACATAAGGTAAAGATACAGCATGCAAATTCAACTATTTTACACAATCAAGAGAAATGAAAGAATGAGTAGCTCCTGAATCAAACAATACAATTAAGGTTCGATCTCCTAGGGTGCACATACCTCACATCAGATTATCAGCAGAAGCTGCCACTTTCCCGCTTAGAGTGAAGACTCTTCCAGTGGTTTGGGGTTTTGGTAGATCCTTTCTCTTGGGACATTCATTCCTCATGTGACTAGGTTGCTTGCAAAAGAAACACACATTCTTTCCTGTCAAACATTCTCCAGAATGTTCCTTTCCGCACTTGGGGCAAATGGGTACCCCTTGGCGTTGGGCCGGTCTGGTGGTCAAAGCTGAGGTGCCTTGCCACTTAGGCCTCGGGCCCTTAAACTGATTAGATCCCTCTATCTTCCGCTTTCCTTTATTATCAGTAGGTGGTGCTGAACTGGTGGTTCCACTAATGTTCTTTTCCGCAATATAACACTTGTTGATTAAAGTGGGAAAATCCTTGATTTCAAGAGTTCCAACCCGATCCAGCAATTCAGGTCGGAGACCTCCTTCAAACTGATTACACCTCCACTCCTCATCAGCCACTATCTGTAAATACCTGGAATACTTTGCTAACTCCTCAAACTTGGCCACATATTGGCCCACTGACATACTCTCTTGCTTTAGTTGTAAAAACTCTGCTTCTTTTTGCCTTCTGACCGTGGTAGGAAAATACTTATCCAAGAACAAAGTTTGAAAGACACCCCAAGTAATGGGAGCCTCCACCACAGCAGTCCTAGTGCTAGCCGTCTTCCACCAATCCTCAGCTTCACCCCTCAGCATATAGATAGCAAAGCCCACCTTAGATTCATCCGCACATCTCATCACATCAAAGATTCTATTAAGATCCCTCAGCCAATTGGATGCCACGTCCGGATCGTATACTCCATTGAACTGAGGAGGGTTGTGCTTTCGAAACTCCGCCAGCCCTTGAACAAACGGATCCACCATAGGTGCATGTGGTGCCCCCGTAGTCCTTCGGGCCAACACCTGAAATAATGCAGCATTAGCAGCCGCCTGCTCTCCCATCATGTGTGTGAATGCCTGAAGTGCTGCCACTGGGTCAGGTGGTGGATTTTGAGAAGAGGTATTGGTTCTGGGGCGACCCCTCCTGCCACTTGCCATAATTATCTACACATCATTAAGTAAACATCGAGGTGACCAGTCTCTCAATTCACAAAACAATGCATAAATTAGAATAACAGGTCACAAGAAAATCCCACTACCACAGTCCAATTGGATTGAACTGCTCTGATACCAAAATGTAAAGCCCTAATTTCTAAGTTCAGAACTTAGTCCGTTGGAAACTAAATTCTGAAAATTTGAAACTAAAACATACAATTCTGGTTATCAAACCTCACATTTACATAAATATCCAACAAAGCTCATATAAATGTGATTAACTTAAACCTTATTTTCATAATCAGAGTCCATATAAACATCTGATCCAAAGATTATAAACTAACATCAACAAACCTATTTACATATTACAGCTCTCTAATATATACATCTATACATCAGGCCCGAAGGCTACAAACTGAACAAACTTAAACAAAATGCAAGGAGATACAACTTGAATATACAATCCAAAAAGAGAAATGTTTAGATCCAACATTCCAGCTCTAATTCACTTATTATCTCCTGGAGGTACCTGCACACCTAGATTATATCCACAAAACGCATGGTGAGACTAATGTCTCAGTGAAGTATAACTAAGCATACTAAGTGTACAGGAAACAAATACCAATCAATGTATTTCAAACTAATAAATGTTCAACATCATTATATATATTCATATTTCATAAAATAACTAAATTAATCATAAACAATAGAATGCAACTCACTACTTTACTTAGCAGGCATGATGTTCTCACTTTAAACAGGAGTTAGAATTGAGCTCAGACTACGGGAAACGTCTTTCCCGGGGACGTATCCCACCCATTACTGGACCGAAGTCAAGTTTTCACATAATTATTTAGTTTTCTTAACTCACAGCGCAAAGGTCGGCTTAAATTAACTCACGGTCGAAACCGGTAAACATGAATCGATAGTTAAAACCAGAATTTCGAACATTTCAATGTTTCGAGACTTTCGCAAGTTTCGTAACTTTCGTAACTTCGAAATTCAATAGTTTTACCATCGATCCAAGCATATTGTAATCAATTCTAGTGTAATCAACATAATTCCATTCAATTTAACTATATAGAAAGGGATTCAAGGGGTAGGGTTCATACATCGAGCATTTCGACAATGTCGCTATTTTCGTAAATCTCGCTATCCTAAGGTTTTCAATGAAAATCACCGATTAAACTAATCAATCTTACACAACTATCAACAATCCAAATACAATTTACAATTAGAAAAGGAATCAAGAGAGTAGGGATCATACAATGGGGAGAAAATCAAACTCAAAGAAAAGTGAGAGTGTGTGAGTTATACTCACCAATTTCTTGAGATTCTCAAGAGGAATTGATGAATTTGGAGTTCCTTTGGTGAATCCTAGCTTTGATCCTCCTTCCTAAGCTTCCAATTGGTGTTTCTCTCTCTAACTCACTCACTCTCTCTCTAGGGCTCGGTGGAGAAGAAGAGAAAAATAAAATTTCAGCTTTTACATGTCCGAGTATATATACTGGACAGCTGGTAATCGATTACAATCGTGCTGTAATCGATTACCAGAGGTAGAATTTACACTGCAAAACGTTTCTGAGAATCTGGTAATCGATTACAACCCTTGGTAATCGATTACCAAAAACTCAGCTCTCAGGTAATCGATTACCACCCTGTGAGTAATTGATTACACAAAATCAGCTCTCGGGTAATCGATTACAAAATCCCTGTAATCGATTACCAAAAACTCAGCTCTCAGGTAATCGATTACAGCCTGTGAGTAATCGATTACCTAAAAACTAGCTCTCGGGTAATCGATTACAGACTCCTGGTAATCGATTACCAGAACTCAATTTTCTCAATTTCTCTTAAGTTAAAACATAACTTGATTTGTGATAGGGTTTTAACCTATAGTTCCTTAATTTTCCTCCCTTTACTTACTAATACTTAATTCTCTTGTATGCAATCTAATAAATTAATTAAGTTCCTAATTTGTGGGATGTTACAGAGCGTGTTCATGTATTTGAGTTGTGCGCCCTCACAGCTGCATCCAAACTCATGGGGCTTCATCAGGTGTTTTGAGTTTATAATGGTCGAGTTTGGCTTCACCCCTTCTGTAAAACTATTCCTTCATTTTTTTCCAAGTGTTGACGAAGCATCCAAAGGGTAAGAAAACTGAGACTCTGAAGAGTTGGATTTCATTGAGGGGGTTCAGTGACCGTAAGTTGCTAACGCCTTATGCTGAGTCGGCCAAGAGGGGGAACATTACTTTTAAGCAAGAGTTCTTCCAGGTGCAGGCAGTTAAGGGTGTGAAGCCATTTTGGGAGGAACAATTTTCTAACACTCCCAGATTTTATATTTACTGGAGTGAGAGGCACTATGATAAGAAATCGTCCGATTATGAAGTGGTTGAGTCGGCGCTGTCCCCACAAGATGTGGTCGTGGGAAAGTTGTTGATGGAGTCGATCAATGAGTGTGGGGTGTTTTCGAGTAAGAAAATTTTAGATGGTCCGACTCGCAGTGTCGGTTCAAGAATTGGTGAGATTTATAACTTTTTTTGTTTATTATTTTTACTTTTATCTCGAATGATTCTTATGTTCTTGGTTGTAGCTTCGATGGCCAGAGCTGCACTTAAGCAACTGAGGGCTCTACAGAATGCGTAAAATGCTAATTCCGACCAGGCGGACGATGTGCATGTCGACCTTGCTTTCACTCGACCCGCTGATGGGAGTGGGGTGGGGGGTCAGTCCGCCTTGGGTGAAGGTGCTAGTCCTGTTCATCAGGACATGGGGCAAGGTAGTGGCAATGAGGAACCTCGTCCCCAGAAGAGGAAGAAGTCGGCCAAGAGCAAGAAGAGGCCTAGGGTTGACGAATCCTCTGGGGAGTCGGGTGTCAACTTGTACGACTCGGAGTAAGATTTGGATACGCCTGAGATGGACCATATTTTATACAATCCTTTCCTGAAGTCGGTCCATGACAATGTGCCTGTGGTCGAGCACTTAGGCGATGTGGAAAGCCAGAGCCTTCAGCATGCAGCGTTCATGAGGCCTATGCGGTTGGACGTGATGCCGGAGTATGATCGGATGAACTCGGCTTTAGAAGGGCGGACTGCCGAGCGGGATACGGCACTGGTGGACCTGAAGGCCGCTCAGGAAGCATTGAGCATAGAGAAAAAGGACAAGTTAAAATACAAGGGGTTTTATAAGACGTCCAAGGAGAAGAATAAGGCCCTTGAAACTGAGGTGGCCAAGCTGAAAGCCGATTTGGAGCATTTGCAGGTGGCTCCCCCAGCGTCCGGGATAACGGAGGCGGAAGTGACCGAAATTTTGAAGATTAATTTGCAAAAGGCTCAGGCTAAGTTCAATCAGGAGAAAACTGAACTTGTGAAACTATCAGAGCGAATAGGTGTCGTTTCCTTTGAGAATGTTGTGGCTCAACTGGGGATAGTCAACCCCGGCTTGAAGGTGGAAGGAACTTCGGCTACCTATGAAGTTTTCAATGGCCAAATCTGTAGGGTTGACATGGAGCGCAAGGTTTATATTGCCGTCTCAACCGGCGATGAAGTCGGCCCTTATGAAGAATAGGTGTATTTTTAACTTGTCTCAAATTTTGGATCTTTTGTGTTTGTTAATGACAATCTCCCCTTAGTGAGATCACTTATATGAATTTTCGTTCTGCATGATTTTTGGTTCAGTTACGCTTTTAACGTACTTGTAACGCTACGGTGTAATGTCGAACGTCGTTGCACTTTTAACATTTTAGTACGCTTGTAACGCTTTGATATAATTCTGAACTTTTCTGCGCTTTTAACGTTTTAGAACGCTTGTAACGTTGTTCGAATGATATTGGATTTGCTAAGCCGATATGCTCTTCGCATTTGTAGGAGCGTGGTGTTCTCGGTGTCCCTGATCGAGGTCGTACTAAACCAAATAAAATGAATTAAAGTGCAGTAAGGGTTGGTTAACCCAAAGTCGTTTCCCAAAGAATTCAATCACAAATTCAGAAATTCAAGATCAAAGTAACACACACACTCAGGGGGAGATTGTTTGGATTTTTCAATTCTATGATTCTAAACAACAGAAACTTAAATTTGAAATTAACCCATTGGAGATTAAGATCAGTCCTCTACACATGCATAACCTGGATATATCATTGGAAATCAAGAGGCAATTCTATCAAACATATATGAATCCAAATTTCACCGTGAATTAATCAATAAGCATCAACAACTCATGATTCAAGTTCTTGCATTAAGCATGCAATGTTCATCAATTAGGTTAGTGATTAAGCATCCCTAATTCTAATTGAATCTGAATTTAATTCGAATTTCCAATCCTCAAGCGTAAAGCATACATGAATTCAATTCTACAATCCCTAAATTCACAGTTTTAAGCAAAACCGAAATTCATGTAGGAAGAAGAACAAAATCGGAATTGGAATTGATGTGAAAGATAGAATCTGAATTACAACCAAACCTCAAGATCCAAGCTAGCATTGATACAGAGAAATAACCTTGAGAAGTTAGCCTTCTATTTCCATGGAGGTGAAATCTGAAATTGCAAGAAGAGGAAGAAGAAGAGAGAAAACCGAAATTGGAAGAAGAGAGAAAAATAGAGGGAAAGTGAAGAGTCTTTTTTCTAAAATCTGAAAAATGAAGGAAAAGTGTCCAAACTAATCAGCAACACACCTATTTATAGAGCCTAAATCACTAACAATCTGATTATGCCTTAATTGGGCCGAAATTAATTAAAACAGGCCCACAAACTAATTACAAAACTAATCAAATTCGGACTTGTGACAGACAACAACAGTACGCGATTTTGAAACAGAAACTGTTCCTAATTTCTTCATGGTAATATGATCATATAGCATATCAAATTAAAGCCCCGGAAGTTAGCTTTCCAATGCCACTAGAATCACTCAAATCGGACACCTTTAGCTCCAGATATCATCAAAACAAGACAGGTAGGTCAGTAGGCTTAAAAATCCGAATTTAAACAACATTTACAGTTAAAGCCCAATTAAGCCCAATTTGGTAAATTCCAATTAAAACATTGGATTTAATCATAATTAGAGCCCAAGAAAGCTAATATTAATTATGCAAAGTGTGAATAAAAATGTGATCATCAGTCCCGATTGAGAAGTTGTATTTAAGTTAAGATGCTCTTCGCATCAAAATAATTTATTGAATAAGAGATTGAGTATAGAACCGGGATACTCTTTGTATCCGGTTTCGACATGATGAATTCCTAATAGAGTCCTAAAATTCCTTACTTCAAGCTTGTTTACATTTACTATGAGTAGTAGGTTTTGAGTTTGTCCAAGTTCCAAAATCTTGGGACGACTTTTTCTTCAAGTGTTTCAATCTTGTATGCCCCATTCCCAGTCGACTCGGTTACCTTGTAAGGGCCTTCCCAGTTTGCAGCAAGTTTCCCTTGGGCTGCATTCTTGTTTCCAATATCGGCTCTCCTCAAGACTAGATCACCGGGTTGGAACTTTCTGATCATCACTTTGGAGTTGTGTCGGGTTGTGAGGCGTTCCTTCAATGTTGAATCTCGGATGTGTGCCACTGCCCGAGTTTCGTCAAGAAAGTTTAGTTCTTCAAGTATGTTTTTGTCATTGGTTTCTTGGTTGAAACTTTCTACTCTCCAACTCGGTTCTCCAATTTCGACCGGGATGAGTGCTTCCGTCCCATAGGTGAGGCGGAAGGGGGTTTCATTGGTGGAAGATTGTGGAGTGGTTCGATATGCCCAGAGTACATGGTCGAGTTGGTCCACCCAGTTACCTTCAGCGTTGTCTAATCTGCGTTTAAGGTCTTTAAGGATACCCTTGTTTGCAGACTCGGCTTGGCCATTGGTCTGTGGGTGTTCGACCGAGGTGAAATGGTGTTTGATCTTCAGTCCTGCTAAGAGCTCTCTGAACTTTTTATCAATGAATTGGGTTCCGTTATCAGTGATCACGGATTGGGGGATCCCGAACCGAGATATGATGTTCTTGTAAAAGAAATTTTGGACCTTGGATGATGTGATTGTGGCGAGGGGTTCTGCTTCAATCCACTTGGTGAAGTAATCTACTGCTACCACCAGGAATTTAACTTGTCCTGGAGGTAGGGGAAAAGGTCTGAGTATGTCAATGCCCCATTGGTAAAAGGGCCATGGGACCGACATGGTGGATAACTCAGAGGAGGGTTGGTGGTGGATGGAGTTATTCTTTTGGCATGCATCACATTTTTTGACATAGTCCATGGATTCTTGGACCATAGTCGACCAGTAATATTCGGCTCTGAGGGCTTTTCTTGACAATGATCTCCCCCCTTGGTGGCCTCCACAGCTTCCTTCATGCAACTCGACCAAGATGTATTTGGCCTCATTATCGTCTACACACTTGAGTAGGGGGTGGAGAAGCCCTTTCTGTACAACTTGTCTTTGATGATTGTGAACCGGGATACAAACCGCCTCACCCGTCTTGCTTCCTTTTCATCTCCCGGGAGTTCTCTTGTCAAGATATAGGATTTGATAGGAGTTATACATGATTCTGGGGAATCAATTGCTAGGATGGTTGTCTCTGAAATTCTTGGGGTCGAGACGACTTCCTGGAGGACTGATTTATTGTTTCCCAGTTTTTTGGTGCTTGCCAACCGGGAAAGGACGTCAGCCCTAGTGTTCTCAGTTCTTGGGACATGCTGGAAGATGATTTCTTCAAATCCGTCGCTTGAGGTTTTCACCTTTTCAAGGTATCTTTGTAGTTTTGGTTCTTTGGCTTGGTACTCTCCTTTGATCTGAGATACCATCAGCTGCGAATCGCTGCATAGTAGGATTTTCCTAGCTCCCACCTCCTTTGCCATGATTAAGCCAGCTATGCATGCTTCATACTCTGCTTGGTTATTGGAGGTAGGAAACTCAAACTTCAGAGATTTCTCAAAGCAGATTCCATTGGGTCCTTCCAACACTATTCCGGCTCCAACACTCTTTTTGTTGGATAAGCCATCCATGAAGACGGTCCATTCAGAGCTGGTAGTATCCTCAGGGGGGTCATTTCTGCAACAAAGTCGGCTAGGACTTGACTTTTGAGGGCAGTACGACCTTCAAAGTTTATATCGAACTCAGATAGTTCCAGTGCCCAAGCTGTCATTTGTCCAGAAAGATCAGGTTTGGGGAGGACGAGTCTGAGGGGCAAGTCGGTCCAAGCTATGATCTTGTGTCCCTGGAAATAGTGTCGCAGCCTACGAGCAGTGATTAAGATTGCCATAGTGGCCTTTTCTAACTTCTGGTAGCGCAACTCAGCTCCCTGGAGAGCTTTGCTAATGAAGTATATGGGGTATTGGTTGCGCCCTTCTTCTCTGACTAAAACGGAACTTATTGCTTGATTGGTTATGGAGATGTAAAGGTAGAGATTCTCCCCTGGGGCTGGCTTGACCAAGATGGGGGGCTTTGCTAGTGTCTCCTTGAGGTGTCGAAAGGCGGCTTCACATTCACTGGTCCATGTGAAAGGCTTTCCTTTGCGCAGGAGTTGGAAGAATGGAAGGGAGGTTATAGCTGCCTGGGGAATGAATCGGCTAAGTGCAGTGATCCGTCGATTAAGTTGTTGGATCTCTTGATGCATGTCAGACTCTGCATCTCCAACACGGCCTTGCATTTGTCTGGGTTGGCTTCGACGCCCCGGCTGGTGAGGAGGAAACTAAGGAAATGTCCAGAGGGTACTCCGAATGAACATTTCAAG
The DNA here is from genome assembly GCA_026901365.1 of Sesbania bispinosa. Taxonomy (NCBI): domain Eukaryota; kingdom Viridiplantae; phylum Streptophyta; class Magnoliopsida; order Fabales; family Fabaceae; genus Sesbania; species Sesbania bispinosa. The sequence continues at coordinate 1,011,468 of QLOH01000019.1, forward strand.
GGGTTGAGATCTCATGTTATGCTTGCGAAGGCGGTTGAAGACTTCTTCCAAATTGGTTATATGGTTGCCTCCAGTGGTTGTTTTGGTAATTATGTCGTCTATGTACAATTCCACAGTGTTTCCCATCAGGTCCCCAAAGACTCTGGTCATCATTCTCTGATAAGTTGGGCCGACATTTTTTAGGCCGAAGGGCATCATGGTGTAGCAATAAATCCCTTTATCAGTGATGAAGGTCTTCTTCTCTTTATCGTCTCGGTCCATTGGTATCTGGTTGTAGCCTGAGTAGGCATCCATGAAAGATAGCCAGCGGTATCCTGATGAATTGTCGACCAGTTGGTCGATATTGGGTAGGGGGAATGGATCCTTTGGACAGGCTTTGTTCAAGTCAGTATAATCTACACACATCCTCCATTTCCCGTTTGACTTTTTTACTAGGATGACATTGGAGAGCCAGGTGATGTATTTGCATTCCCTGATGAAGCCGGCTTTGAGGAGTTCTTCTACTTGTTGGCATGCTGCTTGTTGTCTTTCAAGGCCAATTTTCCTCTTCTTTAGGGCGACCGACTTGGCCTTGGGGTCAACAGATAGCTTGTGAGAGCAGAAGTTTGGATCAATGCCTGGCATGTCGACTGATGTCCAGGCGAATAAGTCTGAGTTTTTAGTGAGTAGATCTTTCAGCTTCTCTTCCATGGCAGGGGTCCATGTCACAGCCGATTTTGGTTGTCTGTTCAGTGGTGATTCCAATTTTAAAGGCCTTGGTCTTGGCAGCTGGCTCAATTCTGTCTCTGCCTTTTTCATCAATCTCGGCTCTGGGGTCGAGATCGATCATGAGGACCTATCCTCCTGGTGTCCCTTTTTCTTGTTGTGATGTGGGTATGGTATTTAGGGCTGCATTATAGCATTTCCTAGCTTCCTTGCGATCTCCTTGTACTGTAATCACCTTGCCGTCTCGGCCTGGGAACTTCATCACCAAGTGTTTGGCGGAGATGACTGCTCCTAGTGCATTCAGGGATGGTCGTCCCAGTATGGCATTATATAGGCTAGGACAGTCGACTATAAAAAACTTGGTTGAGAAGACTTTGTTGTTAGTCTCTGTGCCGACTCTGAGGATCGCCTGGAGATATCCTTTGGGATGAATCCTTTCTCCGGAGAAGCCTACCAGATCACCTGAATAAGGCATGAGTGATTCTGGGGGTAACAAAAGCTGAGTGTAGGTTCTGTAGAAGAGGATATCGGCCGAGCTTCCTTGGTCAACGAAAATGCGACCGACATCTCCGTCTCCTATGAGGGAGCGAATTACAAAGGGGTCGTCGTGGTCTTCGATGCCATCAAAGAAGTCTTTGTTAGAGAATGTAATGACCGGGTTCGGAGGTCGTCCGGGTACGAGCTGTGAGTCGGCCTGGTCTACGCTATAAACTTCTCTCAAGTGTCGCTTTCTGGAGTTGTTGGATTTTCCACCTCCTGCAAAGCCTCCTGAGATCATGTTGATCCGGACCCTTGGTATGTTGGCTAGAGTGGCCTAGTCATTGGGGTCTTTGTTGTGGTCATACTTCTTGGGGGAGGTGGAGCGTTTACGCTTTCTATCGTTGCCTCCTTTAGGATTGGGGGATCTTTTCCTCTCATCGTTCTTCCGATAGCCTCCCTGTGACCGGTTTTCCTTTACATACCGAGATAGTCGACTATCCCGGATGAGTTGCTCAATGAGATCTCGTAGCTGGATGCATTCGTCCGTGTTGTGCCCATATCCTTCATGGAAAGAGCAATATTTGGACTTGTCTTTTTGAGTTGAGGCTTTCAGTAGGGGAGGATTTGGGATGTCAGCAAGCTCAGTGTGCATAACTTCCTTCAAGATTTTCCCTGGGTTAGTGTTCAGTGAAGCATAATTATTGTATCGACCTTTGGGCCGACTTTGGTCATGGTGGTTGTGGTGTCCCCGATCTTTTCCTTTGTGGCGGTAATGGAATGAGTCTCGATCTTGTCTCTGGCTGGTGGAATGCTTGGCGGCTCCGGCCAAATGGGCTTCTCGTCCTACAAATTTGTGTGACCGATATTTGAATTGCTCCATGGTCCGAACCGGTTCTTCGGATAAGGAGACGGCTAGCGGGGAACCCGAGGATAGGGTCGAGATGGCGCAAACAAGCTTAACATTTCCTGCTAGGTCTGGGATGAGGGCACATTCTTTATAGAAATGGACCAAGAAGGTTCTGAGAGGCTCATCCTTGTGTTGTCTGACTTTGGCAAGTGTGAATTGATCCCTGGGGATCTCAGTAGAGATGGTGAATCGTCCCAGGAATGCGGACTGCATGTCGTCCCAAGAATCTATGGATCCCAATGGCAGGGTTTTGAACCAGGATAAGGATTCTTCCTTCAAAGTGCGAGGAAAAGAGCGGCATATCACGGCTTCGGGGGCGCCTATGAAAAGCATCTCATTAGTAAAGGCGTCTAGGTGTTTCACGAGGTCCGTGGTTCCATTGAAATTTTCGATGGGTAGAGCTCCGCGGAAGAGCTTAGGTATCTCGACTCGAGCGAGCCTCTCAAATAATGGGTGACGAAATGGTGCAGGGAGGTATTGACGTTCGGGTTGTAAGACTTCTTGCTGATCCCGGTCCGAGTGGGGACGGGAATGAGTAAAAGGTTGGGGTTGAGGGCCCATACTGCGCTCCAAGTGTCGGATGCGTTCTTCGAGGTGACTGACAGCTGGATCCCCAACCATTTTGAGATGATTTTCCTGGGACCTTCGCTGTTGTTGTTCCTGGAATTCCCTGAGTTGGGTCTCGAGATGGCGTATGACCTCGTCCCTAGGGTCCGGCTCAGAGTCCACAACAGGTTCGGCTTGAACTCGTGGTTGTGATGAGTCTTTGTGTTCAGCAACATCGTCGTGAGTCCTGAGATCCTCTACCCATCCTTCAGGTGTTGGTTGGGTGCGTGTCTTCGTCGTCTGGAGACGGGTGCTGACCCTCATGCTGGAGATGGGGCGCCCTCCTTCTAGCGCCAAATGTTCTTGTATAGAACTCGAACCTAGGCTTGGGTCTGTGGAGCTGAACTCGGATCTGGGTCTGGGTTGTTGATATTCGAATCCGGGTTGCCCACAGATGGGGGTGTACCTGCAAAGGCACTCCAATGCCCAAGTCAGATGTGTATAATAGTCAAAAGTGATTGACTTGGTAGAAATTGCGTACCTTATGAACTGTTAATATTTTATATTTATAGGGGTTTCCCTATATAAATGTGGTAAGTAGGTATATCTGTAAAAAGGGTAAGTTAGATGGTACATATAATTATGAATATCATAATTACATTGTTTATGGGCCATTTTAGTTATTTGGGCCTTAGGTTAAGACCGTATCAGTTAAATTGTACATCTATTTTTCTTACCTATAAAATAAGACCCACTATCAAATTTTTATATACCTACACCTATATATATAATTACAAAGTTCAATTTCTTTTATTTCACTAAGTTACAAAATTATTAAAATTTATTCATGTGCAATATTTAGACTTTATGAGCATATTGTTATTTCCTTATGAGAACCCATTTATCATTTCTAAAGAGATACATATATAACTATTTGACTTTAAAAATACGAAACAGAATTTCATTTATCATTTAAAAATGGAACTGATAATGTTTCATATTCTAACATGTTTTTAAACTCTAGCTTATAAATGCATGTTAAATTGTAAATCTATTTTGATTATATATATATATATATATATAAACAAGACCAACTATATACCTATATCTATAATAGTAAAATTTATATTATTTTATTTGAACCATAGGTATTCTCCCACGAGAGGAAATTCTGTTATAATAAATTATATTATATATAATTTAATAATTTTGAATGAAGAAATAATTTTAATAATAAATTTGAATTGATTTTCCTTCCTAAAATATTGCAAAATTCAAAATACATACTTAACTATTTATTTCTTCTATTAAAAATTGTATTTAATTATTTTTTATTTTATATTATTTTAGGGAGATGGGATTCATGTTTTCGTGGAGTGCAATAATGTTCAACAGTTTCAACAAGCTATTAACGAAGGAATAGGTTATATTGTTATAAATATTTTAGTTTGTTAGCCAGAACCTAAGTTTAGAACGACTACCAATAACCTGAACTTTATGCGCACCATTAGAGTGATCACTAAAACAATTGTTCAAAATATTCCTCTTCTTTCTTTTCAATCTGTTCCTTTATTGACATAATGAAATATTAGAATGATGGACACTTGATTGGCAACTTTTTTGTGCATTAATTTAGTACAATTCAAGAAATCATTTATGGTCTTTTTTATTCTTGTACTTATTAGACATATTGTTGATGGTGGAAATTTTACTACATGTTTTATATCCAATAGGGTCTTTTCTGTTAAAGAAATTCGAAAAGGATGATGTTTGTGGAATCAAAGAAGAGATTTGAGAATTATCAGTCTAAGAAGATATGTTTTTCGAATTTTAACTTGCTCAAAAACTGAGTGCACTTTTGTTATTTTATGAGGCATATATTTCGAATAGAATTCGAAAAGTATATAAAGCTTTTTTTATCAGATATGAAATGATTTTCAAGAATTTTTTTCTTGTTATATTTGAAAAGTCAAAATACTTTGTGTTATATTTTCTTCATCTAATTCAAAAAAGTACATATGATAAGGGGGCATGGTTTTCTCGAAAATCCAAACATGAGAAAGAGATGTTGCCTTAATGAAAGTTTGCATTGGTACTCAAAAAAATAGAAGCCCCCTTTATGATATTTTTTTTTGTATTTTTTCTAATGGATTTCGAAAAAGATGCATTCAGTCAATATGGGAAATAGTTTTTTAAGACAAGTTGAAGAAGAAAAAGACACGTGACAAAAATCAAGAGGAGAAGAGACACATGTTTGATCAAAGATTAGGTAGTTAGAAATGTAACTTACGTGTCTAAATTAAAATAGTTTATCGTTGGTTTAAAAAGTCTATAAAAAGGGTAAGTCAATTTCACTTTGCATACTTAGAAATTACTCACAAAGAGCATATTGTCTGCACACATTCAAAGACTACTTGCTAATTTGAGAAGATTCAAAGTATGTTTAGTCTGAAATTCGTCATTAATCCATTTCTTTCATCTTTAATCCTCTATTTCTTGTTTATTTTATCATTTGTTCTTCTTCTTTTCTTTACTCTTCACTTCTGAGTGCACATTCTATTTTAGAACCTACCAAGAGGACTTGATTCCAGTCCCTGAATTGATTCATAAAAATCTTTTACTAAAAATAACCTTAAACAAATTGGCACGTCCAATGGTACCATCTTTCTAGTCTAAAACCCATATGCATGCGATTGATAAGTTGTAGGATCTTATTAGAAAACATGTCTAACAATAATAGACCACCCAAAATTGTAATGGCAATGGAAACGACAGTTCTGGACGTCCCAGAAATGTTGATTCCACTTATAATGATAATAATGACAATACTAGGAATGGGAATGGTAATGCTAGTACTAATAGGAGTCAAATAAACTCTAAAACATTGCCACAAACGACTAATCCAGTGGTTAGTCAAATATATGGAATCCCGGTGAATGCTCCTGTTAACCAGGATGCAAGTTCATGTTAATAAAACCTAGTTTATGGAATGGCATATGGACTCCTGTCAACCACAAGTAGTGATCCTTTGACATTCTCGAATTTCATGCTAACAACGGTACCTTTAGGACAAGGAACTGTTGTAGGATTAAACATGAGTTCTGTGTCAAACATGAGCATACCTTTTCAAAATTCTGGGGGGAATACTTCATCGTCTATTACTAACACAACCTTAAACTCAATTAGGTAACAAATGTTAGATTATTCCCTATTTATATTTTATGAATTAGCATTAGTCAATTATTTAGAATTATATTTATTGGAATTATTAATATCAATTATAGATTAATTATTTAATTATAGCACATAATATAAATATGCATGATATAGTGGCCTTTTATTGTGAATAGCATGTGATGGGTTGGGTTGTCCAGTTTGCTAGCCTGTTAAGAGGTCCCCAGTCTCTATTGGTAAGGCATAAAACTGTTGTCCTATTAGGCAGTTCATTACGCTTATTACACTTCTCAGCTCTTACTAGGAAGAGAGCGGTTTCTCTGACTTATCACGTTGACACCGTAATGGTTAATTCTCTCTTTCCAGGTACACAACTCTAATTCTACTACGATATTGAATTTCATGAACATGCTATATTCTTGTATCTATTTGAATAAGATTTAGGTTATTGCTGATTAATTTTTGCAACAAATGGATCAGAGCAATCATGAAATGGTCAACATGTTTTCCTAACAAATGACCACGATCATGAATCCTTTAGTTGAAACAACAAATTTAAATTATCATGTTCTAGCCCGACAAATGGCTCAAATTGCAGACCCCAAGGGAGAGTTTCTGTCCCTAAGGTGGGTAGCTTCAGGCAACAGGTGTTAGAGGAATCCAATAGAGGTAAGTTCTCTGTGCATCCTGGCTTTACCAAGATGTGTCAGAATTTGAAGAGAGATATAACAGATTATGTTTCTAAGTGTTTAGTGTGTCAACAGGTCAATGTAGAGCATCCAAACCATTAGGAACCCTTTACCATTAGAAATCTTTGAGTGGGAAAGTATAATTATGAACTTTGTGGAAGGATTGCCTCAAATCCAAACTAGGTTTGACGCCATCTGGGTGATGGATGATCGACTGACCAAGTCAGCTCACCTCCTATTAGTTAGGAGTACCTTTTCCCTTAGCAAGCTAGCAGGTTATATGTTAGGGAGATTGTCAGACTCCATGGAATTCCCTCTAACATCATATCAGATAAGGGACCCTAGGTTCACTTTTAAGTTCTGGGATGCTCTTCAACAGGTTACAGGAATGACTTCCAGAACTTTTAGTTGAAGCAGTCTTAAGTTCTGTTTTCTTAATCAATTTTGAGGACAAAATTGCCTGAAAGGGGGTAGAATGTAACATCCCGCAAATTAGGAGCTTTAATAATTCATTAGGTTACAAGAATATAATATGTGTAGTAATTGAGAAAAGGTAGGTTGAGGGATTAGGGGTTAAAACTTAGCTATAAAACCAAGTTTTAGGATTTGTCTAAATAAAATTAGTAAGTTTGGGTTTGTGGTAATCGATTACAGAGAGTTTGTAATCGATTACCAGAGAGTTGAGTTTCTGGTAATCGATTACAAGGAGTTTGTAATCGATTACCTGAGAGCACTAATTGTGGTAATCGATTACTTACAGTCTGTAATCGATTACCCGAGAGCTGAATTTTTTGGTAATCGATTACCAGAAGTTGTAATCGATTACGAGATTGCCAGAAAGGATTTTCAGTGTTAATTTCGGTCCAGTTTGGGTGGGATTCGTCCCCGGGAAAGCCGGTTCCCGTAGTCTGAGCTCAGGTCTAACTCTAGAAAATGATAAGATCATGCCTGCTGGGCACAACAGTGAGTGCATCATGAGCATCATAACTTGCATTACCCAACATTTTACATTAATCGAATTATGTATTGCTTTTAGTTTGATATTGACTAATGGTAAGCATGTTTTATGTATTTGGATTCATGAAAGTGTAAGATATGGAGTTTTGTTGAATCGTTAAGTTGTCATTGATATCTGCTCCCTGCATTCATGCATGTGTTGTATTCACTGGGATTATTATCTCACCCCACGTTTCGGGGACATATTTTAGTGGTGCAGGTACCTCCGGTGAGGTTGAGGCAGTTCAGGTGAGGGTGGAGCTGAGTCTTATTTCAGCAGAGAGATTAGTTTAATAGGAGTAGTTCCTAGATTACTTATATTTGTATATTTGGGTATTCACTGAAGTGTATTGATGTAATCGTATAAGTGTAATTATTTCTGAGTTGGCCACTGAGGCCTAGTTTGTACTCTTATAATATGTATGGTATTGAGTTGTACTGGGTTTTGCTGATTTTCAGGTTAAGCTGAATTCGGTAATTGTCCGATTTTTAAGGGAGACTCTGCCGGATTTCCGGTTATGAGTTCATTGAATCACACTTATCTAAGTGTGAATCTTTCCCTGAATTAAGTAGGTTTCATACTTATTTAAGGTCTTTAATGTTTGTCTTGTTTTGGCTTAAGCTAATCGTTGGGAAGTTTAAGCAAATGTATGACGATATCAAAATTTAACGAAATGATTTCAAGGAATTCAGGAATAGTGTCTCCAACGGCATTATTTCTCAGACCAGAAATTAGGGCGTTACATTTTGATATCAGAGCAGTTCAATCCAATTGGACTTTGGTTAGGTTAGTTGCCCGTGACCTTATTGTGATCTTCTAGTACGTGTACTCATTATAGGAACTGATCACTCTTATGATGTGTGATGTATATGGAGATCATGGTTTGTTATGTGAGTAGGATACCTTGGTCCGGAAGTTAGGATACTTCCCTAACAATGTTAAAGCCACCCATTCTTGTATAAGACAGAGGGTAACTTAGATTAAATTTCTATGGAACCTTACCTTAGGAGCTTATAGAATGTGACCCTGAAAACCTAATAAAAGTCAGACACCCTTGAGCTAGTTAGTGGATATTGACTTAATATTTTAAGGATGGTTGTTGCTTGACTTATGATGTGTTTTCAGTTGTGTAATGTGCATGATCTGATTGTGTTGATGAATTACTATCTGTTTATACATATTATGTTAGTGTATGTGTGCTTGTTGGGTATTAACTCACAAGGTTAAGTTTTTTTATTTAAACCCTTGTTTAGGTCATACTAGAAGGTATATGGGGGTTGTAGCCCAGATTGAGATAGAAACTTTACTCAGGGTAAACTAGAAGTCGCATAGGCACCCATAGGGATTCCAACCATCGGGGAAGTGTGTAGAGAGTTGTAATCTAAGTAGGCTTAAGACCTTACCTAAGCCAGCAAACTTTACAGAGACATATAGACATTTAGACCTAAAGTTAGAAGGGTTAGGAAATTGAGGTTTCTTTTGAGGTAATGTAAGAATAGGGTGTATTCCCTAGGCCACCTTGAGGGTAGTCAGGAGACTGTCTAGTGAGTGATGATTCCTTCAGCCACCTTACTCTTTGCCTTATCCATGGATTACATGGACAGGATCCTTACGCCTTACCAGATGGATGGGTAGTCATGGCGGCTACCATCTCCTCACCCTTCCATCTCACGTTTAGAGAACCCCTATTAGCCCTAGAGGCAGTGTCTTGTGACCCTGCCATCCTAGAAACCCTTAGGAGAGGACACTATACCTATACCTTAAGACAACAACATCAATTGATAACCCCTAGGAGTTGGGGACATGTTTAGGAGATGAATAAGTTAGAGATTCATAGTAAAGGTAGTGAGTTCTCAGTTATCTAATATTATCACCTTTCCAGGTGTTACAATTAGCAATATCCTTGCACCCTACCGAGTGAGTAAGTTTATCACGAGAAAACCATACCTTCACTCTCCTTTTCACCTTTGGAAAATTAACTTCGTCGGAACATCATCCAAGTCACTTAATATGACCCTATTAGTGTTAAGTAAGGGGAACCTAGTCATAGCCTTTTAAGGGGAAGACCCCTTAGTCAATGAGATTAAGAACTTTAGTATAAACTTTTTGGAATAATAATGTAGTACTTACAAACCTAAGTGAGAACGAGATCTTCATGTTAGACCGCATTAGAGATAACCTTATAGATAGGACATAGGGAGCCACAGAGAGGACCCGGTGCATTAGCACACTTAAGATATTCCTAGCTCAAAAGTTAGAATTGAGGAGGGGTAGTTAGGCTCAGCCCCGAGGGTCATGAATGATTGCGAGATTATAGGCTCACGCATCGGGTTAGAACACCAAGATATTTAGAAGCTCTCACTTATTGGAGAACTAGAGTGTGAATGACATTAGGTCACTCTCCTTTTCAATGAAACTTAGAACCAAATTAAGTACAAGCCCTGACCGGTGGGGTGGGGTGGGGAAAGATCCCATTGTGGGAAGATAGGAGACTAAGAGAGTTTACCGCGTTTATGCTGTAACCAATAGGTATTATACCTACGATTATGGCATGAGTGTTGTTAGGATCTCGCTATTTTCTTAGAAGAATTGAGTGATTCTTCCTCTCTCTGGGGGCGGTGTTTGTCTATTTGATTATGTGAACTTAATTCCTGGAACATGACGTGAGTAATTGATTATTTCGCCAACACAACCTAGTGATTCGAGGGATGAGTAATTATGTGTGCATGACAGATTGTTAGTAATATAGTAGAACTTAAATATAAACATGTAAACCACTTGGAATTTTCTCAAACCTAGCTAGATCAGTAAGAACATAAGACTTGAAATCAATCGGCAGATGATGATTTGGTATGGAATTAGGATCCTTACTTAGTTGTTGTGTGAAATCTTTCCCTATGATTATATTTATCAAGGGTGTTGTATAACCAAGCCAGTCTAGTATACTCAAATAGAGTAGAAAGTCTTTTCATGTGTCTTCGTGATGATACATGAAAGGAGTTTGTTAGAGAAGTTTAGGAACCTAAGTTTAGGTGTAGCAACTGGAGAGCATAGTATCAACTTCGTTTTAATGAGATCACTAATGAGCTAAGAGTTATAATCAGGGCTGGCTAGAGTTTGGACTCAAGCCTCCAAGAGAAAAGACAACAGTTAGGGTTCTGAATCAGGAGATGGGATGATTCCTCTTCCAAGGGAGAGTCCTGTGTCCCTAAGGGGGTAGCTTCAGGCAACAGGTGTTAGAGGAAGCCAATAGAGGTAAGTTCTCTGTGCATCTTGGCTTTACCAAGATGTGTCAGAATTTGAAGAGAGATATAACAGATTATGTTTCTAAGTGTTTAGTGTGTTAGTAGGTCAATATAGAGCATCAAAACAATTAGGAACCCTTTTACCGTTAGAAATCTCGGAGTGGGAAAGTATAATTATGAACATTGTGGTAGGATTGCCTCGAATCCAAACTAGGTTGACGCATCTGGGTGATGGATGATCGACTGACCAAGTCAGCTCACCTCCACTATTAGTTAGGAGTACCTTTCCCTTAGCAAGCTAACAGGTTTATGTATGTTAGGGAGATTGTAGCCAGACTCCATGGCATTCCCTCTAACATCATATCAGATAAGGGACCCTAGGTCACTTTTAAGTTCTGGGATGCTCTTCACCAGGTTACGGGAATGACTTCCAGAACTTTTTAGTTGAAGCAGTCTTTAAGTTCTGTTTTTCTTAATCAATTTTGAGGACAAAATTGCCTGAAGGGGGGGGGTAGAAAATGTAACATCCCGCAAATTAGGAGCTTTAATAATTCATTAGGTTATAGCATATAAATATGTGTTAGTTATTAAGAAAAGGTAGGTTGAGGGATTAGGGGTTAAAACTTAGCTATAAAACCAAGTTTTAGGATTTTGTCTAAATGAAATTAGTAAGTTTGGGTTGCTGGTAAGCGACTACAGAGAGTTTTAATTGATTATCAAGAGTTGAGTTTTCTGGTAATATCGATGACCAGGAGTTTGGTAATCGATTACCTGAGAGCACTAATTGTGGTAATCGATAACTTACAGTCTGTATCGATTACCCGAGAAGCTGAATTTTTGGTAATCGATTACCAGAAGTTGTAATCGATTACCAGATTGCCAGAAAGGATTTTCAGTGTTAATTTCGCTACTGGTAATCGATTACAATGGGTTTGTAATCGATTACTATCAGTTAAATAACTTAAAATCTGCAACTTAGAACATAACTCATTTTCATTTGCTTTCTTCTCCCTTTTCAACCTAGAGAGAGGGAGAGAGAACCTTAGAGAGAGAAACTTCAAATTGAGTTTTAGAAGAGATTTGGGGCTAGAAATCATCAAGAGGATCATCTTTAATCATCTTTCCTCCTTGAAATTGCAAGAATTGTGAGTACAACTTACTCTTTATGTTAGGTTTCATGTGACTCTTGTGCATGCTCCCACCATCTCCTCTTTCCCCTTCTCAATTTCATTATTTATGAATTGTATTGGTGTTTTCATGTTGTTTGAAGCGATTATCAATAGGTTGAATATATGAGTATAGAATCGGGCGTCGAAATCCTTAGTTTCGAATTTTTGAAACTATCGAAACTATCGAATTCCCTCGATTGTAACTCATATTGTTCTTCGAATCGGTTATTGTTCTTCATTTAATGCTACTTTCGTAGGTTGATATGATTGTTTTAGAGTTTGAATTGAAAATGTGGGATCGTTATTCATAGAGTCGAAACTAGCGAGATTTACGAAACTGTCGATATGCTCAATGTATGAACCCAACCCCCTTGATCTCTCCCTTTTATTTAGTTATTTTGAATGATTTAGTGACGATTGCTTGAGATTGGGTGATTGGTATTAAGTTTTGCATTGGAAAACTTTAGAATATCAACTCTTGATCATTGAGTTATGTGCACCTGAGTAATATAAGCCGGTTTCGACCGTGAGTTAATTCAAGTTGGCCTTTGCGCTGTGAGTTAAAAATTAAGTAAATAAGTAAAACACGACTTCGGTCCAATTTGGGTGGGATTCGTCCCCGGGAAGCCGGTTCCGTAGTCGGAGCTCAGGTCTAACTCTAGAAAGTGATAAGATCATGCCTGCTGGGCACAACAGTGAGTGCATCAATGAGCATCATAACTTGCATTACCCCAACATTTTACATTAATCGAATTATGTATTGCTTTTAGTTTGATATTGACTAATGGTAAGCATGTTTATGTATTTGGATTCATGAAAGTGTAAGATATGGAGTGTTTGTTGAAATCGTTAAGATTGTCATTGATATCTGCTCCCTGCATTCAGCATGTGGTTGTATTCACTGGGTTATTATCTCACCCATGTTTCGGGGACATATTTTAGTGGTGCAGGTACCTCTCCGGTGAGGTTGAGGCAGTTCAGGTGAGGGTGGAGCTGAGTCTTATTTCAGCAGAGAGATTAGTTTAATAGGAGTAGTTCCTAGATTACTTATATTGTATATTTGGGTATTCACTGAAGTGTATGATGTAAATAGTATAAGTGTAAATTATTTCTGAGTTGGCCACTGAGGCCTAGTTGTACTCTTATAATAGGTAGTGGTATTGAGTTGTACTGGGTTTTGCTGATTTTCAGGTTAAGCTGAATTCGGTAATTGTCCGGTTTTTAAGGGAGACTCTGTCGGATTTTCGTATGAGTTAGTTCATTGAATCACACTTATCTAAGTGTGAATCTTTCCCTGAATTAAGTAGGTTTCATACTTATTTAAGGTCTTTAATGTTTGCTCTTGTTTTGGCTTAAGCTAATTATTGGGAAGTTTAAGACAATGTATGACGATATCGAAAATTTAACGAAATGATTTCAAGGAATTCAGGAATAGTGTCTCCAACGGGCATTATTTCTAAGACCAGAAATTAGGGCGTTACAAATTTTCCATGAACAATTCTTATTCGTAAGGAAACCAAGTCAGTCTAATGGATTTAGTCAATGTCCAAAAGACAACACGAGAAACTATTGATGATTATTTGAATAGGTTTGACTGATGAAGTCTAGGTGTTTCATGGCAAATACCAAAACATAAGTTAGTTTAAAATTGCTGCAGGTGGATTAGACTATTCATTCACATGAAATCAGTCAATAAAGAGTTAAGGGATATGGCTCAGTTAGAAGATAAGGTTAGGCAAATTGAACAACTTACTTTAAAAAAGGAAAAACAAAGAAACCTTTTTGAAGTGATAAAATTGTCTATGTAAGAATGATCGGAGATGATGATGATAGTGATATAGATAAGGAAAAAAACGTAAATTAATGTTCCTGAATTAAAGACAAGACCAACCTTAATACGTATATTCATCTTTGAGACCTTATGATTCGAAAGATATAAAAGGAATCCAAAGAAACCAAGTTATGGTTTTAATATCACTAAAGTTGATCATATTTTCAACATTCTTCTAAAAGATAATCAATCCTTCAAAGTGATGATGATAATATACCTACACTTGAACAATTTAAAGGTCAAAATTATTTTAAATTTTAGTGTATTCTCTAGAAGTCAATGGTATATTAACCCGCTTTAGCAATACAATATATGTCATGTAATTATAAAAGACATTTTTCATTATATTAACTATATGATAAAGTCCTTAGAATGACTTGTTTATGGCTGTAAGGTATCAAAGTTTTACCTTATAGTGAGATTCTATAGGCTACTTCAAAACGTCATTCTCAAATCAATCCCTAGTCAAAATTTATTGTGAATTAGGACAACAATAAACATCAAGACTAGTATGATTAGATTGATGACTGTCTCAAGGGGCATGGATATGTGATATGGAATCTTTCACTTGGGTACACATTATAAAGGGTTTTATGGTGTACCGGACTGACCCACCATGGGAATGCTACATGAATTATTATGTATGTGTTGGTTAGAAAATATAAAATTTTCTAAAGAATGGGAAGTATGATTTCTTCAAGTATGAAATTAGAGAAGTGAAGGAAATTCTGATGATTTAGTACACATTTCGATAACTAATTGATTAGTCGTATTCGAAGAATACAGATAGGAAAATAGTAAATCTATTTGATGCTTAGAACTCGGAATCTATCATATAAAAATTATTTGAAAAGGCAGAAAAAAAGATTGAAAGGAATATGTATTTATCATAATATAGAAATATTCAAATTACATTAATAATCAAAGAAAAATAAAAGAAGGGAATACAACATAAAATAAATATAAAGGAACTCTTCTTTTCTTCGAAATTTTTAGTAGATATTCTCTCTAGTTCTCTTTTTCTCCCGCATCTTCCTCTTCTTTCTTCCCAAGCTTGGTTGAACTAATAATCATGAATGTCTTCCCAGATTCTAGGGAGAATGTGAGCAGTCACTTGGGGTAGAAATAGAGATAAAATATTAGGCATAAAGGCCTAATAGTTTTTTGCTACATTGTTCGATCTAAGAGGTCAATCAAGAAAGATTTGAAAGCTTATAACGTTGGTACTCTTACTCCGTCAACCTGATCAACAGAAAACTCATGAGGATTAGGTCGAATGAAGTAGCCAAAGTCAGAAACTTCTCCATGGTTAATAGGAAGGAATGAACAAGAAATAAAACGAAAACCTCTATTTATAGGGAGGTTGATGGACGGCGGAATTAATTCACTGTTGAAATTGACCAATGGTTAATGTGTCAATTACAAAAGTGGTTGAATGGTCGGTGGTCAAAAGGCACATGTGATTGACCAAGAAAGAAGTTTGAAATCTAGAAAGATAGAAAGAAGGCACAGGAAATCGAAGTCGAAGTCACAACACCTCTCAGAAATTTCCTAAGTGTAAGAAACGTTTGAGAAAGTTAGAAAAAATCGAAGGTGATGTAGAATTCGAAGGAAAATTGTGATGAAAGGAAACTTAGAAGAAATTTTGAAGGTTGAAGGTCAAGATCAGGTTCAAATGACAGTTATCAAAAATTCAAAATCAGTAGTTATTGGAAGTTTCATTCGAAGACAGGTGTCAAGATTCTAGATAGGAAGTTAATAGAAGATAAAATGACCATTATTTTTAACATACGTGTCACGTAGATAGAATGTTATTTCAAACGAATTGTGAACGTGTCAAAATCACGTTAGTTAGCCGTTAGAATAGGAATCTATAAATAGTAGAATTCATTATACGAGTCCATTTGGTTTACAGTTGAGTAGAATTGATTCTAGAAATGAATGGGTTGAGATGGATGATGCACGCTTTATGAAGTACGTTGAACGGAAGTGATTTAAAATCAATTCTGCAAAACCATGTTTTGTACTGTGCAAATTTAAAACAAACAGGCCAGTAATGAGGGTTGGATTTCATTTGTTGAAACCTCTCAAAACACCTAACAACGTCTATTCATATACAAAAGACATTTTGGTCCTCTGAGAGATCAAGTATGCAGTCCACCATTGTAGTTTAATTTTTATCTTGCAATAATTTTATTCCTTTGTTCTTATTCTTCTTTTCATTTATTTTATCAGTTTGTTTACTATTCTTCTTACTTTTATTCTATTTTCTTTCATTTGATTTATGTTTCTTTTGTAATTGTTTCTGTTTTCATTACATTTTGGAATTCTAAATAGTCCTTTTCAGAAATCAATTATTTTCCAAGTCAGGATAATACTCATGATTCTATTGAATCCCTTGTAAGTAATCCTATTTCTTAAAAAGAACCCTTAGGAGGATTCAGATTCTAGTCCAAGATTGAACATTAGAATCAAAGTGAAGTTTTCTAAATCCCATACGAGAAGTAAAGTTTTCGTAGTCCATAAACGAGAAGTTAAATTTTTCGTAGTTAATTCTGAAAATTTTCACCACAAGTAATATGTCATTAGCAATTCTTACAGTGGATAATGGTGTATGTTGTCCTTGACTTGATGTAACTATGATCCCCAAACATGAGGAAGTTGTATACTTTGGTGCCATCAAATGTCATGCATAACTCGGTGACTATAAAAGATGGTTATCGAGTATGCCGCAAATCATGTGTAGGGATGAGAGTGACTAGATGAGATTTGTCCCTCCCATATAATGGGAGTTATAATCTTGGGCTCTTTGATTGAGTGAGACTTCAAAGTGTATGGACGTGCCCAAATATTATTAATATGAAATATTAATATTATTTTTTATAAGTCTACTCGGGAAATCAAGAAACCGAGATTGAACTATACAAGGATGACATGTTCCATGCCTTATGTTCAATCTAGATATATGGACAAAGGGACTATACATACATGTTAACATTGGTCGCAGATTGGTTATATGTCAAATCACATTGACATTCTTATTATTTGGTAGTAGCGATATTTTGCTATATATCATTCGCTGCTTGTAATATTAAATAAGATTTCAATGTTACTTGCCAATATAATGAGAACCTACAAGGTCAAACACTTAGAACGAGTTGACTTGGACAATGAAGCCATTAGATGGTTTTAATTGGGCTTCTAATTAGATAAGGTCCATGTGATATGAAGCTCATTTAATAAGACTAAATAGGCCAACTCATTAGTTTGGGCCTACACATGGATATGCATCACTAAAGCCTAATGCTCCCTCTGAGGGTTATCCTAGAATGTATGAATGCTAACTAATAAGAGATTAGCCTAATACTCCAAACCTGATAATCCATATTATCAGTGGATTATAGGTGTATTTAGCTTTATAAATAGTAGTAATTAGTATGTTAAATAGTTTTGAAATGTTTAGAATTAGGAAATTGGGTTGTTAGTTCATAGTTTTGATGTTAGGTGTAGTTTAATGTCATTTTGTTCATAATTGTAGGTAATATGAGCTTTTGATGCTTGTGGGGAGGACAAAAGGCTTCCATGTCCCAAGCATAACTCAAGAAAAGGAAATTTTCAATTCTGTCTTTGCGCGGTCCCGACTTGGAAATCTCTTCCTGTGAGGACATGAGCTAAACATAATGCATCTCAAGTCATTGTCACTTCGTGTGGACACACACAGTTTGATGCCTATGAGTACCTGATCCATTAGATGCATGAGTAGCTAATTAAATATTTTCGTGTGGGCACACGCAAAGTTGGTTATGTGAGGACACAACTGGACAAAATGTGTCTCTAGCCTCTAAATGCTCGCGTGAGGACACCCAGAAATTACCATGTACTTACACGAGATGACAACAACTATAAATAGGACTTGATTTGCTAGAGACTTGATTCTGTTTCCTCGTGTGGTCGCATGCAAGCAAACCCATGTGGAGACACGACTTCATCGCAACTCAGCAGGCAGCAGCAGCACCCCGTTTCTATTTAAAACCGTGTGGGTAACATAATGAAAGCACCATGTTAGGACACGACTTTGAGACACGCATCACCAACAACTGTTGCAGTAGCGTTCCCGTTCGTCTTAGCTGTGTAGCCACACGAGAAAAATCCAATGTAAGGACGCACCAGTTGCAGCAGCGCACTGTGTATGAGATCATGCAAGAACTCTCTCTCGGGTAAATATGCAAACTATCATTTTGTTATGTGCCTTGTGTAATGTAAACGATTACCAGATTCCCAGAAAGGTTTTTAGTGTATTGTTTGCCTCTGGTAATCGATTACATGTAACACCTTAATTTCAAAGTCAGAATTTAGCCCATTGGAAACCAAATTCCATACATAGAATTTAAAATGTAGAAATTTTGATATCGACATATTCATAAAATTGTCAGGAATCCAACGATAATTCCACAGTCCAACGAATAATACTAAATTATAACCCTCTTACTCTAGTCAAAAACAAACATATATATATATATAACATCAACTATCCTGTATAATAAGTCACCAGGAGTACAAAACATCATCTGAAAACATCAAGACATTACTATCAAATATATACATAGATACATGAAGAAAACGTCTCAAAGAAACATGATATGGCTAAAGTCCATCCCGAAGCACTTCAGTTCCCATATGAGAATCCGAACGGGGTTGTTACCTGCTCAACTAATAATCCACATAACACGTGGTGAGATAAAAATCTCAGTGAATACAATAACATGCATGAATGCAGGGAGCAGATATTAATGTCAATTAACAAATCGTACTTAATTCATAAACTAATCAATTAAACTGATATGCGAGCATGAATGCACTCACTGTTGTTCCCAACAGGTATGTTTCTTATCTCTTTCTAGAGTTAGAACTGAGCTCAGACTACGGAAAATATCTTTCCCAGGGACGAATCCCACCCAAACTGGACCGAAGTCATGTTTTAAACATAATTACTTAATTTTTAACTCACGGCGTAAAGGCCGGCTTGATTTACTCACTGTCGAAACCGGCTTAAAATGTTTCAATCAACATAAACATGATAATTCATTAACAATTCATGATATAATAACAAGTTCAGAATTCATACACATTCAACGTTAAGCAAATTTTGATAGTTTTCGAACCTATTTCATACCACATAACTCCTATTTCAATCTAAGTAAATTTTAATTAAAGCACAACACCAATTTAGTTACAAAATACAATTTCTAACAATAATTTCTAGTAGAAAAAGGGAAGGTAAGGATTAGGGAGCATATTCATAGAAACATTCGAGAAAACACAAAGGAAGTGAGTTGTACTCACTTATACTTGGAAATCGAAGGAAGAAGAACGAATAGTGGTGAATCACTTGACGATTCCTTACTCCAAATCCCCTCTTAAGCTTCAATTAACACTTCCTCTTTCTAAAACCCAAAGCCTCTCTCTCTATACTCAAGATGAATGAGAGAGAAAATGAAGTTTTGATTCTAAATTAAGGATCTAATGCCTTTAAGTGAATTCCTCGCTCAAGCGAGATATTCTCGCTTGCGTGAGCGTGTCAGTTGCATGCTTTTCCTTCACATTCTTGCTCAAGCGAACTGTCTCGCTCAAGCGAGAACGATCCAGAAATACCCCCTCTCTGGACGATTCTCGCTCAAGCGAGTTCTTCTCGCTTAGCGAAAATTGTCCAGAGAGCCTCCAAAAGTCCCATGTTTCTCGCTTAGCGAGCTGCGTTCGCTCAAGTGAGATATGCAGAAACTCATTTTTCCATATTCTGCTGCATAATTCGCTCAAGCGAAATATTCTCGCTTTAGCGAAAATACTGAAATTTCAAGATTTTGGTTTATGTTCTAAGTCTTGTTTCTTTACTTCCTATATCATTTCCTCTACTTATTTAACACATAAATAGCTATCAACAGTCTTACCTTAGTTAATGAAATCCCTAAGTACCGGATGTTACACCTTGGCATGCGATCATGAGAAAAAGCCCGTGAAGGGACACCGGAAATGCATAAAAATGCACAGTGTTTTCCAAGCTATTTAATCATGTGGAAACAAAAGGTGATCTCGAGACAAGTTAAGGGCATTCTTCTCTCATTTTCACACTCACTTCCTTCACTTTCCTCACCCCTTCCACGTCTCTTAATTTTTTTTCTCACATGAATCATTTTAATAAACTCAAGCTCTGCTGTTGGTATGAATTTCTCAATCTAATTGTTTTGCACAAGGGAAAGTTTCATTCACTCATTATATTAAAGGTTTAGGTCATCACACAAAGGTGAGTGATTCTAACTTTTCCCTTCAATCTTCTTTTCAATATAATTGTTCCATATAAAGCATGTGATTAATTGCTTTAGAATGACTGATTGAGAAATTTTTGGAATTTGGAGATGAAGAAACAAAGTTAGGATTTCTACTAAAAATTTTATTCTTATAATCGTTTGTAGAAATGTCTCTAAAAATGCTTTATATAGAATCATGAGATATTGTTTTCTACTGCTTGATTGTTACCATTTCTCTTAATTGATTGGTATCTCATTGAATTAATTATGAGAATAATAGTGTTCTCTATGAATCATAGTTAAAACAATGTGTGTGGCATGTGACCTCTCAAGTGTGTTTTCATTATCCTTTCTTTATTAGTCATGAGTTGTTAGATTTTTCTGCAAATAATTCTCATGAGTGTGCTTCATTTTCTCATTCGTGTGCTAACCATTTTGAGCAATTAGAACTCCCTTGATCTGAGCATGATTTCTTTGTGCTAGTAGTGAATCATGGCATTACTTGAAAGGCATTCACAAATTAAAACTGTGAGAAATTTGAGCCTATACACTCTCAATATTTTTCTGTGTGCTTAGCTCTCACTAAATAATTCACTTTAGAACTTGACATGTTTCTTGATCAAGATTGCAATTGTTTGTGCATCCACATACATGATTGAGGCATATTTATTTCTGCTGTGCTCACTAAGCCAAATAAGCCACCCTAAAAATTTATCCCTTGCTTATCCCTTTTGTGCCTATTTACCCATTCTTTGCTTTTGAACTCATTTCAAGCTTTAAGTGAAATATCATTCATGTCCCTACCATTGGAGATTAAGGGATGTAGGTTGCATTGAAAGATGAATTTTGAAGTAGGTGTGGGGTTATATCTTGTATTTGCTTGAGGGAAAGCAAAAATCTCAAGTGTAGGGTGGAGTAGCAAGAGCTACTTGCAATTATAAAAATTGTTGGGTATATATAAAAAAAAAAGTGAAAAAAAAGATAAATAGTGAATAAGAAAGGAAAAAAAAGGAAATAGAATTAAGTAAAAAAAAGAAGACGAACAGTAAAAAAAATTGAATGTAAAGAAAGAAATAATACAAAAGAAGGAAAAATATGGAAAGGATGTAAAAGGGATTGAAGTCAGTTGATCATTTAATTTCATGCTTAATTCTCTGCTCATCACCTATATCCCTTGATTTTCATTGGTTTTAACTAGATCCTAAATATTAATCTTACTAGTCCTTAGCCTCATTACAAACCCAACAAAAGTCCTCATGATTTTGGTGTTGCATATACATATTCAGTGAAGATTTGAGAATATTGTCAAGCTTATGGTAGTGATTCTTGAGTTAAGTAGCATTTATAAGAGTAAACACCTTCCTCAAATACTTAAAAGTGATGAGTTAAACACTAAACCGGTGAGGATAGTGATTGAAATTCATGTTTTGTTTGTTAAGCTACTGCACATGTTGTCTTGAAATGTTTCAAGAGTAGAACTAAAAACTCATTGTGGGAAGTATTGGCAGTTGTGTTAATTATTTGCACATTTTTGTGGAATTGTTCAAAGAATGAATTTAACAGTGGGTGATTGATTTTGGAAAGAAGTTTTAGAATTTGGGAATATCATTTGTGGATTTCAACCCCTTTGCATTGTATTGTGAAATATTCTTGAATGAGCTTTATTAATTTGCTTGAGGACAAGTAAAATTCTAAGTGTAGGGTTGTGATAAATCCATATTATTAGTGGATTTATAGGTGTATTTAGCTTATAAATAGTAGTAATTAGTATGATTTTTGTATGTTAAATAGTTTGAAGTATTTAGAATTAGGAAAATTGGTGTTTAATTCATAATTTTGATGTTAGGTGTAGTTTTAAACGTCATTTTGTTCATAATTGTAGGTAATTTGAGCTTTTGATGCTTATGGGAGGACAAAAGGCTACCATGTCCCAACAATAACTTAAGGAAAGGCAATTTTCAACTTCTGTCTTTGCGCGTCCCAACATAGAAATCTCTTCCTGTGAGGACATGAGCTAACATAATACATCTTAAGCCATTGTCACTTCATGTGGACACACACAATTTGCTAGAATTCATCAGTAGCTACTGTCTCTTCGTGCGAGCACACACATAGTTGGTTATGTGAGGACACCGGCTGAACAAAATGCGTCTTTAGCCTCTGGATGCTCGCTTGATGACATCCAGAAATTACCATGTTCTCACGCGAGATGAAAACAACTATAAATAGGAATTTGTAACTGTCAAAAAACAGTTTAGTTCATTTTCTTTCACATTTTTAGATTGTAAGACACAAATTCTCTCTTTTCTCTCCTTCTCCTTGAAGGTCCAAACCAAGGTGGAAGCTAGGGTCTGATCTAATGGAGTGTCTTCTAGAGTTTTCCTTTCATCTCTCTTCTCTCTCTTCTCTATTGTAATGTTATAAATTTCTTAGGTTAGGGGTTGAGGAATTTGAATTCAAACTCCATGTGAATTTCTTTCTTGATTTCAATTCAGTTTGCTATGATATAATTACATTATTTACTTCCAATCTTAATGCTTCATTGACTTGATCAACCAATGTATGAATTGAGAGTTATTCTCACAATTGGAAAATTGGAGAAAAACTTGGATCTAAAGTAAACAACATGAGAGGTTTATTGTTTAGGAATAAGAGTTAATTCTCATGTGATCTTTATCAATTCATGATACTAATGCATGTCTCAAATAATTTCACCTAAGGAATTAGGATTATTGATTGTTGATATAGGGTTAATTCACCAAGGAATTAGGATTTAACTAAACTAGTGAATTGGATCATAAATTAGATCATAATAACTGAGTTGAATATTCTATTAATTTACATGGAGTGAGAGTTAAAAGGAACTAAGCCCTAACCACTTTGTTGATATTGTTCTTCACCAATATTGTGTTCTTGCTTTGTACTTTGCATCTAAATTCAATTTTTTTGATTTAGTTTTCTGCATAGTTAAATGTTAATTGTTATAGTCATATTCTTCTTATATCCAACTAGATAATTCCCCTGTGTTTGGTACTTGAACTTTCAATCTTTGTGGATATGATACTCTACTCATTGTTGAATACTTGCAATAACTTGGTACCCTTGCCAAAATTTACATCAAAACCCTAAAGAGAAAATGGTTTCTCTAAATTATATCATCACCCCTCATAGGGAAAAAAAAAGGTAATCATCCCTTCACCGCTGCTAGAACTGCGAAAGAGGGAGTCCTAGTATTGCGTTTGTGTGGATATTGAGCTGTCAAAGTGAGACAACCCGGCTCACCCGGGTTGGCTAACCTCGGGTTAGGCGCTAAAAGTGGGTCAAGCCGAGTTGGCTCACTTTTTCGGTCAGTGTAACATCCCGAAAATTGGACCTAAGGAGAATCCAGTAGAAGTCTTAGGTGGGGAATTCTGCCAAGAGAGGAAAGTTAGGATTTGGGCTGAGAACTTGAGGGTTTGGGGATAAATTAAGGGAAAGAATAGGAGTTTTAGTGAGAGTTCTTAAGTGTTAAGGGAAATTTAGAAGGGAAACCAAGTATCAAGTCCCAAGTGGACGTAGAGTTAACTTAGGAGGAGTCACATTTGATGGTGAAAAGAATAACATGGTGAGGAGGTGAGTAATGAAGAAGAGACATAGGAAAAAGGGAATAGAGGAGCATAGTCCCATGGACACTTAGAACCCTTAGCTTTAGCCTCATTAGAGTGGAATTGATGAGTTATAACATGACTCATGTAAAGCTTGCCCCACTAGGCTTCAACCAAGGTTATTGCTTAATTTTGGGTTTTAAGCCTAATGACCTTGGTGCATTAATTTGAAAATATCTAGAGTTACGAATGTCCAATTGAGGTGATTCCACTTGCATTACAAAGTTAAGATCCGGGGCTTCAGTTTGATATGTTATACAATAGTATTCCGAACTCGTTTGCACCCGAAACAGACGCATTCTTGCTCAGACGAGAAAGCTGTCGAGGAACAGAGGAATTCCAATCTGCTTTCCTGCGCTCTAGCTGCGTTGAGCACAGCCTGAGCGTAAAAAACAGAGAGGAATTGAGGAAACCTGCGCTCCAGCTGCGCTGAGTGCAGCCAGAGCGCAGATATCAGTGGGGAATTGCGGAAACCTGCGCTCCAGATGCTCTGAGCGCAGCCTGAGCACAGGAACGCGTGTGGTTCTTTAAAACACTGATCTAGGGTCCTCTTCCTCATTTATTTCCTCTTCTTTCCTTTTAGATAGAGGAAGAGAGACTTCTAGAGAGAGAGGGAGCTGGGAGAAGAAGGAGAGCTAGATTGGAGGCTACTCCACCACTCATGGAGCTTGGATCTTCATCTTCCTCCCTACATTCCTCCTATTTTCCTCCATTAGAGATGAGTAGAACTCACACACTTCACCTCCCCTTTATGTAAACTCCTACATACACCCACTCCTCCCTCTCCTTTTCTTTAGGTTGTATGTACGTATTGTTGATATTCTACCGAATGATTTTAGTCATTTTGGGTTATTGAAGGAGATTGAGGTTAGATTCCCACTTAGGGTTTGAAATTGGGGTTTTTCCTAGGGATGGAAGCTTTTAGTTGCTTTAATGGATATTATGACTTAGGTGGATGTATGTAATATGATTCTCTTGATTACTACTATTTGAGGCTCATTGTTGGAAAACCCTAGGATAGAGGATTTGATATGTTGGTTCTTGGGCATGTTACTGTTAAGAGGTTTTGCTCCTATGGCCTATGTGTGGCATTCCTGGTATGGCTGAAAGATTGGATTATGATTCCTTGATTGATTGCTCATGCTTGTATCCATGTTCATGTCCATTATGAAGTAACCATGTATTCATGCATCATGTTCAAGCCCAAAGAAAAACCATTCATGCATTCAAGTTTTCAAGTATATCAGGCATCAAGAAAATCATGTTTTGGCTTTGGCCATCACGGTCTCAGACCAATCATGTTAAAACTAGGCTTCGGCCATCAGTTAATGGCGGCTACGTAATGTCCCCAAGGGGGATACCTCTTGTAGTCTGAGCTCAGGTCTAGCTGCATGTCAAGTGATAAGACCCCTGCTGCTGGGTTAGCAGTTCATGTTAAAAACGACTTTCAGGGTATCATGCTAAACTTATTTCCGAGCTATCATGTTAAACTTACCTTCAAACTATCATGGTGTTTGGAGTCACAAATTGCATTATGTCCTTAACGCATCATGACAACTTCCATGATTAGACATCATTGAATTTTAGATTTAAATTGGTATCACATGTTATCCTTATCATGTTATGCTTGTTGGTTGTATGTTATATGTGTATGCACTTCTCTGCTCACTTAGGCATTAGTCTCACCCCTTTGTGGGTTTACATTTTAGATTCCCAGGAAGGTCGTGAGGATTACGGCACCGTTGCGACTTAGGAGCTTTGTGGGCTTGGAGCCCTCATTTTATTGTAGTCCTTGGGATGACTGTATTTGTAAATATGTATATAATTTCTCATTTTTCCGTTGTTTAGGGCCAATGAGATTGTGTAACTATGATTTATTGGTTGTAATGTATTCACAGGTTATGTTTAAGTAAACGTTGGATTAGTTAAACATGTCTGTAGTTAGTCATCGATATCGATAATGTCGCGAAAATAATTCCCTCAATTCGGGACTTATGCTTCCAGCGGGCATAATTTCCTAATTCTGGGGATTAGGACGTTACATTTTAGTATCAGAGCAGTTCAATCCAATTGGATTGTGGTTAGGTTAGTTGCCCGTCATTAACCATGATTCCACCGTACCCCGTAACCAGTATAGGGACTGATCACCACTCTACTTGGTGTGTTGTACACAGGATTATGGTTGGGGACATGAGTAGGATGCCTTGGTTAGGGAATTGGGGACACTTATCTAACCGGGTTAGAGCCACCCACTTGATGGATAGTAGGAAAGTGACATAGGTCCATTTCCAAAAGAAAGATTGTTACCTGAAAATCCTTATAGAATATCATCTTAAGTTCCCGGTAGACTTGAGGTACCCTTAGAAGGAAGGGTAAAGGGGAAGTTTTGAGAGAGAGTGCAGAATTGATCTTTGAAGGGTGAACATAAGAAGGAGGCTTAGAAGGGACATAAGGAGTAGACTCCCTAGTAAAGGAAGATAGCGTTGGTTACTTGTGTTTACACCTTGAGGGAGTTATTTGTTTGATTAATCATGATGCTTGTTTCTATTTGAATGATTGCTTGAATGAATTTGGTTTGATTGATGAATTTCGATATTGTTTGTCTGCTGAATAATTGCATGACTTATATGTTGGATGCATTGTTGTAGAGGTCTAGAAGGTAGAGGGTAAATTGTAAACTTCTAGAGCATGGGTGGAAAGATTTTTTGGGTTTAGGGTTTCTCAGAGTTAGGGATCCATGTTTGCGTCCAGTTGTAAGGGGCCAGTAGAACTCCTGAGAGGGTAAAGGAACTAATGCCCTAGGTGTGGGAATGATTGTTGTTGGTTTTTGTTATTCCAATCCTAACATCCTTATTAGATAGCCTAAGTCATGATGTAAGCCTGGTTAGATGTCTCAATAGGTGATCCATGATTTTAATCTAAGGGTGGTAGAATAGTCAAGTCTTTATGCTTTGTGTTTGGTTATGTAGGCTAGAGGTAAGCTCAATCCTTCGTTCCCTATGACATTAGACTAATACTCCTAGAGTCCCTAGTTGGTTACTAGAGGTAACTCTGGTTCTCATTGGTACATGTTAACTATCTAGTGATTTGGTGTATTACTCCTACATGAATATCTGGAGGATTTCCTAGTTTGGGAACCAAGTTAGAATATGATGTATCCCGTCAATCTATGACTCCATACCCACTTTATCACGCCTTAGAGCCCCATATTATTTTTTCGGCCCCTAGTGGGCACCACTTTGTGGTTCTTGTTTGAAGTTCTGGCTAGGTCCTGTCACTTAGTTAGAACCTCGAGATCAGTTCCGGTTAAGCTAGGGAGTAAACCTAAAGGACGTAAGGGGAGTGAGTGACATTGGAAACTTGGATGGTTAGAGGTACTTAGTAAGCTACAATCAGGGTCAATTCCTTTCGGTCTTAGGTTTGCTTGACTGTTAGCGCCTGAAGACTCAGGTCCCTTGTTGTTTTGGTTAACAGTGTTTAAAGTATAAGTCTTATGATTATAAAGTTTTGTGATTAGTACTTCGTTGTCCAATTTTTTTCTATGGGTAGGTACTCCGATACCTATGTTTAGGAGTATGTTGTCAGCACACAGGTAGTACCTATTTCCTAAGTTATCGGTGGTAGAGTTGAGTCTACAGGTTAGGCTTCTCAGTCTTTTCTCTGTGGTTCCTTAGCGGTAAAACTCTGATCTTTATAGTCCATGGAAGAAGAAAAATCTTGCGGAATTTAGAATTGTTACTCAGAATAGAACTCCCATGAGCGTCTATGATTAGTACTTAGTTAATGTTTTGTTAAGGACTACTATTAAGCTTAGTGTGTTGAATCCATTGTTAGGTGTTGAACTTTCTCATTCCATTTCCCTTCTTTCTAGAGTTTCCGTTATCAACCTAGGTGTGGGGTGTGTCCCTTGGCCACCAAGGCAATTGGATATTCCTTCAATTGTTGCGGCTGCCAGCTCTAGGCCTTAGCCACCGATGTCATAGCACAGGACATGTGTTCATACTCAGTCTGCTAGGTTGATAGGTTAGATAATTTTGTTTTCTATGTTTGTGCACATGATGGAGTGATAGATACAAGCAGGCCTACACACTATCATGTTCTGTTTGATGAGGTTGGTTTTCTACGGGTGAACTACCGGAGTTTGTCCATTCTCTATCATATGTGTATCAAAGGAGCACCACTACCTTGGGTTGTGGCTTCGTAGGTTGCACACCCTTGACTATGATCTTACACTCATAATTGAGGTCTGTATGTTTTCGTTTTAGAAACTAGGATGGAAACGTTGTGTTTTCAGGTTCATAATAGTTTGTTAGCTCTTCATGTGTGCTTCTTTGTTTTCCAAGATTATTGATAGTTGTATGTACTATTTTATGATATATGTTCATTGAATTCATATCTCGTTTTGGATGGCCTTTCCAATACCGGTTTCATGATTCATGAATTGAGTAATCGCATGTGAAAGGGGTGTTAGTATTAGTTGCAAGAAAACACGTGGTGGAGTAGGAATCAATGAGGAACTTTCAATTAAGATCCGGTTATAGAACTACACTCAAGATTAGGGTGAGAATTGTAATGCCCCTTTTAAACTCTTTTCACTAGTTATAGAAGCTCTTGGGACTTTGAAATAAAACATTGTATTATCGTATATTGTATTGGTTGGATTTTCTGGATTTCTGGTTGAAATGAAAATTTTGGGAATGTCCAGGTTTTAGGGGAAACTCTGTCGGATTTTCGGTAGGAGTGTGTAATTATGACATTCCACCCGTTAAGGTTAAGCTGTAATTGGAAGTAAATCTAAGGCTTGGCTAGTAGATGAGGAATTAGGAGATAAGGCTAGAAGACCAAACGACTTTTAGTTTCCGTTTCCATCCTTAGGGAATGGAATATTTTGACCAAGCAGAGATTGGAGAATTTCTTAGGGCACCAACGTCATTGAGGAGAGAATATGTCTGGGAGTAGTAGTGGAGCTTGTCAACCTGAAATTTTGAGGACAAAATTTATTTAAGAGGGGTAGAAATGTAACATCCCGAAAATTGAACCTAAGGAGAATCCAGTGGAAGTCTTAGGTGGGGAATTCTGCCAAGAGAGGAAAGTTAGGATTTGGGCTGAGAACTTGAGGGTTTGGGGATAAATTAAGGGAAAGGATAGGAGTTTTAGTGAGAGTTCTTGAGTGTTAAGGGAAATTTAAAAGGGAAACCAAGTATCAAGTCCCAAGTGGACGTAGAGTTAACTTAGGAGGAGTCACACTTGATGGTAAAAAGAATAACATGGTGAGGAGGTGAGTAATGAAGAAGAGACATAGGAACAACGGAATAGAGGATCATAGTCTCATGGACACTTAGAACCCTTAGCTTTAGCCTCATTAGAGTGGAATTGATGAGTTATAACATGACTCATGTAAAGCTTGCCCCGCTAGGCTTCAACCAAGGTTATAGCTTAATTTTGGGTTTTAAGCCAAATGACCTTGGTGCATTAATTTGATAATATCTAGAGTTAAGAATGTCCAATTGAGGTTATTCCACTTGCATTACAAAGCTAAGATCTGGGGCTTCAGTTTGATATGCTATACAATTGTATTCCGAGCTCGTTTGCACCCCAAACAGACGCATTCTTGCTCAGAAGAGAAAGCTGTCAAGGAACAGAGGAATTCCAATCTGCTTTCCTGCGCTCTAGCTGCGCTGAGCGCAGTCTAAGCGCAGAAAACAGAGAGGAATTGAGGAAAACCTGCGCTCCAGCTGCACTGAGTGCAGCCGGAGCGCAGATATCAGTGGGGAATCGCGGAAACCTGTGCTCCAGATGCGCTGAGCGCAGGAACGCGTGTGGTTCTTTAAAACACTGATCTAGGGTCCTCTTCCTCATTTCTTTCCTCTTCTTCTTCATTTTAGAGAGAGGAAGAGAGACTTCTAGAGAGAGAGGGAGCTGGGAGAAGAAGGAGAGCTAGATTGGAGGCTACTCCACCACCCATGGAGCTTGGATCTTCATCTTCCTCCCTACATTCCTCCTATTTTCCTCCATTAGAGGTTAGTAGAGCTCACACACTTCACCTCCCCTTTATGTAAACTCCTACATGCACCCACTCCTCCCTCTCCTTTTCTTTAGGTTATATGTACTTATTGTTGATATTCTACCGAATGATTTTAGTCATTGTGAGTTATTGAAAGAGATTGAGGTTAGATTCCCACTTAGGGTTTGAAATTGGGGCTTTTCCTAGGGATGGAAGCTTTTAGTTGCTTTAATGGATATTATGACTTCGGTGGATGTATGTAATATGATTCTCTTGATTACTACTATTTGAGGCTCATTGTTGGAAAACCCTAGGATAGAGGATTTGATATGTTGGTTCTTGATCATGTTACTGTTAAGAGGTTTTGCTCCTATGGCCTATGTGTGGCATTCCTGGTATGGCTGAAAGATTGGATTATGATTCCTTGATTGATTGCTCATGCTTATATCCATGTTCATGTCCATTATGAAGTAACCATGTATTCATGCATCATGTTCAAGCCCAAAGAAAACCATTCATGCATTCAAGTTTTCAAGTATATCAGGCATCGAGAAAATCATGTTTTGGCTTCGGCCATCACGGGTCTTAGACCATCATGTTTCAAGTAATTAAGCTACTTAACAATAAAGTGAAAAGATTCATGTTAAGGCTTCGGCCATCATGGGTCTTGGACCAATCATGTTAAAACTCGACTTCGGCCATCAGGTAATGGCGGCGACGTAATGTCCCCAAGGGGGATACCCCTTGTAGTCTAAGCTCAGGTTTAGTTGCATGTCAAGTGATAAGACCCCTGCTGCTGGGTTAGCAGTTCATGTTAAAAACGACTTTCAGGGTATCATGCTAAACTTATTTTCCGAGCTATCATGTTAAACTTACCTTCAAACTATCATGGTGTTTGGAGTCACAAATTGCATCATGTCCTTAACGCATCATGACAACTTCCATGATTAGACATCATTGAATTTTAGATTTAAATTGGTATCACATGTTATCCTTATCATGTTATGCTTTTTGGTTGTATGTTATATGTGTATGCACTACTCTGCTCACTGAGGCATTAGTCTCACCCCTTTGTGGGTTTACATTTTAGATTCCCAGGAAGGTCGTGAGGATTACGGTACCCGCTGCAGCTTAGGAGCTTTGTGGGCTTGGAGCCCTCATTTTATTGTAGTC
Organism: Sesbania bispinosa; assembly: GCA_026901365.1. NCBI lineage: Eukaryota > Viridiplantae > Streptophyta > Magnoliopsida > Fabales > Fabaceae > Sesbania > Sesbania bispinosa. Next base: position 1,042,334 of record QLOH01000019.1, read on the forward strand.
CTTGGGATGACTGTATTTGTAAATATGTATATAATTTCTCATGTTTCCGTTGTTTAGGGCCAATGAGATTGTGTAACTATGATTTATTGGTTGTAATGTATTCACAGGTTATGTTTAAGTAAACGTTGGATTAGTTAAACATGCCTGTAGTTAGTCATCGATATCGATAATGTCGCGAAAATAATTCCCTCAATTCAGGACTTATGCTTCTAAGGGGCATAATTTCCTAATTCTGGGGATTAGGACGTTACAGTAAGCTGACAAAATATCAACCCGGCTCGACCCATCGTGGGTTGGTGGGTTATGTGAGTTGGCTCACCCAATTTAAAAAATTATGAAAAAGTAAAAAAATTATCAAAATTATCAAAAAAATATAAATAGAAAATAAAAATTAAAAGTGAGTCAACCCACCTCAACCCGGGTAGAACCCACTTTGACTCGCGAATTTAGTGGGTTGACCCACTTTAACCCGCGGAAATGTGAGCCTATATTTTACCAACCAAACCCACCGATAAGCCGGGTTGGGCCGGGTTAGCTCACCGAGCTCAACCTATTTAGACAGCTATAAGTGGAGGCATAACTACTCTTGTATGCTCGTGGTTTGGCAAAAAGGATACGATCACTTGTCTTATCAAACACTATAAGGTGTACTCTATAACACGATTTATGGCTTTTGCATAGCTCTTTGGATGGTTTTGGATATATTTAAATTTTAAAATTTCTTATCTTCCGCTATATTTGAACTTCCAAAACCCAATAGTGGTATCAAAGGCTGGTTGCAATGCCATAAATTGGCTATTGTTTCACTTACTTAGTATGTGTAAATATGTGATATTAGTTATATAGTAAATAAAGTTTCAACATTGTGCAATAAAACTTCAATCTTTGCAAAAGTGTCAATATAACAGTTTGTCATTTTCAAGAAAGAAGAATCCTTTTACAATAAAAAATTAATATTAAGCTGTCAAAGTGAGCCAACCCGGCTCACCCGGGTTGGCTCACCACGGGTTAGGCTAAAAGTGGGTCGAGCTGGGTTGACTCACTTTTCTGGTAAGCTGACAAAATATCAACCCGGCTCGACCCACTGCGGGTTGGTGGGTTAAGTGAGTTGACTTACCCAATTTAAAAAATTATAAAAATAATGAAAAAATAATAAAAAAAAGTAAAATAAATTATAAAAATTATTAAAAAAATATAAATAAAAATATAAAAATTAAAAGTGAGCTAACTCACTTCAACCCGGCTCGAACCCACTTTGACTCGCGAGTTAAGTGGGTTGACCCACTTTAACCCGCGGAAATGTGAGCCTACATTTACCAACCCAACCCACCGGTAAGACGGGTTGGGCCGGGTTGGCTCACCGAGCTCAACCTATTTTGACAGCTATAAGTGGAGGCATAACTACTCTTGTATACCCGTGGTTTAGCAAAAAGGATACGATCACTTGTCTTATCAAACACTATAAGGTATACTCTATAACACGATTTATGGCTTTTACATAGCTCTTTGGAGGGTTTTGGATATATTTAAATTTTAAAATTTCTTATCTTCCGTTGTATTTGACCTTCCAAAACCCAATAATGGTATCAAAGCCTGGTTGCAATGCCATAAATTGGTTATTGTTTCACTTAGTATGTGTAAATATGTGATGTTAGTTACATAGTAAATAAAGTTTCAACATTGTGCAATAAAAATTCAATCTTTGCAAGAGTTGCAATATAAAGGTTTGTCATTCTCAAGAAAGAAGAATCCGTTTACATTAAAAATTAATATTTGTAATAGTTGCATTATAAAAGTTTGACCTTTTCTAGAAAGATGAATCCTTTTGCAATAAAAAATTAATCTTTACAAGAGTTGCAATGTAAAGATTTGACCTTTTCAAGAAAGATTAATCATTTTCTAATAAAAGTTCAATCTTTGCAAGAGTTGCAATGTAAATGTTCAATTTTTTAATCCTTTTGGTATTTTATTGACTTGGAAATTATTTTTTTAAAAAAAGAATCTTTATTAATAACAATAGGATTTACAAGTGTTGTACATCAAATATTGATCTTTGTTAAATTTAATAATATTTGTATTGGTTACAAATTAAAGTTTTGATATTTATTAAATTTAGTAATAATTGTGATGCTTATAAATTAAAGATTCGATCTTTATAAAATTTGATAATATTTATAATGGTTACAAATTAAATATTCGATTTATATTAAACAATTCAATATACACTAGATTAAAAAAATTGATGTCATTCACAAACACGAATCTATCTCAATAATCTAACAATGATGTTAGCTTTGATACCAATTGTTGGAAATTTAATAATATATCAACCCAAAAGTAAACTCATTACGTTAGATTGTTGAGAACTACCAGTTTCAAAGAATACTTAGATCCATTACGCTTGAGATTGTGTCTAAATGTAGTGGAATCCTTTGAGTTTGTAACGAACGACGTCACGAACCGTCAATACTCCTATTGCGAATTAAGCGCCGAACGGAAGAGAGAAAAAATAAGATGATTAGAGAAAATATGTTGTGGCCTTCCTCAACCAAATTTCTTGAATTACCAAAACCAAATCTCTTGGTTCCCACTATGCCGAAATAGGCCAAGCCCGGTATCCACTCATATGACCCACATCGATGCCTACGGTAGTCTAAACGGGTTCACTTTATGCAGATCACTAGCGATCAACCCAATTGACGCAAATAGCTAATATAAATGGTTTAAATATAATTGGTTCCTATAATTTAAGAACAAGATAATACATGGATAAATTTGGATAAAAGATCATGATAACAACCAAATGTGGAAATCTTAGTGAGAATAATCGGGGAAGTTGGTGAGAGATTTTTTCCTTACAAATAGATATTTTTTTACTTAACTAATGTACATATCACTAGCATTATGGTTGTTGACCATAATCTTATGTGGTTAAAAACATGGATTAAGTTAGGAGAGATGCGGTAGACATGAATGTGAGTTAACCATCAATTTTGATGAGACTCATAAATATTGATTGTATATCATTTTGTAATAACACAACACCCAATAATCAACCAAACGAAGTCTTATTTCATCTATTTATGTTTACTTTTCCACTCTTTATTTTTTATTGCCTTCTTTATTATCTTTTCATTTATATTCAGCTTTTACTGTACTTTCATTAACAACATTCAACCTGACTTAGTTGAAGTTTTGGAAAACCAAAAATTGACTATAGGAACTCTTTTAAATATCCTAAATCCATAATGAGGACTAAAGTCCCTTTCTTAAGCAATTGTCTTATGTAAGGGTAATTAATTATATAAATATCTTTTTCTGGGTTAAAAAAATAAACCAACACTCAATCACTCATGCAAGCTCTTCAGCTTTATCTACAACGAATAGTTGGGGTGAGAAAAAACAAAGTTTAAACTACCAACATTCTAATTAAAATAGATAAAAAGGCTTTATTATATTTTTGATCTTCCAAGTTTAGTGATGCGACAATTTTGATCCCCTATTTTTTAATTGCTCGAATTTAGTTCTTCCATTTTTAGTTGTTACAAATGTGGTCATGTCATTAAGTTTTCATCCAATTGCTAATAGAAACAGATGATGTGGCATATGTGTCGGGCCTAGATTAATTTAGTTATAATGTGGCCTAAATTTTTAATTTTTTTAAAAGGAAAACTTCAATAAATATTGATATTTTTCCTTACCTCTTATTTTTGGTATCCCTCTTTCTCTTTATAAGGATAGGGTTGTGGCCCTAAGTCTTACAAATCGAACTCCAGAACGCACTCTTCCATTGGGTTTCACACAATTGGGGTATAGGGAAAATGCTACAGAGTATTAAGTGGTCGATCAGGGCAAAGAGGAGAATGAGGTTGTGTGGCAGTCTAGAAATATAGTGGCTCTAGATCAATGGCGAAGGATGAAGGCGCAATATGTAACGCCCCCGAGCCGCTTGCAGGAGTGATGAGGGTCGCCACAAACCAACACGTGTCTTTCAAGTATGTGTTGTCCTCACTTGCACACTTTCCAGGAAACTTCCACGAAGGTCACCCATCCCAAAATTGCTCCAAGCCAAGCACGCTTAACCTTGGAGTTCTTATGTTATGGGCTTCCGAAAAGAAGATGCACCTTGTTGGTATAGTTCTCCACAACAATTTCCTTTAAGTTATCCTCAACTGTACAGTCCCATACCTGCACAGCCTCTGGATCTCTCTCATTCGGGTGTGGGCACGGTTCATCCATGTGTCCCTTTCTTGCTTAGAAGCCTGCCAGGAGCCGCTCCTTATCCGTGCCTCTTTGCACCGGCGATCACTCCCTGCCCTCATCAGCCTCCGGCTCTCACACAATAGGGGTGCAGTTGCATGCGGCTGGGTCTTGTGGCTGCGATGGAGGTGATTGGATCTGTGGAGATGGCTTTTGTTGCGTGCGTTTTGGGTTTGAAGTTGGCATTGGCACAGTTCTGCAAAGCTACAATGTGGCACAATGTGGTCGTGGGAGTGATCGAGGTCGTACTCAATCAAATAAAAGAAATTAAAGTGCAGTAAGATTGAATCAATCCAAAGTCGTCTCTTAAAGGATTTCAATTACAATTTCAGATTCACCAAACTTAACTCACACACACTTAGGGGTTTTGCAAGGTAATGGAAGTCATGAATCATAAGTGAAGAAATTCAAAATGGTAGAAAACAAATTAAGAAAAAAGATTGATTCTCTTTTTTCTTAATAATTGGATCTCTCATTAGTTAATATATTAATCTCACTTTCCTAACAAATTTGAATTAACCAAGAATTAAGCAAAACTTGTGTGAAATACCTAATCATTAACCTTTTGAATTAAGCAAACAGTAGGTTGTTTACAACTAGTGCCCGACCCATGCGATGCATGGATATTATTATTCAAATAGACTGTTTATACTGAATACTATAATATATTTAATTTAATTAATAAAAATATGTAAATTTTAGAAAATGATAATAATTAGTGATTTTTTTTCATATTAAAATTTATATTTGTTTATATAGAAAGAATTAAAAAAATTAAAACATGGAAAATTTATTTAAAACAACAAATTTCAAACATTAATAATTATAAATGTAAAATATATTATATCATATCATTTATATTTTTTAAAATATCTCTTTATACATTATATTTTTCGTCAAATTATAATGTTTAAAAATATAATCACATATAAGAATCCTAAGTTCTTGTCGAGACTTCAACCTAAATATAGCAACATATAATTGACCATGAGAGAAAATGATTTTTGGTAAATAAAAACCAACGTATGACAATGTCTAGCTTTGACTTTTATTAATGGTCACAACAAAACAAAGAAAATGAAAATTATCTTTGTTGAAACTTTAATGGAGTGAGATGATCAAATAGAATTAAATTCATTCGAGGTGTCCCCAAATGTGTTCCGCATTTCTAATTTTTTTTTTTGAAAAAATGAAAATCTAGTTTATATATGTAAACAAATATAACATACTCCCTTCGTTCCTTTTTATAAGGCACACTATATTGAATCACAAAAACCAATAAAAGTAATTAAAACTAGTTAATTATTTTATTTGAGTTTTAAAAAATAGCTTAACTTTCTAGTTCTGCCCTTATTTAATATTATTAACTAACTCCACTATCATTTGATAGTTGGAAAGACATTAAAGTTAATAAGGGAAAATAAGGAAAATTATAATAAATGTTTTCTTCAAATTGTAAAGTGACTTATAAAAAGAAACACAAAAAAATTCTAAAAGGTGCCTTATAAAAAGGAATTGAGGGAGTGTGTATTTAGGTGATTTCAATTTCTATTGTATTTATTTTAAAATATTTATTATCTTGTCATTTGTGTTTACTTAAATTCCTATTATTTATATATATTTTCAATTGCAACATGTAATGTATTTATGTATTTAATAGTTTAAATTTAAAATATATAAGATTTTTTCACGCTTAATTTTTTTTTTCTTTTATCTCTCTTTCTTTATTTTCACATCAATTGTTATTTATTTCACACTTCTCTTGATTTGTTTCTTTTAATCTCTTTCTTTTTTTTTACTTTCAACACCCAAAAGTTAACTATCAAAGTTTTAATATTTTTAAAAAAAGAATAATAATTTTTTCACATTTTTTTGTTTTACACTTCCTTTAACACCTTAATTTTCTTTTTATTTTTCTTTTCATTTCATATCATATTTTTCACATTCTTTTTCTTAATTTATTATTTTTTTCTTTCTATTTTTCTCCTCCCTAAATTTTTCATGTTTATCTACCTACTATCTATGTATCTTATAGGTTAGGCTAGATTTAGAACTCTCTTAACTTTACTATTTATAGGAATTAAAAAAAATTAACCCCCAAATGAATAGTGACAAAAAATCTAGTCAATTGTAATAGTATAGATTAAGAAAAATAAACCAAAATTCAAGATGAAAAACATAATCGAATTATCATCAAGCATGTAATTTAATTGAACATTCAAAACCTAGAATTCTAAAGGAAAAGGAGCAAAGAGAACTATTGGAGATTGAAATCTGAAATTCAATAAAAGAAAACCTCAAGATCCATTGTCAATTCACTTAAGAACCAACCTTCAATGTTCAGTCTTCCATTCCATAGAGCAAGCACAAAATCCAAAAGTACAAAGGAGCAAGAAGAAGGAAGAAGAGAGAAAAGGAGAGAAAAAGAGAGAAAACTAAGAGTCTCTCAATTTGAAAATTTGAAAAATGAAGTAAAAGTTCCCTCCAAAAGCATAACTGCCCCATTTTAAACAACTAATCTTAACCACATGATTAATCTGATTAAAATGACAATTGGGCCCTGATTAACAAGTATCAGGCCCAATACACTAAAATAACCTAAAAACTAAGTTATTCTTGAGTCAGTTGTAGTAGACGCATTTCAAATTAAAACTGCTCTCAAGTCCGTCAGGGAAATACCATCATTCAACATATCAAATAAAAGCCTTGAATCTCAGCTTTCCAATGCCACTAGAATCATTGCAATCGTCCACCTACAACTCTAGATATCAGCAAAAGAATACAGATAGGCCAATAGGCTTAAAATCCGAAATTAAGCAACAATTGCAATTAAAGCTCAATTAAGCCCAATTAGGTAAATTACAATCAAAATCGTGGAATTAATCACAAATGCAGTCTAATAAAGATAAGATTAAAAGTGCGAAGTGTGAATAAAAATATGTTCATCAGGGGGTGAGATGGTTGAGTGGTGGTGAAACAAGGGAAGACCGCGGTGGAATTGGGTGCGTGGTGGCCGTTCTGGGAAGAGGGGAGCAGGGGGGAGGTCGAGTGGTGTGTGGGTCGAAGATGGAAGTTGGGGAATGAAGGGACTTTATTGCAATGAAAATTTTTGGGAAGAGTGGTCGCGACTTCGTTGAGTGGGGTATGAGAGTGGGAGATTGAATATGGTTAGAAAAGGAATTAGGGCCACCACCCATCGATTTGTGCTAGAGCTTCACCTTGAAGAAAAGAAATTTTGGGCCACAACCCTAACCTTCAAAAGGGAAAGAGGGATACCAGAAATAAAAGGGGTAAGGGAAAATATCAATATATATATATATTTATATTTAAGTTTTCTTTTAAAAAAATTAAAAATCTAGACCACTTTATAAGTAAATTAGTCTAGCTTAGACACATATGTCACATCATAAGTTTCTGTTAGCAATTGGATGGTCACTTAACGAAAGGACCACATTTGTAACAATTAAAAAATGGAAGAACTACATTCGAGAAATTAAAAATTTGGGGACCAAATCGCCCCAACACTAAACTTGAGGGACCAAAAGTGTAATTAAGCCTAAAAAAGATACAAAATAACGAAATCACTTGTTAAGGCCTGTAGCATATATATCCTAATTTTGAAATGTAGAGCATCCTTTTCCCTCCTTAAACTTTTTATTATCAAAATATAGTGTGAGTAAATCTCAAACGTGTAAGGTATGGGAAAAAAATACATTAGAAAAGACTTTGAATGTGTATAATCTCTAGAAGGTTGATAGTATAATTGAAGAGGAATATAGTAGTAGAATAGAAGTTATCAGATTGAGATCAACACCATGATTGATGTATATCTCTTATATAAGACTAAGAGATGAAGTGAATGTTACAAATATCTTTGATATATACACAACATTTTTGGTTTTCCACCTAAATATTTGATTTCTTCAATGAATTCAGTGTGCTTTGAACATACTGCAATTGGGCTATTGATTTTGGATAGCGTACACATTTTATTATATATACTATCTCACAAAAAATTGTACAGTAAAGAATAGAAACCAAGTGGCAAGCAATACAAAACATGAAGGCAAATTATACAATAACACTATATATTTATCTGCAAGCTTACATTAACCAAAGCAAGAGATCTCATAAATTTATGATGCAAGCATCAGTGATGATTTGCATTGATGCTTCCAACTGGGTAAAATTCAGAATGTGCTGCACTGCTGCTTGGCTTGGTCATCACTTCTTCCACTGAGGAATCCTTTGAACAACAACCTAAATGCCCATCATAACAAATATATAAGCCACTAGCTAGAACTATTGTACCAATATTAATTTTGAAATTAATCTTTATTACTTGAGCTTTCATTACTTTTATCCCTCATTCTTTAAGACAGCTGTACAAAAAGGAAAATAGTCACTAAATTTATGTTTTTTTTTTTTGTGTTAAAAACATGTAACCTGTTATCAAGGACAATCCTATTCGGGCTTGGTCACAGTTAAGACTACTCGCCCCTTGTGTTTAGTCGAACCTAAGAGATTTTCCCACAATCTTAGTCTGTGTTGGCAATTGAGCTACAACTCTTTGATAATTTAGGTTTACTATATGTAAAAGAAACAAACATACAAATTTAATTTCTCCATGCTATAATTGACTCCATCGTTAGGGTCCATAGGGAAAGATATGTTACTGTTACTTGCAGTGAATATTGCAACCAACTTAATAGCATACAGTGAAACTTTATGAAATATGGCATCCAATTTGGACAATCAAAGGTTTTTTGATAAAAAACAAATCGATTGAGAGATGATCATGACATATCTACACATCACTCTCGATCGTTATATGTGTATGTGTGTATGGTAAGAACCATAATTTGAAAGATACCTTGCCAGAGTTTTCTTTGTTTCCAACAATAGTTTGACAAGCCAGCCTCCAAGATTCGGGTTTCTGTTTAGAAAAGCCAAAGGTCAAAAGATCAGTTTTTTAATATCACTCAAAAAATTAAAAAGGAACTTTATGGAGTGAAATTGAATCATCATTTTGATCCATAAAAAAAGGTTAATTGATCAGTACTTTTAAGTACATAAGTGATAGAAATTATCAATTTTTTGCTTAAAAGAGAGATAAAAGTGTTATTAATTTAATAATTTTTAAAATTAAATTGATGTTAAAAAAGAATAAAAAATGGTAATTTCAAACTACTTTCAAAGAGAATATGAGATTTCTACACTGTCTTAGGAAACTTGCAGTTAATGTTTTAATGTTGGGAAATCGGACCACAGTTCGTGGAAGTGAAATTTCCCTTCGTCTATATGATTTAAAATAGACTTAAAAGAAAATAAAGAGAAAAAAACAAACACACAAAAATTTTAACATGGAAAATCTTCTCAATGTGAGAAGTAAAAACCATGGGCACTAGCCACTAAAGATCCCCACTATCAAAGTAGGATTACAATGATTCTCTCTCAATACAAGAGTATAACACTCAACCCCATCACCCCTCTAGGATGGAATACAAATCAATCTATCTCACCAAGTGTGGTGGAATCACTCAAACTCTCTCTCAAAGAGGATTACAAACTCTCTCACTTTCTCACTCTTGATTCTCAACTTTCTAGTTGGATTGATGATCCAAGTTTCTCTCAAATCCCCTATTTATAGTGAAGGGGTGATGTTTCCATCAAGAAGAGATGGTGGGTATTAAATGTTTTTTACATTTTCAAAGATGATAAATTCATTGTTTCTTTTCCATGCATGAATTAATTAATTAAGGAGGGATTTCCAACATTTAAAAACAGGATTAGCAATTTAGCAAGTTAAATCGATCAGAATGTGAATCAATTGTCTCTAAATTCAACTACAAATTTAAACGGTTTCGCATATTCGATTTTTATAACATTGTTACATTGCTTCCGATTGATTAGGTAATGTGCTAGTGTAAGTATTTTAGTAATCATTATCTTTCAAATAATGGAGAAACTGCAGAGGAAGTGTTCATGTGTGTGGGTGTAAGCGAAATAGCATGTTTGAATTATGGATCCTGTCCAACAAGGAGAGTAGTAGTGTTGATTTAGATTCATATTTCTAACGTGTTTAAAATCAACTATACAAAAGGGAAAAACAGGGTGTACCTTCTTAAGATATCGGAGTTCAGTATATGTTCTTTCATTCAAAAGATCCTTTCCTTCAATAATCTGCAACAGAAGAATCAATAGAACTAGCAATTAGATATTAAATGAGTAATTACTCTGTAAAAAGCTAAAACTATATTATGCCACGCCAAAAACTCATGAAAAGATTCAATCCTGGATATTTATGCTAACAGAGCAAGAGAACATATTCATGTCGATGCTTCAGTCTTCTATAACTTCGCTGTATTTATCGAACACTGAATTGAGAAAGTTTATTTAATTATTTTCAATCAAATATAATTAATAAAATCAACCAATATACGCAATATGATTAATGGATGACAACGAAACAATTCATACCTCTACTATGCAAGTTCCGCAGCTACCACCTCCTCCACAATTCATCAGCTTCCCCTGTTGAATCAGTTACTTAAAACTAGTACATTTTTTTTTTTTGTCGAAAACTAGTATAAACACTCTTAAATATGTTATGAATATATGTTAGTATTTAAATTTCCAGTTATAGGTTTTTAATTTCATAAAATTAAATGGTTTTGGGTTATGACATTATCATAGATCCTTAACAAGTATACATTTAGCATTAATGTGTTTCGTGTATTACAGTGACAATAAAATTCAAATCTATAACTTTACACAAGTTACTGAAATTTTTTAAAATTTTTTTGTTAGTAGTTAAATTTTAGTGACTTAATTAACAGTGAGTTGAAAACTCGTTAGAATAAAACTAATATATTTACAAAGATAAAAGATATATTTAAATTGAATAAATAAATTATTAAAAACAGGAAAAAGAGTTACATAGCACTACATGTTAGTGGTTGTGGTTTATTTGAAGCATGTGGTATGAGACATACATAGGTGGCATAAAGCTCAATCTTGTTATCCAACATAATGTTCCTCAACAGCTTCTCTCCGCTTATTACTTTCGCTTTATCCACAGGGAACGACCCCTCATCATTAGCCTTAGGCTGCAACAACAATTCAATTTCACACTCAACTATAATAATTGTAATGCCACGTTAGAAGAAAGCACAAGTGCTATGCAATTGGATTAAAGTTATGAATATTAAAATATGTAAATAAAATTTTAGGTGTGATTAAACGATACCCCAATGAACTCGAGCTCTATTTCGGGAGGAGATTCCGGCGAGGTCGCCGCGAAAGGGACTAAGTTGGGTCGCCGCCGGGCAAAATAGCTGGTCCGATTCCGGCCGCCGGCGGTGAGTGGAATGGCGGTGAATAGATTCATTGAAGCCATTCTCTTTTCTTCTATGGTTGCTTCGCGCCCACCCTTGTTCCCCCAAGGCTTCGCCCTTTCTCTGTTTTTTTATCTTTTGTGACTATAATAATAATGCAAATGGTTTATGCATAGACATGTATGTGTAATTTCACACACTCCTCTCCCGTATCTTATTTATTTGCAATTCTAGAACTTACTCGTCATTGACAGACGGATAAATGTAAAAATCCAATTTTGACTAGTATCCCTTCTTTTATTTATTTCACATAAAGATAGTTGTTTTAAAGACTAAACTAGCAATTTGTCGTTTATTATTTTAGGGTCACATAGTTTAGTCCTTGAGAAATAGAAAAATCTAATATAATTTTGACTCCTTACTTCGTTTGTCACTATAGTCCAATTGTGTGTTTCCCATCAACTTTTTTATGACGTGTCACGTTTAGTAAAATCATATCATACTATTTGCTATCAAGGCACAAAAACAATGTCATTGAGGCTGAGACCTTCCAATGAAAGAAGGGGAAGAAGAGAGAAGAAGGGAGGACAAAGAAACACACGACGGTTGGAGTTGAGGCCTTCCAAGCTATAAATTTGACAAAACGGCGTCATTTTTATGTCACAGTGGATGTTATAGTAACAAACAGTGTGACACAATGTCACTAAACATGACACGTCATAAAAAAATTAATGGGAAACACACAGTTGGACTATAATGATAGACAAAACAAGAAGTCAAATATTATATTGAGTTTTTTTATTTCTTAGAAACTAAATTGCATGACCCTAAAAAAGCCAGGGACAAAAATTGTTAGTTTACTCTTTATATTCACGTGAACTCCGAGAGTTGGTGGAGTGATGTAAGATAGAGTTTTATATATGACAAGTCCCAAGTTTGAACTATCACTCGTCATATAAAAGTAAGTTTTCTACATATGACCTTGATAGCAGGAAGATTACGAATCTAGAATTGAGCAAAAACAACCGGTTAGAATTGAAATCAAGCAATTAAACTCGGCCGGACAGCAAGCAATATAGCGCAAGAAACCAAAGGAAAATGAGAGAAAATGAAAGAAAAAGTGGAAGAGAAAGAGATGGTTTGGACGCCACTGAAGCAGGCAACCCCCACAGCAGATAAGTCCCAGTGCTAGACACCACTGATCCAGGAGAATCAGATAAGTCTCTGGTTGGTTTAAGCAAAAACCACCAAGCCTTCTCTACTCACACTTGAGGAGGAATTTGGGCAGAATGCCTTTACTATTCATCAAAGTTATGAAATACAAGAGAGGGGTCTCCCTATTTATAGGGGAAGGGGGCGGCCAAAATGAAGGGGAAAAGGAGAAAAATAAAAGATGAGTGAAAAGCTCTCCTAAGTGGGTGTTGAACCCCTAACCTTGGGCTAATTAGCTAAGCTAACACTTAAGCCAATAAAGCCATCAAATTAGCGCTCCAAACTAGGAAGAAAAGGAAAAATTACAATCATGTCCTAATTACAATTTTAATCCTAAAATTAATCCTACTTTTATTAATCCTAATTAGATGGAGTCTTGCATGTTGGCATGGGTCCAAGGTCAAAAGTCAATGGGTTGACCATGTTGAGGTTGACCCATGCTTGGTTCAGCTCCAAGCACTCCTAGTAGGCTCAGGCTTGCCACCAGCTCCTGTGATCCTAGCTGTCAGCTCAGAAGTCCACTGATAGGTGCCATCATTCCCTCCCCCTTGAAGAGAATTTGTCCTCAAATTTGAAAGTTCAAAAGAAATCATAAGGGGTAGAAGATAGTGGTAGGAATGGATGACAAGAAGAGGAGTAGGTGGAAACTTCCCTTTATGTTTCGTAAATCCTTGCTAGGTCTTCAAATTATGTGCATCCTCATCCAACCTTAGCCAACAAAAGAAGACTCATTATTCCCAAGCAATTGGTCTTTAATGCTCATAACAATAATACTTGGGAATCATGTAGGGAGTTTTAGTAGAAGAAGGAGAAGTAGAAGAAAGAGGAGAAGAAGAAGAAGAAGAAGAAGAAGAAGAAGAAGAAGATAAAGGAGAGAAGGGTGGATGAAACTCCCTTGTAGTGTCACTACTTCCTCCTTCCTTGATCAGCAGCTCCTTTTCTTGTTTCCCTTCAAAACAACTAAGGTCAGCAGTTTTAAATTGGTGAAGTAGTGATAAGTGCTAAATTAATGATAAATTTCTATATAATTACAGCACTTATCAAGGGCAAAATGTTAGATTTATTCCCCAATTTATCTCTTTTTAGTTTAAAATGCAGATCTTGTGATTATTTGATTCAAATTTGAATTTGATGTTATTTTGATAAGAAATTTTTTATTTTGGAGATAAAGAAGAAAGTTTTAAATGGAGTAACAAGATAGCAGCAAATAAAGATAAGATCAGCAAGAGATCAAGTTGAAAAAAGAGGAAATCAGGAAAGTAGAAAACGGAGATCTGCGCTCCACCTGCGCTGAGCGCAAGTGGAGCGCAGGAATAAAAATTCATTATGTTTCCTGCGTTGAGCGCAAGAACACGAAACCCTAATTTCCAATGGGCCAAAACAAGGTTTCAACGGGCTTTCCAAAGTTCTATTTAAAGGACCTTTTGCATAGATCAGGAGGAGACGGCGGAGCAGAGCTGAAGATAGAGAAAAGTGTGACAGTCTCTCGATTGGTTTGTAATGGCTACCATGAGTAGCTAAACTCTCCAATAGGATTGAATGTAGTTGATTCAATCCCCAATTGTATTTGAATTCTCTTTATTATTTATAAATCCCTGTTTTTATAATATTGGTGTTTTTAATCTGTTCTTATGCTTAGCTTCCGCCTTTGTGGCGGAGTTATGAATTGGTTTTATGGGGCGCACTGAGAGGTGGTTTTATAAAATCATGAGCCAGTTTGGGGGAGCCTAGAAATAGGAAACTTGAATTCTGATTGGTGAAAACACTCAATTCGCGATTGTGGAGACCAGGGTGAATTGGTAGCTTTAACAAATAGATCTTTAATCCGGGTTAATTTATAACTATGGAGACCAGGGAAGATTATTTCTGAGTATTTTATATTTGTGGAGACCTTTGTGAAATAACTTTAATTTTTGCTTCAATATTATGATTGCATATTCATAAATATAATTTGGTTTCAAATACAAAAGGGGTGCGATAGAAGAAGTTCAATACTAGTTCTAGTAATTTGCTCAACCTCATCTCAATTTATTATTCTTTATTTACTATTGCAATCTACATAAACAACCATTATTCTCTACTTGATAAGTGTGACCACTAGAATATACATTGAATCGTTCCCTGTGGATACGACAACCCCTTTTACTTATTATTATATTGTTGTGATTTTGGTACGCTTGTCAGAATTCCAACAAGTATTTTTGGCGCCGTTGCCGGGGAACGGTGTCTCAATTTAAATTCTTGGGAGGTCTATCCTATCAAGTTGTATATATTTTTTATTTTTTATTTTTTTAGGATTTTTAGAAAAAAATTATTTTATTTTATTTTTATTTTTATTCCTCTCTAACCCTTGTGCAAGCTTCTTGGTTTATGCTCTTGCAAGGACAGGTGTCTCAAAATCAATTGATATTTGATCCAGAAATAGAAAGGAGATCTAGAAGGAACGAGTAGAAACAGAAGGAGAAGACAAGGAAGAAATCGAGAAGAAAATAAAAAGATGGCTGAAGAGAGACAACCAATTCCACAAAGAAGAGTCTTAGGAGACTATGTCATGCAACAAGGGCCTCGATATTTTTCAAGCATAGTTGTACCTGTTACTGCAAAATCTTTGGAGATGAAGCCTGAATATTTGAGTTTCATTAGTGCCCATCAATTCACAGGATTGGATCATGAAGATCCACATACTCACCTTTTTACCTTCTATGAATTGATTGGTACTATGGGTTTTGAGGAAGGTGATTTGGAATCTGTCTATTTACGTTTGTTTCCTTTTTCTTTAATAGGTAAGGCTAAGGAGTGGTTGACATCACATCCCAATCAAAGTCTGACCAGTTGGAGCGTAGTGGAAGACAAGTTCCTAAAAAGATTCTTTCCACCATCGCCCTACATTCAAGCCAAGTCAGACATCTCCACATTCAGGCAAGGAGAAGACGAACCATTATGTGAAGCCTGGGAGAGATTTCAAGTCCTTGCTGCGAAAGTGTCCCAACCATGGTTTTGAAGACATTGCTCAATTGAACATCTTTTTCAATGGACTCAGACCCGATTCAAAGTCATTCATAGATGCTACAGCAGGAGGAACAATCATAACAATAGATGTTTAGCGTGCTATTGCAATAATTGATAATTTCGCACAGAATGACCAGCAAGTTCAATATGGGAGACAACCAGTCCAGAAGAAGGGGATATTAGAGCTAAATAGCAACGATGCACTTTTAGCAGAAAATAAGCTCATCAAGCGACAGCTAGAGGCACTTACCAAGAAAATGGATACACTTCCTCAACAATTGCAAATAGTGCAAGCAGTGCAATCTCAAACCAGCCAAACCCCATAGTTGATTTGTGATTTTTGCGGAGGCGACCATCCCAATGGTCACTGTTCCTATCAGGATACCCAAACAGAACAGGTCAGTTATATGGGAAATCAAGGGAGGCAAGGTAATTTCTCCAACAACAATCAATATTCACAAGGATGGAGAAATAATCAAAACAACAAATCTGGCTAGAGACAAGATGGAGGCAACAGGCAAATGCCTTATCAGCAGCAGCAACAACAAAGTTATTCTTTAGTGCATGACAAACTCTCAAAAATGGATGAGAAAATTGATGCTCTCGTGCAATCTATTGAAGGCTATAAAAAGACTACAGATGCAGCCATCAGACTTTTGGAGACTCAAGTTGGCCAATTAGCAAAGGACATGGCAGAACACAACAAATGCCAATTTACAACAGTCACCCAAACTAACCCCAAGGAGCAATGTAATGTAGTTACTACTAAAGGTAACACATAGGAGGGAAGTGATATTGAGGATAATATAGAAGAGACCATGCAAAAAGATATCCAAGAGGATCTCGAGGAAGTTAAGAAAGAAGTGGAAGAGTCAGAAGGGGTCTACACCTCAGAAAAATCATTAGACCCAGGCAGATTCACAGTACCAGTTACTGTTGGTACTCAACCAGTCACAAAAGCCTTGCTAGATCTTGGAGCAAGCATCAATCTGATGTCGTTATCATTTTTCAAAAGACTGGGAATTTCAAAGGTCAAGCCTGCAAGCGTAGCTCTACAACTTGCAAACAACTCTACTCAATACCCATATGGGATAGTTGAAGATTTGCCTTTAAGAGTGGACAAGTTTGTATATGTTACAAACTTCTTTATTGCTGATATGGAAGAGGATACTGATTTCCCATTGATCTTAGGGAGACCTTTCATGAAATCTGCCAAAATGATAATTGACGTTGATCGGGGAAAGTTTCAACTCAACTCTCAAGATGAGAGTATAATCTTCCATTTGGACAGAGGAATTTCACACCAAGCTAAACCACCAGATCGATTGGAGTTAGATCCTACTGATGGGGTCTGTATAACTCATTCTGAACCAAAGCTGCAGAAGGTAAGAAAAAAAGAAGCCAGGTATCAAGGTGTTCCTGAGCACAGAAAGAATAAGGTTCCCAACATTCTGAGGAGACCAACAAGAAGAAAGAAGAAACTGCAGGAATCTATGGTCGAGTTCAGGTTTAAAAAGAGAAAAAGGTCAACATCAGATGAGGAAAAAGACAATGAGGAGAATGATGATAAGACAAGAAGCTGGTGTGAAGGAAGGATCAAGTCAACAGGAGGTGGATCAGCTGCATCCACCATTATCCTCCAATTGAAACCACCATGAGTAAACCTGGCGTCAAGCTATTGACGTTAAACGAGCGCTTCCTGGGAGGCAACCCAATATTGTATTTAATTTCAGTTTTTGTTTTTCATTTGCGTGTTTAGGTTAGTTTATTTTATTTTCTTCTTATGCCTGTTTAGTTTAGAAACTGTAGGGAGAGAATCAATAGAAATGCGAAAAAGAAATATGAGCACTTTGAATTTGGGAAGCAGCAGAAAATAGAAATTGATTTCTGTTTTCTGCGCTTCACCAGGAGAAGCGCAGAATTACAATTTTAATTCTGTTTTCTACCCTTCACCTGCGCTAAGCGCAGGTGAAGCGCATGAGCTCGCTCCAGGGATAACTGCAACATGCGCTCCACCTGCGCTGAGCGCAAGTGGAGCGCAGTTTCCCGCTCCAGCATATATTCAAAACTTTGTACAAGGGAAGGCCATTTTCACCTTTCCCCTGCCTTTGATGACCGTTTTCTTTGCTTCCTCAACCTTCCCATTCTCATTCTTTCACTCATAAAGCCTCTTCCTTACACATTTCTCTTGCTATTCCAGGTATGTTTTTCAAGTTTTGAAAAGATTTTACCGATTAAAATCCTTAATTCTCTGTTTCATTGAGCAAACCTTAGGATAAAAAACTTAGGCTTTTAGAATAACATGATTTTAGGATTAATTGTAAATAAAGCCTTGGTATGCAATGTTGGTTGTGGTTATATAATTAGTGGTAGTTTTGAAATGCTCAGTGAATTTTTGCAAATTATTCTATCTGATAATATTGATGCTTTAATTTGGTCAAATTCTTGCATTGGCTATTGCATGAATAATTGTGCATTATTGCATGTCTTGAGGTCATGATATTTGAGCATAATATTGTGTACCATTTAATGCCATGTTTAGAAGTTTATTAGGACATGCTTTAATTGATCACTATAGCATGCTCTTAAGAAATTGATAAATTGGAATTGGGTAATATGGTAGTCAAGATATTGTGTGAATGAACCTTACATTGCTTACTAAATGATTGCTCTGATTTTTGAATTAAGATGGCCACCACGTATGTGATTTGCATGCATGGCTTAATACACTGATCAAGGGTTAATATTCTTTATATGCATTGAAATAATCCTGGTTCTATTGATCTTGCAGATGGCTCGCATAAAGGTCACTAACACTGTCGGTACCTCCAGGAGAGGCAAAGGTGCCAAGAGAGCTCGAGATGTACCCGAGTTTAATCCTTTAAAGTTCAAGAGCCCCCTTGCTTTTGAGGCATATAGTTCACTAATGAACTGTAATTTCATTTTGGAGAGGCCAGTAGCTCTCCAGCCTGGCGATTTTGATGACTTCTTGGATGAGATTATCAGGAGGCGGTGGAGGCGTCTTGCAGAGCCAAACTGATACTTTGATCCAGAGTTGGTCAGAGAGTTCTATGCCAACGCCATTGGAGACCATGGCGTTGATGTACACAGAAGGACCTATGTGCGAGGACAGTGGATTTCTTATGATCGCTGATAAGTGTTAAATTAACGTAAAATTCATATATAATTATAACACTTATTAAGGGCAAAATGGTAAATTTATACCCCAATTTATCCCTTTTTGGCTTAAAGTGCGATTCTTGTAATTATTTAAATCAAATTTGAATTTGATGCTATTTTGATAAAGATTCTGTTGATTTTTATAGATAATAGGCTAAAATTCAAATACAGCATCAAGATAGCAACAGATAAGGATAGGATCAGCACAAGATAAGCTCAAAAAGAGGAAAATGAGGAAAAATGAGATTCGGAGATCTACGCTCCACCTGCGCTGAGCGCAAATGAAGTGCAGGAACACGGAAACTTATCTTTAATGGATCTCAAACAGAATCTCAAAAGCCCGTCAGAATACTATTTATAGGACTGTTAGCAGTCAGTTTTAGGCATCGAAGAGATAGGGAGACGGCGGAGCAAATCTGGAGCTAGAGAGTGACGGTATCTCTATTGGTTTGTAATGGCTACCATGAGTAGCTAAACTCTCCAATAGGATTGAATGTAGTCGATTCAATCCTCAATTGTATTTTAGATCCTCTTTGTTATTTAGGAATCACTATTTTTATAATATATTGATATTTTTATCCTGTTCTTAATGCTTAGCTTCCGTCTTTGTACCGGAGTTATGATATGATTTTATGGGGCACACTAGGAAGTGGTTTTTTGAAATCAGGAGTGAGTTCTTGGGACCCTAGGAATAGGGATTTTGAATTCTGATTTGGGTAAAAATTATTCAATAGAGTGAATACCTAGGAATAGGTTTCAACTATTGATAGCTATTAACAACCGATCTTAAAGCTAGACAATTCGATTAAGCAGCCAAGGAATTGGTGTTTAGGGGGTTGTTCTAAGGATTTCATATTTGAGGGATCTTTATGAATGAATTTTATTTGGGCTTCGATAATTATAATTATAAATTCTTAGATTTCATTGGTTTCCAAATACAAGAGGGGTGCGATAGATGAAGTTCAATCCCAGTTTCCGTAATTTGCTCAACTCTATCCCTATTTTCTCTCTTTCTTATCTCTTATCTTTTCTTTTATTTAAATTTAAATTGCAATTTTCACAAATAAACTTTTAAACCCGCCCTTACTTGATAAGTGTGATCACTAGAATTTAAATTGTACCGTTCCCTGTGGATACGACAACCCTTTCTCGTACTATTATACTGCTGTGATATTGGTACGCTAGCCAAGTTCTCAACAAGTATTTTTGACGCCGTTGTCGGGAAACGGTGTTTCAATTTAAATTCTCGAGAGGTCTAACTTATCAAGTTATAAATATTTTTATTTTTTTCTTTTCTTTTCTTTTATTTTTCTTTTCCTTTTAGGAATTTTAATTTTTAATTATTTTATTTTAAATCTATTATTTTTATTTAGGATTTTTAAATAAAAAAATTATTATTTTTTATTATTTTGTTCCTCTCTTCCGAGCTAACATTTGTTTGAGCTTCTTAATTTATGCTCTTATGAGAACAAGTGTCTCAAAATCAATTAATATTTGATCCTGAGATAAAAGGAACAAAAATAGAAACAGAAAAAGGGGCAAGGATAAGCTCAAGGAGACAATCTCAACACTCTCTGTCCAACTAACCCAAGTGAAGTAATTGTTGAATAATGGCTACTGAATGACAAAATCCACCAAGAAGAACGCTTGGAGATTATCAAAATCCACCAAGCAGAACCCTTGGAGATTATGTTACGCAGCAAGAACCAGACTATTTCTCCCACACACCGATTCATGGTAACTTCTCTAATTACAACAATTATTCTAACAATTTGTCGCAGGATTAGGGACGTAATCAGAATCAAAGCTTTGGGTGGCAACAAGATGTTGTTTCATTCCACATGCAAACTGCTACAGATGAGATCGTGGCTCATAATCATGCTCTGAAAAATATGCTCACCCAGAAATTAGAAGCACTCAACAAGCAGCTAGATAACCTTCCTCGGCAATTGCAGGCAGTGCAATCCTATCCTAGCCAGTCCCCACACTTAATTTGTGATTTTTGTGCAGGTGACCATCTCAATGGTTATTGCTCTTATCCATGCACTCAAGAAGAGCAAGTTAATTACATGGGCAATCAAGGAAAACCAGGCAATTTCTCCAACAGCAACAACTTTGTAAACAATCATTCACAAGTTTGGAAAAATAATCAGAGCGATAATTCTGGTTGGAGCCAAGATGCATGGCCTTCTAACATGCAACCTTCTTTCCAACAGCAGCCAGTTACTCTTCAGATCAACAAGAAGAATCAAGATTCGATGCTCTTCTTGAAGAACACTTGCAATCCTTTGTGAAATTGCAGAAGGATAGCGAAGAAGCAGGAATAACTATTGACCCCGTCATAGCACAGATAGTAGAAAATTTAATCAAATATCAGTCAGAACAGATCTCAGCAAAGGCTCAACCTAACCCCAAAGAACAGTGTGACGACATGACCACCATAAATGTTCAGCTGATAGGGGAAGGAACCAATGACAATCTGACTGATGAAGAAGAGGATGCTGAAGAAATGGAACCAGAAGAAGCAAAACAAAAAGAAGAAGAAGAAGAAGAAGAAGAAGAAGAAGAAAAAGAAGAGGATGAAACAAAGAAAATTGTGCTTAAAGAAGAGAGTGACTGTGAAGGGGAGGAAGAGAACAAAACATATGAGATTGTACATGATGTAATTGTAGAAAAAGAACAAGAAAAAGAGAAAAAGAGCGAGCAAAGAACTGAGAGAGTAGGGGAAGTAGTGAAGAATTCACCAGATCCTAACAACCCTCTGAAGGAAGGCAAAGACAGACAACATACAAGTGTTCAACCTTCCAAGACACACAAAAGAAAGGCCTACGAACACATTGACCTGATCACAACAAAGAGAAGAAAAATCAGGCCAAGAAATTCAAATTCAAGGCCTAAAGTCAGATTTGGGACAAAGTGGTCAGGCATATTACATACCAAGGACTCTTATGAAGCACAAAGAGTAAAATCTGACAACTGTGAATTTCCCAAGCTTTAGGAGGAGAAGACCTATGCAGCTCAACAAAAGACTCCAAAGAAGAAAAAGGTCAGGCCAAAGGAGTCAGCAACATGGTCTAACTCCAGACACAAGACCAAATGGGTAGATTCAAGTCACATTCGAAATTGGTCCGACGCAAGAATATGGGTAGGATCACTGTCCAAAGGAGTCAAAGGTGCAGCACAAAGGCTCGCTAAAGGATTCCAATATCAACTACCTTGAAAAACAGGCATCAAGCTATATGACGTTAAACGAGTGCTTCCTGGGAGGCAACCCAGAGATTTTTAAGTTTTTAATTGTTTTCAGTTTTGTTTTCTTTTGTGTTTGTTTGTTAGTTAGGATTTTTCATTTTTTTAAGATTTAGGAAATTTTCAAAATTGATTGGAATAAGTTTGTGGAAAATAAAATTTTTAAACAATAGGAAGTAGCAGAAAACTTGATTGAAATTGCAAAATTTCATTCTGTTTTTTGCGTTGAGCGCAGGTAAAGAGCATAAATGCAATTTTAGTCACTTTTTCTGCGCTTCACTTGCGCTGAGCACAGGTGAAGCACAACGGTACGAAATTTCAAAACTGAAACCTGCGCTCCACTCACGCTGAGCGCAGGTGGAGCGTAGGTACGCGTTGTTGCTTAAATTGAACTAAAAACAGGGGGAGTCATTCGTTCTTCCTCCCCTGTACTGTTTCTCTACTTCCTAAGCTCTTCTTTTCACTTTTTCCACTCACAAACCTCCATCAATCTTGAATCTTTGAAGTTTTAAGGTATGTTTTCGTGTTTTTGAATAGTTTTAACCGATTGAAATTTTCATTTCCTATGTTTTTATAATTTGAACTTTAGGGTAGCAACCTTAGGACTGTGATTGTATATATTGTTGATTATTTCTATCTTTGATATAATTATGGCTGTGTGGAATATGAAGAACAATTTTTCTATTGAAATGCTCTTTATTTTGTGAGTTATTGAATTTGAAAGTGTTTTGCTCTGTTTCTTGCAAAACTTTTAAACTTTCACTTTCCATGGATTGATTGATCAATTCTTGTAAAACAAATGGGTATGTTCTGTTTTTAGGAAGCCATTACCAAGTGCAACTGAAATTTTGTTGTGAAGAGATTGATTCTTTTGAAAGCATTTTGAATTATGCATGCAAATTGGTTAATGATAAGTTTCCATGTTCTTCATGAATTATTGTGTGTAATAAGGCATCATTGAAGTGAATATGTTTCTTTCATTTAACTGTTATTGTTTTACTTTTCAGATTCCTAGGATCAAATACACTATTGGCCTTTCTTGTGGCTCTAGCTCACGAAGAAAATGCATGGGGAAGAGGGTCAGAGATGAACCCCATTATGACCCCATGAGATTCAAGAGCGCATAGGCTGTTGCGAAGTATGAAGCTCTCCGACCTTGCAATTTTGTGCTCGAGAGACCAGTTGACCTCAAACCAGGGGAGTATGAGGAGTTCAACATGGAGATTACCAGACACGGATAGCTGATCCTGATAGATTATTCGACCCGGAGCTGGTCCGAGAATTCTACGCCAACACAGTTGAAGAGCCTGGTGATAGAGGAGAGAGGAGATCATTAGCCACAGCAGCCACAACAGCCATAACCACCACTACCAGCTGACATCCCACTCCTAGTTTACATGGAGCACATCTGCAGGCAGAAACTCTACCCTCCACAGAGGAATTTCCCACCTTCAGAAGCATCTGTACCAGACTCGGCCAGACCCATACCCAGGCATGTTGCCTGATGAGTTCCGGACATTCTTGCAGTGACCTGGGGACAGGCTTATTCATCCAGGGGGAGGTGGAGCAACCACAGTTGGAGAGCAGAACGATGACTTACGGGATACAAAGGACGAAGATATATTGGTGCTTTTCTTTCCTTTCGTTCTTTTATTTTCTATTTTATTTTCTTTTTTTAGGATTAATTTTTTTTAGTTAATTAGGATTCTTGTTTTGTATTTCATTTTTTTTAGGAATTAGGAAATAGGGATTTAAGGAAATCAATTTCAAATCTTAAAACTAGGCAACCTAACCAACTGAACTAGGAAAGAAAAAGGAATTTTGTGATTGAATCCATAATCAGTTAGGATTAGGATATCGTGCAGGAGAATGTATCAAGGTAGTTAATTGATTTCAATGGTGAATTTATCAAGGATAATTAGCCAAAAAGCCGGTAAGTTGTGAGCCTAAACACTTTTGAGAGTTTTCACCGTTGCTTGTCAACTGCTATTGCTTGAGTTTCTGGATTCTATTCTGCACATGAAAAACATGAAAGTGATTAAGGCAACTTGTATTTATGAAATAATTGCTCAGTGCCAAAAAGCCAACCCATATAAAAATTTTCCAATTTTTTTGTACCCCATTTGAGCTTTAATATTGAACTTGGCTGAACGTCTCTAGAAGGGGGGTTGAATAGAGACGTGAAAATATTATACCTGAAAATACAAACTTATATTCAAGCTGAGACGTGATCTCAAGTTTGACACTTAGAGTCTCAAATAGGTTAGATGAGATGTTGTCTCAACAATAATTTTGTGATCAAGTAAAGATGATTTGTTAATTAATGAAACTTGATTATCTTAGAATAGATTTGATTTAGTTTAGCAAACTGATTTGAGATGTAAGATTAATTAGCTCAGCAAATGTTAAGACCTTAAAAGAGAATGAGTGAGACTACTGATTGATCTCAAGTTGAGATGTGATCTGAGATGAGGTAGACTTGAGATGTAAGATGAGATGCAAAGACAGATCTTAGTTGTGCAGAGATTTAATGAAATGTAATTAGTTTCAAATAGATAAGTCTCAGGTATTAGAGACGTGTTGTGTAAATAAAGAGATAAGGAAGAAGAGATGCACACAGAGATTTATACGGGTTCACCCATAACCTTGGGCTACGTCCAGTCCTCACAACTCGTGAGATTTCCACTATTGACAAACCCGTCAATTACAAGTATTCTTACAGCCTCTTCAGGATGTCCCTCACACCAAGCATAGGAACTCCTACCTTGGCTGAGTCTCAAGTATTCTTTGTTTTCAACTGCCTCTTCAGGCAACTCATGCAATATTCTTTTGCACGCAGCCTCTCCAGGCGCACGAGTATTCTTTGCTTTTCAACTGCCTCTCCAGGCAACTCATGCGGTATTCTTTGTTTTCAACTGCCTCTCCAGGCAACTCTGTAACATCCCGCAAATTAGGAGGTTTAATAACTTATTAGGCTGAAAATAAGAGGGTTATGTGTTGGTAATTAAGGGAAAGTGAGTTGAGAAATTAAAGGTTGAAAGTGGATTATAAAAACTAAGTTAGAATTCCATTTAGGTTAAAGTGAAGAGTTTTGGGTCCTGGTAATCGATTACAGGGAGTCTGTAATCGATTACCCGAGAGCTAGTTTTTAGGTAATCGATTACTCACAGGTTGTAATCGATTACCTGAGGGCTGAATTTTTGGTAATCGATTACAGGGGGTCTGTAATCGATTACTCGAGAGCTGAATTTTGTGTAATCGATTACTCATAGGTTGTAATCGATTACCTGAGGGCTGAGTTTTTGGTAATCGATTACCAAGGGTTGTAATCGATTACCAGATTCCCAGAAACGTTGTCTAGTGTAATTTCTACCTCTGGTAATCGATTACAACATTACTGTAATCGATTACCACCTGTCCAGTATAAATACTCAGACATGCAAATCAGAAACTCATTTTCTTCTTCTTCTCCCCTTCGAACCCTAGAGAGAGAAAGAGTGTTTCTAGAGAGAGAAAGTGGGATTTTGAAGTGGTTAAGGAGAATCAAAGCTAGGATTCATCAAAGGAACTCCCAATCCATCAATTCCTCTTGAGAATTTCAAGAAAATTGGTGAGTATAACTCACACACCCACTTTCCCCTTTGACTTTGATTTCTCCTAATGTATGAACCCTACTATTTAATTTCTCTTCTATATGGTTATTATGGTTAGATTAGTAACGTATGCATGAGATTGAGTAGTTTGGTTAGTATTTTCATGGAAAAACCTTAGGGTAGCGAGATTTACGAAAGTAACGAGATTACGAAATTGACGAAATACTCATTGTATGATCCCTACCCTTCGATTCCCTTTCTATATGGTTGAATTGAATAGATTTATGAAGTCTATGCTAGAATTGAGTAATTTATGCTAAGGATTGATTGTAAATCCCTTGAATTTCGAAGTTACGAAACTTACGAAAGTTATGAAACTCTCGAAATGCTTGGAATTTCAGTTTTCATAGTTGATTCATGTTAAGCCGGTTTCGACCGTGAGTTAATTCAAGTCGGCCTTTGCGCTGTGAGTTAAAAATTAAGTAATTATGTGAAAACTTGACTTCGGTCTAGTAATGGGTGGGATTTGTCCCCGGGAAAGACGTTTCCCGTAGTCTGAGCTCAGTTCTAACTCCAGTTTAAGTGATAAGTTCATGCCTGCTGGGCACAGCAGTGAGTTGCATCATTAGTGAATTTACTTGTTTTTAGTTATGATCATGATGATGGTTACATTTAGTTAGTAATTAACTTTCCCCACACCGTATGTCTCACCTATCCGTTTACTTGAATTATGTTCTAAGAAGTTTGTTTAATTGTTAATTGTCGTTGATATATGCTTCTTGCATTCATGCATGTGGTTGTATTCACTGGGATTATTATCTCACCCCACGTTTCGGGGATATATCTTAGTGATGCAGGTACTTCCAGTGAGGTTGAGGCAGTTAAGGTGAGGGTGGAGCTGAGTCTTAGTTCAGCTGGAAGATTAGTTTAATAGAAGTAGTTTCCTAAAGTATTTGTATATTGCTTAATCGGTTATTTGCCGAGGTGTATTAATGTAAATTATATAGGTATATTTATTTCTGAGTTGGCCACTGAGGCTTAGTTTTAATGTTATGATAGTTATGATATTGGAATGTGTTGGTTTTGTTGATTTTCAGGTTAAGCTGAATTTGGTAATTATCCGGTTTTAGGGGAGACTCTGCCGAATTTCCGGTATGAGTTCATTGAATCACACTTTTCCAAGTGTGGATTCTTCCCTAAGTTTAAGTAAGATTCACTCTTATTTAGGGATTTTGATGTTGTATTGTAATTGCTTAAGCTAATCGTTGGAAAGTTTGAGCAAATGTATGACGATATCGAAAATTTAACGAAATAGTTTCAAGAACTGCAGGGATAGTGTCTCCAACGGGCATTATTTCTGAGTTTAGAAATTAGGGTGTTACATTTTGGTATCAGAGCAGTTCAATCCAATTGGACTGTGGTTAGGTTAGTTGCCCGTGACTTACTATAATCTTCTAATACATGTACTTATTATAGGGACTGATCACTCCTATGGTGTGTATTGTAAATGGAGATTATGGTCAGTTATGTGAGTAGGATGCTTTGGTCCGGAAGTTAGGATACTTCCTTAACAAAGTTAAAGCCACCCATTCTTGTATTAGAAAGATAGTAACTTAGGTCAATTTTGAAAATGGAACCCTTACCTTAGGAGCCTTAGAGAATGTTACCCTGGAGCCCTAGTAAGCATTGGGCACTCTTAAGGCAGTTAGTTAAGTTTAATTCGTTATTTTTAGAGGATGGTTGTTGTTTGACTTATAAAGTAGTTCTGATTGTGTAAACTGTATAATCTAAATGTATTGTGTGATTTTCTATCTCTTTGTGGCATTGGTTTGTATGAGTGATTTTATGTCATATTATGTTAGAATGTGTGTGTACTTGTTAGGTAGTAACTCACATAGTTAAAGTTTCTTTTGAGACGAACCCTTGTGAGGTCACGTTAGAAGGAATGCGGGACTGTAGTCCAAGTTAAGATAGAAACTCTACTTAGGGTAAACTAGAGGTCACAGAGGCACCCAAGAGGATTCCAAACCATTGAGAAAGTGTATAGAAGATTGTAACTTAAGTAGGCTTAAGACCTTACCTAAAGTCAGCAAACTTAGCAGGGACATATAGACATTTAGACATAAACTTAGAAGGGTTAGAGAATTGAGGTTTCTTTTGAGATAAGGTAAGAATAGGTGTATTCCCTATAGGCCACCTTGAGGGTAGTCAGGAGACTGTCAAGTAAGTGATGATCCCTCCAGCCACCTTACTCTTTGCCTTATCCATGGATTATATGGACAGGGTCCTTATGCCCTGCCAGACGGGTAGGTAGTCATGGCGGCTACCATCTCCTCACCCTTTCATCTCACGTTTAGAGAACACCTAGTAGCCTTAGGGGCAGTGTCTTGTGAACCTGACATTCTAGAAACCCTTAGGTGAGGACTACACCATCAATTGGTAACCCGCAAGGAGTTGGGGGCATGTTTAGGAGATGAATAAGGTAGAGATCCCTAGTAAAGGTAGTGAGGTTTCAATTATCTAATATTAGAACCCTCCCAGGACTTACCATTAGTAACATCTCTAACCCTACCGAGTGGGTAAGTGTCATGAGAAAACAATACCTTCGCTCTTTCTTTTTACCTTTAGAAAATACTTAAGGATATTAGGAAGTGATGCCTTAAAAAACTGAAAATCTAGAAATCATCGAATAAGAACACTTCACCCATACCTTCAGTCTAACCATATCGTTTTTAACCTCGAGGACTCGGAGAAGTACTCGGGAGAAGAATTAGGTAAAGGCTTTTAGTCAGGATAGTTGGTATGAACCAAATTTTTCTCGGAAATCCAACTCAGTAGTTTCACCATCCAAAATCACCCAAATCAAATTATTACCACTAGTAGAGAGAAACCTTAGCCATAACTCTCTCAAGGGAGAGGAACCTTAATCAAGAAAGTTAAGAATTCTAGTATAGATTGCATAAGGTAGTGTAGATTTACCCACAACCCAGGTAAGGACAGGAAGTTCCCAATTAAGCCATATTAGGGGCAGTTTTGTAGAAAGGAATTAGGAATCACCTAAGAGAATTGTTAGACAGAAAGTAAGTGAATCTAATACCTTAGTTAAAGATAAAAAAGTAGCGGAATAACATAGACTTTTTAGAAATTATTAGGAAAAGGGGGGAAATTATAGTTGAGGTCCTATGGGAAATGAATAGAATAAGTAGATTTGCAGACAACTCTAGAGCTAACCAAGGATTTATCAAGTAACTATAGATGTTCTCCCAGCCACCCAAATACTTAGCCCCATCCATGAATTCCATGAGGGAAATTCTAGAACTTTAAACCTTATATCTATATGTTGTAGTTGTGACCATGTTTACATGTGTTCACATTTCAAACAGAAATAGGAAATTCTTCTTCACACCATAATAGTAATAACTCTGGAGTTTATGGGAAGGGGAAACAAATTAGTTTAGGCATCTGGATGTAGGTTTGGTATCTCCAAGAGAGAAATCAAGATTTTAAACACTGAGAAATATTAGGAAGAGCCTGAATCCTTAAGGGGGGTAGTTTTATAGACAGACCATGAGAATCTGTAGAAGGAACTCGGTACTTGAACACAACTAAGTTGCACCCAACCTGAAAGTTAGATTTGATTGTGTATAGTTAGGCCTGGCCAGAGCGTTAGGAAAGGATTGAGATATTGTTAGGCACACTCACTAGGTTAGAACTCTAAAGCATTTAGAAATCCTTACTTATAGGAGGACTAGGGTATGGACGACATTATGTCACTCTCCTTTTCAGTGAAAACTTAAAACCAAATTAAGTACAAGCCCTGACCGGTAAGGTGTGATAGAGAAAGATCCGAGTAGGGAAAGATAGGAGACTACGAGGGTTTACCATGTTCATGTTGTAACCGGTAGGTATTATACCTACGTTTATGGCATGAGTGTTGTTAGGATTCCGTTATTTTCTTAGAAGAATGAATGACTTTCCTCTCGCTTGTGTGCGGTGTTTATTTATGTGATTATGTGAACTTAATTCCTCGAACATGACGTGAGCGTTGGATTATTTAGCCAACACAAACTTAGTGATTTGAGGGATTGAGTAATTATGTGTGCATGACTTATAGTTAGTAATATAGTAGAACTTAGAATATAAACATGTAAATCACTTGGAATTTTCTCAAACTTAGCTAGATCAGTAAGAACATAAGACTTGAAACCAACCGGTAGTTAATGGGTTTGGGTATGGAATTAGGATCCTTACTTAGTTGTTGTGTGAAATCTTTTCCTATGATTATATTTTATCAAGGGTGTTGTCTAACCAAGCCAGTCAAGTATACTCAAATAGAGTAGAAAGTCTCTTCATGTGTCTTTCGTGATGATACATGAAAGGAGTTTGTTAAAGAAGTTCAGGAACCTAAGTTTAGGTGTAGCAATGGGAGGGCATAGTGTCAGACTTCATTTAAATGAGATCACTAATGAGCTAAGAGCTTTAATCAGGGAGGCTCAAAGTTTGGACTCAAGCCTCCAAGAGAGCAGACAACAGTTAGGGTTTTCTGAATCAGAAGATAGGATGATTCTCTTCCAAGGGAGAGTCTGTGTCCCTAAGGGATTAGCCTCAGATGTTATAGGAAGCTCATAGAGGTAAGTTTTCTGTACATTCTGGCTCTACCAAGAGGTATCAGGATCTGAAGAGAGATATAGCAGATTATGTTTTTAAGTGTTTAGTGTGGCAGCAGGTCACTATAGAACATCAAAACCATTAGGAACCCTTTTCCATTAGAAATCTCTGAGTGGAAGCGGGAGAGTATAGTTATGGATGTTGTGTTAGGGTTGCCTCGAGTCTAAGATGGCTTTGATGCCATCTGAGTAATTGAGAACCGACTGACCAAACCAGCTCACCTCCTACCAGTTAGGAGTACCTTTTCCCTTAGCAAGTTAACAGATTTATATGTTAGGGATATTGTCAGACTCCATGGCATTCCCTCAAACGTCATATCAGATAGGGACCCTAGGTTCACTTTTAGGTTATGGGATGCACTTCACCAGGCTACGGGAATGAATTCCAGAATTTTTTAGTTGAAATAGTCTTTAATTTTTGTTTCTTAAGCAATTTTGAGGTCAAAATTGCTAAAAGGGGGGGTAGAATGTAACATCCCGCAAATTAGGAGGTTTAATAACTTATTAAGCTGAAAATAAGAGGGTTATGTGTTGGTAATTAAGGGAAAGTTAGTTGAGAAATTAAAGGTTGAAAGTGGATTATAGAAACTAAGTTAGAATTCCATTCAGATTAAAGTGAAGAGTTTTGGGTCCTGGTAATCGATTACAGGGAGTCTGTAATCGATTACCCGAGAGCTAGTTTTTAGGTAATCGATTACTCACAGGTTGTAATCGATTACCTGAGGGCTGAGTTTTTGGTAATCGATTACAGGGGGGTCTGTAATCGATTACCCGAGAGCTGAATTTTGTGTAATCGATTACTCACAGGTTGTAATCGATTACCTGAGGGCTGAGATTTTGGTAATCGATTAGCAAGGGTTGTAATCGATTACCAGATTCCCAGAAACGTTGTCTAGTGTAATTTCTACGTCTGGTAATTGATTACAGCATTACTGTAATCGATTACCAGCTGTCCAGTATAAATACTCGGACATGCAAATTAGAAACTCATTTTCTTCTTCTTCTTCCCCCCTTTGAACCCTAGAGAGAGAAAGAGTGTTTCTAGAGAGAGAAAGTGGGATTTTGAAGTGGTTAAGGAGGATCAAAGCTAGGATTCATCAAAGGAACTCCCAATCCATCAATTCCTCTTGAGAATTTCAAGAAAATTGGTGAGTATAACTCACACACCCATTTTCCCCTTTGACTTTGATTTCTCCTAATGTATGAACCCTACTCTTTAATTTCTCTTCTATATGGTTATTGTGGTTAGATTAGTAATGTATGCATGAGATTGAGTAGTTTGGTTAGTATTTTCATGGAAAAACCTTAGGGTAGCGAGATTTACGAAAGTAACGAGATTACGAAATTGACGAAATACTCATTGTATGATCCCTACCCTTCGATTCCCTTTCTATATGGTTGAATTGAATAGATTTATGAAGTCTATGCTAGAATTGAGTAATTTATGCTAAGGATTGATTGTAAATCCCTTGAATTTCGAAGTTACGAGACTTACGAAAGTTACGAAACTCTCGAAATACTTGGAATTTTAGTTTTCATAGTTGATTCATGTTAAGCCAGTTTCGACCGTGAGTTAATTCAAGCCGGCCTTTGCGCTGTGAGTTAAAAATTAAGTAATTATGTGAAAACTTGACTTCGGTCCAGTAATTGGTGGGATTCGTCCCCGGGAAAGACGTTTCCCGTAGTCTGAGCTCAGTTCTAACTCCAGTTTAAGTGATAAGTTCATGCCTGCTGGGCACAGCAGTGAGTTGCATCATTAGTGCATTTACTTGTTTTTAGTTATGATCATGATGATGGTTACATTTAGTCAATAATTAACTTTCCCCACACCGTATGTCTCACCTATCCGTTTACTTGAATTATGTTCTAAGAAGTTTGTTTAATTGTTAATTGTCATTGATATATGCTTCTTGCATTCATGCATGTGGTTGTATTCACTGGGATTATTATCTCACCCCACGTTTCGGGGATATATCTTAGTGATGCAGGTACTTCCGGTGAGGTTGAGGCAGTTAAGGTGAGGGTGGAGCTGAGTCTTAGTTCAGCTGGAAGATTAGTTTAATAGAAGTAGTTTCCTAAAGTATTTGTATATTGCTTAATCGATTATTTTCCGAGGTGTATTAATGTAAATTATATAGGTATATTTATTTCTGAGTTGGCCAATGAGGCTTCGTTTAATGCTATGATAGTTATGATATTGGAATGTGCTGGTTTTGTTGATTTTCAGGTTAAGCTGAATTTGGTAATTATCCGGTTTTAGGGGAGACTCTGTCGGATTTCCGGTATGAGTTCATTGAATCACACTTCTCCAAGTATAGATTCTTCCTTAAGTTTAAGTAAGATTCACTCTTATTTAGGGATTTTGATGTTGTATTGTAATTGCTTAAGCTAATCGTTGGAAAGTTTGAGCGAACGTATGACGATATCGAAAATTTAACGAAATGATTTCAAGAACTTCAGGGATAGTGTCTCCAACGGGAATTATTTCTGAGTTTAGAAATTAGGGCGTTACAAACTCAGTGAGTATTCTTATTACAGTGCCTCTCCAGGCTTTACAAACGCTCACACTAAGCTCAGGCACCTCCTGACTTAGTTGAGACTTAGTGGTATGAGATGAGATGTAATTGATCTAGCTTAGTCTACATACAAAGTATGGATAAACCGTGAGCTCAGCTAGATGGTAGCTCTCTAAATCACTCAAAGAGTGTATATAAAACAGTACAAAACAAGAGCAAAACCTACTACAAGATATTGGCTAAGATAGCATAGGTAGGTAGGTTGAGATTCACTTGAGACTTAGATTTTTCTGGTTGTGCAGAGCATCTCTATTGAGTCTCACTGTGTCTCTCACACGTCTCACCATAATGAGACATCCTTCTATACTCTTTAGAAAAACTAGCTATTAGACTAGCCGTTATACTAGCCGTTGGAAGAGAGAAAGAGAGCTTTTCACTTTTCTGACACAAGATCAATGCTTTTCTGATGCTGTCTCTGTTGTGACAGTGTACTTGCATTGACTTGCTTTTGTTGCTAAGACTCTGTCTGCATCTCAAGTCTGAGTCTCATGGTTGCATCTGATCTCTGTGTCTTATGTCTGAGTCTCATGTCTACATCTGATCTCTGCGTCTCAAGTCTGAGTCTCATATCTGCATCTGATCTCTACGTCTGAACTTGAGACTGCGTCTGATCTTGAGACTGCATCTGATTTTGAGATCGTCTCAAGTCTGATTCTGCATCTCAAGTTGAGTTTATATCTCAAGTCTGATTCTGCATCTCAAGTGAGTCTGCATCTCAAGTCTGACTTTGAATCTCATCTTTGTTCAGCTTCATATTTCAAAGTGCTTCTTTGTCATGCTTGGACTTAGTATGATCTTACAATGAATTTGGGCCTCTCTCAATCTGACTTTACAGTTTGAGCTTGTCTCAAGCTAACTTTGAATTCTTCTTTGTTTAGCATATTATATTCTGATCTTATCTCTTGATTCTGAAGCTAAGTTAGAGTCTCATTTCTTGGCAGATCTTGCATCTGACTTTTGATCCTTTCTTTTAAGTTTGTACATGAGTCTCTTCTTTGAGCATTTGTCTCAAGCTGATTCTTAGACTGAGTCTGCATCTGAACATGAGATAGCATCTGTGCTTGAGTCTGCATCTCATCTTGAGTCTCAAATGTTGGTCTTCTTGATGCAACTTAGTTCACTGTTTGAGCTCATCTTGACTTGACTTGATGATTGGCATTTCTAGTAGAGACCCTTTCTGATTGTAGCTGAGACTTCACTCTAATGTGCACCTCTCTCAACTTAGGCTATCTTCTATTTAAAGCTTCTGAAGACTTTCTAATAAAGGATATGTCTTAAGGCCTTCTTCTGAAATTACCTTCAGCATATAGAACATCTAAGCTTTGCCCATTCTCCATAAACAATTCTGAAGTCTGATGTTTCTTATCATAGGATTCTGATCTTTCTGAATCGCAGGAAAGACTTGCATTGATTGCTCAAACTCAGGTTGACTTTTATCTTCATCTTAAGTCTAAGGATTACTGCCAGTCTCAATCTGTGGTTGCCTCTCAATCTAAATCTGAGCTTGGTCGTGGTTGATCCTTCTGAGTTCTTCATGAGAATCCTGTCTTTCTTAAGATCTCACATACAAAAACATCAGTAACTTCAAGAACAGAAAACATTAAGTTTGATCAAAAGGTTTGTTGTCATTAAAACCAAATCTCTGAGGGTTTTTGCGCTAACAAATATTTCTTTTCTTATGCACCCCAGCCAGATTAATGTCTATATCCTGTCCCTTACACACTTCAGATAGAGAGCATAGGTGCAATTTTGATAAAATGGGTGAGTGGTTGATTATCTGAAAAAGTTCAAAAAGCAGGCACAAGCAAGCAAGGAATTCACTCCCTCAAGTATATAAAAAAAAATGGGTGAATAGTACAAAGTGAATAAAAAATGGAGTGAATTACCAAACAAAAATAGGCCAATTGAATGATATAAGTCAAGAATGTAATGGAGAATTGAGAGAAAGTTTGAGAAATGGTGAAACCGCAAATATGCTCTCTATTATAGTGTTTCTTCGAATACCCAGAAAAACCATGATTTCTTGATATCCAAGCCTCATTACAACCGGAAAAAGACCTTTTGATCCATGTTGACCATGTGCATGATTATTAACTGGAAACGACTATCAATTTTAGTTGTTCAACTGCAGTGAAAAATTTGAGAGAAACACTTACCCGTGAGAATGAGAGAAAATTCCTTGATTTATCACTTATTGTTTTGATCACTGCTTTTGAAAAGTTTGAATGCATTTTTATCTTGATCTGATTGAGGACTAGAGTCACCACTTAGTTCTGATTATCAATCTGAAATTTGGAAAGTGACAACTGTCTAACAAGGGATTTTGAAATTGTCTCCTTATTAGTCAGGACCATAAATGGGGATTGAAGTCAACTATCTCTAGGAGATTTTCTTGCTTGAGGACAAGCAAGAAGCTAAGTTCGGGGGAATTTGATTAGTGTTAAATTAACATAAAATTCATATATAATTATAACACTTATTAAGGGCAAAATGGTAAATTTATACCCCAATTTATCCCTCTTTGGCTTAAAGTGCGATTCTTGTAATTATTTAAATCAAATTTGAATTTGATGCTATTTTGATAAAGATTCTGTTGATTTTTACAAATAAAAGGCTAAAATTCAAATACAGCCTCAAGATAGCAGCGGATAAGGATAAGATCAGCACAACATAAGCTCAAAAAGAGGAAAATTAGGAAAAGCGAGAATCTCAAAAGCCCGTCATAATACTATTTATAGGACTGTGACGGTCTCTCTATTGGTTTGTAATGGCTACCATGAGTAGCTAAACTCTCCAATAGGATTGAATGTAGTCGATTCAATCCCCAATTGTATTTTGGATCCTCTTTGTTATTTAGAAATCACTATTTTTATAATATATTGGTACTTTTTATCTTGTTCTTAATGCTTAGCTTCCGTCTTTGTACCGGAGTTATGATATGATTTTATGGGGCACACTGGGAAGTGGTTTTCTGAAATCAGGAGCGAGTTCTTGGGAGCCTAGGAATAGGGATCTTTAATTATGATTTGGGTAAAAATTACTCAATAGAGTGAATACCTAGGAATAGGGTTCAACTATTGATAGCTATTAACAATCGATCTTAAAGCTAGGCAATTCGATTAAGCAGCCAAGGAATTGGTGTTTAGGGGGTTGTTCTAAGGATTTCATATTTGAGGGATCTTTATGAATGAATTTTATTTGGGCTTCAATAATTATAATTATAAATTCTTAGATTTCATTGGTTTCCAAATACAAGAGGGGTGCGATAGATGAAGTTCAATCCTAGTTTCCATAATTTGCTCAACTCTATCCCTATTTTCTCTCTTTCTTATCTCTGTCTTTTTTTTATTTTAATTTAAATTTCAATTTTCACAAACAAACTTTCAAACCTGCCCTTACTTGATAAGTGTGATCACTAGAATTTAAATTGTACCGTTCCCTGTGGATACGACAACCCTTTCTCTTACTATTATACTGTTGTGATATTGGTACGCTTGCTAAGATCTCAACAATCGCGACGCGATAAACACTTATTTGGGGCAACCTGGACCAGATTATGAACAGATGATGCCTTGCCATTATCATGAGATGGTAAATGAGGTAGGCATCAATGGCAATGATCCCTTGGACACTAGGACTACTTAGTGTCTATGCTTGAGAAGGCGTACCTTTGAGAGGAACGCTTACAGACAGGCTGCCAAGATCTAGAAGAATGATATGCGATACATTGCCAGGATGTGGACGGTCTTGGTGTTGGCTAACATCCAGCCAACCAACCATGTTTCAAATGTCACCATGAAGACCTCCCATATCATATATTGCATCCTGACTGGGAAGGACATTGACATTGACATTGCCAAGGTGATATCTCATAAGATATTCATGATGGTATCCTCTGTAGGGCGACGGAGTACACAGTCCAGGATCAGCTTAGGATTCCCTTCTCTCATCACTGCATTATGCCATTCTCGGGGGATTGAGGTATACCCCACTAAGTGTATTAAGACCCCTATGACTAAGGGGTACATTGAGGCTAACTGCATCCCTGATGAGGAGGAGGAGGAGGAGGAGGAGGAGGAGCAGCCACCAGCACCAGAGCAGCCACCACCACCACAGCCACCACAGCAGCAGTAGCCACCACAAGTTGATGGACACATTCCGTTTTTGGGCGGAGCATCTGTTTCAACAGAACTCCACCCTTCACCGTAGATTAGTTCATCTTCAGGATTATTTGTACTAGACCAGACCGGACCCCTATCCAGGCATGCTACCGGACCAGTTCAAGACTTATCTGTAATGGCCTGGGGACAGGCCTATTGTTCGGGGAGAGGGAGGAGCAGCTGCAGATGGAGCTGATGTTGAGGGAGACGATGATATGGAGGATGAGAATTGATTTGGTGTTTTTCTTTTCTTTTTCTTTTTCATTTCATTCTTATTTTTCTTCTTTTATTTTTCACCGGATCTGTACTCTATATGCCACACTACTGACCCATCATCTATGCAGTGCAGCATTTCAGGACCATTTTTTCGGATAGTTGTTTTTCATTTTTTTAGGACTTGAGAAATAGGGACTTAAGGAATTTAATTTCAAAGTCGGGTAGTCTTACTAACTGAATTAGGAAAGAAATAGGAATTTTGTGATTGAATCCATAATCAGTTAGGATTAGGATATTATGCAGGAAAATATATCAGGGTAGTTAATTAATTTCAATAAGTGAATTTATCAAGGAAATTAGCCAAAAAGCCGGTGAGTTGCGAGACCAAACACTTGATTTGAGAGTTTTCACCGTTGCTTGTCAACTGCTATTGCTTGAGTTTTTGGATTTTATTCTGCACATGAAAAAATATGGAAATGATAAAGGCAAACTTGCGTTTATGAATTATTTGCTCAATGCCAAAAAGTCAACCCATGAAAAATTTTTCCAATTTTTTTTGTAACCCATTTGAGCTTTAATGTTTCTTATGCACCCCAGTCAAAATAATGTCTATATCCTGTCCCGTACACACATGGGATAGGGAGCAAAGGTGCAGTGTGATAAAATGGGTGAATTAGTTGGTTACTTGAAAGTGAATTGGATGGTGAAGAAATACAAAAAGCAGGCACAAGCAAGCAAAGTGAGTCACTCCCTCAAGAATATAAAAAGAAAAGCAAAAAGTGAATTGAAAAAGGGAGTGAATCACCAAATAAAGAAGAAGAGGCCAGCTGAATGATGCAAATCAAGAATGAAATGGAGAATGGAGAGAAAGTTCAAGAAAAAGAAAAATTCAAAAATGTTCTCTATTCCAGTGTTTCTTTGCACATCTAGAAAAACCATGAGTTCTTGATAACCCAGCCTCATTACAACCAAGAAAGGTCTTTTGATCCATGATTTACCATGTGCATGTTTATTAACCAGAAACGACTATCAATTTTAGTTGTTCAACTGCTGTGAAAAATTGAGGGAAACACTTACCCGTGAGCATGAGAGAATTCCTTGACTTATCATTATGTTTCCTGCGCTGAGCGCAGGTTGGAGCGCAGGAACACGGAACCCTAATTTCCAATGGGCCAAAACAAGGTTTCAACGGGCTTTCCAAAGTTCTATTTAAAGGACCTTTTGCATAGATCAGGAGGAGACGGCGGAGCAGAGCTGGAGCTAGAGAAAAGTGTGACAGTCTCTCGATTGGTTTGTAATGGCTACCATGAGTAGCTAAACTCTTCAATAGGATTGAATGCAGTTGATTCAATCCCCAATTGTATTTGAATTCTCTTTATTATTTATGAATCCCTATTTTATAATATTGGTGTTTTTAATCTGTTCTTAATGCTTAGCTTCCGCCTTTGTGCCGAAGCTATGAATTGGTTTTATGGGGCGCACTGAGAGGTGGTTTTATAAAATCATGAGCGAGTTTGGGGGAGCCTAGACATAGGAAACTTGAATTCTGATTGGTGAAAACACTCAATTCGCGACTGTGGAGACCAGGGTGAATTGATAGCTTTAACAAATAGATATTTAATCCGGGGTAATTTATCACTGTGGAGACCAGGGTAGATTATTTTTGAGTATTTCATATTTGCGAAGACCTTTGTGAAATAACTTTAATTAGTGCTTCAATATTATGATTGCATATTCATAAATATCATTGGGTTTCAAATACAAAATGGGTGCGATAGACAAAGTTCAATCCTAGTTCTAGTAATTTGCTCAACCTCATCTCAATTTATTATTCTTTATTTACTATTGCAATCTACACAAACAACCATTATTCTCTACTTGATAAGTGTGACCACTAGAATTTACATTGAACTGTTCCTTGTGGATACGATAACCCCTTTTACTTACTATTATACTGTTTTGATTTTGGTACGCTTGCCAAAATTCCAACAAGTAGTAACATTGCTTCCCTTTTATTTTTTTGCTTTTCTTTTGTTTTCACTTTCTCTACCTTTACTCTTGATGTTTCTTCCTTCCTTTTCTTTTTATCCTCACTTTCTATTTTCAATTTTTTAATTTTCTTAAGTTCTATCTCTCTCTTCATGTGAGCTTGATCCTCACATATTTCTTAGATTGACATTGACATCAAGGTAATTTTAACTCCACCATTTTTAAAAGATATTTGATTAGAGTAACCATCATGGATGATCCTCTTATCAAACTGCCAAGGTCGACCCAACAAGATATGTGTGGCATCCATAGGTACAACATCACATAAAACATTATCATCATAGCTACCTATGGAAATAAAGATGAGAGTTTGCTTATTTACTTCTCTTTCCCCATCATCACATATCCAAGATAACTTGTATGGCCTGGGGTGGGGAGTGGTAGACAACCCAAGTTTCTCCACCATTCTTGCACTTGCAATGTTAGTGCAACTTCCACTATCCACAATTAAGGAACAAATTCGTCCCTTAACCATGCACCTAGTGTGAAAAACGGTTTGTCTTTGCTCATCCTCTCTAATAATTTGACTTCCTAATGATCTTCTTACCATGCAAAGTCTTCCTTCGGTTCTAAACAATTCTTTCTTAATCTCATTTTCCTCTTCACTAACCTCTTTTTCCTCTTCACTAGTTTCATCTTCACTAGCACTAGTGTACTCTCCATTTTCTTTTATCAACATCGCCCTCTTGTTTGGGCATTGGGAAGCTATGTGTCCCTTTCCAGCACACTTGAAACATTTGATGTTTCTTGTGGATCGTAGAGGGATCCTCATTTGGTGTTTTGGAAGGAGGTGGGTTAGAAGTAACCCTAGAACCCTTAGGTTCTTCCTTCTCTTAGCCTTTTCCCTCATCTCTCTTTAGGGTTTCCTTGATTCTAATTGTATAACTAGAGTTACCATTTTTTATAGCTACCCTTTCTTTTAAGTTGAGTTTCTATTTTAATGGCTTGGTGTACCATGTCCTCCATTTCAACATAAGGGTGCAACTCCACTATGTCCCTTATGTCAAAATTAAGTCCATTGATAAACCTAGCCATAGTTGCTTCATTATCCTCAACTATGTTTACCCTTATCATAGCAAGTTCCATTTCTTTAAAATATTCATCTAACTTTTAGAACGTTGCTTAAGTGTTTGGAGTTTAATGTTCAACTCCCTAGTGTAATGTTGAGGTATGAACCTCTTTCTCATGATGGACTTCATTTCCTCCCAAGAGGAAATCAAAGGAGCATTGCACCTTCTCCTATCATCTTGAAGCTGATTCCACCAAACCAAAGCATAATTTTTGAATTCAAGAGAGGCCATCTTAACTTTCTCTTCTTCCCTATACCTATGGCAACTAAAAATTTGCTCAATTTTAAGCTCCCATTCTAGCCATTGTTCCACATCATTCCTTCCATTGAAGGTTGGGACTTCTATTTTGACTCCCTTGAACCCTTGTTCCCTTTGAGGTTCCTCTTCCCTCTTATGCTCTCTCTTATGCCTCCTATGGGTATCCTTATAGTATTCTTCTATATACCTCTTAGCTTCCTCACACCTCCTAGGCCTCTTATGTTCTCTATGCCTTTCTTCCCTTATCCTAAGAGTATGACTTGAATGTCTATCTCCCTCACTACTCTCTGGGTGGTACCTATCTTCACTCCTCACAGCACTATATCCACTCTCACTTCCTCCTTCTCGAGAAGAATGTCTTCTCTCCCTCCTAGTCCCACTTAACTCTTGCCTAAGGTTATTTATTTCATTCCTCATCATTCTTGCCATATCTTGAATTGCAAGTTGCAACTCGGCCCTATACCTTAGAGTTCTAGGAGAAGGAGGTGGTGAGTTTCTACTACCCATTGTTTTTAAGTTTTTGATTTAAAAAAGGACCTTTCCACTCAACTTAGTGTTTACACTCAATGGAATGCAACACTCGTGTATGTCACTCTTTTTAGGCTCTTTCTATAATGAAGCTCTCTTTGCCTCTTCTACTCAAGTAAGGTTGGATTGATCTCTTGCAAAGACCAACAGTGAGACTTAATTTTAACCCTTCCCAAATAGAAGTGCACGAGCAAAAGAAAATAGCTACTGAAAGGAATAGGAATTGCCTAAGACAAAAACAAGGAATTGATATTGACAAACAAGAAAAGCAGGCACTCAAGAAAGCTTATACACAAGAATGGAATACAAACAAGACAAGGCAAAAGAAATTGCAAAGAGAATTGTTTTTCGTAAGTTTTTTAAAAAGAGTTGTCAAACAGTCATTTTTGAAAAACAACTATTACAACTCAAAAATACTGTATACAAAGAAATGAAGTGAAAAATTACAGTAAAATGTCAACTGTATTGTCGGGCTTTCTTTTTATTATTTTTCTCTATTTTTTGAATTTTTGACTTTTTGGGTGTCTTTTTGACTTTTTTTCTTTTGTTGTTGACTTTTGCACTATTTTTTCTTTTTGCACCTCTTTTTGTATTTTTGGCAATATAATTTTTTTTTGAATTCTTTTTGCTTCTTTTGTTTTTCTTTTCTTTTTGCCCCAACAGAAAATTACATAAATTTGTACAAAATTATAAAAAATAGAAATCTACCTAAAATATTTTTTTTCAAGATTTTTGATTTACAACTGGTCCAAAACAGTACCAGAAAACAAAACAGACAGACTGAAATCTAAAAAGTGTAAATTAAAACGGAATGGCAACCTGATTCAAAAAAATTACTTAGCACTTCCTTGTTGATCATACAAACACAAAACGGTGTTGGAAACGCGGTTCAATTTTAAGATGGGAATTAAATATTGAAGGAAAATCAACAATTGGAATTTATTGATTTTCTTCCAACTTTATGAACCAGAAGTAGTCTAACGGTGAGCATTTTGCACAATCAAACAGGGAAAGTCCAAGATAGAGATAACAGTCAATTCAATTTTGTAATCAGAATGCCAAACAGACAAACAGAACAAAAGTAGAAAATTGAACAAGACAGTGCCACAAAAATGCGCAAAAATGGCAAAAATAAGGAAGAAAATTGCGCAAAAATAAATGAAAAGAAAGTAAAGGGGAAAACTGAAATTAAAAGGATGGAGAGGACAGAAAGTAAATGGCAGAATGTAAATGGCAGAAAGTAGAGGGGATGACAGAAATTAAAAGGATGGGGAAAACAGAAAATAAATGGCAGAAATGTAACATCCTAATAATTTCTAAAAATAAATGAATAAATAAAATAAAATAAGATTTATGTAGAAATAATAATAATATTATTATATTTATTATTATGTTTCAGAAAGAGTATTATTTAATTAAAAAGGGAGACGGGTGGGTCGGAGTAGGCCCGACCCAATTAAGCATTTAAAATAGGGAGGGGTCATATGTTTCACCCTAGCTTTCTTTCATACGTCAGACAACCAAACTCTAGGAAGGAGAGAAGCGACTCTACAAAGAAGAGGTTTCGAAGTGTAGATCGTCGGAAAAGTCCAATCATCCAACTTTGATCGTCGTTCCTAAGGTACGGGGGGAAAGGGGTGCAACTATATGTGTATGCGGAAGCGCTTGGGTAGTGAGGGCAACCCTAAGTCCCTCTAGGATCTCTAATTCTTAAAATCTAAACGGTGAATCACATGATTTATGCTTGGAATTTGTTCAGTTTGATGCAAATTGTTATGTTTCTTGATGAATTGAAAGTTGTGAGCGAGATTATCGACAAGGAGTCGTATTAGGATTTAGCGGTGAGAATTCATATTTAAATAGATGTTAATTTTATGGTAATCCGTAGGAGTAGTTGATGATTTCACTAATTTTAGTCGGTAAAAACGTGCCTAAAAAAGTTATGAACATAAAGATTTGAGTAGGGGTTGAAGAGGGGATTAAAAAGGGGCAAAAAGCGCAAGTGCAGTCGTTCTCGAATCGCCGGTAATTGTTGAAATTCTGGCAAGCATACCAAAATCTCAGCAGTATAATAGTAAGTAAAAGTATCGTATCCACAGGGAACGGTTCAATTTGTAAAGGTTAGTGGTCACAACTATCAAGTATGAGCGTATAAATTGTTGATTGTAGAGAATTGCGTAAGTAAATAAAATTGAACTAGTAGTGAGATAGAGATAGTTACTTGGACTAGGATTGAACTTCGTATCATCGCACCCCTTTCATATGTGAACCCTACCAATATCATAAAAATAGGGATTCATAAATAATAAAGAGAATTCACATACAATCCGGGATTGAATCAACTACATCCAATCCTATTGGAGAGCTTAGCTACGCATGGTAGCCATTACACACCAACGAAGAAACTGTCACACTTTTCTTCAGCCCTAGCTTTTGCTCTGTCGTCTTTCTAAAAGGTCTCTTTGATCTTTGCAAAAGGTTCTATTAAAGAGGTTGGAAAGTCATCTGAAATTTGGAAGGAATCTAATTTGAAATCTTTTGAAAAACTGATCAGTATTCCCGCGCTTCATCCTGCGCTCAGCACGTTTGAAGCGCAGGATCCAGAATGCAATTTTAAATGCTGCGCTCCAGCTACGCTCAGCGCAGGTGGAGCGTGATACACGTTCCAGCTTTCCTTGATTTCATCTTTTTCAGCTTGATCTCTTCCTGATCTTATCCTTGTTTGATCTTCTTTCCTCATTTCCCTCTTTCTAGCTTGATCTTGTGCTGATTTGATCCTCAATTTGAATTTAGAACTAAATCTGCAGAATCCTTATCCAATTAATTGCTTATCTTATCCGAATCAGCTGCCATTTAAATCCTTATCTTGCAGATTCTCTTTTCAAATAAAAGCTATCTTGTTTCTTCATTTAAATCCTTCCATTTTATTTGCAAAATCAACAGATTTTCTATCAAAATAGCATCATATTCAAATTCAAATCAAATATTCACAAATTATGCATTTATTACTAAAAAGAGGTAATTTGGGGCATAAATTTGTTATTTTACCCTTAATAAGTGCAGTAATTATACACTAAATTATCATATATTTTTTACTTATCAAATCCCCCCCAACTTAGCTTCGTGCTTGTCCTCAAGCAAGAAAACCTTTTGCAATCAAAATGGATTCAATCCCCATGTTAAGATTCTCAGGAATAAGGAAATAATTTCATCACCTCTTTCTAGGCAATTGTCACTTTCCAAATATCAGATTAAAAGTCAGAATCAAGGGATATTACCAATACACAATCAGGACAGGGTAAAAATACATTCAAACTTTTTCAGAAATAGCAACCAAAACAATAAGTGATAAATCAAGGAATTCTCTCATTCTCGCGGGTAAGTGTTTCCCTCAATTTTTAACAGCAGTTGAACAACTAAAATTGATAG
Source organism: Sesbania bispinosa (assembly GCA_026901365.1). Taxonomy (NCBI): domain Eukaryota; kingdom Viridiplantae; phylum Streptophyta; class Magnoliopsida; order Fabales; family Fabaceae; genus Sesbania; species Sesbania bispinosa. The sequence continues at coordinate 1,087,124 of QLOH01000019.1, forward strand.
TCGTTTCTGGTTTCTAAACATGCACATGGAAGATTATGGATCGAAAGGTCTTTTCTTGGTTGTAATGAGGCTGGGCTATCAAGAAATCATGGTTTTTCTGGATATGCAAAGAGAACACTGGAATAGCGAGCATCTTTAAATTTTTCTTGGACTTAAAATTTCTCTCCATTCTTCCATTTAATTCTTGATTTGTATCATTCAGCTGGCCTCTTTCTTTGTTTGATGATTCACTCCCCCCAACTTATTCACTTTTATTCTTTTTTTCTTTTTTGATTTTTGAGGGAGTGATCTTCTTTTTACTTTCTTGTGCCTGCTCTTTGTACTTCTTCACTTTCATGTAACCAACCAATTCCTCTCATTTTATCAAACTGCACCTTTGCTCTCTATCCCAAGTGTGTAAGGGACAGGATATAACATTACTTTTTGCCTGGGGTGCATAAGAAGAAACATTGAAGCTCAAATGGGTTGCCAAAAAATTGGAGAATATTTTTCAAGGGTTGGATTTTTGGCACTGAGAAAATAATTAATAATAAAAAAGTTGCCTTTATCACTTCCATATTTTTCATGTGCAAAATAAAATCCAAAAACTCAAGCAATAGCAGTTGACAAGCAGCGGTGAAAACTCTCAATTTAAGTGTTTGGTTTCACAACTCACCGGCTTTTGGCTAAATTCCTTGATAAAGCACTTACTGAAATTAAGTAACTACCCTGATATATTTTTCTGCACAATACCCTAATCCTAACTGATTATGGATTTAATCACAAAATTCCTATTTCTTTCCTAATTTGGTTAGTTAGACTGCCTAGCTTTGAGATTTTAAAATTGATTCCTTAAATCCCTAATTCCTAAAATCCTAAAAATGAAAAAAAAATGACCCTAAAAATGCACTGCATAAAAAATGGTGTCAGTAGAGTTATATATACAGTACAGATCCATTAGGTAATAATAGAAAATGAAAGAAAAGAAAAGAAAAAGAAAAGAAAAGAAAAACACCAAATAAAATCTCAGTCCTTGCCATCCATGTAATGATCAGCATCATCAGCTCGATCTACAGCTGCTCCTCCTCCCTCTTCTAGTTGAATAGGCCTGTCCCCAAGCCACTACAAATAAGTCTGGAAGGCAACGGGAGTCATACCGAAGTAGGGGTCCTGCCGGGACTGGTACTGGACGTCCTGAAGGTGGATAAGTCCTCTGTAGATGGAAGCGTTCTGGGTCAGGAGGTGCTGAGCCCAGAATAGGATAGAAGTGTCTACTGGTGCTGGTGCTGGTGCTGGTGGCGGTGCCTGTGGTGCCTGTTGCTGCTCATCCTCCTCCTCTGGAATGCAGTTGGCCTCAATGCATCCCCTAGTCATAGGGGTCTTGATGCGTGCAGTGGGATGCACCTCAATCCCCCTAGACCGACAAAGTGTAGTGATAAGTGCAGGGAAGCCTAGACTGATTCTGGACTGGGCGCTCCGTCGCCCCACAGAAGATGCAAAATCGGATATCTTTTGAGATATCACTATGGCTATGTCGATGTGTCACCCACTAAGAATGTAGTAGAGTAGATGAGCAACCGGCATGATGACATCTAAAACATGGTTGGTGGGCTGGATGTTGGCCAACACTAACACTGTCCACATCCTCGAAATGTCCCTCATGTCGCGCCTGTAGATCCTAGCAGCCTCCCCATAAGCGTTCCTCTCAAAGGTCTGACCCCGCAAGCATAAGTACTCTGCGGTCCTAATGTCTAAAGGGTCATTGCCATGAATGCCTACCTCGTTTACCAGTGCATGAAACTGGCAAACCATCTCATCCTGATCCTCTAGTGATGGGTATCCCAATAGTGTGTTGATCGCATCGCGACCATATGAAACCACCTGACCCTGCACAAAGGACTAACGTCTCACGTCAATGCCATGGTCTCCAATGGCGTTGGCATAGAACTCTCTCACTATCTCCGGGTCATAGAACCTGGCTGGCTCAAAAATGTGCCTCCAATTCCTCCTGATGATCTCATCCAAGAACACATCATATTCGTCGGGCTGTAAAGCAACTGGCCTCTCCTCAATAAAGTTACAGTTCATCAGTGAACTGTAAGCCTCAAATGCTTTGATGTCCTTGAATATAGAGGCATCAAACTCGGGGTCCTCTCTGGGTCTCTTGTCCTGACCCCTCCTAGAAGTGGAACCAGCACAAACCACTTTAGTGCGAGCCATCTGCAAAATAAAACTAAACCAAGATTATTTCCATGCAAAGAATAGATTAACTCATAATTAATGAAATAAGTGGCCAATTTAATTCAAAAATCAGAGCAATCATTTAGCAAGCACTTGTGCATAAAAAATCTTGATTATTAAGTTACCCAATGCCATTTTATTAATTTATTAAGAACATGCTAAAGTGATCAGTTAAAGCAAGTCCTAAACATTACTAAACAGGGCATTAAAGAGTAAAATTATGCTAAAAAATCATGCTTTTCAAACATGCAATAATGCACAATTATTCATGCAATGGTCATGCAAAAATATTAACCAATTAAGCATTCATATTACCATTTAGAATAATTTGCAAAAATTTACTGAGAACTTTAAAAACTACCATGAAAACATGCCAAAACACACGACCATGCATACAATCATAATCAGCATACTAAACTAAGACTCTATTGACAAATATTCCTAATTTATGGGGTCCTAAGAGCCTAAGTCTTCTATCCTAAGGTATTGCTCAATAAAATAGAGAACTAAAAATTTTAATCGGTGAAAACTAATAAAACAGTAAAAACATACCTGGGATAGTGTAGAAAGTTGAAAGGAAGGAGTTTGGAAGGTGAAAAGGTCCAGGAAGGGTAAGAATCTCAGAGAAAAGCTTTTTAGGAAGTGGGGGGAAGGTGAAAATGACCTTCCCCCGCTTAAGTTTTTTGAATTTTAAACTGAAGCGGCCACACGCGCTCAGCGTAAGTGGAGCGCGTACTGCATCAGAATATGAAGCGTGGCGCTACGCTTCACCTATGCTCAGCGTAGGTTGAAGCGTGAAAAATAGAAACAAATTAGTGATTTTGTGCTTCACCTGCGCTAAGCGCAAGTGATGCGCAGAAAACATAATGTTAATTTCAGTTCTATTTTCTGCTGCTTCCTAATTCTAAGTGTTTCTAATCCTTTCCTTATTTTAATTGATCTTTTTCCTAACAATTTTCCATACTACACAGGCATTGACTCTATCTAAAACACTAAAAACAAAAACAAAAACAAAAATAAAAACACAAAAATACTGGGTTGCCTCCCAGGAAGTGCTTATTTTAACGTCTTCTAGCTCGACGCCTGTTTTACTCATGGTGGCCTCAATTGGAGGATGATGGTTGACTTAGCTCCTGTCCTTCCTTTTATTGCCTATCCTCCAAGCCAACTTCTTGTATTATCATCACTTTCCTCACTGTCCTCATGATCTTCTTCTTCATCTAATGTTGATCTTTTTCTCTTTTTAAACTTGAACTCCATGATGGATTCTGGTTGTTTCACTCTCATTCTTTGTTTCCTCAGAAATTTGGAAACATTTTTCTTTTTGTGCTCAAGGACACCTTTAGTAGCTTCCTTCTTCCTTTCTTGGAGCAGCTTGGGTCCATATTGAAAATTTTAGATCCCATCATTAGTATCTATCTTCAATTTTTCTGGAGTTTCAATTATTTGGGGAATTCCTCTGTCTAGGTGAAAAACAATGCTCTCATCTTTAGAGCTGATTTGATATTTTCCCCGATCAACATCCACTATTACCTTGGCAGCTTTCATGAATGGTCTTCCTAGAATTAAGGGGACATAGTATCCTCCTCTTCCATCGCAGCAATGAAGAAATCAGCAGCATACACAAACTTATCCACTCTTATTGGTAAGTCTTCAATTATCCCATATGGGTGTTGAGTGGTTTTATTTGCAAGTTGTAACTTCACCTTGGCAGGCTTGACCTTCAATATAACCAGTTTGTTAAAGAATGATAGCGGCATCAAATTGATGCTCGCCCGAAGATCTAATAAAGCTTTGGTAACAGGTTGATTACCAAAAGAAACTGGTACAGTGAACTTACCTGGGTCAAGTGACTTACCTGTGCTGAAGACCTTTTCTGCCTCTTCTTTTTTCATGGCTTCTTCAGGCTTCTCCTCTTCTTGAACACTCCTTTGCACAATCTCTTCTGTGAGCACTTTTTCTTCAAATATGATGGTGTCTTCCAAGCCGCTCTCTTCTATTGCGTTACCACCAGCAGTAACTGCATTACAGTGCTCCTTTAGATTGGTTTGAGTGTTTGCAGTATAGTGACCCTTTTTATGTTCTGCCATCTCATTTGCCAGTTGGCCAACTTGATTCTCCAAAGATTTGATTGATTCTTCTGTATTCTTCTTAAAGCCATCAAAATTTTGTATGAAAGCATCAATCTTTTCTTCAAGTTTTGAGAGTCTGTCATTTGTTGAAGGGTAATTCTGCTGCTGTTGTTGATATTGCATCTGTCCGTTGCTTCCATCTTGATGTCTCCAGCCAGAGTTGTTATTTTCGTTATTTCTCCATCCTTGTGAATATTGATTGTTGTTAGAGAAATTACCTTGCCTTCCTTGATTTCCCATGTAGCTAACCTGTTCTGCTTGAATGTCCTGAGAAGAGCAATTACCATTGGGATGGTCGCCTCCGCAAAAGTCACAGATCATCGGTTGGGCTTGGCTAGGTTGAGACTGTATTGCTTTCAGTTGTTGAGGAAGTGCTTCCAATTGCTTGGTGAGTGCCTCTAGCTGTCGCTTGAGAAGCTTTTGTTCTGCTAGAAGTGCATCATTGTTGTTTAATTCTAGCACTCCCTTCTTCTGAACTTAGACTGGCTATCTCCCATATTGAGCTTGCAGGTCATTCTATGCAAAATTATCAATGATGGTGATAGCACGCTCTGCATCCATTGCCAAAATTGTTCCTCCTGTTGCAGCATCTATGAATGACTTTGAATCGGGTTTGAGTCCATTGCAGAAAATGTTCAGTTGGGCAATTTCATTAAAACCATGGTTTGGGCACTTTCCCAGAAAGGAATTGAATCTCTCTCAGGCATCACATAATGGTTCATCTGCTCCTTGCCTGAATGTGGAGATGTCTGACTTGGCTTGAATATATCGAGATGGTGGAAAGAATCTCTTTAGAAATTTATCTTCTACCACGCCCAGTTGTTCAGACTTTGGTTTGGATGTGATTTCAGCCACTCCTTAGCTTTACCTATTAGAGAAAAAGGAAACAATCGTAAGTAGACAGATTCCAAATCTCCTTCCTCAAATCCCATAGTACCAATCAATTCATAGAAAGTAGAAAGATGAGTATGAGGATCTTCATGATCCAAGCCTGCAAATTAATGGGCACTAATGAGGTTTAAATGTGCAGCCTTCATCTCCAAGGACTTCGCTGTAACTGGTAAAACAATGTTTGAATAATGGCGAGGTCCTTGATGCATGACATAGTCTCCCAAGACTCTTCTTCTTGGTTGTTCTTCTTCCATATTTTTGGGTTCTTCTTGACTTCTCCTTCGTCTCCTTCTCTTGTTTCTACTCCTGTTCCTTCTAGATGTCATCTCTATTTCTAGATCAAATTGCAACTGATTTGGAGACACCTGACCTCGCAAGAGCATAAATCAAGAAAACTTGAAAAAGGGTAAGTGTGGAAGAGAATTATAATAACAAAAACAAAATTTTCCTAAAATTCCTAAAAATAAAAATCCTAAAAAGATTTAAATTCATAAGATAGAATATATACAACTTAATAGTATAGACCTCCATAGTCTTTACAAATTGATACACCGTTCCCCGGCAACGGCGCAAAAAATACTTGTTGAAATTCTAGCAAGCGTATCAAAATCTCAGCAGTATAATAGTAAGTAAGAGTATCGTATCCACAGGGAACAGTTCAATTTATAAAGGTTAGTGGTCACAACTATCAAGTAAGAGCGTATAAATTGTTGATTGTAAAGAATTGCGTAAGTAAATAAAATTGAACTAGTAGTGAGATAGAGATAGTTACTTGGACTAGGATTGAACTTCGTATCATCGCACCCCTTTTATATGTGAACCCCAATATTATTTATGAATATATAATTATGATACCCTATCCAAACTATATTATTTTACCCTGGGCTAACAGTGATAAAATACTCAGAAATAATCCATGCAGGTTGTCCCAAGCGACAAATTACCCCAGCTTTAATGATATGATTTTCCGTTTGTTAAAACTATCGGTTCGCCTTATAGCTCGATCCCATAGTGACTACTTTGAGTACTTTTACCAATCAGAATTTAAGTTTCCTATCTCTAGGCTCCCCCAAACTCGCTATTAATTCTATAGAACCACCTCTCGAATGCGCCCTATAAAACTAACCTATAACTCCGACACACAAGCGGAAGCTATGCATTAAGCAAAGTATAAAAATACCGATATCATAAAAATAGGATTTCATAAATAATAAAGAGAATTCACATACAATCAGGGATTGAATCAACTACATCCAATCCTATTGGAGAGCTTAGCTACGCATGGTAGCCATTACACACCAACGAAGAAACTGTCACACTTTTCTTCAGCCCTAGCTTCTGCTCTGCCATCTCTCTAAAAGCTCTCTTTGATCTTTGCAAAAGGTTCTATTTATAGAGGTTGGAAAGTAATCTGAAATTTGGAAAGAATCTAATTTGAAATCTTTTGAAAAATTGATCCGTATTCCTGTGCTTCATCTTGCGCTTAGCGCTTTTGAAGCGCAGGATCCAGTATGCAATTTTAAATGCTGCGCTCCAGCTACGCTCAGCGCAGGTGGAGCGTGATACACGTTCCAGCTTTCCTTGATTTCATCTTTTTCAGCTTGATCTCTTCCTGATCTTATCCTTGTTTGATCTGCTTTCCTTATTTCCCTCTTTCTAGCTTGATCTTGTGTTGATTTGATCCTCAATTTGAATTTAGAATTAAATCTGCAGAATCCTTATCCAATTAATTGTTGATCTGATCCTAATCAGCTGCCATTTAAATCCTTATCTTGCAGATTCTCTTTTCAAATAAATACTATCTTGTTTCTTCATTTAAATCCTTCCATTTTATCTGCAAAATCAACATATTTTCTATCAAAATAGCATCATATTCAAATTCAAATCAAATATTCACAAATTATGCATTTATTACTAAAAAGAGGTAATTTGGGGCATAAATTTACTATTTTACCCTTGATAAGTGCAGTAATTATACACTAAATTATCATATATTTTTCACTTATCAGAAATTCATTACAGTAGTCCGTAATCGATTATAGGATCTTCTGGGAAGAAGTGTGATAAATGAGCTTCTGGTAATCGATTACAAGAGGTTGGTAATCGATTACCAGAGCATAATTGGACGTACCAGAGCTTCTGGTAATCGATTACAGCCTTCTGGTAATCGATTACCATGCCAAAACTGGGAGTAAATGCTTCTGGTAATCAATTACAGCCTTCTGGTAATTGATTACCAGGCCAAAACTGGGAGTAGATGCTTCTGGTAATCAGGATCTATAGAGATAGATCTCGAAGATTACTTGGCCTAAGTCAAAGTACATACATAGACAAAGTGTTAAAACGGTTTAACATGCAAGATTCTGAGAAGGGATCTTTGCCTATGTCACATGGTATAAGTCTATCTAAGGCTCATTCTCCTTCCGGTGAAGAAGAGAGAGGTCGCATGAATAAGATTCCTTACGCATCCGCTATAAGATCTATCATGTTTGCCATGTTATGTACTCAACCAAAAAATATCATATGCTTTAAACATGACTAGCAGATACCAGTCTGATCTTGGTGAAGGTCACTAGACAACAGTCAAGAACATCCTTAAGTACTTGAGAAGAACTAAGGATTCATTCTTGAAATAAGGAGGAGAGGAAGAGCTGCTTGTAAAGGGTTACACTAATGTTAGCTTCCAAACCGACAAAGATAATTGAAGATCGCAATCAGGTTATATGTTTTGTTAGTACGGTGGCGTTGTGATCTAGAAAAATTCAAAGCAAGAAACAGTCGCTGTTACAAACCCATTAAACCCCTTGTGCATCAGAAGCATGAAGGGAACACTAGATCATTGGGCATAAGAGTTATGTTTGAATGTCTCTAGTGCAAGTGCGAGATTGTTAGGAATATGCACTAGAGACTTATATATTTATGAACATCCATCACTTGTATCATGTTATTTTATAAAGGCAAGCTTATTCTCTTAGAATATAATTATTGTCCTTAGAATAGTAAGCTTAAATTCATAAGAAATCAAGTAGATGACTTGATCGTGAGATCTTATGAAGAACTATTCTTAAATAGTCCCTAGTCAAGTATCATCTTAGGACAAAGATGCATTTAGACTAGTATGTGAGTTCATTGATGATCACATCTCACAGATCATGGATATGAGATATCATGTGCTCACATAGGTACACATTAAGAGTAATGGTGTACTGGACAGACCCACCTTAAGAACGTTGCATGGATTGTTACATACGTGTCATGAACGTTTCTTAAATTGATAAATGTTATATATAAAGTTCTTTGACCTGAAATCACTACGATTCCTACATAAGGAATTATGTGTTTTGAATATCATCAAACGTTACTTGTAACAGGGTGATCATAAAGTTGGTATTTGGACATATAATAAATTATGTGGAGGAATGTGAGTGCCCTAGATGGGATTTGTCCCTCCTATGTAACAGGAGTTATATCTGTAGGCCTCTTGATAAAGTGAGACTGCAAAATGCATGGCCATGCTCAGGAGGATAAATATGAGATATTTATTTTCTGTACAGTCTACTTGGGGATCAAGAAAATATAAATTGAACTATACAAGGTTGACACAATCCATGCCCTTGTGTTCAATTAGATATTTGCACAAAGAGACAGATCATATAAATTATTATCATAAAATAGGATTTATCAAAGTTATTGATAATCTTAATATTTGGATAGTGATGTGTTGCTAGATACCGCTCACTATTTATGATATTAAATATAAAAGGTTTTTATTTTAATATTATAACCAAATATTAAAAGCCTATTGGGTCACACGCATACAACAAGCCACTAGGAAAGGATAATAATTCTAATTTAATTTAATTAGAATTATAATATAATGGGCCAGACCCATAAGTGTGAGGGTTAAGTGAGTGAGGGGGTAAAACCCTAGCCACCACTCTATAAATAGAGCATAAGATGCACTACCCCAGACACACATGAGCAATCGCTTCTTACTTTCTAAGGCTACTAGCAGAGCTAAGGAGGGTTTCCTAGTCCGGCTGTTGGTGTGGATACCAATAGAGACGTGGCTACTCTTGCCTCGTTTGCAATCCTAATAAGGTACGACCTTTCGTTTTAATACCCTTTATGCCTTGATTCGTGTTTTCGCAAAACGATTATAACAAGGGAGGGAATCCATTTATTTCCGCTGCACCCTGACCACATGCTTGATCCCCTTTCAATTGGTATCAGAGCTTTGGTTTGCGAGAAACACGTTTTAGGCTTTTAATCTTGTGAACATTATGATTTTTTGTCGTTTTTCTGGTATAAAACGTAGCGCTAATATCTGGGCTGCAACCTGCGTTGCAGCACAGGATGAAGCGTAGATCTGCGCTGCAGTCTAGGCTGCAGTGCAGACTGAAGCGCAGTTTACGTATTTTCAATTCTAATACTTGCGCTTCACCTACGCTGTAGCGCAGGTGAAGAGCAGGTAAAGCGCATGCCAAGCGCAGCTTTCAGAATAAGTATATTTTGTTCCTTTTATTGATTGTGTTTATGTGCGATGTATATATGTTTATATGTTCTAATGTTGGAGGGTGATGGGTTTCTGTCTAGCGAACCAAAAATCCAGTAGTATAATAGTAAGAAAAGTATCGTATCCACAGGGAGTTCACGTATACTCGTGATCTATTTATCAAGAGACAAATAACAGATTTGTGAGGATATTATGCGTGGAAATTGTAAATTGCAAAATAATAAGTAATAAAAATAGAAATGAAGAGTTAGAGACACTTTACTTATATTAGGATTGAACTTCATCTCATCACACCCTTCGTGCATGTAAAAACTATCTATTATTTTAGGTTTACTCTATAATACTGTAGACAAACTATATTGCTAAGACCCCGAGTTACCAGCGGCCTCACACACTCAAAGGTAATCCATGCGGGCTCTCCCAGGCGACAGACTTACCCTCGGCTTATTTTTCTTTCTTTTTGATGACAGGAATTGCCAAGGACCTAGAATTGAGCAAAACAAACCAATTAGAACCAAAATTAAGCAATTAAAATGCAAATATAGGTGCTGGAACAGCAGCTATATTCACGTGGAAAATGAAAGAAAGTGAAGGAAAATGAAAGAAAAATGGAGAGGAAAGAAGTGGAAGATCGCCACTGATGCAAGTCCTTTCTTGCAGCAGATAAGATCAATCGCCAGTCGCCACTAATTCAGGAGAATTAGATAAGACTCATCCATGGTTTAAGCAACAACCACCAAGCACACTCAACTCACAAGGGAGGAGATTCTCAACTCACAAAGAGGAGAAAAATGGGCATAATGCCTTTACTTAAAAATTCAAATTGTCTTGTTACATGAGGGAGAGCTCCTTTATATAGGAAAAGGAAGGGGAGGGGGTGGCCATCTTGGGCGATGTGGGACTTCAAGGAAAAGAGAATAATAAGAAAATAAAATAAAAGATGAGTGAATACTCATCCAAGGTGGGATTTGAACCCACTCACCTAAGGCATTAAGCTAAGCTAAGCTTTTAGCCACTAATCCACTCACTTATGCGCCCCACTCTCCATAAAATGGAAAAGATGAATTAAAATTCATCCTACATGGGAATTGATCCCATGACCCTCTAACCCATGTAGCTAAGTCACTAATTTAGCCATTAAACCCACTTACATGACATGGGCGCCCCTAATAGATCCTATGGCCCCAATTACATCATAAAATCCTATGGTCCTAATTACATCATCTAATCCTATGGTCCTAATTACGTCATCAATAATCCTAATTACATGAGTCTTGTATGTTGACTTTGACTTTGGTCAATGGTCAAGAGTTGACCCAGAGTTGACCCTCATGAAGGAAGGCTCATGCTTGGCTCAGCCCCAAGCACTTCAAGCAGCTCCAAGTAAGCCATTAGCTGTCAGCTGTCAGGATGTCATCATCCCCTCCCCCTTGAAAAGCATTTTCCCTCAAATCTGAAAAGGAGGAAGAAAAATCAGGGGTAGAAAAGAATAGAAGGAGATGGATGACATAGAAGGAAGGTGGAGACTTCCCTTTGGGATTAGTGAATCCAAGCTAAGGCCTCAATATGGACATCCTTGCGTAACCTAGTCAACAAAGAAACAAGGCTCATTATTCCCAAGCATATAATCTCTAATGCTCATAACAATAATACTTGGGAATCATGTAGGGAGCTTTAGTAAAAGAAAGAGGTGAAGTAGAAGAAGAAGATGAAGAAGAAAAAGGAGAAAAAGGTGGAGGAAACTCCCTTGTAGTGTAGCTACTCCCTCCATCTTTATTCAGCAACTCCCTTTCTTGTATTCCTGCAAAACAATCAAGGTCAGCAGTTTTAAATTGATGAAGCAAGAGCATTGCTTCCCTTTTATTTTTTTGTTTTTCCTTGGTTTTCACCTTTTCTACCATTATTTTTGAAGCTTCTTCTTTCCTTTTCTTTTTATCCTCACTCTCTATCTTAAGCTTTTTAATTCTTTCAAGCTCTATTTGTCTCTTCATGTGAGCTTGATCCTCACATATTTCTTGGATGGACATTGGCATCAAAGTGATTTTAGTTCCATCTTGTTTAAAAGAGATTTGATTAGAGTAACCATCATGAATGGCCCTCTTATCAAATTGCCAAGGTCGACCCAAAAGAATATGTGTGGCATCCATAGGTACAACATCACAAAGTACATTGTCATCATAATCACCTATGGAAATAAAGATGAGAGTTTGCCTATTTACTTCCCTTTCCCCATCATCACATATCCAAGATAACTTGTATGGTCTGGGGTGGGGTGTGGTAGATAATCCAAGTTTTTCTACCATTCTCTCACTAGCTATGTTGGTACAACTTCCACTATCCACAATTAGGGAGCAAATTCGTCCCTCTATCATGCATCTAGTGTGGAAGACAGTTTGCCTTTGTTCGTCTTCTCTTATTATTTGATTTCCTAGGGACCTTCTCACCATGCAAAGTTTACCCTCGGTCCTATATACTTCTTTCTTAATTTCATTCTCTTCTTCACTAGTTTCTTTTTCCTCATCTTCACTTTGTTCATTCTCACTTGCACTAGTGTATTCTCCATTCTCTTTAACCAACATTGCCCTCCTATTTGGGCATTGGGAAGCTATGTGTCCCTTGCCATCACACTTGAAACATTTGATGTTTCTTGTAGAGGTAGAGGGCTTTTCCTTTTTAGTAGAAGGAGTGGGGTTAGAAGTAACCCTAGGAACCTTAGGTTCCTCCTTCTCTTGGCTCTTTCCCTTATCTTCTTTTAGGGTTTCCTTGTTCCTAGTTGTAAAACTAGTGTTTCCTCTTTTATAGCTACCCTTTCTTTTTAGTTGAGTTTCAATTTTAATGGCTTGGTGTACCAAGTCCTCCATTTCTACATAAGGATGCAATTCCACTATGTCCCTTATGTCGAAATTAAGTCCATTGATAAACCTAGTCATAGTTGCTTCACTATCCTCAACTATGTTGGCCCTAATCAAAGCAAGTTCCATTTCCTTGAAGTACTCATCTACACTCTTAGATCCTTGCTTAAGAGTTTGGAGTTTGATGTGTAACTCCCTAGTGTAATGTTGAGGTATGAACCTCTTTCTCATGATGGACTTCATTTCCTCCCAAGAGGAAACCAAAGGAGCATTGCACCTTCTTCTTTCAGCCTGAAGCTGATGCCACCAAACTAAGGCGTAGTTCTTGAATTCTAGAGAGGCAATTTTAACCTTTTCCTCTTCCCTATACCTATGGCAACTAAAAATTTGTTCAATTTTTAGTTCCCATTCTAGGTATTGTTCTACATCATTTCTACCATTAAAGGTTGGGACTTCTATTTTTACCCCTCTAAAACCTTGTTCCCTTCTAGGCTCTTCTTCTCTCCTATGCTCTCTCCTATGCCTCCTAGGATTTTCTTCATAATACTCCTCTCTTTCTCTCCTAGGGATTTCCTCATAGTAGTCTTCTCTAAACCCTCTAGGTTCCTCACGCCTCCTAGGCCTTCTAAGCTCTCTTTCTCTTTCCCTTCTCCTATAGGTATGGCTAGAGTGTCTCTCTCCCTCACTACTCTCAGCATGGTACCTATCTTCACTCCTAACCACACTATACCTATCCTCACTTCCTCCTTCTCGAGAAGAGTGCCTTCTCTCCCTCCTATTCCCACTTAGTTCTTTCCTAAGTTCATTCATCTCATGCCTCATCATTCTGGCCATGTCTTGAATTGCATGTTGATACTCGGCCCTATACCTCAAAGTTCTAGGTGAAGGAGGTGGTGAGTTCCTACTACCCATTGTTTAAAATTTTTGATTTTCAAGAATTTGGACCTTTCCACTCACTAAGTGTTTACACTCGATGGAATGTTAACACTCGTGTATGTCACTCTTTTTTGGCTTTTTCTATAATGAGACTCTCTTGCCTCTTCTACTCGGTTGGTGTTGGTTGAAGTTGCAAAGACCAGAATTAGCCTAAGTCTTAACCCTTACCCAAATAGAAGCGCACTAACAAAAGAAAATACTACCGGAAGAAAGAAAGAATACCTAAGACAAAACAGAGAATTGATATGACAAATAAGAAAAGCTGGCACTCAAACAAGCTTATACACAAGAGTAGACAGCAAACAAGACAAGACGGAAGAAATTGCAAAGAGAATTGTTTTTGGTGATTTTTGAAAAAGAGTTGCCAAAATTGTCGTTTTAAAGAAAAACAGCAAATACAACTCAATTACAGTATATAGGGAAATGAAAACAGAAAATTACAGTAAAACTGTTACTGTATTGTTGGGTTACTTCTTTGTTTTTGTTTTTCTATTTTTTTTGAATTTTTTTGAATTTTTGGCTCTTTTTGGGTGTCTTTTGACTTTTTCTTCCTTGTTGTTGACTTTTGCACCCTTTTTTGCTTTTTACACCTCTTTTTCTATTTTTGGCACGTACGTTCCTTTTGTATTTTTCTTGCCTTTTCTTTCTTTTTTTTTTGTCTTTTTCCCCAACAGAAAATTACAGAAATTTGTACACAGTGAAAAGAAAATTAATTGTACCTACTGTAATATTTTTGGAATTTTCTGACAGTAAACTGGTCCAAGTGGCCCAGAAAAGCAAAAATAATGAATAAACTGATTTCTAAAAACTGTAAAAACGTAATGGCAACTTGATTTCAAAAATGGCCAAAAAATTGCTTAGCACTTCCTTGTTGATTATACAAAACCGGTATGGTCACAAAAACGTGTTTGGTTCAATTTTAAGATTGGAATTAAAATTTGAAGGAAAATCAACAATTAGAATTTGTTGATCTTCTTCCAATACTATGAGCCAAAAAAAGATCCTATAGGTGAGCGTTTTGCACAATCAAACAGGGAAAGTCCAAGGTAGAGATAGCAGTCAATCCAAATTTGCAATCAGAATGCCAATCAAACAGACATAACAAGAGTAGGAAATTGAACAACACAAGAGCCAAAAAAAATGCGCATAAAATGGCAAAAATAAGAAGGAAAATTGCGCAAAATAAATGGCAAGAAATTAAAGGGGGAAACTGAAATTAAAAGGATGGGGAGGACTGAAAGTAAATGACTGAAAGTAAAGGGGGAAGCTGAAATTAAAAGGATGGGGAGAGCTGAAAGTAAATAGCTGAATGTAAAGGGGGGAAGCTGAAATTAAATGGGATGGGAGAAGCTGAAATTAAATGGCGGAAAAATAAAAGCGGAAAGTAAAGAGATGAAAATGGGGGGATGACAATTAATGGTGAATGGGAGAAATGTAGGTGAACGATCTTTGGAAAAATGAAGACAACAATGCCTCCTCTTACCACACTTCACCACAAACAAGCAGTTATATCAATTAATTTGCAAGAATCACTCAAGAACAAGTATGAGCAATTAAAGAGGCATTTAAACAAACACCTAGGGGGTGGGAATTAGCGGCCCAAAACAGCCCCCATCTAGCAAGAATTCAAGCAAATCAATCAAGACAGACAAGTGCTGATAGCAGCAGAAAGGCACCTCGGGCCCGGGAAACAGTCCAAGTCCAAATTACAATTGAAAGAGGGATAGAATTACACTAAATTGAAGCAAAATTCTGCACAAAAGAGGTGCAGCAAGGTCGCTCCAAACAGCCACAAAATCAGCCCCAAAGTTGCTCAATCCATCAAGCACTGATACCAATTGATGACAGGAATTGCCAAGGACCTAGAATTGAGCAAAACAAACCAATTAGAACCAAAATTAAGCAATTAAAATGCAAATATAGGTGCTGGAACAGCAGCTATATTCACGTGGAAAATGAAAGAAAGTGAAGGAAAATGAAAGAAAAATGGAGAGGAAAGAAGTGGAAGATCGCCACTGATGCAAGTCCTTTCTTGCAGCAGATAAGATCAATCGCCAGTCGCCACTAATTCAGGAGAATTAGATAAGACTCATCCATGGTTTAAGCAACAACCACCAAGCACACTCAACTCACAAGGGAGGAGATTCTCAACTCACAAAGAGGAGAAAAATGGGCATAATGCCTTTACTTAAAAATTCAAATTGTCTTGTTACATGAGGGAGAGCTCCTTTATATAGGAAAAGGAGGGGGAGGGGGTGGCCATCTTGGGCGATGTGGGACTTCAAGGAAAAGAGAATAATAAGAAAAGAAAATAAAAAATGAGTGAATACTCATCCAAGGTGGGATTTGAACCCACTCACCTAAGGCATTAAGCTAAGCTAAGCTTTTAGCCACTAATCCACTCACTTATGCGCCCCACTCTCCATAAAATGGAAAAGATGAATTAAAATTCATCCTACATGGGAATTGATCCCATGACCCTCTAACCCATGTAGCTAAGTCACTAATTTAGCCATTAAACCCACTTACATGACATGGGCGCCCCTAATAGATCCTATGGCCCCAATTACATCATAAAATCCTATGGTCCTAATTACATCATCTAATCCTATGGTCTAATTACGTCATCAATAATCCTAATTACATGAGTCTTGTATGTTGACTTTGACTTTGGTCAATGGTCAAGAGTTGACCCAGAGTTGACCCTCATGAAGGAAGGCTCATGCTTGGCTCAGCCCCAAGCACTTCAAGCAGCTCCAAGTAAGCCATTAGCTGTCAGCTGTCAGGATGTCATCACTTTTATTCCGTTTGTAAAAGAACTAGTTGATAAATGAGGCCTACTACTCTGGACGCACCTTCGCTAGAGTACTGTCACTACCCATCACTCATTAGAATACATCCACGTTTCGCTTCTTGGATTGACAATCAACTAATCCTTTGCTTTTGGTAATTTAATAACCATGCCTATCCTGTAGACGCTCTTCATTAGAGTACTCACACTACCCATCAATCACTAGCAACGCCCATGTTTTGGTTCACTGGCTACCGAGTCCTCTTATTCACTCAGAGAATGGGTTTCTTCAGAATCCACTCCCCCATCCTCAATCCTAGCTGAAACTATCCTATAACTCCGGCGCAAGCGCGAAAGTTAGGAATTAAGAACAGAATAAGATTACCAATATTATAGACAGAGAGCTCGGGAAATAATAATATAGAGTTTACATACACTTGGGGATAGAATCAATTACATCCAATCCTAATGGAGAGTTAACTACACAAGGTAGCCATACAAACCACCGAAGATACTGTCACCATCTTCAATCCTTGTGAAGCGCTCCTCTTCTCCTACTCTAAAATTAGCTCTGGTGCATTATCACTGAAATATGATTGAATTACAATAATTGTGCACACCTGATCTGGTGCAAGAAGGACCTATTTATAGGCTAAGGAAAAACAAAGAAAATTGGGGATAAATCTATTTAAAAACGGCAATAGAGCAAGAATCATGTGTTCTGCGCTTCACCCTGCGCTACAGCGCAGGTTGCAGCGCAGGATCCAGAGAGTTGCGCTTCACCCTGCACTACAGCGCAGGTTGAAGCGCGCAACGCGTCCTGCAGCTTCAATCTTTCTCTTTTTAACTTGATCTCTCCCCGAGATTGGTTTTGGTTGATTTGTCTTTCCTTGTTTCCTTTTTCTGGATGAAATCTTGCATTTATTGAGCATCTTGGATTTAATTGGGAAGGTTGTCTGTAGAATCCTTGTTTAATTGGCAGTGATATCTTCATTAATTGCCCTCACATAATCTTCAAATCTTCATTAAATGCCTTCAATCAAACTTCAAATCTTGCAGATATCTCCCTTATTTACTGCTATCTTTCCCTCAAATCAAATCCTTGCAATATTCTGCAAATATCAGCAATTTTTCTATCAAAATAGCATCAAATTCAAATCTAAGATTAATAAATACAATTTATCTAATATTAAATAAAAAGGGATTAAATTGGGGCAAAAATACCATTTTATCCTTGATAAGTGAACTAAAAAGTGCTCTAATTTGTCATATGATTTTCAGTTATCAAAATACCCCCTAACTTAACTTCTTGCTTGTCCTCAAGCAAGAGACCTCTTTGCAATCAAAACATCAATTCTATTCCCAGTGTATTTCAAATAATTAAAAACAAATTCAAGGAACTATTCATCAACTCTTTCCTAAGTAGCAGTCACTTTCCAAACATAAGAAAAACTCAGGATCAAGGGATGTTACCAATCATCAATCAGAATAGAATACAAACATCAATCAAACTTCTCAAAAATAGCAATTAAAGCAGTAAGTGATAAACCAAGGAAATCTCTCATTCTCACGGGTAAGTGTTTCTCTCAATCTTTTTCTCCACCGTTGAACAACTAGAATTGATAGTCGTTTCCAACATCTGAACCTGCAAGTAGTTAATAAGGATCAAAAGGTCTTTTCTTTGGTTGTAATGAGGCTAGGCTATCAAGAAATCATGGTTTTTCTAGATATGCGAAGAACACTTTGAATAGAGAGCATCTTGTAATTGTGCTTGGGACTTCTCTCCATTCACCTGGTCATTCTTGAATTGTCTCCCTTCTTCAGCTTGGTCTCTTTATTTGAAGAAGTACTCCCCCCAACTTATTCAATTTCCACACTTTTTGTGCAGAATATTTTTTTTTTTTTTTTGAACTTTGTTTTTCTTTTTTCATAAACAATAACATAGAGAATTTATTCATGAGGGAGTGCTCTTCTTTTTTATTTCTTGTGCCTGCTCTTTGAAAATTCTTTGATCCTTCAATCCACCAACCTTTTGTCTCATCGTGTTGTGTTGCACCTTGCTCTCTATCCCAAGTGTGAAGGGACAGGATATAATCATTAAGTATGGTTGGGGTGCATCAAAAGAAACATTAAAGGCTCAACTGGGTTCTCAAGAAAATTGGAAAAATATAATCAAGGTTGGTTATTTGGCACTGAGCAAAATATTATAATCACAAAATATGCCTTTGTCACTTCCATATCTTCCACTAGCAAGACAAAATTCAGAAACTCAAGCAATAACAGTTGACAAGAAGCGCTGAAAAACTCTCAATTTTAGTGTTTGGGCTCACAGCTCACTGGTTATTGGCTAAAATTCCTTGATAAAGCACTTATTGGTTTTAATTAACTATCTTGATAGGTTCTCCTGAGAAGTATCCTAAACTTAACTGATTATGGAATTAATCACAAAACCCTATCATCTTTCCCAGTCTGGTTAGTTAAACTACTTAATTACAGAGAATTTTGAAAAAGTTACCTTAAATCCTAATTCCTAAGGTCCTAAAAATTTAAAAAAAATGAAATACAAAAATCCTAAAAAAGTTTCTAAAATAAAAGAAAAATGAAAAGAAAGAAAACATCAGTATCAATCTTCAACCTCTGTATCCTGTGAGTCCTTGTCCTGCTGCTACTCCACCTCCCCCTGGATGAATAGGCCTGTCCCCAGGCCACTGCAAGAATATTCTAAACTCTTCAAGCAACATGCTTGGGTATGGGTCTAGTACTCCTAATTGGTTTGAGGTCAACTGGTCTTTATACTTTGCAGCAGTCTATGCAATTCATGAAGAACATGGAAGCCTACCAATTTACATGCATAAATAATTACTCTCTTCATAACAAAATTTCACTGCACTTGGTATTGCCTTCTTAAAAATAGAACATACTCATTTGTTTTGCAAGCGTTCAATCAATCCATGGAAAGTGAAAGTTTAAAAAAAAATTGAAAGAAATAGAGCATAACACTTTCAAATTTAATAACTCACAAAATAAAGAGCATTTCAATTCAGCAAATTGTTCTTCATGTTCCACACAGCCAAAATCACATTTAAGATAGCAATTATCAACAGTATACACATTCCTAAGGTTGCTATCCTAAAGTTCAAATCATAGAGTGAGTGAAGATTTCAATTGATAAAAATTAAATAAAACATAACTGAAAGTTTCAAAATTGATGGAAGTTTGTGAGTGGAAAGAGTGAAAAGAAGAGCTTAGAAAGCAGAGAAACAGTACATGAGAAAATAGAAGATTTTAAAAAAAATTCGTACGGCTGCGCTTCACCCTGCGCTACAACGCATGTGAAGCGCAAAAGTCAGTGACTAAAATTGCATTTCTGCACTTTACCTACGCTACAGCGCAGGTGAAGCGCAGAAAACAGAATGCAATTTTGCAATTTTCAGTCACGTTTTCTGCTACTTCCTATTATTTAAAAATTTTATTTTCCACAAACTTATTCCAATCAATTTTGAAAATTTCCTAAATCCTAAAAAAATGAAAAATCCTAATAAAAACAAAATAAAATTGAAAACAATTAAAAACTTAAAAATCTCTGGGTTGCCTCCCAGGAAGCGCTTGTTTAACGTCTTCTAGCTCGACGCCTGTTCTCTCAAGGTGGCTGAAACTGAAATATTTTGATGAGCTTGTGTGTTGCACCCTTCCTTTTTCTGGCCCATAAACCTCTCCATAATTTTGCCTTGGAACAACCTGTAGTTTGAACTGACTTTGACCAATTGGGCTTCTTCCTGGAATTAGACCATGCTTTTGACTCCCTTGGCTTGACTCTTCTTTTCTTTATTATCTTACTCTCATGTGCATGAGTTTTCTTTTCCTGAAGCTTAAATGATTCACAGTTGATTGCTCTCAATTTCTCTGCTTCGCAGGGGTCTTTGATATGGAACACACCTGACCACTTTATCTTCAATCTGGCTCTAGGCTCTGAATTTGATTCTAGCTTGACTTTTCTTCTCTTTGCCTTGTCCTAGTCAGTATGATCGCAGGCCTTTCTTTTGTGAGGTCTGGAAGGTTTATCACTTGCACCATGCCTTTCTTGATCTTCCTTTGGAGGACTGGTTGGATAAGGCAAGGTCTTTGGTCTTGGTACCACTTCCCTTCCTTCTTCGGGCTTTGATTCTTCATCTCCCTGTTCACTCTTTTTCTCATTTTCTTGATCATTTTCACCATGTACACCCCCATATGTTGTATTCTCTTCCTTCCTTTCACAGAAAATCTCTTCTTTAAGCGCCATCTTTTCTGTTTCATCCTCTCCATCTTCTTCTTCTACTTCTCCTGCACCTTCTTGTGTTTCTTCAGATCCCTCCTCTTTATCAACCGGATCATCATTGGTTTCCTTCCCTGTCAATTTAACAATTGTGGTGGGACAAAATTCTACGGGGTTGGGTTGAACGTTTGCTGAAAATTGCTTGTTCCAATAGTTGATCATACTGTCTATCTCATCTAGTACGAGGTCAGCGAATAGTCCTTCTCTTTCACAATACAGCTGAAATTGTATAAATCTGTCCCACTTTTCTTCAATAAAATCGTCACTATCTGAATGTCTTGCTGAGATTTGTTCTGACTGTTGGTTGGCTTCTGTTTCTGTTAATTGCTCCAGCAAGGTGTCAGTGTTTCTTCTTGCTTCTTCTCTTTCCTTCTGAAGTCTTAACTCCCTTTGTTCTACTAGTTGCGCTATCAAAGCATCATTTTTTCTTCTTGCTTCTTCTCTCTCCTTCTGAAATTGTATATTGTATCGATTGAGTTCTTCCAAAAACTCATCATATTTTGAGTAACTTTGCTTCTGTTGAAAAGAAGGTTGCATGCGGAATGAAACATCATCTTGGTGCCATCCAAAATTCTGATTCTGGTAACTTCCCCAATCCTGTGAAAAATTGTTAGAATAATTGTTGTAATTAGAGAAGTTACCTTGAATCGGTGTATGGGAGAAATACTCTGGTTCTTGCTGTCTAACATAATCTCCACGGGTTCTTCTTGGTTGATTTTGCCATTCATAAGCCATTCAGCATTTACTTCAATTGGGGTGGTTGAACAGAGAGTATTGAAATTGTCTCCTTAAGTTTAGCCTTGCTCCTTTTTCTGTTACTTGTCTTCTCAAGAGAAATAATCAAGAAGCTCAAACAAATGTTAGCTCAAATGAGAAGAACAAAATAACAAAAAATAATATTTTTTTAAATAATAATAATAAATATATTTATTTTTTAAAAAAAATAATAATAATGATAATATTTTTTTATAAAAAGAAAATAATTAAAATAATAAAATATTTTTGTTTTCTTCTTGACTTCTCCCTCGTCTACTTCTCTAATTTCTACTTCTGTTCTTCCTTGATGTCCTTTCTGTTTTCTGGATCAAGTTGTAATTGATTGGGGGACACCTGGCCTCTCAAAAGCATAAACAAGAAACTTTGAAAAAGGTAAGTGTGACAGAAAAACTATAAATTTCCTAAATAATAAATTATTTTCCTAAAATAATAAGAATAATAAATAAAGAAATCCTAAGATAAATAAAAATAAATAAAAGAAATCCTAAGATAGATATTCTTGATAACTAGACCGCCAAGGTCTACACGAATTGGAAACCGTTCCCCGGCAACGACGCCAAAAATACTTGATGGGTTTCTGGCAAGCGAAACAAAAATCCAGTAGTATAATAGTAAGAAAAGTATCGTATCCACAAGGAACGGTCAATTCACGTATACTCGTGATCTATTTATCAAGAGACAAATAACAGATTTGTGAGGATATTATGCATGGAAATTGTAAATTGCAAATTAATAAGTAATAAAAATAGAAAGGAAGAGTCAGAGACACTTTACTTAGATTAGGATTGAACTTCATCTCATCACACCCTTCGTGCATGTAAAAACTATCTATTATTTTAGGTTTACTCTATAATACTGTAGATAAATTATATTGCTAAGACCCCGAGTTACCAACGGCCTCACACACTCAAAGGTAATCCATGCGGGCTCTCCCAGGCGACAGACTGACCCTCGGCTTATTTTGCTTTCTTTTATTTCGTTTGTAAAAGAACTAGTTGATAAACGAGGCCTACTACTCTGGACGAACCTTCGCTAGAGTACTATCACTACTCATTACTCATTAGAATACATCCACGTTTCGCTTCTTGGATTGACAATCAACTAATCCTTTGCTATTGGTAATTTAATAACCATGCCTATCCTGTAGACGCTCTTCATTAGAGTACTCACACTACCTATCAATCACTAGCAATGCCCATGTTTCAGTTCACTGGCTACCGAGTCCTCTTATTCACTCAGAGAATGGGTTTCTTCAGAATCCGCTCCCCCATCCTCAATCCTAGTCGAAACTAGCCTATAACTCCGTCGCAAGCGCGGAAGTTAGGAATTAAGCACAGAATAAGATTACCAATATTATAGACAGAGAGCTCGGGAAATAATAATATAGAGTTTACATACACTTGGGGATAGAATCAATTACATCCAATCCTAATGGAGAGTTAACTACACAAGGTAGCCATACAAACCACCGAAGATGTTGTCACCATCTTCAATCCTTGTGAAGCGCTCCTCCTCTCCTACTCTAAAATTAGCTTTGGTGCATTATCACTGAAATATGACTGAATTACAATAATTGTGCACACCTGATCTGGTGCAAGAAGGTCCTATTTATAGGCTAAGGAAAGACAAAGAAAATTAGGGAGAAATCTATCTAAAAACGGCAAAAGGGCAAGAATCATGTGTTCTGCGCTTCACCCTGCGCTACAGCGCAGGATCCAAAGAGCTGCGCTTCACCCTGCGCTACAACACAGGTTGAAGCGCGCAACGCGTCCTGCAACTTCAATCTTTCTCTTTTTAACTTGATCTCTCCCCGAGACTGGTTTTGGTTGATTTGTCTTTCCTTGTTTCCCTTTTCTTGATGAAATCTTGCATTTATTGAGCATCTTGGATTTAATTGGGAAGGTTGTCTGCAGAATCCTTGTTTAATTGGCAGTGATATCTTCATTAATTGCCCTCAAATAATCTTCAAATCTTCAATAAGTGTCTTCAATCAAACTTCAAATCTTGCAGATATCTCCCTTATTTAATGTTATCTTTCCCTCAAATCAAATCCTTGCAACATTCTGCAAAAATCAGCAATATTTCTATCAAAATAGCATCAAATTCAAATCTAAGATTAATAAATACAATTTATCTAATATTAAATAAAAAGGGATTAAACTGGGGCAAAAATACCATTTTATCCTTGATAAGTGAACTAAAAAGTGCTCTAATTTATCATATGATTTTCACTTATCAGAGGGTCCCATGGAACATGAAAGAGTTCATGTCTTGGGCGTCAAAGGGTTCAATTGTTGAAACCTTGTCTCAACTCAAATATTGGCTGCGATAAACATGCCACTTATCAATTTGCTGACAAGAGCGTATTCAAATTATATGAGGGACTTACTCGTTTATCGGTTCGTGAAGTATTCATTTGATGCGAGACACTTATTGATGATTGGTTGAGTGTTTATCAAATCCAATTTTTGTTTTGAGACACTGCGTAATGTTTTATTTTGTATGCCCGTAATCAAACCTCGCTTAATAATATACATCTCACTATATCACTGCTTTTACAATCAATGGATGCTTAGTTTGCATGATGGTTGGTTATGGCCTTAGTTGTTTTAATTTAAATACGACCTGCGTGTCGTGCCTTAACTCTAAACATTCCTCTTGTAATTCTCTTCTCATCTCTATCCCCTCGTATGTTAAAACGAGGTTTCTTCTTGTCATGTAATGTAACCGGGAGGACATGGAGCATGGATTCAGTGGGAGATTTGGAGAGCTCAAGATTATATACAAGATTATATAGTTGATGTAATTTTGTATTTGTTTTAGGAGGCCATAACCATATCATGTATTTGTATGAGATGCATGCTTGTGTATTTTTGTTAAATGGTTTAACAAAGGAGTAAAATTAAAACGATCAAATCCCTCAAAGAAAATATTGTCTTTTTGCCTTCCAATGAATAACACTCGTTAAGACTAGAGTCAATGAAGTGTGGGTCTGCCAAAGCAGGGTACCTTTATCTATACTAGTAAAACGCGATAGGATAAAAAGTAATATCCGACTGTTAATCATTGGGTTTTGACTTAACTAGGTATATTTAATAGGATTGAAAAACCTAGAGGCATTAATTCATAAGATGAATTAGAATAAGAGTTATTCACCCAACTATCCAAGAGTTGTATGGGATGCAATTGGAAAGCGTGTTCCTACCTAAATAACCTTTTCTTAAGCGATAAGCCAAAGCTGACTTGAAATAACGTGAAATATGGATCTTGGCCCACTAGAAAATCTAGTGATGGGATTTTCTGATTATTGAGGGTACTTATTTTGAATCAAAATAGTGGGAGACATATTTATTTAAAGACCTTATTAAATATGTTTGTTATATGATACTTACGTGCATTATTACCTTGGCAACGAACACAACAATTAACTTTTATTGCGATCTGTCCTTGAGAAGGACAAACTGTCTTAATTTTCTAGGCTGGTATAAGACCTAAGGATTGTCCTTAGGAAAGGCTGTATGTCCTGGAAGAGCCTGTTCCTGAAACACCCGCTACAAATGCTTCGAAAGTTGACAAGGATGCTTTTAGAAAGCATCTGGATTATGCTCTCGATGTAGGTTGCCTTATGCTTGCTACCATGAATGTTGAAAACAGCATGAGAACATGGAGGCGTACAATATGATTGTACATTTAAAGAGACCTTATCAAGGCCAAATTAGGCATGAACGATTTGAAGTCTCAAAGGCACTTTATCAATGTAGACTGACATAGGGAAGCCCTGTAGGTGCTCATGTACTCAAGATGATTGGGTACATTGAAAAACCTAGAAAGGCTTGGATTCCCATAAGCCAAGAGTTGGCCACTGATCTTGTCCCGCAATCGTTGCTGGACAGCTATAGTCAATTCGTCATGAACTACGACATGAATGAATTTGACAAACCACTGCCAGAATATCTAAGCATGTTAAGAATAGCTGAGCAAAACATTAATAAAGCTAAAGGAATGCCATATTGATGGTCCGACCTGAAAAGGCAAGGGCAAGAAGAAATTCTTGAAACCTATGGGCGGGATAGCTAAGGAAGGAAAATGGTTCCACCGTGGCCAATCAGGACATTGGAAACTGTGTAAAGTACCTGGAGGAGATCAAGAAGAAGGGAAGTGAGACTTCCAGTATCTATGTCATAAAAGTCAATTTACCTACTTCTGCATCTTGGGTATTGGATACCGGATGTGGATCTCACATTTGTGTGAATGTGTAGGATCTAAAAGGAGTAGGTCATTGGCTAAAGGAGAAGTCGACCTATGTGTGGGAAATGGAGCAAGAGTTGCTGCCTTAGCCGTAGGAACATATTATTTAACTTTGCCAACTGGACTAGTTATTGGACTAAATAATTGTTATTTTGTGCCTGCCATTAGTGGGAATATTATTTCCGTTTCTTGTTTAGACAAGAATGGTTTTTCATTCATAATAAAGAACAATAGTTGTTCAATTTATTTGAGTGATATATTTTATGGTTGTGCAAAGTTGAACAATATGAGGTGTTTGTCTATAACATAAGTACTAAGAGGGTCCAAACAAATGATTTGAACCCAACTTATCTTTGGCATTGTCACTTGGGCCACATAAATGAGAAATGCATATCCAAACTCCATAAAGATGGCTATTTGGAATCTTTTGATTTTGAATCAATAGAGACATGTGAATCTTGTTTATTGCGAAGATGACCAAAACCCCAATCACCGGAAAACGGTGAAAGGGCCGGTGATCTTCTTTGCCTTATACATAGTGATGTATATGGGCCCATGGGCACAATGGCTAGAGGAGGTTTTCAATACTTCATCACTTTTACTGATGATTTCAGTACATATGGATTTGTGTATCTGATGGAACACAAATCCGAATCCTTTGAAGAGTTCAAGGAATTTAAGAATGAAGTATAAAACCAACTTGGCAAGACCATTAAAACAGTTCAATGAGATCGATGTGGAGAATACCCAGGCCAACAATTTGGTGACTATCTAAGAGAGTATGGGATAACATCTCAACTCACTCCTCCTGGAACACCTCAATGGAATGGAGTTTCAGAAAGGAGAAATCGAACTTTATCAGATATGGTTCGATCTATTATGAGTCATATTGATCTCCCCGACTCCTTTGGGGGTTATGCTTTGTTAACAGTAGCCTTCACATTAAACCGTGTTGCATCTAAGGCTATCATAAAGACACCATATGAGATATGGACTGGGAAATGACCCGGTATGTCTTTTATGAAGATTTGGGGTTGTGAAGCTTATGAGAAACGCCAAGTTTCAGATAAGCTAGGACCCAAATCAGATAAGTGCTTATTTGTGGGATACCCAAAAGAAACTGAGGGTTACTATTTCCATAATCCTAGCAAAGGCAGAGTGGTTGTCGCTAGGACTGTTGTATTCTTAGAGAAGGAATCTGTCTCTAAGAAAATAAGTGGGAGGATAGTAGAACTTGAAGAAATTCAAGTAACACAGAGTAGCAATGAGCTGGTAATGGAACAAGAGCAGATACCACAAAGTGTTGTGGAGCCACCTGCTCAAGTAGCGCAAGACTTGCGTAGGTCAGATAGGGTACGTCACCAAACTGAGATATATGGTTTCCTTGTGTCTCAGGAAAGGGATGTATTGTTAATGGATCAAGGTGAACCAATGATCTACCAAGAAGCTCTTTGAGTCCAGAATCTGAGAAATGGCTTGATACCATGAGATCTGAAATGGATTCCATGTACACTAACAAGGTATGGACCTTGATTGAGCCACCCGAAGGGATAAAACCCATAGGATGCAAGTGGGTTTTCAAAGAGGAAAACTGACATGGATGGTAATGTAAGTACCTTTAAAGCACGGTTGGTGGCTAAAGGGTTTCACACAAATTCATAGTATAGACTATGATGAAACCTTTTTTCCCCAGTTGCCATGCTTAAATCTGTTCGGATCTTGCTTGTTGTTGCAGTTTACCATGATTATGGAATCTGGCAAATGGGTATCAAGACATTTTTCCTAAATAGGAGCCTTCTTGAAGATGTGTATATGACACAACCTGAAGTTTTTGTTATACCTGAAATACTGGAAAGGTATGCAAGTTGCAACGATCCATTTATGGATTAAAGTAAGCCTCTAGAAGTTGGAATCTTCATTTTGATGAAGTTGTAAAGAAGTTTGGTTTCATTAAAAATGAGGATGAACCTTGTGTCTACAAAATGGTTAGTGACAATATAGTTGTTTTTCTGGTTTTGTATGTAGATGACATACTCCTCATAGGAAATGACATTCCTACCCTTCAGTCTGTAAAGACTTGGTTAGGAGATTGTTTTTCCTATGAAAGATTTGGGCAAAGCGACCTATGTGTTAGGTATCAGGATCTATAGAGATAGATCTCGAAGATTACTTGGCCTAAGTCATAGTACATACATAGACAAAGTGTTAAAACGGTTTAACATGCAAAATTCTGAGAAGGGATCTTTGCCTATGTCACATGGTATAAGCCTATCTAAGGCTCATTCTCCTTCCAGTGAAGAAGAGAGAGGTCGCATGAATAAGATTCCTTATGCATCCGCTATAGGATCTATCATGTTTGCCATGTTATGTACTCAACCAAAAAATATCATATTCTTTAAGCATGACTAGCAAATACCAGTCTGATCTTGGTGAAGGTCACTAGAAAACAGTCAAGAACATCCTTAAGTACTTGAGAAGAACTAAGGATTCATTCTTGAAATAAGGAGGAGAGGAAGAGTTGCTTGTAAAGGGTTACATTGATGCTAGCTTCAAACCGACAAAGATAATTGAAGATCGCAATCAGGTTATATGTTTTGTTAGTATGGTGGCGCTGTGAGCTAGAAAAATTCAAAGCAAGAAACAGTCGCTGTTACAAACCCATTAAACCCCTTGTGCAGCAGAAGCATGAAGGGCACATTAGATCATTGGGCATAAGAGTTATGTCTGAATGTCTCTAGTGCAAGTGGGAGGTTGTTAGGAATATGCACTAGAGACTTATATATTTATGAACATCCATCACTTGTATCATGTTATTTTATAAAGGAAAACTTATTCTTTTAGAATATAATTATTGTCCTTAGAATAGTAAGCTTAAACTTCATAAGAAATCAAGTAGATGACTTGATCGTGAGATCTTATGAAGAACTATTCTTAAATAGTCCCTAGTCAAGTATCATCTTAGGACAAAAATGCATTTAGACTAGTATGTGAGTTAATTGATGATCATATCTCACAGATCATGGATATGAGATATCATGTGCTCACATAGGTACACATTAAGAGTAATGGTGTACTGGACAGACCCACCTTAAGAACGTTGCATGGATTGTTACATAACTATCATAAACGTTTCTTAAATTAATAAATGTTATATATAGTGTCCTTTGACCTGAAATCACTACGATTCCTACATAAGGAATTATGTGTTTTGAATATCATCAAACGTTACCTGTAATAGGGTGATCATAAAGTTGGTATTTGGACATATAATAAATTATGTGGAGGAATGTGAGTGCCCTAGATGGGATTTGTCCCTCCTATGTAACAGGAGTTATATCTGTAGGCCTCTTGATAAAGTGAGACTGCAAAATGTATGGCCATGCTCAGGAGGATAAATATGAGATATTTATTTTCTGTACAGTCTACTTGGGGATCAAGAAAATATAAATTGAACTATACAAGGTTGACACAATCCATGCCCTTGTGTTCAATTAGATATTTGGACAAAGGGACAGATCATATAAATTATTATCATAAAATAGGATTTATCAAAGTTATTGATAATCTCAATATTTGGATAGTGATGTGTTGTTAGATACCGCTCACTATTTATGATATTAAATATAAAAGGGTTTTATTTTAATATTATAACCAAATATTAAAAGCCTATTGGGTCACACACATACAACAAGCAACTAGGAAAGGATAATAATTCTAATTTAATTTAATTAGAATTATAACATAATGGGTCAGGCCCATAAGTGTGAGGGTTAAGTGAGTGAGGGGGTAAAACCCTAGCCACCACTCTATAAATAGAGCATAAGATGCACTACCCCAGACACACATGAGCAATCGCTTCTTACTTTCTAAGGCTACTAGCAGAGCTGAGGAGGGTTTCCTAGTCCGGCTGTTAGCGTGGATACCAATAGAGATGTGGCTACTCTTGCCTCGTTTGTAATCCTAATAAGGTATGACCTTTCGTTTTAATACCTTTTATACCTTGATTCATGTTTTCGCAAAACGATTATAACAAGGGAGGGAATCCATTTATTTCCGCTGCACCCTGACCACATGCTTGATTCCCTTTCAGTACTGAGCATGAGCATATGATGTATGAGATGCATGAGAAGCCAGATGTGGCTAAAAATACCCTAGCCCAAAGAGGGGGCGACGAACAGGGTGGACCATAATGGGAGGCATTTGATGCATGGCTCAAGAGGGGGTGTCTTACTATGCGACTCATCAGCCCATAAGAGGTGGGTAATGGTGGGAGGGAGTGAGTGTCTTTGCACGGGCCCAAGAGGGGTGTTTAAATGTGCAACCTACCGGCCATGAGAGTGTTTAACGGTAGGGCCATTATTGGTAACAACTAAGGGAATTGATGAGGTTCACCCATTGTGCGGAGTTCCAAATCATGACTCTTAGGAGAGGTGTTGTGCATGTGCATGGTATGAGCATACACATTATTTTGTGATTGTATGAGAGGTGTGAAATTATAATTGTGTGAATCTAATGTGTGGAATGTATAGTGTGTGGATTGAGATCAATGATGTTGTGTATGGTGATGGGTGGGAACAGGGGTAGCCTTCTGTATTATATATATGTTTGTATTTCATTCCTCACCGTACTCTCTCTTGTGGTTTTCTTAGGTAATGAAGAGGGCACTCAAAGTGCTGAATTTTGAAGGGACAGGGTCTTGCTCTGATATGTGTGACATCGGGGCTCAGTATCTAGGAGTTTATATTCTTTTATTTTGTTATTTAAAGATTTGAAAAAAAATTATTCCTAAGGGTCTTATATGACCAAGCTATATTGTTGTTATGCTGACAATTAAGTTCTTTTGAAAACCTTAGTTATATTCTTTTAAGGAGACAGCGTTGGATTTTGAATAATTATTGGAATTGCGGACATGTTTGTTAAAGGGAGAATTTTGTGAACCTTTTTACCTCGGAGTTAATTGTAGTTTTCATTATAATTTAATTTGGTATTTATTTTATTATTTGGGGTAGAAGGGTGTCACAAGAAATGTAAAGGGGATGACATAAATTAAAAGGATGAGGAGGACTGAAAGTAAATGACTGAATGTAAATGGCAGAAAGTAAAGGGGATGACAGAAATTAAAAGGATGGGGAGAAGCTGAAATTAAATGGCGGAGAATTAAAAGCGGAAAGTAAAGAGATGATAATATGAACAAGTGATATGGGGATGAACAATTAATGGTGGAATGGGGAGAAAATGTAGGTGAACAATCTTTGGAAAATGAAGACAACAATGCCTCCATTTACC
This sequence comes from Sesbania bispinosa, assembly GCA_026901365.1. Classification (NCBI taxonomy): domain Eukaryota; kingdom Viridiplantae; phylum Streptophyta; class Magnoliopsida; order Fabales; family Fabaceae; genus Sesbania; species Sesbania bispinosa. Next base: position 1,118,085 of record QLOH01000019.1, read on the forward strand.
ACACTCCACCACAAACAACAGTTATAGCAGTTAATTAGCAAGAATCACTCAAGAACAAGTATGAGCAATTAGAATAGGCAATTCATCAAAAACCTAGGGGGTGGTATTTAGCGCACCAAAAGCCCCTCTAATTCAAGCAATTGCAAGCAAATCAATCAAGCTGAAAGCAATAAAAAGGCACCTCGGGCCTGAGAACAGTTCAGGGTCCAAATTACAAACGAAATAGATGAAGAATTACACAAGTTTTTGGGTGAAAATTCTGTACCAAGAAAGCCCAAGTGCAGTGGCCAAATAGCCCCAAAAATAGCCCCAATTTGCTCAATCCATCAAAGCTCTGATGACCAATTGATAGCAGGAAGATTACGGATCTAGAATTGAGCAAAAATAACCGGTTAGAATTGAAATCAAACAATTAAACTCAGTTGGACAGCAAGCAATATAGCGCAAGAAACCAAAGGAAAATGAGAGAAAATGAAAGAAAAAGTGGAAGAGAAAAAGATGGTTTGGACGCCATTGAAGTAGGCAATCCCCACAGCAGATAAGTCCCAGTGCTAGACACCACTGATCCAGGAGAATCAGATAAGTCTCTGGTTGGTTTGAGCAAAAACCACCAAGCTTTCTCTACTCACACTTGAGGAGGAATTTGGGCAGAATGTCTTTACTATTCATCAAAGTTATGAAATACAAGAGAGGGGTCTCCCTATTTATAGGGGAAGGGGGCGGCCAAAATGAAGGGGAAAAAGAGAAAAATAAAAGATGAGTGAAAAACTCTCCTAAGTGGGTGTTGAATCCCTAACCTTAGGCTAATTAGCTAAGCTAACACTTAAGCCAATAAAGCCATCAAATTAGCGCCCCAAACTAGGAAGAAAAGGAAAAATTACAATCATGTCCTAATTACAATTTTAATCCTAAAATTAATCATACTTTTATTAATCCTAATTAGATAGAGTCTTGCATGTTGACTTGGGTCCAAGGTCAAAAGTTAGTGGGTTGACCATGTTGAGGTTGACCCATGCTTGGTTCAGCTCCAAGCACTCCTAGTAGGCCCAGGCTTGCCACCAGCTCCTGTGATCCTAGTTGTCAGCTCAGAAGTCCACTGACAGGTGCCATCAGACCTACATTTACCTCACTCCAAGGAGACGGGTGAATGTTTAAATCTATGACCTATTATATACAAAACCTCATTTTGCTCCACTTGACCAACTCCTTGAGATTAGGTTTTACGTACTTTGAACTACGTTTGAACAAGAAGTGATATTTAAAAATGATCTCACTCTAAATTATCCTGTCACCCTAATTTTTTTATTGAAAAATATTCATGTGATATTTAAAAAGAAATTAAGTGAAAAAATGTGCAGTCTAGATTATTGAATATGGCATTTTTTATTAGAATTTGGCTTCTAAAAATAAAATACAAAATTATAATCAATTATTAAAAATAACAATTAAAATTGTGAATATATATATATGTGTGTAAAATAAATTATAAATTATCAAAATTATCTTAGTTTTTTAATCAATTTATTATAACTTTGTGATTTCCTTTTAAAAGATTAGATTTCACTTTAGAAGAGTCTAATTATATTAAATAAAATATCAATAGAAAAATGAATATGGAACAAGTCTTTTAAGATTAAACAATTTCAAGTAATCTATATCTATATTATATATAAATATGTGTTTTTTTTACTGTGCTATAACGTGTCATACTTTTATAAATCCACATGTTTAATGATTGCGCCCAGTTGTTACTAAAAAAAGGGTCGTAATTTGGTACTCTCTAGCCAGAGATGGTTTTGGTACATTTTTGTTATTTTTTTTATTGAATAGAGGCATAGAAGCCAAAATTACGTAGGAATAACTCTGTTCTAAATTATTTTAAAAACATAAAATAGATTTTAAATGAGACACATGTGTATTGCAAATGAGAATGTGAAAAAACGGGGGAATACAATAAAAAAATACAGGATAATGGTTATAGGGGGTCAAAAAGTCTTTTCAAAAATTAAAAATACAAATTCTAATAATTAAATATTGTCCCGTAACTATAAAAAATACTAAGATCATTTAAAAAAATGGTTCTGCTAACGAGTGCCCTTAGGGCACTGGTTAAGGTTTTCTTTATAGAAGGTTTTTGTTGGAAATCAAAGTATTGATTGCATCTTTAACTTTAAATACCACACATTCCAATAAAAGTTTTCTATTTTTAGTTCCTTAGTGCACTCGTTAGCATTTCCCTAAAAAAATTAAGAGAAATTTCTTACATAATCAAAGAAGATACCAAAACTCTCGATTTCCGTGACCAATAATATTTGAAGGCCGTCATTACCATACATACTGCGTCATCATACTACTATTGATTTTTGTTATTTATATGCCACATATTATATATATATATATATAATTATTTAATTTTTTTTATATTTATAGATTATAGTATACTTAGTTTAATCAGATAAATAAACAAGCTTTTCCCATTTTGTATTCAAATAAAATTATATAACATAAAATAAAAATATTAATAAAAGTTATGTAATTTTTATAATATTTAGTATTATTTATGTCATTTATTTTTTATTGATAGATATTATGTTTATTTTCAATATTTTTTACTTTTTATATAAAATATTATTTATGAATAATTGTTACAATAATAATTGCAATAATTAATAATTTAAAGTATTATGCAAATTCTGCATATGGTTGTTTCTGTTTTCAACCAAATGCTTCTTATTGTATTAAATTGTTAGTCTCTCATTCTTTTAAAAATGTTTTTCTACTTTATCGTCCCTGTCAAGCATCATCCCTTTCTCTCTCTCAACCTCTCTCAGAAAATGTTGGTTCACTGAGAGATTATTGGTAAATAACAAGTAAATGTATTATTCTACTTCATTGAAATGATTGATTTATCTGCACTTTGAAATTTGAAATAAAAAAATTTTCTTAACATGTAAAAAAATAATGAATCAATGCCTTAATGTTGATCCAACACCATATATGCTCAACTAAATAAGTTCTAATTGACATTGAAGCTCATTAGGGATTTTATTACATAATTCTCATTTTTCTCTTTTACCTTTATTTTAAAAGGATCATTTTGGCGGGAGTTATTATTTGTTTATTTTTCAAAATTAATAAACCTATTGGTTATATATAGCTTATAATTTTATTCATCATATTGTATTATTTTACTCAAATATTATATCATACTTTAAATAAAATATTTATAATTATAAGGATTATAAAGATATTATATCGATGTGAGATTGATACGAATTATATTATACAAAATATTTATGACTTTAAATAAAATATTTATATTTATATAGTTTGACCATATATTTTATGAGGACAAATTAAATATAAACCTAAATAATTTATTAAAATAGAATAAATATATGCTCAAATAAGTCGATAAAAATATATATTTAAATAATATTATCAATTACATTAATAAAAGGTTATATTTTGAATTAATATAATAGTATATATCTAAAAATGTACTGAGAAAGGATATTTTACATGAAATCATATCAATATGTATATGAAAAATTACTAAAATAAAATTAAAGAGGAGAATTATATCAAATGAGAAAAATATTTTATACAAAATTACATTAATATCTAAATTAATAGGGTAAGATTTTAAATTTAATTAAATTTTTAATAAATCTATGTTGATTACAATCTTTTCTCTTTTTTTTCTTTTCTTTTGGTTTTAGTTGTAATAATAGTGCAAATATATTAGTTAATAAAAAATCATCTTCTTTAAAATAAAAACATTAATATGTGTAGATCATATGAAAACGAAATAATGTAAGAGTAAAAATATAACACACAAAAAAAATATTTTAAATAAAAGCACAATAATATTTCTATGATATTTTATTGACATTTAATTTATAAAATAAAGAAATATATGATAAACAATAGACATTTTACATCAAAGTACATAAATATCTAGCTTATTAATGTACAAATTACTCTTTATTTTTTATCCAAATCAATGTGTTTGGAAGGCTTAACTCAGGAGAAGTGTTTTTATTGGGAGCTATTGCAATCGAATGAGTTTAATTAATAACTTTATTGTTAATACTGCTCCGTAATTGAATATAAGCAAAAATAACTAAATTCACATGTATTAAAAAAGTTGGTTAAACTCATTAAATTTTCTTGGTATCATGTAAAAAGTATTTGCATTGCCTAAATTACCTTACATTCAATTTTATTGAAAATTGTTTCAAGTGGATATACTCTCTTCCTATTGGCACATGATTCATTAAATAGAGTGGTTGGAAAGTAAAATCAAAGGGCATTTTGAGTTTATCTCATTAAATAGGGTAAAAGTAGTTAAGATTCGCTTATATTTTAATCCACTAAATTTGAGCTTTTTTTTTGCTTATATTCAAGTCCAGAAGGAATATTTATCAGTCTCAACACCATGCCAAAAAAGGGATTTTATCGCGCTGAATTTATCGCGGTTATATATAATAACCAGTATAAAAGACAATTATGAACATAATTATCGCAAAGGAACCGCGTTTTCTTATTAATTTTTTTATTTTTATATATTTATATTTTTTAATTCGACCCACATTTAACTCACATTTAACACGGTTCCGAAAATAAGACGCGTTATATACTTTTTTATCGCGGGTTATTTACGGAACCGAGTTGTTTTTACGCACTGAGATTAATGAACACTGGCACAGATCATTGTAGGCACTTTCATTATTAGGGTTCACAAGATAGGGAGAGGAAGAATTGGTGGCCAAGGAGGTGAGGAGCGGCGGCCATGGCTGTAGCCGCTGGAGTACGACAGCGTCTGGACGCGATGATGCTCGATGCCCTGGGAGGCGTGACGGCGACGCTGAGCAAGGGGAGGACAGCGGCCGTTGGTCGCGACTGAAACGACGCGCACGGAGCGTGATGGACCCTGCAGAGGCGCGCGGTGGAGGCGTGGACAACGACTGTTTTGGCCGCGACTTAGAAGTGGTTCAGGGAGTGGTTCTATCCCTCTCTGCCACCGCCGGGATGGGTTTTTGCAATTCTACCACCCTTCCTTTTCTTATTCTCGATTCTCTTTCTGCCTGGTTTGTTGCTTCTCATTGTCGCTGATTTCTCTTTCTCCAACCCTATTTCTCTACCCTCACAGTGCAAGATCGTCTCCACCGGTTAGTTAATTAACTTGCTTCAATTCAATAACCTGCTCAAACTTCTCTGCATAACCTTTCAAGATTACTTTCCTCTTGAATCAAATTGATACACTTGATTGGTTTTTATTTTATATTTTTTACTTTGTTTTTGGGTTTTCAGAATTTTAGCTCAGGAAGTAGTGTAGGAAGGTATTAAAACCTGAAGTTCAAGTAGAGGGAGTTGATTAAATGCTTGATTTGGCTATTTTGACTTGATTATTTTAGCTGCTCATATTTAAATGGACAATGTATTGACCAACTCCAATTATACGGAGCTGAATCAATTATATGACAAGTATACAGACGAAGGTTTGTAATTTAGACCCTCCTATTGTTTCTTGTTTGTCATTTCAAATTGCAACGATCACATGTCATTTCCTATTGTTTCTTGTTTGTAATTTTGAGGAGGTTATATAAATCATTGAAATTTACCCATGGTTGTGGCAAATATGCAAAAAGAACCATAAATGAGTCTACTGTCACTGAAGTAAGGTATGCTTTGCTTACTGTATCTTTCTTTTGTACAAGTTCTGGAACCTTTTATGTAATTGACTTAGTTTGAGTTTTGTTATAAAAAGCAAGAATCTTAGAAAGAATGATTGGTTTCAATTGGTTGTTAGGGTTTACTATCTTCATTGCTATCAAGAATAAACTTACTTTATAGGGTCAACTTACTAATTTCATTATTGAAATGGTCTCAAGCTAGGAAGCATAGACACAGGCATCACATAATATGGACTTAGACACAGCCATGAGCAATATTCAACATGATGCCATATGTGTGTGCATGCATTTTCTGATTTCCTAACAAAAATCCTAGTACTTCTTTTTCTGATAAGCATTGGTAGGCTGAGTTTTTTATGAATAGATTAAGCTGATTGAGGGTTTATACATCTTTTATTTGTTGAGAAATGGCACTCTGGGTTCTTGCACTTGAAGCACTCTTAGATATCTTTCTTAGTATTTCTGTCGCTCATTTACAGGCGTGTCATTATCTGAATCTGAAACCATCCCTAAAGATTTATAAGAAAACCATCATTTAGACCTTGGTTATGCTTCTTTCCTTTAGTTTTTTTTAAATGTTTTTTTTTACTATTTTCGGGAAATGGAAAATAAACATTCCATCTGTCCAGCAATTCTTAAATTATCTATGCATGTTTAACATTGGAATTTATTTGGTTTCAATTCAGGTTTCTTCATGTGATTCTCTATTCAGCTGAGAGAGCTTGGAGTCATGCCATGGAGAAAAGGCAGCTTCCAAATGGCCCAAATGGGCTACTTTTGTTTTCGCAATTGTGTGCAGTCAAGGCAGATTCTAGAACATCTTTGGAAGCTGAGGTGTGTCTTTTAATCAGTTCTTGCTTCTTATTGAGGACAAGTCTATAAAATTGGCAGTCCTTTCAATACTTACTACATTATCAAGAAAGTGATCATGTTCGTGTTGGCTACATGACTCCAGAGTTTATACAAGGACTCATCTCATTCCCTCTGGATGTTCCTGGAACAGCTTATCATAGATGCTTGCAGGTATTAAGTCTATTAATTAATTATACTTTACCTCACCTCATATAGAAGTGATCAAGTTCTTATTTTGAAATGAATGACCATAATCAACTTGTTATTCTCTGTTAAGGAAAACAATTTCTTTTGATGCCAAAGATTGAAAAGTACTATTTATTTCTCAGGGTAGGAGAAAGGCAATGAAAATGTTGAAGAACATCCTGCAGGAAAGACGGGAAATGCCTAGAAAACAACAAGCAGATTTCTTTGACTATGTTATTGAAGAACTTAAGAAAGAGGGAACAATCCTCACCGAAGCAATTGCTCTGGATCTCATGTTTGTTCTCCTCTTTGTTAGCTTTGAAACCACTTCTCTGGCTCTGGCTTATGCCATGAAATTACTCTCTGACCATCCCTTGGTGCTCAAGCAATTACAAGTAGGTTAAAAACATATTTCATTAAAAATCCTAATCTTGTAACTATTTTTATGGCTTTTCTTCATGTCCTTTATTTTGACCTCTACCAAATAAAAGGCATTTCGTATTGTGCATTTCAGGAAGAACATGAAGCCATTGTCAAACGACGTGAAGATCCTAACTCTGGAGTCACGTGGCAAGAATACAAATCTATGACAGGTCTATAAAGTAATCAGTTTTTATTCATATTTTGGTAAAAGAAAATTAAATTAGATATGCATATTTTGTTGGCTACATGCAAAACCTGCACTGCAATCATTATAGTGGTTACACCTCTGCCTTCCATTTAGTTCTTCACTAACACTAAATAATTAACTAAATTAGATGCGCAGAAACAAAAGTTTGCAGCAAAGGGCCTCAACACTCAAGACCTTGTCGCCCTTGTGGGTAATTAATTAACTTGACTCTACACAATTTATATATATAATTAATTATCCTCTGCATTTTAAATTGCAGATGCTGATAAAAGCATGCGTTATAGTGGTTATATCAGGTTTACATGATCATTTTGGTTATACTATTATTTCCTTTTAAATAATTAATTAACAACTGAAAATTTACATTCTAATTTAACAAACACTATTCAAATATAAGCAAATTAGATGTAGATGTGGTTTAATTAGTATTGAAGAAATAACATTTTCCTTTTAGTTAAAATTTCATATTTATAATTTTTAAGTTAATGAATGAATGTACTATGTTAATTATAAATTGTATTATAGATCAGTTAATTATATAACATTAAAAATACAATTTGAGTGAGAGATAATTGTGACTCATGTAAACATCCAAAGCTTGTTTGACGAATCTCTTTGTTTTTTTGGGATACATGATAGGTGGACATACCATTGGTACTGCAGCTTGTCAAGCTTTCAGCAATAGACTATACAACTTCACTAAAAATGGTCCTGACCCTTCCATTGATACTTTATCAAATTAGTAAATTATAAATTTAGTTTGCTATGCCTATTGACCCAATTTCAGTTGTCCTCATGACTTGAAATTTTCTATAAAATGAGTATTAGAGCACTAAATGTAATGGCTGTAACTTATTTCTAGCACCCATAAATATTTTAGATTTGCAAGCATACAATTTGTATGCCCTATCTAGTGTTATATTAGGATGTATCAATAGAAGTTTGAGGCTTTGAACTATTAAAAATGATGCTTCATTAGTGCTTATAGAGTTGACTGGATCCTTACTGGTTTCTGTTATCTTTGATTGCAGCATGCATATAGAGATGGTCGTCCTGAGCAAGTAGTTTTACTACATGTTGGGGCTGCAGATGGCAATATTACAATTGCCAAAGACATTTTCATGGTTCTTAACTCTGACCTGATGTTGTTAGCGTGGCATTCACTTCTCTTTTCAATTCTTTACATGTTGATTTGTTTGTCTCATGTCTCACTTGTGGACCCTTTTGCTTCTCTTTAGCATTTTCATATTTGTGAGAGAAGCTAATCTTAATCATATAATTAATTATATACATATGGTTAAAATTGATTTTATTTAAATTTAATTTTGCCGCCGACCTTAGGGATGATGATCTTCCTAGGAGCTCGACGCTCGGGTCTCCACCTTCCTCTTCTTCTTCGGACAATCCTTCGCCATGTGTCCTGGTCGGGTACAGTAGTAACACCTTCCTTGGCCCTGTAGACAAGGCCCTCTGTGGTTGTTCCCACACTTCAAGCCCGTTGGGCAGCCCTCCCATCCGTCATGCTTCCACCCGAGCTTCCCTCAGGCAACAACTCATCTCTCCCGCTCTTGAGCGATGCAGGGAGATACCTCTCCACGAAAAGGGTCCTAACACTACAAGAAAAAAGGATTTTAGCCGCATTTATTTAGCAGGGGTTGATTCAAGTGTGGGTAAAATAAAGTAAATAACTCTTCCTGTCAGTTGTGTAGTGGGGGTTGTTTCAACCTCAAATAAAATAAAGTAATCACCGGTTTGTTTCAACCGTCGGCAACAATTTGAAATTAAAATGAAAATTATGAGATTAGTTGCGATCTTCTTTTTCTTTTTCTCTTTTGTTCTCTCAAGACCTAAGCCCTTAACTGCGTCCCTTCTGCGAATTGAAGTCGCTCCTGCAATGTGCTTCTTCCTGCACTCTCCCTCCATCGCCATCACCGTAAATTGAATTCAATTTTGAAGTTCCCTTGACAATCGAACATGGCTGTCATGTGTCAATTTTTGACTACCCTAGCTCCTCTCTTTCTCTCTCTGTAATTAGTTTCTTTCCACTCGTCGCCAACAAGTTCTCCACGAACGGGAACCTCATTTCCGTCGCCGCCGGAAGGAGATAAGGAGAAATCCTTCGCACATCTGCAAGAAAATGTCGCGATGCAATCGCTTCCATCGTCGGCGTCGGTGCTGAGTAGGAAGAATATCACCGGAGGCAACAAAAATGCGGTCCTCTCGCTGTCGACGAACCTGACAACCTTGAATTACACTATCTCGAAGGTCGATAGGGGCGCAAAGTCGATCCGTAAATGGATCCCAAGTTCTTGCGTGATCTGGTTGAGATCTTCAATATTAGGTATAGATCTTCAATCTTTGGAAGAGCTTTAATTTGTTCATTCGTATTTTGAAACATTTTCTTCAATCTTTGTGATGAGCTTCAATTTGTTAGTTGCTGAGATTTCTATCATTTCTTCGCTACGCACAATACAACACTTATCGTTGTAGTCTCTATATTTGTAGCTCCTGCACAACACAACTCACTTTACCAGGATAGCAACCAGAACAATTAAACACCAAATCTGGGTAAGCTTTTCTCTGAATATCATTTGTGAATCCTTAATAATCCCAATATCTTCCTTGTGAGTTTTCTTCCTGGTTTTATTTATAATACATTTCTTTATTTCAATCTGATTTTCCATAATTAGCATGTAGTCTAGAAACAATAGACTCAAACTAGCTAGAGCAGCTTTTTATTCAATGGACGATCATAACTCCTCATCTTAGAACTCAATAATTTTAAGTTATGCATGTGAAGGCTGTTAAAATAAAACATTGTCGCCTTAAAGTGTTTTTATGCTTTGTATCTTTATATAAACATTTTAAAATTCCCCCTGAACAGAGTAATACTCTAACACATGTAAACATGTAGATGAGCAATCACCAATTGTTCCCAAGATAGTGTATTTCAGCCTACAAGACACAATACAAAACAAGAAAATTAAACACTAAGAAATTAGTTTTGGCCATGTGCTCTGTTTAAATTGCATGATTAGGCCAATGATGCCAATAAAATCAGTTTTGTGAAGATAATCATCGGCTTAGATTGATTGCTCGCAAAATCGAGGTTCACAATCGCATTCCTCTCAGTTACGTGAGAATACCAAATTTCTTCCTCTTTTTGACCCTATACTGCATTATGTCATTGAAAGTGTAATAATGCACTACATTTTTTTGGTTTTTGATCTAGTTAAACTAACATAACTCTGTTATGCTGGTAGCCATGGAATGGACATTATTGGTCCTTTCAGTTAGACTTTGTCCAATAACCATCCAAATTGTGTCAAGATTATTGACCATCAGGTAAGCATTATTGTTACTGATGAAGCAATTATGGATCTAGCCCTCTTTCTAATTTTTCTCTTTAATGGTAGATGTCACACAATTCAGAAGTTCACTTACTTTGGTGTTCGAAGGTTACCTTCTTGAAATCGGTGGTTCAGATGGAGACAATAAGCCTGAATTATATTTGAAAGTTGATAGAAAAAGCAAGAATGAGTCGAGATTCAGGAATGCTTCTGGTATGAACTCTCTGATAGTCTCTTACTCTCTTTAAGTGTGAAAGTATGTTTGACTCTTAGAATATCCCTGTCAAGTGTTTAAAAGTTCACACTGTGACTAAACAATTAAGGACTAGCAAGGCTTAGATGCGCTACTCCTATAATTATCAAGTACAAAAGTGTTAGCCTAGGATCTTGTCCATGATTATAATTCTGTCCAGATTGCCTGAGATTTTGTCCATATTTATTATTCTGTCCAGATTTGCTATCTGCCCAGGTTCATGTACAGATATGTAAAATAATTTTGTTCCTGTTATAGAATCCACAAATTAGGAATCTTAGATAATCAACATTGATTGTAAATAGGAAAATCATAATCAGCATTGATTGTGATTGGGAAAATCTTCCCATATTTGTTGTTGTACTGTATCTATTTATTGGAGGAAATAATACATTCTGAGATATTCAGACAATTTGACATGGTATCAAGAGCCTTCTCTGGTACCCAAGGAAATCACGTTCTTGGTCTCTTGGTTTAGCCCAAGGGGGCTTTTAGATTTTTTTTCGTTTTCTTCTGGTTCTAGAATTTGCTTCCAGATCCCGTGTTTTCAGTCTCGCAAGGTTACATTTTGTCACAATGACAACCGAAAATTTCTGCGTTCGTTTTAATGGGAAGAATTATCCAGCCTGGGAATTTCAGTTTCAGATGTTCGTGAAGGGAAAAGGGAAGTGGGGTCATATTGATGGCACCTCTACTGCACCCGACGACGGACCCGCATTAGCTACGTGGGAGACAAAGGATGCTCAAATCATTTCCTGGATTTTGGGATCCGTTGAGCCCCAAATGATAAACAACTTGCGGTCTTTTACGACAGCCAAGGCAATGTGGGACTACTTGAAGCGCATATACAATCAAGATAACAATGCAAAGCATTTTCAGTTGGAGTTGGACATTGCAAATTATAGCCCAGGGTAATATGTCCATTCAAGAATATTACTCTGGTTTTCTCAACCTTTGGGCTGAGTACTCGGCTATAATACATGCAAAAGTTCCAAAAGAACCGCTGCCTGCTATTCAAGAGGTTCACGAGGTCAGTAAACGGGATCAGTTTCTCATGAAACTCAGACAAGAATTTGAAGTTACAAGAGCTGCTCTGTTAAATAGGAATCCAATTCCTTCATTGGATGTGTGTGTTGGAGAGTTACTTCGCGAAGAGCAGCGTTTACTAACTCAAGACGCTATGGCACCTGATAAATTTACTTCAGCAGCTGTAAATGTTGCTTATACAACACAAGGAAAGGGAAAAGCAAGGGATATGAAACAGGTTCAGTGCTATTCTTGTAAGGAATTTGGCCATATTGCACGAAATTGCAGTAAGAAATTCTGCAACTATTGCAAACAGCGTGGTCATATTATTAAGGAATGTCCTACTAGACCAGAGCAGCGTCATGCACAGGCGTTTCAAGCTACAGTCCATCCTTCTCCTACAGGACCAGCGGGACTGTCTTCCACAACAGCACCTTCGACAGTCTCTAATCAAGCTGTATTAACTCCAGAAATGGTGCAACAAATGATAATATCAGCACTTTCTGCCTTAGGAGTTCAAGGTAAGCCTAAACACAACTCTAAACCATGGTTTGTTGATTCTGGAGCCTCAAATCATATGACCGGTACATCAGAGTCTTTGCACGATGTTCGCTCTTATATGGGTGCACAACATATTCAAATTGCGAATGGTAGTACTCTTCCAATTGCTGCTGTTGGAGATATTAATTCATCATTTCAGAATGTGTTTGTGTCCCCTGGACTTTCTTCCAATTTAATTTCAGTTGGACAATTGGTAGATAACAATTGTAATGTGCATTTCTCTCATACTGGTTGTCTTGTGCAGGATTAGGAGTCGGGGAAAGTGATCGCGAGGGGTCCTAAAGTGGGCAAATTGTTTCCAATCCAGTTTCCTCTTCCTAGTCTTTTTTCTTTAGCATGTACTGCTGTCACAAATCTAAGTGAGGTCTGGCATAAGCGGTTGGGTCATCCAAATTCACTTGTCTTGTCTCATTTAGTGAAACACGGATTCTTGGGAAATAAAATTTCACCTTCCACTTTGTCCTTTGATTGTTCTGTATGTAAACTTGCTAAAAGTAAGACTCTCCCATTTTCATCTAATGGTCATCGTGCACAACAAAGTTTTGAAATTATTCATAGCGATGTTTGGGGTGTTTCTCCCGTCATGTCCCATGCACATTATAAATACTTTGTGACGTTTATTGATGATTATAGAAAGTTTACTTGGATCTATTTTCTTCGGTCCAAAGCAGAAGTTTTTTCAATGTTTAAGATCTTCTTGGCCTATGTTGTAAATCAATTTAATACATGTATCAAGATATTGCGTACTGATTCTGGTGAAGAATACATTTCTAATGACTTTCAGGCATTCTTACAGCAAAAAGGAATTATTTCTCAGCGTTCATGTCCATATACACCCCAACAAAATGGGGTTGCTGAACGCAAAAATCAACACTTGCTCGATGTCACTCGAACCTTGCTGCTTGAATCTTCTGTTCCTCCACGTTTCTGGGTTGAAGCACTATCCACTGCTGTTTACTTGATTAATCGTCTTCCCTCTCAGGTTTTAGATTTTGATTCACCCTTCTCTCGCCTCTATAAAATGTCTCCTAGTTATGATAATCTTCATACTTTTGGTTGTGTTTGTTTTGTTCACTTACCACCAATAGAACGTCACAAACTTGGTCTTCAATCTGTTTTGTGTGCATTTATGGGTTACAGCTCCACCCAAAAAGGGTTCTTGTGTTATGATGCAACTGCTAATCGTTTCCGTGTCTCTCGAAATGTGATTTTCTTTGAGAATAAATATTTTTTTCCATCTCACACTGTTTCTCCTGTTCTTCCTATGCTTCCTAAATTTAACAATGATCCTTGTTCTGTAGAACGTTTTAAACCAGGATTTGTGTATACAAGACATCAATCCACTTTGCCCCCTCTCGATCTTGACCCTTTGCCCCCTCTCGATCCTGACCCTCCACCTGAGCCTGCACCTCAGACACTAAGGAGATCTGCTCGTGTTTCTCGTCCACCAGAGAGGTATGGGTTTTCACACACTTCTCTTAATGTGACTCTATCTGCCATTTCTATCCCTACTTGTTATTCTCAGGCAGTTAAGGATGCGCGTTGGGAACAAGCCATGCAGGAAGAGTTACAGGCTCTGCAAGAGAATCATACTTGGGATATCGTCCCCTGCCCTCCTGGTATTAAACCCATTGGCTGCAAATGGGTGTACTCTGTGAAGCTTAATTCAGATGGTTCTCTCAATCGCTACAAAGCTCGATTGGTTGCTCTAGGTAACAAACAGGAATATGGGGTAGATTATGATGAGACGTTTGCTCCAGTGGCTAAGATGACTACAGTAAGAACTATTCTTGCTATTGCTGCTTCCAATGGATGGGATCTTCATCAAATGGATGTTAAAAATGTGTTTCTCCATGGTGATCTTCAGGAAGATATTTTCATGACTCCTCCTCCAGGCTTATTTTCTTCCTCTGAGGGTGTGTGCAAACTCAAACGTTCTTTATATGGTTTGAGACAGGCTCCTCGGGCATGGTTTGAGAAATTTCGGTCTACCTTGCTTGGCTTCTCTTTTACCCAGAGCCAGTATGATTCTTCTTTGTTAATTCATAAAACAGCAAATGGTATTGTGCTTCTTCTTATTTATGTTGATGACATGGTCATTACTGGCACTGACCTTGCCTCAATACAGCAGCTTAAACAACAACTCCAAGCTTCTTTTCACATGAAAGACCTTGGTTGTCTTCACTATTTTTTTGGGTCTAGAGGTAAATTCAGATTCAAAAGGTATTTTTTTACATCAGCACAAGTACACACAAGATTTGATCTCTTTGGCTGGCCTTCAATCTGCTTCTCCGGTTGACACTCCTTTAGAAGTCAATGTGAAATATCGTTGTGATGAGGGTGACTTACTCTCCGATCCTTTGCTGTATCGTCAATTAGTGGGAAGTCTTAATTATTTGACCATTACACGTCCTGACATCTCCTTTGCAGTACAACAAGTGAGTCAATTTATGCACTCTCCTCGCCACCTTCATTTCGCTGCAGTTCGTCGTATCATTCGTTACTTGAAAGGTACCCCCCATCGGGGTTTATTTTTTCCTGTTGGCTCATCTCTCCAGTTACTTGCTTATAGTGATGCGGATTGGGCTGGTTGCCCAAATACTCGACGGTCAGTTACGGGTTGGTGCATGTTTCTTGGCCCAACACTTATTTCTTGGAAAAGCAAAAAGCAGGCCCGAGTATCGAAATCTTCCACTGAGTCTGAATATCGAGCCATGTCTACTGCTTGATCAGAAATTATTTGGCTTCGTGGTTTGTTAGCTGAGCTTGGATTTCCCCAAATTGATCCCACACCACTCTATGCAGACAATACTAGTGCTATTCAGATTGCTGCCAATCCAGTGTTCCATGAGCGCACAAAGCATATTGAGGTGGACTGTCATTCTATTTGTGAAGCATTTGACAATAGAGTTATCTCTCTTCCTCACATCACCTCCGAGCTTCAACTTGCAGATATTTTCACCAAGGCCGTACCTCGCCCTCGTCATCAATTTCTCACATGCAAATTGATGCTCCTAGACCAGCCACATCAATTTGAGGGGGGATGTTAGCCTAGGATCTTGTCCATGATTATAATTTTGTCCAGATTGCCTGGGATTTTGTCCATATTTATTATTCTGTCCAGATTTACTATCTGTCCAGGTTCATGTACAGATATGTAAAATAATTTTGTTCCTGTTATAGAATCCACAAATTAGGAATCTTAGATAATCAGCATTGATTGTAAATAGGAAAATCATAATCAGCATTGATTGTGATTGGGAAAATCTTCCCATATTTGTTGCTGTACTGTATCTATTTATTGGAGGAAATAATACATTCTGAGACATTCAGACAATTTGACAAAAAGAAGAAGAAGAATATAAGTATACCTAGTTTCCACAAAAACGTTTGTGTTTTTGCTGGTATCTGTTTTACATAGATGTTTCTTAATTCTTATCAACTTACTCCCCGTATAGTTTAGTGCCATTGCTCTAAAGTGCTACAAGTAAATGTTGATAGTTGATTAGTTATAGTTACTTTTATGATTTGCAATACAGTATAGTAACCGTTGTAAACATTGCAAAATTTAAGAAGATGGAACTGTTTAAGTATGGTTTCCTGAAGATCAGTTAGGAAACACCAAAATATAATACAACAGGTTAGTGTCGTGTTGGTCTCACCCTGCTTTGCTTTCTATATATATAATCATTGGTTAATTTAAGTTAGTAAATTAAGAAAAGTTACATAACTAAAAAAAGTTGCCTTTTTTTTCAGCTTGATGACTCTGCAAGCCACAAACCTGTTTTTAATGATGATATTCAGGTAAGAAATTCATGTCTTAAATCATGAATTTAGGTACTAAGGCAACCAATAATGGTCTCTCATATTCACTAATTATATTTTAATGATATAGTGATTGTTTAAGTTGGTCTGTATGAATAGATATAGCACGTGATGTGAATCACATTGTGTAAGCATAGTTCTACATCAATCACTCTAAATTAGCTTAAGAAGTTTTCATTTGGATGGAAATCTTTAAAGGCGATGGAAATCCTGTCGGTTTGTATTTGGATCCGTGAACTTTAGTTTGTTAAATTAAGCATATTATTATAACTATTATGGCTTAATAACAAGAATGGGACAATAGTTTTGCATCTGCACTTTTTATAAAAAATAGTTTCAAATTCTTAAACTATTCAAAATTTGTTAAATTTGTTTCTGATGGTTAATGAGGTTTAAACTTTTCTTTAATTGTCTCTTGTACAGGATGTGTGAATGAGGTATTGAAAATTTAAAAAATTTACATTTCTTTTCCTCTGGTTTTGTGGAGAACACAAAGGGGCATGCAAGCTTTGAATAAATGTTTTGGATTTATCAGAGGTTGCAGTTGGTGGCTGCCTTAATTCATTGCCAGCAAATGAGACTACAGTCTTGCCAGCAAGGGTTTTAAATCATTGGGATTTCACTCCTTATCCTGTTTCTCAGCTGGCAAAGTCATATTTGGATTCTATACTGTTTCTCAGCTGGCAAAGTCATATTTGGATTCTATACATGAACAGGTAATTTTAACACTAACACTTGCTTATTATTTTCACTTGGTAATCTTTCATATGTATGTTGTGCCCAAAGTTTCTATGTAATTTTAACTTTATTCAAGTATAATAACTTATTCAATTTTAATATTAATTTCAAATAAAATTTTATTCATATCTGTAAAAAGAATGTATATTAGTAAAAAGAAATTAGGCATGTTTAACTTTTTCTGTTCAACGTATTCGTTTTGCTTGTAAAACTAGCTAATATTTTGGACTTTTCAACATTAACCACGTTTTGCTTCTAAACATTAACCACGTAATAATATGGTTTTGCAACTGCTGTGGGCGATGGATTTATAGCTCAAGATATTTGGTTCCAAAATAAAGTAGGCCCACAAAAACTCACTGATGTTATAAGTTATTACCATTGCTAATAACTTATGCTAATGAATTAAAATTTTATTGAAGTCCATGATAAATTAAATTGCAGAGATTTTAATTTATAAATTTCTAAATTTTGCAGCAGCTCAAACTTTGATCCTCTGTTGAGGTAATTATTCTCTGAGTATGAAATTTAATTAATTTTATAGCTCAAACTTTTTTGGATTTCTTTAACATTCGCTCATAGTTAGAGTATGAAATTTAATTAATTTTATAGTTAATAATATTCTTATTTTATGATTTCTTAATTTTAACATTCCACCAAATCCTCTGCTATGATGGTTTAACACCAAATGAAACAGGGGGAAGACGCATTTATTGAAGCAGTAGTTATGGCAAATCCTACTAGTATTTTCACAGGTGATTTCTAAATCATAATATTCTTGATGTTATAGTCTTCTTCAAGAGTTGAGTATTGGAAATGTCTTCAAGAGTTGAGTGTCAGGGGTGACTCTTTGAGAAATGTTGATTCTGCTCGTGTATCAATCCCTGCCACATTAAAGTATGATGATTCAAAGAAGTGTTTGGTACCTCTCTCCTAACCTTTCATATTGCAGGTATATGGATTTTGGAAATGGATCTTTATATAGACATTTAACACTTTCCACAAAACTACTTGTGCAAAATATGATAACTTGATTCTAAACAAATAGAATCAGGCTAAATATGTAATCAAATTGAAAGTAATTTTTATGGTATCTTTATCATCAAATAAAACAGTGTATATTTTTTCTTACAGGTATGTAGGCCTCTCAGATAAATTTGTCATGTCCTGTTCCGAAGCTGTTGTTGTTAGCAGGAACAGATAGATTGGACAAGTAAACCACCTTTAAATTATTTGAGTCTTTGGAGATACCTTAAATTTTATTTGTTGGTTTTCATTGAAACCTTTTCTTGTTATAGTTTCTCAATTTCAATAGTTAGAATGGAATTAAACAATCAGATGCAAATTTGTATTTCATTAGAAATCCTCTTTTATTTATGTATTTTATTATATTATCTTTTGATTCTTTCCCATGTTTCATCTCATTTTAATTTTGAAATAAATTCTGTTTTTCATTTCAATTTCAATAGTTAGAATGGAATTAAACCTTATGTTTTTCATTTCTAACATTTTTATGATTGCAAATACATTCTATAATCTATTATATTTTTTTGGAAAAATAATTTTTCCCCATTTTCTTGGATCTCCTGCTACTTTAGGATAAAATTTTATTCCTTTTAATATTTTCATGGTGGTGGTTTTGCAGTTCTGGAACCACAGAGGGAAGGCAAAAATCAGTACCTTTATCAACCATAGTGCACAAACCACACTTCAAATATTCACTTTATCAGCAACCTACAGATCAAGGTCTTTGTTCCTATATCCAATTCATGAATGAACTCACTGTTGGATATATATAACTATTCTGAAGTACTGAGCTAAATTAATTGTCTATATATATATATATATATATATATATATATATATATATATTTATACATTGGATGGTAGGAATTTTTTTTGTTGACTCACCAGTGAGCATTTCACACCGATTCCCTTGAAAACTTTTACTTATGTACTTTCCTTAAACTTTGAGATTAATGTTTTACTCTAACTTTTGCCAATAATAGATTTATGTCTTTTATATATATATATATATATATATATATATATTTGGTATGATTTATCTTTGTAATATTTGAGAAAATATCTATAAGACAATTGTGTTTGGAGCAAATAATGGCCTGGGAAGCAAAATAAAAAAGAAGGCATTACCTGCGGTTTTAATCCCATGTAGGTATCTTCTTTTTTGTTTGGGTCACTATTGCATTTACCGGACGTTTAAACCCCCGTTAAATTCTTTGATTTTACTTGCGATTTAATAACCCCTGGTAAATCTCACATTCTCCAACGTTTGCTTCAAACCGCGGGTAACACGTTTGTGACGCTCGTTTTACCCGCAGTTTTGACAACCCCTGGTAAAACACTTAGCGGGGGTTTAAACCCCCGGTAAATTCAAAATTAACCCCTGTTAAAATCATTTTTTCCAAAGCTGTCATTCGGCCTTGAAGGCCCATCCACCAAAGCTCCGCCTCTCTTTTGAGCATCAGGGGTGCAAGACGTACCCTCTGCTCATTGGAGAATCCTTTAGCGTCCAGAATCTCTTCGATCTTCCTAAGCCAAGTAGTCGCTGAGGAGTGGTTCGTGCCTCCCTCAAAGGTTGGTGGGTGGCATATCCAGAAACCCACAAACCCACCTGTCTGGCGGTCCAATACCGGAGCTGTTGGGTCTACTTGACCTACACGTGGGGTATGGCTGCTCTCCCCCAACAGGGCAAAGAGAACAGTGGTCTACTGGTTCAGGGCGTGAGTCAACCCTTCGATAGCCGCAATGGAGGCGTCCCGGGGGATTTCCGTAGCCCTACTACTTCTTCGTCCTCTAGCCATAACTCTATACACATTGAACAAAACATGGAGTTGATCAGGCTCTATTTCATACAATGCATATAAGATCATAACTAAATTCAGACAACAGACTCGTCCACAGTCCAATTGGATTGAACTGCTCTGATACCATAATGTAATGTCCTAATTTCTGAATTCGAGAATAATGCCCATTGGAGACACTATTCCCAAATTCCTGAAATTATTTCGCACAATTACCGATATCTTTACATTCACATTCATAAATTGCTTAAGTAACTCCAACGATTACGTAAGCCCAAACATAATAAGTTCATACATCACAAATCTCCTAATCCATATGCCACTCAGTGGCTTAAAATAACATCATCTAGAGATACATAATATCTAACCTAATTCAACATAGTATAACTCAAATACATCAATTCCCCTCATGGGATTCAAACTACAACTAGAGGTGGAATGATCCACTCTAAGAGCCTCAAATTCTCTGCCCATGCATCCAGCCAGACAACTCTGCATATATAAAATGAACCCATAAACATGGGGTGATACTAATGTCTCAGTGAGCATAACCATGCAATCATACAGTATAGGGAAGCAGGCACATGTTATGCATCAAGAAGGTCACATATTAACATAGTATCAAATGCCAAACTCAAATTAGACATGCCATGCATGACCTGCATTACCCGGCAGACGAGGTCTTTTCACCAATTCTAGGGCTAGACCTGAGCTCAGACTACAAGAAACGTCTTTCTTGTGGACTATTCTCGTCATTATTCTAGGGGCCGAAACCTAAGTTTTACTCTAGGGACCGAATCCAATTATTCCGGGGACCGTAGTCCAATCTTATTTAATTAAGGTGAACTGGGGCCGAAGCCAAAATCTGTCTGGGGCCGAAGCCAAATTCATTTTCAACTGGGAGCCGAAGCTCAAATTAATTTTCCAATTAACTGGGGCCAATTAAAGGCCGTAATGCAATGCTCACATATAACATTTATCACATGCCTCATATTAGATCTAAACATTATCATAGCAGCAATAACACCCTAGCATGTGAACCTCATGACAAAACCCCACAATCATCAATTTATCACATGCCTCATATTAGATCTAAACATTATCATAGCAATAATAACACCCTAGCATGTGAACCTCGTGACAGAACCCCACAATCATCAATATCCAAGTATGATTCATGAATATACAAGACAGAAACAAGGAGATGTGGGAAACCCTATGTAACGACCCAAAAAAAATATTTTTAAAAGTGGGAGGCGCCACCAATTTTGTTAAATTAGGGAAAATTGGAAACCATAAAGATTGAATATTTGAAATTGATTTGGATTCGGGAATCGATTACGTTTGGAGAAGGGTGGAGACTAAACCCCACAACACCCCCTACACGTCCATTTAAAATGGTTACCCTTAATTTAATTGTGCAAATCAAATATTTATTTTACCTTTTTTTAAAAATTACACGGAATGGATAATTACACCTAAGATAGAAAAATTTGATCCTAAAAAAGAAACTTTCTCACTCTTCCTAATTATTTTATACAATCCGTAAATTTAAATTCAAACCAACTATTAATTACGTAAGATATTTTCATTCTATTTGACTCAAAAGAAAAAAGAAATTTGAAACTTATCTCACAGGTATTTTTTTTATAAAAAGAAGTACTATATTTTTTATTTTTTTTATCACACTATAACTTCTAACCTGATATATATTATATACAAAAAAAAATTGAAATGAGTACGGCGAACATGTGATTGTCTATCAAAACCTTTAAATTACTTTCCATTTTTATTTATATCTTTTAAGAGAAAAAAAATCATTAAAATAAAAAATTGATGAAAACTCAAAAAAGAAAAATAACGCCAATTGACTCCACTGTTTTGATATAGTTTACATATATACGTAAACGTTCATTTATTTTTTTTATTTTTTTATAAAAAAGATATTTTCTTTATTCTCAAATTCAAATGGGCAATATTTCATCCCAGAAAAAAAATGTTTTCCTGACACCTACATTACTACTTTTTTCCTGCTGTAGACCCAACACTCTCTTTCTCTCTATATTGGATATATCAGTACTGGTACTCATTCCCCCTTTTTATAGTGAGTGAGCTTTTCCAAATCTGTAGTTTAATCATTTCCTCAATCTCCTCATTTGCATAATTTCTTCAATTAAGTCTTTTGATTATGCCCCTCAGTGATTGGATTGAATTGCAGATTTACAGAGATATTTTTTAGAATCCTTGATATCCTGTGATTGAAAATAAGATAAAATCAGTAAGATTGATTTTTTCAATTAAAATCATGAAAGAAAACTTACCATTTTTACCATGGACATGTGAATCATATGCCACTCATCAGAATTGGGTATAAATGAGCTAATTCTTTTGGGCTTATACAACATCAGGTTGGGTTGTTATCCTCAGCAAGAATGTCCTCAGGCACCCCTCTAACGGTTAACTCGGGTCTCTTACTGTGTATTGTGAACCTCTCTTTTCCTTGGTTCCCATGGGCCTTTTATAGACCCTCTCTTTAACCGCCTATTTCTCCATTATCCCCATTCTCCTTTTTCCCCGTTCTCCCACTTACTCCACTATGCCCCTTATCTTCTCTATGTTTCTTGGGAGAGGGGCAAGGAATAGTGTCGTGGGCCGATAACCGAACACCATGCTTGGCCCAATATTTTACATAGTACACAGCCCTTCAAGCCCGAGCATTCCTGGGGAGAGCACTGCGTAAGGCTTATGCTAATATGGACATTGGGCCGATGACCTTATTCCGTGCCCGACCCAATATTTGGGGAGTACACAGCCCTTCAAGCCTGAGCGTGCCTGGGGAGAGCACTGCGTAAGGCTTATGCTAATATGGGCCGACAATGTCACGATATTCGACCCTTAGTGCGAAGAATGTACTTAGTATTTGACGTATTTCTGTTGTTCTGAATTCATTACATGATGCTTGATGAGCAACGCGCATTCCCAATTCCTTCTTTTTAGTGCTAGTGTCTGGAAGTAATGGATCCCCGTGAGAAGCTTCCTTTCATCGTTGGCACATTTAAAATGGTCTTTAAATGCCTTTGTTCCCCCAACATTTACACTTAAACATTAAAGACTACCGTTGACACCTTTTGAATTAAAGGCGAATAGTTTTGAAACGGTGTTCCTTCACCTAGTGTCTCTTCACCTGCGAATAAATGTGACTACTCGCATCCCGAGCAGCGGCACTGATAGGCAACGCCTCATCATTGCGTCGTTTCAATGATCACGATTTGGAAGTCCCAACTCTCTGCTCAGAATGGGAAACGACGCATCCCAATTCCCTGGGCCTATTAAATACCCCTTATTTCATTTCAGGCAACACCACCCATCAACATTTGTCTCAAAAATTCTCGTTGCTATCTCTCTGCAGAAATTCCTTTCTTCTTCGTTGCCGAGCTCCTAATTTTGTTTCTTCTCCCAGGTACCTCTTTGTTCCCCTTTCCTGTTTCCTTCTTTTAACGTTGTAATACACAATGTCTTCTTCTAAAGATACGCATCCAACTAGCCTAGATACCGAACTATCCTCTGAGGACGGTTCTTCCTCCAGTTCCTTTTCCTCCTTGTTGGGTGATAACCTGCTCTCTGATACAAATCAAATTCCCGTAGTAACAATAAACGATTCGGAGGAAACAGAAAGTGATTTCGAATCTTTGTCTGAGGAAGATAGGAATGTGCGTGTTTATAAAACCTATAAAACCTTCTCTACCGAAGTATATACCCATAGTTCTGAATATACCACTCTTCCTGCAAAATAGAACTATTTCGTAGGTCTACTCCTGTTTCTAGTCCGACCTCCGAGCAACTAATCATCTTAGACCCTTGCCAAAAAGATTAACTTATTTGTTTAAGTATGTCGGACCAAGGTTCCTCTGCCCCCTTCACGTACATGTATGATACCTTTTTAATAAAATTACATCTTTTACTACCTTTTTCTAATTTTGAAAAACAACTACTCCGATTTCTCAATATAGCTCCCTCCCAACTTCACCCTAACAGTTGGGTTTTTGTAAGGAGTTATCAAATACTCTGCCATTTTTATAACATGACTCTGTCTTTAGAAAAAAAAAATCTTCTTCTTCCAAGTTAAGCTTCCTACTGGGGATGAAGTCGGTTGGGTCTCGTTTAATAGTATTCCACACAAGCCCATTCTAAGTGCCTATACTTCATCTTATAAAAAATGGAAACAAAAATTTTTCAAAGTTAAGGGTTCTGGATCGATGTCTAACCTTCTCGTAGGTGAGGATGGAACACCTCATTTTCCTTTGTTTTGGTCTTTGGAACCGAGAAGGGTTTCCGGGTTTAACTTCGACCAACTGTCCTTTGATGAGAAAATAGATGTAGCCTTTCTTCGTAACCAAGCCCCCATCGATTGTGGTTTTTTTTTGGAAAATGAAGACCTCCCAGCTCGGCTACGTTAGTTACTGGGTATTTGAAAAATTTTGTGCTTCACTTTCTTAATGTTATGCTTATTTTTCTTTACTAACTTTGTTTCTACTCTTCCCTTTTTCTTTTGTAGATAAGATGCCTCCGAAGGCAGATGTTCCCCGGGTTCTGGTGAATGAGAAGTCTATGAGACGTTGGCTGAAGAAAGCCGAAGGAGATCCGGGTGCTCAGGGCTCTGAAAATCAGCCAGCTGCTTCCACTAATGAAAGGAGGAAGAAGCAGAAGTTAGACGTCCAAGGCGACGCCCAATCTAAGAAAAAAGAGGCTAATGAAGAACAACCTATAGCTAAGGTCACCCCTACCCCTCCTCAGCCGCAGGAGAGCATGAATCCTCCGACTGCTCAGAAGCAAGTTGGTGCACACACATCATCAGGAGCTCAAGTTCCTTCCTCTTCACTTCCTCCTGCCATGGCCGACAAGTGGTGGGCCTTATTTAATAACTCTGAGGGTCCTGAGGGCGGCGAGGTGAACTCTATATTTGATCGCAGATTTCCTGTTGAGCAGGTTATAGCCCGGGAGTTTAATAAAAAGGAGGATAGATCCCGGGTTAACAAGGCCGGGATGCGTAATGTAGGGAAGCATCTGATTACCATGGGAATGCAGACTGCTTTTTTTGGTTACTGCTTTGATAGCAGGCTGAACTCTGTGGACAAGGAGTTGAAGGATCGTGCCCTCAAAATACAAGAGCTAACTGAAAAGCTCAAAGCTGTCGAATCATCAACCCAAACCATAGCTTCTCTTGAGCAATATTTGCTTGATGCTAAGACGAAGTTAACAACTGCTGAGAATGAGAAAAAGGCTACTGAGGTCAAGTATGCTGAACTGGAAGCTAAGTACTCTACTGCTACTGCTGAGCAAGTTAAACTAAAGAAAGAGTTTGATGATGTTGTGGCCGAGAAGGACAAGTTGGCGCAGGATTTGGCAGGGTCGTTGTGCAAAAAAAACAGCTTGCAGAAGACAAAGTTAAGTCAAATCTTGACATTGATGCCCTATAGAAAGAAATTTCTATTCAACATGCTCGGGGCTTTCACAAGGCAATTGATCAAGTGAAACTCTTGAATCCAACAATGGATGTGGAAGGGGTTGGAGTATTCAAGAAAATCGTGGATGGGAAGCTGGTGGATGAATCCGAGGATGAGGAGGAGTAGTCTTTGCGTTATTTAGTTGTCATGTTGCTTAGGTTTATAAATCTTTCTCCTTTTGTAAGACTTTATCTCTTTAATGAGCATACCTCAATTTTTTGCTGCCTATTTATATGTTGTTGGAGTGATGTTGCAGCCTTGTGCTCGTCGGCTACTAAACAGTATGTTAACTCTAGTTTCATTTTTAAATGAACTTTTAATTCCTCCAAGATCAAAGCTTTGAAGGCGATGTTCTTAACACTTAGGGATAATTTTTAGAAAAATAAAAACTTGGTACGTTTATAAGTCAACCGACTTGACGCCTTTTGAAGTAGATCGATTACTGACGCCTCTGGAAATTAACTTAGGAAAATTTAAGTTTGATGCCTTTGGTACGCTTATAAGTCAACCGACTTTCGGCCGATTGCTGATGTAGTCAATAAATTAGGAAAATTTTGAACTGTTGCCTTTTGAACTCGGCCAGTTACTGATGCTTTTTGGAAGTCAGTAACTTAGGAAAATTTTG
The DNA here is from genome assembly GCA_026901365.1 of Sesbania bispinosa. Classification (NCBI taxonomy): domain Eukaryota; kingdom Viridiplantae; phylum Streptophyta; class Magnoliopsida; order Fabales; family Fabaceae; genus Sesbania; species Sesbania bispinosa. The sequence continues at coordinate 1,144,160 of QLOH01000019.1, forward strand.
AACTGATGCCTTTTGAACTCGGCAAGTTACTGATGCTTTTTGGAAGTCAGTAACTTAGGAAAATTTTGGGTCGATGCTTTTTGAAGTCGACCAGTTACTGATGCTTTTTGGAAGTCAGTAACTTAGGAAAATTTTGGGTCGATGCTTTTTGAAGTCGACCAATTACTGATGCTTTTTGAAAGTCAGTAACTTAGGAAAATTTTGGGTCGATCCTTTTTGAAGTCGACCTGTTACTGATGCTTTTTGAAGTCAGTAACTCAGAAATTTTTAGAAGTCGATGCTTTTTGAAGTCAACTTGTTACTGATGCTTTTCTAAGTCAGTAACTCAGAAAATTTTAGAAGTCGATGCTTTTTGAAGTCGACTTGTTACTGATGCTTTTTGAAGTCAGTAATTCAGAAAAATTTTAGAAGTCGATGCTTTTTGAAGTCGACCTATTACTGATGCTTTTTGAAGTCAGTAACTCAGAAATTTTTAGAAGTCGATGCTTTTTGAAGTCGACTTGTATTTGAATATTATGGGTTCGTGGGAATTGTGATTGACAGAATTGAATCTATTTTAGTTTTTGCGTGGGGAAATATTTTGATCAGACCAGAAATTTTTCAACTAGAGTCTCATTAAAAACTCTCCCAGGGTGAGAGAGAAAAGAGTGCTCGTACTGCTATTAACTTCTGAAAACAAATCCTAACTATTACATCATGAAATTAAACTTGCAAATCCTGGTTATTGTGCCCAAAATCTACTAAAGTTGCTAAATGAAATACTACTCCTACGACGACATTCCTACTTTGAACTAATAACATTACTACCTCCTAAACATCAATCAACCTCTTTCAACTGTAATAAAAACGCAAATTACCCGCGTTCCAGGTTCTGGGGATTTCTTTCTTTTGTAAAGTCTCTAACTTGTATGCTCCTTTGCCCTTGGCGACTTTGACCCGGAAAGGTCTTTCCCAGTTAGGGGCTAACTTTCCTGCAGTTCTGTCCTTCAACGCCCTTCTCATCACCAAGTCACCTGCTCGAAAGCTCCTCGGAATCACCTCTGAATTATACTTCCTTGCTGCTCTTTCTTTGCTAGCTACTTCTTTGATGTGCACTATTTCTCTTACTTCCTCAATTAAGTCTACGTCTGCTCTTCTGCCGACTTCATTTGTATCCTCATTGTAACTTAGACTCCTCAAGTTGGGTTCACTGATTTCGACTGGGATCATAGCTTCCGTTCCATAAACCAAACGATACGGACTCCCTTGGGTTGAGGAATGAGGAGTAGTGTGGTATGACCATAAAACCTGAGGTAGGTGTTCGACCCACCTTCCTTTGGCTTCATCCAGTCTTTTCTTCAATCCATTCAGAATTATCTTATTTGCTGCTTCTGCTTGCCCATTGGTTTGAGGGTGCTCGACAGATGAGAAGACAAGTTGTATGCCCAATTCCCTGCAAAAATTTTGAACTATTCGACTAACGAACTGGGTACCATTGTCAGAAATGATTCGACTTGGTACCCATAAACGACATATCAATTTTTGCCCATAAAATTTCTTCACCTTCTCTGCTGTTATGGAGGCTAGTGGTTCTGCCTCGATCCATTTCGAGAAGTAGTCAATAGCTACCAATAAGAACTTGACTTGACCTGGAGCTTGAGGGAATGGGCCAATGATGTCAGCACCCCACATTGCGAAAGGCCATGGTGAATAAATTGATCCCAAGTCTACGGGAGGGGCTATGTGAAGATCTGCATGCCTTTGACATTTATCACACTTTTTTGACGAACTGCATGCATTGTTGCCTAATTTTAGGCCAATAGCACCCGGGTCTTAGCACTTTTAATGCTAGTGATCCTCCCCGTATGTGACTTCCACATGCTCCTTCATGAATTTCTTCCATCACTTTCTGACTCTGTTCTGTATTCAAACACCTGAGTAGTGGGGCTGAGAAGCCTCTTCTGAATAGTAGGCTTCCGATGACTGTGTACTTGGTCGACTCCTTTTGGACTTTCCGGGCTGCCTCTAGGTTTTCATGAAGGGTGCCAACTATTAGGTACTGATAAATAGGGTCTATCCACGATTTTGAGGTCGTCTCTATGCATAGAACTTCTCCCTGAACCTCAATAGTATGTCGCGACAGGGTTTCTTGGATGACAGAATGATTGTTGCTAGGTCTTTTAGTACTCGCCAACTTTGACAAAAGGTCTGCGCGGGAGTTCTGGTCCCTAGGTATGTACTGCAGCTCAACAGAAACAAAGCTTTGAATTAGCTTTTTAACTTGTAACAGGTAGTTAGGTACTTACCCAACTGTGCATCCTTTGCCTGGAACTCGCCGTTGACTTGACCGATGACTAGCTGAGAGTCGTTTTTTACTTGTAGATCTGCAATGTTCATTTCTCTTGCCAAAGTTAACCCTGCTACCAGAGCCTCGTACTCGGCTTGGTTGTTGCTTGCCCAGAACACAAATCGGAGGGATTGTTCTATCAGTACTCCCCCCGGACCTTCTAAAATGATTCCCGCACCGCTCCCTTTTAGATTAGATGCTCCATCCACGGAAAGAACCCATATCTGCTTGTTTAGGTTGGTGGAAACGTCTTCTTGTGGAGAGAGCTCGGCCAAGAAATCTGACAGTACTTGAGCCTTCACATGTCCTCTGGGCTGAAAAGTTAGGTCGAACTCTGATAACTCAACTGACCATCGAACCATTCTTCCCGCAAATTCCGACTTCTGTAGCACCTGTTTGATGGGCTGATCTATTTTGACAATGATACTGAAGCTTTGAAAATATTGGCGCAACCATCTAGCCGATGTGACTACGGTTAACGCCAATTTTTCAATTTTTTGATACCTTTTCTCCGGTCCTTGTAACACTCTGCTGACAAAATACACTGGTTTCTGCTCTCCGTCTACTTCCTGCACCAATGCTGCACTAACCACATCACTATTAACTGATAGATAGAGTAACAAGGGTAAACCTGACGTCGGTTTGACCAAAATGGGGGGCTGGGACAAGAACTCCTTCAATTTCTGAAAGGCATCCTCGCATTCTTCTGACCAGATGAATTTTTCATTTTTCCTTAAACATTTGAAAAACGGCAGGGCCCGCTCCCCAGATTTAGACAAAAATCGTGACAATGTTGCCATTCGACCAGTTAGTTGTTGTACTTCCTTCACCGTTGCTGGGCTTCTCACATTCAGTATGGCTCCACACTTGTCCGAGTTGGCTTCTATGCCTCTCTTAGTAAGCATAAAGCCCAAGAATTTGCCTGACTGGACACCAAAGACACACTTCTGCGGATTCATCTGGTATTTTCAAACCTCGGAGAGTACTTCTCTCAGATCGTTCATGTGCTCGCCTTCCGAGGTTGACTTGACTATCATGTCGTCTATGTAAACTTCCAGATTCCGGCCGATCTGTTTGGAGAATACCTTGTCCATCAGTCTCTGGTAAGTCGCCTGCATTCTTCAATCCAAAAGGCATGACCCTGTAGAAATAATTAGATTGGTCAGTCATAAAAGCAGTTTTTTCCTCGTCCAATGGGTGCATCCTGATTTGGTTGTAGCCTGAATACGCGTCCATTAGGGTTAAAATTTTGTGACCCGACGTTCCGTCCACCAGCCGATCTATATTCGGCAATGGGTAGGGATCTTTTGGGCAGGCTTTGTTGAGGTCGGTATAGTCTGTGCACATGCGCCATTTTCCATTTGCTTTCTTCACTAAGACCACATTTGCTAACCAGGTTGGGTAAGTGACTTCTCGAATGAACCCTACCTCCTTTAGTTTCTGAGTTTCAGCTACTACGACCACTCGTCTTTCCTCACCTAGCTTCCTTTTCCCCTGGGCCACTGGCTTGGCTTTTGGGTCCAATGCCAACTTATGACAAAGAAGGTCCGGGTCTATGCCTAGTATGTCTGTTGCTTTCCATGCAAAGAGATCGGCATTGGTTCTTAAGAGCTTCACTAAATCTTCCTTCATACTTTCCTCTAACTTGGAACTGATTCGCATCTTTTGCTTGGGTTGCCTTCCTATTTGCACTTCTTCCAACTCTTTTGTTGGTTGAGATCTCCTTTCCAAGAAGTCTTCCCTGGGATCAAGCTCTGCGAAGCATACTTTGTGGTGTTCTGATGGCGCTTTTTCGTCATCTGCTCTGCTCCCAGGCCAATTTCTTCTTCTAACTTTCAGGCTATCCCGATAACATCTCCTTGCTGCTTCCTGGTCTGCTTTCACGACGCCTATCACTCTGTTTGCCAACGGGTACTTCATGGTGAGATGGATTGTTGATACCACCGCTCCTAGGGCATTTAAGGTCGATTTGTCGATGATTACATTGTAAACAAGAGGGGGCGTTTATCACCAGGTACTTGACAGGAATCGACTTCTCGTTTCCTCGTCCCCCAAAGGTTGTCAACAGCTCTACATAACCTCTCACTTCGACTGAGTCACCTGCAAAACCCATTAGAGATCCTGCAAAAGGTAATAAACACTCCTTGGGAATCTATAATTTTTCAAAAGCACTCCAGTAAAGCACATCTGTTGAACTTCCCTGGTCGATCAATGCTCTTTGAACCCGGTATTTAGCCATCAACACGTCTATCACCATTGGGTCATCTTGATGTGGTTGTATTCCTCGGAAATCTTCGTGCGTAAAAGAAATCATGAGGTGGTTGCTTCCCTGTTCAAATAAGTCAGTCTTGATTGTCATCACTTGCCTTGCATATCTCCTTCTTGCCGAAATGGTCTCTCCGCCTCCGTTAAATCCTCCCGCAATGGTTGTAACTACACCTCTGACATCTTCTTTGTCTCTGGCTTCTTTGTGCCTATCCTCTCTGCGCCTTTTGGAACTTTAGCCTCCTTCCTCACGCCTTTGGTCTTTGTCTCCCCGATCTTTCCTCTTTTCCACATACTTCCCGAGATAGCCCTCATTGATCAACCTTTCAATCCTATTTGTCAATGTCCAGCAGTCTTCTGTGTCGTGCCCCCTTGCTCGGTGATAATCCCACCACTTGTTGAGATCTGGGCCCTTGGGTCCCTTTGCTTGTAATGGTAACCTGATGAGGTCTGACTGATACACTTCTTTCAGTATACGTGCTCTTGATGTATTCAGGGGTGTCAATGAATCTAACCCCTGACTTTCGATCTGTTCAGCTTTTCGCCGGTCGTCCCAGTTCGTCCTAGGTTGAAAATTTTGACCTCGACCGTCATAGTTATTCTTCGTCCGCGTAGGTTGTTGAAATGCCTGAACTTGCTCTTTTCATGATCTCTCCCTCTTGTCAGCATTACTCTCTTCGCCCTTTATATAACATGTTGCTCTGTTCCTGATCTCTTCCATCGAAACTGCCGGTCTCTATGCTAAAGATTCATTGAAAGGTCCGGGTTGCGAACTATCCTTAAACGCTGAAACCAAAAGCTCGGGATTAGGATTTATGACCAGAAGGGACGCATCATTGAATTGTCCGAGGTAATCGCGCAAAGGTTCTCCTACTTTTTGTCGTATGCTAAAAAGTTTCCCTGATGTCATCATTCTCGACCTCCGGGCTGAGAACTGAGCCAAGAACTTCTTCAGCAAGTCTTGGATGCCAGAGATAGAAAGCGGAGGTAGATGTGAAAACCAAATCAAAGTAGCTCCTGATAGTGTTTCGGAAAATAACTTGCACTGTATTGCATCACCAAGCCCTCGTTTCAACATCTAAGTTTTAAAAGTTGTTACATGCGCCTGAGGGTCGGTGGTTCCATCATAGTCTTTCAAAGGAGGTTCCCTGAAATCGGATGGAAAGGGCTTCTCTGTTATCTCTGTTGAAAACGGGTGAAATTCTCATGTATCGCCTTCTGGAATTTCTTCTTCGTTCCGTCCTTTGGCCAAAGTGATCACCTGCATCTGCAAAGCTTGATTTTGTTGCTGAAGCGTCTGGTTCTGTTCTTGTAACTGATCCATCCTCTGGATGATTTGTTGTAACATTGGGTTGTCTACTTCCGGGGTAGTCCCTGAATTTTCCTCCCCAGTGTCGGCATGTTTGTCTGCCCTGCCAGTGTTTCGTCGTGAGACCATAGTACTCGAAAAGGGTGGTCGACGGGCTAAGTTTTACCGTCGCCCCACGGTGGGCACCAAATGTTCTCAACAAGAATGTCCCCGGGAACCCCTCTAACGGTTAACTCGGGTCTCTTACTGTGTATTGTGAACCTCTCTTTTCCTTGGTTCCCATGGGCCTTTTATAGACCCTCTCTTTAACAACCTATTTCTCCATTATCCCTATCCTCCTTTTTCCCTGTTCTCCCACTTACTCCACTAAGCCCCTTATCTTCTCTATGTTTCTTGGGAGAGGGGAAAGGAATAGTGTCGTGGGTCGATAACCGTGTTGAGTCTCATAATCAATTTAAGCATTCAAATCGGTTTCAAGACTCACATATCCTTAGTTTTAGTAGACAACAAATTTGATTTAAAAAGGCATTGCTTTTAAGAACAATATCACTTGAAGGTATCTTTGCTTTATTGTTTCAGTAAGTGCTATGAAGAAGCCTCAAGATGAACCTACTGACATAAAGGAACCTTCCGAAGAGCCAAGATCTACTGAACTCTTTTCAGCCTTCTGAAGTGTTACGGATTTCTAGAAGAACTGCTTAAGACCTCGATTTTAACTGTTGACTAAAGCCTGGAAGCTGCCTGCTAAAGTCACAACACTTTCTTATTGTCTGAAGCAAGTTTGATCCATTTAAGGAATGAATTCAAAGTTCGACTGTGAAGTCAAAATCACATTACCTTAAATGGAATCTGTTGTTCAAGTTAGAACAGTGTGACAGTCTGCAACACCTGCACATCTCAAAAGACTAATGATATCAGAAGAGCTTCTCACAACGACTCTAAAAGCATTTAATGCTATCTCACAACGGTGAATGAAGCAATTCCTCAACGGATCTATTTCAAGGCTTTATAAATAGCCTCACGAAAGACTTTGAAGATGGGTGAACCATTGGTGAACCCCTAGAAAAGCTACGGAAATGCCTTGCTCTAACCGAGAATGAAAACGAAGATTGGGCAAACTGAAAAGCACAAGAGAGAATGGCCAAGATTGATCAGAAAACCCTTTCAAGCCAAAAACACTCTGTTGTAGCAAATTTCCTTGTACTTAGATTTACTCTTTGTATCCTGAGTTTTACTCAGTTATCCCTTTGTACAAGAAGAACATGAGTTTAAGTTTCTCAGAAGCTTAAACTTAGTTTATATTATAAATACTATTAAGTGTCTGAGAGCCTGGAGAGGCTTGGTGGAAGAAAAAATACTCATTGAGCCTAGAGAGGCTTGTTTGTAAAAGAATACTGCTTAAGTTGCCTGGAGAGGCAGTTGACAACAAAGAAAACTTGTTTCAGCCTAGAGAGGCTGGGTGAACAAAGAATACTGCATGAGTTGCCTGGAGAGGCAGTTGAGAACAAAGAATACTTGTTGGGCCTGGAGAGGCCAGGTGTGCAAACAATACTCGGTTGGGCCTGGAGAGGCCAGGTGTGCAAATAATACTGGTTGTAATCTTGCGGGATTAGTGAAAATCCAGTGGTGGTTTGCCCTGGGACTGGATGTAGCTCATTGGGTTAGTGGGTGAACCAGTATAAATCTCCGTGTTAAGTTCTCTCTTCCCTCAACTCTTTACTTTCTGTTGTTATCTGTTTAAACTAATCAAGGAGGGATAAAGAAAAGTTGTTTATTAATTCGAGCAGAAAAATAATCTTTTCTTTAGGAGAAAATAATTTCAAAAAGGCTTTCACTCAACCTTCTGAGTTGCATCAGCAAGTTGTTGAACTTCCAGTTTCGGAAGGTTGATAAAATATTTTCAAATTAGCTTTGCTTGTTTCGAAAAGTTTTCCAGAAAATCTGCAAATATTTTAAAACATTATTCAACCCCCCTTCTAGTGTTTCCCGTGGCCCTAACAGTTGGTATCAGAGCTTAACCCCGGGTTAAGCATCTAACAAATGCGGAGGAAAAAGATCCAGATGGAAACCGAAACAAGCTATGAAGAGAACTTATGAAGCTGATCAACAGAGGCAACAAGAATGTCTTTGGAGACAATGTTGAGTCTCAGCAAATTCAGATCTTCAAATCCATAAGTATCATTGTTGGTAACATCATTTAAATTTATAGCACAAATATATGTCTATTTGAATGCTTGAAAATGTGTGAATCTTTGTATGCATATGCATTCCTTCTAAAAAGCATGAACCTTCTGATGTGTGCATATCTACTGAAATTTGTATCTGTTGAAAAACACATACTTTCTGAAATTGACACTTTATGACGTGGCACTCTGAGACGGTTGGTTTTTCATCTACCCTCTGAATCTGCACGATTGCACCACTCCCCAAGTCTGCGCAGCCAATCTCTATCATCATCAGTGCTACCTGAGCCTATATATATCTCAACAGAAGCTAATCTCAAGTTACTTTCTTTTTGCTCTCTAGCTGTGAAATCTTTTTACATCTTTTGAACTTCCAAAGAAAACCTAATTTCTCTCAAGGCTCTCTGCAATTTCTAATGGCCTCCAAGAAGAATGTGGGTGCTGCCTCAAAAGCAGGAGGAAAGATTGTTCCATCCAGATGTGTTGATTTTAAAAGCCTTGCTGAACTAGGGCTAGACCTCGAAGATGACTTTAGAAGTGTTGGGTGGTTGCCCTTCTTTGACATTATCAAATGTGGCTGGCATGAGGCCAGTGTTTACGAGTTCTGGAAAACTGCCCAGATAGTGGAAAGTAACAAGAAGATGTTCTTGAAAGCATCCGTGCTGGGCTGTGAGATCATTATAAACGACAAAGTACTGGAAGAAGTCACTGGTGTCAAAAGTGAAGGAGTTATCCGGTTTTTCTTCACATATCGGTCGAGTCGGCCGTCTCGAATTAGTTGTTCAATGAGGTCATGTAACTGTATGCATTCATCAGTGTTGTGTCCATATCCCTCATGGAATGAGCAGTACTTAGTTTTGTCCTTCTGAGCTGAGGCTTTGAGAGGTGGGGGCTTTGGTATGTCTGCAAACTCAGTGTGCATCACCTCCTTAAGGATCTTTCCTGGGTTGGTGTTCAGGGACGCATAGTTATTGTATCGGCCTTTAGGGTGCCGATTTTGGTCCTGTTGAGGGTGTCCCTTGTCTCTCCCTTTATGTCGGTCCTGGTAAGAGTCTCGGCCCGATCCCTGGTGAGAGTCTTGTTTGGCAGCGATGGCTAAGTGAGCCTCCCGTCCCACGTACTTGTGTGATCGTTGCCGAAATTGTTCCATGGATCGGACCGGTTCTTCTGATAAGGAGACGGCCAAGGGGGAGCCCGGTGAAAGAGCCGACATAGCGCATACGAGTTGAACGTTTTCGGCTAGGTCCGGGATTAGAGCACACTCCTTGTAGAATCGGGCTAGGAAACTTCTGAGTGGCTCCTCTTTTGTTTGCTTGACTTTTGCTAGTGTGAATTGATCTCTGGGAATCTCAGTGGAGATTGTGAATCATCCCAAGAAGGTATGCTGCATGTCGTCCCAGGTATTGATGGAACCCAAGGGGAGAGTTTTGAACCATGCTAAAGCTTCTCCTTTCAGCGTTCTGGGAAAGAACGACAGATGATGGCTTCTGGGGCGCCAACGAAAAGCATCTCGTTGGTGAAGGCGTCCAGATGTTTGATTGGGTCTGTGGTACCATTAAAGGATTCAATGGGGAGTGCCCTCCTGTACTGCTCAGGTATCTCGACCCGGACTAACCTTTCAGAGAAAGGGTGCCTGAAGGGAGCTAGCTGGCCAATAGCCTTTGGTTGTTGGACTTCCTGGTTGTCTCTTTCTGATGCGAGCTGAGACTGGGTGGTGGGTTGTGGTTGAGGGTTTATACTGCGCTCCAGGTGTCTGAGGCGCTCCTCAATATGATTTACAACCGGATCTCCGGCCGGTTTCGGATGTGACTCGTGGGAATGGCATTGGTGTTGTTCCTGAAGTTCTCTGATCTGAGCCTCTAGCCGCCGAATCACTTCGTCTCAGGGATCAGATTGGTTAGTCTCTCCATGTTGTTCGACTTCAACTTGTGGGTGTGAAGTTCCTTCTTGTTCAGCTAAATCGTTTCCAGCTCCGAGGTCCTCCACCCAGCCTTCAGGTGTTGGTTGAGGACGGGGCCGAGTTTGCTAACGACGGGTGGTGACTGTCATGCTGGATAGGGGGAGCCCTCCTTCTAGCGCCAAATGTTCTGGTATGAAACACGGACCTGGGTCTGAGTCAGCAGGTTAGAGTCGGGTCTGGGTCCGGGTTGACGGTGCGAGGTCCGATTTGAACCAGGGGGTGTACCTGCAAAGGGACTCCGAAGCCCAAGTCAGAAAAGGGTAATAACAGTCAAAGTGATTGACAGGGTAAGATTGCGTGTACCTGATGATCTGTCAGTTACCCGTATATATAGGGGTTTTCCCTGTATAATTATGGTAAGTGGGCCTTTGTATAAAAGGAGTAAATATGCAGGTATAATCATATAATCATAGATACAATATTTAATATATTGTGAGAGATCACAGATATAATTGCAGATATGATTATATTATGTACAGATATTATTATATATTTAAGGATATGACAATAATATAGTACGTAAGTCATATTGGCTATTGGGCCTTAGGTTTAGACCGTAACAAATTCTATGTATTTATCATAACTAATATTTTATCACGTGCAACATAAGCCGTCATGAACAATCTACCGTCACATACTAGTTTTACCCTAAAATTGAATCAAATGAACTCGTGGTAAAACGACTCGTCGTATTCAAGCATCCATTTCTTTCCCCTTAATTGTGTGTCCTGTTCTCAGTTACTGTTCTGCTTCTTTCCTGCTTCCAAACCAAATGCTCTCTCAGAAGCCTCGTCAGATACTCTTCTCCCTTCGTTCATTGCTCTTAATCCTCAAACCAAACCCTATTCCTTCAATCCGAGCCTCGCCGCATCGTCTCTCTTCTTCTTCTTCTTCTTGGCTATCCGAGCCCGGAAACCCAATCATCCAATGGCCCTCTCTACCAATCACCCAACCTACACCAAAACCCGTTCCGAACCCGAGCCAGAATGCCGAACCCGACTCCGACTTCTCGCGCAATGATTTCTCTGTCATTTCCAATCTCTTCACCGACCCTTCCATCTCTCCCGGTTCGGTCCTCCATGCCGAACTCGACCGGTCCGGAATCGAACCGGGTTCGTCACTCTTGCGTGCTGTGTTCGATCATTTCGATTCGTCCCCGAAGCTGCTGCACTCGCTATTCCTCTGGGCCGAGAAGAAACCCGGGTTCAGACCCGACCCGACGCTCTTGGACTCCGTGGTCAACGTTCTAGCAAAATCGAAGGAGTTTGACTCCGCTTGGACTCTTGTTCTGGATCGCATCAAAAGAGACGAGGGAGAAGAAACCTTGGTTTCCATTCGTACCTTTGCTATCATGATTCGACGCTATGCGCGCGCAGGTAACAGAAGCATTTTGCGATTTAGGTTTTCATATTGTTCAATTTACAATGCAATTTTGGCAATTCATTTACGAATTTTCATCACTATAATTTAGCGCATAGTTGAATTAGATATTGCAAAAGTGATTTTACTGAAACATGAGTTTATAAATAATGACTTATGCTTGAAACCTTTCATTTTTAAAATAATATTGTTAAAATTAATGTTGCTTAAATTTATTGAAAAAAATCACGTTTAGAACTGTAATTATTAATATAGGAATGTATGCATTATAAAATTAATATAATAGTAAATTATAATGATATTATTGTTAATTAATATACAATTAACTGTTTTTTTTCTTGTCAAAAGCAACAAAATATTCTTTTGCGGTTCGTTAACAAAACCATGCAATTTAGACTTTCAAACTGTATAATAATCAAGTTAAGTTTGGTATAGTGCAAGTGACAGTGTAGTTTTTGCCAATGCATTTACGAATTTTCATAACTCAATAAGTGTGTAATTTTCTCCGGAATAAGTTTGTTTCTATATGTAATGAGGAATGCACTTTAAAAAGTACAATGATTTTTCAGGTATGGCCAGACCTGCAATTAGAACATTTGAGTTTGCTCATAATAAGTCAATTGTGGATTCTGCCTCAGAAATGAGTTTATTTGAGATATTGATGGATTCACTTTGTAAAGAAGGGTCTGTGAGGCCAGCTTCAGAGTATTTCCATAAGAGAATGGTGATGGATCCCGGTTGGGTTCCTTCCATTCGGGTTTATAACATAATGTTAAATGGATGGTTTCGAGCAAGGAAACTGAAACATGGTGAGAGACTTTGGGCAGAGATGAAGAAGGAGAATGTGAGACCGAGTGTTGTGACATATGGTACCCTTGTGGAAGGATATTGTCGGATGGGCCGTGTTGAAAAGGCACTTGAAATGGTTGGTGAAATGACCAAAGAAGGAATTGGACCAAATGCAATTGTGTATAACCCAATAATTGATGCATTGGCAGAAGCTGGGAGGTTCACAGAGGCTTTGGGTATGTTGGAGCGTTTTCATGTTTTAGAAATAGGTCCCACTGATTCAACATACAATTCCCTTGTGAAGGGGTTTTGCAAGGCAGGAGATCTTGTAGGTGCCAGTAAAATTCTTAAAATGATGATAAGCAGGGGTTTTCTTCCAAGCCCCACCACCTATAACTACTTCTTTAGGTACTTTTCAAGATGTGGAAAAGTTGAGGAGGGAATGAACCTGTATACCAAGTTGAATGAATCTGGTCATACACCAGATCGGCTAACTTACCATCTTTTGGTGAAAATTTTATGTGAAGAGGAGAGGTTAGACTTGGCTATTCAAGTTAGCAAGGAAATGAGGCTTAAAGGATATGACATGGACTTGGCTACAAGTACCATGTTAATTCATTTACTATGCAAAATGCATAGGTTTGAAGAGGCTTTTGCGGAATTTGAGGACATGATACGAAGGGGTATAGTTCCTCAGTATCTCACATTTAAGAGAATGAATGCTGAGTTAAAGATACAAGGTATGACTGAAATGGCTCAAAGACTTTGTAACTTGATGTCTTCTGTTCCCCATTCTAACAACTTGCCAAATACTTATGGTGAAGATAGAAAGAATGCAGACGCACGACGAAAATCTATAATTAAGAAAGCCAAAGCATTTTCTGATATGCTGAAGAACTGTGAGGACCCTAATGAACTTGAAAAGTATAGAAGTTCATCAGAAAATGCTGTCTCAAGCGCAAACTGTTTGATAGAGGATATTCAGAAAAAGATAAGTACAAGATGAACATCTGTGATCTCAGTATCTGCAGGGATCAATTACGGACAGTTTTAACACCTGGGGATCAGTTCACATTTATTCACAGTAGGGAATCAGAGGATTTTGTACAAAAAGTTCTGCTGTTTGGTCCCCATGCGTTTTATAGGCATCACAGCAACAGGAAGTGGCTCATTGAACTGATTTACTGTTGTCTACATCAGCACGTGTAAACTAGTTGGAGTACTTCATACAGAAAATAGCTTCGTGTGAGGCTGTGAGCTAAATTGTGGATATTTATCAATGGAGTTGGCAGCAACTGAAGTCCTGCTTTCCTTTATATGAAATTGATCGTTTTTTTATATAAACTGGAAGAATTATAATATAGGGATATATGGTTAAACATATTTCCCACCAAATGAATGGTTGATCAAGTCAACATCTTGGCCATCTTTGACCATTGTTAACCACTTGTTTGGCTCACTGTCTTTTTGCTAGGACATCCTAAATTGTATTTCCCCAAATGTGCTTGTATTGTAAGCTATATTACTATGGTCTATGGAGGTCCAAACTCTCCTAAGGCCTGGTGAGGGGGATGGGCAAAAAAGTGGGCAGAGCATAAGAATAGAGACCCACTTGGGATTGAACCCCTCATTAGGTGCCACAAGGCTATGGAGGTCCAAACTCTCCTAGTTGCCACAAGGCAAACAGAGCACTTTAAAACTCTGAAATCATTGTCATTTGTTAAATGCAGGGCAGAGTCATGTATTATTGAGCCAGAACAATTGCTTCCCACTCCCATCTGTAAAGAGGAAGGTCATCAGACTTAAATAGTTTCAAAAGGGACTATGATTATGATAATAGGTTGTTAACCATTGCTCCCAGTCTCCCAATCCAAGCCAGAACAATTGCTTCCAGAGTTTATGATAATAAGTTGTTAATGCTCATGGATGATCCTCCCATGCATTTTAAGAGTAGCAGTGGGGCATCAGTTGGGCGACTTGGTCCTTTCATATAACTGGTTTTCCCTCTGTTTGGTCCACATATTGCATGGGGTAGACGTTTATCTAGTTTTCGTTGTTTGTTGGCGCTATTTTTTTTTTTTTTCCCGGAGTGGTCTCTACTGCTGCATTAAATTATCAAGGTGCGGAAGGTAAATGTATTTTTAGTAAAGACTGCTCACACACGCCCCGTGAAGGTCACAACCCTTTGCAGCAATCAGGTCATCTGCACAGGTACTCTGTTTGACACTGTTTCAGGGGATCCAATGATCCTACACCTACTTTAGAACGCAGGGATGTGACACAAGATATGCGACACAGGTACAAATAAAAATATTTAACAGATTTTAATAATCATAAGATACGATATTTATAACATAAAATGTACTCATTTTGGAGAGAGGGAGATTCACTTTCTCTACACTAATCATTAAAAACCTACATGGCGGAACTTGGATGAAAAATAAATACTTAATTTTATTAAAATATACCCCTAAAATTTATGTTATTTTTTTTAATTAATCGCATATATCTCATATAATTAGAGGTAGTTTTGATTTAGTAACAGATAAAGCTTAAAATTTAATTGAAGGTTAAAAGGTTAGCCAGTTTGATTGAAAATGTATGATAAAATTAGTTGTTGAACTAGTTAAAAATGATAAAATGACAAATAAAATCATTAATTATTAAATAATAATGAGTGAAAGTTATTGAGGGATAAAATTGTAATAATTTTTTAGTCGGTAGTTGAAAATAGAAGCTTTTAAAAAAAAATACCTCAAGTAGTTCTTAAAAAAAGCTAATGAAAAACTACTAACTACCTAAAAAAGTTATCTTACGAAACACAGCTAAAATGATTTCAGCTTTCAACTAGTTGAAATTCCTTACTCCCTTACCAAAGAGATTCTAACTATATGCCTATTAATTTATTTTCTTATACTAATTATTAGGAATTACTACTATTATGTTATATTTTTATGGGTTTGTTCATTCTATTTACTGGAAAATATACCCCTCTTGTGGATGGAAAAAATCCTCATTGGTAGAGCTAGTCCTACCATAATGTAGATGTTCCCAGCTCGACCAAAATTACCTCTCGTGGAGGATATTTGTGTTTTAAACAAAAAAAATTATTTTCATTTATTAATTCATAAAAATTAATTAATTATTCCAAACATCCTACTCAACCATTAATATTTTATATAATTTTAAAATTATTATATCATTTTATATATTTTAAATTTTAAAATACCAATCAACAATCATATCATTCAAAATTTTGAAATCAATATTTTTTGTTGTTATTATTATTAATTGATGATTATATATTATTAAATGGTAATAATAAGAATTCAAATTTGAATAATAAAAAAATTGTAATAGGAAAAATAGATTAACAAGCAGAATAAAAAATATTTAGATTTTAAAATATCATGTTTCAAAAAATTGAGACAGATTTAAGGGAATATTTAAAAAACCTTGTGAAGGAGGTGTGTGAAATACACAAAAAAATAAGAAAATATAGAAAACAACGTGTGACTTTATAGAAGAGAGAGTAGAAAAAGTGAGTGTCTCACTCCCCAAAATAGAGTCTCAAAATTAATATATAGAAAATTGAAATAATATATCAATATAATAATTAATAAACTATATATATATAGTATGTATATAAAAAAATTTGAAAAATGTTTGAGGGATGGCTCCCCCTGTCATTACTATGTTCCGCCCCTGAAAACCTACTTTCACTCTTTTTATTCTCACTATATTTTTTTTTTTTGAAAAATGCTAACGAGTCCTTTAAAGGTCACTTGTTAAGGGACCAAAAGTAAAAAGTTTTTATTGGAGTGTGTGATGTTTAATGTCACAGATACAATCAATACTGTTATTTTCAATAAAAAATAATTTCTTTGTGAATTCTTAACTAGTGCGTTAGGAGTACTCTTTTCTTTTTAATAAATGGGTCTTTAACACACCTCTTATATAAAGATTTTCCCCTCTCAAATCTCTTAAAATTATTATTATTTTGAAATCAAAATAAGAATGATTCTAATTCTTAACTTATTTTTTATTTTAATTCTTATTTTTAATTTAAATTAAAATTCTTATCATCATAATTTAACAATATATAATCATTAATTGAAAATTTTAACAATATATAGTTGACTTTAAAATTGAATAATATAAAAATTGGTTAATATTTTGAAATTTAAACTATATAAAATGGATGACAATTTTAAAATTATATAAAATATTATTGATTTAATAATATGATTGGAATAATTGAATTCATGAATTAACAATTTAAATATTATATATATAAATTAAATATTTAGTTCAAAAGAATTATACTATATAATATATAAAATTTAAATTCATTTTAAATTTAACATATTTTTAACATTTTAATATATTTATTAACTAGTAAAAATAGACATATACTTAAACATTTTAATTATTTAAAATTATTTTTTTCCGTGAATTGTATGAGATAAATACTAGTTGGTATAAAAGTGATTTTAAAATATAAATATTAAATCAAAAGTGAAAATTTTCAAATATTAACATGAATTATTAGATATAATAAATTAATATTTATTTAACTATGATACTAATTATATTTGCATTATTAACGTTTAAAGTATTTTGTTAATGGGTGCTCTAAATGTATTGGTTAAGAATCATATACTATATAGTATTAAATGTATTTGATTATTTTAAAAAAGGTGTATTATATAATCTTTGTGTTTTCATTGTAATAATAGTTTTTATTAAATATTTTTCACTTTTATTTTCTATATTAGTATCTTAAGGGTATTTATTAGTATTTGTTCAGCTTAAAAAGAGTAAAACAAATTATAAAACATTATTTAGAGTATTAAAAATATTAATATAAATTGGTCATTGATACAGTTTTAATTATTATTTTGATGTATTTGTGATTTTTTTTTATATTTCCATTTATAGTGGATGGGTATTTTGTCTAAGCCAAGGTATCCTCTCAGGATGCCATCCTATTCAAGCTGGAAAAAATTATATTATAGTGGAATTAATTCTTTTAACGATGGTGACATAATGTTTAATAGATTTTAATAGTGACACTTAAGCTCTGTTTTGTGTTGTTGAAGTAGAGGAGCAATAGACCCATTACCAGATAAATAGAAGAGAGATTAGTAATTTACCTCATTTGGCACATGTGAGAAATGTGAGAGAAGTCAAACAAATCAGTGGGCCCAACGCTAAACTCATTTCTTCGCAAAATAGACGAGAGATTGCGAAGAAATGAGCGTTCCCTAGAGACTGTTTCTCCTCGCATGTTTTCTCTATTGTGCTTCTCTTGTTGGAGAAGGAGGCTTACCAAGCAGTCGCTATCGTCGGCGAGGCTTGACGACAGTGGAGGAGTCGTGCATGGTGGAACGTGAACCAGAGAGGTGGGCCAAGGTGCACTACGCTTTGGTGTCACCTCTCTACTTTCTCTTAGTTGGAGGTGTGAACCAGAGAGGCTGGGCCAAGGTGACAAGCTATGTGTCCAGTGGTTCTCTCGTAATGCTCCACGTACTCACTCTTCATCTCTATGAAATTGTTGACGATGAGGCCGTGACGCTTCACCTCTAGCTCAAGCACCCGTTCGAAGAAACGACGATCCACTCTGGTGGTCTCTCGTGCATGGCGATTAGGTTGGGAAGAACCGGAACGGAGCTCCAGGTGGGAATGGAACGAGTTCATGGTGCAGACGGTGAAGAGGTTGTAGCCGTTGAAGACGAGTCTGGGGATTTGCAAGGCTCTGCCTTCATACTAATCGATTTCTTGCTAGAAGATAATCAATTTCCTGCAAGTTAAAAACGATAATGCCAAAAAATGACAAAAATAATCGATTTCATAGTCAGTAATAATCGATTATATTTTGTTGGGGCGCCAAAATATGAACCAATTGTTAACATATTACTGTTTCTCTCCTACCTCTTCAATCTAACCAAACAACTCAACTTTATATTTCTCTTTTATCTCTTTTCTATTTCTCTTACACTAAACACCCTCAAAATCATCTCTATCTCTTTTTTATTTCTCTCTTCCCTATTTCTCCAGCACAACCAAACAGAGTGTTAGATAGTTTAATAGATTTATTCGCTAAAAAAAGTGACACTTAGATAGTTTAATAGATTTTATGCAAATTTCACCTAATATTTTAAAAATATATTAAAAATATGAAATGATATATAACATTTTTTATGAATATTTTAAGGTTGGTTGGACATACAGTTAATTATATTTGATTTTTAAATAAATAATTGAAAATGAATTAATGTTGAGTAAAATTGATTTGAAATTGGAGAGTGTTTATAAGTTTATTTAATCGAGAAATGGTAACGAGTGTCCTAAGGGCACTGATTAAGGAATCGAAAATAGAAAGTTTTTATTGGAGTGTGTGACATTTAATGTTACTGTAGAGATGACAATTGGACCCTGACTCAGTGGGTACCCACAAAATTACCCGTAATGGGTAGGGTAATTACCCACCAAATGAGTTCGGGTTCGGGTATGGATAATTATCCGCACTTTTCAATGGGTAATGGTGTGGGTACGGGTACTATGGTACCCCACCCTACCCATACCCGCACTTATATAATATATATAATTAATGTAATTTATATACATATGATTAATTTAATATATATTCCAAAAAAATAATTAATGTTAATATATATTATAGTCACAAAAAAATATTAATATATATTACTAATTTAATTAATATACATGTTATAATTTTGTCCTAAACATTAATAGCAAAACTTAAATTAATTTCCATTGCTCCTCCCACTGTTTTATTCTCTCATCCACTTCCACACACCATAGTTATTTTATAGGTTAAACTTGGATGATTTATGGATTATTTTTCATTTATTTTTTAATTAATTTTTTAATTTTCTAATCAATTTATTATTTTTATAATTAACAAAAGCACGGGTAATAGGTACGGGTAAGAGTACTTAAGTACCCAGCGGGTAAGGGTATGAGTATTAAAATCACTACCCACGCGGATATGGGTCCGGGTCCGGGTATTTTTTTAAAACGCGGGTATGGGGATGGGTACTATAGTACCCTACCCAGACCTACCCATTACCATCTCTATGTTACAGATGCAATCAATACCGTGATTTCTAATAAAAAATCTTTTGTCTATGGATCTTTAACTCGTGCCCTTAGGGCACTCGTTAGCATGACCCATCTTACCAATGTATTGAATGTTGCGATAGTTGTAATTTCCAATAAAAACTTTTCACTTTTGATTTATTATCATGTACAATGTTACATAGATTAGAAAGATCGTTTATATTTTCTATAATGTGCCCCGGGCACTTTTTTTTTGTGTTTTTGGTACAAGGTGAAAAAAGAAAAGAAAAAGCACAAGGAAAAAAAACCTAAGTCCTAATAAATTGGATGCCCATAGCGTCAGCTAACAGGGTAGAACTAAGCTCAGGAGGAGGACAATTCAAGACATGCAGATGATGAATACACTGCATTCCCTGTTTAGCAAGATGATCAAGTGTTGCCCTCTCTGAGAATGTGGTGGATTTCAACCTCCCAATCCCTTCTGAGAAGTTGTCTGATTTCAAGAATGATCGAAGCATGCTCGTAGTAAGTCAAGTCTTCTTCTTCCTTGATCAAGGTGATTAGATGTGTAGAATCTGTAAAGCAGTGAACTTTTGTAAATTTAGAGCTAAAAGCTAATTTCAGACCCTCATATAACCCTTGAATCTCTGCATGTATGTTGTCTGTTATACCTAGGTTTCCAAAATACCCCAAAATCCAAGATCCATCTGATTTGCGAAGGACGCCACCAAACCCAGTTGGTCCAGGGTTTCCCATGGAACTTCCATATGAATTAAGAGCAATGCAGTTTTCTGGTGGGGGGAATCCAAGACACCAAACGGTGAGTTATATCTTTTTTGTTAGGCATAAAAGCTGCAATAATATCCTTCCCCATTCTCTGCACATTAGTTATGATTTGAGTATTTGTAGGTTTATATCCATCTCCTAGAGCTTGTTGATTTCGGGCTAACCAAAGGAACCACAAGGATGCTGGAAAATGAATTGGATTGCTAGTGGAATTGGTTTGAACCCAGGCAAGGAATTCTACTGAAGAAATGTCTTGAACTGTATGCACACCCATTGTTCGCCAAAATTCTTGAACCAAGTTACAGTCTCTGAAACAATGCACCAAGGTTTCTGCTGCCTCATTGCAACCTTGGCAGATGTTATTTGTGGTGAGGCCCCTGCTAGCTCGAACTTCATTAACAGGCAGAGAAAGGTGGGACAATTGCCACAGAAAGAACTTCAACTTTTCAGGTATTTGAAGCTTCCAAATCCAACTCCAACTTTGATTCTGATAATTGCTGTTGTTTTGATTGTTAAGCCATTGATAGCCTGAATTTGCTTTGTACTTGCCATTTGATGAGTGTTTCCAAATAAATGCATCCCTAACATGATCATTAAGATAAATCTGCTGATTGGTGATATCATGCTTTAGATGTTCTGGAAATATAGTAGCTAAATTGTTCAGATTCCATTGTCCATCCTACAAAACATCTTTAACTTGTATGTTAATATCCTGGATGTTTACAAAATAACCCAGGTTGCACATCTATTGATCATTAAACCAAGGCTCATAGAAAAAGGATGACCTTTTAACAATCATTGAAATTTAGTTTCCAATGTCACTTTTAATGCATTTATTATGTGAGAGAGTAACTAATATTTAAATAGCACTAACTCTTGTTTTTAAGACTAATTTCCTTCCATTTTTAACCCTGCCTTTTCACTTCTATCATTTATTATATTTTAATCTAAAACACCAAGCTTCTTGATTCCAGGCTCACACTTCCTGATTCCATGTTCACTTCTATCATTTTTTTCTTCCCGCTCAACCCGTCTCTAACCATTTTCCTGAGTTTCTTTGGTATTGCAAAACCAAAATGTTACGTTGCTTTGATGAAATTCTCAGCCACAAATGCTTTAAAGGTTTAGTATTTCTTTGGCCTAATAATTATTATCGATGGGGAAGAGGGAGCGGATTCGCTAACTTCAACCCCCAAAGTCACAATAACTTTGCTCAATTTACAGCCATTGGATAAATCAAATTTTCTACATTTTGCCACGTGTCCTTAAAAACCTTTTCTTTTAAAAAGTATATTTTTGAGTTTATATGTTTAACAAGGTTAAAACTTGAAAGGCACACCGCAACATTTTGCCGCTGTACATCCAAAAGCTTGACCAAGAGACCATTTTCATCCAAGTTGCCGTCAAAGAGCAAGCTAACCACGAAACACCGAAACCTCTTGGTTTAGTTCTTCTTCCATCCTTCTTCCATCGTTATTCTTATTGCATAAACTTCTTTGTTTCTCTAATAATACATTCAGAGACCTATATTTGTTCCAGAGTATTAGCAAACTGTTTACTTTCAACTATATGGCAAACTTCATTTCTCTTTTCATTGTCTTTATTAATGGCAATGTGGTCATAATTTTTGTTTGCCTCCAAACTTGTAGTTTCTTCATCACTTTCAGAGGATTGCTCCTTTATTACTGAAGTAGCCAGTGCATCTAAAGATATGTTGAACATGGTTTCATCAAATGAATTTCTCTTTTTTGGACCAAGAATATCATCTTGAGCAGAGAATTTCACATGCTTGTCTAAGGTCAACACTTGATCATTGTAATGACTTTCTTTAGTACCATCTTGAGTACTATTACAACCACTTGATGTCTTTCCTGAAACATGTTTTGAGTGGTTCTTAAGAAAACCACAAACATGAGATACTGCTTTTTGTTGCTTTCCAACTGAGTCAAAGTTTTCAACTTCTTGCTTATGTTCTTTTGCATCGATAAGCCATTTAGACCCCATTTTTTTCCATGGACAGAAGGATCAATGTCGTGAAGTGCAACCGTTTTATTACCAATGGTACCTTTTAGTTTTCCGGAACTATGTCTCTGCAGATTGCTAGTTAGCATGTTACATGCAATGCAATGCATATCCTTTCTTTGCTTTTGCTTGAAGTAAATATTTTTGTCTGATCATATTATTTGTGCTATAATCAACAATTGTCAAGCAGCTGAGAACAGTTTTTAAAAGAATTTTTTTTTAAAGTCACGTGGCAAAATATAGAACAATTGATTTATCCAATGGCTATAAATTGAGCAAAATCACTGTGACTTTTGGGGGTTAAAGTTAGCGAATCCGCTCCTGTAGGATTTGGTATTAATTCTTTTCGGTTAAACAACTATATGTAATACTGATAATTAAAAAAATATGACTTTTAAGTCTTATGTATAAAAATAATTGTAACTTCACAACACATTTTTCTTTTTTTAAATTTGATATAGAAATTTCTCGGTGCAGATATTGTAACTCATTTGATAGAAGTGAAAATATAAGGTTAAAAATAGATGTAAACAAGAGTTAGTGCTCTTTAAATATTAATTACCCTCTAACATAATAAATGCATTGAAAGTGGCATTGAAAAACAAATTTTAATGATTGTGGGACAAACGGATTCACGTTTTCTGTTTTTCTCCCTGCATTTTTCTCCTATGTTTTTCCATGGACAGTAAATTTGACATTCACTTAACATTCACACCAATAAGAATCTGTGTTCAACTGAATAAAAGGAATGTTTAATACTTTAATTAATTCCCTCAAGCATGTAGTAATAGTATTGAGTTTGAGCAATATTATTACATGCCCCCCATGCCCCCCATTAAACTGAACAGAACACCACAAGAACACCACACTACAGAACAATTATAAATTACCTTTCGCTTTTCATTCCCCTGCTCTCTCTCTCTCTCTCTCTCTGAAAAGAAAGGACCCTGATTCTCTTTCTTTCCCACCCTTTTCTGGAGATCAGTGCTTTGTACTACTTTCTTCTCTCTCACTTCACACACTCTCTCCAGTGTGGAGCAAAACTAGAAGCAGCCATGAAGAGTGAGTTGGGTATGCGATGGCCGTGCTGAGAATGGCTCAGCATAACAATGCCAACAACAACGTTGGGAGCCAGAGCCAACAACAACAGCTAGTGAACACAGTGTTCCATGACTTTCTAGGCATGAAGAAGAAGAACCTCATCGATTCCAATGTCCTTCTTGCTGCTAATAAAACCCCCAATGTCCACGTCAGATCCTCTGACACCTCCCCCTCCCCTTCTTCCACCACCGTCTCCCGTGGCGGTGCCCCCTTCTCCACCACCTCTGACCTCGGTTCCGGTGAGTGACTACCACCCCAACTCCCCATTTGCTTAAAAACACGATCTTTGCTGTCCCTTTATAAAACCCATGTACCCCATTTCGATGGGTGGGGTTTGGGCTTTCAATGGAAGTTATGGGTTCACTTGTGATTTTTGTTTGTTTCATCAGTTTTCACCATCTACTTGTGTTGCACTGTTGTGTACTCTATCCTCAGTTTCTCTCTTACTCTTTTCAGTATTAGGGTGTCTTTCTGATGGATTAGTTAAGTTTTTAGTAAGGTCAGTGTGTTGGGGTAGTGAGGTTCTGTTGGTCTTTGTTTTCTCAGCAAAGTTGGTCTGAGTGTTCTTGGAGTGGGGGGGGGGGGGGGGAGGGGTTGTTTTATTCTTCTTGAATAATTCTTTCTTCGCTCTCTTAAGTCTTAATCATTCATACCCTCTGTATTTAGATTCTAGGAACATTTTCTGGTTAGTTTTGTATGTTTACTTTCAGGGTTTTCTTTTTTTTTCCCCCTCTTTTTTACATAGTTTTTCCTTACAGTATGGTGTTGGGTTCCGTTCTCTTATTTCTCTGCCTCATTGTTCATATTTCTACAAATATCTTTTGATTTATAATTGTGAGCAGGAGAACTGAATTTATGCTGAGAATGTCTGTTGTTTAACTAGAAAGCTTTCTGCACAGTATTTTATGGTCTGTCAGTGCTTGTGCATTGGATAACATTAACAATGATAATATCATTTTGTTTCATTTTTTATAATTAGTTTTTTTGGCAGCCTTACCTTACATTAGATGAATTAACCTCTTACAATTGTATGGTTGGACTGACTATATTGTTGAAAATGCAAAGTTTTATGGAAGCTTTTGTTGTCTTTTTAAGTGTTTGCATTATTTTCTTTGAGTGTAATTTTTTTTTCCTCATCAATTTGATAGAAAGACAGGCAGGGAATCATCTTGAGGGAGTTCCTTTCTATGGCCCGAGGACTGATTTATCTGGAATTGAGATAGGTAACAGACTAGTGGGGAACAAGAGAAGTAATTCTGATTCATCTTTTATGGGTTCCTCTAGAGATGCCTTCCAAATGGTCCCTGATTCCTTTCAAAATTCACATTTGATGAAGGTCCCACAAATTCTTCCACTTCTATAGTCGCATTACCAAAATGGAAACGTATTTTTGCTTTTGCCTTTTATTATATGTTACTCGAGTTTGAGTTTTGGTTTGATACAGATCCTCCGGAATGCAGCTGGAGGGGATCGCCATAGAAGGCCCAGTGATGAGGAAGTATTCCTTGGTATGCAATCACTGAAGCCAGGTTCTAGTTCTCAGACATTTCAGCCTCTCACTGGCACTAAGATTGATGCCAATAAATGGGAGCAGTCTATTCTCATGAACGTTGGCCCTTCCATGCAACATCCACCTCGTGGTGGTCAATTAACACCTTTTATGCACCAAATAACTTCAAACAAGATGAGGGATGCTGGTCCTTCATTTATTTCTCAGTCAGCTGCTGATGAAGGATCTAGAACTGGGATCAAGGGCCCTGGGATTTTGAGTTCTATAAACACAACCAGTGCTGCCGCTGAGAAAACTTCATCTGCAGTGCTGCTTGGGGGCAGTAGCAGACCGAAGCCTGTGACTAATATAGTAGACCCAGAATCTTCCACACCTCTGAGGTAAATCTTGTTAATACAGTTGTGCAATTTCCTTCCCCTTTTATGGCATACCTTAGAAATGGATTTTAAGCATTTTGGTATTGACTGCAGTCGACATGGATTGACATCTGCCAGCTGTCAGATGACTATTTTTTATGGAGGTCAAGCTCATGTGTTTGACAATGTCCAGCCTAATAAGGTCTGTTCTCTATTGTTAGTGAGACATATCTGTTTATTGTATTTAGTGAAATAAGGCCTGAAATTTTTTATATTTGTGATCATCACATGAAAGAAAACTTGTATTTTGGAATTTAGTCTGAGTTACTTGCACCAGTGGTTTAACAATCATTCTTCCTTCGTTAATAAAAACTGTGTAGGCAGCCTTTTCTTTAAATCCCTATGGCAAGAAAAGTTTATACTCTCAAAGGAACTTATACAGTTTATACTGTCAATCTGATTTGAGAAACATGTCTTGGTGTTCTGAGTTCTTTTCCTTGGCACTGTTGTTATTGATGCAGAACATTCTTTAGCTAGTCCATGCACCAACTGTTGCCTATGCTGAATCTGTAATTCTTGCTCAAAAAACTTTGGTGACCTATAGTATTTGTTTTGGTACCCAGGAGGAAACCACTGTTGAAAATTGCCTATTTCACTTTCTGATTAGAATTTTAGAGCAATTACTTATGCAAGCTTTCTTCTAGTGTTCACACTTCACAAATATATATATATCCAGTTTTATTTTTAAATAGACTATATATTGGTGATTTTAATGGATTTAGACAAAACCCTGGTTTTAAAGTCGTTTTATGGTTCACTTTGTGTAGTCTTCTGGATTTTTCTTTCTTGAAATCTTCAAAATGTTACTTGCTGAGATTTGGACTTTTGCAAATTCTACTCTTTATCTTTGGCTTTCCAGAATGTATTGCCAATGGTGAGTTAAAGCGAAATTCAGTCATCTATGTGCAGTAGCAGTTTTCCTCATGGAATTCATTGCTATAGCCGTCTACCTCAAAATTAAATCTATCAAAACAAATATGGGGCTTGCGTTAAAAGGGATAATGTTGGCAATTGTATTAAAATACCATTAGACTTGCACTCAGATTCCAAACCAGGAGATTGAAGCATGTAATTCTTGTATGTTTTGTTGTTGATGAAACATTGAATTTACTTTCACGTGTTGGACTTGCAGATGGTCCTTGAGTCTAGATTTTGATGATAGTTTTAGTGCAAATGATGGATCATGTTGTACTCTTTGTCCTAAAATGATAAGTTATGAATGCTGCTTAGGGGGTTTTTTTACTTCTTTGGCTAGGGTACAATATGCAATCATGTGTTTTACAGTGCAAAAGGAAAATTTACCATAGGATATATTGATTCCTAATTTGATGGTTGAGATTAGCTAGTGACACACAAGTTTTTCATTTTGCAATTTGGTCCTTTAGTCAATAGGGGCAAAGTGGAGTTATGGTTTGCTACCTGGCTCATAGCAGGGTTGTCACCTCACAATGCAACCACCACGATAGTGCAATCCATTGAGTGATATTTCTCTTCAACCCCTTCTTCTGTAGACCCTACATTCTACCATACAGGCATTCCTCTTTTGCGCCGAAACACTAGGCACCGAAATCCTATTCCTATGTGATCTCAAGCCCAACATGATCGTGAGGTTTGCCATTGATGGCGGAACTGGCTGCATCCCTTGCATCGCTCACCTCCCCTCGCCTTGTTACTGCCACCGCCTACTTCGCCTTGTTGTAGATCAGTGTTCGATGTTGTTGTGGAGAGGGACTCCAATGCAAAGATCTTGCACTGGCTCGATTCTATCAACTTGGCTCGTATTTGTTACAATCTTTTTTGTCAGCCCTCTTCTGTTCCTGCAATCCAATCCATCATGCCCTTTTGGGTTTGCTTATTTAGTTTTTTTTTTTTTTTTTTTTTGTATCCGAGTAAATATTGAATTTGAATGTAAAAGCCCATGTTTGTGGACACATTCACCAAGCAATTCACACATTTGAAAGTACTGTTTCATAAGAGAAGAATACATTTTCAATACTATGATTCAAGAATACTTTTGCATTGTGTTGTGGTGAGTAGGATCAGAGATGATGGTATTTAGGGGGCTGTTTAGGTGGTCTCAACCTCTTATACAACCCAGTCTCCGAGGTGTCAGAGCCATTAGAGTCATCGTTGTTGTACTTTGATGTTGGCATTGAGACCTCCACAAGTTTAAAGAGACGGAGGAGATTGAGCCGCCACCCGCCGCCGTTCCTTTCTCCTAATTCTTTCCCTGCACTGACAGCCTCAACTAGTTTCTCACGTTTTTATGGAATTTCATAAACTATAAGGGTTCCTTGCTAATAACATAAATTTTACCTATCAAGTGGTGCACTTGCTATAGCTGGTTTTTTAGCTCTTGTACTGTAAAAGACATGTTTTATGTATTGTACCCTTGAATTATCCTTGCTTTTACTGCTGTTTTGCTTCATTTTCTCTTCTACCCCCTTCCACGTGGGCCCTGGTAATAAAGATTCAATGCGATATATTTGTTTATGCGTTGCTTTTTTTGATTTAGATATTTATTGTTAACTTCAATGTGTTTGCTGATTTGGTAATAGCAGGTTTGCTGGAGGTCCTTTTTTTTTTTTTTTCTATTTTTGTTTTTTTTTTGTATTTCTATGTTAGACTTTCATGCCACTTTTATTTGTGATTTTTCTTTATGTGTGTGTGTATAACCATTGCCTTGACTTTGGAGAAGATTAGATGAGGATGATTGTCACTCGCATAAACAGGTTTGCAACAACAATCAGCTCAAAGTTTATCAACAATAATACCGCGCCTATGTCTGTTACTATTTGGTGGAGTTAGCTACATAAATAAATCTTTGTCATGTATTTAGTTTAAGAATAAACTATTTACCTCCAAATATCTCTTCATGGTTTGTCCTATAATGGTTTTTGGTCTCCCTCTACCTCTAACTCTTGGCTGTCCTCCACCTGGTAATTTCTCCTTACCAGTGCTTCTATAGGTCTTTTTCATACATTTTCAAACCATCTAAGATGAGACTCTTACCAATTTTTCTACAATGGAAGTTACTCCAATTCTCTTTAATGATTGTATTTCGAATTCTATCATATCTTGTGTACCATTTATCTATCCCGACATTGTCATCTTTGTATATTAAACTTACTTTATTGTTGACTTTTTACTGGCCAATACATGGTCCATACAAAATTGTTGGTCATATAAAAAAATTTGTTAACAACTTCTATGTGCTCCATTGGAACAGTAGTACTACAATGATGTCTAAGTGGAAGAAAATTAACTGTAATGGGCACCAGTCCTTTTATCATGTGTCAAATAGCATAAAATGAAAATGATCTGTAAGAAGTCCTTCAAAATTCTGAATGTATTACTTGATGTGCATGTGATTAGTAATTCTGAAGTGTTTGTTATCAATCATTTCCCAAGTGTTAAAGTTACTTGAATTGATGTTCTTGTGTTTTGAGGTAGTATCTAATTGGAAACTATCTTTTAGTTCAGCTTTAAAATTTAAATTAAAAATCATATGAGGATCTGTTAGATTGTAATCATTGTATATTCTATCTTGTGACTTGGGTTTACTTATTTGTTCAGTTATTACTGTATATCTGTAGCAAACTTATCTTGTAAACCAGAGAGTGTATACATAGTCTATACACTCATAAAAGAAAATTCAGTTTTTCTGCACTCATTCCTCTATGGTACCATGCTAAAAAAAATGATTGCAAAATCATTATATGGAAGGATACATCTGACAATGTACATGTCTTACAAGATATGTGGATGTGTGACAAAGGCATCGGTTATTTTTTTTACTTTGCTTCCTCATCTTGAACTGTTGAATTGGCTACTTCTGGGGCGTAGCATTGTTCTTTTAATCAAAAGAATTGAAATGATAGTTAGTCTTAGATTTTGGACCTGGACCTAACTCAACCCCAAAAGCTAGCTTGTAGTATGAGGACTAGTCACTAGTCAATGTGGGGACTCTCCAACACACCCCCTCATGCCCAGGGCTGGACATCTGGAGCGTAGACATCTACGGGTTGGGCCCAATAACGGATATAGGATAGGCTCTGATACTCTCCAACACATCCTCTCACGCCCAGGGCTGGACATCTGGAGCGTGGACATCTACTGGTGGGGGCCCAATAACGGATCTAGGATATGCTCTAATACCATCTTTGATTTTGGACCTGGGCCTAACTCAACCCCAAAAACTAGCTTGTAGGGTGAGGATTGCCCAAGGCTTATATACTTTTATTTGGTCTTATCTCTAGTCAATGTGGGACTTCTCCAACACACCCCCCTCACGCCTAGGGCTAGACATTTGGAGCATGGACATCTACGGGTGGGGGCCCAATAACAGATCTAGGATAGACTTCGATACCATCTTAGATTTTGGACCTTGGCCTAACTCAACCCCGAAAACTAGCTTTTAGGGTGAGGATTACCCAAGGCTCATATACTTTAACTTAGCCTTATCACTAGTTAATGTGGGGACTCTCCAACAGTTAGCAACAGAAACTTTAAATATATATACTTCCCAAAGATGGTGGTTGTATTGCACTATTTTCTGCTCTAAGATGGATTCTCAGTGGCAAGTTACTTCTAAGTTTTGCACATTTTGGGGAGTTGTGTTACTTTAGTTTGAGTCTTGTTTGGTTTTACTTAATACTGTTTATTTCATCTTGTAGATGGGCCGATATATCTAGTTTCAATGTGAGTTTACTAGTTTGTGTAAGAGCTGTTTTAATATGATTCAATGAGCAAGTTATGATGTTATTGTAAGTTTGCAAGAGCATGTTTGATGGCTTAGCCTTCAAAACCTCGGGAACAGAAGGGCTGTGAATGTTCAAATAGGCAATGTGGTTACATGTTATATCATAACTTCTGCATGCTCTCTGATATATGCAGGCAGATGTTATAATGGCTTTAGCTGGGTCAAATGGGGGATCTTGGTCCACAGCATTCTCACCCAAATCTTCTGCGAAGCTATTCCATGATAGTAACTTGCTAACTGGAGAAAATGAAACGGTTATAGTGAGTAACGAAGCACTCCCACAGGATCTTCGTGGGAGATTGTCTATTACCGGCAGTTCTAGTCGCGCCATAGGGACAGGTGATCGAGTAACTACTCTAACAGGTAATCTTTAGACACAGAACCTGGTTTGGTTTTCCTACCTCTAACTATCATATCATACCTTCCAATGTCATCTATTTTTGGCCTTAAAATTTCTTATAGGTCTTGTATAACCCAGCTTGAAATATTTTCATGATTTTTGGATGTGACATACTGATATTAATGAATCATGTCAAAGTTTAATTTCTTTTGAACTGTTCAGTTTTTTATTGATTGCTAACAACTGGTTGTAGGGGTACATCAGGGAAGCATTGTAGCTAAAGATACAAGAAATCTGGTTCAAGCAGCAAATCCCAGTTCTGAAGATAAAAGAGCACAATGATATAGTGATCTAGAAGGTTTCCTATTTATATATTAGAATGCTTAATAGCTTTCTTAGTAGCTCTCTGTCTAATTTCGTTCTGATCTTTCAAGTTAATTTCTTTATTTTGTCTTCATGTTTGAAAATATCTTATGTTGTAGTCTCCAAACACATGTCACCTTGTTTATGAAATCTCTCGGTGCCATTTCCTACACATGTTCTCCATTCAACACCTTCCTTGCTGCACTGATGTCTGTACAATAATGAGTAATTATGAATCTCTTTGATTCTATTCTTGTTTTAGTATTTTATTAAAATTATTTTACAGAATAAAAGTGTCAAGAAATATGTTTGATGAAATTTGTTTGTGAGAATCAATTTTGAAAATTTAAGGATGCAGTAGAGATGATGATAGCAGCCACAGTGGTGGTGGTAGCGGTAGTGGTGATCCAAGTGAGAGTAGAAAATTCATAAAAGCAAATTAAAGAAACAAAAATAATAAAAATGTGTTCTTAATATTGTTACTCACGTATAATAAGTTTTTAAGCCAATTAGATATTTCCTTTTGCTTTTGAAAATAAAAAAAACTGATTGAAAACACAGGTAAGAGGCCTTATATTCCTGCCTCAAATCGATTAGTGATCTTACTTCATCAATAGTTGGGTCAAAGGCTACGCATTTTGCATCCTTATATGATGTTACTTCATCAAACGCATTTTAAAAACTATCTTCAATTATTGTACTGGTGTGAGTATTCTCAATTCTGTTTAGTAATTTTCATACTGATCTTTTTTAAATTTTTTTGGAGTAAGGCAGGACTGAAATCCAGATCCAATTTAAACTCTACTGAAATCTTGGAATAGCATTCGTAAAAGATAAGGGTAGGTAATGAGGGGATTGTGTTATTATTATATATCTAAGAAGTATGGACACTTCAAAACAGTAGTCTTGTCTGCTGTTTATGTGTCCCACACATATTTATGTTGGACACATGTGGATACTTCGACTTATGTTTTACAATTTTTTATTTTATTTTTTTAAATTTTTATATTAATAAAGATGAAGATATCATAATAAATTAATAACTAGATATTTGATAACACTTTATAGTGTTTAAAATGACTTAAATTGTAAATTTAAAGTACTCATTCTCTTTTTTACATTAAGATTTATGCTTTTATATTAATTCTTGCTAATTTTGTTGTATTATAGTCGTGTTGTGTCTTATAATTTTTAAAATTGGTTATATCCCTGTATCTGTGTCATATTGCATCTGTGTCTCATGTTGTATTCATCCAACATAGTTGTATATAGAAATATATATATATATATATTATAAAACTTGAAAGTACAAACAATTTTTGGTAATAAACCAATATTTAAAAATTGAATCAGAGATTGGCCATGTGAAAATTTTGTGTACGATTTGATTAGTTGAACCAAAAGAAATTTGTGATTGAAATTTAAATTGTGGTTGAATTGATCTAAGTATGTGTATGTTTGAGTGAAAGGGGTTGAGTTTCTTAAGCATAAGATTTTGGCTTTATTTATAGCGTACCAACAAAAATATGGTGTACCGATACATTAAATAGTATATTACATAAATAATGGAATTTAAACTATTAAAGATATAATATAGAGACATCAAGGTATATGTAGATATTATAATAAAATTGCTAAGTAGTCATTGTACTTAATATTATCTATTAATGTATTTTTTATTAATTTATAGAATACTTTAAATGAAAAAGCTTAAATCTTTAAATCATAAATGAATATATATTAATATCTAATATACCATAAATAAAAATTTACATTACATAATGATAAATATTTTACATGATAACATATTAAAGAAATATATTTTTAAAAAATTATTAGTTAAAATATCTTAAACATTTTTTCTTTAAGACGTTTTTTAAAGTTTTATCTGAAAATGAAAAGTTGTTATAAATACAATTAAACCCTATTATTGTGTTTACTTGTGTTTCTACATTAATTTAAGTTAGATCTACTGTCTAAAGTTTAAAAAGGACCGTTTGAGACTTTAGATGAGGTCTTACATATTTTTTTTCCTTTTAAAAACCAATTTTAAGAGATATTTCCTTCCAATATGCACACTTAACCCTAATTTAAATAATTTAATATAAGGATAATATAGTGAGACAATGGTTAAGTAGATCACACTTAGATTTTTATCTATATTCACTCTGAACTATCGAAAAGTTGTGTTAAGTGTTAGATTAATTTAATTAATTTTATTAATGTGGTCCATGTATTTTAATAGTCTCACTTTAATAAAAGCGGGCCCAATGTGATAGTTGTTGACCCAGTATGGAAAATAGAGTCAGAAGGGGTTATTTTAAAATCCCTCTCCTCTTCCTTTTTAAATATAAGAGAAGTTACCAAAATGGTTAACTGTGTGAGAGAAAACTTCCTAAGGAGTCTGAAAAGTGAAGGAAAAGGGGAGAGAAAATTGGTCATCAATTTTCACAGAGAATTCAAACATGAAGAGCAATTATGGATCCAGGTAAGTGTCTTTGTCACTCTATATGAGAACCATGGAATTCAAGATCCTATGTAGTTTCCATAATGTGAATCCTAGTAAACTATCATAATAGAAATTTACATTAAGTCCTTAACACTCAACAAATGTATAGGTAATGCAAGATAAAATAGTGAAAAACTTAAAGAAATAAATGAGCACTTCAAACTGGTGTTATTATACAGTACCGACCCGGTCAGTTCAACTTGTTGGATCGGAAACCAGATCCATGGTCGGTCCGATCAATGCACCAGATCAGATTTGCTTGTAAAACCGGTCATGACATCATCAACTTGGTCTTGAACCAATGAAAATCGTCTAAACTGATCGGTTCACAGGTTCTGCTTTTGATGGATTGAAAGTTGGAATAATACATGAATTCAAAAATACCTTCCGCTGGAATCGAATGCGTGAACACATTTAGGACAAATGTGCTACAAACGAGCTCGGTAGCAATTCATTGAGTTGCTCTTTGTAACTTTAGGACAAATTACTTTTACTGAAACATGAACACACAACTAAAATATATTTCATATTATAAAATATAAATTTCAATTTATAATTTATATTATTAAGCATGAATATATTTTCATAATTATGATCACATATTATTTTATTATTTAAAATTTTATATAAAATTTAAAAATACATTAAATTATTAATAAACTGTGAACTAATATTTGAAGGCGTATTGTGTTAAAATATACTATCTTCGTTCCTATTTAACTGTCCATTTATAAACTCAATGCAATAATAATTACATCTTTATCTATTGTACCATTATGTTAATAAATGACCCACTATTAAAAAATAATGAGACCCAATTGTATTAAGAGAGACAAAGGGTAAAACTGAAAGTTTAAAATATTTTTGCATGAAAACAATAGTAATAATTGTATTACTTAATATGCGTGTTTTTTTTATTCAAGTGGACAGTTAAATAGAAACGAAGATAGTAATTTTTATGAGAAGTATTAAATAGTTAAAAGAATTAATTTAATAATTTTTTTAGAAGGAAAGTATATTTATCTTTTGCCTTTGATTTGATTTGTGTAAGGGTAATGATATCCGGGAGTAGTCTTTAATTATTGGGGCTGATTCATTGTATTTGGTTTAACCTTGTATTTTGGGTTAGAGCATCCCTAGTGCTCTCATTAATATATTTTTTGCTTATAAAAAAAAGGAGAGTATATTAAATTTCTGTTCATTTTAATTAAAAAACAATTTTAAAGTATCAAATAAATATTATTCATTAAAGAAAATTATTTTAGTAATCAATTAATAAATTATTTAATTTTCTATCATAATCTACCTAAAATTAAAAATTGTCGGTAAAAGGAATGTAATCCACTCTCGTTGAAACTCCTTTTTGTCTCCCCTTTTTTTTAATTTCTAAATTTTATAACTTTATTTTTTGGATAAAACTAAGAGAATTGATGAACTTGAAATTAAGGAAACAATCAAAGCTTTTCAATTGACGATTTAAAAAGTTACTTATTTTATAAAAGGATTTTGTCTATCTACAAAAAAACAATAAACCAATCAAATTATAAATTAAAAAAAATCTCTTAATCATAAAGAAGTTTCTCTCTATCTAAAAATAGCACAGTAAAGCAATCAATTAATAAAGTTTAAAAAACTTATAGTCATAAAGAAGTTTTTTTATTTATAAATAACACAATAAAACAATGAATTAATAAATTGAAGATGTAATATGAAATAAAAATTTCTCTCATTCATACAAATAGTTTCTCTATATCTATAAATAAATCATTTAATTTAGAAATTTAAAATTCTCTTCAGCATAAAGGAAGATAGAATAACAAACAACATAGAATTAGTTTAAACCACCAAATATCCCTACATCCCTTGGCTTCCTTAATTTCATCTTGTAATCAAAGACCAATTAATAATCAATTTGAAATAGCATTCTACTCAAGCACTTGAGCAAATTTAAAAGCAGATCCATTTCTCTCCGGATGAAAAATATCCGTGAAGCAAAAGAAGTATTAAAACCCAAAATTCAAAAGTTCAACTTTTTTATTAGTTCACGATAGGAATTAATATGATCATAAGCCATAAACCATTGCAAAACATAATCTCAAAAAGAGAGAAACAGAAATAGGCTAATCTTACTCGACTCCAACAGTGAAGTAATATGAGATGACTATATTGGGTATATCTCTACACACTCTAAAAGCTCTATTATCTTCTATGTGTAAAATAAGGATTCATGAAAATAAACTCTAATTGAGTTTTGATAAGAGAATGATTTAGAAATATTTTTTATCAGTGACAAAAAAAAAGAAATATTTTTTATCGAACAACAATCTTAAAAAATCTATTTTGTATTGGATTATTTTATAATTATAGTCTTTTACTAGATTATTTTATAAATATTATAACTTTTATTCTCTTTCATTTATACTCATTTCACTCTATTGACCCTATTTATACTCTAGGGTTGATGGTTGGATTGATTGGTTGTATGCTCTCATAGCTCAAACCCTAGGTTAGAGGATTTGGGATTTTTGTGAAATGATTGTATATTGATGATGAAAATTTAGAGGAGTTATACATTCATGCAAAAACTCATGCTCATGAAATTATTGTGATTTCTCATGTCCTTAAGTCATTCATGTTAAAAGAAAAGGATTTGGTTCTTTGGACCTCATGCTTAAAAAAGAATTTCATGGGTCTCCGGACCGAAGAGGGGTCTTCGGACCAAAGAGGGGTCTTCGGACCAAAGAGGTAAAAGAGGAACGAGGTAATCACATTTACTCCTAGGCCAAGGGGAAAATGGGGTTCCTCAATTAAAAATGAACCACATGCATATCATCTTGTTTGTTAATAAAACTTATAGAGGGTGGCCTTGGACGAAGGTCCTTGGTCACACGACTGAGCGCTCAAAAGATGTAATAGTGAAAAGACACCCTGGGTGTGGGTTAAACACTTGATTTCTTCTTGAGGAAGTATTTGTTAATTCACAGTTATATTATGCATGATTATGTGTTTAAACATCTATTGGTTGAGTTGTTGCATTTTCATCTCCCTGAAATCCCCTACACTGCATGTTTGATAACATTCACTGGTACATAAGTCTCACCACACGTTGTGGATTTCATTTTAGATGTGCAGGACCTTGAGAACTTGATGAATGGCCGGATGGCTTAAGGACTCATATGGAGGACTAGCCACTTGGTTTTGGTGTTGTCCTATTCGGAGGCTTTTGAATTTGTATATATGTAATTATAGACTGAGTTTAGTACAGATTAGAGGTGTGGTGACTTAGGTCATCAGTTGGCATTTGAATTGTAATTCATGAATTTTGTATGGTTAATTTCCGCTTATGTAAACGTTGGACTACTTAAGTAGGTTTATGTGATTGTGTGCATGTCATGATATCAATAATGGCGCGAATTAATTTCCTGAATTTGGGAATAGTGTCTCCAACGAGCATTATTCTTAAATTTGGAAATTAGGACGTTAAATTATGGTGTCAGAGCAATTCAATCCAATTGGACTGTGGTTAGGTTAGTTGCTTGTGACTTCCTGTAATCCTTTAGTACGTCGTATGCCTTATAGGGACTGATCACCCCTATATTGTGTGCGTTGTCTACCAGATTATGGTTAATGACATGGATAGGAAACCTTGGTCAAGGGAGTCTAGAATGTTCCCTAGCAAGGGTTGTGCCAACCACCTGTCAGGGAGGAAGAATAATACAGACCTATCTCCTAGAACCGAACCCTTAGCCAGGTATCTAGGAGTGTATCACCTTTGTTGCCTAATTAACATGAGAATCATTTAGAGTAAATGGATCTAAGTGGAATTCCTAGAGAGAGATGAGGAAGTGTGTTGGTTTGCTTAGAGTGTAAGAAAAATTGATTTTTTATGGAAGGATAGGAGAGATCTAACTTCCATTGAGTAGGGTGAGGCCCTACTCCCTATTGTTTGTTTGTTGTTTGCTTGTTGTAGTTTGTTTGTGATTGAATGAATGTAATCTAGTTTCCAAACAAAAATTCTTGGGTTGTGGTCTTGAATCCCATTCCTTCATTCTCATTTTTCTCTCTTCCTGGTTCCTACATATCAAAGATATCACTATTTTCCTAATACTCTAAAATGTTATAATGATTTTGAACATTGTTGGACAACTTGTTATTGACGTCTCTCCTATCCTAATGAAATGATTTGAACAACTAAGGAAAGATTTAATTTTGATCTATAGCCTTTTCACCTTGTTTTGAGACTTGGTCTCGATGAGTTGAACTTTGGTATTTTTTTTAAGCACCAAACTAGTAGCCTTCTTGGCAGCCTTATTTTTTGCTAGAGGCAATCGCTTTCAAAACCCCATCTATGTCTTCTCTACAAATTTAACTTTTCGAGTTTATTACCATACCTATGTCAAGATAACTATTTAATCCCTTTTTTAGACAATATTATGCTTCATCCTAACCAATGATTTTGACATTTGAGGTTTGGTTTCCATGAAATATTTAAGGGGTTTATACGATTAACTTTTCAACCCAGATTTGATTATCTATAAGGAAGGAACTCTATATTTGGTAAATGAATTTGAAACCTTAAAGGATCATACTAGTTAATTTAGTTTTCAATAGGCCTATTATAAGGATAGTATACTTTCTTATTCTTATGTTTCCTTACAGTTATCGAGTAACTGTTTGGTTTTTCCTTATTTTAAATTCAATGATTTTGGTTTATGAATGAGTGCCTTCTTTTGGTTTTTGAAGTTCCTCCCCATGTCAATTCCTCCAAAGGTTACTTACACCATATGTGGTTTACCTGGATGATTATCATGTTATCACTCCACTCTTCCTTTTTCCTTGTTGGCGCTCTGCTAGTCTTTCTGAGGAGGGTCCTTGGTGTCGATCTGAGTTGTCCCATTTTCTTGTAACCTAAGTTTTCCTTAGGGAAAGTTTGATGGAGTCATGGACCCCATTAGGCATACTATGACGTCCTAATTTCCAAATCTAAGATTTAGTCCGTTGAAAATAAATCCCAAATTTCTGAAATTAATTAATACCATTTGGAATATCAACAACATTCACAACTTGTTAAGAAACCAACGATAACTTAAACAATTTGTGAAACTAAGTTTATATACATATATTTATACACAACACGCCTTAAAGGCTACAAAATTAACATCTCACAAAAGGAGTTAGCCTATACATATATACAACTATACAGTCCCACAAGACTAAAAACTAAAGCTCCATATCTAAACATACTCCTGTTTCCATCTCAAGAATCCATGCGAGGCGGTACCTGCACACCTAGATTGTGTCCACGAAACCTGTGGTGAGACAATTGTCTCAGTGAAGTACAACTATGCAAATGCAGTGTAGGGGCAATCATTAAATGATATACAACAATCATAACATAAACATATACATAATAATCAACTCAATTAAATGCAACTTATGATGCAACTCACTGCTGTGCCCAGCAGGCATGATCTTATCACTTAAACTGGAGTAAGAACTGAGCTCAGACTACGGAGAACGTCTCCTCCGGGGATGAATCCCACCCATTACTAGACCAAAGTCAAGTTTTCACATAATTACTTATTTTAACTCACGACCGGAGCCAGCTTATATTAACTCACGGTCGAAACCGGCTTAAATTAACTCAATGCTCATAATCTTAATGAATTAACAACTGATAAGAATCATATAACAAGAACATTAAATTTCGTAGGTTTCGTAGCCTAGGGTTCCACATAACCAATAGATCATTCATCCTAATTCTCCCAATACATGGAATCCTTAACAATTAATATTTTAAGCATAAAGAAGGGAATTTAAGAGAATTGGGATCATGCTCAAGATTCACAACTATAGAAAGTGAAAGTGTGTGAGTTGTACTCACCTATACTCAACAATTGAAGGAAGAAGAATGGATAAAGGTGGATCACTTGACGATTCCTTGCCCCAAAACCCCTCTTCAAGCTTCAATTCAAGCTTCCTCTCTCTAAAACTCAGAGTCTCTCTCTCTAAACTAAAAGAAGAAAAAGAAAGATTGAATTCTGATTCTAAATTAAAGGTTTAGTGCCTATAAGTGAATTATCGCTCAAGCGAGATATTCTCGCTTGGGCGAGCGTGTCGGTTGCATGCTTTTCCTTTACATTCTCGCTCAAGCGAAACTGTCTTGCTCAAGTGAGA
This sequence comes from Sesbania bispinosa, assembly GCA_026901365.1. Taxonomy (NCBI): domain Eukaryota; kingdom Viridiplantae; phylum Streptophyta; class Magnoliopsida; order Fabales; family Fabaceae; genus Sesbania; species Sesbania bispinosa. The sequence goes on from QLOH01000019.1 coordinate 1,183,444, forward strand.
ATGATGCAGAAAAGACCCCCTCTCTGGACGATTCTCGCTCAAGTGAGCCCCTTCTCACTTAAGCGAAAATTGTCCAGAGGGCCTCCCAAATGTTCCCCTGTATCTCGCTTAAGCGAGCTGGCTCGCTCAAGCGAGATATGCAGAAAACTCAAACTTACCCCTTTTTGATGCATAACTCGCTCAAGCGAGATTCTAGCTTGAGCGAGAATATTGAAACTTCCAAACTTAGTTTTTATTCTAAATCTTTCTTCTTAAATCATTTTTACCTTTTACTTAATACCATTCATAAAAATCAATATCTTATTCTCTTAATTAGTCTTAATTATCGGGATGTTACAATTCTACCCCCCTTGGAAATATTTTGTCCCCAAAATTGGGGATTAATAAGGGAAAAGACCTTTACCTTAACTGAATAGTTTTGGAAATCGTGAACGGATATCATCTTCCTTCTCCCAAGTTGCCTCCTCAGGTGATTGATCCTCCCAAAACACCTTCACCAAAGGAATTGTCTTGTTCCTCAGGGTCTTGACACTTCTGTCTATAATCTGCGCGGGCTTTGAGGGAATGGTGAGATCTTCTCTTAATTGTACCGAGTCGGAGCTAATGACGTGTGAAGGGTCATGGACATATTTTCTCAGCTGAGATACATGAAAAACATCATGTATCCGGGACAAATGAGGTGGTAGGGCTATCCTGTAAGCCAGAGGGCCAACCCTCTGCAGGATCTGAAATGGGCCAATGAATCTAGGATTGAGCTTTTGGTCTTGATGGCTCGTCCTATGCCTGTGACAGGAGTTACTTTTAAAAACATATGGTCCCCTTCCTCAAACTCTAAGTCTTTTCTTCTCTTATCAGCATAACTCTTCTGCTGGCTTTGGGCAGTTGCAAGTTTTTCTCTAATGATCCTAATCTTATCTGTGGTTTCTTGCACCAACTCCGGACCTAACAGGGTTCTCTCACCCACCTCTTACCAGCACAAGGGAGATCTGCATTTCCTACCATACAGAGCCTCATAGGGTGCCATGCCTATACTGCTATGGAAACTATTGTTGTAGGCAAACTCTATGAGAGGTAGGTACCTATCCCAACTTCCTGACTCCTATAACACACAAGCTCTAAGCATATCCTCTAAGGTTTGAATGGTCCTTTCAGACTGGCCGTCAGTCTGAGGGTGGTAAGCGGTACTAAACCTGAGTTTAGTCCTGAAATCCTGATGAAGTGCACTTCAAAACCTAGAGGTGAACCTGGTGTCCCTATCTGATATGATGCTAGAGGGAATTCCATGGAGCTTAATAATCTCCTTGACATACAAGTTTGCTAACTTATTCAGGGAATAGGTATTCCTAATTGGTAGGAAATGGGCTGACTTAGTCAGCCAGTCCACAATAACCTAGATGGCATTAAACCCGGCTTGGACTCGAGGTAATCCTACCACAAAGTCCATAGCTATACTATCCCACTTCCACTCGGGAATTTCTAAAGGCATAAGGGTTCCTGATGGTTTCTGATGTTCTATCTTAACTTGTTGGCACACTAAGCAACTAGAAACATACTCTGCTATATCCCTCTTCATACCATCCCACCAAAACATCCTCTTCAAGTCCTGATACATCTTGGTAGTGCCAGGATGTATGGAAAGCTTGCCTCTGTGGGCCTCCTCTAGAATCTGTTGCCTGAGACTAACCCCTTAGGGACACAAACTCTTCCTTGGAAGAGAATCATCCCATCATCCGACTCAGAAAACCCTAACTGCTCTTTCCTAGATTGGAGGTCTGAGTCCGAACTCTGAGCCTCTCTAATTAGAGCTCTAAGCTCATTGGTGATCTCTATTCTACAAAGCCTGATACCATGCTCTCCAACTGAAACACTAAGGCTCAGGTTTCTAAATTCCTCTAATAGACTCATCTCATGTACCATCATCGAGGATACATGGAGAGACTTCCTACTGAGGGCGTCAGCCACTACATTGGCCTTGCCAGGGTGGTACTTCAGTTCAAAATCATAATCCTTGAGAAAGTCCATCCACCTCCTCTGCCTCATGTTGAGTTCTTTCTGATCAAAGAGATATTTCAAACTCTTATGATCACTAAAGACCTCAAATCTCAAACCAAACAGGTAATGCCTCCAAATTTTGAGGGCAAAAACCAAAGCCGCTAATTCTAAATCGTGAGTAGGATAATTTTCCTCATGAGGCCTCAACTGCCTAGATGCATAAGCTACCACTCTCCCTTCCTGCATGAAAACACACCCTAAACCCTTCCCCGAGGCATCGCTGTATACCTCAAAGGTCTTAGACAAATCCGGTAGCGCCAGTACCGAAGCGGTGGTCAACCTCTCTTTGAGCTCCAAGAAGCTCCGCTCACACTTCTCGTCCCACACAAAAGCTTGACCCTTCCGAGTCAATCTTGTGACAAGTAAGGCTAGCTGGGAGAATCCTTTAATGAATCTCCGGTAGTAGCCGGCCAATCCTAGGAAACTCCTAATCTCCGTAATGGTTTTAGACCTTTCCCATTCAAGGACGACTTCTACCTTGCTAGGATCAACAGATACACCCTCACTGGTAATCACATGCCCTAGAAAATGGACCCTGTCCATCCAAAACACACACTTCTCGGGGTTGGCAAACAACTTCTTTTCTCTCAAAATCCCTAAAACAATTCTAAGGTGTTGCTCATGCTCCTCTAAGCTGCGAGAATAGATCAGAATATCGTCGATGAAGACAACGATAAATTGGTCCAGATAGGGCCGAAAGATCCGATTCATGTAGTCCATGAATACAGCAGGAGCATTAGTTACGCCAAATGGCATCACCAAATACTCGTAGTGCCCATACCTAGTCCTAAAGGCTGTCTTAGGTACATCCTCACCCCTAATCTTGATATGGTGGTAACCAGACCTCAAATCTATCTTAGAGAAAACTGAGGCTCCCCTAAGCTTATCTAAGAGATCATCTATCCTGGGTAAGGGATACTTATTCTTGATGGTAACCTTATTCAACTGCCCATAATCCACACACAGTCTCATACTTTCATTCTTTTTCCTCACTAGGAGTACCGGAGCCCCCCAAGGTGATACACTAGGCCTAATGAACCCTTTAGCTATAAGGTTTTCTAACTGAGTCTTAAGTTCACTAAGCTCTAGTGGGGACATCCTATAAGGTGCCTTGGAAATGGGCTCGGTGCCTGGTACTAAGTCTATGGTAAACTCTATCTTTCGGTCCGGAGGTAAGGTAGTTACCTCACTAGGGAAAACATCTTGAAACTCCCTAACCGTAGCTATGCTGCTCAAATCTACCTTGGACTCTAGAGTTGAGGAAAGTAACAACATAAAACATTTACTCCCATCATTAAGGCATTTGGACACTTGTGTGGTGCTGGACAGGAGTACTAATGGTTTCTCCCTCGAAGGAGGAGGAAGAAGTGGAAAAACAACTTTCTTATTAAAGCAATCAAGCATGACCTGATTTGAAGATAACCAGTTCATGCCAAGAATGATATCTATGCCCCTCAGTGGTAAACAAATTAGGTCAACCTCGAAGGCCCTCTCTTGTATAACAATGGGACACTGATAACATAAAAGGGAAATAAAAATGGCCTCCTTGGCGGGTGTTGTAACACTAAGAATATAGGGTAAGGGAACAACATGCAAATTTAACTGTTTCACACAATCATGAGAAATGAAAGAATGGGTTGCTCCCGAATCAAACAATACAATTAAGGTCCGATCTCTTAAGGTGCACATACCTCGCATCAGATTATCTGCAGAAGCTACCACTTCCCCGCTGAGGGTAAAAACTCTCCCAGTGTTTGGGGATTCGGAAGGTCCTTCCTCTTTGGACACTTGTTCCTCATATGACCAGGTTGCTTGCAGAAATAGCAAATGTTCTTTCCCGTCAGGCACTCTCCAGAATGTTCCTTACCGCACTTATGGCAAGTGGGTACCACTTGGCGTTGGGCCGGCCGGGTGGCCAAGGCTAGGGTGCCTTGCCACTTAGGCCTCGAGCCCTTGCTCTGATTAGTCACTTCCATTTTCCTTTTACCCTTATTGTCCACTGGTGGTGCAGATAGTGTGGCTCCCTTAAGATTCTTTTCTGCAATGTAGCACTTGTTGACCAGGGTGGGGAAATCCCTGATCTCAAGTGTCCCGACTCGATCCAGTAATTCCGGTCGCAGACCTCCTTCAAACTGTGTGCATCTCCACTCTTCATCAGCAACTGTTTGCAGATATCTGGAGTACTTGGCTAGCTCCTCGAACTTAGCAACGTACTAGGCCACCGTCAGACTCCCTTGTTTCAATTGAAGAAACTCAGCTTCCTTCTGTCTTCGGACAGTTGCCGGAAAGTACTTTTCCAAAAACAGATTTTGAAAGGCACCCCAGGTTATTGGGGCCTCCGCCATTGCAGCCCGAACACTAGCAGTCTTCCACCAGTCCTCAGCTTCTCCCCTCAACATGTAAACTGCAAATCCAACCTTGGAATCATCGGCACACTTCATTACATCGAAGATTCTGTTGAGATCACAGAGCCAGTTGGACGCCACGTTCGGATCATAAACCCCGTTGAACTGAGGAGGATTATGCTTTCGAAATTCCGCTAACCCTTGAACAATCGGATCCACAATAGGAAGGGGTGGTGTTCCCGTTGTCCTTCCGGCCAACTCCTGAAGTACTGTAGCACTGGCAGCAGCCTGCTCCCGAGCCGCCTCAGCTTGAACCCGGTTAGAAGTCACCTGCTCTCCCATCATCTGAGTAAGTTCCTGAAGAGCCGCAGCTACGGGATCCGAAGGTGAATCCCGAGAAGAAGGAGAAGAAGGATTAACCCTTGGACGACCTCTCCTGCCGCCTGCCATAATCCTCTACACATCATTAAGCAAACATCAAGGTGATCAGTCTCTCAATTCACATAATAATGTATAAAGTATAATAACAAGCCACAATAATACTCTAATGCCACAGTCCAATTGGATTGAACTGCTCTGATACCAAAATGTAACGTCCTAATTTCCAAATCCAAAATTTAGTCCGTTGGAAACTAAATCCCAAATTTCCGAAATTAGTTAACGCCATTTGGAATATCAACAACATTCACATCTTGTTAAGAAACCAACGATAACTTAAACAATTTGTGAAACTAAGTTTATATACATATATTTATACACATCATGCCTTGAAGGCTACAAAATTAACATCACACAAAAGGAGTTAGCCTATACATATATACAACTATACAATCCCACAAGACTAAAAACTAAAGCTCCATCTCTAAACATACTCCTGTTTCCATCTCAAGAATCCGTGCGAGGCGGTACCTGCACACCTAGATTGTGTCCACGAAACGTGTGGTGAGACAATTGTCTCAGTGAAGTACAACTATGCAAATACAGTGTAGGGGCAATCATTAAATGATATACAACAATCATAACATAAACATATACATAATAATCAGCTCAATTAAATGCAACTTATGATGCAACTCACGGCTGTGCCCAACAGGCATGATCTTATCACTTAAACTGGAGTTAGAACTGAGCTCAAACTACGGAGAACGTATCCTCCGGGGACGAATCCCACCTATTACAGGACCGAAGTCAAGTTTTCACATAATTACTTATTTTAACTCACGGCCGGAGCCGACTTATATTAACTCACGGTCGAAATCGGTTAAATTAACTCAATGCTCATAATCTCAATGAATTAACAACTGATAAGAATCATATAATAAGAACATTAAATTTTGTAGGTTTCGTATCCTAGGGTTCCACATAATCAATAGATCATTCGTCCTAATTCTCCTAATACATGCAATCCTTAACAATTAATATTTTAAGCATAAAAAAGGGAATTTAAGAGAATTGGGATCATGCTCAAGATTCATAACTATAGAAAATGAAAGTGTGAGTTGTACTCACCTATACTCAACAATTGAAGGAAGAAGAATGGATAAAGGTGGATCACTTGACGATTCCTTGCCCCAAAACCCCTCTTCCAACTTCAATTCAAGCTTCCTCTCTCTAAAAAGAGTCTCTCTCTCTCTCTAAACTAAAAGAAGAAGAAGAAAGAAGATTGAATTTTGATTCTAAATTAAGGGTTTAGTGCCTATAAGTGAATTCTCGCTCAAGCGAGATATTCTCGCTTGGGTGAGCGTGTCGGTTGCATGTTTTTCCTTTACATTCTCGCTCAAGCGAAACTGTCTCGCTCAAGCGAGAATGATCTAGAAAAGACCCCTCTCTGGACGATTCTCGCTCAAGCGAGCCCCTTCTCGCTTAAGCGAAAATTGTCCAGAGAGCCTCCCAAAAGTTCCCCTGTATCTCGCTTAAGCGAGCTGGCTCGCTCAAGCGAGATATGCAGAAAACTCAAACTTACCCCTTTTTGATGCATAACTCGCTCAAGCGAGATTCTAGCTTGAGCGAGAATACTGAAACTTCCAAACTTAGTTTTTATTCTAAATCTTTCTTCTTAAATCATTTTTACCTTTTACTTAATACCATTCATAAAAATCAATATCCTATTCTCTTAATTAGTCTTAATTATCGGGATGTTACACATACTGATCCCAATCACTTAATCTTTTCGTTCCTCACTTTTGGTCGAGGAAGGGGACTTTCTTATCCAAACCCTTTCATGTCTTCAACGTATAGTTGTAGCTTCAGGCAGTGAGCGAGAAATAGAGTACAGTTTAGGATAAACTTGTAGTTAGATACTGGAAGTCGTCATTGATAGGATTAGAGGAACCATGAGTGGACAAAGAGAGAATTCAGAATTCCAAGGATCGAGGAAAGTAACGAGGATGATCAACTACGATGTTTGGTTTAGCAAACCCTTCCTACTAGATTAAGGATCTTATTGGGCCAATTTAGGAAGACTTCGTGGTTGAATAGGATGCTAAGAAGAAGAACCCCATAAGACTAAGAGGCAGAGAGGATAGAGAGAGGTACAAACTAGAGACCCGAATTTGGGGAGAGATAGATAAGGAGAAAACCAGATAGGATACACCCAGGAGTTGAGGCATCACCGAGGGAGAGTGAAGGTGAGGAGACCCTAGTTGTGTCTAGGCGTTGGCAGCGAGCCAAAAGGAAGAAAGAGGGGTACTGAACCATTAGGGGATAACTACCACAGAGTTAGGAGGATTAGAGTGCGCAGCAGAAACCTCAGCCAATTTCCAATATGCTTAGAAACCTCAGGGAAGGCAGGGTAACCGGGGAAAGGTTGGAGTTATTGAGAAGTGAAAGAGGATGGGTCTTTAGGACCCTGGTGTGAGGACTTAGCAAAGTACCTCACCATTTTCCAGGTCTGTTACTCGCTAGAGAGGAGTGTTTACCTTGTTTCTCCACGTTCAGCCACGTATGCAATTTCATATTGCGAGTACCGCACGCACAGTTTTTGCTCGCACCAGTATGATACAAGGAGCACGCAACCAATTCTGTCTGCTACTAGCCTTATTCCGGTGGTGGTTTTCCAATTCGACGACAATCTTTGCAGCACACAGATTCAACAAGAGGGAACTGTTAAAATTCTGGCAAGCGTACCAAAACCTCAACAGTATAATAGTAAGTAAGAGTATCGTATCCACAGGGAACGGTTCAACTTATAAAGATTAGTGGTCACAACTATCAAGTAAGAGCGTATGTTTGTTTGTTGAGAATTGCGTAAGTAAATAAAATTGAACTTGAAGTGAGAAAGATAGAGATAGTTACTTGGACTAGGATTGAACTTCGTATCATCGCACCCCTTTCGTATGAGAATCCCAATAATATTTATGAATTTATTATTATGATACCTTAGCCAAACTATATTATTTTACCCTAGTGTCCTAGCGATAAAATATTCAGAAATAGTCCATGCGGGTTCTCCCAGGCGACAAATTACCCCGACTTTAAAGATATGCTTTTCCGTTTGTTAAAATTATCAGTTCGTCCTATAGCTCGATCCCATAGTGACTACTTTGAGTATTTTTACCAATCAGAGTTCAAGTTTCCTATGTCTAGGCTCCCCCAAACTCGCTATTGATTTCACAAAACCATTTACCAATGCATGTTATAAAATCAACATATAACTCCGGCACACAGGCGGAAGCTACGCATTAAGCAAAGAATAATAATACCGATATCATAAAAATAGGGATTCATAAATAGTAAAGAGAATTCACATACAAGCGGGGATTGAATCAACTACGTTCAATCCTATTGGAGAGTTTAGCTACGCATGGTAGCCATTACACACCAACGGAGAAACTGTCACACTTTTCTCCAGCCTTAGCTTCTACTATGCCGTCTCTCCAAAAGCTCCTTTGATCTTTGCAAAAGGTTCTATTTATATAAGTTGGAAAGCTATCTGAAATATGGAAGGAATCTAATTTGAAATCTTTTGAAAAACTGATCCGTATTCCTGCGCTTCATCCTGCGCTCAGCGCGTTTGAAGCGCAGGATCCAGAATGCAATTTTAAATGCTGCACTCCACCTACGCTCAGCGCAGGTGGAGCGTGATACACGTTCCAGCTTTCCTCGATTTCCTCTTTTTCAGCTTGATCTCTTCCTGATTTTATCCTTGATTGATCTGCTTTCCTTATTTCCCTCTTTCTAGCTTGATCTTGTGCTGATTTGATCTTCAATTTGAATTTAGAATTGAATATGCAGAATCCTTATCCAGTTAATTGCTGATCTTATCCTAATCAGCTGCCATTTAAATCCTTATCTTGCATATTCTCTCTTCTAATAAATGTTATCTTGTTACTTCATTTAAAACTTGCCCTTTTATCTGCAAAATCAACAGATTTTCTATCAAAATAGCATCATATTCAAATTCAAATCAAATATTCCCAATTTATGCATTTATTACTAAAAATAGGTAATTTGGGGCATTAATTTACTATTTTACCCTTGATAAGTGCAGAAATTATACAGTAAATTATCATATATTTTTCACTTATCAGCAACATATTGAAAAGCAGAAGCCAAAGTTCGGGGTGCATGTCCTTCCAGTCTCCAAGTGGGATGACAAGGATACTGACCCTTCCGAGGGACCACTCTAGATAATAGTCAGGTAGGACCCTTGAGTGTTGCCGTTAGGGGTATCATGTTGGGTGTCAGAGCTAATTTGACAACCTTGGTAGAAGTCGATGTATATTTCAAAGGGTAGAGGATGGTAATAAGCCGCTAAGTTTCTAGCGGTGTGAGGGAATTTTCAATTAAGTAGAACTAGATAGCTGCGCTACATGTCCACTCAAGTCTTAACACTAGGTCGGTAGAGCAGAATTACGGTCGTACACTATGGAAGAGATGATTGGATTAGGTCGGGAACCTTGAGGCACGATCTAGCCAGTTAGAGACCACAAAGTACATGTGTCAACGATCCGGTGGAGTTTCACACAAGTACCTAGGGTTAGGACCGTTAGGGAGACTTTAGCAGGTGGAGGGTAGGAGCACTAGATGGACTTGGAATCATAAGGGGTTATGAGGATGAAGCAGAGAGATTGAGGATAGATGAATCAAATTTTGAGGACAAAATTTATTTAAGGGGGGTAGGATTGTAACATCGCAAAAATTAGAATCTAGAAAATATTGTGGAAGCCCTAGGTTGTGCATCCAGCCAAGGAAGGGGAGGTTAGAAGTAGTAAGAGGACTTGGTGGGCTTGAGTGTGAATTTTGACAAGAAGTAGGGAATGTATTAAGAGCTATGAGTTTTAAGGTAATTTAGAAGTGAAACCAGGTGTTAAAGACAAACACAACTGTAGATCTAACTTAGAAGGATTCACACCTTAAGACGGAGAGGATTATAGGTATAAAGATAAGATTGAAGGTATGGGCGTTGAACGAGGGAATTAGGTATAGGAGGCATGGATTAGGTAGAGGATTGACGGGAATGAGGGAAGAGATTCAGATAAAAGGAGCTAAGTTAGAATGAGGTTAATACACTAGGAATATAGGGGAGAAGGGAGTAAGAGTGAAGAAAGGAAGAATTTGAATTCAGGTAGGCTCGCTCAAGCGAGTAAAGGCTCACTCAAGTGAGGATCAGGGCAGAGAGGGGGGATTCTCTGAGTTGAGAAGGCTTGCTCGAGCGAGAACCCCTGCAGCATCAGGGGATGCTCTCTGACTTCTGGATCGCTCAAGTGAGCATCTGCTCGCTTGAGCGAGAGAGGAGAGCTCCAGGGGTTCTCTCTGACTTCAGGCTGCGAGTGTATCCTCACTTGAGTGAGCGCACATGATTTCAGTTTTTAAAAATAGATAGCTAGGGCTTTCAACCCTCATTTCTCTCATTTTCTCTCTTCATAGAGAGAGAAGCTAGAGAGAGAAGGGGGAGATCGAAGGGAGAAGCACAGATTGGAGCCACCCACACTGTTCAAAGAGCTTGGATCTTCATCCTCTTCCTTACATTCTTCCGATTTTCTCCATTAGAGGTGAGTGTGGTTCACCCATTCACTTTCATTTTGATTGAATACCCATGTATGATCCCTAATCTCACTTCCCTTACTTATATTGTTGATTGTGGCTGGTTAGAGATGAATCTAGGGTTGATGGTTAGATTGATTGGTTGTATGCTCTCATGGCTCAAACCCTAGGTTAGAGGATTTGGGATTTTTGTGAAATGATTGTATATTGATGATGAAAATTTAGAGGAGTTATACATTCATGCAAAAACTCATGCTCATGAAATTATTGTGATTTCTCATGTCCTTAAGTCATTCATGTTAAAAGAAAAGGATTTGGTTCTTTGGACCTCATGCTTAAAAAAGAATTTCATGGGTCTCCGGACCGAAGAGGGGTCTCCGGAACAAAGAGGGGTCTTCGGACCAAAGAGGTAAAAGATGAACGAGGTAATCACATTTACTCCTAGCCAAGGGGAAAATGGGGTTCCTCAATTAAAAATGAACCACATGCATACCATCTTGTTTGTTAATAAAACTTATAGAGGGTGGCCTTGGACGAAGGTCCTTGGTCACACGACTGAGCGCTCAAAAGATGTAATAGTGAAAAGACACCCTGGGTGTGGGTTAAACACTTGATTTCTTCTTGAGGAAGTATTTGTTAATTCACAGTTATATTATGCATGATTATGTGTTTAAACATCTATTGGTTGAGTTGTTGCATTTTCATCTCCCTGAAATCCCCTACACTGCATGTTTGATAACATTCACTGGTACATAAGTCTCACCACACGTTGTGGATTTCATTTTAGATGTGCAGGACCTTGAGAACTTGATGAATGGCCGGATGGCTTGAGGACTCATATGGAGGATTAGCCATTTAGTTTTGGCGTTGTCTTATTTGGAGGCTTTTGAATTTATATATGTGTAATTATAGACTGAGTTTAGTACATATTAGAGGTGTGGTGATTTAGGTCAACGGTTTGAATTGTTATTCATGAATTTTGTATGGTTAATTTCCGCTTATGTAAACGTTGGACTACTTAAGCAGGTTTATGTGATTGTGTGTATGTCACGATATTAATAATGACGTGAATTAATTTCCCGATTTTGTGAATAGTGTCTCCAACGGGTATTATTCTTAAATTTAGAAATTAGGACGTTACATTGAGCTACGCATTTAATGTTGTAGCGACGTTGTAGCGATGGTGCATGACCGTCTCTACGTTTTCATGTCTAAAAACACGCATTCTTTAGTGACATAAAGACAACAATAAATATTATTCTGAAGACTTTTTTTATGGCAACTATGTCTGCATCAAATTCAAAAACTCAAATTTTCTTTGACTCATACTACAAGCTCTGTGATTAAAGAAATAAAGCATAAATCTTTTTTTTTAGCAAAAAGCATAACAAGACTAAATAATAAAGAATGTCAAAAATTGACAAGTTGCTCTGCACAAAAGCATTTTGGTCTGTCCATGTACACTGCTACAATTGCAGAAAGGACAACCAACGACTCTATGCATCAAATGCCAAGAAACAATGCAAACATTCCCTCTCACAACAAGCAAGTCTTTGGGAGCCAATAAATAAAAGAATGAAGATTGAAAGAAAATAGAGAAATATGAAAAGAGCCTTCACGCTGTAAATTTTTCTTCTCTGGTTTTTGTTATTCATTTTCATTCTTTGAGTTATTCATTTCAAGTGAGTTTTGATTTGAATCCTCTCTGATAAATAATATGTTATTCATCTTCTGTATTCACACTCAGTGTGTTTAAAACTAGAGTTTTATCTTTCTTTTATTATACTGTGTTTGAGCGTGAGAAGGCTTTTTTATGAAAAAGAATACCTTGTAAGGCTTGTGAAGGCTGTTGAAGAATATCTTATAAAGTCTAAAGAGGCAGTAAAGAATACTTGTAAAGGTACCTTGATACAGTGAAAACCCTAACTGTGTTAGGGATTGGACGTAGCACCTGTGGTTGGTGTGACCCAATATAGACCTTATGTGTGTGAAATGGTGGTCCTTTAATCTTTATTTACATATTTTATCTAACAAGGGTTAAGTCTATATTATCTTGTAAAGCTTCTGTTTAAAAATATGTTTTAGAAATCATTTCTATGAGTCTGAAAATTTCAAACTCTCATAAACTACTTCAGTCTCAGTTTGAAGATTTGCTTAAAAATCTTTTGAGAACTTGTGTTGCGAAAACTTGTAAGTTTTGAAGAAATTATTAGGAATATGCACTAGAGACTTATATGTTTTTGAACATCCATCACTTGTATCATATTATTATTTTATAAAGGCAACTTATTCTTTTAGAATATAATTATTGTCCTTGGAATGGTAAACTTAAACTTCATAAGAAATCAAGTAGATGACTTGATCGTGAGATCTTATGAAGAACTATTCTTAAATAGTCCCTAGTCAAGTATCATCTTAGGACAAAGATGCATTTAGACTAGTATGTGAGTTCATCGATGATCAAATCTCACAGATCATGGATATGAGATATCATGTTCTCACATAGGTGCACATTAAGAGTAATGATGTACTGGACAGACCCACCTTAAGAACGTTGCATGGATTGTTACATAAGTGTCATGAACGTTTCTTAAATTGATAGATGTTATATGAAGTCCTTCGACCTGAAATCACTACGATTCCTACATAAGGCATTATATGTTTTAATTATCATCAAACGTTACATGTAACAGGGTAATCATAAAGTCGGTTTTTGGACATGTAATAAATTGTGTGGTGGAATGTGAGTGCCCTAGATGGGATTTGTCCCTCCTATGTAACAAGAGTTATATCTGTAGGCCTCTTAATAAAGTGATATTGCAAAATGCATGGCCATGCTCAGGAGGATAAACATGAGACGTTTATTTTCTGTATAGTCTACTTGGGGATCAAGAAAACATAAATTGAACTATACAAGGTTGATACAATCCATGCCCTTGTGTTCAATTAGATATTTGGACAAAGGGACAGATCATATAAATTATTATCATAAAATAGGATTTATCAAAGTTATTGATAATCTCAATATTTGGATAGTGATGTGTTGCTAGATATCGCTCACTATTTATGATATTAAATATAAAAGGGTTTTATTTTAATATTATAACCAAATATTAAAAGCCTATTGGGTCACACGCATACAACAAGCCACTAGGAAAGGATAATAATTCTAATTTAATTTAATTAGAATTATACATAATGGGTCAGGCCTAATAAGTGTGAGGGTTAAGTGAGTGAGGGGGTAAAACCCTAGCCACCACTCTATAAATAGAGCATAAGATGCACTACCCCAGACACACATGAGCAATCGCTTCTTACTTTCTAAGGCTACTAGCAGAGCTGAGGAAGGTTTCCTAGTCCGACTGTTGGCGTGGATACCAATAGATACGTGGCTACTCTTGCCTCGTTTGTAATCCTAATAAGGTACGACCTTTCGTTTTAATACCTTTTATGCCTTGATTCGTGTTTCCGCAAAACGATTATAACAAGGGAGGGAATCCATTTATTTCCGCTGCACCCTGACCACATGCTTGATTCCCTTCAATTGGTATCAGAGCTTTGTTGTTTTTTGCTGAAAAATGTAGCGCTGATATCTGGGCTGCAACCTGTGCTGCAGCGCAGATTGAAGCGCAATTTACGTATTTTGATTCTGATACTTGCGCTTCACCTACGCTGTAGCGCAGGTGAAGCCCAACTTTCAGAATCAGTTTATTTTGTTCCCTTTATTGATTGTTTTATGTGCAATATATATATATGTGTGTGTGTGTGTGTGTGTGTGTGTGTGTGTGTGTTTATATGTTCTAATATTGGAGGGTCCCAAGGAACATGAAAGAGTTCATGTCCTTGACATCAAAGGGTTCAATTGTTGAAACCTTGTCTTGACATCAAAGTCTAGAATTAACTTTCTAGACTGGTATAGAGACCTAAGGATTGTCCTTAGGCATGAGAAAAGATTGTATGTCCTGGAAGGGCCTATTCCTGAAACACCCGTTACAAATGCTTCGAAAGCTGAGAAGGATGCTTTCAGAAAGCATCTGGATGTTGTTCTCGATGTAGCTTGCCTTATGCTTACTACTATGAATGCTGAAAACAACATGAGAACATGGAGACATACGATATGATTGTACACTTAAAGAGACTTTATCAATGACAAGCTAGGCTTGAACGATTTGAAATCTCAAAAGCACTTTATCAATGTAGACTGGCAGAGGGAACCCTTGTTGGTGCTCATGTACTCAAAGCAATTAGGTACATTGAAAACCCAGAGAGGCTTGGATTCCCATTAGACCAAGAGTTGGCCACTGATCTTGTCCTGCAATCGTTGCTGGACAGCTATAGTCCATTCATCATGAACTATAACATGAATGAAATTGACAAAATAGCTGTTAGAATTGCTAAGCTTGTTAGGAACAGCTAAGCAAAACATTAATAAAAGATAAAGGGAAGGCCATATTGATGGTCCAACCTAGAAAAAGGCATGGGCAAGAAAGAAATTCTTGAAACCTATAGGCGAGATAGCTAAGGAAGGAAAATGTTTCCACTATGGCCAATCAGGACATTGGAAACTGTGTAATGTATCTGGAGGAGATCAAGAAAAAGGGAAGTGAGAATTCCGCTTCAGAGATATATGTTATAGAAGTCCATTTACCTACTTCTGTATCTTGGGTATTGGATACCGGATGTGAATCTCACATTAATGTGAATGTGAAGGATCTAAATGAAGTAGGTCATTGGCTAAAGGAGAAGTCGACCTACGTGTGGGAAAAGGAGCAAGAGTTGCTGCCTTAGCCGTAGGAACCTATTATTTAACTTTGCCAATTGGACTAGTTATTGAACTAAATAATTGTTATTTTGTGCCTACCATTAGTGGAAATTTTAATTCTATTTCTTGTTTAGAAAAGAGTGTTTTTATAAAGAACAATTCAATTTATTTGAATGATATGGTTGTGCAAAGTTGAACAATATGTTCTTGACATGGAAGTGCCTATCTATAACACAAGGGTCAAAATAAATGGTTTGAACCCGACTTATCTTTGGCATTGTTGCTTAGACCACATAAATGAGAAATGCATATCTAAACTCCACCAAGATGGTTATTTGGACTCATTTGATTTTGAATCAATTGAGACATGTGAATCTTATCTATTTGGGAAGATGACCAAAACCCCATTCACCGGAAAAGAGTGAAAGGGTCGGTGATCTTCTTTGCCTCAAACATAGTGATGTATATGGGCCCATGGGCACAATGGCCAGAGGAGGTTTTCAATACTTCATCACTTCTACTGATGATTTCAGCAGATATGGATTTGTTTATCTGATGAAACATATATCTGAGTCCTTTGAAGAGTTCAAGGAATTTAAGAATGGAGTATAAAACCAACTTGGCAAGACTATTAAAACACTTCGATAAGATCGAGGTGGAGAATACTTAAGCCAACATTTGATGACTATCTAAGAGAGTGTGGGATAACGTCTCAACTCACTCCTCCTGGAACACCTCAATGGAATGGTGTTTAAGAAAGGAGAAATCGAACTCTATCAGATATGGTTCGATCTATGATGAGTCATACTGATCTCCCCAACTCCTTTTGGGGTCATGCTTTATTAACAGTATCCTTCACACTAAACCGTGTTCCATCTAAGGCTGTCATAAAGACACCATATGAGATATGGACTGGGAAAAGACCTAGTATGTCTTTTATGAAAGATTTAGGGTTATGAAACTTATGTGAAACGCCAAATATCAGATAACAAAGGCAAAATGTTTGTCGTTAGGACTGCTGTATTCTTAGAGAAGGAATCTGTCTCTAAGAAAATGAGTGGGAGGAAAGTAGAACTTAAAGAAATTCAAGTACCACAGAGTAGCAATGTGCCAATAATGGAACAAGAGCAGATACCACAAAGTGTTGTGGAGCCAACTGCTCAAGTAGCGCAAGACTTGCGTAGGTCAGATAGGGTACGTCACCAACCTGAGAGATATGGTTTCCTTGTGTCTCAGGAAGGGGATGTATTGCTAATGGATCAAGATGAACCAGTGACTTACCAAGAAGCTCTTTTGAGTCCAGAATCTGAGAAATGGCTTGATGCCATGAGATCTGAAATGGATTCCATGTACACTAACAAGGTATGGCCCTTGATTGAGCCACCCGAAGGGATAAAACCCATAGGGTGCAAGTGGGTTTTCAAAAGGAAACTGACATGGATGGTAATGTAAGTACCTTTAAAGCACGGTTGGTGGCTAAGGGTTTCACGCAAATTCATGGTGTAGACTATGATGAAACCTTTTTCCCCAGTTGCCATGCTTAAATCTATTCGGATCTTGCTTTCTGTTGCAGTTTACCATGATAATGGAATCTGGCAAGTAGATGTCAAGACAGCCTTCCTGATTGGAAGCCTTCTTGAAGATGTGTATGTGATACAACCTGAAGGTTTTGTTATACCTAAAGGTATGTAAGTTGCAACGATCCATTTATGGATTAAAGCAAGCTTCTAGAAGCTGGAATCTTCGTTTTGATGAAGTTGTTAAGCAATTTGGTTTCATTAAAAATGAAGATGAGGCTTATGTCTACAAGATGGTTAGTGACAGCATAGTGGTTTTTCTAGTTTTGTATGTAGATGACATACTCTTCATAGGAAATGACATTCCTACCCTTTAGTCTGTAAAGATTTGGTTGGGAAGTTGTTTTACTATGAAAGAGTTGGGCGAAGCAACCTATGTGTTAGGTATCAAGATCTATAGAGATAGATCTGAAAGATTACTTGGCCTGAATTGAAGTACATGCATAGACAAGGTGTTAAAATGGTTTTAACACACAAGATTCTGATAAAAGGAATTTTTCCTATGTCACATGGTATAAGCCTATCTAAGGCTCAATCTCCTTCTAGTAAAGGAGAGAGAGATCGCATGAGTAAGATTCCTTATGCATCTGCTATAGGGTTTATCATGTATTCCATGTTATGTACTCGACCAGACATATCATATGCTCTAAGCATGACTAGCAGATACCAGTCTGATCTTGGTGAAGATCACTAGGCAACAGTCAAGAACATCCTTAAGTACTTGAGAAAAACTGAGGATTCATTCTTGATATATGGAGGTGAGGAAGAGCTACTTGTAAAGGGTTACACTGATGCTAGCTTCCAAACCGACAAAGATGATTGAAGATCGCAATCAGGTTATGTGTTTTGTTTGAATGGTGGCGCTGTGAGCTAGAAAAGTTCGAAGCAAGAAACAGTCCCTGTTACAAACCCATTAAACCCCGTGTGCAGCAGAAGCATGAAGGGCACACTAGATCATTAGGCATAATGGTTATGTCTGAATGTCTCTAGTACAAGTGGGAGATTGTTAGGAATATGCACTGGAGACTTATATGTTTTTGAACATCCATCACTTGTATCATATTATTATTTTATAAAGGCAACTTATTCTTTTAGAATATAATTATTGTCCTTATAATGGTAAACTTAAACTTCATAAGAAATCAAGTAGATGACTTGATCGTGAGATCTTATGAAGAACTATTCTTAAATAGTCCCTAGTCAAGTATCATCTTAGGATAAAGATGCATTTAGACTAGTATGTGAGTTCATCGATGATCACATCTCACAGATCATGGATATGAGATATCATGTTCTCACATAGGTGCACATTAAGAGTAATGATGTACTGGACAGACCCACCTTAAGAACGTTGCATGGATTGTAACGTGAGTGTCATGAACGTTTCTTAAATTGATAGATGTTATATGAAGTCCTTCGACCTGAAATCACTACGATTCCTACATAAGGCATTATATGTTTTAATTATCATCAAACGTTACCTGTAACAGGGTAATCATAAAGTTGGTTTTTGGACATGTAATAAATTGTGTGGTGGAATGTGAGTGCCCTAGATGGGATTTGTCCCTCCTATGTAACAGGAGTTATATCTGTAGGCCTCTTAATAAAGTGAGACTGCAAAATGCATGGCCATGCTCAGGAGGATAAACATGAGATGTTTATTTTCTGTACAGTCTACTTGGGGATCAAGAAAACATAAATTGAACTATACAAGGTTGACACAATCCATGCCCTTGTGTTCAATTAGATATTTGGACAAAGGAACAGATCATATAAATTATTATCATAAAATAGGATTTATCAAAGTTATTGATAATCTCAATATTTGGATAGAGATGTGTTGCTAGATACCGCTCATTATTTATGATATTGAATATAAAATGGTTTTATTTTAATATTATAACCAAATATTAAAAGCCTATTGGGTCACACGCATACAACAAGCCACTAGGAAAGGATAATAATTCTAATTTAATTTAATTAGAATTATAACATAATGGGTCAGACCCATAAGTGTGAGGGTTAAGTGAGTGAGGGGGTAAAACCCTAGCCATCACTCTATAAATAGAGCATGAGATGCACTACCCCTGACACACATCAGCAATCGCTTCTTACTTTCTAAGGCTACTAGCAGAGCTGAGGAGCGTTTCCTAGTCCGGCTGTTGGCGTGGATACCAATAGAGAGTGACTACTCTTGCCTCGTTTGTAATCCTAATAAGGTACGACCTTTCGTTTTAATACCTTTTATGTCTTGATTCGTGTTTTCGCAAAACGATTATAACAAGGGAGGGAATCCATTTATTTCCGCTGCACCCTGACCACATGCTTGATTCCCTTCAGAAAACATAGTTCAATCCACTTTTGGTGTTTGACCTATTTATATCAGTTTAATAATCAACACTATGTGCAAGATTCCAATTTGCACCTAAGGAACTTTTGAAGTAAATATTGTAGTCACAAGAAGGGGGGTTGAATTGTGACATGTTAAAACTATTTAGAATTTCTGATCAAGCTTCTAAAATTATTTCTGCTCAAGAATTTCTTGGCTAAATTAGAAGCTTTGTAGTTATGTGAAATAATAGATATACTATTTAATTTTATTATGAAGTAGTGATTATATATTGAGTAATTGTATATCTTTGAAAAAAAAAAGTCCTTTCTTTTAGAAAAGTTTCTCTAGTAAAATACAATTATAGATTATAACATACATATGTATTAATTAGGATTTGGAAAACAATTGATATGCAAAGATTATATAGAAGATGATGTTGAGTCTTAATACTTCAGAAAGTCTAAGACACCTCACATTTAAATTTTGATGGTAACAAACTTAAGAAAAACTAAGATGCATCTTCTTTTCGGAAGCCCATAACATAAGAACTCCATAGTTAAGCGTGCTTGGCTTGGAGCAATTCTGGGATGGGTGACCTTCTGGGAAGTTTCCCGGAAAGTGTGCAAGTGAGGACAAAGCATACTGGAAAGACTTGTGTTGGTTTGTGGGGACCCTCATCATTCCTGCAAGCGGCTCGGGGGCGTTACAAATGGTATCAGAGCCGAGCCTCTCCCAATACGGTGTGGTTCGGGGACGAACCAAGCGGAAGCTGGTGGGCATGTGAGAGCCGGAGGCTGATGAGGGCGGGGAGTGATCGCCGGTGCAAAGAAGCACGGACAAGGAGCGGCTCCTGGCAGGCTTCTAAGCAAGAAGGGACACATGGATGAACCGAGCCCACACCCGAATGAGAGGGATCTAGAGACTGTGCAGGTATGGGACTGCACAGTTGAAAATAGCTTAAAGGAAATTGTTGGGGAGAACTATACCAACAAGATGCATCTTCTTTTCGGAAGCCCATAACATAAGAACTCCATAGTTAAGCGTGCTTGGCTTGGAGCAATTCTGGGATGGGTGACCTTTTGGGAAGTTTCCCGGAAAGTGTGCAAGTGAGGACAAAGCATACTGGAAAGACTCGTGTTGGTTTGTGGGGACCCTCATCACTCCTGCAAGCGGCTCGGGGGCGTTACAAAGAGAAGCTTTCCAGGTTGTTTTTTAATATCATGCATAAAAGAGGAAGTTTGGCATAGCAGATCTGATGTAGTCAGATAAAGCACTACCAACCTCGTACCTTTGTCAGAGTTGTCTCATAACAGGACTGAATGCATTTAACGCTATTTGTCAACATACTTCTCAACGTACAAGGACCCAGAAGCCTATAAATACTCGTCCGCATCCGTGAAGCAAAGTGTCAACGTATTAAGAATCATTTGTGAATATTTGCAAAGCAAAAATGGTGCCAATTACTTTGTAGAAATTAAACTCTAATTTTCATTGTACAACACTTTCATATCATGTGTCTTACATAGTTATTTGTACATTTTATTGAACAAGAACTTTGCTGAAGTTCAAGTTCAATTCTTTCTTTGTAAACACTTTTATTAGCCTGAAAAGGCTAGGTGAGCAAAAAATACTTGAGAAGAGCCTCAAGAGGCTAGGTGTGAAAACAATACTTGTATTTGAGCTTGAAGAGGGTTGACTGAAAAACAATACTTGTAATCTCTTTAGATTAGTGGAAATCTGGTTGCTGGGTTTAGCACTTGGACTTGACGTAGCTCACGGTGGTTGTGAGTTAACCAGGATAAATATCTAGGCTAAGTTCTCTTATCCCTCATCTCTATACATTTTTTCTGCGCTAACCTAAGGGGATTTGAACTAAGTTTATAAAGGCTTTTGTAAGTTTAACAAAACTCAATCCGAATAGAAAAACCTTTTGTTTGAATTTCTTCAGATAAGAGAGATTACTTCAGACGACATCTTGAAAACCTGTATGAAACCCTTATAAAACAAGCTTGTTGCGAAAATTCGCAAAAGACTTAATAAACACAATTCAACCCTCTTCTCGTGTTTACCTGTGTTTTTACAGATGAATCTATCTTCTTTGAGTATGTGAGTAAGTGTTCAAAGTATAAATCTGATCTTTTCAGAAGAATAGCTTAACAAGATGATGCAACATATATGAATTAAATATAAAGATTTAAGGGAAGAAGAATATGTTCACAATGTTTTTACTAGTTCACCCCTTAAATCTTAGGGTTACGTCCAGTCCCTACTTTCAGTAGGATTTCCGCTAAATCAAGCCTGATATACAAGTATTCTTTTCTTTTCCACAACCTCCTCAGGCTATTTGGTGCAGCTCACCAATTACTATTCTTCTGCAACCTCTGCAGGCTCACTAACACAATATTTTTCTGCAGCCTCTGCTCGTTCACCAACACAGTCCATGGACAAAGCCTAACAAGCTTTATATAGTTCTCTCAAGAAGAACTAACACATCCTTGTTACTCTTGAGAATTACAATAAATGAATTGATATTGAAATTACAAGAAAAGGCTCAAGATGTATCAATGAGAAAGCACAATCTAATGACTATGAGCCTAATAACACTCTATGAATTTCTGGAAAATTACATCACAATAATAAAGATATAACAGAAAGAAATATTTCTTTAGAAGATAGAGATGCTTGGAATCTGGTCAAAATCATAGCTGGCCTTGAAGGAGTTGTCACTTTCATAAGACAACTTTTCTCTCTTTTCAAGTTTGACCAAGCTTCTTCTACTGAACTATCCTTCTGAAGGTTGTTTTTCAAACTCTGTTTCAACATCCTTCTTCTGGAGTAAGCCATGAGGAGTGTAGGATAGTTTGGGCATTATTCCACTTTAGATCTAAGGGATTATTCCTTCTGAAATCAAATCTGTTCCTTCATGGAACATTTCATTTTTTTTATATGTTCTGTGAAAAAGGTCTTCCTTTTGAAACTATTCAAGTTTTCAATTACAATTTTATTATTTGACTTGAAGATCTTTTTCATTATAATCTTTTCATATCTAATTTGATGTATCTTCTTAGAACATTTGTTCTTTCTTCTGGACAAGGAAAAAATCTTCTTCTGGTAAAATATTTCTTCTTGGCAGAGTACAGGGATGAATCTTGCTTCTCTTAATTTTGTCTGTCGACTTTAGCTTATTAAAGATATTATTCTTCTTATACTTGAAACAGAAGAATCATTTTTTTTTCTTGTAGACTATTCCTTCTGGAAGATCATTTGTGATTTTGTGTTCTTCTCTATAACATTCTCAAGTGCAACCATTGGTACTTAATGATTCAGAATTGCATTAAGCTTGTTTTGATAGTTTGTCATTATTAAAACATCTTTAGAGGATTATTGGACCTTACAATTTTCCCCCTTTTTTATGATGACAACCTTTCAAAACATGTCTTAGGTGATTCTGAATATAAGAGAATATGAATAATATTTTAAGAAATTTGTAGGGAGTTTCCCCCCTGAATTTATGCATGTTTCAGAAGCTGCATTTTATATTTAATAACAAAAGCATAAATATGACTCTTCAAACATCAATTTCATTCAAAATACTTAATGCTTTTAATCAAGATTTGTTCATTACATTATTCAGAATAAAAAAGGAATTCCAATAGA
Source organism: Sesbania bispinosa (assembly GCA_026901365.1). Taxonomy (NCBI): domain Eukaryota; kingdom Viridiplantae; phylum Streptophyta; class Magnoliopsida; order Fabales; family Fabaceae; genus Sesbania; species Sesbania bispinosa. The sequence goes on from QLOH01000019.1 coordinate 1,206,154, forward strand.
AAAACACTAAGACATTGCTAGTTCTTCTACTCACTAAATAAGACATTTTCTACTAGTTCTAGTTCTCCCCCTTTATCATCAATCAAAAATCAAACAAAGATAAAAGTAGGAGGGAAGCAACTTCATCATAACCTATTTTGTAGGTGAAGAGTGATTAGAGGATGATGAAGTAGAAGGCTTCCAGATGTCTTGTGGTGGCTGGAAAGGTGCAAATGGCGTGGGAGGGGCTTGAGATGCAATCAATGGTAACACATAGGTGTTAAACTAGAATTGATGTTGAGTGAATCTCTCAATCATCTCATTGACAAAATTTTGTAAGGTATTCACATTTGAAAATAGCCTTTTCATGTCCTCCTTTATCTTCCTTACTTGCTTTTCTATGGAATGAGTATTTGAGTGTTTAGAAGCAGAAATGCAGGCACCGGCAACAGACAACCTTCTTAGTTTGAGGAAGTACAGTGTCATCCTTCTTATGACTTAGTTGCTGCAGAAATGATTCCATTGATCCAAATATAGAAGAAATATTAGGAATTATATCTTGAGCATGATGAAATTTAGATGGAATTCCAGAATCTAGAACGGAAGAGGCCAAGAATTGCTTTACTATATATGTCCCAAAAGTTCCTGCAGAAGGAACATTGACAGATGAAGTGGTATAAAAAATGGCTTCTTCATTTTTCTCCTCCTCATCTTCATCATCGGAGGAGTGAAGCTCCTCTGACCTAGTAGGAGACTTCATAATTGTTGCTTCTTTTTCTATCACATCCTCTAGCATTGTGAAAATCATTACATAAGGTAAACTAGCATAGCTCCTAATGGGGTTGGCAGCAAAGACCATGTACCTTAGGATAATATAGGATAGGGAAATGGGTTTAGCTACTAATAGATGATAGATTATGAGAAAATCTTGATCACTCACCTTCTCTAAGGTTCCTGCTCTTGGGAGAAAGGTGTAACAACACATATTGTGCAAGATTCTGCTAATTCTTGTAAATTGGTTGGCTTTAAAATCACAGCCATTGCTGCTTAGTACCTTCTGGACAATCTCATCCCTTGAAACACCAACCTGGGTATACCAGTTATCATCAAACAACTTAATTGGACAAAGGGGAAGTCCTAAGGCTTCTTTTATAGATTATGGTGTAAGAACCGTTGTTGATCCCTTGATGTCAACTACTAAAGAATTTCCATCACTTCTATATTTTCTTGTAGAAGCATAGAAAGATTTAACCACTCTTAGATAGACAGGATCTTGTAAAAGAAGGAAGTTTGTCCACCCTAGTTTCTTGACAAAGACATCAGCACCCGATCCCTCCTTCTTAATTTCATGCAACCAAAAAATCTTATCCGGAATGATGGTTTGCAATTCTCATATGTCATAGAAGACTTGTAAGAGCTCCTTGATTTGGAACAAATCTCCATCTTTTGTTTCCTTATAAAAAAAAATTCTTCTTCTGATTTTTCTTCAGAAGGAAAAAATTTTTGCTTCTTTTTCATCCTTCTCTTTTTCAGTTATACTTGCATATCGATGTTAATTATGAATGTACTGATTATGAGGATTGAATATATGATTGTTTGTTTCATTACATCTTCTAATTACCTACACTATATGCATAATCACATTCACTGGGAGTTTAGTCTCACCACACGTTTGTGGCTTCATTTTAGATATACAGGGTTCTCAGCCGGATTCCTGACCAGAGAGCTTGGGAGTTTACAAGTGGACCATTCCACTTGACTTTTATCTTTTTGCTTTACATTGACCTTTTGATGTGTATATATTGAATTTAACATGATTTAGCTAATTATATACTTGGGCCACTAAGTGGCATTTAAATTGTATTTATGAATATGTATTTGGAGTTTGAAGCTTATGTAATCGTTGGAATACTTAAGCGCCTTGTATGTGAATGCATGACGATATCGGTAATGTCGCGAAAAATAATTCTGTAAATTTACGGAATTAGGATGTTAACACATCGATCCATACAATTAAAAAGACTTTCCTACTGACTAGCCATCGGGCAAGCAACGTCTTCCCAATCAATGTGTTCCCGGATCCCGACCCTGACCATTGATCCCGGGTTTTAGGAAAGGTCGCGATGGCTAACGACAACCATCCCGATACACGCAATGCCATACCATAAAATAAAGCATTGCTTCTAAATTATTAGAATAACATTACAATTAAAGTAAGTAGCATGTCATTATCAAAACAACAAGTTATATCATTAAATCAAAAATCGACATTCCGACTCTTTAAACTGAAACGCCCTCGTCATTGGTATCTTTTTTCACGGCACCCTTGGAAACGATCTCGGCCACAAGAACGATCACGAGCTCTTTCTCCTAGGGTGGCATCGGCTCTTTATCCCAAGGAGTTGTCTCATACCAGCCTTAACCAAACACCTGGTACCACTTGCCATTACGCACTACACACATTGTATCCACTCCTTTGGTGTTTTTGTCGATTCCCAAATTCAAGAAATTAATTTTCTCAATAGCAATATGGAAATAAAGCTCTGCTGATTCATCCCAACCATCCTCGATCTCCTACAATTCTATTTTTAATTTAGCCTCTATATCAGCCAACCTCCTTCTCTTTTCGCAAACAGTTCTTTAGAGCCTCCACCTTCCTCTAACATTGTCGTCTTCGCCTGCATCACCTCTTTAAGATTTTCCATTTCTTGTTTTTTTTTCTAGTCTTCCTCCAATTTTTTAACTTTTCCAAGGACACTTGTATTTTGATCTCATCGTACACATCTTCTTGGTTAACTAGGTCATACTATTTTTTTTTATCTCGGGCAAGGAGGCCAGCTCCTTAAATGAGTACTTGAAAAACTCGGCCATGGTAGCACATCGGAGGCTCTATGTGCTAACTTGTGATAAAAACTTTGTCATGGCCTCGAGTGAAGCTACCGAAAATGCATATCAGCACTCCTTTAATAAAACTCCTTGAGCAATTCGCTCATCCATATCCAGTCCTGACCATCCAGATTTCGTTGAAAAAAGAAACTTTGTCACCGCCTTACTGACATCGGCGACCAACCTCTCTTGTGGCGTTGTTTAGGAACCTCCCTAATTGACCTTCTGCCTTTTGGGGGCCGACTTCGTCGCCAGTGAAGTCTTCGCCTCTTCCACCCTGATGGTCGGAGATTTGGTCGTCGTCGTTTAAAGACCAGACTTCTTGTTACACTTCTTCAGGAGTTGCGCTTGGTATGAAATCAACATGTTTCCTGCAAGGATAAATCGAGGTTAGTAGGGAAACAAGCGAAAGAAGAACTTCAAGTAAATCTTATACCTAATCTTTCTTTTAAAGCTTGGTTAGTGTCTGATAATATAGATTGACAAATTAGTACGCCAACTTCACCATCTATGAACTTCCGGAGACATATGATTGCGTCCTTCTTTGCACGCGACAACTCCTTCATGGAAATGGCATACTCCTTCGTCTCCTTCTCGAAGTTGGCTAGAGTCTAATAGAGAGGAAATTAGAAGGCTCCATCACCTTCCAAAAGATGTTCTCTTCCTCTCCCCTTCGGCTTACAAAACGTGAACCTATCCTTGAAATGTTTGTATGAGGAATGGTAGGGGCTAAACAACATACCACCAGCCCCTGTTTTCAAAGCAAGCCACGCTTTCTAATCATCGTCGTCTTTATCTACATAGCAATTGGAAGCACTAAATAAACCCCCACCCGTTCGGGATGAAGTTGTGAAGGTGTTATTTTAAGAAATTGGAGAACACCGACTTCAAAGTTCGTGAACGGCAGTCAAACACTGAGATCCTCGAATAGAGTTTTATACATCGGTAAGAAAGGTTCATCGACATTTCCTTCTGTCCATAACCTATCATCCTCACCAGGCAGAACTAGTTCCCATTCATCATGGCCATGACGAGTAATCGTCACCTAACAAAACGTATAAGATAACTCTTCGGCTGACGAGTACCAACAATGGGTCCCTAAAGCCTCCACATCTACCCACGCCAAATTCTCCGAGTTTAGCGGAGGGGGAAAGTCTGAAATCAGGGATGTTATGCATTTGCGTCGATTCATGTAGGACATGCCAAGTCAATCCAACAAAAGGTTATACTCATCATCAGATTTAGATTCTAAGGACGATGAGCCTGATAAAGTCGAGTAGCTTCAACCAGCCGAAAAAACCTCAGAATTTGGGACGTTACCTCCCCTCGCTCAAAATCAAACCTTTCCGCAAGTACTCAATCCATTCAGCGTGGGGTAATCCACCTGACAATTCCCCATCATCAGTATGAGGAAATGAAATAACAGAGAAAGCCTGTGAGGAAGGAACGGTGGCGCCCCGACGGCGTCGTCGCCTGAAGACAACCACCCATTTTTCCCCATTTCTAGTGACCTTTTAAGTGAATCCCATACTAACAGAAAACCTAAAATTTGAAGAAACATAAATCTAATAGTGCCAGGAGACAGGAGTGAAGGCAGTACCTTAGGAGTTCGTCGCAAACTTGGCGCAACAAGAGATGTAGGCCATTAGGTTCAAATGGCATGCAACCATCGCAGGAAACACAGTTCACGTAGAGACCTTGGCGCTAGAGGAAATCCACTTGATGAGGCAGATGAAGTAACGCGAGCGGAGTCCAGTCAAGTGATTTTAAAATACTATTTGATGGGTCGAGCCTGAATATGAAGCGTTGCGGCCCAAGAAGTCTAAACGAAGCACACAATAAAATAATGGACGTCCGACGCAGAGAGCCGAGATCATCATGATTTTCGGCAATCAACATCTCTATTTGGACACAAAGTGGTATAAGTATCAGTTATCTCAAGGACAACTGGACAAGGGGCAAGACCAAAGTCCGACATTCGGCCTTTATTTTTTTTTTGGGGAATGTTCTGGACCTCATCTAGACCGACAACAGTTCAAGATAACCATAAGCAGCATTCACGTCCTTATGACATTATCTCATCAATTCAATATTTGTTTCAAATCTTGGGCTGCCCGACTTCAGATCAGGCGTATAGACGTAAACCTTTCCGATGTGCGTGGATTACAACTCTTGACCGTTATAACTGTCTAACAACCTGTAACATCCTAATTCTAATTACTTTTATGAATTAAATTAGTAATGAAAGAGGTTTTTATAAAAGGAATTAGGAAAGGGAAAGAAAAACTAAATTAGAAGAAAAAAGAAGTAAAAACCAAGATTTTGAATCCTGACAATCTTGCTCAGGGCTCGCTCGAGCGCACGCTGAGTGAGCGTATCAATAAAGAGGGGGATTTTTCACTTTGGTTTCCTCGTCCAGTCTCGCTCGAGCGCAGACTGAGCGAGAAAACATTGTCAGGAATGGGGCTCTCTGGTTGAAATTCCGCTCAGTTTCGCTTGGAGCGCGCCTGAGCGAGAAAAGAATTTTCACTCAGCCTCGCTCAAGCGCGCACTGAGCGAGAGCACGCGAACAGTTTTCTTTAAAAACACTTGTAGGGTTCAATTACTCATTTTTCTTCCATTCCTTTTCATCTGAGAGAGAGGGGGTTTTAGAGAGAGAAACAAGATTTGGAGCTAGAGGAAGCCAAGGATCTCCTCCCCCAACCTCCCTCAACTCATTCCCTCTTCTATTTGAGCTCTCTTGAGGTGAGTATAACTCACACACCTCCACTCATTTTGTGTGAATCTCCTCTCATGAACCCTACTCTCCTATTCCCTTTCCATTGACTTGTGGTTGAATGGTTTGGTTTTGGATTTTCTATATATTTGCATATTGTGTAGTTGTATAGAAATAGAAACATGTATAGGGGTTTTCCCCAAGTTAGGGCTTCCTTATGTTTATGTCTAATGATACTCACTGCATGATTCATGGAATATGTATGCGGCTGAGCATTGCATTAATGGCCTTGGGCCCTAGTTAATAATGAGAAAATGAATTTGGCTTCAGCCCCAATAAAATTGCGTCAGCCCCTGTTTTGGCTTTGGCTCCAGTTCACCATTAATTAAGAAAGATTGGACTTCGGTCCCCAGTTAAAACACGGGCTTCGACCCCCAGTTAATTGGCGGTGTTATACCCAAGGAAGACGTTCCTTGTAGTCTGAACTCAGGTCTAGCCGTAGTTTAGTGATAAGACCCCGTCTGCCGGGTAATGCAAGTCATGTATACATGTTTATGTTCAGTTGAGGTATCATGTTATGATGTTTATTACTTTATGTTGAATTGCATTCGCCTGCTTACCCACACTGCATGCTACATGGTTATGTTCACTGAGACATCCGTCTCACCACACATCTTGTGGAATACATTTTAGATGCACAGGTCCCTCCCCGCACCGGTCCATGAGCAAGGAGCTTGGGAGCAGTTCTCTTTTCATTTTGATTGTGGGCTTAGGATATTATGTATCCGATTTGTTAGGCCCTGTTATATTTAGATTATGCTACATTGTATATTTATTCTTTTGTGGGATATGACTGTAGCCTTGTTGGCATTTATATATACGTATTCAGTTTATGTTTTCATATACTGTTTAAGTAGTCGTTGGAACTTAAGTGATATATGATGAATGTGCTTGCGATATCTAAATGGCGCGAAATGATTTCAGAAATTTAGGAACTTTGCTTCCAATAGACTTAATTCTTAGATTTAAAAATTAGAACATCATAGTTCTTACAAAGCCTAAATTTTATTGAGAACTAAATTGTACAGAATAAGAAGAAGGCTAATGTAGAGAAACTAGTGTGTATCCTAATGTTGCCTGTACTTTGCCTTTTATAAGGGCTGAGGGATATCTTCTATTTATGGCATGATCTTCTAATTGGGATTTGTCTAGCGTTGACTACGTCATCAGGCTGCTTGTTATCAGTATTTTCCTTAAGCATCTCCATTCCCTCCTTAAATCATGTCTTGCGTTCCGGTACGATCAACACGCTGGTAAATTTTACTCCGAGCTCTTGATGGCCGAGCTATCTAAGGAAGAGACGAGCTCTGCCGGTACGTAACAATTACAAACCCTTCGTACCGAAATCTACTATAAAAACGGGTAACTTATCAGTTATATGTACAAGTTACACAATCAATCTAATCTTAGAAACTCTTCTGACTTGAGTATTTGGAGTCCCTTTACAAGTACCTCATTGGGTTTCACCAATTTCAGTTGTCATCCAATTACTTCCATCGTGTCGGGCACCCTCAGAAAGTACGTCTCGTACAAGCATATATGTTGATAATAAAAAGGCATACATTTTAAGTTTTAACTACATCTATTTATGTTAGGATACGTATCCATGTTATTTAAATTTTGATAAGGGTTATTAGGAATATATCATCTCTAACACACCATTCTTAATATACTCTCTTTATTATTGGTTAAAATTGTATGTGAGTGCCCATACTCCCACTTCCAATATAGTGATACCCTCATAAATTACAACAAATTATAAAAATAGTAAATAGCGTACTCAGCATTTGCTTAAATTTGATGTATCTCCGACTCATAGTCTTCACAAAGTCGGGCATTCGGTACCGACTTGGTGCGTGTATGTATGTATACGTTTAAGGAAAAAAGAATACAAGTAGTATGTAATATTTGAGTAAATTTTTAGTACCATAGTACTATTGAATACTCAGTACTCCATTATTCATCATGTAATCAAAATTTTTTATTTTAATTTAGAATAAATTTTAAATTAAAAAAAAACTTATCATGCATGAATAGGTATCAAAATTTTAATGAAGAGAGCATCTATTACTGTACGTAACACTGAAAAAATTTTCGTGATATTTTCTGGTTTAAATGCAAAATAAAAAATTCAATTTTTTATTTCAAAGTATAAATTACTACAAAAACATAATTATTGGAGGATTTTTAATCGTGGTAATATTTAAAAGAATTAATTTTACATCAATATCAACGTCTATAAAAAGTAAATATTTTTGTTTTGGTATAGAACTCGAACCTGGGTCTGAGTCAGCAGGATTGAAGTCGGATACGAATCCGGGTTGCGGAGGCTTGATTCCGAGTTGGACCCGGGGGGTGTACCTGCAAAGGGACTCCGACGCCCAAGTCAGATAGGTAATACAGTCAGAGGGATTGACTGAGTGAGATTGCGTACCTGATGATCTATCAGTGATCCGTATTTATAGGGGTTTTCCCTGTATAAATATGGTAAGTGGGCCTTTGTATAAAAGGAGTAAGTATGTAGGTGTAATAATATAATTATAGATATTATAATTATATTTAATATATTGTGGGATATCGTAGATATAATTGCAGATATGGTTATATTGCACATGGATATTATTATATATTTATGGATATGATAATAATATAGCATGTGGGCCATATTGGTTGTTGGGTCTTAGGTTTAGACCGTAACAGAAGCCCCCCAGCTCAAGTCAACTTGATGAAGTTGGCTTTGAGCTTAAATATCTTGGGTGTGTCCGAGACGACATGCATCGTTTGAGACGCCTTTGGAGGTTTGACTCGGAGCAGCCTTGAAGATACTGTCTGAGATGGTTTTGAGTATATCTGATCCATCCTATGTGGATATGATAACTTGTGAGCTGCTTTTGCTTCGAGATGCTGTTTATATATCATCATTTTTGGTTTGGGACGATATATCATTATTGATATCTTTGTAGGTCTGAGACGAATCTGCGTTGGTATTAGCTGGTTCGGGACGGGATTCCGAGACAGCCCGTTGCGACGTTTCAGTTTCTTTGAAACGTTACAATTGCTGGTGGCGTTTCGTCTTCCAAGTGACGTGTCAGTCTGCTATAGGATTGCGACGGTTCGACTTCCTGGGCCGTAGCGGTTATGGGCCTTTTCGGCCTTATAAATAGGGGGTGAAACTGAGTTCTTCTGTCACTTGCCTCATTTTGCTTTTCGCTTTTCCCTGTGTGATAACATTCTCGGATCTTAAGTCGACTCTCTGCTTCCAAATCAAATTCAGGATCTGACTATCAGGTATTATTCCTTTCTCTTTCTCTTCTTTTTATTTGCGTGAATGAGTGAGAGTGATTCTTTAGAAGTTCTATCTGGGAAACCTGAGTCGTGGCTGTCTCGGAGTCGGAGTCGGTCATCATGTGGGGATAATGAGGGTTTAAGTCCTGAGGTGGTTGAGGTGGTTGAGGAGGAGGAATATGGCCTCTGGGGAGAAACCTCGAAGTGAAAATGATAACAGATTAGTAAGATCCGAGACGGGTTCATATGATAGTGTCTTTGAGTCAAATGTTAGTCGTCCCGGTTTTGATGAGGGTAGTTGTTACATAATTACCTCTGCAGGTGTTGACATGGCTGAATCCCATGAGAAGTACTTCGTGCCCCTGTGGACTGATAGGTATCAGTGGGTGGATCCGGAGGTCCTTGGAACTTGTTCTGTAAATAGACCCGGTTGTCCTGAGCATTTCCAAGAGCGCTTGTTTGATTTGGAGGTGTTTGCTTCAGGCGAGATGAAGGAATTCTACAACGTGGTACTGCCACCCCGAGGGGGCCGAGTGTGTCACTTGTCCGAGACCAACACACCTTTTTTATACACTTATGATTTTTTTCATTCGAAGGTCAAGTTGAGGTTTCCATTCTCCAAATTTCAAGAACAATTCTTATGTTTTTGCGATGTGCTCCTTCACAACTGCACCCCAATTCGTGGGACTTTATTTGGTGCTTTGAGTTGATTCTGACCGAGTCGCCTTCAATACAGTTATTCTTTCATTATTTCATAGTGCTAAGGAAACATCCCCCCGGGAATAAGAAGGAGACATTGAAGAGTTGGATCTCTTTCAGGGGGCATAAAGATAGGAAAATAATAACCCCATTTTGTGAGTCGGCCAAAAGGGGAAGCATCACCTTCAAACAGGAGTTTTTTCAAGTGCAGGCGGCTAAGGGTGTGAAGCCGTTTTGGGAGGAGCGGTCTTCCAACACACCACGATTTTTTATCTATTGGAGTGACAGACACTATGATATGAAACCGTCTGATTTTGAATTCCCCGAATCGGCTTTGTCTCCTCGAGATTTAGTAGTGAGGGATTTGCTGAAGGAGTCAGTGGAGAAATGTGGGTTATTTTCTTCTAAGAAAATATTAAATGGTCCGACTCGTAATGTTGGATCTAGAATAGGTGAGACTTATTTTAAGTATTTGCTTGTTATTATCTGAATTTTCATCTCGGCTGATCGTTCGTGTTTATTTTTGCAGCTTCGATGGCGTCTGCTGCGCTGAAACAACTGAGGGCCCAGCAGAATTCCCAAGTCAATAATGTTGACGTTCGGGTCGATATGGATTTGACCCGAACTGACGGTGGAAACAGTTCGGGAACGCAACCGGTTGTTGACCCGGTCTCGACTAGTCATGGCGAAGGGCAGCCTCAGAGGAAGAAAAAGAAGAATAAAAGGGCTAGGATGGAAGAGTCAGAGGAGGAATCCGGGTTGAACTTGTACGACTCGGACGTCGATTTGGACACCCCTGAGCTTGATCATATTTTATACAATCCCTTCCTAAAGTCGGTTCATGAAACCGTCCCAAAGGTCGAGGGCTTATTAGATATTGAGCACCAATGCCTTCAACATGCTGCATATATAAGGCATCTTCGGCTAGATGTGATCCCGGCCTCTGAGCAGGCTGTTTCAGAGCTCGAAAACTGGACGACCGAGAGGGATAAGGCCTTAGAAGATGTGAAGACTGCCCAAGAGGCCCTCAACCTTGAGAAAAAGGACACCAAAAAATACAAGGGTTTGTACAAATCTATAAAGGACAAGAACAAAACCTTGGAGGTTGAGGTGGATAGGTTGAAGGCCAACTTGGAGAAGCTTCAATTGGCTCCATCTGCGTCCGGGATGACGGATGAGGCTGTTGCTGAAGTTGTCAAGAGAAACTTGCAGAAGGTGCAAGCCAAATTTAATGAGGAAAAGGCTAGCCTTGTGAAGCTTTCTCAAGAGATCAGCGGCGCCTCGTTCGAGATTGCTGTGGTGCAGTTGGGGGTGCTCAATCCCGGTTTGAAGACTGAGGGAACTTCACCTGAATATGAAGTTTTCAAAGGGGTGATTTGCCGGGTCGACATGGAAAAGAAAGTTTACGTTGATGTCGCTTCTGGCGAAGAAGTCGGCCCGTATGAAGAATGATCCCTTTGTTTTTAACTTGTACTTTTTGTTGCACTTTTGGTTGCATTGTGTATTTCCTCCTATTGTATGAACAATGTTTGGGTTTAATGGAATTTCTGGTTTATATTCTCGTTCTCGAACCATTTTGCTTCATTTTATTGTGCGCTTTTAACATTAATACGTATTATGTGCGCTTTTATCGTCTCGATCCATCATGTCGTCTCGAATTATGTTGATTTCTTCGTAACTTGGCGCTTTTAACATAAAAATGCTTGTAACGCTTTTTTCCTTATATTTGTGTGAGAAGGAATAGGAATAGCAGTTTGTGGTAACTGCGATTTTATTGGTAATGGGTTGGGATACTCTTCGTATCCGACTTTTAATAATACTAAGCCGAGATGCTCTTCGCAACCGGTTAAACATTACATAGAAACAGAAAAGTTGGGTCGGGATCCTTTTCGTATCCGGCTTTAGTAATATTGAACCGAGATGCTCTTCAAATCCGGTCTTAATAAACTACAAGAATATAACTTAAGAAAAATAGGTCTTGAGTTTATCTGCGTTCCAGAATCTGGGTACAGGCTTTCTCTCAAGAGTTTCTAACTTGTAGGCCCTATTCCCGGTTGCCTCGGTGACTCTGTAGGGACCTTCCCAGTTTGCTGCCAATTTTCCCTGGGCTGCATTTTTGTTGCCGATATCGGCTCTGCGCAGAACAAGATCTCCGGGTTGGAAGCTTCGGGCCATTACTTTGGCGTTGCGTCGTGTGGTGAGACGCTCCTTCAAGGTTGATTCTCGGACATGAGCTATAGCCCGGGTTTCATCTAAGAAGTCCAGTTCTTTTAGAATTGCCTTGTCATTTGGCGCTTGGGTGAAGTTCTGCACCCGCCAACTCGGCTCCCCAATTTCGACCGGGATGAGAGCATCGGTCCCGTAAGTGAGTCGGAAAGGAGTTTCATTGGTGGAGGATTGTGGAGTGGTACGGTATGCCCAGAGCACATGGTCGAGTTGTTCTACCCAGTTACCTTTGGCATTGTCTAATCTGAGCTTAAGGGCTTGGAGGATCACTTTGTTCGCAGACTCGGCCTGGCCATTGGTTTGTGGGTGTTCCACTGAAGTGAAGTGATGCTTGATTTTTAGGTCTGACAGTAGTTCTCTGAATCTCTTATTAGTGAATTGTGTCCCATTGTCCGTGATTACAGAATGGGGTATCCCGAACCTGGAGATAATGTTCTTGTAAAAGAACTTCTGCACTTTAGCTGAGGTGATTGTGGCAAGGGGTTCTGCTTTTATCCACTTGGTGAAATAATCCACTGCTACCACTAGGAATTTGACCTGCCCTGGAGCTGGGGGGAAGGGACCGAGTATGTCAATTCCCCACTGATGGAAAGGCCAGGGACCATTAAGGTTGTCAACTCGGATGAGGGTTGGTGGTGGATGGAAGCATTTTTCTGACAGGTTTCACACTTTTTAGCATATTCCATGGAATCTTGGGCTAGAGTCGGCCAGTAGTACCCGACTCTCAGGGCCTTTCTTGCAAGTGTTTTACCTCCTTGGTGATTTCCACAACTTCCTTCATGTAATTCAGCCAGTACATACTTGGCTTCTTTGTCATCAATGCATTTAAGGAGGGGGGTGGAGAATCCCTTTTTGTACAACCTGTCTTGGATGATTGTGAAATGGGAGGCTAGTCATCTCAGCTTCTTTGCCTTCTTTTCTTCTGTAGGGAGTGTGCCCATCAGAATGTAAGTCTTAATAGGTGTCATCCATGAGCTAGACTCTTATATCTGTAGTAGTGATGGTTCTGAAATTCGTGGAGTCGAGACGACTTCCTGGAGGACAGATTTGTTGTTCCCAAGTTTCTTGGTGCTTGCAAGCCTGGAAAGAATGTCGGCTCTAGTATTGTCAGCTCTGGGGACGTGTTGGAAGATAATTTCTTCAAACCCATCACTTGATGCTTTGACCTTCTCCAGATATCTCTGCAGTAATGGTTCTTTTGCTTGGTATTCCCCTTTGATTTGGGATACCATCAATAGGGAATCACTGCACACGAGGACCTTTTTAGCCCCTACTTCCTTTGCCATCAGGAGAAGGGCAATGCATGCTTCATACTCGGCTTGGTTGTTGGAGGTTTGGAATTCGAACTTCGGAGACTTCTCTATGCAGACTCCATCCAGGCCTTCTAGGACTATCCCAGCTCCTGCACCTTTTTTGTTGGAGGATCCGTCAATGAAGACGGTCCATTCAGCAGTGGGTGAATCTTCAGGGGGTGTCATTTCAACAACGAAATTAGCAAGAATTTGACTCTTGAGGGCAGTGCGTCCCTCAAAGTGTATGTCAAACTCAGATAACTCCAGGGCCCAGGCAGTCATACGTCCAGAGAGGTCCGGCTTGTGAAGGACGAGTCTGAGGGGTAAGTCGGTCCTGACCGTTACTTTGTGTCCTTGGAAATAGTGTCTCAATCTCCTTGCAGTGATTAATACAGCCAAGGCGGCCTTCTCCAGCTTCTGGTATCTCAGCACGGCCCCTTGGAGGGCTTTACTGATGAAGTATATGGGGAGTTGGGTGTGCCCATCTTCTTTAACCAAAACTGAACTTATGGCTTGGTTGGTCACAGAGATGTAGAGGTACATATGTTCTCCTTGGACCGGCTTCACTAGGATTGGTGGGTTTGCCAGTGTCTGTTTCAGCTGTTGAAAGGCGGCTTCGCATTCGTCAGTCCAAGTGAAAGATTTCCCCTTGCGAAGGAGCTGAAAAAAGGGGAGGGAAGTTGTAGCCGATTTGGGGATGAATCGGCTGAGAGCCGTGATCCTTCCATTGAGTTGTTGTATCTCCTTAATGCAAGTTGGGCTTTTCATGTCTAACACGGCCTTACACTTGTCAGGGTTTGCCTCCACTCCTCTGCTGGTGAGGAGAAAACCCAAGAAATGGCTTGAGGGAACTCCAAAAGAGCACTTAAGGGGGTTAAGTCTCATGTTGTGTTTCCTGAGGCGAGCAAAAACTAGCTCCAAGTCGGCTATGTGGTCATTTCCGTCAGCCGTTTTAGCTATGATGTCGTCTATGTAAACTTCCACTGCATTCCCCATTATATCACCAAAGACTTTGGTCATCATCCTCTGGTATGTGGCACCAGCATTCTTCAGGCCAAAAGGCATCATAGTGTAACAGTAGATTCCCTTGTCAATAATGAAGGTCGTCTTTTCTTCATCGTCTCGGTCCATGGGTCTTTGGTTGTAGCCAGAGTAGGCATCCATGAAGGATAACCAGCGGTACCCAGATGAATTGTCAACTAGCTGATCAATGTTGGGGAGGGGAAAAGGGTCCTTAGGACATGCTTTGTTCAGGTCTGTGTAATCCACGCACATCCTCCATTTGCCATTTGATTTTTTAACCAGGACGACATTGGATAGCCAGGTGACGTACTTGCATTCTCTGATGAACTTGGCCTTGAGGAGTTCCTCTATTTGTTGGTAAGCAACTTGTTGTCTTTCGAGGCCGATTTTCCTCTTCTTCTGAGCGACCGGTTTGACATTGGGGTCAACCGAGAGTTTATGACAGCAGAAGTTGGGATCAATACCCGACATGTCAGCCGATGTCCAAGCAAACAGGTCTGAGTTTATCAAAAGCAGGGACTTTAGCTTTTCTTCCATGGTGGGATCCATATCACAGCCGATTTTGGTCGTCTGTTCTGTTGAGACTCCAATCTGAAAGGGTTTCGTCTTGGCTGCTGGCTCAATTCTCTCTCGTCCTTTGTGATCTATCTCGGCTCTGGGGTCGAGATCAATCATGTGGATTTGACCTCTGGGGACTCTCTTTTCCTGCTGAGATGCCGGTATGGTACTGAGGGCAGCATTGTAACACTTCCTTGCTTCTTTTCTGTCTCCTTGGACAGTGATCACCTTCCCGTCTCGGCCGGGGAACTTCATCACTAGGTGCTTGGTAGAAATAATTGCTCCCAGGGCATTCAGGGATGGGCGCCCAAGAATGGCATTGTATAAGCTGGGGCAATCGACTATCAGAAACTTAGCCGATATGGCCTTATTCTCGATCTCCGAGCCGACCCTGAGTGTTGTCTGAAGGTATCCTTTGGGTTGGATTCTCTCACCAGAGAAACCCACTAGATCTCCTGAATAAGGCAATAGGGATTCTGGTGGTAACAGCAGTTGGGTGTAGGTCCTGAAGAAAAGAATGTCGGCTGAGCTGCCTTGATCAACGAATATGCGTCCGACATCGCCATCTGCTATCAGGGAGCGTATCACGAATGGGTCGTCATGATCGGCCACATCGTCGAAGAAATCTTCGTCTGAGAAGGTGATGACCGGGTTTGGGGGTCTTTTAGTCACGACTTTCGAGTCGGATTGTTCAACACTATAAACTTCACGTAGGTGTCTCTTTCTGGAGTTGTTTGACAATCCCCCTCCAGCAAAACCTCCATAAATCATGTTGATCCTCACCCTTGGTGTGGTGCTGGAGCCGGGTTTGTCTTCTTTGCTGTCATTTTTCTTGGGGGATGGAGAGCGTTTCCGTTTCTTGTCTTTTTCCCCGTCAGGGCTGGACGACCTCTTTCGTTCCTCATTCTTCTTGTATCCTCCTTGGGACCGATTCTTCTTCACATATCGGCCAAGTCGGCCATCTCGGATAAGCTGCTCAATGAGGTCACGTAACTGTATGCATTCATCTGTATTGTGCCCGTATCCTTCATGGAAAGAGCAATATTTAGTCTTGTCCTTTTGAGCTGCAGCTTTGAGAGGTGGGGGCTTTGGTATGTCTGCAAACTCAGTGTGCATCACCTCCTTAAGGATCTTCCCTGGATTGGTGTTCAGGGACGCATAGTTATTGTATCGGCCTTTAGGACGCCGATGTTGGTCCTGTTGATGGTGTCCCTTGTCTTTCCCTTTATGATAACACTCTGCTAGAAGCTTGGACCTGCAAGACCTACATTGGAGGATATGCACCAACTTCAAGCAAGGAAGAGTTGGAGAAATTAGTGTCCTACAAATAAAGGGTCACTACCCTACAAGATAAAGGTCACTACCCTACAGAAGGACACCTTGACCCTGGATAGGACCCTTGTCCTATGGACCACCCTTAATTAGGACTCTCTTATATTTTCTCTTTATTGATTGTAATTTTCTTTTAATTCCTCCTACTTGGGAGCTATCTTTAGTGGGTTTATTGGTTAGTAGGCTACCTTGCTACAAGGTTTAGGAGGTCATGGGTTCTAATCCCACTTAGGATAGGAAATTTACTCATCTTTTATTTCCTATGTAAAAAGGGGCGCTATTTTTGGGTTTAATGGCTTAAGGCTTAGCTTAGCCATAAGCCATTAGGGGCATGGGTTCAAATCCCACCTTGGATGAGTATTCACTCATCTTTTATTTTCTTTTCTTATTTTTCTTTTCCTTGTAAAGTCCCACATCGCCTAGAGTAGGCCACCCCCTCCCCCTCCTTCTCCTATATAAAGGAGCTCTCCCTCATGTAACAACTTGAATTTTGAAGTAAAGGCATTATGCCCATTTTTCTCCTCTTTGTGAGTTGAGAATCTCCTCCCTTGTGAGTTGAGTGTGCTTGGTGGTTGTTGCTTAAACCATGGATGAGTCTTATCTAATTCTCCTGAATTAGTGGCGACTGGCGATTGATCTTATCTGCTGCAAGAAAGGACTTGCATCAGTGGCGATCTTCCACTTCTTTTCCTCTCCATTTTTCTTTCATTTTCCTTCACTTTCTTTCATTTTCCACGTGAATATAGTTGCTGTTCCAGCACCTATATTTGCATTTTAATTGCTTAATTTTGGTTCTAATTGGTTTGCTTTGCTCAATTCTAGATCCTTGGCAATTCCTGTCTTCACTTTATGTCGGTCCTGGTAAGAGTCTCGGCCTGATCCCTGGTGAAAGTCTTGCTTGGCGGCGACAGCCAAATGAGCTTCCCGTTCCACATACTTGTGTGAGCGTTGTCTAAACTGTTCCATGGAACGGACCGGTTCTTCTGACAAGGAGACGACCAGGGGTGATCCTGGTGAGAGGGCCGACACGGCGCATACGAGCTGGACGTTCTCGGCCAGATCCGGGATCAGAGCGCATTTTTTGTAGAATCGGGCGAGGAAATTCCTGAGCGGCTCATCCTTAGTCTGCCTAACCTTTGCTAGCATGAATTGGTCTCATTCTTAATATACTCTCTTTATTATTGGTTAAAATTGTATGTGAGTGCCCATACTCCCACTTCCAATATAGTGATACCCTCAGAAATTTCAACAAATTATAAAAAGAGTAAATAGCGTACTCAACATTTGCTTAAATTTGATGTATCTCCGACTCATAGTCTTCACAAAGTCAGGCAGTCGGTACCGACTTGGTGCGTGTATGTACGTATACGTTTAAGGAAAAAAGAATACAAGTAGTATGTAATATTTGAGTAAATTTTCAGTACCATAGTACTATTGAATACTCAGTACTCCATTATTCATTATGTAATCAAAATTTTTTATTTTAATTTAGAATAAATTTTAAATTAAAAAAAACTTATCATGCATAAATAGGTATCAAAATTTTAATGAAGAGAGCATCTATTACTGTACGTAATACTGAAAAAATTTTCGTGATATTTTCTGGTTTAAATGCAAAATAAAAAATTCAATTTTTTATTTCAAAGTATAAATTACTACAAAAACATAATTATTGGAGGATTTTAATCGTAATAATATTTAAAAGAATTAATTTTACATCAATATCAACGTCTATAAAAAGTAAAACTATTTTAATATGCGTTTTGTTGAGAGAGACAGGTAGTCGGTACCGACTATCTTGATGCTTTGTTTATTTATTTATTTAGGAAATGGCTCTGCAATGAACTTGATTTTCTGTCTCCACATAATGGTCCAATTTGACTAGTGCTTCCCTGAATTTTACAATGTCACGGTTCTACAAATATTCTGTCTACACATTATGGAATTGCTTTAATTAAATATTACCTAATATAACTCAGAGGAACTACCGACTACATTGACAAATATACATTTAGGTGGGTATGTACAAATTTGAGTTTGCTTTTGTAAAATCAATTTTAGTTAAATATAAATTTGAAATAAATTAATTTTAGATAAGAAATATTATTTGGATAATTTAAATAAGCATTATTAGAAAATGTATAGGGTTGTAAAATCCTTGTTTTAAAGCCTCTAAAAATAAAGGCCCCAAAAATTTTATAAATTATTTATTATTAATATTTTAAAAAATTTTAAAAAATTATTAATTAGTTGATAAATAATATTAAAAACAAAGATATTTTTCTAAAAATATAGATATCTTCATTGTATCATGACTGTGTTTCTTAGTTCATATATTTTTATTTTATTTTTCTTATACTTTATTATCAATTGAAAAATGATAATTAAGAAAATTAATATAACACAAAATTATTATGTAATTTTGCATTCTTAAAATCTTTAAAAATAAATTTTAAATAAAATTATAATAATTTCAACAAACTAGTTTATCTTATCTATCTCATTAATTGATTTTATTATCATTAATAAATTTTTATAGATATCTTATTTTTAATTATTTATCTTTTACTTGTTTTTATATTAAGTTTTGATTTTAATTAACAATAACATGCAATGCACATAATATTTTAATGAGTTTTTATATATATATATACTGTCAATGTAAAGAAATTTTACACATACATTCAATGATATGTTGTCACATCATTTAGTGAAATTAATAACACATAAGGTGTCATATTCATTAAATAATGTGGCAGCTCACCATTGGATTTATGTGTAACATTTCTTTACATTGACGGTTTATATAAATTAAATCCTATTTTAATTAATAAGTAATTTTACATCTCAATAAATTTAAAAGATGACATTTAATTAAATGTACAATAATTTCATTTATTATTTTAATTAATTTTAAAATGTCTAATATTAAAACATCTTTTAGTCCCTGTTTGGTGAATGTGAAATAGACAAGAAATGAAATTGGAGGAGTGAAATACGGTGGATTAATATGTGCTATTGTGTTAGGTGAACCTATGTAAGAGAGAGGAAATGTTAAAAATGTATGGGCCCCACATTAAAAAGAAATCTCCCCAAAATAGGTGAGAAAAGCCGAGAAATGGAGTTGGCTTCTTCTCTCAACAGTGGCACACAGGAAGGAACGTCAGTGTGAGTGTAATAAAAAATTTCTATTTCTTCTATCACACCAAACAACCCATGCTTTTACATTTCTCTTCTACTTTTCACCTATTCCACTCACACTAAACAACCTTAAAATCATCTCTATCTCTCATCTATTTCTCTCCTTCCCACTTCTCTACTACCCATTTCTCTTCTCTCCATTTCCCTACTCCCACCAAACAAAGCATTAGGCCTACACTTACATTGGACAAACCCTATATATTTATTACTTTTTTTTATACCCCTAAGATTATGCGGATTAAATAGTTACACTTCATATTAGAGAAAGTAATTGGATTGTGATAAAATGGGAAATTGTGAAGATTAGTTGTAATGGATAAAATATATACTCTTCTCGATCTCAAATATAATTAGCAACTTAAAATTCAATTTTTGTCTCAAAAAATCCAACTACCTTCACCCTATAAAGCATCTATTTGTGTTGCCATGAGGAACGTAAATCCACGACTTCCCAAGGCAACTTTTTTTCAAAAGCAACATTATGTTGCTTTGAATCAAACATGGATCCAATCCTATATGACGGAAATCCAAACAAGCTATAAATGTTAGTATCCTCATAATACCCCCATTGAAGTTAAATTTTCTTGTCAATGATCCACTTTGAATTAAATATTAGGAATGATAGTTTAGGAAATGCAGTTCACTTTTTATACGAGTTTGAGAAAAATTAATAAACTCAATTAATATTCTTACATTACAAGATAACAACAAACTAGATGCGGAATATTAGCGTCAGTCTGGCCGATGCGACGCAATGTCAACACTAAAGGCATCATTGTTAAAAAATCATTTTTAAAATTTTTAAATGTAGTGTTGGCCTGGCCGACGCTACTTAGTGCTGTTAGTGTCGGCTTGGCCGACTCTAAAGGCATCACCGTTGAAGAAAAACATTTTTTTTTTTAATTTTTCAGTAGCGTCGGCCAAGTCGACGTTAAAGGAATCACCGCTGAAATTTTTTTAAAAAAATTAATGTAGCATCGGCTATTATTAACATTAGTGTCAGTCTGACCGACGCTAATTCCCTGCTTTTAACAGAACAATTTCAATATATATATATATATATATATAATATTTT
Organism: Sesbania bispinosa; assembly: GCA_026901365.1. NCBI lineage: Eukaryota > Viridiplantae > Streptophyta > Magnoliopsida > Fabales > Fabaceae > Sesbania > Sesbania bispinosa. Next base: position 1,226,486 of record QLOH01000019.1, read on the forward strand.
GCACTATATATTATAAGAAATACAATTAGCGGAATAGTAATACTCCTTCTTTCTATCATGTGGAATGTGGGTTCGATTCTCACAGTTGATAAGTTTGGGAAGAATTGATTTTCTTAAAAAAAAGTTATTAGCGTCGGCCTAGCTAAAATGACGGCTTTTACGTCGGCTTAGCCGGTTGGTCGTCAATGGGCGACACTACTGCATTAACGTTGCCCGTTTTAGCGTCAGACTTTGACCGATGCTAAATTACTGATTAGTGTCAATTTTACTGAATTAGCATCGACTTTTGGCCGACGCTAAAAAACAATTTTTTTGTAGTGTTATATTAACGTGAATTAGTTACCTTAGTTCTTATCAACTAAGTTTAGGTTTAGGCTTAAATAAGTATTTACAAAATTTTGTTAATATAAGTGGGAGTTTGGACGTATTAGGTTTTTTTTTAATTTTTAATAGTTAATTAATTTTGGTAATAAAAGTAACATTACTAATGAAGTTGGTTTAAGTTGTACCTGTTTAATTCCCCTTAAATAAGATTTGTGTTCGAGTCTTGTGTATGGAGAGCTAACTTCAAAATGTGATGTGAATGTTTCTAACTCGAACATGATTGTCTTCCATAAAAATTAATTATGATTTATTTCAAAAAGTAACATTATTATTTTATAAGTTTGTAAAAAAAGGGGAAAAAAGATTGAAAAAATTTATATTTTATTTGATTAAAATATGAGTAATGCGTTTGTTCAGGATTTAACTCTTCCAACAAAATACGAAATTATAGTAGTTGATCAGAAAATTAATAATTAAAATTTTAATAAATTTGTAATTATATATATATATAATTTTAATCATTAATTTTTTAATTAACCGTTATTCTTATACTTTTATTTTTCTACAACAGTGAAACCCTTCATTTTAATTGAGTCCCTCTCTCTCTATATATATATAAAAGGAGGGTTCAAATTACATCAGTGTAAGTTACATTAAGTCTTGTACCGTTGAATAACTCTAAAATAAATAATTTTATTAAGTTATAATCCACCATTGGATTGAAAGTTACTATTATATATATATCATATATATATATAATTTTATATTAATTCAAAATTATTTGGTATATCATTGAGATGTCCCAAGATTAACATTATATATACATTTGAAATATATGAAAAAACACCAATTTGATTTTCAATTTATTGATGTTCAAAATTGATGAAATTTGACACAAATAATCAAGATGATGAATAAATATAATTTAACGGATGGATTACTAAAAATCACATTAAATCTAAAGTTATCAACGGTGTAAGACTTGATGTATTACACTGGTATATATATAGGATGGATTAAATTACATCGGTGTAAGTAATTACACCAAGTTTTACATCGCTAATAACTCTAGATCGAATGTGATTTTATTAATCCAACCGTTATATTATATTTACTCATCATCTTGATTATCTATGTTAAATTTCATAAAATTGAACACTAATAAACTGATAATCAAATGGTCCTTTTTTCATATATTTCAAATGCATATATGACGTTAATTTTGAGACATCTCAATCACATATCAAAAAACTTTGTATTAATGTAAAATTTTACATACATGATATATATAATAGTAATTTTCAATCTAACAGTGGATTAGTTAATATAATGATTTATTTTAAAATTATTCAGCAGTGTGAGACTTGGTGTAACTTACACTAGTGTAAATTGAACCCTCTTCATATTATAGGGTTAAATATATTTTTAGTCCCTGAAGTTTGACCCGAATTTGGTTTTAGTCCCTAAACTTTAAAACTATTGGTTTTGGTCCCTCATATTCTGAAATCATGTAACTTTAGTCTCTCCCCTTAACACCGTTAACTTTGACGCTGACGTGACAAATAAATTTATGTGTCATTTTGTCCAGTCACTTTCAATGACCATGATGTGGCAATCGTACTACAACCCAACTCACCCGGTCGGTTTTGTGGCCTTCCATGTACATGAAAAATGTGAAGTTAAATTTATAAAACCCTAAATAAAATCTGATTGGATGAGTTGAAGTGTAATTCAATTGTCACAACATGGTCACTGTAACTAGCTGGACAAACTGACATATAAATTCGTTTGTTACGTCAGCGTCAAAGTTAACGGTGTTAAGGAGAGGGCTAAAGTTACGTGATTTCAGAACATGAGGGACCCAAACCAACTGTTTTAAAGTTTAGGGATTAAAACCAAATTCGAGTAAAATTTTAGGGACTGAAAACATATTTAACCATATATATATATATATTGGGAGAGAGAGAGGGGTACTCTCCAATATGGACATTAATTAAATATTAACTTTTTTTTTGTTGAAATAAAGGTGCAAGGCCCCATAACGGAAAACAAAAATATTAGCTATATATGTTGTTATGGGTCCATCATATGGATCTCTTTTCCTTAAATGCAACTATAAATACAAATATTATTTTATTCCAATCTTAACTATTGTTATCCTTACTTTTTGCTAGTAATTATGTTAATTGTGAATAAGTATTTAAAGTAGAAGTTAAAAAACTACTTTACAAAAAGTGATGAAAAATGGTTCACAAAACAACAATGTTAGTTTTCTATGTTTCGTACAAGTAATATCACTTCATTGCTACTTTTTTCTGGTAAACATTATTACTATTTTGATATTGGGCAATAAAAGACTGTTTTGGGTTGGATTTTGGTCGGCTAGACCCGTTTGAAGGGTCGCAATCAGTATTGTTTGGCAACCAATAATAAAATAAAAAACCATATGTTTGCCTCTAACATGACCACTTCTCAATTCTCATGTTGAGGTCCGCTTCATAATTGATTCTACATAGTGGGCTTAATTAGTACTTTAATTACTATATATTACTGCAAACAATAAATTTAACGAGTGATCGTGCTAATGCTTTACAGGATAATTCTATTAAACACATGAGTGCAGGGGCGCTTGGGTTCTTGTCTGGATTAATTTTTTAAAAATATAATGTTAATCATCAGGTATGTTTTGCACTAAAATATTTTACATTAAAGCCCACTTAATTAGAATATCCTCATAATCAGGTATTATTTAATTTATAAAATTATATGAGTATTTGTGCATGGTTAGGATAATTTGCTTCCCTTGGTTTATAATTGAATAGAGTTGATTTTGATAGATTTATAGAATCAATGATAGAAAAGAAATGATATATGATTTATCAAACATGTTGGACGAAAGTAATTTAAAATCAATTCTACTGGAATTGATTCTCACTGTTTTCAATGTGTATCCAAACAGGCACTAAGCAGTAGTGGCAATCAAACGCAAACCCAATGGATTTTTTATTTTTTTTCATTAACCTAATTAAATAGTTTTATTCATAATATTTAACTTTATAATAAGAATTGAATGATTTATTATTATTTTTTTAATTGGGTTATATGTAGTACTTTTAATCATAGTTTTAAAAATCAGACCGGACGGGCCGGTACGACCAATGAGACCGGGAACCGACCAAGTAACTGGCCCTTTCAACCCCAAAAAGCTGGTAGATTTCAGAAACGGTGAGAACCTGTCAAGAATCGGTCGAACTGATAAAAAACCGGTGTCTGAAAACCGGTTGAACTAGTCTTTTTAAAAAATTCAAGTTTTTATTTTTTTATTTAATCTAAAATATTTTTAAGATAAATAAAGACATATATTTGAATAGTACACATAGACATTTATTATTTTACCAATTATTATAATTTTTTTGTCTTATAAACTTTATAATAAGGTTAATTACTCATATGAATTTACAATTTTATATATTTTAATTTCTTATAATTTTGTGTTATTTTATTAACTAAATTGTTGTATAATATTAAAAATATATATTTAATTAATATCGGTTTGACCACGGTTGAACTGTTGAACCGTGAACCAGTACTTTCACGGGTTCAATTACCGGTCCGATTTTTAAAACATTGTTAAAAATGTAATGCATCCCCTACTTTCTATCACCACACCATTGTTGCTTGAGACCTTCCACCACTACCACTACCACTATCACCACCTAACACCCACAACCACTGCCACCACCACCACGCACTATGATCTTCCGCCACCATTGCCGCCCAACACCCTTTACCACTGCCACCACCTAACGCCCTCTACCATTGTCATGCCCAACACCATGTATCGCCACCATCACTTGGAACCCTCCACCATTATCACCATCATTGGGCACACTACAAGAAAATTTGTTTTTAACGACGGCCAGGGGCCGTCGCTACACAAGGAAAAGCCGTCTCTACAGGCTGTGTAGCGACGACTTAGAGACGGCCACATGGACGTCGCTAAATACCTCATCGTAAATACAGTAGCGATGGCTAAAGAGAGTTGTCGCTACCTAGAGACGGCTTAGCTGTCGCTGAAGCCGTCTCTAAAAACATGACCATCGCTAAGAATAATTCTTTTTTTATTTTTTTTTATCTAGAGACGGTTGTATTGACGACCACGACCGTTGCTATAGGTAATCTCTTTTTAAAATTAAATGTATTGTTATTTATTAAATTTAAAATTATAAAAAAATACTAAAAAAAGCATATATATATAAAATATATACACAAACTCTGTTAAAAAATAATACAATAAAACATAAACATAAAGAAATCAATGGTGGCGGCGAAGCTGGGGCTGTGGGACGGGCTGCTCGTCTTCATCATCCACCGGTTGGTCATCCATGGCGGGATCATAATGGGGATGCGGCTGTGCCTGAGCCTGAGCTGGAGCCTGACCTGCAGCCTGAGCGTCCAGGATCTATTGCATATGTCGTCAGAGTCGTGCTAACTGATCCTCCAACGTTGCAGTCTTTGTCATAGCCTGCCGAGACTGCTCCTTTGCTTCATGGACTTCCTGGCGCAGCGCCTCCTCAATAGAATGTCGTGACCCGGACCCGTCAGTACTCTCGCCCGGTTGAGCCCGAGACTCCTAAGTCAAGTTGGTCACACCTGGACGAATGTTGGAGGCCAAGTCCCCGGTGCCATAACAATGGTCTCGGGTCTTGCCACCCGCAACATCCCTACAGATATCCAGCTTGGTGGAGGTATCAGTCATGGAGGTGTCCCCCATATGTGACTCCACCTCCCTCAGGCGCTCCTTGTAATTTGTTTGTTGAGGTAAAAGTAAAATTAGTTATTAATTATATATTCAATTGCATAAATATGAAATTATATAAAAAAAACACTTTTAAACAAACACTTACATAGGTGGACCGGGCCCGATCATCTACCCAGCCACCACCCTTTTTGGCGTGGGTGGCAGCAAAGAATTCATCCAGCTCGACCTCCCGCCCAAGTTGTCGTCGCTACACAGGAAAATTACACAAATTAATTAATTTAACAACAAATAGAAATATAATACAGAAGAGTATTTGTTTATACATACCATATCCAACGCAACCTCATGGTGGGCCCTGCGGCCCATGGTGTGGACTGCTCCCCCACGTTGAGAAGCCCGATTGCTCTTGTTATGAGCGGTCTTCCCCTTGAATTCCCTAGAGTCCCAGTAGGCGAAAAGACCCTCCCAGGTCTCCTCACCACACCACGTGGGCCTCTTCCCAGCCTTCCGAGCCTTGTTCATCATATCTCGAAGGCGACGAGCAACCCTTTGCTCGTACACCTTCTTGATTTGGGCCTCATCAGAAGGGTCCCAAGTAACTCGGCTCTGCAAAATAAAATATGGTAAGTCCTGCCAAATTGACATATCTTAAGAAAAAATTTAAAGTGGATAGGGTTTTTAATTACCGTGAACTCCTCCCACCACCTATCCCTAACATCCTTCGGGGTGACCTCCCAAAGGTAGTGAGGACCCCGGAACTGCGAACGAATCGCATGACCAATGGCTGCGATAGGTGGGGCGTTAGGCACCCACCTGCAAAATAAAATATTCAATATTAACAGTTAAAATAATTAAAAATTCAATATTAATATCAATTCTAAAGAAGAAAAAAAATAAACAAACTTACCCCTTGCCAAATGGTCGGATAATAACCCGACCTCGAGCGTCTGCCTCATGAGGTCTGCTTGAGCCGGCACCCTGGAACCGAGCTGGCTCCTCATCAGAATCCTGGTCAGCATCCCTATCCAGGTCATCTTGAGCATCGTCAGCGTCTAGGTCGGGCACAACGTCCTTCTGCACTTGAGGCATCTGAACTAATCCCGGTGTCGGGATGAACCTCATACCATCGAACTGCGTCAGAGCCGATGGTGGAGGGGAGGAAGAAGTCTGCATGGCGCCCGCCGGCGCTGAAGTAGATGGATGCTCCGACATCTGATCAGCGCGTGAGCGAGAGAGGTTGGCCCTCTCCCGAATCACGCGAGCTGCCTATTACCGTAGCTCGCTCGGAGGGATGGACCTCCTCTACTCGGTAGGATCTTCTCTCCACCTCTACCACGCATCCTAGACACTAATGACTATAGACATTATATAAATTAAAAAACTAATAACATATTAGTAATATACTAATTAATAAAATAATTACTAATATACTAATTACTAATAAAATTAATAAAACTAATTATAATTACTATAGATATTATATAAAAAATAGATAATTATATAAATTAAAAAAACTAAGTACTCATTACTAATTACTAATACATTAAATAATTACTAATAAATTAATAAAACAAATAAACTAATAATTACAAATAAATTAATTAAACTATTAATTACAAATAAACCTAATTCCTATATCACATTAATAAATTAATAAAATAAATAAACCTAAATACAAATAATTAATTAAAACTTTAATTACAAATAAACTATTTACAAATAAATTATTAATTACAAATAAACCTAATTATAAATAAATAAATTAATAAAAAAGCTAATTACAAATAAACTATTAATTACAAATAAACCTAATTCCTATATCACATTAATAAATTAATAAAACAAATAAAAGCTTTAAAACCTAATTCCTATATCACATTAATAAATTAATAAAGCTTAAAAAAAACTTACTTGTTGTGACTCCGAAAAGGGAATAACTCTGGAACGAGCTCTAACGTCACCTACAGACAACTGTTTTGAAAATTGATTGGTTCAAAACGATCTTATGAAGGAAAGGAACATTTTAATCAGTCAGTTTTTCAAAATAAACGGAGTGAGGGGACAAAAATAAGGGGTGGCTGTATGAGAGGAAAAGAGAGTGTGAAGGAAATGGGATTTGGAAATGGAGGAAGAGAGGAGGGGGAGAGGGAGAGGTTTTAACGCGTGCGGGTTTTTAACTATGCGATGACCTGGCTGTCGCTATGGCCGTCGCTAAGTTTAAAAAAAAGTGCGCACGCAAATAAAATTTCATTTTTAATGTAGCGACGGCCTGCCGTCGCTTAGGCCATTGCTAGAATTATTTTTTTTTCAGAAAAAAATAATAATTTATAATTATAGTGACGACCTGGTCGTCGCTACTGTCACTTCCTAGCGACGGCTAGGCCGTCTCTAAGAATTAATTGCACTGAATAGTGCATTTAAGGCTGTAGCGACGACCATAGCGACGACCAGGCCGTCGCTACTAGCGATGGCACGGGGCCGTCGCAGAATAGCCGTCGCTAAAAACCAAATTTCTTGTAGTGGCACCTTCCAACACCGTCCAACACCCCTCCACTGCTATTATTGCTGCCTAACACCCTCCACCGCAACCCTCTGACACCTTCCATCATCATTGCTTCTCTAATCCCTCTACTATTGATATCGTCACTTGACACCCTCCACCATCACCATCATCACCCAACACCTTCCACTGCCATCGCCACCACCAAGCGCCCCCTACCATTGTCGCCTGATATCCTCCACCATTGGAACCATCTTTTCACACCTTTGGTCGTTGTTTCCACATGGTATCCTCGACCACCGTCGCCACCAGACATCCACCCATACCATTGTCATTGTTGCTCAAAACCCTCCATCACCATTAACTAACTTCTTCTACCACCAGTCCACCACCGTTGCTTGACATCCTTCACTATAATGGTAATGGTGGTTATGGAGGGTGTCACATGGCAGGAGTGATTGTAGAAACCACAGGAAACACTAGAAAGGGGGTTGAATAGTGTTTTAAACGTTTAAACAGATTTTCTTGGAAACCTTTTCATAGATTGAGTTGTCACACAATTTATAAGCAACTTTCTGAAACTGGAGAATGTACTTGCTGAAAATACTTTCAGCAGGTTCACAAAAAATTATTTCTTAAACTGTTTTGAAACGTATTTTTGAAAGTTTAGGTTTAAGCAGTTTAAATCACTAATATCCTAACCCTTCTTGTTTGATAAAACAGCAGTTAATGAGAGATAAGGGTTGAGAATACTTAGCCAAGAATTTATCCTGGTTCACCCACTAACTCAGTAAGCTGCGTCCAGTCCCAGTGCAACACGCAACTGGATTTTCCACTAACTGATCAGTTACAAGTATTCTTTGACCCCAACCTCTTCAGGCTAAACACCAAGTATTGTTTGGACACAACCTCTCCAGGCTAAACCACTAAGTATTCTTTGCACACAGCCTCTCCAGGCTAATTAACCAAGTATTGTTTGTTCCTCCAAGCCTCTTCAGGCTCTCAGACACTTTTCAGGGTTCAAAAGGAATTTTGTTTAAGTCCCTGAAGAACTTAAACACAAATGATCTTGTACAACGAAATAATTGAGTATAACTCAGGATATACAAATGAGATTTACAATGTACAAAATATCAGAGAGTTGCAACTAAAATTTTGCAGCGTGTTGGCTTGATGTTGAAAATTCTTTTTGAGCTTGGCCGACAGCTTCAAAGTCTTTCATGAAGCTTTATATAGGATGGCATCTTGAGTCCGTTGAAGAATGAAGAAAACACCATTGTGAGATACCATTAAATAATATTAAAAACGTTATGAGACAATCTCTAAAAGAGTTTCTGACTTTGTGTTACAGGTGTGCAGTCTGTGACACAGATATGACACGTACAACAGGTTCCCTTTTAAGGTAACATGATTTTGACAACATAAAGGGTCTCTGAAAACATTCTTTAAATGGAACAAACTTGCTGAAGACGTTTGAGGATTCATTAAAGTCTTTAAGCAAAAGACCTTCAGACTTTAGTCAATGGCTACATTGTAGGTCTTCAGCAGTTCTTCTTTATGTCAAGCACTGTAACACTTCAAAAGGTTAAACAGACTTCAGCAGGTCTTTGTTCTTCAGAGAGTTCCTCGTATCAGCAGATTCAACTTCGGAGAGTTAGAATATATCAGAGAGTTGCTCTTTAGAAAGATTGCTGAAACATTTAAGCACACTTCCTTCAAGTGAAACTTTTCTTAAGGAAAATAATCCTTTAAACCAAATTTGTTATCCATTAAAACTTAGGATTTGTGAGACTTTAAACATTATTAATTTCCTTAATAATATTTTGAGACTCAACATTCTCCCCCTTTTTAATGATGACAAATTTATTTTAAAAAGAACCTTAGCAAATATCTGAAGGGAAATAAAAGTTTAGAATGTACTCCCCCTATTTCAGATTCTTGTTTTGAATACTTTGCTCCCCCTGAAACAATGATTTCTTCCAAAGACATTTTCTTCAGATGTTTGTTACCTTGTTATCTTCTTTTTAACCTTCTTTTCCTTTTAATACTCCCCCTTTTGTCATCAATCAAAAGGGTGAGCAGAAATACAATGAAGTAATAAATGTATACAGAACAATAAATATAGGGTAGGTAGGCAAAAAGGATTGATTTAGACATATCAGTAACAAACAGTAATTTCAATCATTGCAAAGATATATATTGTACGTAACTGAGTAAATGCGAGAATGATTAATAATTTCACGTAGACAAATCAGAGAGAAAAATATCATGAACATATTAAAGATTCAAAAGGCTCAACACATAAAAGCTTGTAAACACATAGACTTTCTGAAACTTGGCAAATTAAAAGTTGTTGGTCCTCTTAAGCTTTAGCTTGGAGTCTTCATTCTAAGGGAGGAGGGGAACAACATTCAGATGCCTCATTAAGCTTTGAAGTCTATTGTTCCTTCTTCTTAACCTTCTGATGTCATATTCTCTCATTGCAAGAACTTCAGAGAGATCAGCTTCCTCGTAAATGATGGATATATGCTTCCAAGTGAAAGTGATCTCCACAAAGCCAACAGGAAAACCATACTCAGCAGGATTAGCAACTAACCAAGTGTAGATAGCAGGTGAATATACTACTGTAGCCCAGTCTTCAATACTGTATTCATCAAGTAGATGCTTGGAACCAGGAAAAGTTCCAGGAAACCAGGTACAGACTTCTGGAATAGAGAGGGTGCTCTTAGTCATGCAATCAACAAAATCATATCTTGTGCCTGAGCAAGACCCTTCCTTTTCCCTTTCATACCAATATGAATCCCAGATCCTATCTCTGTAAGTGTGGTCAAAACCCCCATAGGCTTCTAAGTCTTCAGGTAGTCTTTCCCATTCTTCTCTAGTGAAAGGCTCATGGTGATCCATATAAGCAGAATAAAATTTTGGTTCCTTCTTTTTATCTTCAGTACCTTCAGCAAACGATAGCTTTGGCACAATCCTATCTGATTGCCAATAAATTTTGGTTGAGGGCTTCATGGTGAGATGTGTTGGAGGCTTGAACCCTATGCACCCAGCATTTTCAGCAATATACTTGGAGTATACCTCATCTTCCATGTTAAGATGTCTGATGAGGATCCAATCTTCAACAGGTATTCTCACTACATCAGGAGAATCAACATCAATCCTCTTCCAGTAATGCCTGAGTGGCTCCACTCCTTGTCTAATCTTTTCTATCTGATCAGACACACCTCCTGAAGCCTTGGCCTTTCTTCTCATTCTTGCATCTTCAAGAGAGTCCAAATGCAAACCAGTTTGCCTGGGTGGATGCAGTGGCAAATGATCTTTAAAATGCAGTAGCTCCTCATACAAGTTTGGAAACTTGGGTAATATGTTCCTTTGAGATTGAGCATTCTGATAGAATCTGTGAGGAAACTCAGCACACTTTATCAAGTCTTCAAACTTGAGTATGGGCATTACTTTGTCAAAGGTTGACCTTCTTGAGATATCCCTAGACTTGGGCTTCCACATAAATTCTCTTGGAGATAAGTCACCTTCATACACAAATGAACCTTTTTCTTTCCACACAAATTTTCCCTTAGTGTTCCAATCAACAACATTAGATAAGGTAGGTATCAGTTCCAGTTGACTTGGCATCCTCTTATAAGTGAAATCAACATTAAAGGGTGATGGAGGTTGAGGACTTGTTGAAGATGGATCATTAACCTCAACAGGTTCAGTCCTCAAGGGAATAGCAAGAATAAGTTCAATTACAACAACATCTTGAACATCCTCCATTAGTTCATCAGCATTAGGTTCTGCAGCCTTTTCACTATCAACAGGTGCAACAACCTTATTTCCACTTGGAACTTCAGCAACAATAACTTCAGAAGGTTCACCTATGGTGTTGTCAGCGGGTGCAACCTCTTCAACCTTATCAGTAGCAGGTTGGATGACTTCCTCAATAGCAACAGTAGGTTTTTTAACCATAGGAGCAACAGGTTCTGCATCCTTTGCAACTTCAACATCAGCAGTTGCAGGAGCCTCATCAGTAGGTGAATCAAACCCCTTTTCAGTTGCTTCTACTACCTTCACCGGGACCTTGGAAGGACTAACATCATCTTCCAAGTCAGTAGGATCAAGATTGTCAAAGAGTACCTTGGTCTTGTTGTAGGGTTTCTCTACAGGTACAAGCTTCATGGCAGCTTCCTGAAGCTTTCTTTGATATAACTTGGATTTGGTGAAGTCATATGGGACAAAAGGTATATGAGGTTTGATTTTTCTCTTCATAATCCTCTCCCTCTTAAGGTTTAGAACCTTCTGAGACCTTATTTGCTGTAGAGCCTCCTGAAAAATCCTAGTATCATCTGTTGGGATGGACTTGCTCCTTGTGATCATTGGAGCAGGAGCAGGAGCAAGTCCTTTCTCTCTCACAGGTGATAGTAATTTCCTGTGTTTGGATCTTGCTGATTTGGAAGGTCTCTTTCTTTTTCTTTCAGATGATTTCTCCATTTGCTCATCCTCTAACATTGCTTTTTGAGCAGATTCAACAAGAGATCTTTCATTCTCCTATTGTTCTTTTCTTCTTCTAGCCTCTTCTTCGTCAATGGCAGTAACAATCTCTTCCACTTTCTGGATTTTTGGATCTAGATGCATAGTGGCTAGAGGTTTGACACATAGAGGTTCAGAGGAGCTTCCACTTACAGCTTCATCCATCACAGCCTGTCCCTTGGGGGTCAAGGTAGGCTCAGTAGCATCAGCAGGTACTTCAGTAGCCTGACCCACAATTTCAGGAGGTTCATTGTGAACCTTCTGAACAGGTTCAGGTTCCTGTTGTGTGTTTGCTTCAGCTACTTTTTCAGATGGAGTAGCCTTTTGGTATGAAGCCTCCACCTCTCTTACCCGTTCAAGATCAGCAGGGGTAAGAATCATCTGTGAAACCTTGGTTCTTACTTTCTTCAGCAACTTCTTGTCAGGAGTAACCTCAGCAGGTTTGAAATCCTCTTTCCTTGTATCTCCTTGCAGCTCATCTTCAAGGTTTTCCAAAACTGACTTCTGGAACTTCTCAGCAAGTTCCTTTTTCCTCTTGTGCTCAGGTTTCTTCAAATTAATCCCTATATGCTTGAAAATGGTTGCATTGAAGAAACTAGGGTGTTTGTGGTCAAAGTGACTCTGAACAGGTACCTTGTGATGCATTAAAATCTTCATGATCAAGGTATTGTGGGATAGGTTCGCAACCGAATCTCTTGCCCTCCTAGTCATGCCATATAGAATGACCCATGGCAGATTTATCTTCTTTTTCTGAAGTAGGTGGATGACACAGAATCTCTCTTGTTCAAAGACATCATCCTTGCCACCTCCTTTGGGGATAATGCAGCACTCCAAAACAGCAAACAAAAGCCTGGGAATATCCAGCATCCCAGTCCCTTTATAGTTTGATGGATCTACTGCTCCAAACAGCAACTTGTTGAACTTTCCAGCTCCACGGTTTTTAGCTTCCCAGTCTGGTATAAACACAACACCTTCAGCCTTCACATCCATAACTTGCTCCAGAACAGCATTGTCAACCACAATCTCATGACCCAACACCTGAGCCTTCAGATAAACCCTTCTGTTTTGTTCAACTTCTCTAACAGTCCTCCAGAACTGATAGACACTGGCCTCATGCCAGCCACAGTCAATCACATTGAAGAACGACAACCATCCAGCACTCCTGAAGTAATCAGTGAGGTCAAAGCCATTTTCAGCAAGGTTTTTGAAGTTGACACACCTGATGGGTACTATCTTTCCTCCAGCCTTAGATGAGGCAGAATCACTCTTCTTGGGATCCATTGAAGAACAGAGGGTAAAGTGCAGTGAGTAGGGTTAGGGAAAGTTTGAAACTTGAGAGTAGAGAGTTTCCGAGAGCTCAAGGGTTGTAGGAACACTTAGCAATAGAGAGAAAGCAAAGTGTGAGTGAGATATTTGACTTGTATCCCACGCGCTATATATAGACTCACATAACATTGATGATGGCAGTTACAGGCTGCGCAGACATAGGGAGTCATGCAAACGTGCAGCTTCAGAGGATAGGTGAAAAGCCAACCGTCTCAGGATGCCACGTCATCAAGTGCCAATTTCAGAAAGTATATGTGTTCAGAAAGTTCATACAATTCAACAAGTATGAATTTCAGTAGACACACATTTCAGAAAGTTCAAGCACACAGTTTTTCACAAATTTTCAAGTAATCTTAGATAATTAAAAAAATTGCAATATTAAACAATGTTACCAACAGGGATACTTAAAGATTTGATGATATGTATTTGCTGAGACTCAACATTGTTTTCAGAAATGCCCTTGTTGCTTCAGCAACTTATGTTGAAGGCTCTTGGAACATAGACCTTCTTTTTTTAGAGTTCCTCTCATCCATTCCTCTGCAGTGATTCTGGAAGTTTTCTTTGATTTGCTTAACACATCTGCAAGAGAAATGATAAGGGATTTTGGTACCCATATTTTCTTGGGTCCACTAGGGTCAGTTATAGGTACAAGTTCCTCTTCCTGTTTACTTTCAGATTTAAATAATTTGTGTTTATCACAATGAGGACACCCATCAACCTTTTTTTATCCTTTTTAGGCAATTTAGAATTTCATGATTTTGGTGATAGCTTTTCAGAGAAACCTAAGCCTCTTTTATCATTTAACCTTTGCTGAGTTTTCAATAATCTATTGAGATTATTTGTTCCTTCAGTAAAGTTGGTTAGGTCTTTAGTAAGGTCCATAATCTGTCCTTGAAGTTTCTCTTTTTCTTCAAGTAGATTTTTGGATTTACTGTTCTCTTGTTCCTGAAACTCTACCTTAAGTATAAGATTTTCTTTTTCAAGATCTTTGTGTTTGTTGCATGCAACAACATATGCATTTGAAAGTTTCTTATACTTTCTGAAGAGTTCCTTGGTGCTATCAACTAGATCATCATATTCATCTAGAAGAGTTAAGGATGTTACCTTAGAATCAGGATCTTCTGAGGATGAATTGTTGAGTCTCAGAATTAATTTAAGCATTTAAATTAGATTTAAGACTCATTAGTCTCAGGTTTTAATGATTAACAAATTAGATCATATAAGAATGGGTTCTACTGAGAAAGGTATTGTTATGTGCATTGTGTTTCAGGTAATAGGATGAAACATCCATCTGAAGACAAGAAAATGAAGATAGCCAAAGAAGCAAGCAAAAGACAGGAAGAGGAAATCCGAAGAAAGACAAAGCAAATCTGAACAAGAAGAAACGCTGAAAGAAGAAATCTGCTAAAGAATAACAAAACAACAAGAGCATTGAAGCAACTATCTGAACGCGACCAACTATCTGAAGAAAATGTGGAAAGAAGAAGTATATTTGTGGAATAAAAAATAAAGACAAACTTAAAACCTATGAAAGTTCATCAATCAAAAGAACATCACTTTGTCTTAGATACATATACTTTAGATCATTCATTCAGATGATGCAAACATACTTTAGATCAATCATTCAGATGATGTATACATATACTTCAGATCATTCATTCAGATGATGCAAAAATATTTCAGATGATTCATTTCAGACAAATAAACAATGAACCATGTAGAAGCAGCTCAACCTTCTGAATCAAAGAAAGACTTGAAGAGAAGTAACCTACCAAAGAAGAAGAAACTCGCTGAAAGCGTCTCCAATATGAGAAGCTAAATCAAGCTGAAGTAATGCAATATACTGAAAGTGTGTGTGTGTACTAAAGTTGGACCTGTTGAACACATACTTTTTGAATGTAATGACGTGGTATTTAAAACTCTCTGAAGTAGAAGAAGCCAGACACGTCATACAACTCTATGAAGATTTATGAGTCAATCTGAACAACTTATTAAGAGACTCGAATCTTAGAAAACATGAGTGGTGAAGCTGAATTGATGCAAAGAAAAACAAAGGCCTTCGGGCTCAGCTTCAGAACCCAGCATGAAAGAAGAAGCCTACTGCAGAAAAGCAAATAGAAGTCAGAGATAGGCTAGCGATGCTGCACACCTACTTCTGTATCTTCTCTGCAACACGCTATCAGAGGCATGTATCTCAAGTGAAAAGAAAAGCAGAAAGCACAACAGGACAAAAGTGAAGTCTAACGTTGTCATTTCTAAAGACTTCCTTTGTAAAAAAATAAGAAGAAGATGAAAGAAAGAAAGGAGCAAGCCAACCTGCTGAAGTATTAACTCACTCTCAAGAAAATATTTAAATTGCTATGTGTGTCAGAACAGATAATACATCTACACACCTATACTAGTCAAAGCCAAGCAAAGAGAAGCAAAACTCACAACGGTCAAAGAGGAGTAGACTAACGGATCTTTATATCCTATCTTCTTACATTCTGAAGAAGATAAATGAAGAAAGAAGTAAGAGAGAAGAAATATAAACCTGCTGAAGACGAAGAAAATCTCTCATAATTAAGAGCTTATCTACAGTGTGTCAGAACCAAGTCATCTGCACACCTAATCTGCTTAAGAAAGAAGCTACCAACTGAGAAGCTATTTCACAACGGCTCTTTGAGCTTAATCATCTCTTCTCAATGGTAAAATCAACAATCTTCAAACGGCTATATTTTCAGAACATATAAATAGCCTCAAGTAAGTCTTAGAAGACAGATGATGGGTCGGCCAAATTCCTAAAGATTCATTCACTGGAAACTGACCAAAATGGGATGCCATGAACTCTCAAACATCTATCTTTGAACCATGGCAATTTTATCAAGCCCACAGAAGAAATTGGCCAAGCTCAATACAGATTTTATCAAGCCAACCTTATGAATCTACAGTGATGAATTAGATCTTAGAATTAAACACTTG
This sequence comes from Sesbania bispinosa, assembly GCA_026901365.1. NCBI lineage: Eukaryota > Viridiplantae > Streptophyta > Magnoliopsida > Fabales > Fabaceae > Sesbania > Sesbania bispinosa. The sequence continues at coordinate 1,242,886 of QLOH01000019.1, forward strand.
CATCTTTGTTATACCTTGTACTTAGATTTATTGCATGTATTCTGAGTAGTACTCTGTTAACCCATAGTACAAGATGAACTTCGGTTTAAGTTTCTAGGAAACTTAAACTTTTCATTGTAAACACTATTAAGTGTTTGAGAGCCTGGAGAGGCTTGGAGGAAGAAAGAATACTTTAGAGAGCCTGGAGAGGCTTGGAGGAAGAAAGAATACTCTAGAGAGCCTGGAGAGGCTTGGAGGAAGAAAGAATACTCTAGAGAGCCTGGAGAGGCTTGGAGGAAGAAAGAATACTCTAGAGAGCCTGGAGAGGCTTGGAGGAAGAAAGAATACTCTAGAGAGCCTGGAGAGGCTTAGAGAAAGAAAGAGTACTCTAGAGAGCCTGGAGAGGCTTGGAGGAAGAAAGAATACTCTAGAGAGCCTGGAGAGGCTTGGAGGAAGAAAGAATACTCGGTTTAAGCCTGGAGAGGCTTGGTTAAAAAGGAATACTTGGTTGAGAGCCTGAAGAGGCTTGATGATAAAAGAATACTTGTATCTATGATTAGATAGTGGAAAATCCAGCGGTGGTTTGCCCTGGGACTGGATGTAGCTCACTGGGTTAGTGGGTGAACCAGGATAAATTCTTGACTGAATCTTCTCTATCCCTTAAACTATTTTAATTCAGTTTTCATCTAGCAAAGGGATTTAAAAGTATTTAAGTGAGAACTTTACTTCTGAACTAAACTCGTTTTCAAACTACTTAGAGTCTGAACCTAGTTTAGAAGGTAATCAAAACTTCAGACTGAAACTCATCGTCTGAATCTTTTCAGAAGCTATTCTCTCTACCCTTAACTTTTTACACTCAGCTATCATCTGATTATTTCTAACAAGAGAAGGGTCAGAAAAGTGAAATCACGATCAACAAAGTAAAACTCATTTCTTGACCAAATCATTTTGAAAAAGAGTACTTATTGAACCTTTTGAAGTGGGTTCAGCAAGTTCTTTAACAAATTAGTTTTCAGCAAGTTATTGAAACGTTTAATACATTAGTGTAAAACATTTTTGAAACAACTTGTTTTCTATTTTGAAGCTATTACTTATCAAAATCAGCTTTAAACAAGTTTCTAAAATGTTTTCAGTAAATCTTCTGATGAGATTTCAGAAAGCATATTTGTACTTATCAAGTTCAACAAGTCTCTGAAAAACTCTCTTTCACTAGCCTACGCTTAACTCTGATATTATTTACTATTTGGAAAAGAGTTTTTCATTATAACCTGCATAGGTTAATTGATTAATAAGATGTTTTTAAAAAGGGGTTTCCGAAAATTAGCTTAAAGTTTTAAAACACTATTCAACCCCCCTTCTAGTGTTTCCTGTGGTTCCAACATGAATGATTTGCCATAAAGCACAAAGTTGTTTCTTCAGATGAATCTTCTTCACTTTCTGAAGTTTGATCTTCTATAGACTTGTAATCTTCATCTTCTATATGAGCATATAAGGCTAGCCAATCCCATATTTCCTTGGCAGAGTTAAATCCCTTAACCATATCATACTCAGTTTTGTTCAGAGAACAAATTAAGTAGAGCTTGGCTTGAGCATTAAGTTGAACTTTAATCTTTTGCTCATAGGACCACTCAGCTTTGGAAATGGGTACTCCATTTCTCATGGGAACATAATCACCATCAGCAACTATATCCCAGAGATCTAGATTATAGCTCTCTATGAACAACTTCATATGTTCTTTCCAGAAAAAATAATCTTTTCTGTTGAAGATTGGAAGTCTGGTGACAGATACTCCTTCAGAGATGTAAGCACTGTAGCTTGTTGAGGTTTCCATCTGGATCTTCTTCCCTCAGCACTTGTTAGATGCTCAACCCAAGGTTGAGCTCTGATACCAACTGTAGAAACCGCATGGAACACTAGAATGGGGGGTTGAATAGTGTTTTAAACGTTTAAACAGATTTTCTCGGAAACCTTTTCACAAACTGAGTTTTCACACAATTTATAAGCAACTTTCTGAAACTGGAGAATGTACTTGTTGAAAATACTTTCAGCAGGTTCACAAAAACTGATTTCTTAAACTGTTTTGAAACGTATTTTTGAAAGTTTATGTTTAAGAAGTTTAAATCACTAATATCCTAACCCTTCTTGTTTTATAAAACAACAATTAATGAGAGATAAGGGTTGAGAAGACTTAGCCAAGAATTTATCCTGGTTCACCCATTAACTCAGTGAGCTACGTCCAGTCCCAGTGCAACACGCAATTGGATTTTCCACTAACTGATCAGTTACAAGTATTCTTTGACCCCAGCCTCTTCAGGCTAAACACCAAGTATTGTTGGACATGGCCTCTCCAGGCTAAACCACTAAGTATTCTTTGCACACAGCCTCTCCAGGCTAAACAACCAAGTATTCTTTGGACACAGCCTCTCTAGGCTAAACAACCAAGTATTGTTTGTTCCTCCAAGCCTCTTCAGGCTCTCAGACACTTTTCAGTGTTTACAAAGAATTTTGTTTATCCCTAAAGAACTTAAACACAAATGATCTTGTACAACGAAATAACTGAGTATAACTCAGGATATACAAATGAGATTTACAATGTACAAAATATCACAGAGTTGTAGCTAAATTTTGCAGCGTGTTGGCTTGATGTTGTAAATTCTTTTTGAGCTTGACCGACAGCTTCAGAGTCTTTCATGAAGCTTTATATAGGATGACATCTTGAGTCCGTTGAGGATTGAAGAAAACACCGTTGTGAGATAGCATTAAATGCTATTAAAGACGTTGTGAGAAATCTCCAAAAGAGCTTTATGACTTTGTGTTGCAGGTGTGCAGTCTGTGACACAGATCTGACACGTACAGCAGGTTCCCTTTTAAGGTAATATAATTTTGACAGCATAGAGGTCTCTGAAAATATTCTTTAAATGGAACAAACTTGCAGAAGACGTTTGAGGATTCATTAAAGTCTTTAAGCAAAAGACCTTGAGACTTTAGTCAATTGCTACGTTGTAGGTCTTCAACAGTTCTTCTTTATGTCAAGCACTGTAACACTTCAGAAGGTTGAATAGACTTCAGCAGGTCTTTGTTCTTCAGAGAGTTCCTCGTATCAGCAGGTTCAACTTCGTAGAGTTGGAATGTATCAGAGTTTCTCTTTAGAAAGATTGCTGAAACATTTAAGCACACTTCCTTCAAGTGAAACTTTTCTTAAAGAAAATAATCCCTTAAACCAAATTTGTTATATCCATTAAAACTTAGGATTTGTGAGACTTTAAATATTATTAATTTCCTTAATAATATTTTGAGAGTCAACAGTAATGGAGTGCCAGGTGGTGGTGATAGTGGTCAAAGATGCTTGGTAATGCTCGAATAATTATGAAGTTAGTAACAACTTTTTTTAAACTAAAATCCACAGAAAAAATGAAATTAAAATTTAAAATTGAAAATCAGTATTGATTTTTTTTATATTTCAAAACTTAAAATAAAAAATCACACCAAACAAGTCCTTATTAAATTGATTTGATTTAGCTTACGTCCAATTTTGGTTAGTATAGCGCCAATGATTAACCTAACTTATTTCCACCCTTATTAATAGAAACACATGAATAATTTTTATAATAAATTATTTTAATGCAAATTTATTTACAAGATTTTTTTTTTATATATATAACCTAACTCAAAAAAGCAATGGATATTGAATTCAAAATCGGTCATGATTAAGACCTAAGTTGTTGGAGAAAACTCAGTTGTGAAACGTTATTTCTAAAAACATAATATACACTAGTACAGGATTTATACGTTTTGGAATTAGTCAAATGAACCAAACATTTCGCCTCTTAATTAATTAATGAAATATAATAAATAACAAAATATGCTTTCCAAAACTAAATATATATAGTTGTAAATATTGAAAATTATTCAGACATGTAATGATAGAACACCTGCTATAAAGTCTAATTTAAGAGTCTAACATGCACCTTTTCCTCCATCCAAATGTCAGAGTCAATATCTACTACAAAATGGAGTTATGATTATAATCCCCTATATATACATTTCTACAAATGTTAGGAAAGACATCCAAAGGTCAAGTTTGAAAGCCTAGCTCACTTTTTTTTTTTTTTTTGGCCATGAGATTCACCTTTGTATATGAATTTGAATTAATTTCTTTGTTCTCATCATACTCTGCTTGACTTCACTCCCTTGCAATTTCCGTCAGATCACTCATCATTCAAATAATTTCACTTTCCACCTTTGAAACCTGTAGAAAAAAAAGCTTCAGTTCAGTATAATATCTTGTCAACCTGAAACTCCCCTACACACACAACAAATGGAAATGTCTTATTATATATGCGCATAATGATCTGATATAACCTCAAAAGCATTCCCACCCTCTAACTTTTAAAGTCCATGTCATGCAAATGGGAATCACCCTTTTTTTAGGCAAGGGCTTAGTAGCATAAAAAGTTCTCCGTGTGCTCTGCTAGTGGCAGCCTTCAATCAATAATATATACAAATATCGATATGGGGCACTTAAACATAATTTGCAAGATTTACTCAATCAATGAGATTCCCAATGACTACTTTTCCTTGCCACATACCAACTTAGGACATATCCATACAAAACTTATAATATATTTAATTTAACATTAAAACGTAATAAAATTTTATTTTTAAATTATAAAAAATTGTGTTAAGAGACTTAATTTTGAGTATCATCATTTTAAATGTTTAATTTATTATTTAATAGAATTGATTCTAAAAATTAATGATTAAGATGAATGATACACATTTTTCGAAGTACGTTGGACAAAAATAATTTAAAATTAATTCATTTTATATTGTTAAAATGTCAAATATTAAATCAAACGAAAACTAAAATACCAAATTAAATATGCATTTTAAATTTTAATTACTACGTACAACATACTATTACATATAGTATTTTAGCACTCACAAGTTGTTAATTAGTATTAATATATAACTTACATAAATTAAATGATTTTGTATAGCTTACTTTATGACTTAAAGGGGAGCTTTATCATTTATAGTGATTTATTTGACTTGAGTAAAATTGTCTTTAAAAGATATATGTGATCGTTCATTAAATAAAAAGAATATTTATATTTTTATGCAATAATAATAATCTTTTTAACTTTCAAATTCAAACGCCTGTAAATTCTCTGACTATCTCTGGTAGATCATCAAGCCAATCCCCGTTCATTAGGTTTTCCTACTACAAGACAAAGCGTGCCCTATTTTTGTCCAATAAAAGCTAAAGGGAAAACAAAAAGATCCTCAATATCAAAATTTCTTTTTCCTTTGCTGAATGAGCGAAACATTATCGTGGAATAAAGAAAAAAAAAAGCTACATTATTTACTTATTTATTTTAATATTTAAGACTTTGAGATGCCACATTCTTTGAGAATATTGTTTGTTCCTTAGCTTCTTTTGTCTTACTCAACCATATTCGTCCAAAATCCAAAATCCGACACAACTCAGTCCAATAGCCAACCCTCACCCCAACTGTATCTTTTTAACCTAATCTCGTATTCTCCCAATATTTATATACTTAAGTTCTAATCAATCAACCACACACCCAAACCAAAAAAAACTCTCTCTCAAAATGGCCACTACTCTCTCTGAAGCCTATAGAGAGCACCCTCTTCACCTCCATCATATCATCCCCTTGGACTTTTCCTCAGTTAGGACCTTACCTGAATCCTATGCATGGCCTCAATCTGATGATGATGAAGATGATGGAGATGGATCATCCATACCCATCATTGACCTCATGGACCCTAATGTCATGGAACTCATAGGCCTTGCATGTGAGAAGTGGGGTGCCTTCCAATTGAAGAACCATGGCATAGCCTTAAGTGTTATTGAAGAGGTTGAAGAAGAGGCAAAGAAGCTCTTTGCTCTTCCCTCTGATCGGAAATTGAAGGCCCTTAGATCCGCCGGCGGCGCCACCGGATACGGCAGAGCTCGGATATCACCATTCTTCCCAAAGTACATGTGGCATGAAGGATTCACAATCATGGGTTCTCCTTCTGAAGATGCCAAAAAGATTTGGCCTAATGACTATGCACCGTTTTGGTAAGTATATAGTACAAATGTTACAATCTCATGCACACTTTCCATGCAACGTGGACAATCATATATATCATATGCTAATATATATATATATATATATATAGAAATTAAATTAATTAATAACCTTTTTAATTTGATAACATACATTCAAGGTTGGTTTTTAATTTCTTGGAATGGAAAGCATTACAATATATGTATGGTTATATAATTGGCACAAGTTTCTACATGGAAGAGAATCCTATTAACTAGCTAGCTAGCTTGAATTTTAAACAAATTCATTGAAGTATTGTTCACTTCTCTCTCTCCAAGATAAAATAATAGAAATAAATAAAAAAAGACTTGTTAGTTTTGTCCTTATTAGCTATATATGATTAATTTTTTCAGCCATCACATGCACACATGATAAAATAACTTGTGGAAAAGCTAAGGCTAGAGATTTGGATTAGTTTCAAATCTTTAAGTAAAGATATCTTTTGAATATTCTATCACATATATACTTCGGTCTGAGGTTTCACAACATCTCAACTACGTAAAGACAAACTCATGACCAAGCTCATCCAGATCACACATGTCTCTATACGGAATTTTAAGTTCCCTTCATTTTGAGAAAATATTTTTTATTTTTATTACAAAAATATTCTCTTTTTTTTCATTTTCACTTTATTATCTATTTCCATAGATTTTTCTACGAAATAAAAAAAATAAATATAAATAATTAACTTCTCAAATTTAAATCTTGTATATAGAAAAAATTAGTAACATTTTGATTTGAACAACGGATAGTCGTAGTATACGAAAAAAAATTGTTAATTTTTAAAGATTAACTAACAAAATTGTATATTTGTTTGTTTGTTCAGTGACAAAATGGAGAAATACCAAAAGCAAATGAAGATGCTAGCGGAGAAACTAACAAACATGATATTCACCTTATTGGGAATTTCTGAAGAAGAAAAGAAGTGGGTAGGTACAAGCAACCACTGTGGAGCTGTTCAGCTGAATTTCTACCCATGTTGTCCTGAACCAAACAGAGCCATGGGTCTAGCCCCACACACAGACACGTCCCTTATCACAATCCTTCATCAAAGCCAAACCAGTGGTCTTCAAATCTTCAAGGAAGGTGTAGGATGGGTTCCTGTGCACCCTCACCCTAACACACTCGTTGTTAACACTGGTGACATTCTCCATATCTTGTCTAACTCAAGGTTCCGATGTGCTCTTCACCGTGTTATGGTAAACAGCACAAGGCATAGATACTCAGTGGCTTATTTCTATGGCCCCCCAATAAATCATGTGGTTTCTCCTTTGGGTCTCAACTCTGGTGATGCTCGTTTTCGTGCTTTGACTGTGAAGGAGTATATTGGCATTAAAGCCAAAAATCTTGGGGGAGCATTGTCTTTGATTAGTACACTTAGAAAGTAATGTTCATATAATAAATTAGTTTTGTTTAATTAATTTTGGTTCTTAATTTGGTTAATTTCTTATTTTTTAATTAGAATTTTCCATTTTGCTTAATTGGGAAAGTAGGATGTGGAAAATGTCAAGAATGACATCAAGCTATCTATCGGCCGAAAACAGTACACATAATGGTTTTATATATAGGAATTATATAATTCATATAATCACTTTCTCCTACAACTCTCTCTCTTCGCCTCATTTTTATTACTCCTTTCATCATATCACTCACTCTTTTTTTTTTTCTTTTTCTTTTCTCGCTCTACACCCCAAATGAGGCATGAATTAATCATTTTTCTTTTATATTAACATGTATGTAGTGTAAGTAGAGTATGCAAAATGGATTGGTCAGTTTGAGTTTACCACAAAAACCATAAAATTATAGAATCTAGACCTTTATTTTAAAAATTTAAATAAATTAATCATGTATTTAGTTTGGTCTAATTAACTCATTATTCATAAAATTCGTGAAAATATAATATTTAATTTTTTTTAAAAGTATAAATAACTCTCGAATTTCTTAAGCTCTACTCAGATCATACCACGTTAGATAGCCCAAAATAAAAGCTTTATGTACAAGAGCTTTTTGATTTGTAACAATATTGTACAACTCTTTTTTATTTTTATTATTATTATTATTAGTTGGGGGCAAGAATGGAATATCATATCAACTGAATATATTTATAAATAAATATACATAAATAATTTTATTTTTATTAGAAGAAGACATATGAATAATTTTATATATTTTATTTCTAATTAAGAGAAAATATCTAAGATCGATGCTCCTGGTTCCTACAAAAACTTTGATCTATGTAATTTAGGCCTCATTATACGTGGTTATGAGTTTTTAATTTTTAATTTTTAAAAATTTTAAAATAAATTTTTATAACTCAAAATCAAAATTTAAAATTTTTTTTTTTATGTTTTAAGCAATCATTTTAAAAAAAAAGATTTTTAAATTTTAATTTTAAGTTATAAAAACATCATTTAAAATTTTTAAAATTAAAAACTCACACCACCTTAAACAACGCTTAGTATTTAATGGATGTTGTGTTTCCAGAAGAAGAAAGAAACACGTCAGAACTTCTCCTAGCATGAGATCAATTTACTGTGCCACACGAAAGTGAGTGGTAGGCAGCATCACGATGCATGATAAATAAATACCCACATATTTATAAAATGGGCAGAATAAATATTATACTACTCGTTCTATGATCTCGTATATTCATTAAAATATATATTTTATTAAATATATTAAAATATTAAATTTTTATTATTTTATAATAAAATATAATTTATTCTATAATATTTTATAATGATAATTTCAACATATTAACACGTAATATTATATAATGATAATTTATATATATAATATGATATTATAATATATTATAACATTTTCTCTCTTTCTTTTTATAAAATTTAAATTTTTAAATTAATTGATACCCGCAAATATACATGAATAGCCACTACCTACATGGGTACCCGTTAATTTTAGCGGGTATAAACACGGGTATTATACTACCCGTTCCTGCCCCTGTTAACATCTCTAATCAAAATCAGTCCTACTTTTTAATTTCAAAATTCATGTCCCATATAAACTTCAATAAGGATATTTTTATATTTTGGACGAAATGACACACTTTATAAAAAATCTTTCTTTGAAGTTAATATTTTCTCTCTTAATTATATATTTTTTAAAAAAATCTTTGTTATTTCAATCCTTATATTTAAACTCATATTATATATCCTTTACACCCACTTTTGTTTAAAAAAAAATTAAATTAGTAATGATTTCAGATTTAACTTCTCATCACCTCTTTCCTCTTCCTTATAACACAAAAAATGGTTAAAGTGTAAATTAAATAAATATTCTTTTACAAAATGAAACTTTCAAATTTACTTTTTTTAGAATGAAAGATATGGAGAAAAGAGAAATAATATAATATAATAAAGAATATGAAGAGAGATAAAATTAAAGATATATAATAATAATTAATTTGATGAGAAAGAAAAAAAGATAGAAAAAAAGTAAATATATATAAAAGAAAATGTATAATATATATATGAGTATAAAAAAATTATGATTGATTTTTCTATAACTTTGGATACACTTTGAGCATGTACATGCCTTGACTCGTTCAATCCCCTGTCATAAATTAAGTTAATTTATTATGTGTGGACACATATACCTTAATCCAGCTTGTACCCAACTTTTGTATTTGCATTTTCTTATATTCGTAGGTAGCTTCTTCTTGATCGATTAGGTGGTTCCATGTGTATTATGGTTGTGCATATATAGCTATGACTATGAGTTTTGTAAACATCAACGCTTAATTTACCCCCACACGCATGTACTTCCTATTAGTTGACATTTTGCCAATTGAAACTTATTTTATCCCGTGAATTGGACAAATTTAGTTGGGACAATACATTGCAAGTTTTCGATAGACGGCTGAATATGTAAGTTCTAGAAACTGAATTCCAAAATTGAATTTAGATTTAAATTTCAGAATACAAATAAAAAGCATAATTAAATATTTATATAATAAATACAATTAGGTTACGAAATATATAAAATTACATATAATAAATAATTATGCAATAATATTATATATATTGAATATTAATTTTTATATAATATAATATAATATGTAATTATATATGATAAATATATTTTTTAACTTTTCAAAAATTATTAAACATTAAATTATCTATTATTTAGTTTGAAATATTATGGAAATATATATACCTTTATAAATTCATAAAGTACATGTACTGTCTAGGTTGCTCGGTCCATCACCGAACATACAGTGGGCCAAAGACCCTTTTACTGGACCAAAAATGGACACCTAGGGTAAAGGGCACCCATGACTTTTTACGGTACTCGGACTTCTCGGGACCCTATCCCAATTTGAAGGAACCCTATCTAATCACTCCCCGAGATCCTCGGCCTACACCTGATCATGGGTAAATAAGCAATAAAGAGGGATGAGCACCCGGGGACGAGAACTCAACTGATACCTTGGTCCACTGACGGCTAGGGCTAGTCCTACTAAGAGGTTTAGCGCTCGGTCGTCGGGGCCTTTTTGAGAACAGTTTGACGCCCACCGTGGAGCGACGGTAAAACTCTCCCGTTGACCACAACGACGTCGGAAATCATGTCGCGGAATACGCAAGCAAATGGATCGGGTTCGGCAAATGCCGGAGCTGGAGACATTGACAACCAGGTTTTGCAACAGCTCGTGAACGAGATGCGAGAACTGAGGAGGCAGAATCAAGATTTGCAGGCAACGGTGACCAACATGAACCAAGATCGGAACGGGGGAGAGCAGGAACTCAGGGAACTGAGGCAGCAGAATCAGGCCTTACAACAATGACTAACGGCACTGGATCATGGGAGAGTAGTGGTAGAAGAAGCCGATGATGTAGTAATGGAGTTCCAACCGTTTCAGAAGAAATATACGTGACACCGTACCCGGATAATTTCAAAGATCCCACCTTGATGACTTATGATGGAACCTCAGACCCGGTAACGCACGTGGTGGCTTTCCGTACTCAAATGATAAGTAGAGGGCTGGCTGATGCATTACAGTGCAAGCTATTCTCAAGAACATTGACGGGGTCGGCGCTCATTTGGTTCACCGAGTTACCGACCAGGTCGATTACCAGTTTTGCAGATTTTACAAAGAAATTCATGTCCCAGTTCTCGGCTCATCGGCAGAAGAAGTGGACGCCTGGAAAATTATTCAGCGTAAGACAGCAGCCAGGGGAATCTTTGAAGGAGTACTTAGCAAGATTCAAAGAGGCAACCTTCTTGGTGACCAACCCCAACCGCGAAGTTTTCGTATTCGCGTTCGTTGAAGGCTTGAAGGCAAGACCATTCAATGAATCTTTAGGAGAGCAGCACGGTATAATCCAATGAGCGGGAGACCAAACGCAAACCGCCCGAATTTCGCAGAGCTGAGAAAAGTCTCCCAGTGGAGAGCAAGTGATTATACACCTTTGAATGCAAAAAGGGGGGACATCTTGAAGGAGGTGTACAATGCTAATCTGCTTGATCCTCCTTTGCCGGCTAGGGGTCCAAAGGGTCCGTATAAAAATAGATGGTGCGAGTTTCATAGAGTTCAAGGCCACGAAACGGAGGAGTGTTGGGATTTAATGAATAAGATAGAGCGTTTGATTAAGGACAACTACTTGAGGAGGTTTGTCTCGGCGGGGGGTAGACGAGCTGGTGGAGAAGGAGTAAGAAGGGAAAATCACACTACAGGAAGAACAAGTACGGGGAACAAGAGAAACGAACCAATGGAGGAGGAGGTAAGAGGAACAGTAACGACCATAGCGGGAGGATTCAATGGCGGAGGAACCACCGGAGCAGCTCAGAGAAGATACGCTAGGTTAGTCATGCAGATCAGCGAAGGGTCAAGACAAGAAGCTGGGTACCCTCAACATCCCACAATCACATTCTCCGAGGACGACTTTGAGGGAATAGAAGAGCATGAACACGACCCCATGGTGATCGAGGTTAGAATGGCAAATTATAAAGTGTAGAGGGTTCTGGTCGATCAAGGAAGCTCGGCTGATATTCTATACTGGCGAACATTTAAAAAGCTGGGACTTTCAAAAGATTGTTTGCTGCCGTTCGCGGGTTCATTGATTGACTTTGCGGGAGACTCCGTAGAAGTAAGAGGTTACGTAGATTTGACCATGTCGTTTGGAGCATGGCCCAATTCCAAGAGTATTCGGGTAAAATACCTAGTAGTCAATGCCCCTTCTTCTTATAATGTGATACTCAGTAGGGCGTCCCTTAATGCCCTGGGAGCAGTGGTCTCCACCTTACACTTGACAATGAAGTTCCCTCTAAGTGATGGAGGGGTAGGAGTCGTGAAAGCTGATCAACAAAGTGCACAGAGATGTTATAATAATAGCCCGACGATTAGCCGGCACGGATGGACAGGTGACCAGGGGGAGAACGATCAAGCTGAAACACCTAATCGGGTGTACTTCACGGAGTTGGACCCTAGAGAGGGTTTCAGAGAAGATAGGCGACCACAACCTATCGAAGAGCTATCTGACGTAATAATAGGCGACACCCCTGACAGAGTTACAAGGATTGGAGCATCTCTGAACAAAGACTTAGCGGCAAAGATTGTGAGTTTGCTTCAAGAAAACAAAGACCTTTTTGCTTGGTCAGCAGCGGACATGCCAGGGGTGGACCCTGACTTCTTATGTCATAAGTTGGCCTTAGATCCCAGTGCTCGGCCAGTGGTGCAGAGAAAGAGGAAGGTCGGCGAGGAACGCATGGAAGTCATCAAAACGGAGACTAAGAAGCTGTTAGATGCTAACTTTATCCACGAAATTGAGTACCCTACTTGGTTGGCGAATGTGGTACTGGTCAAAAAAGCAAGTGGCAAGTGGAGAATGTGCACAGATTACACATACTTGAATAAAGCCTGTCCAAAGGATTCATACCCTTTGCCGATCATTGATCGCCTGGTCGATGGGACTTCGGGCCAGAAAATTTTGAGTTTGATGGACGCATATTCAGGATACAACCAGATCATAATGCACTCCATGGACGAAGACAAGACGACCTTCATGACAGAAACTTGCAACTACTGCTATAGGGTCATGTGTTTTGGTTTGAAGAACGCGGGAGCAACCTATCAGAGACTTATGGACAAGGTGTTCCAAAAGCAAATTAGTAGGAACCTGGAGGTGTATGTGGATGACATGGTGGTGAAATCATCGGATGAGGATGATCACTGTAAAGATCTGCAGGAGATCTTCAACGAACTAAGGAAGCATAACATGCGACTGAATCCACAAAAGTCCACCTTTGGAATTCATTCCGGGAAGTTCTTGGGCTTCATGTTAACTGAAAGGGGTATAGAAGCAAACCCAGACAAATTCCGGGCTATAATGGAGATGAGGAGTCTAGGGAATGTCAAAGAAGTACAACAATTAACTGGGAGGATGGCAGCTCTTTCTAGGTTCCTTGTAAAATCGGGGGACAAAGCGTTACCCTTCTGCAAGCTCTTGAGGAAGCAGGACACTTTCAACTGGTCGGAAGAATGTGAAGCCACGTTCATGAAATTAAAAGAATTCCTATCCAGCCCTCCTATCTTGACACGCCCGGAGCAGGGAAAGCCATTGCAGTTTTACATGTCCATATCAGATAATGTGGTGAGTTCGGCATTAGTGCAAGAAGATAGTAAAACCCAGAAGCCGATTTACTTCGTCAGCAGTGTTTTGCAGGGGGCAGAACTAAGGTACCAAAAGATTGAAAAGGTCGCGTTGGCATTGGTTGTTTCAGCAAGGAGACTAAGACCGTACTTTCAGAGCCATCGGGTAGTTCTGAGGACCGATCAACCGATCAGGCAAGTATTGTAGAAACCAAATTTAGCTGGCCGAATGGTTACATGGGCGGTTGAGTTGTCGGAGTACGGAATAACCTATGAACCCCGAGGACCAATCAAAGCACAGGAGCTTGCAGATTTTGTAGTAGAACTCTCATCATCAAGCTCGGAGGAAAAAATGGAGGGCGCATGGGTGTTGTCAGTAGATGGAGCTTTGAATATGAAAGGAAGTGGAGCAGGAGTTATTTTGGAGGGTCCTGGAGGAGTACTGATAGAGCAATCCTTGCGTTACGAGTTTAAAGCTAGCAATAATCAGGCAGAATATGAAGCACTAGTAGCAGGTTTGAATCTAGCTCGAGAGGTCGGTGTCCACGAATTGGTTGTAAAAAGTGACTCGCAACTAGTAACTGGCCAGGTTAATGGAGAATTCCAAGCAAAAGACCCCCAATTGGTAAAGTACTTATCTGTGGTTAAGCAGCTGGCCGAGCACTTCGACAAGTTCAGCCTGAAGTACGTACCACGAGATCAAAATGGGAGGGCAGACTTATTTTCTAAACTTGCAAGTACGAAGAAGCCAGGAAATAATAAGATGGTAATTCAGGAGTCCATTGCAGTACCAACAACAGAAAAACATGAAATCTATTTTACTCAGATGGAGTTGGAGTCATGGATGGGCCCTATGATCACTTACCTGACAGAAGGCAAGAGCCTGGACGACCCTCGTGAGGAAAGTAAGGTAAGGAGGGAGGCCTCTTTCTACGTCATCTTAACAGGGAGATTATACAGAAGAGGGTTTTCAAGTCCCCTTTTGAGGTGTTTGACAAGCATGCAGGCTGAGAGGGTCGTTCAGGAAATTCATGAAGGATCCTGTGGAACTCACATTGGTGGGGGGGGGGGCACTGGCCACCAAAGTTCTAAGGGTCGGGTACTACTGGCCCACTTTGAGAAAGGACTCCCAACAATATGTTAAAAAGTGTGACACGTGTCAAAGGTTCGCAGACCTACATAGAGCTCATCCGGAGACCCTACATTCGATTTCTACGCCTTGGCCTTTCTGTTCTTGGGGTGTGGACATCCTTGGTCCTTTTCCCTTGGCCCCCGGACAATTGAAGTTCTTAATTGTAGCAGTTGATTACTTCACAAAATGGGTGGAGGCAGAACCAGTGGCGACAATCACTGTAGAAAGGATCAAGAAGTTCTACTGGAAGAAGTTGGTCTGCCGATTTGGCATTCCTAAATACATCACTTCAGATAACGGAACACAATTTGCAAGTCGGTTAGTAGCAGGGTTCTGTGATCAGTGGGGAATAATTAAAAAATTCACCTTGGTTGAGCATCTACAAACCAACGGGTAAGCAGGGGCGGCTAATAAAGTTATCCTTAACGGCTTGAAGAAAAGGCTAGGAGAGGCAAAAGGTATGTGGGCTGAACACCTTCCTTACGTGCTTTGGTCTTACCATACAACTCCGCATTCTATAACCGGAGAATCGCCTTTCAAGCTAGTGTATGGCTCAGATGCCTTGATCCCTATGGAAGTTGTCGAACCAAGCTTCAGAACACTGGCCTTCGATGACCATCACAATCAGGTGGAGAGATTAAGTGACTTAGACATGCTTTAAGAGGTTAGAGAGGCTGCCCATGTCCGAGAAATAACATGCAAACAAAGAGCTGAAAGACGATATAATAGCAAAGTAGTCCCAAGGATGGTGAAGCAAGGTGATTTAGTTCTCAGGCGAGCAGCAAAAGATACTGCACTGGGGAAGCTAGCTCCGAATTAGGAAGGCCCCTTCACGGTGAAGGAAGTCGGTAGGGGAGCTTACAGGTTTGAAGAGATGAACGGAACTCAAGTGCCTCGAACTTGGAATATGTCTAATTTACGTTTTTATTATAGTTAGAATATTGATTTTATCAATTCTTAGGTAAAGGTTTAACTAGGAAGTAGGACGTTTAGGAATCACGTTAATCATTGTTTATTATTCAATAAAAGACGTGTGTACTCTTTTCTCTCTAGACACTGGAGAGTTTTTAACGAGGCACATAACAATTACCCAATGCAGACTCTTTCTAAACTTAGAAATTCTCCAAGCCGCGTACTTGGTAGAAAACAGAACAGTTCCCGAACAAAGAATACTCGGATGTAACATAACAAAATATGTCTCCCAGCCGCATACTTGGTAGAAAATAGAACAGTTCCCAAGTAAAGAATACTCGGATGTAACATAACAAAATATGTCTCCAAGCCGCGTACTTGGTAGAAAACAGAATAGTTCCCGAATTAAGAATACTCGAAAGTAATATAATACAACATGTCTCCAAGCCACGTACTTGGAAGCAAACACAACAATTCCCGAGCTAAAAATGCTCGGAAGTGACATATATCTCCAAGACCCTTATCTGGAAGCAAACAAAACAATCCAAAGTTATCTATGCTTATAAGAAAAGAAATGGTTCGAAAAGTAATCAGAAGTAAGTATAAATCCCCGAGCAAACCTTCACGGTTGCCGAGTAGAAATTAACTTTCTTAGAAACATCTTCATAAATTATTGAACTTAAAGAAATTCACTTTTGATATATTTATAAGGAGCAAGGTAAATGACTAGCAATATTAAAGTTTTTCATTAAAGAGTTCGACACAGAATACATATTACAAAAAGATAAATGAACCTAGAAATAAACTTAGGAAAAGAAAAAGACCATAACGCCTACTCCTCAACAGCCATATCCACAAGTTTTCTATCCTCAACAACCTTGAAGACCCCCACACCACTTAAGTCCGCCGATGGGTGCGAAAATTTCACTTGATCCACAACCTTATTAAAACCACGCTCATGGTGGTACATGATCTCCCCTTTCAGACCTTCAACCTCTTCTAACAGAGCAGTCTTGTCACCGACCAATACAACCTTTTCCTCATCAAAGTTCTTCTTTTGCTCAGCTATTTTGGTCGTCAAAGTAGTTTTCTCTTTGGTTCAAACCGATAAGGAGTCTTGTGCAGTCTTCAAGGCCTCACGAGCGGCTTTAAGTTCTTCCTCCAATTTAATCTTTTCAGCAATTAAGTTTTTGTTCTCTTCTACCTTGGACGCCAATTCCTCATCATTCTTTTTACACTGGGTTAGTTGATCATTGAGCTTATTGATGATTATATTCCTATCTTTCAAATCTTTCTCAAGAACATTCAGTCCGGAGTCCATTGCGTGTGCTAGGAAAGCATTATGAACAGAAAACACTTGTGACATTTTGCTTACATTTCGAAGACCAACCTTGGAAACTCGGGTTCGGTCTTCTGGGAAACAAAAGTTAGAACTTACTAGTTGCTCAATCGGCATGCGCTGATAAAAAATGGATGTAACGCCATAATCAGCCTTCCCCTCAAAGTTTTGGAAAAGGTGCCACCATTGGTAAGTATTAGGATTCCTTTGAGGGGGACGAGAACTCCCAGAACCATCTTTAGCAGGAGCCGGGTTAACGGGTGCAGATTGTTCGCTCTGCTCGGATCAAGGCTTCTTCTTGTTAGCATTATTAGCAGGAAGTCCAGACTTGGTCGTTGAAGAAGCCTCTTGATCAACGTGAATCAATATTTTTTCCTTCTCCGTTTCCTTGGGACCAATACTCTGACTATCGCTCTTCTTCCTCTCAAAAGCTAAAAGTGCCTTATCATCAATCCTGGGCTTGAACTGCTAATATTTTTTAGCCATCTCGTCGTTCTTCTCTGAAATAAAAGAAATGTTGTTAATAGAGGTCATTTGAATCAAAGCATGAAAAGTTCAACATTTATTTACCCATGTATTTTTGAATCACATCTCTATCCTCTCCCAACTCCAAGAGTAGGGTACAACTCAGGGGTTTGTAGGAGGCAAGCATATCCACGCTGGCTCACTCAGACTCGGTCAGGGATGATGTAACATCCCATAATTTAAAGCCTAGAAACTATAGTGAAAGCTTTAGGCTGTGGTTCCGGCCAAGGAGCAGAGAGTTGAAAGTGGTATGAGATGTTGGAAATTTGAATATGAAATGAGATAGGAATTTGATAAATGATCTAAGAGGAGCATGATTTCATGGACATTTAGAACCCTTAATGTTAGCCTTTTTGGAGTAAATTGATGAGTTATAACATGACTCATGTAAAGCTTACCCCGTTAGACTTCAACCAAGGTTGTTACTTAATTTTGGGTTTTAAGCCTAATGACCTTGGAGCACTAATTCGCAAATATCTAGAGTTGAGGATGTCCAATTGAGGTGATTCCACTTGCATTAAAAAGCTTAGATCCGGGGCTTCAGTTTGATATGCTATATTATAGTATTCCGAGCTCGTTTGCACCTCAATCAAAACAGCAAGTTTACGCGCTAGAGCTCGCAGATGTGTGCTGAAGCGTGCGCGAGGTAGCAGCCTCTGTTTGGAGTGTGCCCTAACGCACTAAAGCGCGCTGAAGCGCGGCGGCGCTGTAACACCATTAAAAACGCGTTTTTTCTCCTTTCTCCTCGCATTTCCTCCGTGCTTTTGGGTCTTTTAGAGAGAGGGGAGAGGATCTAGAGAGAGGAAGCTTGGGGTGAGAGGAAGATGAAGATTGAAGGGGATCTCTTATATTTTTTAAGCTTGGGTTCACCTCCACTCTCCTCCTTCACCTCAATTTCACCATTCCTCTTCCTCCTTTGTTGCTCCATTGATGTGAGTGTTGTTTCACTCTCTCTTTTATTGGTTTTTCTCTTATGTATGCTCCCTATTCTTCCTTCCATTTCTATTGTTGATGATTATGCAAAACCTAGGGTTGATTGTTAGATTTAATTGAATGTATGACATTTGGCTCAAACCATAGATTAGAGGATTTGGGGGTTTCATGAAATTGAAGGTTTGGAATGTTGATTATGCTTATAAATGCTCATGTTCATGTTTTCCATCATGTTGGGCACTACATGAATGATTGTACATGCTTCTAACCCTCATCATGATCATGGAAAAGAAAATGTTTTGGGTCTTTGACCTCATGGAAATGGTAAAGGAAGAGTTTTGGGTCTTCTAGACCTCATGTTGAAATTAATGACCTTTGGATCCTTGGACTTTATGTTTAAAAGATTGATTTTTGGGTCCTTGGATTTCATGTTTGAAATGATCATGTTTACCTTCAGATTTTGGTCCCTGGACTCATGTTTCTGAGACTTTGTCTCCGGTCCTTGGACTCATGTTAAATAATCAAGATTTTGGTCCATGGACTCATGCTTCAAGACTCTGTCTTCGGTCCATGGACTCATGTTAAAAGAAATAAATTCTTGTTTGAATCTGTAACATCCTAAAATTTCTGGAACAGATAATATAAAATAAAAGGGAGGAATAATAGTATTATTATTATCTTTATTACGAATAATAATATTTAATTAAAAAGAGGGATGGGTGGGTTGGTGTAGGCCCAACCCAATTAGAAGGTTAAAAAGAGAGGGGTCATCTATTTCACCCTATCCTTTTCAAAAACGTTAGATAACCAAACCCTAGGGAGGAGAGAAGCGACTCCACAAGGAGAAGGGGTCGCAGAGTAGATCATCAAGGGAGTTCTTCCAACCGATCTTGATCGTCATTCCTAAGTTACGGGGTGGGAAGGGGTGCTGCTATATGTGTATGCTGGAGTGCTTGGGTAGTGAGGGCAACCATAAGTCCCTCTAGGATTCTTAAATTTTAAATTATGAATGATGAATTGTCTGTAATATGATGAAATTCGTGATTGTTGTGATGATTACTTTCATATTCTTGTTGGAATTGAGAGTAGGAAGCGAGGTTATCGAAAGGGGTCAAATTAGGATTTGGGAGAGAGATTTCATAAATTGATTTGATTGTTGATTTAACTATAATCTATTGATGAATTGATTGATTTTAATCGGTAAAAACGAGTCTAATTGAGTTAGGGACTTAAAGATTTGGGTAGGGATTGAAGAAAAGGGTTGAAAAGGGGTAAAAACGCAGGTGCAGTCGCGTTCTGCGACATTTACGCTCCACCTGCGCTGAGCGCAGGGTGGAGCGTAGCTCTTTGGAACCTGCGCTTCACCTGCATTGAGCGCAGGGCGCTTCACTTGCGCTGAGCGCGGAGTGAAGCACAACACGCAGATTAAGCTTCTTAATTATATTTTCAACAGATTCCTTCCAAATTTCAGATAGTTTTTCTTAAAACGCGAAATTGAGATGGATGTTTACCTAATTTATAATTGTTTTGTGAGATTGATGAGATTAAATTGGATGTATAGAGTGTATTAACTGTGGCATGAAGTATTGTGGTGTGAGTATCTTATGTGATGTTCTATGTTTATAATATTCGTTATGTGACGTGGAGTGATTAGAGTAGAAGAGATGGTATGAGAGATATGTGAAATGATGATGATGCATTGAGCATGAGCATATGATGTATGAGACGCATGAGATACATGAGTAGCCAGACATGGCTAAAAATACCCTAGCCCAAAGAGGGGGAGACGAGCAGGGTGGAGACCATGATGTGAGATATCCGATGCATAACTCCAAGAGAGTGTTTTACAATGCGACTCACCTAGCCCATAAGAGGTGGGTGATGGTGGGAGGGAGCAGGTGTCTTTGCGCGGGCCCATAGAGGGGGTGCAACCTATCGGCCAAGAGGGCATTTAACGGTAGGGCCATCATTGGTAACAACTAAGGGGATTGATGAGGTGCGCCCATTGTGCGGAGTTCCAAATCATGACTCTTAGGAAGAGGCATTGTGCATGAGCATAGAGTGAGCATACTTGTCATTTTATGATTGTTTGAGAAGTGTGAATTATATATTTGTGTGAAATTATTGTGCTGAATGTAAAGAGTTTGGATTGAGATGAATGATGATATGTATGGTGATGGGTGGGAATAAGGGTAGCCTTCTGTATTGCATGTATATGTATGTATTCTTTTCCTCACCGTACTCTTTTGTGGTTTTTATAGGTGATGAAGATGTCACTCAATGTGCCGAATTTTGAAGGGACAGGGTCTCGCTCTGATATGTGTGACATCGGGGATTAGTAATTAGGAGTTTATTTCCTTTGATTTGTTGTTCAAAGATTTGGAAAATTATTTCTAAGGGTCTTACATGGCCAAGACGTATTTTTATAAATTAGTTTTTGAAGACATTGATTTTACTTTTATGGAACTATAGTTGGATTTGGATTCAGTATTTATTTAAAAGAGGATTTGTGAGCCTTTTTACCTCGACGTTGCCTGTAATTTTCCTTATAATTTAACTTGATAAATGTATTATCATCTGGGGGTAGAAGGGTGTCACAGAATCTATCACAGTTAATGGGTTAAGGTGTTATGGCCTTCAGGGACGACGGTCTCTGTTAGTCTGAGCTTAGTCTAGCCTCACAGATAAGTGGAAAGACCCCTTGGGTGTTGGGTAAAACACTTCATGACTGACCCTGCATTTATGATTGTCCTTGGATGGCTAACCCTACATGTCTTGACTTTCTATTATGAACACTTTTATAAATTGTTAAAGTTATGCCTTACTGTTATATGTCATGTGTTCTGTTTTCCCCCACACCGCACACACCGTTACCTCACTCACTGGGACGTAGTCTCATCCCATGTTGTGGGAATTACTTTCAGTTGTGCAGGTTGTGGTGCAAGTTTCTGATGGAAGAGTAGAGATCTCCATTAAAGTCAAGTGTTTGGAATTGTATTTGTGAATTAAAAGTTTATTGATGTATTGATGTATTGACTTTGGATTGGCCATGGAGGCCTTATGGTAGTTCGATACTGTATGGTGACATTATAAACTGTATTGGTTCTTTTCTGAGTTTCAGGTTGATTTGGAAGTCTTGGGAAATGTCCCATTTCCAGGGGAAACTCTTCCGGATTTTCGGTAGGAGTTTTATGAACCATAACACCAAGGGTGTAGGTTTTTTCCCTAGACTTTAGTTAAGGATTGATATTGAAATTTTGATGTATGAATTTTGTGAAAGCCTAAGCAAAAGTTGGATTGCTTAAGCATTTATGTGATATTTATGTCGATACATGAAATGCGTGAAATAATTTCAGAAATTCGGAAGTGTTTCAAACGGACATTATTCTAGGATTGAGAAATTAGGACGTTACTTTTTGGTATCAGAGCAGTTCAATCCAATTGGACTGTGGTTAGGTTAGTTGCCCGTAACTTACTATAATTCCACCATGCCTCATACTCAGTTTAGGGACTGATCACCCCTCTACTGAGTGCGTGGTACCCTGAATTATGGTTAGTGACGTAAGCAGGATGCCTTGTTTAGGGAGTTGGGACACTTCTCTAACAAGGTTAGAGCCACCTACATGATAGTTAGGGGGAGAGTGACATAGGACTATTTCCAAGGGTAGGTTCTCCACCTCAAGAGCCTTATGAGATGTTATTTTAGTTCCTAGAGGAATTAAGGTACCCTTAGAAGGGAAGATCGGGAGGAGGTTATGAGAAAGAGTGTGTAGTTGGTTTTGGAAGGTAGAAGTAAGAGGAAAGGTTAGAGGGAATGATGAATGAGCTCCCTAGTAGGCTAGTAGGGTGTTGGTTGTTTGTAAGTGAACCTTGGCAATGTAATGTGTTTGAACAATGATAATTCTTATTCCTGTTGGATGATTGCTTGAATTGACTGTTATATATGTTTCCTGAATGATTGTGTGCCTTGTGTGTTAGGTTGCATGGTTTAGAAGGACTTGTAGGTGGGAGGTTAATGGTGAACTTATAAGGTTAGGGGGAATGATTTTAGATTTGGGATTTTGTGAAATTAGGATTTCATGCTTAGTGGACTAGGGATATGGCAGGTAGAAGTTAGAACGGAAGTGTGAGACTCATGGGAGGTATAGGAACTTAATGCCTTTAGTGAGGGGGGTGTAATCCTAGCTTTTGGTTAAGTTACCTCATTGGGTAGGTGAGATCTTAAGGACGAATCGAGGAATGGAATTAAGGCCCCTAGACCCACATATTTGTTTTCCTCTCTTTAAATCCCCGTGAGTGCATGCCTATGTTGATGTCATTGTTACTTCAACCCTAACCTCCCTCGTGGTTGCCTAAGCCATTATGTAGCTTGGATGGGGATCCCATTCGGTCTTAATGATTTAGGTATGATGGTGGGAGACCATGCAAGTCTTTTGTTGGGTTTTAGTATGCAATAGGCAAGTTCCAACTTCTTTTTCCTAAGACAATGGCCTAATACCCATAGAGTCCCTAATCGGCTACTAGAGGTGACCTCGGCTCTCATAGGTGTATGATTGCATATCTAACTATTTAGTGCATGGTTGCCATAGGAATTATTAGAAGGCTTTTTAAATTAAGAATCAGGTTGGAATTAGTGTACCTTATCAATCTCGGGCTTAACAACCACCTCAATCCATTTTAGAGCCCTTTATGTTATCCCAGCCCCTTTGTGACCACCACCTGGTGGTTTATGTTAGAACTCCGGTTAGGCACGGCCCCGTAGTTAAAACCTCATGATCATTCCCGGCTGGACTTGGGGGTAAACTCATGAGTGTATTAGGAGTGAGTGACATGTGAAGACTTGGATGGTTGAGAGTACCTCGTAGGTTGCAATCCCGATCGGTTTCTTTTAGTTAGACCTATTTGGTTGTAGAAATTTGAGAAATAGGGTTCCTCGTGGTTATAGCCAAAGTGTTCTGGAGTTATGTTGTTAGGGCACAAATTGTGATCCTTTCAAAGTTATTGATGGCAAAACTAAGTCTATGAAACTAAACCCCTCAGCCTCTTCCTTGTTGTGACCTTAGTGGTAAGAGTTACGCGGGATGTGAATTGTTACTCAGTATATCTCCAAGAAGGATTAACGGTTCGTGTTTAGTTCATGCTTTGGTTAAGGAATAGTGCTAAGTTTGGTGTACCGAGTTCATCACTAGGTATCGAACATTCTCATTATTTTTCCCTCATTTCGAGGACCTACGTTATCCACCTAGGTTTTTGGCGTGTCCCCTGGCCACCGAGGCAATTGCATGCCCGTCAATTGCTACGGTTGTCAGCTCTAGACAGTAGAGGTTGACGTTGTATTATAGAGCTTGTGTCCGTACTCGGCCCCTAGTTGGAGTGTGAGAAGATCATGTTTGCTATACTTGTGCACATAATGGAGTGATAGGTACAAGCAGACCTACACAATATCATGTTTTGGTGTTTGGGGTTGTTTTCCTAGATGGACTACCAGAGGTTGTCCATTCCCAGTCAGATGTGTGTCAGAGGAGTACCACGTGGGTGAAACTCTGTATTCTGTTGTTGAGGTCTGTATGATTCTGTTTTTGAAACCCTAGAGTGAAATAAAGTCAAATAGAGGATCATGTTTCAGGTCAACTTGCTTTCAAGGGTTACTTGTAGTTTCATGTGATAGACTTGAACCTCGAGGGCAGTTAAGGAAGGGCCAAGCCCTTAAGGGGGGTAGCCTGATGGAAGGAGACTTGGGAATTCACAGCTTGTTTGATCAAACAGTTGAGTTACCCTAGAATGGGGAGGTCAGAGGTAGGCAGGGTATCAGTTGTAGGTAGGGTGCGGGGGTTAGGCCCAACCCGACCCTTTGAACCAGAGTGCGTAGCAGAAGCTTGCACCCATTCATCTTTTGATATTAGGATACCCCGGGCTAGATGAAAGACCAGGAAGGAGTGGATTTATTAAGGGGTAACCCGTAGTCATCTGGAATCTGTGCTAAGGTAGTCATGGGGTGGATTAGAATTCTTTTGGAACCCTACAGGTAGAGTTCAGGTTGTACAATGACACAAATTGCAGGTGTATCAACTTAGGGTGGAAGGACCATAATGGTTTACTTTTAGGTGACACGAACGCTGTGGGGAAATTAAGGGTCAGGTTAGGAACTTGAATCCGAAGTTGAAAAGCGAAGAGAGAGGTTAGGACAGTGATGTAGCGAGTCAGACTTAGAACGGGACTAAGGGGAGCAATGGGAGCCGGAATTGAAATAGAAGGCAGAAGAGGCAAGATTAGAAGATCAACCAACCCTTAGGGCCTTCGAGTCACCTTGAGAAACATAGGTATTAACTAATGAACGATGATCGGGAGTATTCCAAGTGTACAACATAGTTAACAGTAGGAGGGTAGTCTGCGAGGGTATGATAAGAGCAAAATTTGAGGACAAAATTTATTTTAGGGGGGTAGAATTGTAACATCCCAAAATTTAAAGCCTAGAAACTATAGTGAAAGCTTTAGGCTGTGGTTCCGGCCAAGGAGCAGAGAGTTGGAAGTGGTATGAGATGTTGGAAATTTGAATATGAAATTAGATAGGAATTTGATAAATGATCTAAGAGGAGCATGATTTCATGGACACTTAGAACCCTGAATGTTAGCCTTTTGGAGTAAATTGATGAGTTATAACATGACTCATGTAATGCTTGCCCCGTTAGGCTTCAACCAAGGTTGTTACTTAATTTTGGGTTTTAAGCCTAATGACCTTGTTGCACTAATTCGAAAATATCTAGAGTTAAGGATGTCCAATTGAGGTGATTCTACTTGCATTAGAAAGCTTAGATCTAGGGCTTCAGTTTGATATGCTATATGATATTTTTCCGAGCTCGTTTGCACCTCGATCCAAACAGCAAGTTTACGTGCTACAACGCGCAGAGTGCGCTGGAGCGCGCAGATGTGTGCTGAAGCGCGCGCCAGGAAGCAGCCTCTGTTTGGAGTGCGCCACAGTGCACTAAAGCCCACTGAAGCGCGCGCGGCGCTACAGCACCATTAAAAATGTGTTTTCTTCTCCTTTCTCTCGCATTTCCTCCGTCCTTTTGGGTCTTTTAGAGAGAGGGGAGAGGATCTAGAGAGAGAGGGAGCTTGGGATGAGAGGAAGATGAAGATTGAAGGGGATCTCTTCCATTTTTGAATCTTGGGTTCACCTCCACTCTCCTCCTTCACCTCCATTTCACCATTCCTCTTCCTCCTTTGTTGCTCCATTGATGTAAATGTGGTTTCACTCTCTCTTTTATTGGTTTTTCTCTTATGTATGCTCCCTATTCTTCCTGCCCTTTATATTATTGATGATTATGCTTAGATTATGCAAAACCTAGGGTTGATTGTTAGATTTAATTGAATGTATGACATTTGGCTCAAACCCTAGGTTAGAGGATTTGGGGGTTTCATGAAATTGAAGGTTTGGAATGTTGATTATGCTCATAAATGCTCATGTTCATGTTTTCCATCATGTTGGGCACTACATGAATGATTGTACATGCTTCTAACCCTCATCATGATCATGGAAAAGAAAATATTTTGGGTCTTTGACCTCATGGGAATGGTAAAAGAAAATGTTTGGGTCTTTGACCTCACGGAAATGGTAAAGGAAGAGTTTTGGGTCTTCTAGACCTCATGTTGAAATTAATGACCTTTGGATCCTTGGACTTTATGTTTAAAAGATTGATTTTAGGGTCCTTGGATTTCATGTTTGAAAAGATCATGCAAAACCTTCAGATTTTTGGTCCCTAGACTCATGTTTCCGAGACTTTGTCTCCGGTCCTTGGACTTATGTTAAATAATCAAGATTTTGGTCCATGGACTCATGCTTCAAGATTCTGTCTTCGGTCCATGGACTCATGTTAAAAGAAATAAATTCTAGTTTGAATCTATCACAATTAATGGGTTAAGGTCTTATGGCCTTCAGGGACAACGGTCTCTGTTAGTCTGAGCTCAGTCTAGCCTTACAGATAGGTGGAAAGACCCCTTGGGTGTTGGGTAAAAGACTTCATGACTGACCCTGCATTTATGATTGTCCTAGGATGGCTAACCCTACATGTCTTGACTTTCTATTATGAACACTTTTATAAGTTGTTAAAGTTATGCCTTACTGTTATATGTCATGTGTTCTGTTTTCCCCCACACCGTTACCTCACTCACTGGGACATAATCTCATCCCACGCTGTGGGAATTACTTTCAGTTGTGCAGGTTGTGGTGCAAGTTTCTGATGGAAGAGTAGAGATCTCCATTGAAGTTTAGAATTGTATTTGTGAATTAAAAGTTTATTGATGTATTGATGTATTGACTTTGGATTGGCCATGGAGGCCTTATGGTAGTTCGATACTATATAGTGACATTATAAACTGTATTGGTTCTTTTCTGAGTTTCAGGTTGATTTGGATGTCTTGGGAAATGTCCCATTTTCAGGGGAAATTCTGCCGGATTTCCGGTAGGAGTTTCATGAACCATAACACCAAGGGTGTAGGTTCTTTCCCTAGACTTTAGTTAAGGATTGATATTGAACTTTTGATGTATGAATTTTGTGAAAGCCTAAGCAAACGTTGGATTGCTTAAGCGTTTATGTGATATGTATGTCGATACACGAAATGCGTGAAATAATTTCATAAATTCGGAATAGTGTTTCCAACGAACATTATTCTAGGATTGAGAAATTAGGACGTTACAGACGACCTTTTGTACCCAAGCATTTTCCGAGGATTGCGAGTCCAATATAGAGGGAACTTTGGAGTCCCATCAGTCTCTATCAAGAAGTCAGGTTTCGCTACCACACCGTTTACTTTGAAAAATTTTTCCTTAAATTCTTTATAAGAAGAAGCAATGGACACTAAAATACCCCGACCCACGATCCCATTCAAGGAGGTCCACCCCACTGGTTTATTAGTCCCATAATTGGCTTGAAAGAAGTGAAAGAATATCCTACCAGTAGGAGTAATGCCATGGTAGCGGCACAGAATAACAAAAGCCTTAATAAAACCCCAACTATTATGGTGTAGTTGACTAGGGGCAACATTCAAAACACTCGGAGTTACTCCCCTGGGGTCGGTTTGAACAAACCAATACACCATCCTCACAAGGCTAAGCTCTCATACGACCTATTAAATCAGAACGGGGTAGGGTCATAAAGGTTAGGATTTTGGTCAGACTCTCTAAAGTATTAAAGATAGAATAGCGAATAAGAACTGTTGAGTCTCAAAAATATCATAAGACTGTTTATGATGTTTTAAGACAACTAGATTCCCAAGTTTTAATGGTTGACAAATTTGACTTAAAGTATTTATCATAGATACACATATGCTTTAATATTTTATCTATGATTTCAGCAAGAGTCACTATGAGCCTACATAAAAGACTAAGTGTTGAAGCTGTCTGAAGAATCAAAACTCGTCTGAAGAGTTGAAGCTGTCTGAAGTAGTTCAAACCGTCTGAAGTATTGAAGTCGTCTGAAGTCTCTTTTATGATGTGGCACCCTCTGCTGAAGTTTGTGAAGACTTTTCTGAACCTCTGCTGCATGTATCTTTTCAAACACATTTATAGCAAGGAACACAACGACCTTTCCTGGTGTTTTTGAATTTCATACACCACTGAGGAAATCTCTGCAACGCAGCCTCTGCAGCAACATTTGTAGCAGCTTTATGGCAGGAGCAACCTTGTACCGTGTCAGAAAAATCAGAGCTCTCAGAAGCATGTCTCACAACGGATTAAATAGCATTTAATGCTATCTCTTAACGGTGGTATTTCAACGGATTAAAGATTGGGTATAAATACCCCTCCTTTGAAGACCATCAAGTGAAAAAAAATATATATAGAGAAGAACTTTTTTTTAACGAGAACAAAAAGGCTTGAAAAGTTTTCGCTGCAACAACTCTGATAATCTTTATCTTTGTACACATATTGTATTATCCTGAGCATACCTCAGTTTTTCTGTACACTTGTAATTGTTTAAGCTTCAAGACTGATATAGTTTGTAAGCGTAAGCATTTTACCTTCTCTGTATTTATTTGTTGAGCCTGGAGAGGCTTGTCTGAAAAAGAATACTTGTTGGTTTGAGCCTGGAGAGACTTGACTGTAAAAGAATACTTGGTTGTAGAGCCTGAAGACGCTTGACTGTAAAAGAATACTTGGTTGTAGAGCCTGAAGAGACTTGACTGTAAAAGAATACTTGGTTGTAGAGCCTAAAGAGGCTTGACTGTAAAAGAATACTTGTAATCTTGAAAGATTAAGAGAAAATCCAATTGCTAGTTGGCATTAAGACTGGACGTAGCTCACGGTGGTAGTGAGTGAACCAGGATAAATTCCTTGGCTAAGTTTTCTTACCCTTATCTCTTGTCAATTCTTTTTTTACTAATCAATGGGTTAGAGTAATTAATCTGATATTTTATAAAGGCACAAAACATCTTTTAAAATCAGTTTTTACAAGCCGTCTGAAAACTTCAGACAAACCTTTAAGAGCCTGTCTGAAATCGTGTTTTTAACACCTATTTGCGAAAAGCTTTCTAAAATATTTAGAAACACTATTCAACCCCCCTTCTAGTGTTTCCCTGTGTTCCTACAGTTGGTACCAGAGCTCTACTCAGGGTTGAAGCACCTAACAAGTGTTTGAGGACTGAAAGATCCAAATGGAAGCTTCTAAAAGCAACAGGCAATACATCACAGAAGGAGCCTCTATCACAAGACCCCCAGCATTCAATGGAGTGGATTACCACTACTGGAGAGATCGTATGAAGTTGTTCATTGAGAGCAATAACATTGATGTTTGGGATGTGGTCAATGATGGAGACTATGTGCCTATGCAAAATGGTGTGCCTATACCTAAGACTAAATGGACCTTGGAGCAGAAGACTAGAGTCCAGATGAACGCTAAAGCCAAACTCTATCTGATATGTTCCTTGAATAAATCAGAATATGAGAAGGTCCATGGATGCACTTCTGCTAAGGAGATTTGGGATACTCTAGCAGCAGCCCATGAAGGGACTGAAACTGTCAAGCAATCCAAAATCAGCATGCTTATACATCAGTACGAGATGTTTAAGATGGAAGAAACTGAAACCATTGACCAAATGTTTGGGAGGTTTCAGACCATAACCAATGGACTCAGGTCCTTAGGAAGAACCTATGAATCTGGAGACAACAACAGAAAGATTCTAAGAAGTCTACCTAAGTCCTGGAGACCCAAAGTCACTGCCATTCAAGGGGCAAGAGATTTGAACTCTCTGAGAATGGAAGAATTGTTGGGATATCTCAAAGTCCATGAGCTTGAGCTTGGAGAGGATGACAACAAGAAGAAGTCTCTAGCTTTAAACTCCAAGGCCAAACAGTCTGGGCATGGCAGCATGAAGGCTATGCAAGCTGAGGAAACTTCAGAAGCAGATGAAGATTCTGAAGATAGCTCAGAAGATGACAATGATCTTGCTCTTTTAAGCAGAAAGATCAAGAGAATGTTGTAGAACAGAGAAAAGTTCAGAAAGAACCAATCTTCATCATCTAAATCAGGTAAGACAGGTAAAGAGTCTAACACTGATAAAATTATTTGCTTTGAATGTAAGCAACCAAGGCATATGAAGGCTGATTGCCCAAGACTGAAGAAAAACAACTTGAAGAAGAAGAATTTTTTCAAAAAGAAGAAAGGTCTTATGGCAACATGGGAAGACCTTGATGAATCAACCTCAGAAGAAGAAGAAGACACTTCAGAAGAGGAAAATCTGTGTCTCATGGCTAGTCTACCATCTTCAGACAGCTCTGAAGCTGAGGTATTTCCTCTTACTCTACAAGAAATGTATGATGATTTGGTGGAAAGTTCCCAAGAACTTTTCCAAGAGTATAAGAATCTATCCAAAGCCCACACAGAAATGTGTAACAAATATGAGGCACTTGAGATATAACATATTATGCTCAAAGAAAAAATTCTTGAGACTAAAAACTGCAGTTCACAAGCTGTGTCTGAAGAGAATGAGAAACTTCAGAAGCAGGTTGTGGAACTGACAAAAGATCTGGCCAAATTTGTCAAAGGAACTAAAAATCTAAATATAATGATTGGAAATCAAAGGCATTCCCTTGACAAAAGTGGACTAGGCTTTTGTGATCATAACATGTCTGAACCTCCTATTGTCTGAAATTTTTCTAAAGGCAAAAAGAAGGTTACTGGGTGTTCTCACTGTGGTAAGCCTGGACACAATATGGCTCAGTGCAAACACAAGAGAACTACAAGGCCCAAAGCTAACAAGAAAGGACCCAAAAGAATATGGGTACCTAAAAACTTAATTATTCCTGTTGCAGATGTGTTTAACAGGACAAAAGAGACCCCACAAATGGTACCTGGACAGTGGGTGCTCGCGACACATGACAGGAGAAAGGTCTTTGTTCCAAAACCTTAGACCTAGAGCTAGTGGAGTGGTCACCTTTGGTAGAAATCAGCAAGGGAAGATCATTGGAATAGGGACTGTAGGTATATCTCCTTCATCCCTTATTAAAAATGTACTCCTAGTGGAGGGACTACAACATAATTTACTAAGCATAAGTCAATTATGTGACAGTGGTTATGTGGTATCCTTTACTAAGGAAGGATGCATAGTCAAAGACTCCTCTGAGCAAACCCTCTTTATTGCTAAGAGACACAACAATGTGTACAAAATTGATCTAGAGGATCTAGCAAGTCAAAATGTAAAATGTTTCATTTCTGTTGAAGATGAAAAACAGATTTGGCATCAAAGACTTAGGCATGCCAGCTTGAGATTAATCTCAAGATTAGCAAAACACAATCTTGTTAAAGGATTGCCCAAGCTTTCATGCAAATCTGACATTTTATGTGAAAGCTGTCTGAAAGGGAAACAAACAAGACACTCTTTTAAGAGTAAGGATGTTGTTTCAACTAGCAGACCACTAGAACTCTTACACATTAACTTGTTTGGTCCTATTAGAACAAAAAGTCTTAGTGGTAAGAAATATGGTTTGGTCATTGTTGATGACTATTCTAGATTTACATGGGTGTTATTCCTAAGAAGAAAGGATGAGACTTTTAGGAATTTCACAATATTCTGCAAGAAGGTACAAAATGAGAAAGGATTCTGTATTTCTGTTATCAGAAGTGATCATGGTGGAGAGTTTGAGAATGCAAACTTTCAAATGTTCTGTCATGAGAATGGGATCTCACACAATTTCTCTGTGGCTAGAACACCTCAACAGAATGGGGTTGTTGAGAGAAAGAACAGAAGTTTGCAAGAGATGGCAAGGACCATGCTCAACTCATGCAGCTTACCAAGATCCTTCTGGGCAGAAGCTGTTAGCACAACATGTTACCTTCAAAACAGAATATTGGTAAGACCAATTCTAAAAAAGACTCCCTATGAACTGTGGAAAGGAAGAAAACCCAACATATCATATTTCCACACCTTTGGCTGTGAATGTTTTATACTCAACACCAAGGATGATCTTGGAAAATTTGATGCAAAGTCTGATAAAGGATTTTTCATTGGATATTCTGAAACATCTAAAGCCTATAGAGTGTATAACTCTAGAACTTTAACTGTTGAAGAAACTATTCATGTTAAATTCAATGATAACAAAGAGACTGATAGGGAACTATAAGATCTAAAGGATGATTTTGCAGGAATGGAGCTGAATGACCACATCAGTTTGAAGGATGAGCAGCTGTCTGAAGTACCTACTGTTAATAAACCTCTTCAGACAAATGTTGAGTCTCATACAGAACAAACAGATTTGATACCTCCTCAGAAACCTTATTGGAAATACAAATCACATCATCCTAAAGAGCAAATCATTGGCAGCACTTCAGAAGGAGTTAAGATAAGATCAAAATTCAAGAGTCTGAATTCTCTTGCTCTCCTGTCTGAAATAGAGCCAAAGAACATTGATGAAGCTCTGCATGATGAAGGGTGGATCCTAGCCATGCAAGAAGAGCTGAATCAGTTTGCTAGGAGTGATGTCTGGACCCTTGTTCCTAAACCCCATGTGAAAACTATTATTGGAACCAAATGGGTGTTCAGAAACAAGCTGTCTGAAGAAGGCAAGGTAGTCATAAACAAGGCAAGATTAGTTGCTCAAGGATACAACCAGCAAGAAGGTATTGATTTCACTAAAACCTTTACCCCAGTGGCTAGGTTAGAAGCAATTAGAATTCTTTTATCTTATGTTGTAAATAATGGCATCAAGTTATATCAAATGGATGTTAAAAATGCCTTCCTCAATGGTCTCATTGAAGAAGAAGTCTTTGTTAGACAACCCCATTGTTTTGAAGATATTGCTTTTCCTGAACATGTTTTCAAACTCAAAAAGGCTCTCTATGGTCTGAAACAAGCCCCAAGAGCTTGGTATGACAGATTGAGCAGTTTTCTAATCTCAAATGATTTTGAAAGAGGAAAAGTTGATACAACTCTTTTTAGAAAAGAGTCTAACAAAGATCTTATACTTGTTCATATATATGTTGATGACATTATCTATGGTTCAACTGACTCTTCATATGCAAGGAGTTTTCAGAGTTAATGCAATCAGAGTTTGAAATGAGTTTAATGGGTGAACTAAAATTTTTCTTAGGACTTCAGATTAAGCAAGATTCTGACTGTATATGGATCCATCAAGAAAAATATACAAAGGAAATGCTTAAGAAGTTTAACTTAAATGATTGCAAACCCATGTCAACTCCAATGCATCCCTCTGCATCCTTAAATAAAGATGAGAAGGAAGAACCAGTGAATCAAACTTTGTATAGAGGAATGATTGGATCATTATTGTATCTAACAGCAAGCAGACCTGACATAATGTTCAGTGTATGTTTGTGTGCTAGATTTCAATCTGATCAAAGGAGTACTCACTACAAAGCTGTAAAAATAATTTTCAGATATCTTAAAGGTACTACTAATCTTGGTCTGTGCTATAAGAAAAGTAAGGATTGCAGGTTAATAGGTTACTGTGATGCTGATTTTGCTGGAGACAGAATGGAAAGAAAAAGCACCAGTGGTGGATGTCATTTCTTTGGAGAAAATATGAACAGCTGGACAAGCAAAAGGCAAAGCACAATTGCCTTATCAACAGCTGAAGCAGAATACATCTCAGCAGCCAGTTGTTGCTCACAACTGTTATGGGTGAAGTATCGGTTAGAAGATTTTAACATTACTATATATGCTATACATGTTTTGTGTGATAATACAAGTGCTATTAATTTGTCTAAAAATCCCATTCAACATTCTAGGGCTAAACATATAGAAATAAAACATCATTTCATTAGAGACTATGTTCAGAAAGGTGTTTTTGATATTCAGTTTATTGGTACAGAGCATCAATGGGCTGATATATTCACAAAACCTCTGACTGAAGATAGATTTAAGTTCATTAGAAATAATCTGAACATACATGCATTTTGATTGTGTGTGATTTGATCTGTTGAAAATGATGTGTCTGAAATTTCAGCTTGTCTGAAACAAGTGACTTGTCTGAAATTTTGGGTTGTCTGAAATCTATATGGGTGTCTGAAATCTGTCACTTGTCTGAAGTAAACAAATGACATGGCTCTCTGAGACGGTTTAATTCCATTTATTTTGTCTCTTCCACTTCGCACGTTTTCCTATGCTCGCGCAGCCAGTACATGCCATCATTACTTCATGGGTCTATAAATACAGAAGCTAGCAAGTCAGAGAACTTCACTGTTCACTATTTTGTATTCACCTTTTGAGATCCTTCTTCTACAAGCAATTTTTTTCTCTCTCAAAGTTCCTGAGAAAACTCTTCAATGGCTCCTAAGAAATCTGCTGGAAGCAACATCGTGAAGACTAAGGGTGTAGTCCTGGAGGATCTTCAATCTCTGGGAATGAACTTATTTGCTGAGTTTGATGCAGCTGGGTGGACTCGGTATTTCAATCACAACTTGACACAGTGGCATGAGCATAGTGTGCTGGATTTCTGGGCTACTTCCAGAGGAATACCCAATCCTCAGGGTATCTACACTAGCATCAAGGCCACAGTACGTGGTGTCCCTGTCTTTGTTGATGAAGATATCCTTGCTCACATCTGTGAGGTCAGGACTGAAGGAGCTGTATTCACTTCTGGCTGGGAAGCAAGAAATGGTGGACAGAAGCAGTTTACAGAGTTTCTGTATGGCACCTCTGAACCAGTAAGTTTGGATGCAAAGCATATGTCAGACAAGGCTAGGGTTTTGCATGCCATCTTAGGGTGCTCTGTAATCCCTAAGAGTGGAAGCAGAAACCATGTTTCTGAGTTGGAGAGATTTTGTCTGATTCACCTACTGCAGAAGAAGAAGGTGAACCTCCCCAACATCATAATGTACCACATGCACAAGCGTCTCAGAGACTCTGCTGGGAGCTTCCCTCACAATACCATCATCACCAAGATCTTGCTGCATTTCAAAGTCCCCATTGAGAGGCTTTTTGATCGCCTTTCACAACCTGTGTTTGGTGAATCAAACCTCAAGAGCATGAGAGTGAAGCTGACTCCAAGACCTCCCTCTCCGTCCATGAAGGAGAGCCTTCTTCTTGAGAAAGCTGCAAGAAGGAAGACAACAATGGAGGTTCTTGAGAATGAACTCAGAGGAGACATAAGGAGGCATGAGTTCAAGCCATCAAAACCCTCTCGTCAAGCAAAATTGAAGAATCTACCTGTAAGGAGTGCTGCTAAGGTAGCATCTCCATCTGTGCAGAGTCAGGTGTCTGAACCTGTTCAGAAGGCATCACAAAAGTCATCTGAAATTGTGGGTTAGTTGTCTGAACCTGTACAGACTCCACAGCCTACTTCTGAAATGGAAGGACAGGCTCAAGAGGCAGATGAAACTGATGCAGTTGTAGCTGAGCCATTGGCTGCTTGCCCATCTGATCCTGAACTCATTCAGGTGGCAGCATTGGCTACTGCTTTGGAGCAGGAGGAGCTGGAGAAGAAAGCAGAGCAAGAGAAGACTGATAGAGCTCTTGCTATTGCTTCACAATTGGCCTATGCTGAAGACGATAGGCAAGCAACCATAGCTGAGGGAGCAAAGAAAAGGAAGAGGTCAAGTGCACCTCAGAGAAGGAGGACCAAAAGCAAGCTACTTCAGACTGCACCTGAATCTAGGGTGACTAGAAGCATTGCCTCTCAGCTGGAAGCAGAGGATATGGCTGGGAAATACCAAAATTATGTCAAGGCACATGAGTATTTTAAAAGAAAAAGGGAAGAAAAACAAGCACAAAGGGGGATGGAAGAGAAGGAAGCAAAGGCAAAAGAATCTGAGGTAACCAAGCCTCCCTACAAGAGAATTAAGGTGAGATTTGATAATGTAACTCCTTCACCACCCTCCTCACCAGAAAAACAAACACCTCAGCAACCCTCTCAACCATCCCCTCAACCAACATCTCAACCTACACCACAACCTTCACCACAACCTTCACCAAAACGCCTATTACCTGAAAAATAACCATCTTCACCTCTAAAACAACCATCACCACCTCCACAAACAGAAAACCTACCCTCTGAACCCTCTGAACCCTCTGAACCAACAGAAAACAAACCCTCTGAACCTACCTCACCACAACCTTCAGAGAATCAACTCTCTGAACCTACTTTACCTTCCCCACGAACCCATGACCTTGCTCTGATACCACCTTTACCTTCATCTTCACCATCACCACCTATACCCTCACCACATTTATCTCCTCCACCTTCACAACAAGAAGAGATCCTTGTTGAAGAAGAGCAAGTGCTTGCTGATGCTCTACAGTTATCTCTCCTTCCTTATGATCCCTGCTCATTGCCCAAGTTTGGCAACCTGTCTGAAGAGTTACAGTATTTCAGACCAGCACCTGTTGTATCCTTGCATCATGGCTTAATCAGGAAAATTGTTGCTGAAGTTAGAAATCAATACAATGCTCTTTCAGGAGGATTAGAAAAGATCAGGAAGGGTGTTGTCCCTCTTGCACATACTTGGGCTCCCATCAATCCATTCTCAGATGATTCCCTCAGGTTAAATAATGATGAATGGAGTTTCGTGAGGCAGCTGAACACTGAGTCTGAGTTGTTTCAGAGGGATTTGCAAAAGGGAGTTGGGATGAGAGGCTACAAGCCTCCTAGATCTTGTTCAATCAGGCCAACCACTAAAATCTTGGTGAAACCTGATAGAATAGTTCCTAGGTATCCCTTAAAGGAAGGTCAGGGTGAAAAATTCAAAGAAGCTAAAGTTTATTCTGCATCTGCACCTCTATCTGAAATGATGAGTCCATCAGAGTGGGAATCTTTACCAGAGTTCATCAATAACCAAGGAGGAGGCCTGAATCAACTACTTCAAGATTGGATGTGGTCCTCTTACTGGAAGATCAGAGAAGATGCTGGATCTTCTTCGAGATCAACTGGTCCTGATGCTAATTCTGAAGTTGGACTTGGAAAGTCAACCAATGTAACATATCACTATCTGAGAGATCACTTTCCCCCACCTATTGACTCTTTTAATGAAGATTGGGAAGTACTGAACCCCATTGGCACCTTCTTTTGCCCTGTGTTCAAACCTTCTGAATACAGTTTGGAGCCAGGTTTTGGAGTGCTTAGATTTGTTTGCCCCTACATCCAATTGATTTTGTATGAATCTGAGCAAGACTTGTCTGAGGAAAATCTGAAGCTGAAGACCAAAGTTAAGAAACTTGAAAAGAAGTATGCTGATCAAGAGAAGAAGACTAAGCATCTAATTGCTAAACAAGAGCAGATTCTTCAAGAACAACAGCTTATCAGATCTGGTCAGCAAGAATTGAAAACCTCAGTGGAAGCAGCAATAGACAAGGCCAAGGAAGACTTGATTTCCTTTCTGACTGAGGCTTTGCTGAAGAAGAAGAAGGATTAAACTGTTAATTTAGCCATTGTCTTTGCTTATGTTCATGTTTATAACAAGTGTCTGATTGTCTAGTTCTTTATCTGAACATTCATTAAATACAATCAGTGGCTTATCTCATATTTTGAGTTGATTATTTGTGCTCTGATATATATGTTTTAACTGAATATATTGCTCTGTTACTGTTTTGCTCTGATATTCCCTTTTGATTGATGACAAAAGGGGGAGTATTAAACTAACCAAATCTGAAGTGGTTACAGGACTTAGGGGGAGTACATATCCAAATCTGAAGTGATTACAGGACTCAGGGGGAGTACATATGTTTTTCTGAGAAAATTTCTGAGAAATTTGAGCAAATGAGTAAAATATACCTTAAACAGAACCTGTTAAAGGATATTTCTATCTCAAGGGGAGCTTTATTATTCTAAAAAACTGATTACAAATTTGTATATTTTAACCAAATTTGTCATCATTAAAAAGGGGGAGAATGTTGAGTCTCAAAAATATCATAAGACTGTTTATGATGTTTTAAGACAACAAGATTCCCAAGTTTTAATGGTTGACAAATTTGACTTAAAGTATTTATCATAGATACACATATGCTTTAATATTTTATCTATGATTTCAGCAAGAGTCACTATGAGCCTACATAAAAAGACTAAGTGTTGAAGCTGTCTGAAGAATCAAAACTCGTCTGAAGAGTTGAAGCTGTCTGAAGTAGTTCAACCCGTCTGAAGTATTGAAGTCGTCTGAAGTCTCTTTTATGATGTGGCACCCTCTGCTGAAGTTTGTGAAGACTTTTCTGAACCTCTGCTGCATGTATCTTTTCAAACACATTTATAGCAAGGAACACAACGACCTTTCCTGGTGTTTTTGAATTTCATACACCACTGAGGAAATCTCTGCAACGCAGCCTCTGCAGCAACATTTGTAGCAGCTTTATGGCAGGAGCAACCTTGTACCGTGTCAGAAAAATCAGAGCTCTCAGAAGCATGTCTCACAACGGATTAAATAGCATTTAATGCTATCTCTTAACGGTGGTATTTCAACGGATTAAAGATTGGGTATAAATACCCCTCCTTTGAAGGCCATCAAGTGAAAAAAAAATATATATAGAGAAGAACTTTTTTTTAACGAGAACAAAAAGGCTTGAAAAGTTTTCGTTGCAACAACTCTGATAATCTTTATCTTTGTACACATATTGTATTATCCTGAGCATACCTCAGTTTTTCTGTACACTTGTAATTGTTTAAGCTTCAAGACTGATATAGTTTGTAAGCTTAAGCATTTTACCTTCTCTGTATTTATTTGTTGAGCCTGGAGAGGCTTGTCTGAAAAAGAATACTTGTTGGTTTGAGCCTGGAGAGGCTTGACTGTAAAAGAATACTTGGTTGTAGAGCCTGAAGAGGCTTGACTGTAAAAGAATACTTGGTTGTAGAGCCTGAAGAGGCTTGACTGTAAAAGAATACTTGGTTGTCGAGCCTGAAGAGGCTTGACTGTAAAAGAATACTTGTAATCTTGAAAGATTAAGAGAAAATCCAATTGCTAGTTGGCATTGGGACTGGACGTAGCTCACGGTGGTGGTGAGTGAACCAGGATAAATTCCTTGGCTAAGTTTTCTTACCCTTATCTCTTGTCAATTCTTTTTATACTAATCAAGGGGTTAGAGTAATTAATCTAATATTTTATAAAGGCACAAAACATCTTTTAAAATTAGTTTTT
This sequence comes from Sesbania bispinosa, assembly GCA_026901365.1. NCBI lineage: Eukaryota > Viridiplantae > Streptophyta > Magnoliopsida > Fabales > Fabaceae > Sesbania > Sesbania bispinosa. Next base: position 1,281,995 of record QLOH01000019.1, read on the forward strand.
ACAAGCCGTCTGAAAACTTCAGACAACCCTTTAAGAGCCTGTCTGAAATCGTGTTTTTAACACCTGTTTGTGAAAAGCTTTCTAAAATATTTAGAAACACTATTCAACCCCCCTTCTAGTGTTTCCCTGTGTTCCTACAAGAACATCATTAGCAAACCAACCATAAAAGAGTTTTACTTGGGGAGATGGAACTGGTTTCTTAGATACGCGAGTGGTAACGGGGAGATTTTCTGGGTTAAAATCTTCGGGGTTAGTCTCATGGGGACGGGGTGGATTGTTTAACCCTGCTTCAACCATTGATAGAGGAAAGAGGAAATGGGAGTAGACGTAGCAAAGAATATTTACCTGGTGTAGGGAGTAGAGAGGAGTGGCGCTGGAGAATGTGAACTTGAAGAAGGTGAAGAAATGATAGAAAGGGAAAGCTCAAAGAGACAAATCTGAAAGAGACGTCTCATAGAAGCACTATTTGTAGGGAAGAAGAAATAAACCAGCGGAATGGCAAGAGGCACACGGTCTCGAATGCATTCAAACATTAATACACCATTTATTATTTAATCCACTAAGCATTTATTCAAAATTTTCAGCAAGGCAACAATAATTACTAGTCATAATTGCAGCCGTTCTTGGGGAAACGCTTCGACGCATTGGAAAGGGAAATGCAAGAATCAAATGGCTATCATGAGAAGTACCTTTTTAAAACAAATTTACAACCGTTAGATATGGGCAAAATCTTCTACCGTCACTGCTAGCAAAGATATGTGTCCCATCCACTGACAACGAGTATACGGAACAATATCAAAAGGCCAATAATTCCACTTACATGGGACACCCAGTTCTGGGCCTCCTCTTTACATCAAGAACGTCGCCCTAGCCCACTAGGCCTCGTGCTCGTGGGGCTGTGTACTGTCTAGGTTGCTTGTCCCATCACCGAACACACGATTGGGCCTCCTCTTTACTTCGAGCACATCGCCCTAGCCCACTAGGCCTCGTGCTCGGGGAGCTTGTGTACTGTCTAGGTTGCTCGGTCCATCACCGAACATACACTGGGCCAAAGACCCCTTTACTGTAGATGCCTTGAATACAGGTTTTGATGATGCCAATAAGAATGAAAGAAAAGAGAAATGCAATGGCAAAGGAAAGAGTTAATTCAAGAATCAAGGATGAATAGAAGATCAAAATCAAAGTCAAGTCAAGAAGGTCAATTAGTTTAAGTTTAATTTAGTTAGACAAAATATTAAAAGAAGTCTAAGGTTCGCAAAGAATTTGGCACTAAAAAGAAAATTGAACAAAGTATTTATATAAAGTCAAAATCAGTTCAAAGAATAAATTTTTTGAAGTGGTAATCGATTACCAAATTGTGTAATCGATTACCAGAAGTTCCAGAATTTAAAATTAAAGATTTTTTGAACTGGTAATGATTACCAAATCCTGTAATCGATTACCAGAGTGCAGGAATTTCAAAATTTGAATTCCAGGCACAACGGTTCGCAATTTTGAACTGTGTAATTGATTACCATATTCCAGTAATCGATTACCAGAACACTTTTTCAGAAAATCTTGAAGAGTCATGACTTCTAATCAAGGATTACAATGTTTCATCATCATCCTTATATATATGTGACTCATTTTCGAAAATTATAACAGATTACTCATGTAGAAACTTAAAAGAGTGAATTCATTACAAGAAATCAATTGTGCCAAAAACTTGCAAATCTTAAGAAGTTCTTATAGATCTTTCAATTTGTATTATCTACTCTAAAGGAGAGTCCATCTGTATTCAAAGATTGAAATTATTATTGTGGGTTGAAGAGAGGGTGCCTCTCTTGTTTTGTGGGTGATTCTCAACACAAGGGAAGGGTTCCAAGGTGTTGGAGGATTCATCATTTGTAAAGAGTTTTACAAATAGTGGAAATCTCAAGTGGGTACTTGAGGACTGGACGTAGGCAAGTGATTGGCCGAACCAGTATAAACTGAGTTTGCACTTTCTTATCCTTTAACTCTTATTTAATTATTGCGATTACTTGTTCATCATCTTAAGTATACACATTCTTCTTCATCTTAGAAATGCCTTTTTAAGTACACTAAAGGCAAGATAAATCAGTAATCGAAAAAATTAGTTAAAATCGAATAACTTAATTCACCCCCTCTTAAGTCAGTGAGGCCACTTGTCTAACATTTACTGGACCAAAATGGACACCTAGGGTACAGGGAACCCATGACTTTTTACGGTACCCGGACTTCTCGGGACCCTATCCCAAATTTGAAGGAACCCTATCTAATCACTCCCCGGGATCCTCGGCCTACACCTGATCATGGGTAAATAAGCTATAAAGAGGGATGGGCACCCAGGGACGAGAACTCAACTGATACCTTGGTCCACTGACGGCTAGGGCTAGTCCTACTAAGGGGTTTAGCGCTCGATCGTCGGGGCCTTTTTGAGAACAGTACATATATTCAATACTTTAGAAAAAGTATAAATTTAATTAAGTATCTAATATTAAAAGTAAATTTTAAAACGTGCATAATTTTTTTATATATATTATGGAATAAAAAATAAAATGTATCTTAATTCTTAATATTTTAATTAAGAAATATGAATAAAAAATTAAATAAATTTTTTTGGATTATTTAATATATATATTAATTACAATAAAATTAAAAAATTTCAATTTTAAAAATTTTACCGGAATTTAAATTCTAGAAAAGTATATCTTTTTCTAGAAATTAAATTCTGGAATAAGTAAAAATTACTTATGTAATGTATTTTTAGGAATTTAATTTCCGGAATAGTTGAGATATATTATTCCGCAACTTAAATTTTAGTAAACAAAAAAAAGATAATTTTTTACTGGAAATAAAAGCAGAGTCGCACGAAATAACTTAAAACCACATGGTAATGGTAGGGACGATGATCACAAGAAATGTGTGATACAGTTAGCACATGTCAAAGAGAAAAACCAACCATTCGAAATTGAAAAAAAAACGAGTAAACTAGGAAATTGGTCCCTCATATTTTTAGGGTCATGCAGTTTAGTCCTTAAAAAATAAAAAATCCCAATATAGTTGGACTATAGTGAAAGAAAAAACTATAGTCCAACTACGTGTTTCCCGTTAATTCTTGTAAATCCTTGCTTTGGTGATCAAAGGAGCTCAAAGGAGGGGCTGTTTTGAAGTTGTGGCTGCACCTATTTCTTGAGAAATTTCCTTAGGTAAAGAGGGGAGGGAGAACCTTGAACTCTAGTAGGATTGGTGACTAGAGTCAAGGATTACCCTTGATCCTTGTCTTTAAACCCCTTTTTCCTTCAAAAAATATAAGTTTTGGAAACCTATTTCTTGAAAAATTGTTTCGGCTGTTTGCATGTGATTTATATATGTGTTTTAGAAATTTTTATGATTCTTGAAATGTGCTTGATTGGTGATTTTGGATGCATGCAAGTTGTGAAATTGGTTGGAAAGAAATTTTTCCTGTTTTTACATAGAGTTGCAGCCGTAAAATAGTGACTGTAGATTTGTTCACCGTTGGATAGGGCTGGAAATTTGGTAGCTGGTTCATAACATCTGAATCTTCATTGTGAACGGTCGGATCATTGATACGAAGTCTGGGTTGGGAGATATTTGGTCTGCATAGTGGCTGTACATTTGGGGTTTTATTGATAAACTTGCTTGTTAAAGTGCTTGTGGATGATCAAGCTTGGTTTTGGTGAATTTTGAGGTTACTGGATTTTTTGGTGTTTTTGATGAACACTCATAGTGTTCATCCTTGTTCTTGATGTTCTTGAGTTTGTTCATGAGAAACTCATGAAAAACTTGGTTTGATCTTGATGTTGGTCAAGAGAAATTTTTAAAGTGTTTATGGGCCATAGTGGCCTAATAAGCTAAAAAGTGTAACTGATTAAATTAATAACTAGACCAAATGGAAATGAATTTTTGGAAAACTCTAATAACCAAATTTGGATACAAAAATGCACCTAATAAAAAGTCACTCTAAAAACCCTAATATTGGATGGTAAAGTGCAAAAATAAGTTCCTAAGAGTTACCTAACCATTGGGCCTTTAGTTTAGGCCCAATGCCTTAAAAAACAAAAGGTCAAAAGACACATCAAAAGTCAACCAAAAATATTTCATGGACTTGGGCTTAGATTAGAGTTGGGCTCCAACTCTAATCCAACCCATCAAGACTAATACTTAGAAGTCCATTAGTGGGCTTAACTAATCCAATCTACCTAAGTTAATCAAGTTAAGGATAATTAATTAAGATTGAAGTTAATTAACTCTAATAAAGATTAACCTTAATCTTAATCATTAATCACTAATGAAGTATTAATAAAGTTATTAAGCCTTAATGATGATTAAGAACTAATTAATTATGATTAACCTTAATCAAATGTAATTAAAAGCTTAATCCAAGATTAAGGAAGAGATTAAGGAATAATTGGGAATTAATTAGGACCTTAAGTAAGGAATAAGACTTAATTAAGGAGAATTAAGATTAATTATAGTTTAATTAAGGAAGACTAGTAAGGCGAATTAAGATAGGTAAGACTATTCATAAGACACAATCATAAGTCTTAGTAAGCTATAGGACTTAAGAGAAAGTGATCATCAATTTAAAGAAAAACATTAGTACAATCTAGCTTAAAAGTTTTAACCAACACACTCTTTCTGCATAAGACTTGAGAAGCTTAGTGAGAGAGTGCGGTCTTAACCCAAGATGGGATTTGGTTTTCCTTGTGAAGGAAAGACATTGAATCGGGCCGTACCACGGGAAAGTGGTGACGTAGAATGATTCAATGGGCTTTGCCTGTAAGGATGTGTATGCTGCGAAGCATTGTTGTGTGACATGCATCATAAAGCATTGATGATGTTCAAGGTTGAAAACCTTACGACCTATATGGCAGTGACACTTGGTACAGTGTGAAATCGGCTAGGAAGGGTGCATTGGGTTTTGCAAAGAACGCCAGTGGGTCTAAAAAAGGGACGCCAACCCTGAGGATAGCCTAGCTCCTGGAAGATCTCAGAGGACGTAGGTTAGCTCCCTACTGTCTCTCATGATTTTCGGGGTCAGTTGAGATTGTCTGGAAGACAGATAAAATGATTTGGCCAAAATTGAGCAATGCTATTTGTACCGGCGCTAGTACAGACTCTAACTCCTGATACGTTGTACATATATGGTCGGGCAGTTGCTGTGTGCACTGTGAATGGTGATGTTTCCCCGGGCCCTCATGCATTAGTTATGACATTGTAGTTGCAAGTATGCATTATTCTGTGTGCATCATGATGATATGAATTGTATTCACTCGTTGGTTGAAGTTGTGTGGAACTTCTGTGTGTGTGCCCTCATGTAATGTGTTCTCACCCTTCCTTTTTGTATTGGTTATTGTATCTCTTTCGCTACGTCGATAGCCGGCATTGGAGATCCTCACTATGTCGTCGATGAGGGTGCAGCTAAGATGGATGCCCAGGGGTACCTGGCGGGTGACGGACATCCCCAATAGATGCGTGTTCACCGGGGAGGTTCGTGTCGTCATCACTCACCCCAGCCTCCCATTAGTACCAAAGATGGATTTCGTCGTACCAGTGACTCTTGAGTTTCCTACGCCACCGGGATTAGTGCGTTATACTACCTTTCGTCGCTCTCGTCATCGTCCTGCTTCTTCGGTGTCATCTCGGTCATCGCGGATGGCAAACATGGTTGGGCCAGACTCCCCCAGATACTCACCCACTTCTGAGGCTTCAGGCTCACAGCCTTTGCGTGCTGATGCGCAAGGCCGCCCTCTCTCAGATAAGTTAGAGTTGATTGTCATTGATGATACGTCAGAGGAGGATCCGAAGGAAGAGCCAGAGGAGGATCCGGAGGAGGAGCCGGAGGAGGATCCGGAGGAGGAGCCGGAGGAGGATCCGGAGGAGGAGCCGGAGGAGGATCCCTCCAGCGACGAGTATAATAGTGTTATTTAAGTCTAGTAGTGACAGCTTTGATTTAGCGACCTCTCTTTTGTATTTTATTGAGGTCTTATTTATTTTAGTTCACTTCTAGAACTCCTATTTTGATGTTGCTTTTGTATAACTCAAGAAGTACACTGTTTCTGTATATATAACATGGACTGTTTATTTTTTTTATATGCTGATTTCGTAAATACGTGTATGTTGTGTATGTACGTGACGTGGTAATCGTTCTCGACGTTTTTGAAAATAAGTTTCACCAGCAAGGAAAGGATATTTTATAAATACTTAAAATAAAAATTAGAGACGTAGTAGGTATTCAACTACTAACCCATTTCAAAAAAAAAAAAAAAAATCCGCATTCTTACGACTTGCAAATAGTAGTTCCGTTGGTCACATGTAATATATGTGGCATTCTTAGTGGTAACTAGGGGTTTTCGCAATTTCTCCAACTCTTCAACACTCTTGACCCTTGTTTTAGTTATTGGAGTTTGGTGTGTAACTCCCTAGTGTAATGTTGAGGTATGAACCTCTTGCGTATTATTCCTCTCATTTTGTCCCAAGTTGAGACTAAGGGAATTCTACTCCTTCTTCAGTCATTTTGGAGTTGGTGCCACCATACTATAGCATAATTCTTAAACTCCAATGAAGCAATCTTAACTTTCTCTTCCTCACTATAGTTATGGCAGCTAAAGATTTGTTCGAGTTTTAACTCTCACTCCAAATATTGTTCCACATCATTCCTACCTTGGAAGGTTGGAATCTCAATGTTGATTCCCTTGAGTCCATTTTCTTTCCTTGGCTCTTCTTCCATCCTAAGTTCTCTTCTTCTCTCTTCCCTTCTCCTACTGCGATCTCTCTCAAACCTATCATCATAGTAGTCATCTCTCTCTTTCACTTCTCTTTTCCTCCCTTTCATCCTCATGCCTCCTTTCCTCTGTCTCCCTTTATCCCTTCTTTCTCTCTTTCCCCATCACTCCTATGAGTGTTACTAGAGCTACTTTCACTATTATTACTCTCCATATGGCATCTTTCCTCCTCCCTCACCCTACTATATCTTCCATCACTTACATCGTCTCAAGAAGAATGTCTTCTCTCACCTCTCCTACTTATAGTTAATTCCCTCCCAATGTCGGCCAACCTTTCATCCATGGTCCTAATAAAGTTTCAGGTTATCTCCTCCAAATCAGCCTTATGCCTTAGAGTTCTAGGTGTCATGGGTGTTAAGTTTATACTTGTCATTTTTAAAGATTTCTTTGGACCTTTCCTGATAGCAGGATAGTTACAGGATCTAGAATTGAGCAAAACAACCGATTAGAATCAATAGAATGCAATTGTAATGCGCAAATTAGGTGCAAGGCAGCAGCTAATTTGCACATTACAATTGCATTTTATTGATTCTAATCGGTTGTTTTGCTCAATTCTAGATCCTGCAACTATCCTGCTATCAATTGGTATCAGAGCTTTGTTGAATTGAGCAATTTGGAGTTGAATTGGGGCTGTTTTGGGCGCCGCACTTGGCTGTCCTAGGTGCAGAATTTTCATTCATTTTAGTGTAATTCCATCCCTCTTTTCAATTGTAATTTGGACTTGGATGGTTTCCTGGGCCCGAGGTGCCTTTCTGCTGCTATCAGCTTGTTTGATTTGCTTGCAATTGCTTGAATTAGAGGGGTTTTTGGGCCACTAATTCCAACCCGTAGGTGTTTGATGAAATGCCTCTTAATTGCTCATACTTGTTCTTGAGTGATTCTTGCAATTAATTGCTATAAACTGCTTGTTTGTTGGTGAAGTGTGGTAAGAGGAGGCATTGTTGTCTTCATTTTTCCAAAGATCGTTCACCTACATTTCTCCCCTTCACCATTAATTGTTCATCCCCCATATTCATCTCTTTACTTTCCGCTTTTAATTTTCCGTCGTTTAATTTCCGCTTCTCCCCATCCTTTTAATTTCTACTCTCCCCTTTACATTCTGCCATTTACATTTTTGCTCTCCCCATCCTTTTACTTTCCGCTTCCCCCTTTACTTTCAGTCATTTACTTTCAGTCCTCCCCATCCTTTTAATTTCTGCTTCCCCCTTTACATTTTTGCTCTCCCCATCCTTTTACTTTCTGCCATCCCCTTCTACTTTCTGTCATTTACATTTATGTCTTCCCCATCCTTTTAATTTCAGTTTCCCCCTTTTAATTTTGTGCCATTTATTTTTGCGCAATTTTTCCTTCTTTCTTTTGCCATTTTATGCGCATTTTTGGGCTCATGTGTTGTTCAATTTTCTACTCCTGTTTGTCTGTTTGATTGGCATTCTGATTGCAAATTTGGATTGACTGCTATCTCTACCTTGGACTTTCTCTGTTTGATTGTGCAAAACGCTCACTTATAGGCTCTTTTTTGGTTCATAGTATTGGAAGAAGATCAACAAATTCCAATTGTTGATTTTCCTTCAAATTAAAATTCCAATCTTAAAATTGAACCAAGCGCATTTCTGTGACTGTACTGCTTTTGTATGATCAACAAGAAAGTGCTAAGCAATTTTTTTGGCCATTTTTTAAAACAAGTTGCCATTACGTTTTCACAGTTTTTTAGAAATCAGTTTATTCATTATTTTTCCTTTTCTGGTACATTTGGACCAGTTTACTGTCAGAAAATTCCAAAAATATTACAGTAGTTATAGTTTATTTTCTTTTCATTTTGTACAAATTTCTGTAATTTTCTGTTGGGGAAAAAGACAAAAAAAAAGGAAAGAAAAGCCAAGAAAAATACAAAAAAGTACGTGCGTGCCAAAAATACAAAAAAAAAGTGTAAAAAGCAAAAAAAAGTGTGCAAAAGTCAACAACAAGGAAGAAAAAGTCAAAAGACACCAAAAAAGAGTCAAAAATTAAAAAAATCAGAAAAATAGAAAAATAAAAACAAAGAGTTATCCCAACAATACAGTGACAGTTTTACTGTAATTTTCTGTTTCATTTTACTGTATACTGTAAATTGAGTTGTATTTGCTGTTTTTCAAAAACGACAATTTTGGCAACTCTTTTCAAAAATCACCAAAAACAATTCTCTTTGCAATTTCTTCTGTCTTGTCTTGTTTGCTTTCTACTCTTGTGTATAAGCGTTTTTGAGTGCTTGCTTTTCTTGTTTGTCATATCAATTCCTTGTTTTGTCTTAGGATTTTCCATTCTTCCTTTAGTAGGTATTTTTCTTTGTTAGTGCGCTTCTATTTGGGAAAGGGTTAAGACTTAGTCTCACGTTGGTCTTTGCAAGATCTAGTCAACCTCCAACCGAGTAGAAGAGGCAAGAGAGTATCATTATAGAAAAAGCCTAAAAAGAGTGACATACACGAGTGTTAACATTCCATTGAGTGTAAACACTTAGTTGAGTGGAAAGGTCCATAAAAATCTTAAAAGACTAAAATCAATCTAGGAGAATGGAAGGAAGGAGGCAAAGGGAAAGGGTAACCATGTTGTTTAGAAAAGCCTTAGAAACACCTTTGGTGGATAAGAGAGCCAAAGAGAGAATCTATTCCACACTAGGTGCCAAATTGAAGATAAGGTATGTTTAGTGATCATAGATGGAGGAAGTAGTAGCAACTTAGCTAGCCTTAGGTTAGTTAACAAGATAAACTTACCTACTACCCCACATCCAGAACCTTATACACTTCAATGGGTGAGTGATGAGGAAGAATTTATGGTGGATAGGCAAGTGAGCTTAAGGTTCAAAATTGGGGATTACCAAGATGAAATGACCTTTGATGTTATACCCTTAGAAGCCTCACACATCCTATTAGGAAGACCTTGGCAATATGAGAGAAGGGTAAAATATGATGGGTTTGCCAATACCTATAGGTTCCGCCACCAAAGAATTAAATTCACTCTAATGCCTATGACCTCTAGGGAAATTAGGGAAAATCAAATCCAACTTAAGAGGTTAATAGAACAAGAGAAAAGAGAACAATTAGAAAAAGAGAAAGAAGAGAAACTTAAAAGAGAAAGCAAGGAAAATAAATTAAGAGTGAAAGAAGAGAAAGTATGTTTTTCTTGTGAACATTTGAATGCTAACTCTTCTAGGGAAAGCATGAATAGGTTGAGGGAAAATACTTCTAGTGTTGCAAAGAAGACAACTCAAGCTATTGAGAGGGAGTTTCCTAAACTAACTTTCTTTATGCATGAAATGCCTTCTTCTATGCACAATTATATACCTCAAAGTATTACATGTTTGAAAGACATAAACAATGTTGATGATGCTTTGAAATCTATTGCATGTTTAGAAAAGCCAACTAAGTTTAAGAGTACCATGAAATTTACTAGAGATGCATGTTTAGTCAATTCCTTTGGTCAATTGAGATTGCATGATAGGAATGATAAAATTGGATTGAATATACATGTACCTTTGGTTTGCGTTTATAAAGTGAATACACATTTTGGGCCTAAAATAATTGTTTCATATAAAGATGTGTATTATGCTCTTGAACTAGTTAGTGAAAAGAATAAAGTTTCTGATGAAGCTATCACATATGGGAAAACTTGTTTGACATCTAATTCAAATGATGATATGCTTCTTGATATGCATACTCAATGTGATTCTTTTGGCATTTCACCTTACATGAACACATATGATAATATGCAAAAGGTGTTATCTTACTTTAGTGAGTGCTTTAGCATGAATATGGCTCTTGAGCAAACTTGCATGAATACTTCATGGAACAAACATATGCACTATGATTTTAACAATCATACTCAAGATGCGTGTCTTGTGTTCAATGAGCATGATGAGATCTCACTTCCAAGAAATAGGACATTCATACCACATAGTTTTCATTGCGCATTCATTTGACAATATATTGTGGATTATTTTGTTGGTTTGAAACATGCATATCACTTGTTTAAATTTTGTTTTAACCAACTAACCCCTTTACTTGAAAAGGACTTCAAAAGATTAGTCTTTGATCCGAGATCTAAATCCAAAGAGTACATGGACAAGATGGTTCAATCTTCATGAAGGGAGTTTTCTAACCCTTTTCTCAACTACCTCTTGTTCACATCCTATGTTTTTCATTTGCCAATCTTTATGATTCCCAAGTATTTTTGTTATGAGTCTTCACTTTGCTTGCTTTGGAATAATACTAATGGATCTTTCTTTGTTGATTAGGTTCAAGGAAGATGTTCATAGCGTGTGGAATCTAGGAAGGACTCCCCATCCTCTAAGGGAAGTACCTACCTACCTCTCTCTACTCTTGTCATCCATCCTTTCTTCTCCTATTCTTTTCCTTATGGCTTCTTTCTGAATTTTCAGATTTGAGGTCAAATCCTTTCTAAGGAGGAGGGAATGATGGCACCTGTCAGTGGATTTCTGAGCTGACAGCTGGGAGCTGGTGAGCTAGCAAGCTTGGACCTGTTGGAATACTTGGAGCTGAGTCAAGGCATGGGTCAACCTTATTTTTGGTCAACCCTCTCATGGTCAACCTTTGACCTTTGACCACTTGACCCAAGTCAACATGAAGATTTCCAATTAATTAGAAGATTAATTAGGATTTATGATGTAATTAGGACTTGCTTGTAATTTTCCTATTTCTTCCTAGTTTGGGGCGCTAATTTGTGGCTTTATTGGCTTAAGCATTAGCTTAGCTAAATAGCCTTGGGGACATGGGTTCAAGACCCACTAGGATAGCTTTTTCACTCATCTTTATTTTTCCCCATTTTCCTCCCACTTGGCCGCCCCCCTCCCACTCCTATATATAGGAGGCTCCTCTCTTGTATTTGACAACACTTATGAAATAGTAAAGGCATTATGCCCAATTTTCTCCTCTTGGTGAGTTGAGAGTAAGGCTTGGTGGTTGTTGCTCAAACCGTACTGAGACTTATCTAATTCTCCTGAATTAGTGGCGTCTGGCATTGGACTTATCTACTGTGGGTGGATTCCTGCTTCAGTGGAGTCCCTACCATTTCTTCCTCTCCACTTTTTCTTTCATTTTCTCTCATTTTCTATCATTTTCTTGCGCAAAATAAGCTGCTGCCCTGCACCTTATTTTCGCAATTCAAGTGCCTTTTATTGATTCTAATCGGTTGGTTTTGCTCAATTCTAGATCCTACAACTATCCTGCTATCATTTCCACTCAGCTAAGTGTTTACACTCAAAGAATGTATCAACTCGTGTATGTATCTCTTTTTAAATCTTTTTCTTTAACGTTCACTCTTGCCTTTTCTACTTGGTTAAGGTTTGGTTAGGCTTACAAAAACAAAATTTTTGACCCTACCCAAGCGCAAATAGGCTAGAAAGAATGACACTAAGATTATCTAAGATTGCCAAGGGAAGAAAACAACAAAGACAAAACTAAGATTAGATTTGACAAGCAAACAAAGCTAGTATGGAAGAAAGCTAAACAAGAATAGAAAGTCAAACAAGATAAAACAGAAGACACATAATTGATTGCAAAGAGAATGAAATGTTTAGTAGCATGATTCAAGTTTTAAGAATCTAAGTTGCCAATTTTTCAGAAAACAACAGATACAACTGAAATTTGGGAATACAACAAAAATTGAAAATTTCAGAGAAAAGGGAATCTAGGTTGGGCTCTTTCTTAATTCAAATTTTTTAATTGATGAGGATTAGTTTTCCTCTACACATATTTTCTTTTTGCTTTTTTTCTTGACTTTTGACATTTTCTTTTGACTTTTCTTTCTTTTTCTATGTTTCACTATTGTCTTTTGCCCCAACTTAAAAGTTACAGAAATTGTAAAGTGATCCCTATTCTAAACAAAAAGTTGTGTATCTCCCCTAAAAATTGGATCAGAAGTGTTGTTCCTAAAGAACAAATTTGATGAAACTAAACTTAGATAAAAAATGGAAAATTTAGTTTTGTAAATTTTTTAGGCAGCTTGAATCAATTCTACTATAGTATAGTATTTTCCTTTGAAAGATTAATCCTCAAACAAGTGATCATACTGTAAAATCCCAAAAATTGGAGCTTTAGGAATTAGTATAAAGACATAATTTAAGAATTCTTTTAAGATAGATAGTGGGAATTTGATTAGGGGTTTAGAGTTTTAGAGGGAGTTTTGAAGATATGAACACATATAAAATTCCAAGGTTTAAGTTCCATTCACATAGGTTAAATTGAATAAGGAGAGGTCTTCATAAAAGGAAATTAGGTTGGAAAGGGTTAAAAACTGTTAAAAAGGGCATAACATTGTCCCTTTTTTGCTCAAGCGATAAATAGCTCACTTGAGCGAGAGGGAATTGGATTCTGGGAATTCATTTCTGTGAGATTTTCGCTCAAGCGAAAACCCCCTCACTTGTACGAAAATATCAGTAAAATTAGGTAGGAAAGTGTTTGATAATTTCGCTTGAGCGAAAGATTTTCGCTCAAGCGAAATTAAGGCAGAGAGCAAGGGTTTGGTTCTGCCCGGTTTTCACTTGAGCAAAAATGTCTCGCCTTAGCGAATTTTAGATAGTGAGCCACTGTTTGATTTTCGCTTAAGCGAAGATATTTCGCTTGAGCGAAAACCCGTGAATTAATTTTTTTTAAATCTTTCCATGGGTCATTTTGACCCAAAACTAAAAACCCCAGACACACCCTTTTTCCTTAGCACGGAGAGGAGAAGGAGGAGAAGCTGGGGGGTTGGTTTCTCAAAGGAGGAGGAAGAGGTGAAGGCTTATCACACCACAAGGGTCCTTGATTGTTTGTTATAGAGGTGAGTGTAATCCACTCACTCACTCTGATATTGTGTGGATGACCCTATATGACCCCTCTTTCTCTAATCCCCTCCTTATTTTGCTTGTGGATGCTTAATTGGTGTTGGATTATGTTTGCCTAGGATATATGTATGTGTATATGGTGATTGCACTCTATGTTGCTATTGGATGGTTATCTTAGGGTTTAGGTTTTTGGGGATTCGTAGGAAACTAATTTATTCCCTAGTTTTTATTAAATGAAATAATTATAGTATCAAGGATTTTCACATGTTTCCCCAATCCATATTACGTTCTTTACACTCATTATACAAAAAGGAATTTCATGGGTCTATGACCTAAGAGAAAAGAGAAAAAGAAAAGGAAATATAAAATCAATGCATTCTTGTTTGCTAATAAGACACAAGTTAGGTTTAGATGACCGCAAGGAAGATGTTCCTTGTACAGATTCTGAGCTTAGGTCTGATTAAGAGGATAAGTGGAAAGACCTCGGGTGCTGGGATAAATACCAGAGGTTGTCGTGTGCTTGATTGACTAGCTATTTATATGATTATGTTGTGAATGAGTATATGTGTTATTGATGCATTTTCATTTGTTTGCTATCCTACACTGCTTGCATGATTGCACTCACTGAGACTTTAGTCTCAACACACGTTTTGTGGACTCATTTAGATATGCAGGATTCTCAGCCGAAGAATTGATGGGATGACTCGGATGTCCGGGAGTGGATCTCTCCCCTCACCTCTTTTATTAGCATAGAAAAATTTGTTACATACTTTGATGGATTTGTGTATATTTAACAAAATTAGTTGGACATGTTTTCTTGAGCCACTAGTTGTCATATATTTGTATTTATATAGTAATTTGATACTTAATTCTTATGTAAACGTTGGATTACCTAAGCCTTTTATGTGATGTATGTTTACGATATCAGTAATGTCATGAAAAATAATTATGTAATTTTAGGAACATGCTTCGAATGGGAATTTTCCTTAGTTTTCGGAGTTAGGACGTTACACATACAACAAACAAAAACATTTTGATTAGAGGTTTAGTGGATCAAAATTGATTCACCTTATGAATTTCGACATGAACACGAAGAATTTCATCAAGATCACTAAGCGTAACCCAATTTATTTTTAAGCGTTTTTTACGATCAACTACATGTTTCCTAAGGATTGGCTAGTGCTGAATTCAAAATTGCAATAAGATTTACAGATAGACAAACAAATCAGAAGCAAGAAATTGAACAACACATGCCCAAATAATTGCGCATAAAATGGGTAATAAAAATGGAAGAAAATTGTTCAAAAATAAGAACTGAATTTAAAAGGGGATGAACTGAAATTAAAAGGAAGGGGATGACTAAAAGATAAATGGCAGAATGTAAAGGAGATGAGCAGAAATTAAAAGGATGGAAGCTGACATAATTTAAACGACACAAATGTAAAAGGGATGAGCTGAAAGTAAAAGGATGGGGATGAATTGGAATTTAATGAATAAAAGTAAATGAACTAAATTAAATGACTAGAAAGTAAAGTGGATTAGGGGAATAAATGTACGTAAAAGATCTTTAGAAAATGAAGACAACAATGTCTCCACTAACCACAATCCATCACTTACAAAGAAGTAGAAATTCAAGAACACATAAGAACAAGTTATGAATAAGTGTAAGAAGCAAAATATCAAAATCCTATGGGGTGGATTAATGTGAATACCAACAACCCCATCTAGCAAGGAATTCATGCAAATTTCAAGTAGATCAAGCAAGCTAAAAGCAGCAGAAAGGCACCTCGGGCCCGAGAACAGTTCAAAGTCCCAATTACAAATGAAATTGAATGAAGAACTAAAAACAAATGAAGTGCAAAACTACACCTACGATAGCCATGAACCCACGGTTTTGGTGCATCCCCAAACTCTAGAAAAGTAGTATTGAATTGATTAATCTGACCGTGTTTCTGTTTTTCTTGATAAATTCTTATGATGATGTGATGATGTGAATAACCTCAATGTACAATCGTGATTGACATTGCTTGTTCTCAAGTTGTATTAATTTAGATGTGGAAAATTCCTTTGTTACACATCTTAGGGATTGTTAATCGGTTATAATTCTACTAATGGATGTATGTCAGAAATGTGAGGTTATGTTGGGTATGAATATGCAATTCTAATGGATAATTGTATTAAAAGTATGTTAAATTTGAACATGTGTATTACCGTTTAATGCTTTCTACATGGGACGTGTGAAATGAACAACGTCTAAGGTGAGAAATTGAGATGTAATATGATGAACTATTATAGAAATTGTTGATACGTGTGGTTGTGTTTGGACCGAAAGGGTCAAGAGCTCAACTCTGCCATACATGGCGTGTAAGTCAGGTAATGCGAATGATGAGAGAGAATGTTGATTGGGATCTGGGGCATATATGTTATGACACATCAATCAATTTTAATTGAATACCCCTTCAACCGTTGAGTGAATGTTGATGCAAACCTAGGAAATAGAAGTTGGATTTTCTGGAAATCACCCGTAGCCCTAATTTCCGTTGTTTTAGTTTTGAAGAGTCCTTCTGGATTCTTAGCTAGATCCATGATGATGATATTTGCAATTACAATACTGGAATTGAAATAATTGTTGAAGTATATGTGTTCTAATAAATAAAGTTGAAGATATTCAAGTTAAAGATATTGAAGTTAGAGTGACACGTTTGGTAAATTTAGGCTTGTACACCAAATGCCACCTACGTTCGATCGGTTGTGTGCCACTACGCTTTTAGGTTGTGTGCCACTTACGTTCGATGGGCTATGTGCCACTAAGTAAGGCACTACAAGAATTTTCATTTTTAGCGACGACCCTGTGCCATCGCTAATAGCGACGACCTGACCGTCGCTAAGCCGTAGCGAATTGATTTTTTTTCTTTTGTAATTTTTTTTCAAAAAATTACACATTAGAGACGACAGAGCGACGGTTAGGCTGTTGCTAACTAAAAATTGTCGTCAGCGACGATTCAGTTCCATATTTGCGAAGGAAAAAAACGTCGCTAATTGAAAAAACATTCGAGCGACGGCTGGGCCGTCTCTAATTTGAAAAAAATTCGCAAGCGAATTATAAAAAATTAATCTGGAGCGACGATTTTTGTTGTATTAGCGACGGTCTGGCCGTCGCTAAAAGCCGTCGCAAAATACGAGATTTATGCGAGATCATTTCTTCTGTCTTCTTTCTCTTTTCTTCTTCCCTTCTTCTCTTCTCTTCTCCGTCGCGGCCACACCGGAAAATTGACCTCCACTCCTCCATCACTGTCCCTCAAGCTCTCTGTCTCCTTCAACCTCTCCCTCTCACTTAACCCTTTAATATTAACCATTATTTTTTGTGAAACAACCACTGTTTTTGATAAAAAGGCGGTGGAGGGCGGCCAACCACCGTGGGTAGACGTTACCGGCAGTGAATCTCCGTTTGGGCATCGAACGAGTATTGTGTTCTCTCCTATGTGTGATGTAACTTTT
Organism: Sesbania bispinosa; assembly: GCA_026901365.1. Lineage (NCBI taxonomy): Eukaryota > Viridiplantae > Streptophyta > Magnoliopsida > Fabales > Fabaceae > Sesbania > Sesbania bispinosa. The sequence goes on from QLOH01000019.1 coordinate 1,299,116, forward strand.
GTAATTTGTCTCTGTATTGTATGAATTGTTTGTTAGTGGAGAGTTAAGCTCAATAGGTGAGACCATATGAAGGGTGCTGGTTGTGTGCTGGTAATATATATTTGTTCATGTGTTTGTATTGTATGAATTGTTTGTTAGTGGAGAGCTAAGCTCATTAGGTGAGACCCTATGAAGGGTGCTAGTTGTGTGCTGGTAAAATATATCTGTACATGTCTTTGTATTGTATGAATTGTTTGTTAGTGGAGAGCTGAGCTCAATAGGTGAAACCCTATGAAGGGTGCTAGTTGTGTGCTGATATTATAGAATTGTGTTTGTGTTGTGATATGTGAAACTTTTATGCTGAAATTATATAATTTTTGAATTGTAGAGAAATGGATCGTTAATGGATGTATGATAGGCTTGATTCTTATAGGAGATTGAGTAATGAGTTTATTGAAGGGGTTTCGATATTTGCTAACAAGGCTATGGAACAACCTTCGTTTGTTTCTGATGGAGGGATTAGGTGTCCATGTGTGAAATGTAATTGTGAGAGTATTCTGAAACCTTCTTTAGTTAGACTTCATTTGTTGAAGTCTGGATTTAAACCAAACTACAGGGTATGGATTGTGTTGAGTCTCAAAAATATCATAAGAGAAAATATGATGTTTAAGACAACTCAATTCCCAAGTTTTAATGCTTAACAAATTTGAGTTAAAATATTTATTATAGATACATATATGTTTTAATGATTTATCTGTGATTTCAGCAAGCCACTATGAGCCTACATAAAAAGACTAAGTGTTGAAGCTGTCTGAAGAAGCAGAACTCGTCTGAAGAGTTGAAGCTGTCTGAAGTAGCTCACCCCGTCTGAAGTATCAGTGCTGTCTGAAGTCTCACTTATGACGTGGCACTCTCTGCTGAAGCTTGTGAAGACTTTTCTGAACCTATGCTGCACGTACCTTTTCAAACACGTTTATAGCAAGGAACACAGAGACCTTTCCTGGTGATTTTGAATTTCATACACCACTGAGGAAATCTCTGCAACGCAGCCTCTGCAACAACATTTGTAGCAGCCTTAATGCAAGAGAAACCTTGTATCGTGTCAGAAATATCAGAGCTCTCAGAAGCATGTCTCACAACGGATTAAAAAGCATTTAATGCTATCTCTAAACGGTGGTATTTCAACGGATTAAAGTTTGGGTATAAATACCCCTCTATGAAGACCATCAAGTGTGAAAAAAAGATACACAGAGAGAAAAATCAATATACAAGAAAGCCAAGAGAAACATCACGCTGCAAGTTTTTACTTCGTAAAAACTCTCTGATAGAATTCTTTGTACACATTTGTATATCCTGAGCATACCTCAGTTTTTATTGTACATTGTATTGGTTTGAGCTTCAAACTTGGATAGTTTAAAAGCTTAAACCCCTTTCTTTGTAAACCTTGGTAGAGCCTGAAGAGGCTTGACAGAAAAGAATACTTGTGGTAGAGCCTGAAGAGGCTTGACAGAAAAGAATACTTGTGGTAGAGCCTGAAGAGGCTTGACAGAAAAGAATACTTGTGGTAGAGCCTGAAGAGGCTTGACAGAAAAGAATACTTGTTCGTGTCTGGAGAGACTGTACTCGTGGTGTCTGGAGAGACTGTACTCGTGGTGTCTGGAGAGACTGTACTCGTTGTGTCTGGAGAGACTGTACTCATATTCAAGCTTGTAATCTGAATATTCATATAGTGGAAATCCAGTGGTTGTTTGCCATTGGGACTGGACGTAGCTCACAGTGGTATTGAGTGAACCAGGATAAATTCCTTGGCTAAGTTTTCTTACCCTTATCTCTTGTCAATTCTTTTTATACTAATCAAGGGGTTAGAGTAATTAATCTGATATGTTATAAAGGCATAAAACATTGTTTTAAATCAATATTTTTATACCGTCTGAAAACTTCAGACAGTCCTTTAAGAGCCTGTCTGAAATCGTGTTTTTAACACCTGTTTGCGAAAAGCTTTCAAAAATATTCAGAAACACTATTCAACCCCCCTTCTAGTGTTTCCCTGTGTTCCTACAGTTGGTACCAGAGCTCTACTCAGGGTTGAAGCACCTAACAAGTGACTGAGGACTGAAAGATCCAAATGGAAGCTTCTAACAGCAACAGGCAATACATCACAGAAGGAGCCTCTATCACAAGACCCCCAGCATTCAATGGAGTGGATTACCACTACTGGAGAGATCGTATGAAGTTGTTCATTGAGAGCAACAACATTGATGTTTGGGAGGTGGTCACTGATGGAGATTATGTGCCTATGCAAAATGGTTTGCCTATACCTAAGACTGAATGGACCCTGGAGCAGAAGACTAGAGTCCAGATGAATGCTAAAGCCAAACTCTATCTGATATGTTCCTTGAATAAATCAGAATATGAGAAGGTCCATGGATGCTTTTCTGCCAAGGAGATTTGGGATACTCTTGCAGCAGCCCATGAAGGGACTGAAACTGTCAAGCAATCCAAAATCAGCATGCTTATACATCAGTATGAGATGTTTAAGATGGAAGAAACTGAAACTATTGACCAAATGTTTGGGAGGTTTCAGACCATAACCAATGGACTCAGGTCCTTAGGAAGAACCTATGAATCTGGAGAAAACAACAGAAAGATTCTAAGAAGTCTACCTAAGTCTTGGAGACCCAAAGTCACTGCCATTCAAGAGGCAAGAGATTTGAACTCTCTAAGAATGGAAGAACTGTTGGGATCTCTCAAAGTCCATGAACTTGAGCTTGGAGAAGATGACAACAAGAAGAAGTCTCTGGCTCTAAACTCCAAGGTCAAACAGTCTAGGCATGGCAGCATGAAGGCTATGCAAGCTGAGGACATTTCAGAAGCAGATGAAGATTCTGAAGACAGCTCAGAAGATGAAGATGATCTTGCTCTTTTAAGCAGAAAGATCAAGAGAATGTTGCAGAACAGAGGAAAGTTCAGAAAGAACCAACCGTCATCATCCAAATCAGGAAAGACAGGTAAAGAGTCTAACCCTGATAAAATTTCTTGCTTTGAATGTAAGCAACCAGGACACATGATGGCTGATTGTCCAAAACTGAAGAAAAACAACTTCAAGAAGAAGATTTCCAAAAAGAAGAAAAGTCTCATGGCAACATGGGAAGATCTTGATGAATCAACCTCAGAAGAAGAAGAAGATACTTCAGAAGAGGCAAATCTGTGTCTCATGGCTAGTCTACCATCCTCAGACAGCTCTGAAGCTGAGGTATTTCCTCTTACTCTACAAGAAATGTATGATGATCTGGTGGAAAGTTCTCAAGAACTTTTCCAAGAGTATAAGAATCTATCCAAAGCCCACACAGAAATGTGTAACAAATATGAGGCACTTGAGATAGAACATATTATGCTCAAAGAAAAGGTTCTTGAGACTAAAAAACTGCAGTTTACAAGCTGTGTCTGAAGAAAATAAGAAACTTCAGAAGCAGGTTTTTGAACTGACAAAAGATCTGGACAAATTTGTCAAAGGAACTAAAAATCTGAATATAATTCTTGGAAATCAAAGGCATTCCCTTGACAAAACTGGACTAGGAATTTGTGATCATAACTTGTCTGAACCTCCTACTGTCTTAAATTTTTCTAAAAAGAAGGTTACTGGGTGTTCTCACTGTGGTAAGCCTGGACACAATGTGGCTCAGTGCAAACACAGGAGAAAGACAAGGCCCAAAACTAACAAGAAACGACCCAAAAGAATATGGGTACCTAAAAACTTAATTATTCCTGTTGCAGATGTGTTTAACAGGACAAAGGAGACCCCACAAATGGTACCTGGACAGTGGGTGCTCGCGACACATGACAGGAGAAAGGTCTTTGTTCCAAAACCTTAGACCTAGAGCTGATGGAATGGTCACCTTTGGTGGAAATCAGCAAGGGAAGATCATTGGAATAGGGACTGTAGGTATATCTCCTTCATCCCTTATTAAAAATGTACTTCTAGTGGAGGGACTACAACATAACTTACTGAGCATAAGTCAATTATGTGACAGTGGTTATGTGGTATCTTTTACTAAGGAAGGATGCATAATCAAAGACTCCTCTAAGCAAATCCTCTTTACTGCTAAGAGACACAACAATGTGTACAAAATTGATCTAGAGGATCTAGCAAGTCAAAATGTAAAGTGTTTCATTTCTGTTAAAGATGAAAAACAGATTTGGCATCAAAGACTTGGGCATGCCAGCTTGAGATTAATCTCAAGATTAGCAAAACACAATCTTGTTAAAGGATTGCCCAAGCTTTCATACAAATCTGACATTTTATGTGAAAGCTGTCTGAAAGGGAAACAAACAAGACACTCTTTTAAGAGTAAAGATGTTGTTTCAACTAGCAGACCACTAGAACTTCTACACATTGACTTGTTTGGCCCTATTAGAACAGAAAGTCTTAGTGGTAAGAAATATGGCTTGGTCATTGTTGATGACTATTCTAGATTTACTTGGGTGTTATTCCTAAGAAGCAAGGATGAGACTTTTAGGAATTTCACAGTATTCTGCAAGAAGGTACAAAATGAGAAAGGATTTTGTATTTCTGTTATCAGAAGTGATCATGGTGGAGAGTTTGAGAATGCAAACTTTCAAATGTTCTGTGATGAGAATGGGATCTCACACAATTTCTCTGTGGCTAGAACACCTCAACAGAATGGGGTTTTTGAGAGAAAGAACAGAAGTTTGCAAGAGATGGCAAGGACCATGATCAACTCATGCAGCTTACCAAGATCCTTCTGGGCAGAAGCTGTTAGCACAACATGTTACCTTCAAAACAGAATATTGGTAAGACCAATTCTGAAAAAGACTGCCTATGAACTGTGGAAAGGAAGAAAACCCAACATATCATACTTCCACACCTTTGGATGTGAATGTTTTATACTCAACACCAAGAATGATCTTGGAAAATTTGATGCAAAGTCTGATAAAGGATTTTTCATTGGATATTCTGAAACATCTAAAGCCTATAGAGTGTATAACTCTAGAACTTTAACTGTTGAAGAAACTATTCATGATAAATTCAATGATAACAAAGAGACTGATAGGGAACTATCAGATCTAGAGGATGACTTTGCAGGAATGGAGCTGAATGACCACAGCAGCTCGAAGGATGAGCAGCTGTCTGAAGTACCTACTGTTACTAAACCTCTTCAGACAAATGTTCAGTCTCAAACAGAACAAACAGATGTGATACTTCCTCAGAAACCTGATTGGAAATACAAATCACATTATCCTAAGGAGCAAATCATTGGCAGCACTTCAGAAGGAGTTAAGACAAGATCAAAATTCAAGATTCTGAACTCTCTTGTTCTCCTATCTGAAATAGAGCCAAAGAACATTGATGAAGCTCTGCATGATGAAGGGTGGATCCTAGCCATGCAAGAAGAGCTGAATCAGTTTGCTAGGAGTGATGTCTGGACTCTTGTTCCTAAACCCCATGGGAAAACTATTATTGGAACCAAATGGGTGTTCAGAAACAAGCTGTCTGAAGAAGGCAAGGTAGTCAGAAACAAGGCAAGATTAGTTGCTCAAGGATACAACCAGCAAGAAGGTATTGATTTCACTGAAACCTTTGCCCCAGTGGCCAGGTTAGAAGCAATTAGAATTCTTTTATCTTATGCTGTAAATAATGGAATCAAGCTATATCAAATGGATGTTAAAAGTGCCTTCCTCAATGGTCTCATTGAAGAAGAAGTCTTTGTTAGACAACCCCCTGGTTTTGAAGATATTGCTTTTCCGGAACATGTTTTCAAACTCAAAAAGGCTCTCTATGGTCTGAAACAAGCCCCAAGAGCTTGGTATGACAGATTGAGCAGTTTTCTAATCTCAAATGGTTTTGAAAGAGGAAAATTGGACACAACTCTTTTTAGAAAACAGTCTAACAAAGATCTTATACTTGTTCAGATATATGTTGATGACATTATCTTTGGTTCAACTAACTCTTCATTATGCAAGGAGTTTTCAGAGTTAATGCAATCAGAATTTGAAATGAGTTTAATGGGTGAACTAAAATTTTTCTTAGGACTTCAGATTAAGCAAGATTCTGACTGTATATGGATCCATCAAGAAAAATATACAAAGGAAATGCTTAAGAAGTTTAACTTACATGATTGCAAACCCATGCCAACTCCAATGCATCCCTCTGCATCTTTAAATAAAGATGAGAAGGAAGAACCAGTGAATCAAACTTTGTATAGAGGAATGATTGGATCATTACTATATCTAACAGGAAGCAGACCTGACATAATGTTCAATGTATGTCTGTGTGCTAGATTTCAATCTGATCCAAGGAGCACTCACTAGAACGCTGTAAAAAGAATTTTCAGATATCTTAAAGGTACTACTAATCTTGGTCTGTGCTATAAGAAAAGTAAGGATTGCAGGTTAATAGGTTACTGTGATGCTGATTTTGCTGGGGACAGAATTGAAAGAAAAGGCACTAGTGGTGGATGTCATTTCTTTGGAGAAAATATGATTAGCTGGTCAAGCAAAAGACAAAGCACAATTGCCTTATCAACAGCTGAAGCAGAATACATCTCAGCAGCCAATTGTTGCTCACAACTGTTATGGGTGAAGTATCAGTTAGAAGATTTTAACATTACTATATTTGCTATACCTGTTTTGTGTGATAATACAAGTGCTATTAATTTGTCTAAAAATCTCATTCAACATTCTAGGGCTAAACATATAGAAATAAAACATCATTTCATTAGAGACTATGTTCAGAAAGGTATTTTTGATATTCAGTTTATTGATACAGAGCATCAATGGGCTGATATATTCACAAAACCTCTGACTGAAGATAGATTTAAGTTCATTAGAAATAATCTGAACATACATGCATTTTGAATGTGTGTGATCTGATCTGTAAAAAATGATGTATCTGAAATTTCAGCCTGTCTGAAACAAGTAACTTGTCTGAAATTTTGGGTTGTCTGAAATTCATATGGGTTTCTGAAATCTGTCACTTGTCTGAAGTAAACAAATGACGTGGCTTTATGAGACGGTTTAATTCCATTTATTTTGTCTCTTCCACTTCGCACGTTTTCCTATGTCTGCGCACCCAGTACATGCCATCATTGCTTTATGGATCTATAAATACGAAAGCTAGTGGGTCACAGAATTTCACCGTTCACTATTCAGTAGTCATCTCTTGAAATCCTTCTTCTACAAGCAATTATTTTTCCCTCTCAAGTTCTTCAGAAAACTCTCCAATGGCCCCTAAGAAATCTGCTGGAAGCAACATAGTGAAGACTAAGGGTGTAGTTCTGGAGGATCTTCAATCTCTGGGAATGGACTTGTTTGCTGAGTTCGATGCAGCAAGGTGGACTTCGTATTTCAATCACAACTTGACACAGTGGCATGAGCAAAGTGTGTTGGATTTCTGGGCTACTGCCAGAGGAATACCCAATCCTCAGGGTATCTACACTAGCATCAAGGCCACAGTACGTGGTGTTCCTGTCTTCGTTGATGAATATATCATTGCTCACATCTGTGAGGTCAGAACTGAAGGAGCTGTATTCACTCCTGGCTGGGAAGCAAGAAATGGAGGACAGAAGCAGTTCACAGAGTTTCTGTATGGCACCTCTGAACCAATAAGCTTGGATGCAAAGCATATGTCAGACAAGGCTAGGGTTTTGCATGCCATCTTAGGGTGCTCTATAATCCCTAAGAATGGAAGTAGAAACCATGTTTCTGAGTTGGAAAGATTTTGTCTGATTCACCTACTGCAGAAGAAGAAGGTGAACCTCCCCAACATCATAATGTACCACATGCAGAAGGGTCTCAGAGACTCTGCTGGGAGCTTCCCTCACAATACCATCATCACCAAAATCTTGCTGCATTTCAAAGTTCCCATTGAGCGGCTTTTTGATCGCCTTTCACAACCTGTGTTTGGTGAATCAAACCTCAAGAGCATGAGAGTGAAGCTGACTCCAAGACCTCCCTCTCCGTCCATGAAGGAGAGCCTTCTTCTTGAGAAAGATGCAAGAAGGCAGACAACAATGGAGGTTCTTGAGAATGAACTCAGAGGAGACATAAGGAGGCATGAGTTCAAGCCATCAAAACCCTCTCCTCAAGTAAAATTGAAGAAGCTACCTGTAAGGAGTGCTGCTAAGGTAGCATCTGCAACTGTGCAGAGTCAGGTGTCTGAACCTGTACAGACTCCACAGCCTACTTCTGAAATGGAAGGACAGACTCAAGAGGCAGATGAAATTGATGTAGTTGTAGCTGAGCCATTGGCTGCTTGCCCATCTGATCCTGAACTCATTCAGGTGGCAGCATTGGCTACTGCCTTGGAGCAGGAGGAGCTGGAGAAGAAAGCAGAACAAGAAAAGACTGATAGAGCTATTGCTATTGCTTCACAATTGGCCTATGCTGAAGATGATAGGCAAACCATAGCTGAGGGAGCAAAGAAAAGGAAGAGGTCAAGTGCACCTCAGAGAAGGAGAACCAAAGGCAAGCTACTTCAGACTGCACCTGAACCTAGGGTGACTAGAAGTATTGCCTCTCAGCTGACAGCAGAAGATGAAGCTGAGAAGTATCAAAATTTTGTTAAAGCTCAACAATACTTTAAAAGGAAAAGGGAAGAAAAACAAGCACAAAGGGAGAAGGAAGAAGCAAAGGCAAAAGAATCTGAGGTAACCAAGCCTCCCTACAAGAGAATTAAGGTGAGATTTGATAATGTAACTCCTTCACCACCCTCCTCACCAGAAAAACAAACACCTCATCAACCCTCACAACCTTCATCACAACCTTCACCAAAACCCCCATCACCTATAAACCAACCATCTTCACCTCTATCATTACCATCACCACCTCCACAAACAGAAAACCAACCCTCTGAGCCTTCCAAACCCTCTGAACCTACCTCACCACTACCTTCAGAGAATCAACTCTCTGAGCCTACATTACCTTCCCCACAAACCCATGACCTTGCTCTAATACCACTCTTACCTTCATCACCTCCACCTCCTACACCTTCTCTGGAAGAAGAGCTCTCTGTTGAAGAAGAGCAAGTGCTTGCTGATCCCTGCTCACTGCCAAAGTTTAGCACCCTGTCTGAAGAGCTACAGTATTTCAGATCAGCACCTGCTGTATCCTTGCATCATGGCTTAATCAGGAAAACTGCTGCTGAAGTAAGAAATCAATACAATGCTTCTTCAGGTGGATTAGACAAGATCAGGAAGGGTGTCCCTCCTGCACATATTTGGGCTCCCATCAATCCATTCTCAAATGATTCCCTGAGGCTGTCTAATGATGAATGGAGCTTTGTGAGGCAGCTGAACACTGAGTCTGAGCTGTTTCAGAGGGAGCTGCACAAGGGAGTTGGGATGAGAGGCTACAGGCCACCTAGAACTTGTTTAATCAGGCCAACCACTAAAATCTTGGTGAAACCTGATAGAATAGTTCCTAGGTATCCCTTACAGGAAGAGAAATTCAAAGGAGCTAAAATCTATTCAAAGAAAAACTCACCTCTGTCTGAAGTGATGAGTCCATCAGAGTGGGAATCTTTACCAGAATTCATCACAAATCAAGGAGGAGGCCTGGATCATCTACTTCAAGATTGGATGTGGTCCTCTTACTGGAAGATCAGAGAAGATGCTGGATCTTCTTCTGGATCAACTGGTCCTGATGCTGATTCTGGTGTTGGACTTGGAAAGTCAACCACTGTCAAATATCACTATATGAGAGATCACTTTCCCCCACCTGCTGACTCTTTCCATGAAGATTGGGTTCTGCTGAATCCTATTGGCACCTTCTTTTGCCCTGTGTTCAGCCCATCTGACTACAGATTGCAGCCAGGATTTGGAGTGCTTAGATTTGTTTGCCCCTACATCCAGCTCATCTTCTATGAATCTGAGCAAGACTTGGCTGAGGAAAATCTGAAGTTGAAGTCCAAAGTGCAGAAACTTGCAAAGAAGTGTGCTGATCAAGAGCAGAAGACTAAGCATCTGATTGCTCAACAAGAACAGATTCTTCAAGAACAACAGCTTATCAGATCTGGTCAGCAAGACTTGAAAACCTCAGTGGAAGCTGCAATAAACAAGGCCAAGGACGACTTGATTTCCTTTCTCACTGAGGCCTTGCTGAAGAAGAAAGATTAAACTGTTCATTTTAGCCATTGTCTTTTGCTTATTTTCATGCTTATGACAAGTGTCTGATTGTTTGTTTCTGTATCTGAACATTCCCATAAATACAATCAGTGGCTTATCTCATCTTTTTGTGAGTTCATTGTTAACACTATGATATATGTTTTGTGTGAATTTATTGCTCTGTTACTGTTTTGCTCTGATATTCCCTTTTGATTGATGACAAAAGGGGGAGTATTAAAATCTAACAAAATCTGAATCTGAAGTGATTACAGGACTCAGGGGGAGTAAATAAGAAATTGATTTTTGATCAAATCAGTTTAAGAGATCACCATCTGAGGGGGAGCTATCTATACTTTTATCTTTAAAACTCCTTTCAGATTTATGTATTTTAAACAAATTTGTCATCATTAAAAAGGGGGAGAATGTTGAGTCTCAAAAATATCATAAGAGAAAATATGATGTTTAAGACAACTCAATTCCCAAGTTTTAATGCTTAACAAATTTGAGTTAAAATATTTATCATAGATACATATATGTTTTAATGATTTATCTGTGATTTCAGCAAGCCACTATGAGCCTACATAAAAAGACTAAGTGTTGAAGCTGTCTGAAAAAGCAGAACTCGTCTGAAGAGTTGAAGCTGTCTGAAGTAGCTCAACCCGTCTGAAGTATCAGTGCTGTCTGAAGTCTCACTTATGACGTGGCACTCTCTGCTGAAGCTTGTGAAGACTTTCTGAACCTCTGCTGCACGTACCTTTTCAAACACGTTTATAGCAAGGAACACAGAGACCTTTCTTGGTGATTTTGAATTTCATACACCACTGAGGAAATCTCTGCAACGCAGCCTCTGCAACAACATTTGTAGCAGCCTTAATGCAAGAGAAACCTTGTATCGTGTCAGAAATATCAGAGCTCTCAGAAGCATGTCTCACAACGGATTAAAAAGCATTTAATGCTATCTCTAAACGGTGGTATTTCAAAGGATTAAAGTTTGGGTATAAATACCCCTCTATGAAGACCATCAAGTGTGAAAAAAAGATACACAGAGAGAAAAATCAATATACAAGAAAGCCAAGAGAAACATCACGCTGCAAGTTTTTACTCCGTAAAAACTCTCTGATAGAATTCTTTGTACACATTTGTATATCCCGAGCATACCTCAGTTTTTATTGTACATTGTATTGGTTTGAGCTTCAAACTTGGATAGTTTAAAAGCTTAAACCCCTTTCTTTGTAAACCTTGGTAGAGCCTGAAGAGGCTTGACAGAAAAGAATACTTGTGGTAGAGCCTGAAGAGGCTTGACAGAAAAGAATACTTGTGGTAGAGCCTGAAGAGGCTTGACAGAAAAGAATACTTGTTCGTGTCTGGAGAGACTGTACTCGTGGTGTCTGGAGAGACTGTACTCGTGGTGTCTGGAGAGACTGTACTCGTGGTGTCTGGAGAGACTGTACTCGTGGTGTCTGGAGAGACTGTACTCATATTCAAGCTTGTAATCTGAATATTCATATAGTGGAAATCCAGTGGTTGTTTGCCATTGGGACTGGACGTAGCTCACAGTGGTAGTGAGTGAACCAGGATAAATTCCTTGGCTAAGTTTTCTTACCCTTATCTCTTGTCAATTCTTTTTATACTAATCAAGGGGTTAGAGTAATTAATCTGATATCTTATAAAGGCATAAAACATTGTTTTAAATCAGTATTTTTATACCGTCTGAAAACTTCAGACAGTCCTTTAAGAGCCTGTCTGAAATCGTATTTTTAACACCTGTTTGCGAAAAGCTTTCAAAAATATTCAGAAACACTATTCAACCCCCCTTCTAGTGTTTCCCTGTGTTCCTACAGATTGACCACGGAGAAGTAGGGTCTAATAATGTTGAGTTGGGAGATGATGATAATAGTGGTGAAGGTATGAGTTATGAACCTTAGTTTTCCTCAATGACTCAAATGGTGTATGATGCATTTAGGCCTATACCTAATGAAATAGATGATAATGACCATGAGTTACCTAACCCAGATGCCCAACGTTTTTATGACATGTTAATATCTGCAAATCAGTCAATCTATGATGGAGCAAATGATTCTAGGTTATTAGTAGCTGTGAGGTTATTAGCAGCTAGGAGTAATTGGCATGTTACTGAAAAGTGTTTGGATTATTTCATCCAAATGCTACTTGATGTAGCTCCAACACCCAACACCATTCCAAAGAACTATTATCAGGCGACCATTTATTCTTGCACTAAAAGGAAGACATGTCTATTATACCCCTTATCCAGAATTATGTAAGGACTCATGAGGTTGGATTGTGGCAATCACAACAAAACCAAGGGGTCATGTTGAGGTTGATGGGGTTGAGGAAGAAGTTCCTCATCAGACTAATGACACTTCAACTATTTTACCAGTTGTAGACATTGAACAGTTATTCAGCCTGAGACTTTAGGTGAAGATGATGAATCTGAGGATCATGATGAAGATCAAGAAGATGAAAATGATAATGAAGATGAGTGGGATGGCAATGAAGATGAAGACCAAGAAGATGAAAATGATGTATAATTAGATTAATATTAATATTATGTACTATTGTGTGAAGTTAATATTAATATTGATGTACTTTTCCGTGAAGTTAATATTAATGTGTAAAAAAATATTTAAATTTTACCATGAATTTTAATTACATTTTATAATCATAACTAAGTAAATAATGATTTTTTTAAAAAAAAATATTTTGTTTAGCAACGGTCCGGCCGTCGCTAAGAACCGTCGCTAATTGCTAAACGTTTAGCAGGCCGTTTCTACATTATGCCTATCGCTAAATTGCGACGGCTAGCGACGGCCACAACCGTCGAACGTTGTGACGACCTTCACTTTAGCGACGACTGTGCGTCGCTACGTTGCAACGGCTGCCATACAGCCGTCACTATTGCAATAACGACGGGCTCCTTAGCGACGACCCGTTAGTCGTCGCTTCGTCGTCGCTATGTCCCGTTTAGCGACGATTTTCGATTGCATAGTGACGAAGAGTGTCATTTCTCAGGCTAGGAATTTATTGGCTTCTTTGTTTTTATTAAAGGATTAAAATTAAAATCCATTTAAATGCCAATTAATTGTGCACTTGATTATATATAGAGTGTGTTTGGTAAAATTTGTTGAAAAGCTAGTTGAAAGTTGAAAGCTAGCTGAAAAAGCTGAAAAACTAGCTGATTTGATTGAAGTTGTTTGATAAAACTAGCTGAAAATGGTAAAATGACATACAAAGACATTATTAAAATTACGTGACAAAATGTATAATTCTTTTTTTTTTAAAAGAAAAGTAGGCAAGTATTATATATACAAGGATCAGTACAAAGCTAGTGACAAAAAAAGAAAAAGATTAGTACAAAGCTAAAATCATTCGCAAAGACCACCGTTTTTGGTTGTCTGGAAAGTGCATGTAGATGAAAAATGAGGATACAGAGGAGATAACACTATATAACACCCTGCCCCGAGACAACAAGCAAATTAATATATATTAGTGTTTTCATCACATGATATTATACTATGAATTCATATATGGTATTTGTGGTTTTAGGGAACCCAATAACCAAACTACAAACCATTCATCGCATACCTTCTCAAGTACAATAATCTTAATTAATTATAAAATTACAAAACCATATAATACTGTACTGAATTAGATCTAGTCACATACCTCTAAAACAACAATAATTAGAAGAGACAAAAATGAACATTTGATAACACGTGTTCTTCAAATTTTCAATAACACTAATTAAGTTGGAAGATCTATAACCTATACATTAACCTCTCAATGTTGTGGAATTTGCATACAATTTTTATTATTACATCTTTCTTTAAAAATAAAATAAAAACATATATATATATATTTCAACATACAATTTTCTTCTTTTATTTTTCCAAAATGAAAAAATGAAAAAAAAAATATTAAGCCAAGGCGTTTTAAATGATTTATCGATCGGTGTGGATTAGGAAGGAAGATAGGATGCGTATTTAGATGAAATTTCCTTAATAAAATCACAATCACGTTCAATAATGTTAAAGGAATTCCCATTAATTAGCTAGCTCTCATATAACGACGCATGTAAAATATTAAGAAATGAAACTTTTATATTAGTTGTCTGTGCTGCTGTGCATGACGCAGCGTGGCATCTACACCGGTATTCAAATTTTGGTTGAATGCATAAACCAAAAATTTCACTAGTTAAAGATGCTGTCACGACCATAAGCATTGCGTCACTTGTTTGTATTCATATTTTCAGGGAGGGAAACGGCCAAAGAGCAATGCAAAGCAATAAAAGCATCTTAATTATTTTAAACTCGGGTAAACTTTTTTCGTCTTTATATACTAGAGTTTTAATTTTCGTTTGTGAATTTTTTTTTTAAATTTTATACTTATAAATTATTTAAGTTATTTTGTTAGTCATTATTGTTAATTATGGATGTGACGAATACATATCATTACTAGAAATCTTACGTGCAATACCCTAACATATATTATACAACAACGTTACTCCTAAACATTCAAAGACGGTATATATATATATATATATATATATATATATATATATATATATATATATATTAATTATATGATACTATAGGAAGGAGGATGTATAAAAAGTTTCAGTTTAAGTTGGATATAGAATTTAGCTCTTTGAATGAGTTTAAGGAAGCTAATTATATTATTTTATTATGCATATATATGTATGTATATATGATTGATGACTATGGTGGACGTTTGAACGTCTATAAATTAGAGTTAACATTCAAGACTAAAAAAATTACTTAAATATTTTATAAGTATATATAATAAAAAAAAATCAACGCTCATTTTATTATAATTGATATTAAATCGATTTCGAGTTATTTTTGTGATGTATTGGTTGAAAATAATAAAAATTCAAATCGATTGTACCGTGTAATGTAAAACTTTTTCCCTTCAACTTTAAATTAGTATATTCTCAACGAAATTAACATATGTTATATTGTAAATCCATATTTTTCCTGAAATTAAATAAAAATAGTCATCTAAAACTATTTAATAAAAAATAAAATTATTTACTTTTTATAACTAATAAAAGACCAAATTAATTTTATTTGGTCGATCTAAAATCATCTGAAAATGATTGAATATATTGTTATTGACCATTGGATTCATTTTTTAATATATGTATATATATCATTGAATTACTAGGTGAAAAATAAAGGACAAAGTCTCAAAATATATGTAATGAGAAAATTAATTTCCCTTTTTGTTGGAAAAAATTCCATATTCCAAATTATTAATTTGAAGGTGAAAAAATCAATAATATGGTAAACTAGACCTGTATTAATAAATTGAATCAACGAAAGGGAATTGGGAAGATAGCTTTGGAAGTTGATTCCTGATAAAACAATAATAGCTATCAGTTTTTTTTTATTACGTAATAATAGCTATCAGTTGTAGCAAATAATGTACAAAAAAAGGACAAGTTTTCCAGCGTCAATAGTGCTTTCTTTATTCAATCATCAAGAAGAGTTAATAAAAATTATAAAACACTTTTACTGTATGAGAGAAAAGTAATATAAAAATGGTGCTTTCGTTCCTTCATTGTTTTAAGGGCTTCAATGCCCAGATAATATATCCAATAATTTTTTGACATTTGGATTAGTATAGCAACGTAAATTTTTCTTTTAGATTTATTAACTTTTAATTTTAAATTATAGTCTTTGTAATGTATTTTTAAGTTTAACTCATAAATATGTTAAGTCTCGAGTTTTGATGAATACAAATCTAAAATAAATTAAGTAATAATTTCGAAGACTCACTGATAAATGCATTAACATTTCAAGTATGCAAAATCTCATCTGAAGTGCGTCAACAATCTGAAGAAAGTCTGTTTGAAGTCTGCAAAGATCTGAAGTTGGTCAAAGTTCTGAAGTGTGAATGGTTCAGACCGTGGTCCATATATGAAGACGAAGTCTGTCTGAAGTACAAGGGCATCTGACGTGGCAAGTCAAAGCTAGTACCAAAACCACACATAACCTTAGAACACCAGAAAGGCAAGACTAGAGACAACCTTTTTGGCTAGGTTTTTAAAGTTAAGCCAAATAAGGAAAGTTCGCTGTGCTCGAGCTGCAAAAGCCAGGAAGAGAACTGCAATCTCGTATCTCTGTCAAAAAAGTTTCACAACAGGAAAGTCCTATCTCTCAACGTCTCTTTTAACGGACTTCTCAAGCTCAAGTATATATATTCATGGATGGTTTATCTAATAGACATAGATAGAGAGATAGAGCACACATGGAGAAAATTAAGGACAAATAGAGAAAGAAGATGATGTGTGTGCAAGCATAAGTGTGCAAAAACAGAAGATACGCACAAGTGTGCATGAGGATGTGCATAAAAGAAAAGTCATATAAAATGCAACATGATGGCGCAAAAATGAATCCAAGCTGGAACTTTGCAAAATCAAAAGAAGGATGTCCGCACATTTTTTATTGTGAAAATTTTCAATCAAGTTCGAAAACTTTCTTGGTTCTGAAAGTACAATTTGGGGACTAGAATCTGAATCCTCTAAAGGTTCTTTTAAGAAATAAGTTTACTCAGAAATTGCATTCAATAAGTAACAAAAATTTGAATTACTTAGTTCTTCACAAGAGTGACTTCAAAAAGTAAAATGCAGAATAAAACAGAGTTTTAAAAAGAAAATAAAAATGAAAGTAAAGATTTGAAACTAGAAAAGAAGTTAAAGCAAATGCAATAAAGAAAAAACTGAAAATAAATTGCAAAAACTTAGATGCAAAAAAAGCAAAGAGAAAAGAAAAATTTTAGGAATTTAAATGCAAGAAGTAATCAAAGAAAAGAAAAGTGCAGAAATGTAGAATGCATTAATGAAAAACTGGGATGGATACACATACTGGACAATCTCTTTAGTAACCACTTAGTCGCTTCAGAGTTTGGACGTTGGGTGTTTCAGAGAGTTTTCAGTAAAATGAAATCCAACCCTTATTACATAAGAATTCTGCCTATATATAGATTTCTATCCTAACGACTAACTAACCAGATTTTGACACGTTTACAAGCCTAATTGAGGTGTCAAATTTCTAAGTATGACACGTATACAAAGGTAGCAACAGTCTTCTATTTGCCAAATAACTGACGGCTTGAGGTTATGACACTTGTCTCTGAACGATAATTTCTAATAACTGCTCTATTTGAAATCTAATGGATCTTCGAATTGCCTTTCAATATCTGATAAGTCTCCGAATCCTTTTCAGACTTTTGACTTCATAAATTCGTCTAAGTTATGAGTCTTCTTTCTTTCTCGAACCAGTCTTCGATTCTCATTTGAATTTTGAACCACATTTAGAAACTTAACAAAATTTTGACTGATTAATCTCCTGTATTTCCACGTGTTTCATTTCTAATTGGTCAAGTTGTTGGTGGACGTGACCACCGACCACACGTGGGTTTGACTTCCACGCTGATTGGATGTTTCTACATGCATATTAATGGCACTGTCCAAATTCCTTGTTATAAATACGAGTTGATTTTAGATTTTCCTTCATTCTTCCTCCTTCCTCATTATGGAAAATCCTCTCTCTTTGGCTATTATGTTCGACCTGATCTTTGATGAACTCATTGGGGAAGAGGTCGACGGAATAGCCAAAGTCATAGGCTTTTTCAACCTTCTTAAGAAATTAAATCAACAAGAAATAATTAAGGAATATTTAAATGGAAACTAGGATATGAAAATTAAATAAAGATTATAATAAGATAATAAAGTAAAATAAACAATGAGATAAAGATAAGATTGAGCAAATAAAGAGAAACTAGGATTAAACTTCGTCTATCGCACCCCTCTTGTATTTTGGAAATAAATGATATCTAGGAATTCATAATTATAAATATTGAAGCCCAAATAAAATTCATTCATAAAGATCCCTCAAATATGAAATCCTTAGAACAACCCCCTAAACACCAATTCCTTGGCTGCTTAATCGAATTGCCTAGCTTTAAGATCAGTTGTTAATAGCTATCAATAGTTGAACCCTATTCCTAGGTATTCACTCTATTGAGTAATTTTTACCCAAATCAGAATTCAAGATCCCTATTCCTAGGCTCCCAAGAACTCTCTCTTGATT
This sequence comes from Sesbania bispinosa, assembly GCA_026901365.1. Classification (NCBI taxonomy): domain Eukaryota; kingdom Viridiplantae; phylum Streptophyta; class Magnoliopsida; order Fabales; family Fabaceae; genus Sesbania; species Sesbania bispinosa. Next base: position 1,317,351 of record QLOH01000019.1, read on the forward strand.
TCATAAAACCACTTCCCAGCGCGCCCCATAAAATCATATCATAACTCCGGCACAAAGGCGGAAGCCAAGCATTAAGAACAGAGTAAAAACACCAATATATTATAAAAATAGAGATCCTTAGATAACAAAGAAAATTCCAAAATACCATTGGGGATTAAATCGACTACATTCAATCCTAAAGAGATATTTAGCTACTCATGGTAGCTAGCCATCACACTCTGGAAACTATCACACTTTTCTCCTAACTCCCTAGCTTCTCAACGACTCTGTAACTCTCTGAATGACTAAAAATGATTCTCAATGCTAATATTTATAGCAAAGGAATTTTCTAAAATAAAATATCTAAAAGATACAGACCTAATTTCCTAGAATAAAATATCTAAAAGATACAGTCCTAAATTAAATAGACTTAATTCTAGATAATATGTAAATATAATCCTAAGAGATTTGACATTGATTTCTAACCCTAAATAAATAAATTACAATCTTAATTAAATAGAAATTTCCCAAAATAAGCTCTTGTCATGTTGGGCTCTGTGGCTTTGTAGAGGCTAAGTTGCAAAAGGACGCGTTCTAGGCTTAGCCTGCACTCAGCGTAGCTGAAGCGCAGGCAGCAGAATCTTTCGGGCTTTACTTCCACTGTTTCCTCTATTTTAGCTTGATCTCTTGCTGATCTTATCTTTATTTGTTGCGCTTTCCTGATTTCCCTCTTTTTTAGCTTGATCTCTTGCTGATCTTATCTTTATTTGATGTTATCTTGTTACTCCAATTAAAACTTTCCTTTTTATCTGCAAAATCAACAGATTTCTTATCAAAATAGCATCAAATTCAAATTTGAATTGAATATTCACAAGATCTGCATTTTAAACTAAAAAGAGGTAATTTGGGGTATAAATCTAATATTTTGCCCTTGATAAGTGCTGTAATTATATAGAAATTTATCATTAATTTAGCACTTATCAAATTTCCCCCAACTTAGCTTCTTGCTTGTCCTCAAGCTAGAAAACCTTTTGAAATCAAATGAACTCAATCCCTAATCTTGGTTCTCACTAAATAAGGAAATAATTTCATCACCTCTTGCTAGGTAGCTGTCACTTTCCAAATATTAGATTGAAAATCAGAATTAAGTGGTGTTTCCAAGACTCAATTAGAACAGGATAAAAACACATTCAAACTTTTTCAAAAGCATTAACCCAAACAATAAGTGATAAATCAAGGAATTCTCTCATGCTCACGGGTAAGTGTTTTCCCTCAATTATTTCACTGAAATTGAACAACTAGAATTTCCAGTCATTTCCTGTTAATATTCAAACACACAACTAGCATAGATCAAAAGGTCTTTCCTTGGGTTGTAACGAGGCTGGGCTATCAAGAACTCATGGTTTTTGTGACAACCTTCTACCCCATACTCTTATATATTAAAAAAATTTCAGTTTAGAAAAGGGAAAGTCCCACGTTAGGTAAAAAGGTTCACAATCACTCTTATAATAAATCTCATAGTTCAAAAACGACTTTATTAAATGAACTCAAACTCCAAATATAAATCAATTATAAACAGCGGAAATCTCCATAGGAATAAAAACAATTAACAATCTCCTGCCATATAAGGCATCCAAAAGTTCATAAAAATACTCCTAATCTACGAACATGGTAAACCCCCAAGCACACCCTGATGTCACATCTACCAGAGCATACCCTTTTATTCATAATCGACACCAGTTGTGTCCTCATCAACACCTGTAAAATATATCCACAGAATACGGTGAGGAAAAAGGAATACTACCTATACATACACATAGAGAATACCCATCCTCACCCACAGCATCATTACATCATGCCATCAATACATTAAATCACCAATGAATAACATTCATCTAAAACTCAACATATATTTAATCATCCATATCAACATATACATGTCATACCATCATTCCTATTCACAACACATAAACATATCCTTTATACAATCATCAAGCTCATCATCATCATAATCTTATTCATATATCATCATATAGTTCTCATACCATCATTCACCCAAATAATCATATATTCTATTCTTACACATAATACTCATCGTCATCAATATTCATAACATCATTTAATAACACCATTTCATCATCATATATCACACATCAATACTCCTCTCATCGTCTACCCAAAGATCATGACTTGGAACTCCACACAATGGGCGCACCTCGTCAATCACTCTAGTTAGTACCAAGGTGGTCTACCGGTGTTACCACACACTATCCGATAGGTTGTACCCCCTCTATGGGCCCGCACAACGACATTCGACCCTAGGTTGTACCCCCTCTATGGGCCCGTACAATCACTCCTAGGTTGCACCCCCTCAATGGACCCGTGCATCGAACGCCCCATCTTGATCCCCTGAGTTGTACCCCCTCTCTGGGCCCGCACAACTCAGTTCACCTCCCGAATTGTAACCCCTCTATGGGCCCGCACAATTCAGGTCTCATCACATATGCTCAAGGCATCTCTCCTAAGTTGTACCCCCTCTATGGGCCCACACAACTTAGATAACATCATCATCAAAAGGTGATATACACCATCATCATAAATCATCATTATCATGCATTAACATGCTCATCATCAAACATCATCATAATAAGGTGATATACACCGACATCATTATCATCATCACACTCATCATCAATTATCATCATTAATAAAGTGATATACACTTATCCTCATTCACATCATCATCGTAAGTGACATGCACTATCATTAATAACATCATCATCATAAGTGATACACACTATCATCATTTACATCATCATCATAAGTGATACACACTATCATCAATTACATCATCATAATCAGCATAAACAACATCAAACATCGTCAATCATCATCATTATACTCATCATAAAGCACCATCAAACAACACCAATCACTAAGGATCTCAAAGTCCACTCTGGTAATCGATTACCAACCTCTAGTAATCGATTACCCGCAAACAAGGTCTCTGGTAATCGATTACAACCACCTTGTAATCGATTACCTGCAAGCAAGCTCTCTGGTAATCGATTACAGCACCCCTGTAATCGATTACCCGCAACAAACTCTCTGGTAATCGATTACAGCACCCCTGTAATCGATTACCCACAGACAAACTCTCTGGTAATTGATTACAACACCCCTGTAATCGATTACCCGCAAGCAAACGGTGCTTCTGGGTTGCCCAGAACACTCTGGTAATCGATTACCACATCTGGTAATCGATTACCCGCGACGCAGATCGCAGATCGCAGATTTCATGATTTCTCACCCCTCTAAACCCATCCAATCAATCCCTAATCAGTCTTTTTTGTCTAAACATCATTCATACTCTTTCATACATCAAATACTCAATAAATCATCAATCTATTACAAATTATACCATCAATTCATCAAAACCCCCAATTTCTCAATCCCTAATCACCCCTTTTTCAATTATCTTCAATATCATCTTTACTCTCATTCAATAATTCGTCAACACACAAACAATAAATCATCAATCACCAGATTATATCATCATTCTCAGTTATTCATTCATAAATTCGAATTATACATCTTAGATTACTACCCAAGTACCCCCTACATGCATATACAGGCAATACCCTCTCCCCCACCGTACCTTAAGCGAAGCTTGATCACAGCAAGGAAGTCCTTTCTTGGATTCTTGGCGTTCACTCCACAGTAGCTCTCTCTTGAGACTTCGTTTCTCCCCTCCTTAGCGTTTCGCTTATTGACGAATGATACGAATAAGGATTAGGGTATTCTGTTAACCCCTCCTTATAGAAATAACTAATTGGGCTTGGGCCCACTCTCACCCCCCCATTATTCTATTTTCAATTAAAATTATCTTTGCGAAACAACACTAATAATAATAACACTCCTATTAATTATTTCCCATTAAATTAATTATTTTCTTAATTAATCTATTTAATTTAATTAATATTTATCCTAATAAAATTTAGGATGTTACAACTCTCCCCTCCTAAAAAGAAAATTCGTCCTCGAATTTTACCTGAAGCGAACAATTCTGGATAAGACTCCTTCATCTTCTCTTCGAGTTCCCAAGTGGCACTCTCGGGTGTAGGTCCTCCCCAGTTCACCTTAACTAAAGGAATCTCTTTACCTCGAAGTTGTTTCACCCTCCGATCCTCAACTCTCACCGGCATGGTTTCCACTGTTAGGTTTTCCTTAACCTCAAGATGATCCGACTCAATCACATGCGAAGGATCATGAACGTATTTCCGGAGTTGAGAAACGTGGAAAACGTTATGAAGATTAGACAAGTGTGGAGGCAAAGCGATTTGGTAGGCAACATTGCCGACTATTTTAAGGATTTGGTAAGGACCAATGAATCGAGGTGTAAGCTTTCTAGACTTCATTGCCCTACCAACCCTAGTCCACGGAGTGACTTTCAGGAATACATGGTCCCCTTCTTTGAACTCTAACTCCTTTCTTCTCTTATCCGCATAGCTCTTCTGCCTACTCTGGGTTGTCCTCATCCTCTCTTGGATTATCCTAACCTTATCAGTGGTCTGCTGCACTATCTCAGGTCCTAATGCAAGACTCTCACCCCACTCACACCAACATAAAGGGGTTCTACATCTCCTACCATATAATGCTTTAATGCTTTATAAGGCGCCATACCTATGCTAGAATGAAAGCTATTGTTATAGGTGAACTCTATCAAAGGTAAAAAGCTATCCCAACTACCCCCTTGGTCTAACACACAGGCTCTAAGCAAATCCTCCAAGGATTGGATGGTTCTCTCGGTCTGACCATCAGTCTGAGGGTGATAAGTTGAGCTAAGCCTAAGATGGGTCCCCAAGGCCTGCTGTAAACTCTCCCAAAATCTAGAGGTAAACCTGGGATCCCTATCTGAGACTATACTAGATGGTATGCCATGCAACCTCACAATCTCACTGATGTACAACTGAGCCAACTTCTCTAAAGAATACTTGATGTTGATGGGAAGGAAATTGGCACTCTTAGTTAACCTATCGACAATAACCCAAATTGAGTCATGTCCCTTCACAGTCTTAGGAAAGGCAACTACAAAGTCCATAGATATACTATCCCACTTCCACTCAGGTATACTTAAGGGTTGTAGCAATCCTGAAGGTTTTGGATGCTCTACCTTAGCCTTCTGGCACACTAAACAAGCACTCACGAACTCCTCTATGTCCCTCTTCATCCTAGGCCACCAAAATACTTTCTTCAAATCTAGATACATCTTAGTGGATCCTGGGTGGAAACTAAGCTTACTTCTATGCCCTTCTTCTAGTACTAATCTCTTAATGCTAGGTTCACTGGGCACACACACTCGATCTCCAAATCTCACTACCCCATCGGTACCAATTACAAACTCCCCACCACTACATCCTTCTATAGCCTCTCGCCTGCTAACCAAAAATGGATCCTCTAACTGGGCCTTACTAATATCTTTCAGCAATTCATTACTTACTCTAGTCATTCCTAACCTCACACTGGAAGATGTTACTTCACAAGCCAAACTTAGATCCCTAAACTGGGTTAAAAGATCCATCTATCTAATCATTAGGGAACTAACATTGATAGACTTCCTACTCAAGGCATCAACCACTACATTGGCCTTACCGGGATGATAACTTAACTCAAAATCATAATCCTTAAGGAACTCTAACCACCTCCTTTGCCTCATGTTCAGCTCCTTCTGGTCAAAACAATATCTAAGGATCTTATGGTCACTAAAAACCTCAAATCGGGAAGCATACAGGTAATGTCTCCAAATCTTCAACACGAACACTACGGCTGCTAACTCTAGGTCATGGGTAGGGTAGTTTCTCTCATGGATTTTCATTTGCCTAGAAGCATAGGCTACTACTTTACCCTCTTGCATCAACACCCCACCTAAACCCATCTTAGAAGCATCACAGTATACTACGAAAGGTTTACTAAGGTCAGGCAACAATAACACTGGTGCACTAGTAATCTTCTCCTTAAGGGTTTGGAAGCTAGTCTCGCACTTACTATTCCACACATAGGCAACTCCCTTCCTAGTTAGTTCGGTCAAAGGCAAAGCTAACTTAGAAAACCCTTCTATGAACCTCCTATAGTACCCAGCTAACCCAAGGAAACTCCTAATCTCACTCATTGACTTAGGGGACTCCCACTTAAGCACGACTTCTACCTTAGAAGGATCTACACCTATACCTCCCTTAGAAATTACATGACCCAAGAAACTCACTTGCTCTAACCAGAACTCACACTTGGACATCTTAGCATACAACTGTTTGTCCTTAAGAACCTGAAGCACTACCTCTAGATGTTCCTCATGCTCCTCCTTAGTTTTGGAATAAATTAGTATATCATCTATAAAGACAACTACGAATTTATCCAAATAAGGGTGAAAAATCCTGTTCATGTAATCCATAAAAATGGCAGGAGCATTCATCACACTGAAAGGCATTACCAGATACTCATAATGTCCATACTTAGTCCTAAAAGCGGTCTTAGGTATATCCTCCTCCTTAACTCTAATCTGATGATAGCCTGATCTAAGACCTATCTTGCTAAACACACATGCCCCCACTAACTAATCCATCAAGTCATCTATCCTAGGCAAAGGATACCTATTCTTAATGGTTACCTTATTTAACTGGCGGTAATCAGTACACAACCTCATGCTACCATCCTTCTTCTTAACAAACATTACAGGCGCTCCCTAGGGTGACACACTAGGCCTAATGAACTTCTTCTCTAATAGGTCTTCTAGTTGCTTCTTAAGTTCTGCTAGCTCTATGGGTGACATCCTATGAGGTGTAGCTGAAATCGGTTCTGTACCTGGCACTAAGTCTATGGCAAACTCTATCTCTCTCTCAGGTGGTAATTTGGACACATTATCAGCAAATACTTCAGGGTACTCACACACTACAGGTATCTCACTCACCACAGCGCTACTATCGGATTTCAAAGAAGCTAAAAGCATGTAAACCTAGGCATCTTCCCTTAGAGCCAATTTTACCTGATTGGCAGTCATAAAATCCTTACTCTTACACTCGACAGGGTGACCAAAAACAACAGACTTATCAGAACAGTTTAGAAGGACATGGTTGGACGATAACCAGTCCATACCAAGAATGATATCTAGTTGACTTAGAGGTAAGCAAATCAAATCAACTAGGAAATTTCTATCATTAACAGAAACAGAACAGTTTAAACACACATCAGAAGTAGAAACTGACCCACTAGCTGGCGTTTCCACACTCAATTCAAAAGGCAAGGAAGAAACCGGCAAGTTCAATTTAGACATCCAAGCAAGTGATATAAAAGAGTGAATCGCACCAGAGTTAAACAACACCATCAAGGATTACCAGCAATGAAACCAGCACCTTGGATCAAATCTTCGGATTGAGTAGCTTCAGTACCACTCAAGGTAAAGACTCTCCCAGTAGCCTTAGGTTTACGGGCTCTTCCCCTGGCATCTCCCGAAGACCTGAATGCCGCTAACGTCACCTTCTGTAGCATAGGGCAGTCCATCGCTCTGAAGATCTTCTCGATTTCGTATATCCAGTCGGCAGCACCATCGGGGTCTTAACCCCCTCGGAACGTAGGTGGATGGTTCCTCTGGAACCGTGCAAGCCAATCGGTCTCATGATGTTGGTTGAGGTTGCCAACAACTTGTGCCATAGCCATTAAGGCATCGACCATCGCTCGATCGTTCCTACCCCCAGCCATTACTCTTTCTTATCAAAGAAAGGGTAAGCAAACATACTAAGTAAAGTAGAAAAGTAAAGAAACAAGACAAACAATCCAATTCAAGCAACACAATTAATTCAAACAATCAATCAATTAATCTACCAATCAATCAGATTACACATCAAAAGCATAGTAAACTCATAACTCAAGGCCGGTGAACCGACCTGCTCTAATACCAACTAATGTGACATCCTTCTACCCCATACTCTTATATATTAAAGAAATTTCAGTTTAGAAAAGGGAAAGTCCCACGTTAGGTAAAAAGGTTCACAATCACTCTTCTAATAAATCTCATAGTTCAAAAACGACTTTATTAAATGAACTCAAACTCCAAATATAAATCAATTATAAACAGCGAAAATCTCCATAGGAATAAAAACAATTAATAATCTCCTGCCATACAAGGCATCCAGAAGTTCATAAAAATACTCCTAATCTAGGAACATGGTAAACCCCCAAGCACACCCTGATGTCACATCTACCAGAGCATACCCTTTTATTCATAATCGACACCAGTTGTGTCCTCATCAACACCTGTAAAATATATCCACAGAATACGGTGAGTATAAAGGAATACTACCTATACATACACATAGAGAATACCCATCCTCACCCACAATATCATTACATCATGCCATCAATATATTAAATCACCAATGAATAACATTCATCTAAAACTCAACATATATTTAATCATCCATATCAACATATACATGTCATACCATCATTCCTATTCACAACACATAAACATATCCTTTACACAATCATCAAGCTCATCATCATCATAATCTCATTCATATATCATCAAATAGTTCTCATACCATCATTCACCCAAATAATCATATATTCTATTCTTACACATAATACTCATCGTCATCAATATTCATAACATCATTTAATAACACCATTTCATCATCATATATCACACATCAATACTCCTCTCATCGTCTACCCAAAGATCATGACTTGGAACTCCACACAATGGGCGCACCTCGTCAATCACTCTAGTTAGTACCAAGGTGGTCTACCGGTGTTACCACACACTATCCGATAGGTTGTACCCCCTCAATGGGCCCGCACAACGACATTCGACCCTAGGTTGTACCCCCTCTATGGGCCCGTACAATCACTCCTAGGTTGCACCCCCTCTATGGGCCCGTGCATCGAACACCCCATCTTGATCCCCTGAGTTGTACCCCCTCTATGGGCCCGCACAACTCAGTTCACCTCCCGAATTGTATCCCCTCTATGGGCCCGCACAATTCAGGTCTCATCACATATGCTCAAGGCTTATCTCCTAAGTTGTACCCCCTCTGTGGGCCTGCACAACTTAGATAACATCATCATCAAAAGGTGATATACACCATCATCATAAATCATCATTATCATGCATTAACATGCTCATCATCAAACATCATCATAATAAGGTGATATACACCGACATCATTATCATCATCACACTCATCATCAATTATCATCCTTAATAAAGTGATATACACTTATAATCATTCACATCATCATCGTAAGTGACATGCACTATCATTAATAACATCATCATCATAAGTGATACACACTATCATCATTTACATCATCATCATAAGTGATACACACTATCATCAATAACATCATCATAATCAACATAAACAACATCAAACATCGTCAATCATCATCATTATACTCATCATAAAGCACCATCAAACAACACCAATCACTAAGGATCTCAAAGTCCACTCTGGTAATCGATTACCAACCTCTAGTAATCGATTACCCGCAAACAAGGTCTCTGGTAATCGATTACAACCACCTTGTAATCGATTACCTGCAAGCAAGCTCTCTGGTAATCGATTACAACACCCCTGTAATCGATTACCCGCAAACAAACTCTCTGGTAATCGATTACAGCACCCCTGTAATCGATTACCCACAGACAAACTCTCTGGTAATCGATTACAACACCCCTGTAATCGATTACCCGCAAGCAAACGGTGCTTCTGGGTTGCCCAGAACACTCTGGTAATCGATTACCACATCTGGTAATCGATTACCCGCGACGCAGATCGCAGATTTCACGATTTCTCACCCCTCTAAACCCATCAAATCAATCTCTAATCAGTCTTTTTCGTCTAAACATCATTCATACTCATTCATAACATCAAATACTCAATAAATCATCAATCTATTACAGATTATACCATCAATTCATCAAAACCCCAATTTCTCAATCCCTAATCACCCCTTTTTCAATTATCTTCAATATCATCTTTACTCTCATTCAATAATTCGTCAACACACAAACAATAAATCATCAATCACCAGATTATATCATCATTCTCAGTTATTCATTCATAAATTCGAATTATACATCTTAGATTACTACCCAAGTACCCCCTACATGCATATACAGGCAATACCCTCTCCCCCACCGTACCTTAAGCGAAGCTTGATCACAGCAAGGAAGTCCTTTCTTGGATTCTTGGCGTTCACTCCACAGTAGCTCTCTCTTGAGACTTCGTTTCTCCCCTCCTTAGCGTTTCGCTTACTGACGAATGATACGAATAAGGATTAGGGTATTCTGTTAACCCCTCCTTACAGAAATAACAAATTGGGCTTGGGCCCACTCTCACCCCCCCATTATTCTATTTTCAATTAAAATTATCTTTGCGAAACAACACTAATAATAATAACACTCCTATTAATTATTTCCCATTAAATTAATTATTTTCTTAATTAATCTATTTAATTTAATTAATATTTATCCTAATAAAATTTAGGATGTTACAGTTTTTCTGGATATTCAAAGAAACACTTGAATAGATAAAATATTTGTGGTTTCACCATTTCTCAAACTTTCTCTCAATTCTCCATTACATTCTTGACTTGTATCATTCAATTGGCCTCTTTTTGTTTGGTAATTCACTCCCTTCTTTATTCAAATTTGTACTATAGACCCTACTTTTTTTTATACTTGAGGGAGTGAATTCCTTGCTTGCTTATGCCTACTTTTTGCATTTTTCAGATAACCAACCAGTCACCCATTCTATCATAATTTCACCTATGCTCTGTATCCCAAGTGTGTAAGGGACAAGATATAGACATTAATTTGGCTGGGGTGCATAAGGAAAGAAACATTAAAGCTCAAATGAGTTACAAAGAATTGGAAAAAAATTTCATGGGTTGGCATTTTGGCACTGATCAATTAATATATATATATATATATGCAAGTTGCCTTGATCATGTCTATACTTTTCATATGCAGAATAAAATTAAGAAACTCAAGCAATAACAGTTGACAAATAACAATGAAATCTCTCAAAGTGTTTAGTCTCTCACACTCACAGGTTTATGCCAAAATTCCTTGATGAAATCACTTATTGAACAACTATTGACTCAATTGATCTTTTCTGTACAAGAATCTAAACCTAATTGATTATGAATTCATAACTTAATTCCTTTCTCTTTCCTAATTCATTCAGTTTGGCTGTATTAGCATTGAAAAATTAAATTGAATTCAAATTAATCTTTATTTCCTACTCATAATCCTAATTTAATCCTAATATTTCTAATCCTAATCCTAAGGGAATCCATTTTGAAAATAATCCTAACGAATAAAAGAAAATGAAGATAACAATAAATAAAAGGAAAAATAAAAGAAAATGAAAATGAAAAACCGAAAAAAAAAATCTGATCTCAATCCTCATCATCCTCTGCATCATGGAGCTCCTCATCAAAAGCATACACACCATCTGCTGCTGCCCCACCTCTCCCTGGCTGAATAGGCCTGTCCCCAGGCCACTGCAAGAATGTCCGGAACTGCGTTGATCGGATATGGGTCCAGTCTTGTCTGGTATAGGTGCTCTTGGAGGTGGGTGATCCCACAATAAATAGTGTAGTTCTGCCTGCAGATATGCTCCACATCTGACCTGAGTGGGATGCCGGCTGGTCATGGTGGTGGTTGTTGTGGCTGAGGTGGTGGTGGTTGATCCTCATATCCAGCTCCTCATTCCCATATATACCAATACTCCGCATCAGCTCATAGTATTGGCATGGGAAAGCATCTTCATCATCATGGGGTTGGGCGACCTATATAGTCGTTGATCGCATCGCGATCAAACGTCACCCATCTACCCCTAACATAGGATCTCCTCTTTCCTCTATCACCAGGCTCTCAACTGTGTTGACGTAGAATTCCCGGACCAGCCCCGGGTCAAATAATTTGTCTGTAATAGCCATCCTACGCCATCCGCGTCTGGTAATCTCCATGTTGAACTCCTCATACTCCCATGGTTTGAGGTCAACTAGTCTTTTCAGCACAAAGTTCTAAGAGCTTCATACTTTGGAGCATCCTGTGCACTTTTGAATCTCATGTGATCATAATGGGGTTCATCTCTGACTCTCTTCCCCATGCCTTTTCTTCGTGAGCTAGAGCCACGAGAAAGGCCAACAGTGTATTTGATCCTAGGCATCTGAAAAGTCAAACAATAATAGTTAAATGAAAGAAACATATTCACTTCAGTGATGCCTTATTACACAATAATTCATGAAGAACATGGAAACGTATCATTAACCAATTTGCATGCATAATTCAAAATGCTTTCAAAAGAAAAAAGAAAAAAAAACTTCCGCATTTTTTGACGTTCTACTTTGTTGGTCACGTGTAATGCATGTGGTACTTTTAGTGGTAACTAGGGGTATCACATTTGGTGGTATCAGAGCTGTTCTTTCCTTTTGGCCTCGGGTATGGTCTGCAATACCATTCTCTCTGTGTTTACTCTGTGTTGAATGTTTGTTGTGTGGATTGTTTGCTTTGGGTGAATTGGTTGCTCTCATCTTACTATCTTAGTAATATGAGTATCTGTGTGTAGCGTTACTTGTTCTTGCCTTAGTGGTTCTACATAGAACGAAAGAGGCTGACTTGTTCTGCGAATGCAGGACTCCATGGCAGGGAGAGGTAATCCTAGGATGAACGATCTTCTAGGGAAGATCGGGAACATTCTAGAAAATCAGCAGCAGATATTGGTCAGCGTGTGCCACATCCTTGAAAATGACACCAAGGAGAGCCAAGCTCATTGGAAGAATTCCGGCCCACAGAGGAACAAACCCAAGGTTGCACGAGAAAGGAGGAAGCCTTATTTCGTTCCAAGAAACAATTTTGGCTCATCATCTGGGGGCACTGCGAGACCGCATTCAGTGGTTGCTAGTGAGGAAAATCCTGCAAACAGTTTCGGCAACAACGATGGTAGTTGTCCACACAGTAAGAGAAGTCACTTCCTGAGGGACCGCCCGATCAAGAGCCCGATCTCAAACCAGTCTAACGAACGTGCATGCTTTCATTGTGGACGAACTGGCCACATCAAGAGGAATTGCCCTGCTCGGAAGGGAAGTGGTAGCGTACTGGAGCTGCTGAATCCAAAGATCTAATCCAAGGTAAGTGCGTCATAAGTGGGATTCCTTTAATTGTATTATATGATTCAGGTGCGACGCATTCTTTCATTCCTCTAGAATTTCAAAAAAAAAAATTTCTTGTTACTGGACTGCCCTCTGATCTTGTTGTTTCCACCCCTACTGCTAAGACCTCTAGGTCCTAAGGTTGTACATTAGTGTAGCCAATAGTTGATTTGGCTTGTGGTTTGAAGTGCTGAGTGAGACGTTAAAAGTTAGAGTAGGATGACCACTAAGGTTAGATTCCCATTCCTTTAGATGAGTAACCTAAGGGATCGATAATGAATTCGAGGCTGTAAATTCAAGTTTAAGATGATTGATCATTGAGGTTTAATTATTAAGGTTTTGAGATTTGGGGATTTGTACTAATAGCTCTTGAGGATTCAGTTATTGAAAATATATATAATTTGGCAAGGCAAGTTAGAAATAATCGACGACTTGGGGTATACTCAGGATAAATAATGATGGAGTTTAGAATAAGAATGACAAACACACGAATTGGGGTTTTGTAACACCCGCGTTTTACCGTTTTTGCCGTTTTAAGTGTTTTATTGGATTTTGAGTGATTAAAATTATTTTTAATCATCAAAATTTATATTTTTGGATTTAGAATTAAATTTCCTATTTTTAAGGAATTTCTGGGAATTTTTGGGGTTTTTTTTGTGAAAATGACCTTTTTGCCCCTCCTGTCTCTTGAACCGGGCCCGAATACTCTTGATCCGGGTCAGAAAAATTTGCACAACCCTTCCTTTCCTCCTTCTAGAAGCCGTGCATGTCTTGTGTGTGTGCATGAAGGACATTTGTCCACTTCACACTTTGTTTCTAGACAAGTGTCAAGCTTAGGGAAAAGTAAGACATTAAAACACCAAAATTCATTACTCTTTCTTTTTCCACATGCAAAGCTTAGAAATTCTCTCATTTTCTCTCTTCCTTTTCTCTCTTGGCCGTGAACTCTCCATCATCTTCTCTCAAAATTTTTCATCTCCCCTTAAACACATCTAGCCAAGGTTCCATCTTTGAACCAAAGCTTCCATTTCTAAGCTTTCTAGCCTTGAAAAATCCTTGTTGGTGACTAAAGGAGGCATCTTTGGGGGCTATTTTGGGACCAGAATTCTGCACTCATTTTCTTGGAAATTTGAGGTAAAGGGGGGGGAGAACTTGAACTCTAGTAGGATTGGTAACTAGAGTCAAGGATTTGCCCTTAAAATCCTTGTTTTTACTCTTGTTCTCCTTGAAAAAAATCACTTTTTGAGCTTTTCTTTGAGCAAATGTTTTGGATTCTTGGAGCTGGGTTGTTTACATGTTTTTAAGTTTGTTTTGATGCTTGAAATGTGCTTGGATTGTGATTGTTGGTGCATGCAAGCCAAGAAACAATTTTGGAAAAATTTTCCCCTTTTTCCTTTAATAGCTCTCGGCCTTGAGGGATTTTGGGGTTGCATGTGTTTCAAAATTTTTTTGGTGCTTGGAATGTGTTTGTATGATGAATCTATGAACATGCATGAAGTTGGTTGAAGGCATACAATTGTTTTGGACGATTGATCTTTGAAAAATAGTGTTTATGAGCTTGAAAATGGAGTTATGAACTTTAATGTGTATGTGGATGATTTTGAGTGGATTAGTATGATATTTGGCATTTAGATTGTTTGTTGATGAATGTGTGAAGTTTTGGTGAAGATTGGATGTTGTGAAAAATTTGAAGTTTTGATGAACATTCAAGTTGTTCTTGATGTTCATGAGTTGTTCTTGATGAAACTCATCAAGAATACTTTTTTGATCTTAAAAAGGTCAAGGGTATGTTGAAAACATGTTTATGGGCTTTGGTGGTCCAAAAGGACTAAGAAGCAATTTTACAAGTAAAAGAACTAAAGGGCAATTAAGAATAAGTCTTTAAAAATAAATAAAACAAATTCGGATTTCCAATTCCAACCAAGTAAAAGTCAACTTAAAGGTCAATATTTTAGGTTGCCATGACTAAAAATAAGTTCCTAAGAGTTATAAAACCTTTAGGATTTTAATTTAAGTTTAAAACCTTTAAGAAAAGGAGTTAAAGACTCATTAAAAGTCAATCAAGATTAGATTATGAAATTAAAAGTTAGATTGGAGTTGGACTTCAACTCTAATCCAAGTTATTAAGAAATTAAAACTTAGAAATTAATTAGTAGACTTAGCTAATCTAATTACCTAAGTTAAATTAACATAATCTACTTAAGTTAATTAAGTAACAGATGATTAATTAAGGTTAAAGTTAATTAACCTTAATAAAAGTATTAAGTAATTAATTAGTAATGATGATTAAGAATTAACTAACTATGATTAACCTTAATTAAATGTAATTAAAAGCTTAGTCCAAAACTAAGGAAGAGATTGAGACTTAATTAAGGAGGATTAAGATTAATTATAGCCCAGTTAATGAAGATTGATTAAAAGTTAAATCTAATCTTAATTATTTATACAAGAAGAATTAGGATAAGTAATACCATCCATAAGACACAATCATAAGTCTTAGTAAATTATAGGACTTAAGTGGACATGATTATTAAGAACATTAGTACAAACTACTATAAAAGATTATAACTAACACCCTCTTTCTTCATAAAACTTGAGAAGCTTAGTGAGAGAGTGCGGTTCCAACCCAAGGTAGGGTTCGGTTTTCCTTGAAGGAAAGACATTGAATTCGGGCCGTGCCACGGGGATGTGGTGACGTTGAATGGTTCAATGGGCTTTTCCTGTAAGGATGTGAATGTTGTGAACATTGTTGTGTGACATGCATCATGAAGCATTGTTGATGTTCGAGGTTGAAAACCTTATGACCTATATAACAGTAGCACTTGGTACAGTGTGAAATCGGTTGGGAAGGGTGCAACTGGGTTTTGCAAAGAACGCCAGTGGGTCCTCAAAAGGGACGCCAGCCCTGAGGATAGCCTAGCTCCCGGAAGATCTCAGGTGACGTAGATTAGCTCCCTACTGTCGAGATTGGGGAACCCAGCTTAGCTATTCCTGTCGCTCTCATGATTTTCGGGTCAGTTGAGATTGTCTGGAAGAACGCTTAAATGATTTGGCCAAAATGTATGAGCAATGCTCTTTGTACCAATGCTAGTACAGACTCTAACTCCTGACGTGCTGTGTATATATGGTCGGGCAGCTGCTATGTGCTCTGCCTATGGTGATGTTTCCCTGGGCCCGCATGCACTAGATATTGCATTATAATAGTAAAAGTTGCGTTCATATGAGTACACCATGATGAGATGTCGTGATTGCTTATTGATTCGACTGTGTGGATTGCCTCTGTGTGTGTGCTCTAGTTTGCTGTATCCTACATGCTGTGAGTTCATGCGATGTTCTCACCTTTCTTTTCTATCTCTTCTTTCTATGCTCTTCTCGTCACGTTGACAGTCGGTATCGAAGACTTCCGTCATGACGTCGATGCAGGTGCGAATCAGATGGTTGCCGAGGGGCACCCGGAGGGTGACGGGTATCCCGCGCAGGTGTGAGTTCTATGGGGGGAGTTTGTGTCACCATCACGCACCCCAGACTTCCTCTTGTACTTGAAAAGGACTAGGTTGTGTTGAGTCTAGGTAGTACGCAGCTCTGATTTAGGAATCTCTTCTTTTGTATTCTGTTAGAGGTCTCATTTATTTTACTACCGGAACTTATGTTTTAATGTGGTCATGTGGGTATTCGAGAGGTACATCGATGCTACTTAATATGTATGTATGTATTTATGTCATACTGTTTTATGTTCTCTCAAGGTCTTTAACCATGTGTATGTTGTGTATGCGCGTAAGGTGTTAATTCTTTCGACGCTTACGGAAAGATAAGTTTTTGAAAGTGAAGGAAAGGATATTTCATAAGTACTTAAAATAAAGCTAGAGAGGTAATAGGTCAATGACACCTAAACCCTTTTCAAAAAAAAAAAAACTTTCGCATTTTTGACGTTCTACTTCGTTGGTCACGTGTAATGCATGTGGTACTTTTAGTGGTAACTAGGGGTATCACAAATTTGATCTTAACAGTTAAGGCATATTTGGATACCCTGTTGATGAACTTGAAGTCTAAAAGGGTTTGAATGTGGAATGAGTGTCATGATTGAAGTTTAATAGATACACTAGAGTATGATCGCTATCTCTAACGGATTGATAAAATAAGGATTTATAGAAACAAGTGGAAAACTCGATTTAAGACAAAGGATGTCAAAGTATTGAGGCCAATGGCACAAGGTGTAGTTCTTAAGAAATTTTAGTCGGATGGTAGGATATGACTAAGAAAATGATCTGTTAGTATCAAGATTATGCAGGAAATTGAAGAAAGAGATCATGTGATGGAGAATTATATGCACGAGTAAGCACTACAAGAGCTACAATGGTATGAGCTAAGTAAGGACAACACTTCCATGAGGTTAGTAGAAATAATAGATATGTCAAATAATGAGCGATTATCGTATGTGTTGATTTTGATGACTAGGAGTATACTTGATTGATGCTCCTATAGATTGAATAAGGTATGTGAATGGAATCTCATAAACGATTAAGATTGGAATTGGTACGAATTATGACACGTTGATTTAGTATGGTCATACCAATTTACAGGATTAGTTTGTACATTAATCTTAATGGACTTAGACTCTCAAGGGAAGGTATATAAATTAGTAAATATCTAGGCAGGATTTTAAAGATTGGATTGGAATAGTACTAGATAAGTAGGTGACGTTTCGCGTAAGGATGCCCTAGGGGACAAATACAATCTGTGGGAGTAGGATAACCATAAGGAATGATAATAATAATATTCCCAAAGATAGGTTTAAAGATAGATTGCCTCTATCTATATACCGAGACTATAGGTAATCTTACAATTTGCTTTGGACTTTACCACGGATGCTACAGGTGTCTAGTAATTCCATCTGGATTGGTTGTCATTGGTGTTCCTTTCCCTCCTTAGTGAACCTAGTTTTCTAGCCTCATTTAAGCCAACTTATCCTCATTCTTTCGTGCAATGTTCTCTCCTATTTCTAGGATCCAATGGGGAGTATAGCATTCTTTGGAATAATTTTTATGGATAGGAATTTGTATGCTAAGCTATCTAAGTGTGAGTTTTGGTTAAAGGAAGTGAATTTCCTAGGTCATGTGATCTATAGTGGACGAGTTAGCGTAGACCCAGCTAAGGTAGAAACTGTGTTACAGTGGGAAGCACCTGGGACTTTAACGGAAGTGAGAAGCTTCTTGGGGTTGGCTGGTTACTACCGTAAGTTTATTGAAAATTTTTCAAGGATAGCAACTCCGTTGAACCATTTGATTAGGAAGGACCAACCTTTTGTGTGGAGCCAGTAGTGTGAAGATAGTTTTCAGGAATTGAAGAAAAGGTCAACTTCTGCGCCTGCGTTAGTTTTACCTGACCCACAAGAGAGTTTTGAAGTATACTGTGATGCTTCAAAACAAGTATTAGGTTGTGTGTTAATGCAAAAAGGAAAGATAATGGCTTATGCCTCTAGGCAATTGCGAACACACGAAGTGAACTACCCTACGCATGATCTAGAGTTGGAGGTAGTAGTTTTTGTCTTGAAGATTTGGAGACACCATCTGTATGGCGCTAGGTTTGAAGTTTTAGCGATCATAAGAGTTTGAAGTATCTGTTTGACCAGAAGGGACTTAATGTGGGGCAGAGACGATGGATGGAGTTTTTGAAGAATTATGAGCTTAGTCTGCAGTACCACCCTGGGAAAGCTAATGTCGTAACTGATGCGTTAAGTCGGAAATCTTTGCATATGTCAGCAATGATGGTTAAGGATTGGGAACATTGAGGATTTCAAATGATTTCTTGGAACAAGTTCGTGTAACACGGGAAGTGGATCAATCTTTGCAAGATTTGAGGAATCTAGTCCCTAAGAAAGGAGAATCTGAGTTTTGTAAGGAAGCTGATGGAACTGTTAGATTCAAGGGTAGGATATGTGTGCCTAGTGATAAGAAAATAAGATATCGTAAGAGGACATTGGGAATTAGAAGGAAATGTTAAGAAGAATAATTATCCAACTTTTAGGGAACCATTAAGGTCTTATATGATCTAATTAGGAGTGTAGCTCTTAAAGCTTAAGAAGATGGATTTATCCCTATCCAGCAGTAGGAACTCCAAATTTCGAGGACAAAATTTCTTAAAGGAAGGGAGAACCCGCAATTTCTCTTACTGGTGTATAAATAGAATAAAGAAAATTTTAAAATAGTAATAATCATTTAATTATAAAGTATTTAGTAGCTTTTAATAGACAGCCAAATTTATAATACCCAACCACAATTATGAGTAAATTTCTCTAGAGAGGTGTTTGAGAAAATAACCTAAGATACCTTTAGTAATTATACAGTTAAGGAAAATATAGATTTAATTATTAAAAATAGCTAAAACTCTAAGGGATCTATACCTTTATTCAAAATACTCTTAATATAATTAGTGATGAGTTTTAGAAAATTATTTAGAATTTTTTTGGCACTTCTGGGCAAAAAGATCAAAATGCCCCCAGTTAACAGTATAACCATAGCCAGCATATGAAAAAAATTGTAGAAAAATATGGAAAATATATTTTGAACCTTAAAAGATGATTTAAAATGATATTTATAATTCTATACAATCTCTGTAAATAAAACCTTAATTTTCTCTCTCTGCTTACTGTAACGCCCGCTTCTTACCGTTTTACCGCATTTCGTGTTTTATTGAATTGTTAAAAATTATTTTAATCACCAAAATTTATATTTTTGGATTTAGAATTTAATTTCCTATTTTTAGGGAATTTTTGGGGTTTTTCTGTGAAAATGATCTTTTTGCCCCTCCTGTCCCTTGAACCGAGCCCTAATACTCTTGATCCGGGCCAGAAAAATTGCACAAACCTTCCCTTTTTCCTCCTAAAAGGCCGTGCATAGTGCAGCCTTGATGCATTAAAGCCACTTGTATTTTCCTTTCTTTTCTCCAAGACTTGAAAAAGAAGCAAGCCTTTATGGCACATCAACTCACCTTTCTTTCTCATTTTTCCTACATGCAAGCTTAGGAACTCTCTCATTTTCTCTCTTCCTTTTCTCTCTTGGCTGTGAACTCTCCATCAACTTCTCTCAAAATTTTTCATCCTTCCTTAAACACAATCAAGCCAAGGTTCCATCTTTGAACCAAAGCTTCCATTTCTAAGCCTTCTAGCCTTGAAAAATCCTTGTTGGTGACTAAAGGAGGCATCTTTGGGGGCTATTTTGGGACCAGAATTCTGCACTCATTTTCTTGGAAATTTGAGGTAAAGGGGGGGAGAACTTGAACTCTAGTAGGATTGGTAACTAGAGTCAAGGATTTGCCCTTAAAATCCTTGTTTTTACTCGTTTTTCCTTGAAAAAAAATCACTTTTTGAGCTTTTCTTTGAGCAAATGTTTTGGATTCTTGGAGCTGGGTTGTTTACATGTTTTTAAGTTTATTATGATGCTTGGAATGTGCTTGGATTTTGATTGTTGATGCATGCAAGCCAAGAAACAATTTTGGAAAAATTCCCCCTTTTTCCTCCTATAGCTCTCGGCCTAGAGAGTTTGAGGGGCTGCATGTGTTTTAAAAAATTTTTTGGCACTTGGAATATGTTTGTATGATGAATCCATGAACATGCATGAAGTTGGTTGGATGTATACAATTGTTTTGGATGATTGATCTTTGAAAAAATGGTGTTTATGAGTTGAAAATGAAGTTATGAACTTAAATGTGCATGTGGATGATTTTGGGTGAATTAGTATGATATTTGATATTTAAATTGGTTGTTGATGATTGTATGAAAGTTTGGTGAAGATTGGATGTTGTGGAAAAATTTGAAGTTTTGATGAACATTCAAGTTGTTCTTGATGTTCATGAGTTGTTCTTGATGAAACTCATCAAGAATACCTTTTTGATCTTGAAAAGGTCAAGGGTAAGTTAAAAAAGTGTTTATGGGTTTGATGGTTCATAAAGGACTAAGAAATAAATTTTTAAGTAAAAGGGTTAAGATGCAAATAAAGAAAGTTTTTAAATAATAAAATACTAAAATTCGGATTCCTATTTTCACCAAAATAAAAGTCAACATAAAAGTCAACTTTTTGACTTGTTATGAGTAAGAATGGGCTCCCATGAGCCATCCAACCTTTGGGCCTTTGATTTGGGCCCAAAACCTTCAAAAAAAAAAGAGAGAGAGAGTCAAAGACTCATTTAAAAGTCAACCAAAATTTATTTATAGATTTGGGTTTAGATTAGGGTTGGACTTCAACTCTAATCCAAGTAATTAAAAGTTAAAACTTAGGATTTATTAGTGGGCTTAACTAATTTAATTACCTAAGTTAATCAACCTAATTCACTTAAGTCGATTAAGTAAAGAGTGATTAATTAAGTCTAAAGTTAATTAACCTTAATGAAAGTATTAATTAAGTAATTAACCAATAATGATGATTAAGAACTAATTAGTTATGATTAACCTTAATCAAACATAATTAAAATCCTAATCCAAGATTAAGGAAGAGATTAAGGGGTGATTAAGAATTAATTAGGATCATAAGTAAGGATTAAGACTTAATTAAAGAGGATTAAGATTAAATGTAATCCAGTTAATGAAGACTAGTTAAGATTAAAAGTTAAACCTAATCATAATTAGTCATACAAGGAGAATTAGGATAAGTAATACCATCCATAAGATACAATCATAAGTTTTAGTAAATTATAGGACTTAAGTGGACATGATTATCAAGAACATTAGTATAAACTACCTTAAAAGGTTATAACCAACACACTCTTTCTACATAAAACTTGAGAAACTTGGCGAGAGAGTGCGGTTTGGCCTTCCTTGTGAAGGAAAGACATTGAATTCGGGCCGTGCCACGGGGATGTGGTGACGTTGAATGGTTCAATGGGTTTTGCCTGTAAGGATGTGAATGTTGTGAGCATTGTTGTGTGACATGCATCATGAAGCGTTGTTGATGTTCGAGGTTGAAAACCTTACGACCTATATAGCAGTAACACTCGGTACAGTGTGAAAATGGTAGGGACTGGGCACTGGGTTTTGCAAAGAACGCCAGAGGGTCCTCGGGTGGGGATGCCAGCCCTGAGGATAGTCAGGTCCCGAAATGGCTCAGGTGACGTAGGCTCGCTCCCTACTGTCGAGCAAACGGGGTACAGGCTTGGCTATCCTGTCGCTCTCAAGTTTTCAGGGTCAGTTGAGATTGTCTGGAAGTCGGGAAATTATTTGGCCAAAATTGAGCAATGCTCTTTGTACCAATGCTAGTACAGACTCTAACTCCTGATGCGCTGTGTATATATGGTCGGGCAGCTGCTATGTGCACTGCAGATGGTGATGTTTCCCTGGGCCCGCATGCATTAGATATTGCATTATAATAGTAAAGTTGCGTTCATATAAGTTCACCATGATGAGATGTCGTGATTGCTTATTGATTCGACTGTGTGGATTGCCTCTGTGTGTGTGCTCTAGTTTGCTGTATCCTACATGTTGTGAGTTCATGCGATGTTCTCACCCTTCTTTTCTATCTCTTCTTTCTATGCTCTTCTCGTCACGTTGATAGTCGGAATCGAGGACTTCCGTCATGACGACAATGCAGGTGCGAATCAGATGGTTGCCGAGGGGCACCCGGAGGGTGACGGGTATCCCGCGCAGGTGTGAGTTCTATGGGGGGGGAGTCTGTGTCATCATCACGCACCCCAAACTTCCTCTTGTACCTGAAAAGGACTAGGTTGTGTTGAGTCTAGGTAGTACGAACTCTGATTTAGGAATTCTTCTTTTGTATTCTGTTAGAGGTCTCATTTATTTTACTACCGGAACTCATGTTTTAAGGTGGTCATGTGGGTATTCGAGAGGTACATCGATGCTACTTAATATGTATGTATGTATTTATGTCACACTGTTTTATGTTCTCTCAAGGTCTTTAACCATGTGTATGTTGTGTATGCGCGTAAGGTGTAATTCTTTTGACGCTTACGGAAAGATAAGTTTTTTGAAAGTGAAGGAAAGGATATTTCATAAGTACTTAAAATAAAGCTAGAGAGGTAATAGGTCAATGACACCTAAACCCTTTTCCAAAAAAAAAAGAAAAAAAACTTCCGCATTTTTTGACGTTCTACTTCGTTGGTCACGTGTAATGCATGTGGTACTTTTAGTGGTAACTAGGGGTATCACAGGGTGGTCTCCTATTTATAGGAAAAGGAGGTGGCTAGCTGGTGGGAAGGAAAAATAGAAAAGATTAAAATTCTACTCTACATGGGCGTTGAACCCATGGTCCCTAAGCCTAAGTAGCTCATGAAGATACTAACCACTAATACAAGCCAAATTAGCGCCCAACTAGCCTAAGTGGGATTAGGAAATTACAATTAAACTAAATACAATTGAAATCCTAATTAAGCAACAAGTAGTCTTAATTATTTATTTAAACCTTCCTAATTAAGATGAAGTCTTCCTGTTGACTTGGTGATAAGTGCTAGAAAGTAGTAAAATGACCATATAAAAATAGTACTAATTGAGTTTGAGTTGTTAAATTTATAATAGAAATCCACCCTTTTAGCTTAAATTGCAGCAAGTGAAATTATTTTAATTTGTTATGAACTTGATGCTATTTTGATAGAAAATCTGTTAAATTTTGCAGGAAAAAGTACAAGAAAAATAAAGCATCAAGAAAGAAGTGAGCAAGGATAAAAGCAGTAAGGAATAAGCTTCAGAAGCTGGAAAATTGATAAAGGACCTTGCTTTTTCTACGCTCCAACTGCGCTGAGTGCAGGTGAAGTGCAGAAATCCCCTGTTGCTCTCTGTTTCCTATGCTTCACTCAAGCTGAGTGCAGGTGAAGCACAGAACGCGTAACCTAACGTTATTGGGCTGCAATTAGGGTTTCTACGGGCCTTCAGATGGTTATAAAGGGACGCCAAGAGCCACAATTCAACATATACCTGGAGTTAGGAGTGAAATAGAAGGATTACACAGGTTATCAAGCTGAGAATAGAATTCAGAGCCGCAATTGGAGAGTTCTTGATTGAGAATCCTTGAAAGCCAAGAGAGTGACAGTCTCTAGGAAGCCATAGTGGAGAAGGAGGGAGATTGCAAAGAGGGTGACAGTCTCGTTTGTGTATTCCTCTTATCTATTTTGGTTTGTAATGGTTACCATGAGTAGCTAAACCTTTCTTTAGGATTGAATGATGTCGATTCAATCCCATATTGTATTTTGAATATTTGTTATTTGGGAATCCCTGTTTTATAAAGTTGGTATTTTTATTTCTAAACTAAATGCTCAGCTTCCGCCTGTGTGCCAGAGTTATGATGCGAGTCCTTGAATGCCTAGGAATAGGGTTCTTGGATTCTGATCTGTTTAAAAATACTCATTGGGTTGAAGGTCTAGGAATAGTGTTCAATCCTTTGATGACTTTAACAACCGTTCTTAATGCTAAGAAATTCGTTAAGCAGCCCAGGAATGGGTTTTAATGGGGTTGTTCTAAGAATTCTAGGCCTAAGGAATCAGGGTGGATGGAATTTATTTGTGTTTCAATTTTATAAATCAAATTCCCAGATTTCAATGATTTCAAAATATGAGAAGGGTGCGATAGACAAATTTCAATCCTAGTTTTCTCAAAGTTAACTTCTCCTTTGCACATTTGTTTTGGATATCCAATTTATCTTTATTTTTTGCAATTTATTTTCAGTATTTTATTTTCACCATCTTTAAACCCAAAATATCCTAAACAAATCCTCCTCAATTAGATTGTAACTAAGAATTTGAAATTATACCGTTCCTCGTGGGTACGACAACCCCCCTTTTTACGTACTATTATACTGCTGCGAAATTGGTATGCTTGCTAAGATCTCAACATTTGGTCAAGGGTGGTCAAGGTTGACCATGGAGTTGACCATGGCTTGGTTCAACTCCAAGCGCCTAAAACAGGCCCAAGTTCCCCTGCAGCTCAGAATCTCTGCTGCCAGCTCAGAGCTCCACTAGCAGTTTCCATCATTCCCTCCCCCTTAGAAAGGATTTGACCTCAAATCTGAAAGTTCAGAGAGAAGCCATAAGAAAAAGAGTAGCTGGGGTAGAAAGAAGGAGATGGATTACAAGAGTGGTAAGTAAGAAGAAACTTTCCTTAGCCTTTGGTGAGTACCACTAGGTTCCTCAAGCTTGAACATCTTCCTTGAGCCTCAATGAAAATTGAACCATCTTATCCTTGTACTTGAAGAGATTAGGTCCGGGATCAAAGACCATTCTCTCAATGCCATCCTTTACAAGTAAAGGGGTTAGGTGATTAAAACGAAATTCAAACAACTAATAGGAAAGATTCAAGCCAACAAAATAATCCACAACACATTTCCAAATGAATGCACAATTAAAAGTATGTGGTATAAATATCCTATACATTTGAAATTAAATCCCAACATGTTTATTGAACATATCACATGCATCTTGAGTATGGTTATTAAAAGAATATTGCATATGTTCATGCCATGAATCACAAGTTGTCCGAATGAACTTACTCAAGTACGTTGGTGCCTTACTCAAATCAAAACTATAATTTCTTTGTAAACAGGGCAAAACAATTAAGGAATCACTTTGAGTAAGCATAATTTGAGGCATACCATCATGTGATTTAGTTGTCATACAAATGTTTTGACATGTGATAGCCTTTTCCCATTTTTTTTATCCTTTTCTTTTACTTGTTGAAGAGTAAAATATACATACTTATATGAAACAATCATTTTAGGTTCAGGATGTGAATGCACAGTATATATACAAACCATAGGTACACGCATATTCAATCCAACTTTTTTATCATCATGTAATCCAAATTGATCAAAGGAATTGACTAAACATGCATCTCTAGTAAGCTTTATGAAACTCTTAAACTTAGTTGATTCTCTAAAATATGCAATAGGTTTCAAAGCACTATTAAAGTTATCTAGTTTTAACAGACTTGTAATGCTTTGAGGCATGTATTCATGCATAGAGTAAGACATGTCATGCATAAAGAATGGTAATTTAGGAAACTCCCTTTCAACAACTTGAGTTGTACTCTTTGCAACACTAGACGTATTTGCCATCAACTTATTCAAGTTTCCACTAGAAGGGTTAGCATTCAAATGATCACAAGATAAGTTTGCATTTTCAATACACTCTTTCTCTTCTTGCACTCTTAATATCTTTTCCTTATTTTCCTTTTTAAGTTTCTCTTCTTTCTCTAATTTCTCTACTTCAATTTTCTTTTTCAAAAGTTTGAGAACTTAACTCAATTCCCTTTTTTTCCATAGGAGCAAAACTTTTCCTATAATGTCCCACCTTTCTATGTATGTGCCAAGGTTTCCCAAATATTATGTGAGCTTCAACCCCTAATGGAGCTACATCACATACTACTTCATCTACATATTTCCCAATGGTGATTTTGAGTTTGGCTTGCCTATCTACCATGATCCCTCCCTCATTCACTTGTTGTAGTATATAAGGTCTTGGGTGTTTGATAGTGGACATTTTCAATTTTTCTATGACTCTATCACTCACCAAATTACTACTATTTCCTTCATCCACCTTGATCACAATTATACTTCCTTTTGCTTCCTCTAAACAACCCTTTGTATAAAAACACTTTTCTATCTTATCCCACGAATTTCCTAAATCTCTTCTTCCCATTATTCTTTTCCTCTTTCCCTCCATTACTCCTAGATTGATTTTTATTTGAAAGCTTTTAAGGTCCTTACCACTACACTCAATGGAATGTATTCACTCGTGTATGTCACTCTTTTTGGCTTTTTCTGTAATGAAGCACTCTTGCCTCTTCTACTTGGGTATGGGTGGTTTGATCTTCCAAAGACCAAAAGTGAGACTCAAGCTAACTCTATCCAAACTAGGAAGCGCACGAGCAACAAATTATCTAAAGGAAGCTAGAAGCTGCCTTAACACAAAACTAAGAATAGACAAGACAAGCAAGAAAAGCTAGGTATGAAAAACTCTTATACACAAGAGTGGAGGTTCAAACAAGACAAACAAACACACAAGAATTGCAAAGAGAATTGTTTTTGGTTTAAGTTTTGATTCAAAAAGAAGAGTTGTCAAACTATTGTTTTTGAAAACAGTGGATTACAACTAAAAAATGAACTGATACAAGAAAATGAAAGAAAATTACAGTAAATTGAGAAACTGTATTGTTGGGCTTTTTCTTTACTGTTTTTCTTTTCCTTTTCTCTCTCTCTCTCTATATATATATATATTTTTATTTTTTTTTTTGCATCCTTTCGACTTTTCCTCTTTTTCATTGACTTTTGCACCTTTTTTTGCTTTTTGCACCTCTTTTGGTATTTTTGGCTATATATATTTTTTGAATATTTTTCTCTTCTTTTCTTTTTCTTTGTCTCTTGCCCCAACAAAAAATTACAAAAATTTGTACAAAATTACAAGAAATTGAAATCTATCTAAACTAAAAACTTGCAAGAATTCTACCTAAAAACGGTACCAAAAACTAAAAAGAAATGTCTATTTTCTAAAATTTGTTTTGCAAAACGGAATGGCAACTTGAATCAAAATTTGCACAAAAAATTTCTTAGCATGCACCTTGGATTACAAAAAAATCTTGCATATAACATTTCAAGTGAGTTGGATTGATTTTAAGGTTCAAACTGAAAAAGTAGTAAAAAAATCAACAATTAATTTGGTAAACTTTTGGGCTCTTTTCTGACCTACAAACCTAGCCTATACTTATGCATTTTGCGTAATGAAACAGGCGTTGCCTAAGGTTGTGCTAGGGCTCAATCCAAATTTGCAATTAGAATAGAAGAATAACAGACAGAATAAGAGCAGAAAATTGAACAATACAATGCCAAAAAAATGCACAAAATGGGAAAAATAAGGAAGTAAAATGCCCAAAATTAAAGAGCAAGAATGTAAAGGGGATGAACTGAAATTAAAAGGATGAGGAGGAATAAAAGTAAATGGCGGAAAGTAAATGGCAGAAAGTAGAGGGGATGGCAGAAATTAAAAGGATGGGAGAAGCAGAATTTATATGACTGAAAATTAAAAAGAGGAATAGTAAAGAGATGAGTTATGGATGAACAATTATATGGGGAGATGAACTCAAAAGTGCATGGGGGAGAAATGTAGGTGAACGATCTTTGGAAAATGAAGACAACAATGCCTCTACTTACCATAATCCACCACAAACAACAATTATATCAAGAACAGTTCAAGTACAATCTAGAACAAGTATGAACAATTGAGCAAGCATTTCAACAAACCCCTAGAGGGGTGGGATTAGCAGCCCAAAACAACCCCAATACTAGCTCAAATCAAGCACAAAGACAGGCAATCAAGAGCTGCAGTGCAGCAGAAGAGCACCTCGGACAGTGTTATAAAACTCGGACCGGCCATTGACTCGGCCGAGGTACTAATTAATGGGTCACTGGTTGAACCAGTGAGTCACAGGCCGAACCAGTTAAACCGGTATGTGTAGATTATATACATTTCATATTAAAAATTTTAAGGCTTATAAAGAATAAAAGATACAAAGTATTAAAATATTATCTAATAAAAAAACAATTTTGATATGATATTTATAATGTTAAACAAAAAAATAAGAAAAAATTATAATAAAAATAATATTATTAAATATAATTTTGTGAAGTTTAAAAAAAAAGTTAATATTGAAGATCTAAAAAAAACGTTAAGAAAAACTACATGTGCAGGCTTGTTTTTAGCATCTATATAGTCTATAAATATAAAAAAGCGCAATATAATACTAACAGAGAAGCTTGGCCTAGTGGTATTGGAGTTTCAATATTACTTGGTGGGCGCAGCTTCGATTCTCAACAGCCAACTTTCAACATTTTTATCAAAATTAATAGTAGCACTAACACCACAGTCCAGTCTAGTCCGCCCGCCCGGTCCGAGTTTTTCCCGAGTCACACGGGTTATGACCGGTTCAACCGCCTAGTGGCCAAGTTATCTGCAGAACCAATCCAACTCCCTGACCGGACCGGCCATGGGCCCGGTTTCCGGCCCAACCGGTTGGATCGGCCGGTCATGTCCGGGTCTAATAACATTGATGTCGTGTTCAGAATAGTCCACACGTGGAAACTGAGCTTGAATACATGGCAAAAATAAGGAAAATAAAGCACAATTCTGCACCTACTAGTACAGCAAACCTGCGGCCAAATGTATGGAAAATGCCCCCAAACATCTCCAAATTCAAAGAGCTCTGATTACCACTTGATAGCACCTAGTTTCCCATATCTAGAATTAAAGCCAAGGAGCACAAATAAGTTAGAATTTCAGACCAATTGGGGCTGCAAGTTGATAGTCGGATGGGTGTAGGATCTAAAATTGAGCAAAACCAATCGATTAGAATCACAATTAAGCAATTAATTGCGAAATATAGGTGCTGGAACAACAACTATATTCACGCAAGAAAGTGAAGGAAAATGAGAGAAAATGAAAGAAAAAGTGGAGAGGAAGAAATGGGAAGGACGCAATTGAAGCAAGAATCCACTTGCAGCAGACAAGTCCAATGCCAGACGCCACTAATTCAGGAGAATTAGATAAGTCTCAGTATGGTTTGAGCAACAACCACCAAGCCTCACTCAACTCACAAAGGGAGGAGAAAATTTGGCATAATGCCTTTACTTCAAAATTCAATGTGTCCAATACAAGAGGAGAGGATTCCTATTTATAGGAAATGAGGGGGAAGGGGGCGGCCACTTAAGTGGAATAAAGGGGGAAAAATAAAAAGATGGGTGCAAACCCATCCCTAGTTGGATTTGAACCCATGCCCCTAAGGTTTATGGCTAAGCCAAGCTTTAAGCCAATAAACCTCCTAATTAGCGCCCCACTTACAAGGAAAATAAGAGGATGAGTAAATTTCCTATCCTAGGTGGGATTAGAACCCATGACCTCCTAAGCCTTGTAGCAAGGCAACCTACTAGCCAATAAACCCATACATGTGGGCGCCCCTAATTAAGAAAAAGACAAGTATATCCTAATTACATCACAAATCCTAATTACATCATAAATCCTAATTATATTGATTCCTAATTAAGTTGAGTCTTGCATGTTGACTTTGACTTCTTGGTCAATGATCAAGGTTTGACCAAGGGTTGACTCTCATGAAGGAAGACTCATGCTTGGTTCAGCCCCAAGCACTTCAAGCAGCTCCAAGTTGTTCCTAGCCATCAGCTGTCAGTTCAGAGGTCCACTGACAGGTTGTCATCATCCCCTCCCCCTTGAGAAGCATTTGTCCTCAAATCTGAAAATTGAGAAAAGTGTAAGGGGTGGAAGAGCAATAAAGGAATGGATGACAAAGAAGAGAAGCTGGGTACTTCCCTTTAAGACTAGTGAAACCTTGCTAGGACCTCAACCATGGACATCCTTGCGCACCCTAGCCAACAAAGAAGAAGACTCATTATTCCCAAGCATGTATCCTCTAATGCTCATAACAATAGTACTTGGGAATCATGTAGGGAGTTTTGGTGAAAGAAAGAAAGGAAGTGGAAGAAAGAAGGGAAGTGGAAGAAGAAGAAGAAATAGGAGAAAAGGTTAGAGGAAACTCCCTTGTAGTGTTGCTACGTCCTCCTTCCTTAATCAGCAGCTCCCTTTCTTGATCTCCTTTAAAACAATTAAGACCAGCAGTTTTGAATTGATGAAGTAATAACATGACTTCTCTTTTATTTTTCGGTTTCTCTTTGGTCTTCACTTTTTCTATCATCACTCTTGATGTTTCTTCTTTCTTTTTATTTCTATCCTCACCTTCTATCTTAAGTCTCTTAATTTTCTCAAGTTCTATCTCTCTCTTCATGTGAGCTTGATCCTCACATATTTCTTAGATTGACATTGGCATCAAGGTAATTTTAGCTCCATCATGTTTAAAAGATATTTGATTAGAGTATCCATCATGGATGGCTCTCTTATCAAACTGCCAAGGCCTACCCAACAAGATATGTGTGGCATCCATAGGTACAACATCACAAAGAACATTATCATCATAATCACCTATGGAAATAAAGATGAGAGTTTGATTATTTACTTCCCTTTCCCCATCATCACATATCCAAGATAACTTGTATGGTCTGGGGTGGGGAGTGGTAGATAAACCAAGTTTTTCCACCATTCTTGCACTTGCAATGTTAGTGCAACTTCCACTATCAACAATTAGGGAGCAAATCCGTCCCTCTATCATGCATCTAGTGTGGAAGACAGTTTGTCTTTGTTCATCTTCTTTTATTATTTGATTTCCTAAGGACCTTCTCACCATGCAAAGTTTACCCTCGGCCCTATATACTTCTTTCTTAATTCCATTCTCTTCTTCACTAGTTTCTTTTTCCTCATCCTCACTTTGTTCATTCTCACTTGCACTAGTGTACTCTCCATTCTCTTTAACCAACATTGCCCTCTTATTTGGGCATTGGGAAGCTATGTGTCCCTTGCCATCACACTTAAAACATTTGATGTTTCTTGTGGAGGTAGAGGGCTCTTCCTTTTTAGTAGAAGGAGTGGGGTTAGAAGTAACCCTAGGACCCTTAGGTTCCTCCTTCTCTTGGCTCTTTCCCTTATCTTCCTTTAGGGTTTCCTTGTTCCTAGTTGTAAAACTAGTGTTTCCTCTTTTATAGCTACCCTTTCTTTTTAGTTGAGTTTCAATTTTAATAGCTTGGTGTACCAAGTCCTCCATTTCTACATAAGGATGCAATTCCACTATGTCCCTTATGTCGAAATTAAGTCCATTGATAAACCTAGCCACAGTTGCTTCACTATCCTCAACTATGTTGGCCCTAATTAAAGCAAGTTCCATTTCCTTAAAGTACTCATCTACACTCTTAGAACCTTGCTTAAGAGTTTGGAGTTTGATTTGCAACTCCCTAGTGTAATGTTGAGGTATGAACCTCTTTCTCATGATGGACTTTATTTCCTCCCAAGAGGAAACCAAAGGAGCATTGCACCTTCTTCTTTCAGCCTGAAGCTGATGCCACCAAACTAAGGCGTAGTTCTTGAATTCTAGAGAGGCAATCTTAACCTTTTCCTCTTCCCTATACCTATGGCAACTAAAGATTTGTTCAAATTTAAGTTCCCATTCTAGGTATTGTTCTACATCATTTCTACCATTAAAGGTTGGAACTTCTATTTTTACCCCTCTAAAACCTTGTTCCCTTCTAGGCTCTTCTTCTCTCCTATGCTCTCTTCTATGCCTCCTAGGATTTTCTTCATAATACTCCTCTCTTTCTCTCCTAGGGATTTCCTCATAGTAGTCTTCTCTAAACCCTCTAGGTTCCTCACGCCTCCTAGGCCTCCTATGCTCTCTTTCCCTTTCCCTTCTCCTATAGGTATGGCTAGAGTGTCTCTCTCCCTCACTACTCTCAGCATGGTACCTATCTTCACTCCTAACCACACTATACCTATCCTCATTTCCTCCTTCTCGAGAAGAATGCCTTCTCTCCCTCCTATTCCCACTTAGTTCTTTCCTAAGTTCACTCATCTCATGCCTCATCATTCTGGCCATGTCTTGAATTGCATGTTGCAACTCGGCCCTATACCTCAAAGTTCTAGGTGAAGGAGGTGGTGAGTTCCTACTACCCATTGTTAAGTTTTTGATTTTTTTTAAGAATTTGGACCTTTCCACTCACTAAGTGTTTACACTCAAGAGAATGTATTCACTCGTGTATGTCACTCCTTTTTTTTTGGCTTTTTCTATAATGCAAACTCTCTTGCCTCTTCTACTCGGTTGGAGGTTGATTAGAAGTTGCAAAGACCAACGTGAGTCTAAGTCTTAACCCTTACCCAAATAGAAGTGCACTAACAAAGAAAAATATCTACTGGAAGAAGATTGGAAAAATCCTAAGACAAAACAAAGGAATTGATATGACAAACAAGAAAAGCTGGCACTCAAACAAGCTTATACACAAGAGCAGACAACAAACAAGACAAGACGGAAGAAATTGCAAAGAGAATTGTTTTTGGTGATTTTTGAAAAAGAGTTGCCAAAATTGTCGTTTTTAAGAAAATAGCAAATACAACTCAATTACGGTATACAAGGAAATGAAATAGAAAAATTACAGTAAAAAATGTCACTGTATTGTTGGGATACTTCTTTGTTTTTGTTTTTTCTATTTTTCTGAATATTTTTGAATTTTTTTGACTTTTTGGGTGTCTTTTGACTTTTTTTTGCCTTGTAGTTGACTTTTGCACCCTTTTTGCCTTTTACACCTCTTTTTGTATTTTTGGCACGTACGTACTTTTTGTATTTTTCTTGCCTTTTCTTTCTTTTTTTGTCTTTTTCCCCAACAGAAAATTACAGAAATTTGTACACAATGAAAAGAAAATTAACTGTACCTACTATAATATTTTTGGAGTTTTCTGACAGTAAACTGGTCCAAGTGGCCCAGAAAAGCAAAAATAATGAATAAACTGATTTCTAAAAAAAAACTGTAAAAACGTGATAGCAACTTGATTTCAAAAATGGCCAAAAAAATTTGCTTAGCACTTCCTTGTTGATTATACAAAACTGATTTGGTCACAGAAACACGCTTGGTTCAATTTTAAGATTGGAATTAAATTTTGAAGGAAAATCAAGAATTAGAATTTGTTGATCTTCTTCCAATACTATGAACCAAAAAAGATCATATAGGTGAGCGTTTTGCACAATCAAACAGGGAAAGTCCAAGGTTGAGATAGCAGTCAATCCAAATTTGCAATCAGAATGCCAATCAAACAGACATAACAAAAGTAGGAAATTGAACAACACAAGAGCCCAAAAATGCGCAAAAATGGCAAAAATAAGAAGGAAAAATTGCGCAAAAATAAATGGCAAGAAATTAAAGGGGGAAACTGAAATTAAAAGGATGGGGAGGACAGAAATGTAAATGACAGAAAGTAGAAGGGGATGGCTGAAAGTAAAAGGATGGGGAGAGCAGAAATGTAAAGGGGGAAGCGGAAATTAAAAGGATGGGGAGGACTGAAAGTAAATGACTAAAAGTAAAGGGGGATGCGGAAATTAAAAGGATGGGGAGAGCAGAAATGTAAATGGCAGAATGTAAATGGGAGAGCAGAAATTAAAAGGATGGGGAGAAGCGGAAATTAAATGGCGGAAAATTAAAAGCGGAAAGTAAAGAGATGAATATGGGGGATGAACAATTAATGGTGAAGGGGAGAAATGTAGGTGAACGATCTTTGGAAAAATAAAGACAACAATGCCTCTTCTTACCACACTTCACCACAAACAAGCAATTATATCAAGCAATTTGCAAGAATTACTCAAGAACAAGTATGAGCAATTAAAGAGGCATTTAAACAAACACCTAGGGGGTGGGAATTAGCGGCCCAAAACAGCCCCCAACTAGCAAGAAATCTAGCAATTCAATCAAGACATACAAGTACTGATAGCAGCAGAAAGGCACCTCGGGCCTGGGAAACAGTCCAAGTCCAAATTACAATTGAAAAGAGGGTTGGAATTACACTAAAATGATGAAAATCCTGCACAAAATAGGTGCAGTTTTGCGCGCCCAAACAGCCCCAATTCAGCTCCAAAATTGCTCAAATTCAACAAGCTCTGATGACCAATTGATAGCCGGATGGGTGTAGGATCTAGAATTGAGCAAAACCAACCGATTAGAATCACAATTAAGCAATTAATTGCGAAATATAGGTGCTGGAACAGCAGCTATATTCAGGCAAGAAAGTGAAGGAAAATGAGAGAAAATGAAAGAAAAAGTGGAGAGGAAGAAATGGGAAGGACGCCACTGAAGCAAGAATCCACTTGCAGCAGATAAGTCCAATGCTAGACGCCACTAATTCAGGAGAATTAGGTAAGTCTTAGTATGGTTTGAGCAACAACCACCAAGCCTCACTCAACTCACAAAGGGAGGAGAAAATTTGGCATAATGCCTTTACTTCAAAATTCAATGTGTCCAATACAAGAGGAGAGGATTCCTATTTATAGGAAATGAGGGGGAAGGGGGCGGCCACTTAAGTGGAATAAAGGGGGAAAAATAAAAAGATGGGTGCAAACCCATCCCTAGTGGGATTTGAGCCCATGCCCCTAAGGTTTATGGCTAAGCCAAGCTTTAAGCCAATAAACCTCCTAATTAGCGCCCCACTTACAAGGAAAATAAGAGGATGAGTAAATTTCCTATCCTAGGTGGGATTAGAACCCATGACCTCCTAAGCCTTGTAGCAAGGCAACCTACTAGCCAATAAACCCATACATGTGGGCGCCCCTAATTAAGAAAAAGACAAGTATATCCTAATTACATCACAAATCCTAATTACATCATAAATCCTAATTATATTGATTCCTAATTAAGTTGAGTCTTGCATGTTGACTTTGACTTCTTGGTCAATGATCAAGGTTTGACCAAGGGTTGACTCTCATGAAGGAAGACTCATGCTTGGTTCAGCCCCAAGAACTTCAAGCAGCTCCAAGTTGTTCCTAGCCATCATCTGTCAGTTCAGAGGTCCACTGACAGGTTGTCATCACAAGTGCAGCGGCCAAAATGAAAGGAAATGAAGAAATTAAAAGAGAAAATGGGTAAGAAAAGGAATGGAGATGAACGCCATTACAGCAGGCAACTCCCACGGCAGATAAGTTCGGTTCTAGACGCCACTGATTCAGAAGAATCAAATAAGTCTCTGGTTGGTTTGAGCAAGAACCACCAAGCCTTCTCTACTCAGAAAATTGAGGAGGAATTTTGGCATAGTGCCTTTACTTAAAAATCAAAGTTAAAATACAATGGGGGTGGTCTCCTATTTATAGGAAATGGAAGTGGCTAGGTGGTGGGAAGGAAAAATAGAAAAGACTAAAATTCTACTCTACATGGGTGTTGAACCCATGGTCCCTAAGCCTAAGTAGCTCATCAAGCTACTAACCACTAATACAAGCCAAATTAGCGCCCAACTAGCCTAAGTGGGTTTAGGAAAATTACAATTAAACTAAATACAATTAAAATCCTAATTAAGCAACAAGTAGTCCTAATTATTTATTTAATCCTTCCTAATTAAGATGAAGTCTCCTTGTTGACTTGGTCAAGGGTGGTCAATGTTGACCATGGGGTGGACCAAAGGTAGAGTTGACCATGGCTTGGTTCAGCTCCAAGCAGCCAAAATAGGCCCAAGTTCCCCTGTAGTTCAGAAACTCTACTACCAGCTCAGAGCTCCACTAGCAGTTGCCATCAGAGACCCTAAGAGTCTTTCAAGGTTCTCGGTGACATTTACAAATTTGGCTAAGTCATTTTCAAGAATTGAAATCTATTTTCTAAGATGCTGGTTTTCAAGTTTCATTTTGTTTATCTCAGAAGTAGATTGGTCTTCTTTGACAGCTTTGACTTCAAGAGATAACTTCATATGTTATTGCATCAGAGAGTTATTCTTTTCATATAGATTTTCTCTTTCAAGCTTAAGAGCACTAATTTTTTTAAAGCTTCAGACAATTGAGATTTTAAGTGAGTGCTCTTTGTAGCAAAAAAGATAGAATAAGTAAGCAAGTTATTGAAATCTGCCTTTAGATCAACATAAGAAGGTTCAAAATCATCTACCTAATCCTCATCATCAGATGCATCTGTGTCTGCCATGAGACAAAGGTTATCTTCTTTTGAGTCTTCCTCTTCTTGAGCAGATTCTTCTGCTTCTGAGTCATTCCATGTTACCATCGTGGCTTTCTTCTTCTGATCATTCTTGGGATTCCTCTTGAGCATAGGACACTCAGATCTAATGTAACCAGGTTTGCTGCATTCATAACAAGTGATTTGTCCCTTCTTTTCTTCTTTCTAAAGTGGCCTTCTAGAAGGGAATCTTCTTCTTCTTCCTCTTCCCCTTGCTCTCCACATCTGCCTGATCTTCCTAGTGATGAAGGCTAGCTTACCATCTCCTTCTTCATCTTCGTCATGTTTTTCTATATAATCTTCAGACTCCAGTGATGAAGCTAAGGCTAAGAGCTAAGAGCTTCTAACCATCTTTCCTCTCTGCTGCTTATGTGTTGTCTTCAAACAATCATCTTACACTTCTTTGGTTGTTCTTTTTGAAGAAGTTCTTGCTCATGTACTTTAAGTGAACCCAACAACTCTTCAATCCTTAGTGTTTCCAAATATTTAGCTCTAAATTGATGTGACCTTTGCCTTCCATTGTTTGGGCAAGCTTCTAAGGATCTTTCTAACTCTTTATGAGTTTGAGTGTTCCTTTCCTAAAGATATCAGATCATTCACTATGATAGTGAATCTTACAAGCATATCTTTAATGCATTCATTTTGCTCATCTTAAACAATTCATATTGTCAGACCAGGATGTTAATCTTAGACTCCTTGATTTGGTTTGTTCCTTCATGCGCAATAAGCAAGGTGTTCCAAACTTCCTTAGCTGTCTTGCACATAGCAGCCTTTTCTGCGTCTGACCATCTCTCTTTGGGCTTGGGCACTTGATATCCAAAGTCATTTTCTTCTGTGTGTTCATAAGGACCAGATTCAATGACATCCCACAGATCTACATACTGAGATTCTTTAAAAAGCTTCATACGATCCTTCAAGTAGTAGAAATCAATTCCATCAAAGGTAGGAGGCCTGTTTGTGGATGCTCCTTTTGGGATATACATACTTGTGCTTGGACCAACCATCTTCTTCAGAGTTGGATCTTTTCCTCTTCACACAGTTGTGTGCTCAACCCCTCAGAGGCCGAGCTTTGATACCAACTTTAGTTGGCAAATTCTCAAGAAGGGGGGTTGAATTAAGTCGCGTTTAAGCCTACCTGAAATTTTAGATCTCTTTTTTTTACTTGATTCTCAAGTCTTTCAACTTGGATGTTAGAGTTTTAGTTGAATACAGATATGGTCATAAGAACCATAGTCTAACATGTTTAGAAGTTTTATGGAAAACTTAACTTGTTTGAAAATGCTTTTGATTTGTTTTTAATAAATACTTTCAGAATAGTTTAACTATGTTTCTGAGTTGGTTTTAATAAATGATTTAATTTTTTTGACTCAGGAACAGTGTAGTGATGTGTCAAACAATAACTTAAAATAACAAAGATAGGGTCAGAAAAGAATAACACATCAAGATTTATACTGGTTCACTCTTATCAACAAGAGCTACGTCCAGTCCCCACCTTAGTGAGATTTTCCACTAACATTCCACAAGTTACAAGTATTATCCTCCAAGAGCCTCTTCAGGCTTCTAAGTATTATCCTTCAAGAGCCTATCCAGGCTTCTATGTATTATCCTTGTCCTCTCTAAGTATCTAAGTAGTTTTATACTAGCCTCTCCGAGCTTCTCCACTCAACACCACAGTCAAGAAATAGTTTCTTACTTGGTTGAGAAGTTACAACAGAATGAGATGAATAAGATAGTTTCTGCTTGAGTATTAAACACACATAGTGTGGATTTACAATAGAATGCTCATGCTGAGTTGAAAATAATGAATATCATGGTTAAGAACTCAAAGAGTTGATATACAATATAGAGAAGAATGGGTTAGAAGCAATCTGATTGATGAAACAGTGAGAGAAAACTCTTATGTAGCGTTTTGGCTCTTGCAGCTTGATGTTCTATCTTTCTCCGAGTTCCTCATGGCCTATTTATAGGATTTGATTTGAATGTGGTTGTTTATAGCCGTCGAGAATCCTCCAACATCTCTTTTCCTTGTGTCAGTAACTTTTCCACATCAGCATAAGTTAGCAGCTCATATCATCTTCATTTTGCTTCTGCTTCTAAGTTTCTATTTCTGCTTTTGTCTTGCATTTTTTGCTTCTGAGCTTTGTTTCTGATTATTTGCTTCTTTCTTTAAGCTAATATGCTTCTAAGTGTTTTTTGTGTTAGGCTTCAGCTTCTAGGTCTAAGTCTAATCTGACATTCATCATCTGTCTCTGAGCCTGACCTACTTGCATTTGCGTCTGACTTTAAGTTTTTATTTTAAAACGTGATATTTTGATGAAGTGGTCTTTAAGCCTTTAGTGCATCTGCATCTAACTCAAATTCTAATTTCTACGCACTTAAGAAAATAGGTTAGATGCAAAAAGACTAAGAATGATACTTGAATTTTTATTTAATCAGAAGGGTTTCCAATCATTACAACATTAATCATTTAAGGGTCTGTCTTAACAATTATAACTGAAGTAAATCAGAGAGTAACAAGAAAGGGGGGTTGAATTGTGACCCTTGAAAACTTTTTGTCTAACCTACAAGTACTTTGAAGAACTTACTGATCTTTGCTCAAGGAATACCTTGGCTATCAAAAGTTACTTCTAGAAGATAGTGGTTAGTGTATAATGCCTACTGAGTTGATTGAAACTATCTTTTTAAAGGTAAGCAATATCATGGGGATTGATATCATCAAATTTTATTCTTCCATATAGTGTATTTAATGTAGATACAACTCAAATAAGGTTTAGAAGAATAATATAAATTTTCTGCAGTTATGTAGAAGCAAAACAGTGAATGTCACTTTAAACCATTCTTATGAAAGGTAAAATGATTTTATATTTTAATAAAACTTTCCAAAATAGTTATTTAAACAATAACTAACAAGATTATATGAGAAAATATGTTTATAAGAATGTTATATCAATCTGATATTTTTAAATCAAGTTATACAATGAAATCTTATAAATGTTTCTTCTGAAGTATCAAATGAACTTGAAACTTGATGAAACTTTCCAAATCAGATATTTAAATAATAAACAAACAGAATATAAAGTTAGATCTGATTAAAATCAAGTTTGTAAAGATTTGGTAGTTTGAACCCCAAGTTTCAATGTTGAACAATGAACATATTTCAAGAAATGTGCTTCTGAAGCACCAAACAGTTTCATAATTTAATGAAACTTTCCAGATCAGTATTTGAACTGATATGGATGTGATTTATGTGAAAATATCAATTCAAAAATAGGTTGATCAAAATCTGGTAGTTTGAACCCCAAGTTTCAATATTGAACAATGAACAAATTTCAAGAAATGTGCTTCTGAAGCACCAAACAGTTTCATAATTTAATGAAATTTCCCAGATCAGTATTTTCAGCTGATATGGATGTGATTTATGTGAAAATATGAGTTAAAAAATAGGTTTATCAAAATATGGTTTTCAACTTGCTAAATATCCAAACTATGAACAATAACTAGCAAATCAATGAATGTAAGTGTAGAGAAATAAAGAGAGTAATGATAAGAGACATTGCACAGATGATTTTTATACTAGTTCACCCTCACAATCCTTGGGCTACGTCCAGTACCTACCTCAATAGGATTTTCCACTATATCAATCTTCATACAATGAATTCTTGGGTGCTCCTCACCACTAGTATTCTTCTGCAGCCTCTGCAGGCTCCACCCAGTATTCTTCTGCAGCCTCTGCAAGTCCTTACAATAGTATTCTTTGCTCAGCCTTTTCAGGCTCTACACACTCTCAAACCAACTCTAACTCTCTAGTTTGCTTGGGAGATCACAAACACTCTTCAACAAGAGATGGGCTTTTTTACATATGGCTCACAAAACACTCATGGAGTGGATTAATCTTTAAAAACCTGAACCTAGACACACTCTCTAAGAATTTCTGAACAACAACTCTTCATTTTGGAGGGGTCGAAGGAGATTCTCACTCTTGTAGGGAATTTCTACGTTATGACTCTTTGGATTTCTTCCCTTTTTCTCTCCTTGATGTTGCCCAGCTGAGTGGGGTTGTGTTTATTGAGTTATGGTGGTCAGACTTGTAACGTCCTAATTCCCAGAATTAGGAAATTATGCCCGTTGGAAGCATAAGTCCCGAATTAAGGGAATTATTTTTCACGATATTAACGATATGTTTAACATAGATACAAACATGCTTAACTAAATCCAACGTTTAATTAAACATGACCTGAAGGTTCTTTCATACAACAACATCAAGGATAATGCAGTACATGTGCCTCATCAAGCAGAAGCATAAGGAACTACACATGTACTGATAATCCTTCCAAAATAACATACAAATACAACCATTCAGGAAAGTACAATAAGCTAAAAGGCTCCAAAGCCAATAGGAACTCCTAAGCTGCAATTGTGCCATGATCCTTACGACCTGCCTGGGAATCTAAAATGTAAACCCACAACGGGGTGAGACTAACGCCTCAGTGAGCAAAGCAGTGCATGC
Organism: Sesbania bispinosa; assembly: GCA_026901365.1. NCBI lineage: Eukaryota > Viridiplantae > Streptophyta > Magnoliopsida > Fabales > Fabaceae > Sesbania > Sesbania bispinosa. The sequence goes on from QLOH01000019.1 coordinate 1,358,622, forward strand.
ACATATAGCATACATCAAGTAAGGCAGAACATGGAAGGGATGACATGTGATAATAATTTAAATATGATAATCAATGATGTTTAGGCATATTAGCTGACATGATGCATTCATGACATGATGCAATGCTGGACTCCAATGACCATGATAGCTTGATATTTAGTTTCACATGAACTGCTAACCCAGCAGTAGGGGTCTTATCACTTTCCTGCAGTTAGACTGAGCTCAGACTACAAGGGATATCTCCCTTGGGGACATGAAGTCGCCACCGTTACCTGACGGTCGACGCCTAGTTTTAAAACAATTATCGTGATGGTCTAAAAAGGCGTCACTATGATTAATACTCAAATCCTGACTATGACCACTAACTCTTGGTCCATGCCTGGATTGGAGTATTGAACACTTGAGCTTTTCCACCCCCCTAAGGTGGATTATTCTCCAAAGAGAACCTTCAGTGACCGGACCCAAGATCTAGGGACTCAACCTTGGATCCACATGAACATGATCTTGATTAATTAAACATGATAGTCCAAGACCCGTGATGGCCGAAGCCTAACATGATTTTCCTTTAACTTGAACATGATTCATAAAAACATATTTGCTTGACAATGAACATGGGCATGAAAATGAGCAATCAATGCACCATAATCTAGGCTTCTAATCATGCAAGGAAATCTACATATTAGCCATAAAAATAAAGTCTCTTAATAAAAACATGAGTATGAACCATTAAATCAAATATCCCTAACCTAGGGTTTTTAAACAATGAGTCTCAAGCAAAAGAAAGCATCTTCAACATTTTATATACTTTCATCATAATCATAATATTGAATATAAGAAAAGGAAAAGCTCCCAACCCTAGAAAGTCCCGAATCCAAACCCTAAGTGGGGGCTCTAACCTCAATCTCATTCAAAAAACCCAAAACACTAAAAATCAATCGGTAGACTATCATAAATAATCACCTACAACCTCAAGAAAGGGGGAGGGACAAGAGGGTTTATGGAGTACTTCACACAAGAGGGAGGTGAAGTGTGTGAGCTCTACTCACTTCAAGGAAGCTCAAAGAGAAAGGAAAGGAGTTGGGGAAGGTTAGGGGCGAGATCCTTGGCCTTTATCTCCTTCCTTCAAGTTTCTTTGGAGTTTCTCTTTTTAGAAATATCTCCCTCTCTCTGAAATGAAGAAGAAGCGGAAGAAAAAGAGAAAAAAACCCTAAAAACACATTTTAAGGAATGCTCAAAACGTGCTCTCGCTCAGGCTCGCTTGAGCGAGATCGGGCGAGAGTGCCTCTCTCGCTCAGGAAAGCCTTAGCGAGACCGGGCGAAATTTCTAACCAGAAACCCCCCATTCTGACACCGTTTTCTCGATCAGTCTCGCCCGAGCGAGCCTGAGCGAGAAACCAGAGTAGAAATTTCCCCTTTTAGTTGATGCCCTTGCCCAAGCGCGCTCGAGCGAGCCTGGGCGAAATTTCCAGACAGAAACTCCCCTTTTCTACTAGGTACTCTCGCTCAGGCGCGCTTAAGCTAGCCTGGGCGAAATTACCAGACTGAATTACCCTGATTTCTCTTGTTTTCTAACTAAGTTTTTTCTCCCTCTTGATCCTAATTCAATTCTCTCGGACATAGGGTGTAATTTCTTCTAAGTTAGTCTACAATCGCGTGTGACTTAATACCTGACTTCTCTTCTAAGTTCTGCTAAGACTCATGGCTCTTAATACATTGCCTAATTATTGTCTTAATTAATATTCAAACCTCTAAATTCTCTTCCTACTCCTGACCTTTCTCTCTTGGCTAGACTCACAACTTAAGGCTCTTGCTAGATTTCTAGGCCCTAATTTTGGGATGTTACAAAACTAGACGTTGCAGTTGTTTGGAGAAGCGGTCAAGCTCTCAGCTGGCCTTGTAGGAGCTGTCACCATCATAGGACAACTTCTTTCTCTCTCATTCTTTGACCAGTAAATCCATCTTATGTGTTTCTTTTGTTTTTTCACATTATCTTTCTTCTGGATGTGTAAAAACATCCAACAATTGATAAATAACAATAATAAGCTCCTGGAGTGTGCAGAAATTTTGTTTCTTCTTCTGAAGCTTCAAATATTCTTGTAAAGCTTCCAATCTTTTATCCTTGCTTTATTTGCATTGTGAGAGATGTAATTATGCTTATGGAAGTTTCTTTGAGTGTTCTTCAACTTGAAATATTCAAGCATAATAGCTTGAGGAGTGTGGAAACTTGTTAAAAGCTTCTAAAGATACTTTGAACATTTTTAAGCTTCTAAAGATACTTTGAGCATGTTTACAACTTGAAATATGAATTTGATGCTTCTGCAGAAAGGACAAACCTATGTTTCTAGTGATATTGACCTTTTCCAATTACTTTGTTTGCATCAGTAGCACTTTGGAATGAATATTCTTGAATTGCTTAAGTTATCTTTCATATTCAGAAGGAGTTAGGTTTTATGAAAAGTTCCTTCTCATGCTTCTAGTGGTCTTGAATGATCCTTCTAAAGCTTCAACTTTTCTTCTAAAGCTTGATACAACTTAGTTTAATATTCATGGGATCTTAGATGAACTGTCTTCACCTTCTTGAAGCTAAGAAGCTACTTCTTGAAGTTGTTTCATCAGTTTTGACATGAATGCTCTATGTAATATGCTTCTGGACACATGTTTTGATGTTAAATGATTTTTTTTATCTTTGCACCTTCTTTCTGTAACTTTTCCTGTATTCTTTCAAGAATTCTCAAGTGAAAACATTAGTACCAAAGTATTCAGAACACTTAGAATATTGTTGTGAAAGTTTGTTGTCATTAAAACCTTTGCTCAAAAGGATTTTGGACCTTACAATCTCCCCCTTTTTTATGATGACAAACTTTCATGAACAAATTTGAAGTTTTCTGAATGAGGGAAATAATAATCAAGTGATTTAATAATAAAGAATTAAATCTCCCCTTGAATTTGTGTCAATTTGGGTTACAACTCCAATTTATAGTGAGTAAAAATGAAAGCAACAACTCCCTCCTAGGAATTGAAGAATGGGAGAGTAAGAGGGAAAGAGACAATGGGGGAAAGAGACAATGAGAGTGTTTAATCCTAGGTTTTCCTTTTTGAAGGAAAAAACATATAGCTCAACTCTTTTACTAAAAAGGAAGGTTATAGAATCAAGAACATCAAACACCAATAAAAGGAATTCCATCTCTCTTTCCTAACTTTTCAAAAGCATGATTTTTGCTTCTGGATGGGAAAATTTACCTTCTAAGTGTTCTAGATTAGGTAAAGAAGGCTCATTTTGAACTATATATCAATCAATTAATCACACACATATGAATTTGATATTTAATGAAGCTTAATCTTTCTTCTAGAAGATGTTTAGAAAAGGTATCAACAAGACTTTGTCTCAACATGTTTCAATTCAATATCATGCTCATGACCATTATCTCTAATAAAATAATACTTGATGTCAATATGTTTTGATCTAAAGTGATGCATGAGATTGATAGATAGGTTCATAGAACTTTCATCATCACATAAGATTAGGATTTCAGTGTACCTCAGGGAGTAATCCTCCATTTAATGTTTAACCCCCAACATTTGTGAATAACTTACTGTTGATATATATCTTTCTTCTACAGTGGATAGGACAATAGTATTTTGCTTTCTGCACATCCATGATATGAGAGATTCATCAAGAAATTGACACTCACCATTTGTGCTTTTTCTCTAAATCCTAAATCCAGCAAAATCAACATTAGAGAATCCTACAAGATCAAAACTTGTTCCTTTCTTGTACCAAAGACCAAGATTAGTAGCTCAAACAAGGAATCCAAATACTAACTTTACATATATGACATGAAATTCTTTTAGGAGAAGATAGAAACCTTGCACATAATCTAATTGAAAATGAAATAGCTTGCCTACTTGCTTTTTAAATATAATAAGGAAGCAATCATACCTCTATATTCCTTTTTAGAAACAAACTTACCACATTTGTCTTTATCAAGCAAAGTGGATGGGTGCATTGGAGTTGTCATTGGCTTGGCTCCATCCATATGGAATCTTATAAGAAGATCCTTTTTAGACTTTTCTTGAGGAGTGGAGATTTCATCATCTTCTTTCTTTCTTTGTTTCTGATCACTTTACCTTTCTCATCCATCTTGTTTTTGAAAACTCATCTTCTTCCAATGCTGGATTGATTTTGAGAAGGGGGAACTAGTGTCCACACTTTGTTCTTTTTAAAATGTTCAAGTTCTTCTTCTAATGTATCTCCATTGATTTTATCATAAGGGTGAGCATTAACTCTAGTTTCCAGCTCCTAGGTATGGATGGATCATTGGAAGCTTGTTGAATATTCCTCATTATGTTTTTCATAATTTAAAATCAGAATCTGCATCCATGTGTTTCTGATCCTTCTTCTGCCTCCTTCTTTTAATTTCTGACTTCTGCTTCTGAAGTCAAATTTATCCTTCTGGTTTAGATTTGGTTTTTTTATTTCATCTTCTAAACCTGTAGTTCTTTATTTCTCAAGAGAAACATTAGATTCAATGAAAAACAACATGTATACTTTCTTCAATTAGTTTGATTTCTATGGTCTTTTTGAGAATATCCAAGATAGATAGCCTTATTTGAATAAACTTACCAATATAACATTCACACCCAAATGTATGCAAGTATGAAATATTTAGTTTTCTACATTTCCACAATTTATATAAAGTCTTGTTTCACATGCTTCTAATAGTGACTATATTCGAAGTATAGCATGAAATGCTTACAACTTCAACTCAAAGATATTTTTAACACTAGAGTCATTTAAAATGGTTCTAGCCATTTCTTGTAGTGTCTTATTCTTTCTTTTCACAACTCACTAGTGCAAAAAGGGCCTTCTACGACGGTTAAAAAGGGCCTTTTATGACGGTTGTACAACCGTCGTATATCCAGGCGTCATTGATAATTGGAATTTTGACGACGCGTGAGAACCGTCGTTGTAAACGAGAAACCACGACGGTTAAGACTGGTACCCGTCGTGGAAAAGACCCTTTTTTACGACGGTTTAAGTGGAAACCGTCGTGAAATGTCCTACTTGCCACGACGGTTGTGATCACAACCGTCGTGGAAACCAACTCAACCCACCCCCTTGAAGCAACTCTTCTACGACGGTTGTGGCCACAACCGTCGTTGTATGTTACTTTCCACGACTGTTGTGGCCATAACCGTCGTGGAAACTCTAATTTTTTTTAGGGTACTTTCTGTTTTTACAATATTCCCAAATCTGGAAACAGCAAAAATAGTCCAGACAATCCCAGCAATGAATTATCAGCAAAACCAACATAGTAATGACACTTCACATAGTAATGAATCTAATCAATTTACATAATAATCTTTGACACGTAAAATCTAATTACCTAGACATAAACTACATAAAAGCTACTATAACTAATCAAACTATGGTCAACTACTCTAAAGTTCTGTTATACAACTCAATAACATATGTAGCCCATGCCTTTCTGATGTAATCAATTGCAGCAGAGTTGAGCGGGCTAGTATCCATGAAATACTGCAAAATAAAATAACTTGTCATTAGTGGATAGATCAATTATGAATGTGGATTTATGGAAGAACTATTTAAATATTCTGGATTACCTGGTCCAATGCGGTTTGAATTCCACCTTGCACAATGGAAGACATCCATTGCATGATGTAATAGCCACATTCATATCCTCCAACTTTTTTGTTACACTACAATTCAAAATGAATATTAGTCAAATAATTAAAACCGTAGACAACACTTTATTAAAATATCTTATTGAATCCATGTAAATACCTTGACGTATTTCCAGGATAGCTTATGAGCTCTATGTGAACCTCTACCCATCAACATTTGATATGTTGAATATGCACTAATATAAAAAACTATCACACGAGTTAGAGAATAATAATTCAATAAAAGAGTAATAATGTTAATAAATTCATTGTCATTACCTATTGACTGTGTCAAAAAATCTCTTTGTGGGCCTCTTATGCAATGAACAAAACCACACAGCGGTGTCTTCTTCGACAGATATAACCAGTAGTTGCCAATGGCGGCTACATTGAAAATTAGTTAATACTGCAAGATATTCACATTGATAATGATAAAAATATTAAATAACCTAGAAGTATTTGCACTTACTCATTAAAGTAAGGTGCTAAATAAATCTTTTTCCCCTCATCTTGCAAGGCATTGGCGATGTACACCTGTATCTTTGTTCTATCATTTACACCCTCGCAGGTTAGATGAGGGTCAATGAATCCATACACATCCTCATGTGAGGATAATGAAGACAAATACCTAAAATAAGAAATATTTCGTTGTGAGAAATTTTCCTTCTAAAGTTACTTAATAAGAAAACTACAAGTTTAGATGTCAATGTACTTACAACTCCCACACATGAATGACAGTGATGTTAAGATATTCATCGCCCTGCACAACCTCTGCTACATCTGAGACGGTTAAATACAGGGGTATGGGCATCGTTTGACCAAAAACTTCCTCATCCCATGGCAACTCGATAGAGTTTCGACGAATGGCGGATCCAACCTCTATCAAGCTAGCAAGCGGATCATCGGTTGAAAAAGGTCCCTTTTTGGTATTATCTTTTTGTCTTTTTTTCTGAACTTTTTGCTGCACATAAAGAACAATAGATACATTGTTGAGGATATAAAAAACAAACATTTAAATGTGAAATGTAGTAATATATATAAGAGCCAACTATACCATGGGGGTTGGAGTTTGCTTAACTAGATGACGGGGCCAGGCAATAAAGGTCTGATATGCTTGTTCTACAATAGCAACCTCCAATGTCTGGATAGGCACATGAGCATTACCATCTATAACCTTTTCCACTGTTACCTTGACAGTGTCTGGTGAAAGAGGAATATTATGTATCGTGGTGACCCCTATGAAAGCCTTCCCCATAGCCACCAACTTAGGGGATGGTGTGCACTCCACATACAACTCACATGGGATTTCATCCCCCGAACCCCTTTCAGGTGAACAACTACCCTTTGTGCTGATTTTAACTGTATGAGCCACAAAGTCTTGAGTAGGAGCACCTGCCTGCGATGCAGTCAACAATTCCTGCTTGTACTGCTCCAATTCGATCCTCATTTCCGCTTTCACCTTCTGTGTGATCACATCTGTGAGCTTTTCTCTTAGCTCTTGGATGTGCTTAATGTTAGGGGGACCTGATGAGGAGTCCTTTGAGATAGGACCAAAAAATGACCGAAATACCAACCCCTGGTCCAGCAGCACGAACACGACCAGGGTGCTCAGGTCGTCCAATAGCAGTAGCAAGTATATCCTCACGACCTTGTGGTGTAAAGGTTCCCTGAGTAGATTCCTCAACCAATGAATCCTACAGTTAACAAATATAGTGACATTCATCGTGAGTATGGAATCAAGAATTGGTGTAGGAAATAAATAATCAATTACAAAATTAAAACTTACAATCTTCTCAGAGATAACGCGTGATTCTTCAGAGGTATATACCCCTGAGCATTTAAGACGGGCCTGCTTCCATTTTTCATGACGTGTAGGCGGTGATGGAGGGTCTGCAATAGGATCATCACCACCTGCAGCTTTGTCTTTCAACTTCTGATTCATCATGTTTTCTTCAAGCTTTTTATAACCCCCACGAGACAAAATGTGGGGGGTCACATTATGTGCTTGAATATCCTTAGCCTTCCTCCTGACATCCTGTAGTGAATGAATAATAAATTACTACATATCTATACATAACTTAATAAGTAAAACAAACTTAATTGCACTAACCTGCCAATGTTCATGTTCACGAAGTTGCACAAATTGTTCCCAAGTCTCGTCATCAATACCCTGATATTTGGTAGAAGGATTCTCACCCTTCTTTGGACCAAATATATATGTGCTCGTCAGCAGTGACTTAAACTGACGCCACTTCACCGCAATCGAAGACAAAATCTTTGATTCCAAGGATTGGACATTTGGTATATCAAAATGATGCTAAATGAAAAACAAAGATAGAATCAATCATACATTAGAGTTAACATCAAATTTCTAACATTTTTGACAAAAAATCATATAAGTGTTTTACCAAAACATCCTTCCACAACACGGTCTTCTCAGCCTCAGTCACATGCTCCCATGTCGGTGTTAAAATTGAAATTTTGTCTAGAGCCAATACACCGAGATAGCTGCTAAGGACATTGGAGTTTGGCTCAGTAGCCACCCCGATACGAACATCAATGGTCAGTGTTACCTTCTCCCCATTGGCGCATTTTTGTGCAAGCCACCTCAGCCTAGTAGGTCCTCTAACAGATCTTCCGGAGGTTGACTCTGAAGGATCCCCTGAAGGATCCCCTGAAGATGGAGGCGGACCCTGATCATCATCCATATATCTGTTCAAAAATGAAAAAAAGACAAATATGCGTGACAATTTTACACGAAGTAACCTTTAAAAGAAAAACTTTTAACAATAAGACATAAAATTATCACAATAAATTAATATGCGTAATTAAATTAATCCACCTTTAAACTTGTTCCCATATTCCCTCACTATGGTCTGTTCGAGTGGCATGCACATCATCGACAACATCATCCTCGACATTGTTAATCATCAGTGAAGAAAATGATCGAGTTTCACAGACATCAAGGTTTAACTGGTCATACTCCGGAACAATTTCTTGTTTCTTCCCATGGAGAACGATAGACCAATTTTCCGACACAGGGTCCTTCACATAAAACACCTGTGAAGCTTGATGTGCCATGATAAATGGCTCGTCCTTATATCCAATCTTCCGAAAGTCGACCAAGGTCATTCCTGATTCGTCGATTTTCACACCACTCTTATTGTCAACCCATTTATACTTGAAAACAGGAACTGTAAACTTAGTGTAACCCACCTCCCAAATCTCTTCTATTACACCATAGTACGGCATTGTTCCAACAACTGGGCTTCGGTCCTTTGATGAAGAGAATTGCATGGACTCTGCCTCTAAAGTGACCCCACTATTTTGCACTGTACTTTTGTCATCCACAAACTTTGTGGAGAACATACAATTATTGATTTCATATCCAGCGCAAGCTAATACATCAAACTTGGGTCCATTTGGCAGGAAGTCCTATAGGTTTTGCTTTGGACAAGTACCCCGTACAAAACTCAATAGCTTCTTCTGCAATGTACCTCTCTACAATAGAAGCCTCGGGACGATACTGATTCTTCACATATCCTTTCAAAATCTTCATGTACCGCTCAACTGGATATATCCATCTAAGATAAACCGATCCGCACAATCTAACTTCTCTAACCACATGAACAAACAAATGCACCATGATGTCAAAAAATGATGGAGGAAAAGACATCTCCAGCTGACACAAGATAACAACAATTTCTTCTTCAAGTTGGTCCAACTTCAAAGGATCAATAACTTTACTACAAATAGAATTGAAGAATGCACACAATCGAGTTATAGTATGCCTAACATTTTTTGGCAAGATGCCACGAATGGCCACAGGCAGTAATTGTTGCATGAGGACATGACAATCATGAGATTTTAACCCAACTAGTTTCGTTTCCTTCACTGATACAAGGCTCTTGATATTTGAAGAGTATCCTTGTGGTACCTTCACACCTTTTAAACATTCACAGAAACTAATCTTCTCCTTTTTGGGCAAGGTGTGGCATGCTGGGGGTAGATATGTGCGGTTACCTATCTTCTCTGGGGCCAACTTGTCTCGTATATTCATTTCAAGCATGTCTAAACGAGCATTGAGTCCGTCCTTTGTCTTCCCTTTAATATTCAAAAGTGTTCCAATCAAGCTATCACAGACATTTTTCTCCACGTGCATGACATCTATACAGTGTCTAACATGTAACTTGCACCAGTATGGGAGATCAAAGAAAATGGACCTCTTCTTCCATATCCCTGAGGCAACTGCCTTGTCTTTCCGCTTACCAAAAATGACATTAATGTCTTTCACCTTGTCGTAAATCTCCACACCTGTTAACGGAGTCGGTGCTATCCCATCCTCCGGATATCCATTAAAAGCCTTCCTCAATCTTCTATATGGGTGATGCCTTTTCAAGAATCTCCGATGACCAACATATACTATCTTCCTTCCATATTTCAATTGCTGATGGAATGTGCCCTCTTCACACACAGAACAAGCTTTATGACCCTTAACACTATAACCCGACAAGTTCCCATATGCAGGAAAGTCATTGATGGTACAACAGAGCATTGCATGCATCTTGAAAGATTCTTTGACAAACCCATCATAGACTTCTACCCCCTCATCCCATAGAAATCTCAGATCTTCTATCAATGGACTGAGATAAACATCAATGTCATTTCCAGGCTGACGTGGACCAGAGATCATCATAGACAACATCATATATTTGCGCTTCATGCACAACCCGGGAGGTAAATTGTAAACAACTAGCGAAACAGGCCATGAACTATGATTAGTACTTAAATTTCTAAATGGATTCATTCCTCTGACGCTAATCCAAGCCTAAGATTCCTCGGCTCGTTCCCAAATTCTGGAAACTCATCATCAAAGTTCTTCCACTGTAAAGAATCAGCGGGATGGCGAAGCATTCCATCACATATCCTCCCATCCACATGCCATCTAAGGTTCTTAGCGTCATTTGGATTGGCAAACAGACGCTTAAACCTTGGAATTATTGCAAGATACCATACAACCTTTGCCGGGGGACCCTGCTTTGTGATCTCATCAATACTGTCTTGATCATCGTCTTTCACCTTGTATCGGGATAACCCACACTTGGGACATTTCTTCAACCCTTCATAGCCCACACTTGTAGAAATTCTGCCACTCCTCTCTCTTACTCATCAGTAATGCGCCGAGCACTCATCCAACTTCGATCCATATCTAATTTATGTATGTTCGTGAATGACACTCCATTTATTCAACATTATGCATGTATATCTCACTTTTTTTTATTCAAAGGTGTGGCCCTATCCCATTCAGGAAGATTCACTTTTCCTTGGTTCATTATTGTGTAAATTTTAATTCTCATTCCATAAAATCCACAAAATTTCGGCAGCATTTCGCATTGGTTTTCAGGTGGCACGAAATGAAAGTGGTGAACCACAATCAAATATGCCCCCGAAGAACAACACAAATGCAGCGAACCAAAATTTCATGAATTGTATGAAATGCTTATTAAATTTTACTTATTAATAAACTATAAAAAAAGTGATATATCTTCCCAAACTGTCCATCCGGACAATTCAAGATTCAATAAGTTCACTATAGTACTCCCTCTTTTTGTTAATATAACAAAGATGTATGAAAAGGATAATTCAATTTGGAGGGAGTACTATAATCTCTATATTGAATCTCAAACGGGAAACTATGGTTCACTCATGTAATGCATCAAACAATTATTAAAAACCAACAATCAAATAAGGCAAAACATGTAATTAAATTAAATGAATAAACATAATTAAAGGCAAAGTCAATTAAGAGAAAATTACTCTTCAAAGCCATATATAATGGCATGATTTATTTAATAGAAAAGTAATTTTTTTATTACTTTTACTTAAATTATAATTTGAGACTTAAAATTATATATATTCAAATATAAGTCAGGTGGTTAATTTTACCAAATTAAACATATTATTTATACATAAAACTTATTTTTCAATACCATCCAATAAGTCAGGTGATTAACAGTGTACTTGCCTGACTGTGTTAGTAGGGAATCCTTTTTTTCTTCTATTAGAACTAATTTATGTAGTATTATGTTTGTTATATAATTTTTATTTCGTAAAATTTGTTATCACTTTTTCCATGTTTTAAGTACATTTTATATGATAATAAATATATTCCACCACAAATTCATATATGCCTTAATTTACCAATCAAACTATGTTATGCTATAAAAAAATATGAAAATTTAAACTAAGTGAATAATTGAATTAAATTTAAAATAAAATTTCAGCAGTTCTGAGCCATACATAAAATAAAATCTCACTTGGCTTATTTTAGTTCTAGAGGATGCGTGTATTTGTAATCAAGATCGACCAAAAGAAGAAGAAAGAAAAAAGGGGTGCATTAAGATATGGACCAATCCAAGTTTTTTTTCCCTCTATAACCCTTACACATTTGTTCAATGGGACTAAAAAACATGTGGAATTTTCTAACATCAGCCAACGAGATTCATCGCAGAGAGCTACCACACTGTGCTTATTTTAGTTCCAGACCATAACAACACACTGTGAAGGATTCAATGGTACTTATTAAATTTCTAACCTACGAATCAATGAGCAGTGTATTTAAGCTAATAACATTGTATTTAAGCAATGAGCAACGAGTTCCCCTACCTCAATGAGCAGCGCTGTTAGCAGGGAGAGAAAACGAACGGCGATAGGGGAGAGGCACCACAAGGAGAGAGGAGAGGCACCACGGGGAGAGGAAGTGGACGGGGAGGGAGGTCCTTCACGGCGGGAAGAGCCACCACGGGAAGAGGAAGTGGACGGGGAGGGAGGTCCTTCACGGCGGGGAGAAGAAAAGAGAGTGTTGAGAGAGAAAGAGGGACGCGGCGCTGCAGAAATGAGGAAGGAGAATAGGGTATCTCATTTTATCAGACCAACTACGACGGTTGTCTATGTAACCGTCGCCGTTACTTGTTTTACTAAATACACCCACCGTTTCTTCTTTTAACACCACTCTCATCTGAAAGAATTATGCTATATACACACTCTTTTTAACTTCCTGCACCCATTTATATTTTTTTTGGACAGTGAGACAAACTACGACGGTTCTCTTGCCAACTGTCGTAGTTCCTGCTTCCCTTCTGCACCCTTGTTTCTTCTTTTCACACCCCCTTCACTCGAAATAATTGTTCTATCCACATCCCTTTTTTAACTTCTATCACCACCTTTTTTTTTTTTGGACACTTTTCAACGACGGTTGTAAAACACAACCGTCGTGAAAACGTTGAATTTTCTCTCCTTTTTTAAATTTCCCCGTACCTTATCAATGACAGTTCTTTAGGAACCGTCGTTATTTCTACAAATTTTTCTTTTTTTAAAAATTTTTCTGGACTTTTCAACGACGGTTGTATATTAACCGTCGTTATTTGTCCTTTCCACGACGGTTACTTTGCAACCGTCGTTGTTTATTACCCAAAAAATTTCAAAAATACCACCGCGTCACTTTTAACGACAGTTACGTGATAACCGTCGTGGAATGCCCGACGTAGATTGATGTTTTTGTAGTAGTGACTCCATTCTGTTATGGAGTTCTAAGGCATGAAAAACTGTGAGAAATGTCATTTTCATGAAAGAAGGCTTTGAATAAGGAGTCCTTAAACTCCCTTTCATGATCACAACTCACAAAATCAATATTAGATCATTTTTTAGTTTGGACTTTCTTGCAAAATCTTCTAAAAGACTCATCCTCTGTGGTTAAGAATAAAACTAATGTGAATCTTGAGTAGTTTATCAAAGTTCCACATTGAATGTCTTTTGAAATAAGAGATGATATTTTATCTCAAAAACAACATCATACAAATTTTCTAAGCGCATAAGATATCATCTCATGTAGGATAGTATATTCAAAGATGTTCTAATCAACAAGTTACTGCTCTAAATCATAGAAATCTCACTGACTCATGTACTTCAAACTGCATCTGTGAATTATTTTCAACTCACATAAGTATGAGATTTCACCATAATAAACTAGAGATCTCAATATTTCTAACAAGACAAAGATCATGCAATTTGGATTTTCCTAACCCAAGATATGATGCATTTAAGTTGACTGATTTGTCACAAAATGCAGAATGAGACAGTTCTATTTTTTTATGCACTGATACAAATCCATGCAACCAAAAATTTAGATACTTAATAGGATTAAACTATTATGTATTATTTTTCAAATCCAACTGGTTTCACTTGAAAAAGATTTTCCTAGCTCCAGTTATAAACATCCAAAAGTAGTAGGCTCAAACATGATCATATAATAAAACAACCTACTTTAATGACTTACTGGGAATTATTTAGATGTTCTAAAATTCTGAAACATTCTAGTCTAAAAATAATATAAATCAGTTTTCAATGAAATTGGTTTCATTCAAATATCACTTTTGTTGGTCAAGTTATGATCTGATGAAGTGGACTATTTTATATCAGAATTTATAACTGAACATCTATATTAACGAATTTGCTGGGGCTTTTGTGGTTAAGATAAAATTCTCAAACTTTCCAGTTTAATAAAACCATGAGTAAGCTTTGAAATAAATTTGGTTTCACTTAAAAAGCATTCCTGTAGCTCAAGTTATTATCTGTTGAAGTTTAATAGTTTGTATCAGAACTTATAATAGAACAACTATATTCAAAATTTTACTAGGACTTTTGTGATTAAGAGAAAATTCTCAAATTTTCCAGTTTAATACTACCATCAATAATCTTTTAAACAAAATTGGTTTCACCTAAAATAGACTTCTGTAGGTCAAGTTATGCTCCTTTAAAGGTAGCTATATCAGAATTTTAAACTAGCAGTACTAGCACATTACTTTTGATCTTCTAATCATTTTCTTTTTATGTTTAAGACTGATTAAATTATTAGAATAGAATGTCCATATAAATGTCAATTAATGATGATCATTCAATCACCAATTACACAAGACCTTAGCATAAACCTATGAGGAAAGTTCTTTAAATTCATTGACTTTATGAAATGAATATGCATTGGGGATAGAAACCTTTGATACCTTGTTCTTGGTGAAGAGTACTTTTTCTTACCCATTGCTTCTTTCTATAAGTCATGAACCTTGATATTTCACACCAAGCATTTGAGAAGCTTCAACTATAGTCATGTTCCTTCTTTGGATGGAACATGATAGCCGGATGGGTGTAGGATCTAGAATTGAGCAAAACCAACCGATTAGAATCAAAATATAGTGAATAAATTGCGAAAATAAGGTGCAGGGCAGCAACTTATTTTGCGCAAGAAAGTGATAGAAAATGAGAGAAAATGAAAGAAAAAGTGGAGAGGAAGAAATGGGAAGGACGCCACCGAAGCAAGAGTCCACTTGCAGCAGATAAGTCCAATGTCAGACGCCACTAATTCAGGAGAATTAGATAAGTCTCAGTATGGTTTGAGCAACAACCACCAAGCCTCACTCAACTCACAAAGGGAGGAAAAAATTTGGCATAATGCCTTTACTTCAAAATTCAATGTGTGCTTACAAGAGGAGAGGACTCCTATTTATAGGAAAAGAGAGGGAGAGGGGCGGATTTTTAGGGGCATAAAAAAGGAAGAAAATAAAAGGTGAGTGAAAACACTCCTAAGTGGGTTTTGAACCCATGACCCCCAAGGTTTATGGCTAAGCTAAGTCTTAAGCCAATAAACCTCTCAAAATGTCTCCCACTCATGTAGGAAAATACAAGATGAGTCAAATTTCTATCCTATATGGGAATAGAATCCATGACCTCCTAAGCCTTATAGCAAGGCAACCTACTAACCAATAAACCCACTAAAAATAGCACCCAAGTAGGAGGAATTAAAAGAAAATTACAGTTAATAAAAAGAAAATATAAGAGAGTCCTAATTAAGGGTGGTCCATAGGACAAGGGTCCTATCCAGGGTCAAGGTGTCCTTCTGTAGGGTAGTGACCTTTATTTTGTAGGGCAGTGACCCTTTATTTGTAGGACACTAATTTCTCCAACTCTTCCTTGCTTGAAGTTCTGGCTTGAAGTTGGTGCATTTCCTCCAATGTAGGTCTTGCAGGTCCAAGCTTCTAGCAGTGTGCCATCATTCCCTCCCCCTTGAAAAGGATTTGACCTCAAATCAGAAAATTCAGAAAGAAGGCATAAGAATAATGAACTGGGCAGAAGAAGGAGATGAATGAAAAAATTCAGGAAGTAAGAAGGTACTTCCCTTAGTCTTTGGAGAGTAGAGTCAGAGATCCACAAGTTGAACAAATTTCAAGCAATGTTCTTCTGAAGCACCAAACAGTTTCATAAATTAATGAAACTTTCCAGATCAGTATTTGAACTGATATGCATGTGATTTATGTGAAAATATCAGTTAAAAAAATAGATTTATCAAAATATGGTTTACAGCTTGCTAAATATCCAAAGTATAAACAATAACTAGCAAATCAATGAATGTAAGTGTAGAGAAATAAAGAGAGTAAGGATAAGAGACATTGCACATATGATTTTTTATACTGGTTCACCCTCACAATCCTTGGGCTACATCCAGTACCTACCTCAGTAGGATTTTCCACTATATCAACCTTTATACAATGACTTCTTGTGTGCTCCTCACCACTAGCATTCTTCTGCAGCCTCTTCAGGCTCAACCCAGTATTCTTCTGCAGCCTTTGCAGGCTCAACCCAGTATTCTTTTGCAGCCTCTACAGGCTCTTACAACAATATTCTTTGCTCCGCCTCTGCAGACTCTACACACTCTCAAACCAACACTAACTCTCTCTAGTTAGCTTGGGAGATCACAAACACTCTTCAACAAGAGATGGGTTTTTTACATATGGCTCACAAAACACTCATGGAGTGGATTAATGTTTACAAAACTGAACCTAAGCACACTCACTAAGAATTTATGAACAACAACTCTGCATTTTGGAGTGGTCAAAGGAGAATCTCACTCTTGAAAGGAATTTCTAGATTATGGCCATTTGGATTTCTTCCCTTTTTCTCTCCTTGATGTTGCCTAGCTGAATGGGATTGTGTTTATAGAGGTATAGTGGTCAAAATAGCCATTACAGTTGCTTGGAGAAGTGGTCAATCTCTTAGTTGGCCTTGTAGGAGTTGTCACTATCATAGGACAACTTCTTTCTCTCCCATTCTCTGACCAATCAATCCTTCTGATGTGTTTCTTCTGTTCTTTCACAATATCTTTCTTCTGGACGTGTAAAAACATCCAACAATTGATAAATAACAATAATAAGCTCCTGGAAAAAATCTGTGATGTTTTTCCTACATCTAAAGAAAATTGTTCCTTTTGGAAGTATGCAGAAATTATGTTTCTTCTTCTAGAGAAAACTGTTTCTTCTGGAAGTGTGTAGAAATTCTGTTTCTTCTTCTGGAAGTGTGCAGAAATTATGTTTCTTCTTCTGAAGCTTCAAATATTCTTGTAAAACTTCCAATCTTTTATCCTCGGGCCCCGATTCTTGTCCTACTTCCCATTTTCACTATTCTATTATGTTTTCTCTGTTGTGAATGTCATTTTCTTGTAAAATATTTTTCTATGTTACTTTCCTAATATTTTATTAATTTTCTTTTCTATTGTACCAATTTTATAGAAAAATCTGGGATGTTACAAATACCACATTAATTTTTATATGTTAGTCACCATTCAAGTTCCAACTTTAGTTCTTATATTCATTTACGCAGTTGTAATCAGTTTGTTGAAGTGGGTCTACAAATGATTATACCATTCACTATGCCAAAAAAGACCTTTAAGGGCGGTCCCGTGCACCATAAAAGGGTGCTTCCGTGCGCACTAATAGAAACTGCTCTTGTTCGGTCGTTAAAAGGAGGGCGTGCCTAGAAACGTTCTGACGAAAGTCAATAGAGGGCGCTTAAAAAAACACGGAAACGCCCTCAGCATAGTGTCTGTTTGGGAGGGTGCTTCCTTTGAGCGGCCTAGTTTCACACAACAAGGGCGCTTCCTTTGAGCGCCCTCCTTATGCACAGGACGTGCTTAGGGTGCGCGCTCCAAGGAAGCGCCCTGGTTGTGTAAAACCAAGGCGCTCCAAGGAAGCGCCCTCCTATTATTTTTTTTCAATTTTTTTCGCATTTTAAAACCACTTTATCCTGCATATATATTTCAGTTTGATCCCAATGGCTACCTCCAAAACCATACATATTAATTCCTTATCATTCAAACAATTACTAGAGGTATGAAAAACCCTTTAATAAAATTTACATATTCACAACTCAAACGTCATAATTAAGGTTATCTACTTCAAATGAAGAATTCAAACTTGTCATACTTTGAATAGTTTTCTATGCATTCTTTAAAGTGTTCTCAAAGTATGAAATACCTATACAACTACATAGAAACAACCATAATACATGACATGTAACAATACTCAACTCAATTGGTAAATATAGATCATACATGACCTATATAAATTTTGGCAGAGTTTACTCTGTTTATTCAAGTTTTCCCAATTTATCAAACACCTGTAAAACTCCATACCAGCAACCAGAATTCATCATTGAAACTAATGTCAAAAGTTTTGCATAGAATATGCTTAACAACATCCTAAACCATGAATTATACGTTCATTAACTCTAGTAATCTAACCAATAAAAATTTTGGCAGAATTTCCTCTGTTTATTCAACATTTCCCAATTTATCAAACAGCTGTAAAACTCCATACCAGCAACCAAAAATCATCATTCAAAGAGTTATAACCAGTTAAGAATATATCACGCACTTTATTTGGAGAAATGACACAATTTACTACAAATAACTCTAAAGAAATGACACGATTTAGTTATTGTAACAAGCACTTTATTTGGAAGAATGAAGCGTATTGCAACCGGAAGCAAATGAACCATAAGAACATGACAATCATGAGACTTCACACCTTTCAATCTTTGTTCTTTCAGTGATACTAGATTTCTAATGTTAGAGGAAAAACCCTCTGGAACTTTGACTCCCTATAGGAACTTGCAAAAAATAACTTGTTCTTTTTTGCTAAGAGTATAGTCGCCGGGGGAAGATATGTACGCGAAACCCTTTTTTCTGGGACCAATTCTTTCCTTACACCCATTACCAACAAGTCCCATCTCGCATTTATCCCATCCTTGGTCTTGCCTTTGACATTCAGTAACGTGCCGATAACACTGTTGCACACATTTTTTTCTATATGCATCACATCAAGGAAATGTCTAACAAACAATGACTTCCAATATGGCAAATAAAAAAAATAGACTTCTTTTTCCACCCTCCAGTAACAAGTTGTAAGGCATAAGGTTTGTCGAAATTGTTTGTCAAGTTACCCACATTTTCCCACAACTCCTCACCCGCTAATGGAGAAGGAGGCCTACCCTCTTCGGTGTTGCCATTGTATGCTTTCTTCCATCCCCTATAACGATGGGATAAAGGCAAAAACTTACGATGACCCAGGAATACATTCTTCTTACAATGTGCCAAGCGCATCCAAGAAGTATTTTCATCACAAACAGGATATGCACACTGACCCTTTACACTATAGCCAGACAAATTACCATAGGCCGGGAAATCATTAATCGTTCCAAACAACATCGCCGTCAACTGAAAAGATTATTCTTTATAGCCATCATAGACCTCTACTCCAGTACCCCACAACAACTTCAAGTCTTCAATCAATGGTGCCAAATACATATCTATATCATTACCTGGTTGTCTGGGTCCCGATATCAATATAGACAACATCATATATTTGCGCTTCATACAAAGCCATGGAGGTAGATTATATATCATCAATACCATCGACCATGTGCTATGGGTACTAGATTGGACACCATGTGGATTCATTCCATCTGTTGATAATGCAAGTCGAAGATTTCTTGCTTCTTCGCCAAAAGAGGGGTACTCATCATCTATCTTCCTCCACTGCGGAGAATCAGCGGGATGCCTCAACATGCCATCCTTGACTCGTTCATTTGCATGCCATGTTAAGTGCTTTGCATCGATGACACTACGATACATCTTTCAAAACCTTGGAATTATTGGAAAATACCAAACCACCTTTGCTGGTGTAGTCTCTTTCTTATAACGAGACACATTGCATTTAGGACACACACTTAATGATGCATGCTCATTTCTAAACAAAATGCAATCATTGGGACAAGCATGTATCTTCTCATAGCTCATCCCAATAGAACATAACATCTTCTTTGCATCATAAGTTTTGTTAGGTAGCACAATGTCCTCCGGAAACATCTCCTTCAACAATGTGAGTAACTCTGCGAAACTCTTGTCAGACCATCCATTTGTTGCTTTTAAATTATACAACTTCAACACAACGGAAAACCTCGTGTACTTGGTGCACCCGTTGTACAGTGGTTTTTCAGCATCACTAGCTAGGGTATCAAACATTTGGGGACAATCTCTAAGGTCCTCTTCAACCACATTTTGAATCTCATCAATTCTGTCACAATCCTCCCATCCGGTCCCAAACTCATCATCACAAGGTTGTGAAGGGAATCAAGCATGTGGTCAGGGTGCAGTGGAAATAAATGGATTCCCTCCCTTGTTATAATCGTTTTGCGAAAACATGAATCAAGGCATAAAAGGTATTGAAACGAAAGGTAGTACCTTATTAGGATTATAAACGAGGCAAGAGCAGTCGCGTCTCTATTGGTATCCACGCCAACAGCCGAACTTGGAAACCCTCCTCAGCTCTGCTAGTAGCCTTAGAAAGTAAGAAGCGATTGCTCATATGTATCTGGGGTAGTGCATCTTATGCTCTATTTCTAGAGTGGTGGCTAGGGTTTTACCCCCTCACTGGCTTGGCCCATTATGTTATAATTCTAATTAAATTAAATTAGAATTATTATCCTTTCCTAGTGGCTTGTTGTATGCATGTGACCCAATATGCTTTTAATATTTGGTTATAATATTAAAATAAAACCCTTTTATATTTATTATCATAAATACTGAGCGGTATCTAGCAACACATCACTATCCAAATATTGAGATTATCAATAACTTTGATAAATCCTATTTTATGATAATAATTTATATGATCTGTCCCTTTGTCCAAATATCTAATTGAACACAAGGGCATGGATTGTGTCAACCTTGTATAGTTCAATTTATATTTTCTTGATCCCCAAGTAGACTGTACAGAAAATAGATATCTCATATTTATCCTCCTAAGCATGGCCATGCATTTTGTAGTCTCACTTTATCAAGAGGCCTACAGATATAACTCATGTTACATAGGAGGGACAAATCCCATCTAGGGCACTCACATTCCTCCACATAATTTATTATATGTCCAAATACCAACTTTATGATCACCCTGTTACAGGTAACGTTTGATGATATTCAAAACACATAATTCCATATGTAGGAATCATAGTGATTTTAGGTCAAAGGACTTTATATATAACATCTATCAATTTAAGAAACGTTCATGACAGTTATGTAACAATCCATGCAACGTTCTTAAGGTGGGTCTGTCCAGTACATCATTACTCTTAATGTGCACCTATGCGAGAACATGATATCTCATATCCATGATCTGTGAGATGTGATCATTGATGAACTCACATACTAGTCTAAATGCATCTTTGTCCTAAGATGATACTTGACTAGGGACTATTTAAGAATAGTTCTTCATAAGATCTCACGATCAAGTCATCTACTTAATTTCTTATGAAGTTTAAGTTTACCATTCTAAGGACAATAATTATATTCTAAAAGAATAAGTTTGCCTTTATAAAATAACATGATACAAGTGATGGATGTTCATAAATATATAAGTCTCTAGTGCATATTCCTAACAATCTCCCACTTGTACTAGAGACATTTAGACATAACCATTATGCCTAATGATCCAGTGTGCCCTTCATGCTTCTGCTGCACAAGGGGTTTAATGGGTTTGTAACAACGACTGTTTCTTGCTTCAAACTTTTCTAGCTCACAGCGCCACCATTCAAACAAAACACATAACCTGATTGCGATCTTCAATCATCTTTGTCGGTTTGGAAGTTAACATCAGTGTAACCCTTTACAAGTAGCTCTTCCTCACCTCCATATATCAAGAATGAATCCTCAGTTCTTCTCAAGTACTTAAGGATGTTCTTGACTGTTGTCTAGTGATCTTCACCAAGATCAGACTGGTATCTGCTAGTCATGCTTAGAGCATATGATATGTCTGGTCGAGTACATAATATGGAATACATGATAGACCCTATAGCAGATGCATAAGGAATCTTACTCATGCGATCTCTCTCTCCTTTACTGGAAGGAGATTGAGCCTTAGATAGGCTTATACCTTGTGACATAGGCAAAATTCCTTTTATCAGAATCTTGCATGTTAAAACCATTTTAACACCTTGTCTATGCATGTATTTTGATTCAGGCCAAGTAATCTTTCAGATCTATCTCTATAGATCTTGATACCTAACACATAGGTTGCTTCGCCCAAATCTTTCATAGTAAAACAACTTCCCAACCAAATCTTTACAGACTAAAGGGTAGGAATGTCATTTCTTATGAAGAGTATGTCATCTACATACAAAACCAGAAAAACCACTATGTTGTCACTAACCATCTTGTAGACACAAGGCTCATCTTCATTTTTAATGAAACCAAACTGCTTAACAGCTTCATCAAAACGAAGATTCCATCTTCTAGAAGTTTGCTTTAATCCATAAATGGATCGTTGCAACTTACATACCTTTAGGTATAACAAAACCTTCAGGTTGTATCACATACACATCTTCAAGAAGGCTTCCATTCAGGAAGGCTGTCTTAACATCTACTTTCCAGATTTCATGATCATGGTAAGTTGCAAATAGCAAGCAAAATCCGAACAGATTTGAGCATGGCAACTGGGGAAAAGGTTTCATCATAGTCTACACCATGAATTTGCGTGAAACCCTTAGCCACCAACCGTGCTTTAAAGGTAGTTACATTACCATCCATGTCAGTTTCCTTTCGAAAAACCACTTGCACCCTATGGGTTTTATCCTTTCGGGTGGCTCAATCAAGGTCCATACATTGTTAGTGTACATGGAATCCATTTCAGATCTCATGGCATCAAGCCATTTCTCAGATTCTGGACTCAAAAGAGTTTCTTGGTAAGTCACTGGGTCATCTTGATCCATTAGCAATACATCGCCTTCTTGAGACACATGGAACCCATATCTCTCAAGTTGGTGACATACCCTGTCTGACCTACGCAAGTCTTGCGCTACTTGAGCAGGTGGCTCCACAACACTTTGTGGTATCTGCTCTTGTTCCATTATTGGCTCATTGCTACTCTGTGGTACTTGAATTTCTTCAAGTTCTACTTTCCTCCCACTTATTTTCTTAGAGACAGATTCCTTCTCTAAGAATACAGCAGTCCTAGCGACAACCACTTTGCCTTTGCTAGGATTATGGAAGTAGTAACCCTCAGTTTCTTTTGGGTATTCCACAAATAAGCACTTATCTGATTTGGGTCCTTGCTTATCTGAAACTTGGGTCCTTGCTTATCTGAAACTCGGAGTTTCACATAAGCTTCACAACCCCAAATATTCATAAAAGACATGCTAGGTCATTTCCCAGTCCATATCTCATATGGTGTCTTTATGACAACCTTAGATGAAAAACAGTTTGGTGTGAAGGCTACTGTTAACAAAACATGACCCCAAAAAGGAGTCAGGGAGATCAATATGACTCATCATAGATTGAACCATATCTAACAGAGTTCGATTTCTCCTTTCTGAAACTCCATTCCATTGAGGTGTTCCAGGAGGAGTGAGTTGAGATGTTATCCCACACTCTCTTAGATAGTTATAAAATTGTTGGCCTGAGTATTCTCCACCTCGATCTCATTGAAGTGTTTTAATGGTCTTGCGAAGTTGGTTTTATACTTCATTCTTAAATTCCTTGAACTCTTCAAAGGATTCAGATTTGTGTTCCATCATATACACAAATCCATATGTACTGAAATCATCAGTAAAAGTGATGAAGTATTGGAGACCTCCTCTAGCCATTGTGCCTATGGACCAACATACATCACTATGTATGAGACCAAGAAGATCACCAGCCCTTTCACCCTTTTTTTTTTCTGATGAATGGGTTTTTGGTCATCTTCCCAATAAACAAGATTCACATATCTCAATTGATTCTAAATCAAATGAGTCTAAATAAACCATCTTGGTGGAGTTTGGATATGTATTTCTCATTTATGTGGCCTAAGCAACAATGCCAAAGATAAGTCGGGTTCAAATCATTTGTTTGGACCCTCTTAGCACTTATGTTATAGATAGACACTTCATATTGTTCAACTTTGCATAACCATAAAATATATCATTCAAATAAATTGAACAACTATTGTTCTTTATTATGAATGAAAAACCACTCTTGTCTAAACAAGAAACGGAAATAATATTCCCACTAATGCCAGGCACAAAATAACATTTATTTAGTCCAATAACTAGTCCAGTTGGCAAAATTAAATAATATGTTCCTACGGTTAAGGCAACAACTCTTGCTCCATTTCCTCACGTAGGTCGACTTCTCCTTTAGAAAATGACCTACTTCATTTAGATCCTTCACATTCACACTAATGTGAGATTCACATCCGGTATCCAATACCCAAGATGCAGAAATACGTAAATTGACTTCTATAACATATTCCTGAAGCGGAAGTCTCACTTCCCTTCTTCTTGATCTCCTCTAGATACTTTACACAGTTTCCAATGTCCTGATTGGCCATAGTAGAAACATTTTCCTTCCTTAGCTATCTCGCCCATAGGTTTCAAGAATTTCTTTCTTGCCCTTGCCTTTTTCTAGGTTGGGCCATCAATATGGCCTTCCCTTTACCTTTTATTAATGTTTTGCTTAGCTGTTCTTAACATGCTTAGCAATTCTAGCAACTATTTTGTCAATTTCATTCATGTTATAGTTCATGATGAATTGACTATAGCTGTCCAGCAACGATTGCAGGACAAGATCAGTGGCCAACTCTTGGCCTAATGGGAATCCAAGCCTTTCTGGGTTTTCAATGTACCCAATTGCTTTGAGTACATGAGCACCAACAGGGGTTCCCTCTGCCAGTCTACATTGATAAAGTGCTTTTGAGATTTCAAATCGTTCAAGCCTAGCTTGTCATTGATAAAGTCTCTTTTAAGTGTACAATCATATTGTATGTCTCCATGTTCTCATGTTGTTTTCAACATTCATGGTAGTAAGCATAAGGAAAGCTACATCGAGAACAACATCCAGATGCTTTCTAAAAGCATCCTTGTCAGCTTTCGAAGCATTTGTAACGAGTGTTTCAGGAATAGGTCCTTCCAGGACATACAACCTTTTCTCATGCTTAAGGACAATCCTTAGGTCTCTATACCAGTCTAGAAAGTTAATTCTTAGACAGTTTGTCCTTCCCAAGGACTGATCGCAGTAAAAGATTATTTGTTGTGTTCAAAATTATGCACGTAAGTATCATATAACAAACATATTTAATAAGGTTTTTAAATAAATATGTCTCCCACTATTTTGATTCAAAACAAGTACCCTCAATATAAAGAATAAAAAACAAATCCCATCACTAGATTTTCTAGTGGGCCAAGATCCATATTTCACCTAATTTTAAGTCAGCTTTGGCTGATCACTTAAGAAAAGGTTATTTAGGTAGGAACACGCTTTCCAAAGGACTTTATATATAACATCTATCAATTTAAGAAACATTCATGACACTTATGTAACAATCCATGCAACGTTCTTAAGGTGGGTCTGTCCAGTACATCATTACTCTTAATGTGAACCTATGTGAGAACATGATATCTCATATCCATGATTTGTGAGATGTGATCAGCGATGAACTCACATTCTAGTCTAAATGCATCTTTGTCCTAAGATGATACTTGACTAGGGACTATTTAAGAATAGTTCTTCATAAGATCTCACGATCAAGTCATCTACTTGATTTCTTATGAAGTTTAAGTTTACCATTCTAAGGACAATAATTATATTCTAAAAGAATAAGTTTGCCTTTATAAAATAACATGATACAAGTGATGGATGTTCATAAATATATAAGTCTCTAGTGCATATTCCTAACAGGTTGTACCTTGACATTATTCTCTTCCATAGCACTATGTTCACTTCTAGTCTCACCATGAAATGTCCAACATGTGTAACTCCGATCAATTCCAAAACAGAAAAGATGATTCCTCAACTTTGCTTCACTTACTCAGTTAGAACAAAAACATTTCATACAAGGACACACAATTCTACTAGGATTTGTTGCATGGTCAACAACAAACTTTATGAACATTTGTCACACTCCTTCCTCATACTCATTTGTCAAACGGTTTGCAAACATCCAAGAACGATCCATATTCTACCAACAGAACATCAAATCATTTATAAGGTTAATGCATGCACACCTTGAAAAAATAGGGTGTGTATCAGAAAAAATAGTACAGAAAAAAAATGTTGCAAAATAAAGGGAAGGAGCTAGGGACTTACCCTAGTCTCCTTGAGCACCCAGCGTCGCACAGGGAGCGGTTGCTAGGGATGGATCGAGTTGCGCACTTCGGACGTGGACGGATGGAGGCAGCGGAGTCCCTTTGGCGGACGGAAGGAGGCGACGATAACCTTCTGCAACGACGGACGTTGGACGGACAGAGGCGACGACTTGCACGGATGGAACGTTCTTCAACGGCTGTTGCGTATGGAGGAACGACTGGTGAAGCTTCTCCTTCAAGCGTATGTGGACGGAGGGGAGGCTATGGCTCGTGGAGGACGTGGACGACTGGGAGACGGAGGCGCGCATGGTGGAGGAGGTAACAACTCACGACAGAGAGAGAAGGAGAACGTGAGGGTTTAGAGAGAAAGAAGGAAGCTGTGAGAGACGCAGGAGTGAAAAAATAAAACTGAAAAAAGTTTCAGTAGAAGGGGAGGGCGCTCCGGGAAGCGCCCTAAAGGATAAACAAAGAGGGCGCTCCTGCAAGCGCTCTAAAGAATAAAAAATTCATTTGAAGGGTGCTCTGGAAAGCCCCCTAAAGGTTTAGCAAGTGAAGAGTGTAGGAACACAGGGAAACACTAGAAGGGGGGTTGAATAGTGTTTCTAAATATTTTAGAAAGCTTTTCATAAACAGGTACTAAAAACACGATTTCAGACAGGCTTTTAAGGGTCTGTCTGAAGTTTTTCAGACGGCTTGTAAAAACTAATTTTAAAAGATGTTTTGTGCCTTTATAAAATATCAGATTAATTATTCTGACCCCTTGATTAGTATAAAAAGAATTGATAAGAGATAAGGGTAAGAAAACTTAGCCAAGGAATTTATCCTGGTTCACTCACTACCACTGTGAGCTACGTCCAGTCCCAATGCCAACTAGCAATTGGATTTTCTCTTAATCTTTCAAGCTTACAAGTATTCTTTTACAGTCAAGCCTCTCCAGGCTCTCCAACTAATTATTCTTTTACAGTCAAGCCTCTCCAGGCTCTACAACCAAGTATTCTTTTACAGTCAAGCCTCTCCAGGCTCAAACCAACAAGTATTCTTTTTCAGACAAGCCTCTCCAGGCTCAACAAATAAATACAGAGAAGGTAAAATGCTTAAGCTTACAAACTATATCAGTCTTGAAGCTTAAACAATTACAAATGTACAGAAAAACTGAGGTATGCTCAGGATAATACAATATGTGTACAAAGATAAAAATTATCAGAGTTGTTGCAGCGAAAACTTTTCAAGCTTTTTTGTTCTTGTTCAAAACAATTCATCTCTGGATGGTCTTCAAAGGAGGGGTATTTATACCCAATCTTTAATCCGTTGAAATACCACCGTTAAGAGATAGCATTAAATGTTATTTAATCCGTTGTGAGACATGCTTCTGAGAGCTCTGATATTTCTGACACGGTACAAGGTTGCTCCTGCCATAAAGCTACTACAAATGTTGCTGCAGAGGCTGCATTGCAGAGATTTCCTCAGTGGTGTATGAAATTCAAAAACACTAGGAAAGGTCTCTGTGTTCCTTGCTATAAATGTGTTTGAAAAGGTACGTGCAGCAGGGGTTCAGAAAAGTCTTCACAAACTTCAGCAAAGGGTGCCACGTCATAAATGAGACTTCAGACGACTTCAACACTTCAGACTAGAGGTGCCACATCATCAAAAGACTTCAGACGACACTGATACTTCAGACAGGTTGAACTACTTCAGACAACTTCAACTCTTCAGACGAGTTCTGCTTCTTCAGACAGCTTCAACACTTAGTCTTTTTATGTAGGCTCATAGTGACTCTTGCTGAAATCATAGATAAAACATTAAAGCATATGTGTATCTATGACAAATACTTTAAGTCAAATTTGTCAACCATTAAAACTTGGGAATCTAGTTGTCTTAAAACATCATAAACAACCTTATGATATTTTTTAGACTCAACATTCTCCCCCTTTTTAATGATGACAAATTTGGTTAAAATATACAAATCTGTAATAAGTTTTTGAGTATAAGATAGCTCCCCCTGAGATAGAAATATCCCTTAACAGGTTCTGTTTTAAGGTATATTTTACTCATTTGCTCAAATTTCTCAGAAAAACATTACTCCCCCTGAGTTCTGTAAACCACTTCAGATTTGGTTAGTTTAATACTCCCCCTTTTGTCATAAATCAAAAGGGAATATCAGAGCAAAACAGTAACAGAGCAATATATTCAGATAAAGCATATATATCAGAGCACAAATAATCAACTCAAAATATGAGATAAACCACTGATTGTATTTTATGAATGTTCAGATAAAGAAATAGACAATCAGACACTTGTTATAAACATGAAAATAAGCAAAGACAATGGCTAAATTAACAGTTTAATCCTTCTTCTTCAGCAAAGCCTCAGTCAGAAAGGAAATCAAGTCTTCCTTGGCCTTGTCTATTGCTGCTTCCACTGAGGTTTTCAAATCCTGCTGACCAGATTTGATATGCTGCTGTTCTTGAAGAATCTACTCTTGTTTAGCAATTAGATGCTTAGTCTTCTTCTCTTGATCAGCATACTTCTTTTCAAGTTTCTTAACTTTGGTCTTCAGCTTCAGATTTTCCTCAGACAAGTCTTGCTCAGATTCATACAAAATCAATTGGATGTAGGGGCAAACAAATCTAAGCACTCCAAAGCCTGGCTCCAAACTGTATTCAGAAGGTTTGACCACAGGGCAAAAGAAGGTGCCAATGGGGTTCAGTACTACCCAGTCTTCATTAAAAGAGTCAACAGGTGGGGGAAAGTGATCTTTCAGATAGTGATATGAGACATTGGTTGACTTTCCAAGCCCAACTTCAGAATCAGCATCAGGACCAGTTGATCCCGAAGAAGATCCAGCATCTTCTCTGATCTTCCAGTAAGAGGACCACATCCAAGCTTGAAGTAGTTGATCTAGGCCTCCTCCTTGGTTACTGATGAACTCTGGTAAAGATTCCCACTCTAATGGACTCATTATTTCAGACAGAGGTGCAGATGCAGAATAAACTTTAGCTTCTTTGAATTTCTCACCCTGACCTTCCTTTAAGGGATACCTAGGAACTATTCTATCAGGTTTCACCAAGATTTTAGTGGTTGGCCTGATTGAACAAGTTATAGGAGGCCTGTAGCCTCTCATCCCAACTCCCTTGTGCAGATCCCTCTGAAACAGCTCAGACTCAGTGTTCAGCCGCCTCACGAAACTCCATTCATCATTATTCAGCCTGAGGGAATCATTTGAGAATGGATTGATGGGAGCCCAAGTATGTGCAGGAGGGACAACACCCTTCCTGATCTTTTCTAATCCTCCTGAAAGAGCACTGTATTGGTTTCTAACTTCAGCAACAGTTTTTCTGATTAAGCCATGATGCAAGGATACAGCAGGTGCTGGTCTGAAATACTGTAGCTCTTCAGACAGGTTGCCAAACTTGGGCAATGAGCAGGGATCAGAAGGAAGGAGAGATAACTGTAGAGCATTAGCAAGCACTTGCTCTTCTTCAGCAAGGATCTCTTCTTGTTGTGAAGGTGGAGGAGATAAATGTGTTGAGGGTATAGGTGGTGGTGGTGAAGATGAAGGTAAAGGTGGTATCAGAGTAAGGTCATGGGTTCGTGGGGAAGGTAAAGTAGGTTCAGAGAGTTGATTCTCTGAAGGTTGTGGTGAGATAGGTTCAGAGGGTTTGTTTTCTGTTGGTTCAGAGGGTTCAGAGGGTAGGTTTTCTGTTTGTGGAGGTGGTGATGGTTGTGTTAGAGGTGAAGATGGTTGTTTTTCAGGCGATAGGGTTTTGGTGAAGGTTGTTGTGTAGGTTGAGATGTTGGTTGAGGGGATGGTTGAGAGGGTAGCTGAGGTGTTTGCTTTTCTGGTGAGGAGGGTGGTGAAGGAGTTACATTATCAAATCTCACCTTAATTCTCTTGTAGGGAGGCTTGGTTACCTCAGATTCTTTTGCCTTTGCTTCCTTCTCTTCCTTCTCCCTTTGTGCTTGTTTTTCTTCCCTTTTTCTTTTAAAATACTCATGAGCCTTGACATAATTTTGGTATTTCCCAGCCATATCTTCTGCTTCCAGCTGAGAGGCAATGCTTCTAGTCACCTTAGATTCAGGTGCAGTCTGATGTAGCTTGCTTTTGGTCCTCCTTCTCTGAGGTGCACTTGACCTCTTCCTTTTCTTTGCATCCTCAGCTATGGTTGCTTTCCTATCATCTTCAGCATAGGCCAATTGTGAAGCAATAGCAAGAGCTCTATCAGTCTTTTCTTGCTCTACTTTCTTCTCCAGCTCCTCCTGCTCCAAGGCAGTAGCCAATGTTGCCACCTGAATGAGTTCAGGATCAGATGGGCAAGCAGCCAATGGCTCAGCTACAACTGCATCAGTTTCATCTGCATCTTGAGCCTGTCCTTCCATTTCAGAAGTAGGCTGTGGAGTCTGTACAAGTTCAGACAACTGACCCACAATTTCAGACACCTGACTCTGCACAGATGCAGATGCTACCTTAGCAGCACTCCTTACAGGTAGCTTCTTGAATTTTGCTTGAGGAGAGGGTTTTGATGGCTTGAACCCATGCCTCCTTATGTCTTCTCTGAGTTCATTCTCAAGAACCTCAATTGTTGTCTTCCTTCTAGCAGCTTTCTCAAGAAGAAGGCTCTCCTTCATGGACGGAGAGGGAGGTCTTGGAGTCAGCTTCCCTCCCATGCTCTTGAGGTTTGATTCACCAAACACAGGTTGTGAAGGCGATCAAAAAGCCTCTCAATGGGGACTTTGAAATGCAGCAAGATCTTGGTGATGATGGTATTGTGAGGGAAGCTCCCAGCAGAGTCTCTGAGACGCTTGTGCATGTGGTACATTATGATGTTGGGGAGGTTCACCTTCCCAGAGATTGAAGATCCTCTAGGACTACACCCTTAGTCTTGACGATGTTGCTTCCAGCAGATTTCTTAGGTGCCATTGAAGAGTTTTCTGAAGAACTTGAGAGAAAAAAAATTTGCTTGTAGAAGAAGGATCTCAAGAGGTGAATACATAATAGTGAACGGTGAAGTTCTCTGACCCACTAGCTTCTGTATTTATAGACCCATGAAGTAATGATGGCATGTACTGGCTGCGCAGACATAGGAAAACGTGCAAAGTGGAAGAGACAAAATAAATGGAATTAAACCGTCTCAGAAAGCCACGTCATTTGTTTACTTCAGACAAGTGACAGATTTCAGACACCCATATAGATTTTAGACAAACCAAAGTTTCAGACAAGTCACTTGTTTCAGACAAGCTGAAATTTCAGACACATCATTTTCAACAGATCATATCACACACAATCAAAATGCATGTATGTTCAGATTATTTCTAATGAACTTAAATCTATCTTCAGTCAGAGGTTTTGTGAATATATCAGCCCATTGATGCTCTGTATCAATAAACTGAATATCAAAAACACCTTTCTGAACATAGTCTCTAATGAAATGATGTTTTATTTCTATATGTTTAGCCCTAGAATGTTTAATGGGATTTTTAGACAAATTAATAGCACTTGTATTATCACACAAAACAGGTATAGCAGATATAGTAATGTTAAAATCTTCTAACTGATACTTCACCCATAACAGTTGTGAGCAACAACTGGCTGCTGAGATGTATTTTGCTTCAGCTGTTGATAAGGCAATTGTGCTTTGCCTTTTGCTTGACCAGCTTATCATATTTTCTCCAAAGAAATGACATCCACCACTGGTGCTTTTTCTTTCAATTCTGTCTCCAGCAAAATCAGCATCACAGTAACCTATTAACCTGCAATCCTTACTTTTCTTATAGCACAGACCAAGATTAGTAGTACCTTTAAGATATCTGAAAATTCTTTTTACAGCTTTATAGTGAGTACTCCTTGGATCAGATTGAAATCTAGCACACAAACATACACTGAACATTATGTCAGGTCTGCTTGCTGTTAGATATAATAATGATCCAATCATTCCTCTATACAAAGTTTGATTCACTGGTTCTTCCTTCTCATCTTTATTTAAAGATGCAGAGGGATGCATTGGAGTTGACATGGGTTTGCAATCATTTAAGTTAAACTTCTTAAACATTTCCTTTGTATATTTTTCTTGATGGATCCATATGCAGTCAGAATCTTGCTTAATCTGAGTCCTAAGAAAAATTTTAGTTCACCCATTAAACTCATTTCAAACTCTGATTGCATTAACTCTGAAAACTCCTTGCATAATGAAGAGTCGGTTTAACCAAAGATAATGTCATCAACATATATCTGAACAAGTATAAGATCTTTGCTAGACTGTTTTCTAAAAAGAGTTGTATCCACTTTTCCTTTATCAAATCCATTTGAGATTAGAAAACTGCTCAATCTGTCATACCAAGCTCTTGGGGCTTGTTTCAGACCATAGAGAGCCTTTTTGAGTTTGAAAACATGTTCAGGAAAAGCAATATCTTCAAAACCAGGGGGTTGTGTAACAAAGACTTCTTCTTCAATGAGACCATTGAGGAAGGCACTTTTAACATCCATTTGATATAACTTGATGCCATTATTTACAACATAAGATAAAAGAATTCTAATTGCTTTTAACCTGGCCATTGGGGCAAAGGTTTCAGTGAAATCAATACCTTCTTGCTGGTTGTATCCTTGAGAAACTAATCTTGCCTTGTTTCTGACTACCTTGCCTTCTTCAGACAGCTTGTTTCTGAACACCCATTTGGTTCCAATAATAGTTTTCCCATGGGGTTTAAGAACAAGGGTCCAGACATCACTCCTAGCAAACTGATTCAGCTCTTCTTGCATGGCTAGGATCCACCCTTCATCATGCAGAGCTTCATCAATGTTCTTTGGCTCTATTTCAGACAGGAGAGCAAGAGAATTCAGATTCTTGAATTTTGATCTTGTCTTAACTCCTTCTGAAGTGCTGCCAATGATTTGCTCTTTAGGATGATGTGATTTGTATTTCCAATCAGGTTTCTGAGGAGGTATCAAATCTGTTTGTTCTATCTGAGACTCAACATTTGTATGAAGAGGTTTAGTAACAGTAGGTACTTCAGACAGCTGCTCATCCTTCAAGTTGTTGTGGTCATTCAGCTCCATTCCTGCAAAATCATCCTCTAGATCTGATAGTTCCCTATCAGTCTCTTTGTTATCATTGAATTTAACATGAATAGTTTCTTCAACAGTTAAAGTTCTAGAGTTATACACTCTATAGGATTTAGATATTTCAGAGTATCCAATGAAAAATCCTTTATCAGACTTTGCATCAAATTTTCCAAGATCATCCTTGGTGTTGAGTATAAAACATTCACAGCCAAAGGTGTGGAAATATGATATGTTGGGTTTTCTTCCTTTCCACAGTTCATAGGGAGTCTTTTTCAGGATTGGTCTTACCAATATTCTGTTTTGAAGGTAACATGTTGTGCTAACAGCTTCTGTCCAGAAGGATCTTGGTAAGTTGCCTGAGTTGAGCATGGTCCTTGCCATCTCTTGCAAACTTCTGTTCTTTCTCTCAACAACCCCATTTTGTTGAGGAGTTCTAGCCACAGAGAAATTGTGTGAGATCCCATTCTCATCACAGAACATTTGAAAGTTTGCATTCTCAAACTCTCCACCATGATCACTTCTGATAACAGAAATACAGAATCCTTTCTCATTCTGTACCTTCTTGCAGAATATTGTGAAATTCCTAAAAGTCTCATCCTTGCTTCTTAGAAATAACACCCATGTAAATCTAGAATAGTCATCAACAATGACCAAACCATATTTCTTACCACTAAGACTTTATGTTCTAATAGGACCAAACAAGTCAATGTGTAAAAGTTCTAGTGGTCTGCTAGTTGAAATAACATCCTTACTCTTAAAAGAGTGTCTTGTTTGTTTCCCTTTCAGACAGCTTTCACATAAAATGTCAGATTTGTATGAAAGCTTGGGCAATCCTTTAACAAGATTATGTTTTTCTAATCTTGAGATTAATCTCAAGCTGGCATGCCCGAGTCTTTGATGCCAAATATGTTTTTCATCTTCAACAGAAATGAAACATTTTACATTTTGACTTGCTAGATCCTCTAGATCAATTTTGTACACATTGCTGTGTCTCTTAGCAGTAAAGAGGGTTTGCTCAGAGGAGCCTTTGACTATGCATCCTTCCTTAGTAAAGGATACCACATAACCACTGTCACATAATTGACTTATGCCTAGTAAATTATGTTGTAGTCCCTCCACTAGGAGTACATTTTTAATAAGGGATGAAGGAGATATACCTACAGTCTCTATTCCAATGATCTTCCCTTGCTGATTTCCACCAAAGGTGACCACTCCACCAGCTCTAGGTCTAAGGTTTTGGAACAAAGACCTTTCTCCTGTCATGTGTCGCGAGCACCCACTTTCCAGGTACCATTTGGGCCTTTTTTTCTCTTGTGTTTGCACTGAGCCATATTGTGTCCAGGATTACCACAGTGAGAACACCCAGTAACCTTCTTTTTGCCTTTAGAAAAATTTAAGACAGTAGGAGGTTCAGACATGTTATGATCACAAAAGCCTAATCCACTTTTGTCAAGGGAATGCCTTTGATTTCCAATCATTATATTCAGATTTTTAGTTCCTTTGACAAATTTGGCCAGATCTTTTGTCAGTTCCACAACCTGCTTCTGAAGTTTCTCATTCTCTTCAGACACAGCTTGTGAACTGCAGTTTTTAGTCTCAAGAATTTTTTCTTTGAGCATAATATGTTCTATCTCAAGTGCCTCATATTTGTTACACATTTCTGTGTGGGCTTTGGATAGATTCTTATACTCTTGGAAAAGTTCCTGGGAACTTTCCACCAGATCATCATACATTTCTTGTAGAGTAAGAGGAAAAACCTCAACTACAGAGCTGTCTGAAGATGGTAGACTAGCCATGAGACACAGATTTGCCTCTTCTGAAGTGTCTTCTTCTTCTTCTGAGGTTGATTCATCAAGGTCTTCCCATGTTGCCATAAGACCTTTCTTCTTTTTGAAAAACTTCTTCTTCTTGAAGTTGTTTTTCTTCAGTCTTGGGCAATCAGCCTTCATATGCCCTGGTTGCTTACATTCAAAGCAAATAATTTTATCAGTGTTAGACTCTTTACCTATCTTACCTGATTTGGATGATGAGGGTTGGTTCTTTCTGAACTTTTCTCTGTTCTGCAACATTCTCTTGATCTTTCGGCTTAAAATAGCAAGATCATTGTCATCTTCTGAGCTATCTTCAGAATCTTCATCTGCTTCTGAAGTTTCCTCAGCTTGCATAGCCTTCATGCTGCCATGCCTAGACTGTTTTGCCTTGGAGTTTAGAGCTAGAGACTTCTTCTTGTTGTCATCTTCTCCAAGCTCAAGCTCATGGACTTTGAGAGATCCCAACAATTCTTCCATTCTCAGAGAGTTCAAATCTCTTGCCTCTTGAATGGCAGTGACTTTGGGTCTCCAGGACTTAGGTAGACTTCTTAGAATCTTTCTGTTGTTCTCTCCAGATTCATAGGTTCTTCCTAAGGACCTGAGTCCATTGGTTATGGTCTGAAACCTCCCAAACATTTGGTCAATGGTTTCAGTTTCTTCCATCTTAAACATCTCATACTGATGTATAAGCATGCTGATTTTGGATTGCTTGACAGTTTCAATCCCTTCATGGGCTGCTGCAAGAGTATCCCAAATTTCCTTGGCAGAAGTGCATCCATGGACCTTCTCATATTCTGATTTATTCAAGGAACATATCAGATAGAGTTTGGCTTTAGCGTTCATTTGGACTCTAGTCTTCTGCTCCAAGGTCCATTCAGTCTTAGGTATAGGCACACCGTTTCGCATAGGCACATAGTCTCCATCAGTGACCACATCCCAAACATCAATGTTGTTGCTCTCAATGAACAACTTCATACGATCTCTCCAGTAGTGGTAATCCATTCCATTGAATGCTGGGGGTCTTGTGATAGAGGCTCCTTCTATGATGTATTGCCTGTTGCTGTTAGAAGCTTCCATTTGGATCTTTCAGTCCTCAAACACTTGTTAGGTGCTTCAACCCTGAGTATAGCTCTGATACCAACTGTAGGAACACAGGGAAACACTAGAAGGGGGGTTGAATAGTGTTTCTAAATATTTTAGAAAGTTTTTCGTAAACAGGTACTAAAAACACGATTTCAGACACGCTTTTAAGCGGCTATCTGAAGTTTTCAGAAGGCTTGTAAAAACTAATTTTAAAAGATGTTTTGTGCCTTTATAAAATATCAAATTAATTATTTTGACCCTTTGATTAGTATAAAAAGAATTGATAAGAGATAAGGGTAAGAAAACTTAGCCAAGGAATTTATCCTGGTTCACTCACTACCACTGTGAGCTACGTCCAGTCCCAATGCCAACTAGCAATTGGATTTTCTCTTAATCTTTCAAGATTACAAGTATTCTTTTACAGTCAAGCCTCTCTAGGCTCTACAACCAAGTATTCTTTTACAGTCAAGCCTCTCCAGGATCTACAACCAAGTATTCTTTTACAGTCAAGTCTCTCCAGGCTCAAACCAACAAGTATTCTTTTTCAGACAAGCCTCTCCAGGCTCAACAAATAAATACAGAGAAGGTAAAATGCTTAAGCTTACAAACTATATCATTATTGAAGCTTAAATAATTACAAATGTAAAGAAAAACTGAGGTATGCTCAGGATAATACTATATGTGTACAAAGATAAAAATTATCAGAGTTGTTGCAGCGAAAACTTTTCAAGCTTTTTTGTTCTTGTTCAAAACAATTCATCTCTGGATGGTCTTCAAAGGAGGGGTATTTATACCCAATCTTTAATCCGTTGAAATACCACCGTTAAGAGATAGCATTAAATGCTATTTAATCCTTTGTGAGACATGCTTCTGAGAGCTCTGATATTTCTGACACGGTACAAGGTTTCTCCTGCCATAAAGCTGCTACAAATGTTGCTGCAGAGGCTGCGTTGCAGAGATTTCCTCTGTGGTGTATGAAATTCAAAAACACCAGGAAAGGTCTCTGTGTTCCTTGCTATAAACGTGTTTGAAAAGGTACGTGCAGCAGAGGTTCAGAAAAGTCTTCACAAACTTCAGCAAAGGGTGCCACGTCATAAATGAGACTTCAGACGACTTCAACACTTCAGACTAGAGGTGGCACGTCATCAAAAGACTTCAGACGGCACTGATACTTCAGACGGGTTGAACTACTTCAGACAGCTTCAACTCTTCAGACGAGTTCTGCTTCTTCAGACAGCTTCAACACTTAGTCTTTTTATGTAGGCTCATAGTGACTCTTGCTGAAATCATAGATAAAACATTAAAGCATATGTGTATCTATGATAAATACTTTAAGTCAAATTTGTCAACCATTAAAACTTGGGAATCTAGTTGTCTTAAAACATCATAAACAACCTTATGATATTTTTGAGACTCAACAGAGAGCGCTTGGGAAGCGCCCTAATAGTAAAAAATTAAAAAATTAATAGATAAATTACAGGGCGCTCATGCGAAGTGCCCTGACTAGAAATGCTCAGGGCGCTCCCGCTCAAATTAGAAGCGCCCTAAGATTTAAAAACTCAATACAGGCGCTAATCCACACGGGAGCGCCCTTAAGTAGGTGCTCTTATATCCTAAATTTGGTGTAGCGATTTTACCGGGAAAAGAAAAATCAAAAAGTTAAGAAGGTACACAACTAAATAATCTTTCACTGGCTGGGAATTTTGCAGGAGATAAATTGGCAAGAATAAATAGTAAACAATAACAAATTTATCAATCAATATCAGGCTACAATATAAATAGAGCAATGGTAGCAAAATAATACTATAATTTTAAATTATGATAAAGCTATCAGACTGCAACACAAAGAGAACAATGAAAACATATCAATTTATGTGCAACACTACTTGGAGTCAATGACAAGTAATTTCTCCTATACCATTCACACAAGTATACGATATCAAAAGACTTAACACCCCCACCCCCCAATCCAAAAAAAATGATGATACCAACATGAGAAAGTTAAGGGAACAAAGGTAAGCCAAAACTAATTGTAAAAAAACTTCCCCAGGTAGCAAAAGATTTGGTGTTACAACCAATATGAGAAACCACTAGAATAAGCTATTCCAATAAGAAAAACAGCCACAAAAAATAGCGTAAATAGCAACAAAAAAGAAACTAGATACACCAATTTGAACCATTAACATCATAAAAAATCAGCAGAAACAACAATCATCAATAGCAGCCAAAACAAACAAAGTAAAGATGATATAATTTACTTGAAAAATGGCCAAGTCTAGCATGCCACACATGAAAAGAAACAAAATTAGAAACATTATTACAAGAAGATGGAAAAGAAATAGAGGATGTAATGGATGACACATCAAGAACATAAAGACCATCTTTCAAGTCACCCTTGCCAATCTTCATCAAACATGATTTGTCCTAAATGACAAAGGAAGAAGAATAGAAATGAATTGAGTAAGAATTGGATTTAAGTAAGGCACTAATGGATAAAAGATTAAACTGGAAGGTAGGGATGTAAAAAACATTGTGAAGAATGAAATTAGGTAAGAAAATGATAGTACCTATACCTTGGATTGGGATCTGTTCAACATTAGGTAATTTGACAAGAGAATTATGAGCAGGAATTAAAGAGTGAAAGAAAGTAAAGGAAGCACATATGTGATTGGTAGGACTTGAATCTAAAATCCAAGTGGAAGAGGAAAAAGAGAAAGGGAGAGAAGATGACAACACAGTACCTTGTGCACCAGTAGAATCTTGAATAGGTGAAATGTTGGCCAGTTGAGTAGACAACATGGAAATGAGTTGTTGACACTGAGATGCAGTAAGAGCAGCAGAAGAGGCATCAACAGATGAGCTAGCAGGAGAACATTCAGAAACTTGACTCACAGTGTGTGAATTAGACATTGAAACAACCTTGTATTTAGGCTTGAAGCCTGGAGGGTAGCTATGAAGCTTAAAGCATTTGTCAACAGTGTGGCCTAAAACACCACAATGAGAGCATAAGGGACGATCCTTCTTGGCTTGTCAACATTTTTAACAGCAAAGGCCAATTGTTGAGTGGCAGCAGATGGTTGAGCAGCACCAACCACTCTCTGTGTCTCTTCTTGAATCACTAAAGAGAAAACCTTGGTTATAGAAGGGATGGGATCCATCAGTAAAATTCGACCTCTTACCTGAGCAAAAGAATCATTCAATCCCATGAGAAAAGACATAACATATTCCATTTGACAATGCTCCTCCATTGGATGAAGACCTCCACAAGTACAGTTGCAAAGGGGCCTGAAAGCAGAAACTTCTTCCCAAATGACTTTCAATTTGGTGAAATATTGATTCATAGAATCATGGCCTTGAACTAAGCTCATCAAATCTTTACGAAGTTGGAAGATGTGTGGTCCATTTTTTTGTTGAAAACGATCTCGAAGATCTTGCCAAATTTCAGAAGCTAATGGAGAGTACATAATACTAGCAATGATCTCCTTAGAGATAGAGTTGTAAATCCAAGAAATGAAAAGATTGTTGTTGCGAGTCCAGGCATTGAGAAGAGCTGGATCTGAACCATCAGGTTTGGGAATAGACCCATCTATGAAGCCAGTCTTGTTCTTGACAAGCATTGCCCTGGTCCAAGTGTTGTAATTTGTATCATTCAAAGGCTGAGAAACCAGCATTAAACCGGGGCCATCAGAATGATGTAAGAAGAGAGGATTGGAAGAGTCCTCCATAAGAGAAAGAAGCGAAGCAGAATTATAATTTTCCTACTGATACCATATAGAATTTGAGAGAATGATGATAGAATTGAGAGAAAGTGAAATTTTCTTATTGAAGAAGTGAATACATAATGAATACAAAGGGGATATCTATAGTACTGAGTAATTAACAGAACCTGCAACTAACAAACTGAAAATAACTAACTAACTAAATCTGTAATAAAATCCCTCAAAGAAGATAAAATAGAATCAGGACTTACTTGTCCGGTATTTCACAAATTTCTCAACAAACGGAAGAATTAGGCCATGTTCAAATCAATTAAAGAGGCCCTGCATTAATTAGCCAAAGTGAGAAAGCTTAGCAAAATGCCATAATAGTACTTTTCACAATGTTGCAATTGATGTTCATGCTACATATGACATCAAATTTGAACTAAGGAATTTTAATTACATAAACTGGAAAAGTATGCTACATTTTAATAAATGAATAATTAAACAAATAATTAAATGTAAATTAAATAAATAGATACAAGTTAGCCAAAGGTTCATTAAAATTCACTAAACAATAAATGTTACAAAGACCAATCTCAAACACCCACAATCACAGATGGTGAACGTTCCATAAACATACAACCCCCTCCATAGTTACCTAGCTCGATGGGGACCCATTGCTGAGAAAAGTTGGAGATATGCCATTAGGAGCATGGTTTGAGTTCATCTCAACATCTATCATATTCTTATCTGTGTTAGGAAGAACAAACAATATTCTATGGAGAATAAACACAACATAAACTTTCCATGACTCTTATTTAACACTAACAACAACCTTTCCATGACTCTTATTCATTCTCAACTAAAATAGGGTAACACTTACCTTAGGGGAAGATAGCCTACTCCCTCTTATTCATCCTACATATTCTTTCCCTTAAGAAAAATACCAAAGCATGATTCATGTATCAAGGTAGTAGTTAACTCCTCTATAATTTGAACCTTTAACTTGATCAACATTTGATTGAAAATATGAAACAAAGCTTCATCTCATTTTCAAATAAAGGGGATGGCTAATAAAAATACACTATTCCAGAACCTTTTTTAGTCAAACTATTTCAACACCTTATATCAGCTATAATTTATATGAATAATGGTTAATAGAACAAACCAATGCATTTGTTATATAATGAAGACAAAATTTTATATGCCATGTAGGGCAAAAGTTTAAAATGTGGGATTACTATATAGTACATTTTTTTATCCATACCTCCAACACTCCTTACTCCATAATATATTCATTAAGTTCCAACTTGTATTTACTCGAGCATTGATACTATGACTATAGGCCAACTTTATTTGAATTTAAGCCCCTCAAGGGAGGTAGGTTCCTATAGGAGACCAAGATCAACAAGCATTTATATGTGACATAAAAGACTGTAATCTTTTACTAAACATGAAATTAGTTTAGGTAATTACAATTTCTCTAACCTTGCTTTTAAGAAAAAATGCACTGAGCATTGATATTATGACTAGTGCAGTAGATCAACACAAAATCAATGAAGAACTTGGCGACAACAACATTATCACATCATCACATTTTTTTTCTTGGTAAACATTTATATTGGTATGTCTATTTTATTTCAAGTATTCAACATCAAGCTACCAATGCACTATAATTGAAATCTCAACTTACTTTTCGTAATTCCACTCCTCCCATTTTTTTCTATTTGTTTCTATATATAAAACATCCATCTAAAAAATGGCTATGCATATCTTTCATACTTCCAAAGTTTTATTCAATTCCACTACCAATCCATAATCGATCACTATCGAATTTAACAGATAAGTAAACTTAGTAGCTAAGGTTACAAAGTAGGTCACATCCATATTCTTATTTTAAAGAAAAAGACTACCTTCTGATCAAAGTCGTACTCAATCAAATAAAATGAATTAAGTGTAGTTGGGTTAGTTCAACCCAGAGTCGTCTCTCAAAGGAATTCAATTACAAATTCAAATTCATCAAACTCCACTCACACACACTCATCAGGGGGTTTGTTGTTTGGAATTAGAAGTCATGAATCATAGTGCATATATTCAAATTGGTAGAAAATAAATAAAAAAATAGATTGATTCTCTTGTTCCTTAACAATTAGATCTCTCTCATAAGTCATTAGATCAATCTCAATTCCCTAACAAATTCAAATCAACCAATGAAGTATCAATTAATTCATCAAGTATGCCATTCAAGAATTAAGCATTCTTGTGTGAAATTCATAATCCTTTACCTTTTGAATTAAGCAAATAGTAGATTGTTTAGAATTAAGCAAATTAAACTGAAATTCAAGATAAAGAACTGAATAAAATTATCATCAACCATGCAATTCAATTCAACATTCAAAACCCAGAATTCTAAAGGAAAAGGAGCAAAGAGAACCTATTCGAGATTGAAATTCGAAATTCAATATAAGAAAACCTCAAGATTGATTCTCCATAATTTACATTGCTGCCACATGAGCTACTTTCCCTTTAGAGAAGGATATGTGCACTCGTGTATTTGTTATTTGAATTGAAAATATTTGGTTGATCATCAGTTCCCAAGGACTTCACTAAGTTATAGGAATAAGCAGCAATTATTGCTCTGAAAAAGCCATGCATCTCCCCACAATAGTTCATCCTTAAAACAAATTAAGCATATTAAAATAACATTATTTTTCCCTATTCAATACCGCACAAAGATTTTGTAAACAGTAGCAACAAACTAAAGACTATTTTACCTTGAAACAAAATATGAGCAATAAAATGGGCAAAGTGCAGACCTAAGTGATTCAAGTAATAGAAAGACAACATCTAATCCTACATGCATTCTAAGAGCTCTAGAATCCATAATGAAAATATTTTGTAAACAACATATATCGACTATAATTTATATGAATCATGGTTAATAAAACAAAGCATTGCATTAGTTATATAATGAAGACAAAATTTTACATGCCATGTAGGGAAAAATTTTAAAATGTGGGATTAATCTATAGTACATTTATTTATCCATACTTCCAACATTATTACTCTGTAACACATTGTTGGGTTGAAACTCAAAATTTTACTAAATTATGATAGATCAATATCTTTGAATTTAAAGACATATGAAAAGAGATTTGAAGGAGCTATTGTTGATTGAGATTCAAATCAACTTAGTAAAATTTGAAGAGTTTTATTATCTCGAGTTCGAAAAGAGAGATGTTGATCTCTGAATATGCATTGAAATATAAAGTAGAGTTTATATTAGATAT
Source organism: Sesbania bispinosa (assembly GCA_026901365.1). Lineage (NCBI taxonomy): Eukaryota > Viridiplantae > Streptophyta > Magnoliopsida > Fabales > Fabaceae > Sesbania > Sesbania bispinosa. The sequence continues at coordinate 1,401,748 of QLOH01000019.1, forward strand.
GTGTTCAAATTCGAAATGCTTTTTAATAGCAAGAAGAAAGAAAATTCTAGATGAAGTCGTTTATTAAATATAAAACACCTTTGAAGGCATGAGACATAAATACAAGTCTTTTATTCATACATGAAGATCCTTCGAATTACATAAGAAGTTCGAATGAGATACATAAAGAAATACAAGAATAAATGAAATAAAAGACTATTCTAAATTTTTGGAAGAAACTCGACTCCTGCCTTCGTGTCCTTCATTTGACCCTCCTCTTCCGCAGGCTTTGATTGAACCACCAGGGCAATGGCATTACGCTGACATGATTGAGCAGCCCTGTGATTCAATTTAAAAGTGAGAAAGATGGAGTGAAGACGAAAAACAATGAAATTTGGCTAATACGTTCGACCCAAAGAATGTAGAAACCACATGAAACACTAGAAGGGGGGTTGAATAGTATTTTATAAATTTCAAACTGATTTTAGAAAACCTTTTACAAGCAGTATTTTTCACAAAGATGTTTTTACAACTTGCTGAAACTGGGAGTTATATACTTGTTGAAGTTACTTCAGCAGGTTCAATAAAACAATTTGGAAAACTTGTTTTCAATTTCTTTAAGATAGTTTTTCAGCTTTAAGTTATAAAACAATACATTCAGAACCCTCCTTGTTAGAATAAACCAAATATAAGGAGTTAAGGGTAAGAGAAGACTTAGCCAAGATTTATACTGGTTCACCCACTTCCACTGAGCAACGTCCAGTCCCAAAGCCAAACAGCTAAGTCCACTATCTGATCATATACAAGTATTGTTTTACAGTCAAGCCTCTTCAGGCTCTAAAATCAAGTATTGTTTTACAGACAAGCCTCTCCAGGCTCAAAACCTAAGTATTGCTTTACAGACAAGCCTCTCCAGGCTCAAAATACAAACCCAGTGTATGAAAGAAAAGGTTTAAGCTTAGGAACTACAAGAGAGTTCTAGCTTAAACGCAAGTTTGTACAAGATAACTGAGTAGAACTCAGTGTGACACTCTTCTACCCCAATCTCTAACACAATCAATAAATCGAAATAAAAGGAAAAGTTGTAACCCACATCGGGTAAAAAGGTTCACATTTCTCTCTTTTAAAACGCCATTTAACTCAAAGTCAACTTCATATAATAAAAGATAAGGTCAATGGTTTCAAAACAACTAAAACATCAAATATTAAATGTCAACTTCAAAATATTCATCATGGCCATACAAGGCACTTAAAATAGTTTTCATCTATCTCTACTCAATAACATAATAAAGTAAACCCTATTACTAATGCCCTGATGTCACACGTATCAGAACGGAACCCCTTCAATTCAATACTCGGCATGTCACCTATAAAATAACCACAGAGAGTACGGGGAGGAAAAGAACACATACTCATACATGCACGCAGAAGGCTACCCAATCCTCTCCCAACACATAGTCATAGTCATTAATTTCATCACATAATCATCATCAATCATATCATCTCACACTCTTATTATTCAACATATTAACCCATCACAATTATATAAGTCACACTTCACAATTCATCAAAACACACCCTTTACACTCTACACATAATACTCATAATATAATTCACATCTCAACACCATCATACAATGCCACGTATGCTCACTCTCTGATCATGCACACCAAAACTCATCCTAAGGATCATGATTCGGAACTCCGCACATTGGGTGCACCTCGTCAATCCTCTTAGTTGTTACCAATGATGGCCCTACCATTAACGCCCTCTCTGGCCGATAGGTTGCACCCCCTCAATGGGCCCGTGCAAAGACATCCGACCCTAGGTTGCACCCCCTCTATGGGCCCGCGCAAAGATATTCTGCACCCCCTCTATGGGCCCGTGCAAGGATATTCACCCCTAGGTTGCACCCCCTCTATGGGCCCGTGCATCGAATGTCCCATCATGGTCGTCACCGCCACTCTAGGGCATATGCTAGCCATGTCTGGCTTATGCATCACACACATCTCATATCTCAATGTTATGCTCAATGCAATCATCATCATACATCATATCTCTCACACAATCTCTATTCACAATGCATATTCATCAATTCACATTTATCTCATTCAGTCTCTATTATTCTCATCACACCACATCATATAACAATTAGTCGAACATAGGATATCACATAAGATATTCACATCACAATATTCATGCCACAATTAATACACTTTAAACATTCAATTTAATCTCTAAATTCCACAAACAACTTATATATTTATCATCAACAATTTAAAGGATCACAATCATCACATAGACAACACTCTCACACACATTTTTGACCAGGTAATCGATTACCACACAGCTCTAATCGATTACCAGCAACTCTGGGACACAAAATACACTCTGGTAATCGATTACAAGCCTCCTGTAATCGATTACCAGCTAATCAACTCTCTGGTAATCGATTACAACCCCCCTGTAATCGATTACCAGCAAGCCAAACTCACTCAACGCTACCCAGAAAACCCTGTAACTGATTACAGTATGCTATAATCGATTACCAGCGACGCGAGACAACAGTTCTTGCGATTTTAAACCCTTTTCTTCAACCCCTAATCAATCCTCATTGTTAATACTTCAATCCTACACGTTTTTACCGAACAAATTCAATGAAAACATCAACCATTACTACAAATTACCACATCTAATCCATTATTAATCCTCATCGCTAAACCCTTATTTATCCCTTTTCGCTATTCTCGCTACCATCATTCAATTCATCAAGATTCATCAAGATTAACACATTTAAACATTAAAGCAAACAGATTTTCATCATACAACACATAATGCACATAACAAAGTCAAATTTAAAAGTCTTAGAGGGTCTTATGGTTGCCCTCACTACCCAAGCACCCCAACATACACGCATAAGCAGCACCCTTTCCCCCCGTACCTTGAAGGTGAAGGTCGAACAACAAAGATTGACTCTTTCTTGATGATCACTCTGCAGCAAACTCCTCTTGGGATGTCGTTTCTCCCCTCCTTATGGTTTTGCTCTCTGACGATTTGAAAAATAAGGATTAGGGTGAATTGGTAACCCCTCCTCACTTAAATACTTAACTGGTTTGGGCCCACCCTTAACCCACTTATTACTCATTATTCATAAAAATATTAATATTACTAATACTATTATTTATTTATTTCTTTTATTTTATTTAATAAATTTTGGGATGTTATAACTCTCCCCTCCTAATAGAAAATTCATCCTCGAATTTTACCTGAAGTGAACAACTCTGGATAGGACTCCTTCATCTTCTCTTCAAGCTCCTAAGTAGCACTCTCAGGTGTAGCTCCTCCCCAGATTACCTTAACTAAAGGAATTTCCTTACTTCGAAGTTGTTTCACCCTCCGATCCTAAACTCTCACCAGTATGGTTTCCACCATCAGGTTTTCCTTAATCTCAAGATGATCCGACTCAATCATATGTGAAGGATGATGAATGTATTTCCGGAGTTGAGAAACATGGAAGACATTATGAAGATTTGACAAATGTGGAGGTAAAGCAATCTGATAGGAAACATTGCCGACTCTTTTGAGAATTTGATAGGGACCAATGAAACGAGGCGTAAGCTTTCTAGACTTCAATGCCCTACCAACCCCAGTCCACGGAGTGACTTTCAGGAACACATGATCTCCTTCTTTGAATTCCAATTCCTTCCTCCTCTTATCAGCATAACTCTTTTGCCTACTCTGAGTTGTCTTCATCCTATCCTGAATTATCCTAACCTTATCAGTGGACTACTGCACTACCTCAGGTCCTAACACAAGGCTCTTTCCCAGCTCACACCAACATAAGAGTGTTCTGCACCTCCTACCATACAATGCCTCATAAGGCGCCATACCTATGCTAGAGTGAAAACTATTATTGTAAGTAAACTCTATCAAACGTAGGAAACTATCCCAACTACCCCCTTGGTCTAACACACAAGCCCTAAGCAAATCACTTAAGGATTGAATAGTTCTCTCGGTCTGACCATCGGTTTGAGGATGATAAGCTGAACTAAGTCTAAGTTGGGTCCCCAAAGCCTGTTGCAAACTCTCCCAAAATCTAGATGTAAACCTGGGATCTCTATCCGAAACTATGCTAGATGGTATGCCATGCAACCTAACAATCTCATTGATGTAAATCTGAGCTAGTTTCTCTAAGGAGTACTTAATGTTAATAGGAAGAAAATGAGCGCTCTTAGTTAACCTATCCACAATAACCCAAATAGGGTCATGCCCCCTTACAGTCTTAGGCAAAGCAACTACAAATTCCATAGAAATACTATCCCACTTCCACTCAGGTATACCTAAAGGTTGCAACAATCCTGAAGGTTTTTGATGTTCTACCTTAGACTTTTGGCAAACAAAACAAGCACTCACAAAATCCTCTATATCCCTCTTCATTCTAGGCCACCAAAATACCTTTTTCAAATCTTGATACATCTTAGTTGAACCAGGATGGAAACTAAGCTTACTCCTATGCCCCTCTTCAAGTACTAAGCGCTTAATGGTAGGTTCACTAGGTACACACACTCGGTCTCCAAATCTCACTACCCCATCCGTACCTAAGCTAAACTCTCCACCACCACCCTCTTCTATAGCCTCACGCCTACTCACCAGAATTTAAAGAAGCTGGCAAAATGTATACCTGGGCATCTTCCTTTAGAGACACCTTCACTTGATTGGCAGTCAAAAAGTCTTTATTCTTACTCTCAACAGGGTGACCAACACACAACAGTTTTATCAACAAAATTCAATAGGACATGATTGGAACATAACCAGTCCATACCAAGAATAATATCTAGTTGACTTAGAGGCAAACAAATCAAATCAACTAGGATTTCTCTACCATCAACATGAATAGAACAATTTAAGCACACATCAGAAGTAGAAACTGACCCACTAGCTGGCGTTTCCACACTCAACACAAAAGGCAAGGAAGAAACAGGCAATTTTAATCTAGACACACAAGCATGTGATATAAAGGAGTGAGTCGCACCAGAATCAAACAAAACAACTAAAGGATTACCCGCAATGAAACCAGTACCTTGGATCAAGTCGGATTGAGCAGCTTCAGTACCACTCAAGGCAAATACTCTCCTAGTAGCTTGAGGTTTGCTGGCACTTCCAATAGCACCTCCACTCGCCGCTGCAGTTCTTTGTTTCCCTTGAGGACAATCACGAGAAATATGCCCTTTCTCTTTACAAATGTAGCAGGTGACCACTTTATCTTCACATTGGTTTGCTCGATGTCCCTCCTTCCCGCATCTGAAGCATGTATTAGAAGCGGTAGAACCCACTCTTCCAACCTTGGACGCCTGACTACCAGCCGATGTTTTAGTTGTTTTGAAACCATTGACCTTATCTTTTATTATATGAAGTTGACTTTGAGTTAAATGGCGTTTTAAAAGAGAGAAATGTGAACCTTTTTATCTGATGTGGGTTACAACTTTTCCTTTTATTTCGATTTATTGATTGTGTTAGAGATTGGGGTAGAAGGATGTCACATTTAGTGGTATCAGAGCAGGTCGGTTCACCGGCCTTGAGTTATGAGTTTACTGTGCTTCTATGGTGCTAATGTGTGATGTTGATTGAGTGAATTGTGTTGCTTTGATTTAATTATTTGTTTGACTTCTCTATTTTTCTGTGAATCAGAAGAGTAATGGCTGGAGGAGGTAGGAATGACCGAGTGATTGTTGAAGCCTTAATGGCTATGTCGTAGGCTGTTGGCAACCTGAACCAACATCAGGAGGTGGACTGGCTTGCCCGATTCCAGAGGGACCATCCACCTACTTTTCGTGGGGGTTATGACCCCGATGGTGCTGCCGATTGGATCTTCGAAATCGAGAAGATTTTTAGAGCGATGGACTGCTCGCTGGTACAAAAGGTCACATTGGCTGCGTTCATGTTATCAGGGGATGCCGGATTCTGGTGGCAGAGCACCTATCAGAGGATGATTGATGAGGGCACCGCGTTGAGCTGGGATAACTTCAATAGGTTGTTCCTTGAGAAGTACTTTCCTCATGATATCCGTAACAAGAAGCAGATCGAGTTTCTCGAGTTAAAGCAAGGAGATGGCACCGTGGCAGACTACGTATCCAAGCTTGAAACGTTAGTTCGATTCTGTCCTACATATGAGGGAGCTACTAATGAAGAGTCAAAGTGCGTGAAGTTTATCAGCGGTCTTCGTCCAGAGATCAAGCAAGTCTTCAACTACCAGGGAATTGTACCCTTTCACGAGCTGGTTAACAAATGTAGGATTTATGATGAAGACAGTCGGGCTAAAGCTGCGCATTACAAAAGTGGAGGGCCTATGAGAAATCATGTAGACAACACTCCCATACACATTTTTGACCTGGTAATCGATTACCACACAGCTGTAATTGATTACCAGCAACTCTGGGACACAAAATACACTCTGGTAATCGATTACAAGCACTAGTAATCGATTACCAGCCAATCACCTCTCTGGTAATCGATTACCACACAGTTGTAATCGATTACCAGCATGTCAACTCTCTGGTAATCGATGACAAGCCCCCTGTAATCGATTACCAGCGATGCGAGACGACAGTTCTTGCGATTTTTACCCCTTTTAAACCCTTTTCTTCAACCCCTAATCAATCCTCAATGTTAATACTTCAATCCTACATGTTTTTACCGAACAAATTCAATGAAAACATCAACCTTTACTATAAATTACCACATCTAATCCATTATTAATCCTTATCGCTAAACCCTTATTTATCCCTTTTCCCTATTCATCAAAATTCATCAAGATTAACACGTTTAAACATTAAAGCAAACAGATTTTCATCATAAAACACATAATGCACATAACAAATTCGAATTTAAAAGTCTTAGAGGGTCTTATGGTTGCCCTCACTATCGAAGCACCCCAACATACACGCATAAGAAGCACCCTCCCCCCCCCCGTACCTTGAAGGTGAAGGTCAAACAGCAACGATTGACTCTTTCTTGATGATCACTCTGCAGCAACCTCCTCTTGGGATGTCGTTTCTCCCCTCCTTATGGTTTCGCTCTCTGACGATTTGAAAAATAAGGATTAGGGTGAATTGGTAACCCCTCCTCACTTAAATACTTAACTGGGTTGGGCCCACCCTCAACCCACTTATTACTCATTATTCATAAAAATATTAATATTACTAATACTATTATTTATTTATTTCTTTTATTTTATTTTTATTTTATTTAATAAATTTTGGGATGTTACACTCAGGATATGAAAGTTGTGTACAAATTAAATAGAGTGTAAAAAGTTTCATAAAGAACTTTTGCAGCATATCAGCAAGTTCACGTTCGTTCTCACTTTTTCTTCTCTGTATGAAGACTTGTATTTATAGAGAGAGAGAGAGAGATATGAGACCGTTTAGACTCTCTATAAATCCCGTTGTGAAATAGTTTTATTTCCATTGAGACACAATGCTTCTGATAGCTTTCAGCAGCAATCATAGCAGGTGTAGGTGTGCAGCAGCGCTGACTCTACTTTTTTTAGCAAAGTGTACTTTCACAACAGAGACCACCTTTTTGGTGAATGGGTATTTGAAATATACCAAAAAACTTCTGTTTTGCCTTGCCAGAAGGAGTGGGGTGCAGACAGCTGGTAGAAAGCAACGAAGAGACTTGAGTCTCCAAAAGAGATCAACATAAAGACTCATTTCCAAGAAGATACAATTCTCAGTACGACGTCTCAAGACTTCAGAAGGTTTACTGGCTTCAGCAGGTCCTGATACTTCAACAAATACCTCTCCTTCAGAAGGTTGAACCACTTTAAAGGGTTTCATAACTTCGGAGAGTTGCTCTTTCAGAAGGTTGTTGAAAAACAAAAAAATGCCTTTAAGAGAATTTGTTCCTTTTTTTAGAATGCTTTAATCAAATTTTATATACATTAAAACTCAGAATTATGAGATTTAAAACATTATTAAATACTAAATAATAATTTTGAGACTCAACAAAGAAATCCTTAATAAGGATTGAAAAAGCTTATAGCTTTGGCTACCTAATCGACCTTATCAAAAATGAAGTCATTGAAGATTAGGTCGATTGTAGTAGCCAAAGGAAGAAACTTCTTCATGGTGAAAAGGAAAGGGAATGAGAAAGAACGTAAAAGCCAAAGAGTATTTATAGTGAAAAATTTGGACGGTGGAATTAATGTGCATGCAAAGTTGTCCAATCAAGTTACAGGTCAAACCCACGTGTGGTCGATGGTCAAGTCCACCTCTAAATTTACCAATCAGAGATGCAGCACATGGAAATGCAAGAAATTAATTAAAGTTTGGTTAAGTTCCCAGATGTCGTTCAAAACTCTGATGGAAATTGAAGATTAGTTCAAGAAAGAAAGAAGGTTCAAATAACTTAGAAGAATTCATGAAGTCAGAAGCTTGAAAGGAATTCGAAGACTTACCAAATATTGAATGGCTATTCGAAGACTAATCAGATTTCAAATTAAATAGTTGTTGGGAGTTATCATTTGAAGATGCATTTCAAGATCTCAAGAAGACAATTACTTAGAATTAAATGACCGTTGTTATCTTTGTGTACGTGTCATACTTAGAAATTTGACACCTCAAATAGGCTTGTAGACATGTCAAAATCTTGTTGATTAGCCGTTAGAATAGAAATCTATATATAGGTAGAATTCTAATGTAATAGAGGTTAAATTTCATTTTACTCAATCTCTGAAAACACCAAACGTCCAGACTTGTAAGCGACAAAAAGGTTAATAAGGAGATTGTAACACCCACATTTTTGCTGGTATGATTTCCTATTGTGTGATATGGTGAATTTTGAGTGATTAAATATTTTTAATCATCAAAATTGGTTTAAATAAGGTTAGGAATGAATTTCCTATTTTTCTAGAATTTTTGGGAATTTTGGTGCAAAATTACCTTTTTACCCCTACTATTTTTGGAAAAGGACCAAAATGCGCTTGATTTGGACCAGAAAATTCTGCAACATTTCACCAATTTCCCTCACTTGGACTCTCTCAAAACCGCGAGCCATGTGGGAGACTCACTTAGCTTGTTTCACACACTTTCAAAAGTAAAAAAAAAAAGTGAGAAAAAAATCTTACCATGTCATGAAACACCTAACACTTGTCCATTTCCTTCTTACTTGCATGCAAGACTAATTTTCACTCTTCATTTCTTCTCTTCCAAACCGTGAGCTTCCTTCTCCCTCACACTCTCCATTTTCTCCATTTTTCTTCCACCTTCACACTTGGTTAAAGGTTCCATCTTTGAACCTTTAACTCAAAATTTCAACCTCCATCCTTTGAAGAAAGTTGCTTGGAAGATCAAGAGGAACCTAAAGAGAGAAACATCTTTGAAGTTGCTGAAATTTTTCAAGGCTCATCCTCCATTAACAAAGCTTGGATTTCCTTAGGTAAAGGGGGGGAGAACCTTGAACTCTAGTAGGATTGGTGACTAGAGTAAAAGGATGACCCTTGATCCTTTTCCCTCACCCTTTTTCCTTACCAAAAAAATGCATGTTGGAACCTACTTCTCTTGAAGTATGGTTCGGCCAAGCTTGTTTAAACATGATTTCATGTTGCTAAAATTTATTTGATGGTTGAAATGTGTTGGTATGAACATTATGAGTGCATGCAAGCTAAAATTTTGATGTTGAAAATTTTACCTTTTCTTAGCTATATGGTTCGGCCAAGCTCACCTAAGGGTGTTGGCATGTTTCTAAAATTTATTTGATGGTTGAAACATGCTAATATGATGATTATAAGTACATGCAAAGTGTTACTTGAATTTAAATAACTTGTTGTTTGATTGATGCATGAAAATGGACCATTTTTTACTATATTTAAAAAGTATGCAATTTCTTATGAGAATATGTGTATTTGTGCAGAATAACATGAAAAGATTGATTTGTGGTGATTGTAGTGCATTATGCTTGAGTTTTACAATTTTTGGGAATTTATTGAATTTTGGTGTTCTTGATGATGTTCTTGGTGTTCTTGATGTTCTTGGTGTTCTTACTCATGTTCATGTAAAAATCATGAGATGAACATGTTTGATCTTGAAATGTTAATGAAAGTGGTGTTGATGTGTTTATGGGCCTTAGTAGCCCAATAAGTTAAAAAGGGTTAAAAACTTAAAGTGACAAGTAAAGGTAAAAGATGATAACTATGAGTAAAAGTGCCAAAGTAAAATTCGGGTACAAAAATAAACCCATATAAAAGTCACCATAAAACTCATGTAACTTGATGGTAACTTAAGAAAATGGACCCTTATGGGTTACCTAACCATTGGGCCTTTAGTTTAGGCCCAATATCTTCAAAAAATTTCATAAAACTCACCTTAAGGCCAAACAAGAATTAATGAATAGATATTGGGCTTGGATTAGTGTTGGGCTTCAACTCTAATCCTACCCATAAAGATAAAGACTTAGATTTAAACTAAGTAAGTCCACTAAGACAATTCGCTTAACTTAATCAAGCAAGGAAGAATTAATTAAGATTAATTTTAATTAACCCTAATGAAGATTAACCTTAATCTTAATCATTAGTCACTAATGAGGTATTAATAATATGATTAAGACTTAATGGTGGTTAAGAACTAATTAATTATGATTAACCTTAATCAAGTATAATTAAAAGCTTAATCCAAGATTAAGGAAGAGATTAAGGGATAATTAGGAATTAATTAGGATCTTAAGTAAAGATTAAGGCTTAATTAAGAAGGATTAGGCTTAATTATAGACTAATTAAGGAAGATTAACCATGATTAAGGATTATACCTAATCCTAATCATATTCATAAGATGTGTAATACTATTCATAAGACACAACCATAAGCCTTAGTAAGCTATAGGACTTAAGTGAAAGTGATCATTGGTTTTAAAGACGAATGAGTACAACTTACCTTAAAAGCTTATAACAAACACAGTCTTCTTGCATAAGACTTGAGAAGCCTAGTGAGAGAGTGCGGAGTAACCCGAGATGGGGTTTGGTTTTCCTTGCGAAGGAAAGACATTGAATCGGTGTCGTGCCGCGGGGAGTGGTTACATGGAAGGATTCAATGGGCTTTGTCGGTAAGGATTGTGTATGCTGAGAAGCACTGAATGTATGACATGCATAAAAAAGAATTGATGATATCTAAGGTTGAAAACCTTACGACCTAATATGGCAGTGACACGTTGGTACGGTGTGAAACTGGTTAGGAAGGGTGCACTAGGTTTTGCAAAGAACTCCAGCGGATCCTAAAATGGGACGCCAGCCCTGAGGATAGTTGAGTTCCAAACTGAACATCAGGAGGCGTAGGCTAGCTCCATACCGTCGAGTTCATGGGGATCAAACTTGACTATTCTTGTCGCTCTCAAGGTTTCGGGGTCAGTTGAGATTTTCTGGAAGGTTCACAAAAGAAAATTTGGCCAAAAGAAAATATGAGCAAGGCTCTTTGTACCGATGCTAGTACATACTCTAACTCCTAATACGTTGTACATATAGGTCGTGTAGTTGCTGTGTGCACTGTGGTGGTGATTTCCCCGGTCCCTCATGCATATATATATAGTGTCATGACAACAAAGTATGCAATAGGTTGTGTGCATTATGATGACGACGTGTGTATGTACTTGTTCGGTTGGACTGTGTGAATTTTCCTTGTGTGTGCTCTATAAACTTTATCCTATATCACGTGAGTTCATGCGATGTGTTTTCACCCTCCTTTTGTTTGTTGGTTGGTTGTGCCCTTTTCTTTTATGTCGTTAGCTGGCATTGGAGACCCGCAGTATGACTTCTATGCGAGTGGAGCTTCGATGGATGCCGAGAGGGACGTGGAGGGTGACGGACATACCTAGGAGGTGTGTCTTCACTGGGGAGGTTCGCATTATCATCACTCACTCCGGCCTCCCTTTGCTACTAGAGATAGATTTTGTTGTTCCGTTGACGTTGGAGTTTCAGACGGCGCCAAACTTGGTGCGCTATACTACTTTTCGTCGGTCCCGTCATCGCCAGGCCTCTTCTGTAGCATCCCGCACGTCACGTGTAGCAGATCTCGTCGGTTCGGATTCCCCGCGATACTCACCTGCTTCGGAGGCATCCGGTTCCCGTTCCTTACGTTCTGATGCGCGAGATCACCCTCTTCCAGATGTGATGGGGATGATTATCATCGACGACTCGTCAGATGGGGAGGACCCGTAGGAGGACCTAGAGGAGGATCCCTCTCTGCCGAGCGACGAGGAATAAAGTAGTTGTACTTGAGTCTAGTTGTGATCAGCTCTGAGTCTTGTGATCTCCCTTTTGTATTTTGTGTTGAGGTCACTTTAATTATTTACTTCACTTCTAGAACTCGTGTTTCTATTTTATGGTCTGTAAGCTTTATGCATACAATGGTTTCTGTTTTAATGCACTGTTATTTCCTACGTGTGATAATTATGTTGAATGAAGGTATGTGTATAAAACGTAGTGACGCTTCGACGCTTTTCAAAAATAAATTAACAAGTAAGGAAAGAATATTTTATAATACTTAAAATGGAACTAGAAATGTTGTAGGTCAACATGACAATGCTACTGGCTACCGATCTATCTTAAAAAAATTATAATTTCGCATTTTACCGACTCGTATAATGTTTCCATTTGTCACGTGCAACACATGTTACGTTCTTAGTAGTAACTAGGGGTGTCACAGAGATCAAGTATGTGTATCCATCCACTTTTCTATTAATGCAATCTACATTTATGCACTTTTCCTTTCTCTTTAATTGCTTCTTGCATTTATGTTTTTGCATTTTTCCTTTGGTCTTTGTTTACTTTTGCATCTAAGTTTCTGCATTTTACTTACAGTTTTTATTTACTGCATTTACTTTAATTCTCTTTTCCAATTTTCAATCTTTACATTCATTCTTCTTTTCTCTTTAGAATTCTGTTTTCCAGTTTTCAATTTTTACATTCATTTTACTTTCAATTTTTACTCTTGGAATTCACTCCTACGAATAAGAGAGTAATTCAAATTTCTGTTACTTGTTGAAAGACACTTCTGTGTAAACCTATTTCTTAAAAAGAACTTTAAGAGGATTCAGATTCTAGTCCCAAATTGTACTTTCAGAATCAAGAGAATTTTCGAAACCTTATTGAAAATTTTCACAACAAACAAATTGGTACGCCCAATGGGACTAATTACCGAAATAGTTTCAGAAAGAGCATGATCTTAAGAAGTGGTAGAACCATTTCTAATTCAATGGCAAACAATAACCGAACCAGAAACACTTTAGACAATGGTACTGGAAATATTTCTACAAATCAAGGAAGTCCTACAAATCAAAGCAATAATAATGAGTCTGTAAACAATAATGAGACTAATTGAGTGGAAAATAATAATAGTGTGAACCGTGATCAACGTGATTGATAAGTGTTAAATTTACGCAAAATTCCTATATGATTACAACACTTATTGAGGGAAAAATGCTGAATTTATACCCCAATTTATCCCTTTTTGGCTTAAAATGAAATTCTTGTATTTATTTAAGTCAAAATTAAATTTCATGCTATTTTGATAGAAAATCTGCTGATTTTGCAGCTAAAAAGAAAAGTTATAAATAAAGCATCAAGAGAGCAGCAAACAAGGACAAGAACAACACGGAACAAGCTTCAAAAGAGGACAATTCAGGGAAGAAAGAAGTTGTTTCCTGCGCTCCACCTGCGTTGAGCGCAAGTGGAGCGCAGAAAGGACTGTTAGCCACTGTTTCCTGCACTCCACTTGCTTTGAGCGTAGGTAGAGCGCAGGAAACGTAACCTAATTTTTATTGGGCTACAATCAGAGTCTCAAAAGCCCATCAGAACAGTTTATAAAGGAACTTTTAGGGATTGGGACGACAGACAGAGACGTACGGAGCCGTTAAGCAGATCTGAAGCTAGAGAAAAGTGTAACAGTCTCTCTGTTAGTTTGTAATGGCTACCATGAGTAGCTAAACTCTCTGATAAGACTGAATGTAGTCGATTCAATCCCCAATTGTATTTTGGATCCTCTTTGTTATCTATGAATCTCTATTTTTATAATATTGGTATTTTTATTCTGTTCTTAATGCTTAGCTTCGGTCTTTGTACCGGAGTTATGGTATGATTTTATGGGGTGCACTGGGAAGTGGTTTTGTGAAATCAGTAGTGAGTTCTTGAGTGCCTAGGAATAGGGCTCTTGAATTATGATTTGGGTAAAAATACTCGGTGGGTTGATTGCCTAGGAATAGGGTTCAATTTACGGATAACTATTAACAACTGATCTTAAGGCTAGAACAATTTGTTAAACAGCCAAGGAATTGGTGTTTAGGGAGTTCATTCTAAGAATTTCATATTTGAGGGATCTTTATGAATGAATTTTATTTGGGCTTCAATATTTATAATTATAAATTCTTAGATTTCATTGGTTTCCAAATACAAGAGGGGTGCGATAGACGAAGTTCAATCCTAGTTTCCATAATTGCTCAATCTTATCCTTATTCTCTCTCTCTCTTATCTTTTCTTTTATTTACTATTGCAATCTTCACAAACAAACATTCAAAACTGTCCTTACTTGATAAGTGTGATCACTAGAATTTATTTTGTACCGTTCCTCGTGGGTACGACAACCCTTACTTTAAAACTATTATACTGTTGCGATATTGGTACGCTTGCCAAGATCTCAACAGTGATCAAATAGTTAACACTACTCAAGCTGAAGATCTTGTAAGGTCTCAAATCATGATTACAAATCCACTACTAACTGGGGGCATATAGGTCACAAACACTGGTGTTAGACCTCCCCCATATGGGCTTCCCTTTGGTTTTGTTCCTCCTGTTCCAGGAACAGCACCAGTCACGTACACAAGTACGATGACACCTGCATTCAGTCATGCCAGGTTTTCGAATTTAGGCGTGTTTGGAAATGGTGTTTTTGGGTTGAATTCAGGCCAGATTTCGAATTCTTTGACAAATATTGCTTTGAATTCGATCAGGCAACAGGTGGATGAGAGTAACCATGAAATGGTTAACATGTTGTCAACACAATTGACAATAGTTATAAATCCCCTTATCGAAAACATTAATCAGAATTATAATACATTGGCTAGGCAAATGGCCAGGATTGCTGATATTTTTTGGGCTGCCCCAGATCTTGAAAATCAGCAACAAGCCAATATTGGCCTTAATCAAAACCAGAATCAGAATCTAGGAAATGACAATGGTGTAAGGGAGAATAATGAACAACCAAATCTTCGAGAGCCAATTCAAAATGTGAATGCTCAACCATTAATTTTGAATAGGAATCAAAATGTCGATGATGTTCTGGAAAGAATAAGGCAAAATAATATTGGGGGACAACAGAATATAGCAAACATAGTTGAATTAGTGTTGAATAGACATGGATTTGATGTAGGCCAAGCCAATAGACCATGCTTTGTTTCCCCATTAACACCCTATGTGTTGCAAACTGAGTTGTCAAGGGGTTGGAAAGTACCAAAATTCATTAAGTTTGCAGGAGAAGTTAATGAATCAACAGTCAAACACATTGCAAGGTATCATGTAGAATGTGGGGACATAGCTAATAATGAAAATTTAAAAATGAAGTATTTTCCAAGTTCCCTAACAAAAAATGCTTTTACATGGTTCACAACCTTGTCTCCTAGTTCAATTCATACTTGGATCAGTTAGAAAGACAGTTCCATGAACAATTCTTTAGAGCCGAAACGAAAGTTAGCCTTATGGATTTGGTTACTGTTAGACGAACTTCAGAAGAATATGTCGAAGATTATTTGAATAGATTTAGGCAAATAAGAGCTAGATGTGTTGTACCAATTCCTGAAAATAAATTAGTTAAGATTGCAGCAGGAGGTTTTGACTATTCAATTCGAAAAAAATTAGTTAATCAGTTGTTGAGAGATATGGCCCAATTGGCTGAAAGAGTTAGGCAAATTGAGCAATTAAAGATAGAAAAAGAAAAACATAGGAAAATCGAAAAGATAGGAAGAAGAGATAAGATTGCCTATGTAGATGTTAATGAAAATTTTAGTGATGAGAACTCAGATTTTGATGAAAATGAAATTGATGTTGCTGAGTTAAAACCAGGGCCTCCATATGCATGTTATTTCCTAAGACCATATAATAATAATACTGGGAATCAAACTTCACAAAGTAAGTATCCCAAAAGGACATATGGTTTTGATATATCGAAAGCTGAACAGATCTTTGATATTTTGTTAAAGGATAAAAAAATTATCCTTAGTGATGATCATAAGATTCCTACTTTCGAGCAATGAAAAGGAAAGAAATATTGTAAGTTTCATAATGCATTTGGACATTGGACTAACACTTGCATTCGTTTCAGGGATCTTATTCAAGAAGCCATCAAATAGGACATATTGAAGTTCGAAGAAAAACAGAAAATGGCGATGAAGGTCGATTCTAATCCATTGAATGTCAATGCTAGTTATGTTGATACTGTGGAAATAAATGTGGTGGGAGCTGAACCTTCCAAAGAATTGAAGACAGAAATTGATATTGCAATCGAGGAGTTTGAAAGGGAAGTTAAGGATACTTTTCCAAAGAATAATGAAACTTTGGTGGATTTCTTACTTCGAAAGAAAGAGGAGAATGCTGATGTTTCTTACTTCGATGCAGAGCTGTTTTTGACAGATTGGTGGACAAGACTTTCGAGTCATCAGAAATGAAGAAGCAGTATCAACAAATTGTCAATCAAGGGATTCAGAAGGTGACAAGACCTGTTTCGAATACAAAAGTTTGAAGACCTCCTTTTCAAAAGAATTATCAAATGACTAGGGGGCAAGCTCCTATGTTCCAAAATCCAAAAACATTTGTGCCTCTTTCGAATGTTCCTCCTAACAAATGGATTCGGGTGACTGATAGTCAAGAATATCGTCAGAATCCTCAAATGCTTAGGCAATATTATGATTCTTTCAATGGTAAGCCTTTCATGACCAAGACTCAGTAGAGGAGGAACCAGCGTTATAGAAAGGCAGCATTGGAACAAGGGGGTAGTTCTTCGAATTTCCCAAAGAATGTGAATGCTAAAAATGCTCAGTTAATAAAAGTACAAGGTACTTCTAGTTAACCCACGAATTCCCAAATCCTACAAAAAGATAGGATAATTGTTGTGCCAAAAGACAAAGTTTTGGCTGAGGAAGATTTGCTTACAGATGATTTCGAGATAGGATTCCCATATAGATTAGAAGACATATGTGGAGAAGTTTTGATTCTGCCTGCAGTACTCGAACAAGAATATGAAGAAGGTTTCAAAGATGATTTCATAGAAAATGAATCATCAGAGCCACAAACTTATTATACTTTTTTGTCTACACAAGCTGTCAAGCAAGATTCAGCGGTGTTCGACAGGCCTTCTATTGGGATGGTGTCTCACATTAAGCCCTTGTTTATTCAGGCTCAAATCGAAGGGATAACTGTAAGTAAAGTGTTGGTTGATGGAGGAGCAGCAATTAATTTGTTGCCAAGTTCTCTTTTGAAAAAGTTCAATAAGAAGAAGTGTGATCTGATGCCACATAACATGATAATTACAGACTTCAGTGGAAAGACATCAAAATGAGAAAGATTGTTATGTTTTGATGTGACTGTGGGATCAGTAAAGAGACCCACTGTGTTTGAAGTGGTCCCTTCGAAAGCAAATTATAATGTGCTTTTGGGAAGAGAATGGATTCATGGAGTGGGGGCAGTACCTTCGACTGTCCATCAGAAGTTGTGTTTGTGGAATGATGATGGCATACCAGAATATGTCGAAGCTAATCAAACCTACTACAGGGGGGAAGCAGATACAGTAAATGCAAGGAATTGTGAGAAATGGATAATGAAACAAACACCTTGTACAATTGAAAAGCGTGGTTTTACTCCTGGTAAAATTCCACACAAGGCCATTTTCAATATTGAATATGGTTTGATAATTCAAAGTGCAACTGGTCCATCAGGGACCACATCTACTTTTGGATGGATCTCAGACGAAGAGTGATTTCGAGCTTTATAGCTCGAACCTCAGCATATACTGCTGAGAGAAAGTTTGAAGCGACTTTAGTGGACACATGTGATAAAATGGTCTTTGAGACCGAAGTCAATTTTAAAAAAGAATTCGAAAAGAATTTTGAATCGGCTTTAGTAGCCGTACAAGATGTTGGACATAAGGATATAAAGAAAAATTTGGATATGAGATTCGAAGAAGAGGAGGTACCATTTGGAAAACTTGATTGCATATATGATGATACTCCTCTTGGGTTCGAAAGAGCATTATCTCATGGGATTGAAAAGATGGAGGCACAAGACCCTCTTGAAGAAATAAATTTAGGAGATGTCGAAAACCCAAGACCAACTTTTGTTAGTAAGAATTTATCATAAGATTTCAAGTATAGGTTGGTTGAATTACTCAAAGAATATAAAGACTGCTTTGCATGGGATTATCATGAGATGCTTGGTCTAAGTAAGGAACTTGTAGAACACAAGCTACCTACATTTCCTGATAAGAAACCAGTGAAGCAAGCAGCTCGAAGATTTGCACCTGAAATAATATTGAAAATCAAAAGTGAAATCGAGAGGTTGTTGAAGGCTAAGTTCATTCGAATTGCCAGATATGCTGACTGGATTTCTAATATAGTACCAATTATTAAGAAAAATGGTTCTTTAAGAGTTTATATAGATTTTAGAGATTTAAATAAAGCAACTCCTAAAGATGAATATCCAATGCCCGTGGCTGATATGTTAATAGATTCAGCAGTGGGTAATGAAATATTAAGTATGTTAGATGTTTATTCAGGGTAATTAACCATATTTTTATTGCTGAAGAGGATATTTCGAAAACTGCTTTTCGATGTCCTGGTGCAATAGACACTTATGAATGGGTAATGATGCCTTTTGGTCTTAAAAATGTTGGTGCTACTTATGAAAGGGGCATGAATTCTATTTTTCATGATTTAATAGGAAGATTAATGCAGGTTTATATTGATGATATTGTAGTAAAATCTAAATAAAAAAATGATCATCTTTCGAATTTGAAAGAAGCCTTTGAAAGAATGAGGCTACATAAGTTGAAAGTGAATCCTATTAAATGTGTCTTTAGTGTATCTACAGGTAATTTTCTAGGTTTCTTGGTTCATCAAAATAGAGTGGAGATTGACAAAGGTAAAGCAAAGGCAATTTTATAAGCTTCTCCTCCTTTGAACAAGAAACAATTGCAGTCTTTGTTGGGTAAAATTAATTTTCTTCGAAGGTTCATAGCAAATCTTTCAGCTAAGATCAAGGTGTTTTCTCCTCTTTTGAAACTCAAGAAGGAAGAAAAATTCAAATGGAAAGAGGAACACCAAGTGGCATTCGAATAAATAAAGACGATTCTCACAAATGCTCCAATCATGACACCTCCAATTTAAGGGAAGCCTCTAAAGTTATATATATCTCCATCGGAAGAGACATTAGGAAGTATGCTTGCTCAAGAAGATCAAAATGGAGTAGAAAGAGCAGTGTATTATCTTAGTGAAACTCTTAATGATGCTGAAACTAGATATTATGCAATGAGAAATTATGTTTATGTCTTTACTTTTCTTGTACGAAGTTAAAGTACTATGTAAAACCTTTTGATGTTTATGTAATTTCTCATTATGATATAATAAAGCACATGCTGTGGAAACCTATTCTTCACAGTAGAGTAGGTAAATGGATGTTATCTTTAACCGAATTTTCGCTAACATATCTTCCATTAAAAGCTGTGAAAGGCCAATTTATAGCTGACTTTTTAGTTGATCATCCTCCATTTTGAATTAATGAATTGGACGTCGTGGGTTTAAAACCTTGGAAGTTCTATTTCGATGGATCGAAACATAAAGCAGGTGTTGGGATTGGAATTCTTTTAATTTCACCTGAAGGATTACCAACAAAAATAATGTTTCGAGTAGGGATGGATCGTTCAAATAATGAAGCTGAATATGAAGCTTTATTATTGAGATTAGAAGTTTTGATATCATTCAAAGTCAAACAAGTTTTAATTCGAGGAGATTCACAATTAGTGATCAAACAAGTCACTAAACAGTATAAATGTTCGAATCCTAGACTATCGAAATACTTACTAAAAGCTTTTCAGTTGCTAAGGTATTTTGATGAAGTTTAATTCGAACATATCTCTCGAATTGATAATGAAATTTCCAATGAATTGGCACAGATTGCTTCTGGTTATAAGTTTTGTGATTCTAAATTCGAGGATTTAATTCAATTAAAGAGGAATATGCCAGTTATGAGTTTCGAAGTCCTATATATTGAAACTTTAGATGTCAATGATTGGAGAAAATCTTTAATTGAATACTTGCAAAGTCCAAGCCCATCAGTTGATCGAAAATTGAAGTACATGGCTTTACATTATGTAATTCTATCTAATCAATTATATAAGAAAGCACCTGATGGTAATTTACTTTGGTGTTTGGGAGAATCAGAAGCATATTAGGCTTTGGTTGATACTCATCAAGGGATTTGTGGAGCACATCAAGCAGGTCGAAAAATGGAATGGGTTTCGAAAAGACTAAATTTATATTGGCCTTCTATGGCCAAAGATTGCAATGACTTTTCGAAAGCTTGTGAGGAATGTCAAAAACATGGTTTTATACAACAAATCCCTGCAACTGAGTTACATTCACTAATAAAGCCATGGCGTTTTAGAGGATGGGCTATAGATTTGATTGACTAAATTCATCCTTCATCATCTAGAGGGCACTAATATATTATTGTGGCTATAGATTATTTTACAAAATGGGTGGAGGCAATCCCATTAAAAGATGTAGCTCAAGAAGATGTGATTAACTTCATTCAGGAAAATATAATTTTTCATTTTGGTATTCCTGAGTCCGTTTTGACTGATCAAGGGACTGTATTTACAGGTCAAAGAGTTAAGAGATTTTCTCAAGAAAATGGGATTAAACTTCTTACCTCAAGCCCTTTATTATGCACAAGCAAATGGACAAGTTGAGGCTGTGAATAAGACAATTATTTCCTTGATCAAGAAACATATTGACCAACAACCTCGAAATTGGCATAAGACTTTAAGTTAAATTTTTTGGCATATCGAAATTACCAACTGAAGTTCATTTGCAATCACTCAGATTGCAAAGACAATTCGATTTACCTACTCAAGATTATTATAACTTGATGCTAGATGAATTGAACCAACTGGATGAGGTTAGATTAAGAGCCTTAGAAAATATCATCAGGCAGAAAGAACAAGTATCTCGCATTTATAATCGAAGATTGAAATCTAAGTTATTCAACGAAGGAGATCTTGTTTGGAAAGTGATTTTACCTGTTGATAAGAAATCTAAACGATTTGGAAAATGGTCCCCAAATTGGGAAGGACTGTTCGAGGTTGAAAAAGTATTTTCGAATAATGTGTATTCGATTAGAGAACCATAAGAATACATTTGCTTAACATTAAAAATGAACATGAGCTATTATAGCAAATACCCTAACCTAGGGTTCCTTCCCAATAAGACCTAATGAAGAACAATCAATAAGACATACAACCATCCACAAGTAATAATCATACAAACTAGTCCATTCACAAGCAAGTAGAAAAGGGATAAGAGAGATTAGGGTACATGAGAGGATTTCACACAAGAAAAGGTGAAGTGTGTGAACTCTACTCACTTGTAAGTGACCAAGAATGGAAGATAGATAAGGTGACAAGGGTGAGGTTGAACCCAATGTTCTTCTCTCCTTCTTCTTCTTCTACCTGGATCCCTTTTCTCTCTCTACATTATCTCTCTAGAAAGCATTAATGAGGGAAAATAAATGAGTTTGGGGCCTTAGGGCTTCTGCTTGAGCGATGCTTTCTCGCTTGAGAGAGAGGAGATATTCCCTGAAAGATTCGGGTTCTCGCTTAAGCAAGGACGTGCTCGCTTGAGCGCAATTCTCCCAGTAAAAACCCCAACCTTTCTGACTTCGGCTCGCTCAAGCGAGAGTAAGTCAGAGAGCAAACGCCCTTATTCTGCCTTAATTATGCTTGAGCGAGAGGCTTTCGCTCAAGCGACCATATCAGTAACGAAAATTTCTAATTTTTACTTATATGCTCGCTCAAGCGATCGATGCCTTCTCACTTGAGCGAGAGTACCAGAATGTTGAACTCTCATTTTTCACTCTTAACCCTTTTTTCCCCAATTTCATTTATGAAAACCTTTTTCCCTTATTAATTTAATTTGTCAAAATAGCTATAATTTGGGATTTTATAAAGGAAGCAGCCAACAAAGGGGAAAATAGAAGGGGAAATTAATTCTCCTAACTTAGGTGTTGAACCCAAGACTCATAAGCTAAGTAGAAAGACGAACAATTAGCCACTTAAACTCTAAAAATAGAGCCCCTAACTCTTAAGGTAGTAGGAAAAATACATGAATATGAAATGCAAAGCAAATCCTATCAAACTATGGTTTAGAGGCCATGACTAGAAGGCACTCTATTTTAGGGAATTCAAAATACAATGAAAATAAGGAAAATGCAAGTGTTGACAAAGATTAATGTGGTCAATGTTGACTAAAGAAAGTCAACTCTCCTTGCTTGGGCCTTCATGCGCCCCAATGCTAGCCTTGCTGGTGCAGGCTCCCTTGAATCCATCTGGAATGAACGACACTTAAGGTTTTTCTAGGATATGTGCCTATTTAGCATTTTAAAGTTTTTCGTAAGGACCTTTCCTCTCACTATAAGTGTTTACACTCAAAGAATGTATTCACTCGTGTTTATCACTCATTTTAGGCTTTTCCTAATATGTGTTCAGTCTTGTCTCTTCTACTCGATTAGGATTGATTTTAATTCTTACAAAGACCAAAGTTATTTCCCTACGCAAGCACGAACGAGTTGGAAAGAACAACTCATACGGTTATCAAGGATTTCCTAAAAATGAAAACTCTAAAGACAAAACTAGAATCGAACACTATAAGAAAATCGGTTTTTAGCGACGGCCAAAAGTCATCGCTACAGGGGAAAAATTGTCGCTATTTCATAATTAGCGACGGCCCACCAGCCATCGCTATGGCACAACATAGTGTCGGTCTGGCCGTCGCTAATAATTTTTTCAAAAAAAATCCTTTCTCCCCATATTTATCAATTGTGAGGATCAAACCCGCAACCTACATGATACCAAGAAGAAGCATTACCGTTACGCTATGTTTATTTCTTGAAATATATAGTGCAAAATATTATATACATTGTGAAAAAATAACAAGAAATTAGCGTCGATCAGACCGATACTAACTTTACGAAGGTCGACACTAATTTTTTTTTTTTGCCTTTAGAGTCGGCCTAGCCGATGCTAAACAAAAAATTTTAAAAAAATTATTTTAACATTAGCGTCGGCTATGTCATGGTCGATGCTACCCGTTCGCATCTAAATCTCTGATTTCTTGTAGTGGAATTTGACATGCAAGAAAAGCTAGCTAGAAGAAAGCTTATACACAAGAGTAGAATTTCAAACATGACAAGCAAATACAAAAGAAATCGCAAAAATAATTGTTTCGGTTTAAGTTTTGATTCAAAGGGAAAGGTGTCAAAATTTTGGAAAAAAAAAACAATTACAAACTCAAAATCGAACTGATACAAGCAAATGGAAAATTACAGTAAAAAGGGAAACTGAATTGTTGGGCTTTTTCTTTTCTTTTTTTTTAAATTGGAGGATTCATCTTTTCCTCAAATATTTTTTTTGACTTTTGTATTTCTTTTTCTTTTCCTTTGTACCTTTTTGGTATTTTTTTGGCTAAATATATTTTTTTACTATTTTTCTTTTGTTTTTCTCTTTTTGTAATTTTTCTTTAGATTTTGCCCCAACAGAAAAATTACAGAAAGTTGTAAGTATTGCAAAAATATTCCATATAGTAAAAGAAAAATTGCATGTATCTGATCTAAAAATAGGACTAAAAATGGTACCAAAAAATGGTAAAAATTGTTTGTTTTCTAAAAATTGTTTTGAAAAAACGGAATGGCAACTTGAATAAAAAGTTGCATAAAAAATTGCTTAGCAGTTTCCTTAGATTACACAAAATTTGCAAACAACAATGTAAAACAAGCTGGATTGATTTTATGGATCAAATTGAGAAAAATTGTAAAAAATTCAACAAGATAATTGGAGAATTTTTGCCACGTTTTTTAGCTAGAACCCAACCTATAGTTATGCGTTTTGCGTAATCAAACAGGAATTTCCTAAGGTTGTGCTAGTGAGCAATTCAATTTTGCAATCAAATTACAAGAATAAAAGACATCATAGAAGTAGAAAATTTGAACAAAACCACACCAAAAATGCGCATAAAATGGTGAAATAATGGGAACAAAATTGCGCAGAAAAGTATATGGGGAAGAACTGAATTTAAAGGGATGGGGAGAAATTAAATGACTGAAAGTAAAAGGGAATAGTACAAATTAAATGGATGGGGTGGACTAATTTAAATGGCAGAATGTAAAGGGGAAGTAGAAATTAAAAGCATGGGAGTGACTTAAATTAAAAGCATAAAGTAAAGAGATTAATTCATATTTGATGAACAATATTTAATATGGTGGATGAACAAGAACTAAAAGTGTTCTGGAGTATTATCATACCCCGGACCGGCATCATGAACAGTGGGCCATCATTGGCCAACATAATATGCGGTCATCGGATGAAGATCCGACTTACTAAAGGTATATCTGTGATAGTATCATCCGATGGTCGCCTGTGTGAGGAATCTGATGTCTTACATCGACTCTACCTTAAAGCTAATCGTTGAAGTACCACCGACATAGAGTTTCCGTTATCACATGCCGACAGTCTGAAACACGGATCTGATATTCATTATGGCGCGTGACACCACTCTCTTGCAGGCGCGTAACGCCAGAAATTGCGGAGTCCGTTATAACTCCTTAACGGACTTTCCCGCCCAAAATCGCCTATAAAAACCACAGAGTTTCACCATTTCAGGTACGCATACTATTCATATATATATTGTTACTATGCCAAAACCCTCACTTACGTTAAGCATCGGAGTCCCTACAGGTACACCCTGCTCCGCCGTGGATCAGCCACATGCGTCGTAGTTCTCCGCCGTTGTTCTTTGTTGAGTTCAACCTGAGAATTGCTGGAAGATCATTAGCGCAGTCTGTGGGGAACAAAAACTTTCATTCTTAGATCTTCCAATCTCTCTGAGTCCTTGAACCTTTCTCGCACCTCCGCAAAGCCTCCGTTCTACTTCAACAATGGTAGGAACAAGGAGCAGCTCTTCTGTCGCTGGAAGAGAGGGAACCACCCCTTTTGTGACTTCTGGAACTTCTCCAGCTCTTTTTTCTGCGACAGCCGGCGTCGCTTCAGTAACTATTATCATTCCTCCGCCCAATCCAAGCACCGCGCATGCTCGAACTACTACTCCACCACCACCGGGAAACCTCGGCTCACCTTCATCTCCTCAAGATCAACCATCGCGAGGAGAACTGCTGGATTTGATCCGTTGCCAGAATTAAATGCTGGAGCAATATTCGCGCCACCACGAGAAGGTGGAAACGGAGTGCCATGCAGAGAAAATGCACCGCCGCATCACTAGGGAAGACGCCGTGTCCGGACGCCGTCATTCCCCTCGCCGAACAACCGAAATCTCGCCACATCAGGAGCATCATACATCACCACCACGTGATCAGCGAATTTCGTCATCTCAGCCCACTCTGCATTCACCTCAACCGTCGGTGCAGTCAGTGCACTCTAACTCTCATCCACGAGAACAAAACACTCCGGTTGTCAGCGAATCGCAACATGCCACTGATGATTAGGTCATTCAAGTGGTCCTCCCCTTTTTGAGCGCATCATGTTATTCCCTGTTGACAAGCGATTTGAGAAGATCCCGGTTCCCGAACTCTATGATGGGATGGGTGATCCTTTGGAACACTTATACATTTACGAATCAGCGATGTCAATCCGTAATGCTTCAGGCCCAATCATGTGTTGTGTATTTCCTCTGTCATTGAAGAAAACCGCTCTCAGGTGGTTCCAAACTCTCCCTCCGAGGTCCATAAATACCTGGGTCGATTTGAGGGCTAAATTTATTACCAGCTTCACAACTAGTAAAGTTCAGCCGAAGACTGAAGCCTCCCTGAAGCAGATCCGGAAAGGACCCTCGGAATCTCTCCGAGATTACATCAGCTGATTAACCAAGGAAGCGTTATTAGTCCAGGGACTCCAGCCGGGGGTCCAGTTGATGTTGGCCAAGGACGGCCTTATTCCTCATTCCCCCTTTTGGATTGATCTGTCAAAAAGAAAACCTACCAGCATGGAGGAGCTGTTGAGCCATGCTGAAGAATACATCAGCCTTGAGGACGAGGAGCTTGGCCTCAAGGTTAAGGATTCCAACCCCGGTCAGGGGCCGAAGGAATAGGGGCAGAAAAACAAAAATAACTGACAAGAAAATAAGGGCGACAAGGAGCCCTTGGGCCGTTATACTTCTTATACCCCTCTGAATCAGCCAAGGGGGAAGATCCTCAATGAGATTCTCAATGTTGAAATGTATGAGGCCGGGATGCACCGACCCCGCCCTCAGAAGGCTGGACCTGAAACAGATAAATCAAATTACTACCGATATCACAAATCTCAGGGACATGACACTGATCAATGTCTAAATCTGAAAGACACTATCTAGGAGTTAATCCGACGTGGCAAGTTTGACATATTCAAAAAAGACCAGGGGGGCTCATCTCGACGCCCAGACAATGATGCACGAAGAAGTGAGTATCAGTGCGAAGTACCTCCGACATGAGTCAACTCGAAGAGAGCGTAGTCGGTCTAGGACCAAGTCACCAAGGCGTGAGAGGTCCAGCTCGAGAAAACCTTCGCGGGAACACTCTCCGCCTTCCGGTGCCTGCAGAGAACGTCGGGAGCGCCCCACTTCCTCCAGGCAGAGGACTCCACCTCGTGAAGAGCCATCATCTCCTAAGCACCCCGTGATTTATGTTATCGCCGGCGGATTTTCCGGGGGAAGAGAATCCGGCAATTCGAGAAAAAGACATATGAAGGAGGTGTTGTTGGCATCCACGTTGACCAGAACCACCCATCAAGGGCAGAGACGGAAGCTGCCTTCACTCACCTTTTCCGAGGACGACTACAGCCCAGTCATCCCGGGATATGACGATCCGCTATTGATCACGGTGTTCATGGCCAACCACGAGGTCCGGAGGGTATTTATAGACCAAGGGAGTTCGGCCGACATGTTGTTTCTTAAAACTTTTCATCTTCTTCATATTCCCGAGTCAGACTTGCAGCTGTACAAGGGCACTGATCTTATTGGCTTCACGGGAGACAAAATCCAGCCTGCGGGATATGTTGAGCTCTTGGTCACCTTTGGCCAGCCGCCGCTCTCTAAAACAACCAAGGTCCGCTTCCTGGTAGTCGACTGCCCCTCCACATACAATGCCATATTGGGAAGGCCCACTCTCAACGCCATCGGGGCAATAATCTCCACTAATCATTTGATGATGAAATTCTGGAGTGATGAAGGCGAAGTCATCAGTGTCCGAGGCGATCAAGTTATGGTGCAATCCTGCTACAAGGAGTCATTAAAAATCAATAAGCCGGAGAAGACTGAGCTGAAAGAAGAAAAGGCTGAGGAGCACCCATCAGCGACCGAGGTACTGCTCGTAGATCTTTATGTCCGTGAAGATTTTACGGAGACCAGACCCATCCCGGAAGGCGACTTTCGTCCCCTTCAGATTGGACCAACCTCGGACCATATTGTGCAGATCGGAAGCGGGATGACCCCGGAAGACGAAAGAGCCCTTTGTGCCCTCATACAGCAGAATGCCGACTTGTTTGCATGGACAGCCGCTGACATGCCCGGATTGGACCCCGATGTAATCTGCCATTGTCTCTCGGTCGACCCTAAGGTCAAGCCGGTGGAGCAAAGACGCTGCAAGATGTCGGTCGATAGAGCAGAAACAGCCAAGGCATAGGTGACGGAGCTTGTGGACGCCAGATTTATCAGAGAAGTTAAATATACCACTTGGTTGTCCAATGTAGTCTTAGTCAAAAAGCCTAATGGCAAATGGAGAATGTGTGTAGATTACACAAATCTGAATAAAGCATGACACAAGGATTCTTACCCGTTGCCTAATATCCATCGCTTGGTCGATCAATCTTCCGGATTCCGTCTTTTATCTTTTATGGATGCCTACTCCGGTTACAATCAAATTCCTATGTACCCTCCCGACCAATAAAAGACCGCGTTTATGACAGAAGGGGCCAATTACTGTTACCGAATGATGTCGATCGGGCTTAAAAACGCCGACGCTACTTATCAGAGGATGATGAATACGGTATTTCGGGATCAGATAGGAAGGGTCATCGAGGTGTATGTCGACGATATGATTGCAAAGAGTACCACGGATGCTCATCACGTCCGCGATCTGGGGGAAGTATTCAACCAACTCCGACGTTATAATATGCGCCTCAATCCGAAGAAATGCACTTTCAGCGTCAGAGTCAGGAAATTCCTAGGCTTCATGCTCACAGAGAGGGGAGTAGAAGCTAACCCGGACAAGTGTTGGGTTGTCCTCGACATGAAGAGTCCCACATCCGTGAAAGAAGTCCAACAACTGACAGGAAGGATTGCCTGTTGAGTCTCAAAAGATTAAATATATGAAATTAAAAATATTTTGAGTCTCACTCTCTTAAGTTTTAATGAACAACAAATATAAAATATAAAAGGCATTTGTATGATACTATGCTCTCATAGTATGTTGCACTGTTTCAGATCATATTGTCTGTGTAAATGATCATCTGAAAGATCAACTTCATCTAAAGAGTGTTTATCATCTGAAGACTTGAAGTTCATCTGAAGCACTCCTTGCATCTGAACACTGAAGGTATCAAGTTTAAGGTTTGACTCGTGAAGACGTTACTATGTAAGAAGAACATTCATCCCAATGGTCTAACCCTTTTCAGCATAAGAATCAGAGCTGCTTTCTCTCCTCGTTCAAATGTTTAGCATTTTTAGACCAAATTTTTTTTTAGCATTTTTAAGGAAAGTCTGCAAAGCTGCTATACCTGCTCAAAAGCATTGTGTGCGCAGACCTGCTACACTAAAGACTGCTCAGGACGTGTTGGACAGAGTGTGTCTGAATGTCTCCTGAAGCATTTAATGTTATTTGACAACGAGCAACATTTTCTCGAAGGCTATAAATATGCCCATGCAGATTGAAGATAATAGAGAAGCAATGTTATCAAAGAAACCTTACTCTGTGTAAACGCTGCAAAAATACTCTGATATTTTCTGTACATTTGCTTATTTGCTTATCCTGTGTAAATCTCAGTTACTTGTACACTTCTGATAAGTTCAATCTATCATCTGAAGAGAGTTGATTGAACTTTATTTGTTTTTATCTTAAAACAATTTGGGTTACAAGCCTGGAGAGGCTTATTGTTTGAAAGAATACTTGGGTTACACTTATATAAGTGTCTGAGAGCTTGAAGAGGCTTGGTGAAAGAAACAATACTTGTAGTAGAGCCTGAAGAGGCTTGGTGAAAGAAACAATACTTGTGGTAGAGCCTGAAGAGGCTTGGTGGAAGAAACAATACTTGTGGTAGAGCCTGAAGAGGCTTGATAGAAAAGAATACTTGTAATCTTGCAAGATTAGTGGAAATCTAGTGGTGGTTTGCCCTGGGACTGGACGTAGCTCACAGTGGTAGTGAGTGAACCAGGATAAATTCTTGGCTGAGTTTTCTTTCCCTCAAACTCTTTCAATTAAGTTTTTAAACTAACAAAGGGGTTTTGAATTAAACAAAACAATTTATCAAAACTGTCTTTGCGTCTGAACCAAGGTTCAGAAGGTAGTAACTAATTTCAGACGATCTTTCATCATCTGAAGTTTTTCAGAAACTTTTTAAAGTGTTTTCCAAAATATAAAAGGTTTCCATTGAAACACTATTCAACCCCCTTCTAGCGTTTCCCTGTTTTTCTTACAGTTGGTACCAGAGCTTATCCTCGAGGTTAGCACCTAATCAGTGTGGAGGACAGAGATCCAATGGAAACTTTTACCAGCAACAGACAGTATATCACTGAAGGAGCCTCTATCACGAGACCCCCAACATTCATGGGAGTGGATTACCACTATTGGAGGGATCGTATGAAGTTGTTTATTGAAAGCAACAATATTGATGTCTGGGATGTGGTTATTGATGGAGACTACGTGCCCATGCATGTTAGAGTGCCCATACCTAAGGCTGAATGGACCTTGGAGCAGAAGGCTCGAGTTCAATTAAATGCCAAGGCCAAACTCTATCTGATATGTTCCTTGAACAAGTCAGAATATGAGAAGGTTCATGGTTGTTCATCTGCCAAGGGGATCTGGGATACGCTTGCAGCAGCCCATGAAGGGACAGAGACTGTGAAGCAATCCAACATCAGCATGCTTGTACATCAGTATGAGATGTTCAAGATGGAAGAATCTGAAACTATAGACCAAATCTTTGGAAGGTTTCAGACAATAACCAATGGACTCAGGTCATTGGGAAGAACCTTTGAATCTGGAGATAACAATCGAAAGATTCTAAGAAGCTTACCAAAGTCCTGGAGACCCAAGGTTACTGCCATTCAAGAAGCCAAGGATTTAAATTCTCTTAGAATGGAGGAACTATTGGGCTCTCTCAAAGTCCATGAACTTGAACTTGGGGAGGATGACACCAAGAAGAAATCACTGGCATTGAACTGCAAGGCCAGACAGTCTAGGCATGGTAGCATGAAAGCCATGCAAGCAGAGGTCACTTCAGAGGGTGATACTGAGTCTGAAGGTTGTTCAAAAGATGATGATCTTGCTCTTCTCAGCAAGAAAATTAAGAAAATGCTACAAAGAAAAGGAAGATACATAAGATCTCAACCTTCCAATGTCAAACAAGGTAAATCAGGTAAAGAATTTATTATCACTGACAAAATTACCTGTTTTGAGTGCAAACAACCAGGTCACATGAAGACGGATTCTCCCAAGTTAAGAAAGCCAACCTTTCAGAAGAAGTTTTTCAAGAAAAAGAAAGGATTGATGGCTACATGGGAAGATTTGGATGATTCCACTTCGGAAGAAGAGGATGATACTTCAGAAGAAGCCAATCTGTGTCTGATGGCAAGTCTACCATCTTCAGACAGTTCAGACTCTGAGGTAATTCCTCAAACTTTACAAGATCAGTATGATGACCTTGTTGAAAGTAGCAGAGAACTGTTTAATGAATTCAAAGAACTTTCAAGAGCTTTTACTCAAGCTGCTTTAGAAAATGAGAATTTGCAAAAGAAAACCATGCTCTCAAAGAAAAGCTACTTCAGCAAGATGCAAGTAGTTCTGATAATCTTGTTAAGGAGAACAAAAAGCTCAAAAACAAGGTTAGAGAATTAACTTTGGATCTAGCCAGATTTGTCAAAGGAACTAATAATCTGAAAAGATTATTGGACTCTCAGAGGCATTCCCTTGACAAGAGTAGCTTAAGTTATTCAGACACATCTTCATCTGAATCTTTTATATTTAATATGCCTGATAAAGGACCTAAGAAAGGTAATGGGTGTTCTAACTGTGGAAAGCCTGGACATGTTGAGTCTCAGTGCAGACACAGAAGGAAAATAAGACCCAAAGCTAACAAAAAAGGACCCAAGAAGGTATGGGTACCTAAGAATTTGATTGTTCCTGTTGTAGATGTGTTTAACAGGACAAAAGAAACACCACAAATGGTACCTGGACAGTGGGTGCTCGCGACACATGACGGGAGAAAGGTGTTTGTTCCAAAGCCTTAGACCCAAAGAAGGTGGAGTGGTCACCTTTGGTGGAAATCAGCAAGGGAAGATCAATGGCATTGGGACTGTAGGTATGACTCCTCTATCCCTCATTAAAAATGTGCTTCTGGTTGAAGGACTACAACACAATCTTCTAAGCATAAGCCAATTATGTGACAGTGGATATGTTGTGTCTTTCACTAAAGAAGGATGTATAGTCAAGGATACTTCAGATCATATCCTCTTCTCTGCTAAAAGACACAATAATGTGTATAAAGTTGATCTAGACGAACTTGCTAATTAGAATGTGAAGTGTTTTGTTTGCATCGAAGATGAAAAACAGATTTGGCATCAGAAACTTGGGCATGCTAGCCTGAGATTGATCTCAAAGCTAACTAAACATAACTTAGTTAAAGGCTTGCCCAAACTCTCATTCAAATCTGATATTTTATGTCAAAATTGTCTGGACCTTCTCAGACCAACATTGTTGAGTCTCAAACAGAGTGTGTACCCTCTCACAATCGCGATTGGAGATACCGAACTCATCATCCAAGAGAGCAAATTATAGGTGACACCTCAGAAGGAGTAAGAACAAGATCAAGATTCAGAAGCTTGAATAATCTGGCCCTTCTCTCTGAGATTGAACCTAAAAACATTGAAGAGCCTCTGCATGATGAAGGTTGGATCCTAGCCATGCAAGAAGAGCTGAATCAATTTGCTAGGAGTGATGTCTGGACACTTGTACCTAAACCCCATGGGAAAACTATAATAGGAACCAAATGGGTGTTCAGAAACAAGTTATCAGAAGAAGGAAAAGTAGTCAGAAACAAAGCAAGACTTGTTGCTCAGGGCTATAATCAGCAAGAAGGTATTGACTTCACTGAAACCTTTGCTCCTGTAGCGAGGCTTGAAGCCATTAGAATTTTACTATCTTATGCAGTAAATAATGGCATCACCCTATATCAGATGGATGTTAAGAGTTCCTTTCTCAATGGCTTTATTGAGGAAGAGGTCTATGTTAGACAACCACCAGGTTTTGAAGACACTACTTTTCCAGAACATGTTTTCAAACTGAAAAAGGCTCTTTATGGTCTGAAACAAGCCCCAAGAGCTTGGTATAACAGATTGAGCAACTTTTTAATCAAAAATGGTTTTCAAAGAGGAAAAGTAGATACAACTCTTTTCAAAAAAATCTCCAACAAAGATTTCATTCTTGTTCAGATATATGTGGATGACATTATATTTGGTTCTACTGATTCTTCATTATGCAAGGAATTTTCTGAACTTATGCAATCTGAGTTTGAGATGAGCATGACGGGGGAACTTAAGTTCTTCCTAGGACTTCAGATTACGCAACAATCTGATTGTATATGGATCCATCAACAAAAATATACAAAAGAAATGCTTAAGAAATTCAATATGAGTGGTTGCAAGTCCATGACTACTCTCATGCATCCTCCTGTTATTTTGAACAAAGATGAAGGGGAAGAACCAGTAAATCAAACTTTGTATAGAGGAACGATTGGCTCATTATTGTATCTGACAGCAAGCAGACCTGACATTATGTTCAGTGTATGTCTTTGTTCCAAATTTCAATCTGATCCAAGAATTACTCATTATAAAGCTGTAAAAATCATTTTCAGATATTTAAATGGTACTACTAATCTTGGTCTTTGCTATAAGAGAAGTAAGGATTGCAGGTTAGTGGGATTTTGTGATGCTGATTTTGCTGGAGATAGAATTGAGAGGAAATCAACCAGTGGAGGTTGTCATTTCATTGGTAACAACATGATCAGCTGGTCCAGCAAAAGGCAAAGCACCATTGCTCTTTCCACAGCAGAAGCTGAATATATTGTTGCAGCCAGTTTGATAGCCGAATAGGTGTAGGATCTAGAATTGAGCAAAAACCACCGATTAGAATTGAAAAACAAGCATTAAAATGCGAAAATTAGTGGCTGGGCAGCAGCTAATTTCACGCAAGAAAGTGAAGGAAAATGAGAGAAAATGAAAGAAAAAGTGGAGAGGAAGAAATGGGAAGGACGCCACTGAAGCAAGAGTCCACTTGCAGCAGATAAGTCCAATGCCAGACGCCACTAATTCAGGAGAATTAGATAAGTCTCAGTATGGTTTGAGCAACAACCACCAAGCCTCTCTCAACTCACAAAGGGAGGAGAAAATTGGGCATAATGCCTTTACTTCAAAATTCAATGTTAATTACAAGAGAGGAAGACTCCTTTATATAGGAGTTGAAGAGGGGAGGGGCGGCTTCAAGAAGGAATAAAAGGGAAAAAATAAAATGATGGGTGTAATCCCATCCTAAGTGGGATTTGAACCCAAGCCCCTAATGGTGTATGGCTAAGCTAAGCCAATAAACCTCCCAATTATGCGCCCATTTATATAGGAAAATACAAGATGAGTGAATTTCCTATCCTAGGTGGGATTAGAACCCATGACCCTCTACATCTCCTAGTAAGGTATCCTACTAACCACTAAACCCATAGGTAAGTGGCGCCCCTAATTAAGGAAAATGACAAACATGTCCTAATTACAACACAAATCCTAATTACATCATAAATTCTAATTATATTGATTCCTAATTAAGTTGAGCCATGCATGTTGACTTTGGCTTCTTGGTCAATGGTCAAGGGTTGACCAAGGGTTGACCCTCATGAAGGAAGACTCATGCTTGGTTCAGCTCCAAACATTTCAAGCAGCTCCAATGTTGACCCTAGCCATCAGCTGTCAGTTTAGAGGCCCACTGACTGGTTGTCATCATCCCCCTCCCCCTTGGAAAGCATTTGTCCTCAAATCTGAAAAATGAGAAGAATATAAGGGGTAGAAGAGGAATAAAAGAATGGATGACAAAGAGGATAATGGTGGCGGCTTCCCTTTAGGATTAGTGAATCCTTGCTAGGTCTTCAACAATGGACATCCTTGCGCACCTAGTCAACATAGAAAAGAAGACTCATTATTCCCAAGTATGTATCCTCTAGTACTTGGGAATCATGTAGGGAGTTTTGGTGAAAGAAAGAGTGGTGGAAGAAAGAAGGGAAGTGGAAGAAGAAGAAGAAATAGGAGATAAGGTTAGAGGAAACTCCCTTGTAGTGTTGCTACGCCCTCCTTCCTTAATCAGCAGCTCCCTTTCTTGATCTCCTTTAAAACAATTAAGATCAGCAGTTTTGAATTGATGAAGTAATAACATGACTTCCCTTTTATTTTTTTGTCTTTCTTTGGTTTTCACCTTTTCTATCATTACTCTCGATGTTTCTTCTTTCTTTTTCTTTCTATCCTCATCTCCTATCTTAAGTCTCTTAATTTTCTCAAGTTCTATCTCTCTCTTCATGTGAGCTTGATCCTCACATATTTCTTGGATTGACATTGGCATCAAAGTAACTTTAGCTCCATCATGTTTAAAAGATATTTGATTAGAGTATCCATCATGGATGGCTCTCTTATCAAAACTGCCAAGGCCTACCCAACAAGATATGTGTGGCATCCATAGGTACAACATCACAAAGAACATTATCATCATAATCACCTATGGAAATAAAGATGAGAGTTTGCTTATTTACTTCCCTTTCCCCATCATCACATATCCAAGATAACTTGTATGGTCTGGGGTGGGGAGTGGCAGATAAACCAAGTTTTTCCACCATTCTTGCACTTGCAATGTTAGTGCAACTTCCACTATCAACAATTAGGGAGCAAATTCGTCCCTCTATCATGCATCTAGTGTGGAAGACAGTTTGCCTTTGTTCATCTTCTCTTATTATTTGATATCCTAGGGATCTTCTCACCTTGCAAAGTTTACCCTCGGTCCTATATACTTCTTTCTTAATTTCATTCTCTTCTTCACTAGTTTCTTTTTCCTCATCCTCACTTTGTTCATTCTCACTTGCACTAGTGTACTCTCCATTCTCTTTAACCAACATTGCCCTCCTATTTAGGCATTGGGAAGCTATGTGTCCCTTGCCATCACACTTGAAACATTTGATGTTTCTTGTGGAGGTAGAGGGCTCTTCCTTTTTAGTAGAAGGGGTGGGGTTAGAAGTAACCCTAGGAACCTTAGGTTCATCCTTCTCTAGGCGCTTTCCCTTATCTTCTTTTAGGGTTTCCTTGTTCCTAGTTGTAAAACTAGTGTTTCCTCTTTTATAGCTACCCTTTCTTTTTAGTTGAGTTTCAATTTTAATGGCTTGGTGTACCAAGTCCTCCATTTCTACATAAGGATGCAATTCCACTATGTCCCTTATGTCGAAATTAAGTCCATTGATAAACCTAGCCATAGTTGCTTCATTATCCTCAACTATGTTGGCCCTAATTAAAGCAAGTTCCATTTCCTTGAAGTACTCATCTACACTCTTAGATCCTTGCTTAAGAGTTTGGAGTTTGATGTGCAACTCCCTAGTGTAATGTTGAGGTATAAACCTCTTTCTCATGATGGACTTCATTTCCTCCCAAGAGGAAACCAAAGGAGCATTGCACCTTCTTCTTTCAGCCTGAAGCTGATGCCACCAAACTAAGGCGTAGTTCTTGAATTCTAGAGAGGCAATTTTAACCTTTTCCTCTTCCCTATACCTATGGCAACTAAAAATTTGTTCAATTTTAAGTTCCCATTCCAGGTATTGTTCTACATCATTTCTACCATTAAAGGTTGGGACTTCTATTTTACCCCTCTAAAACCTTGTTCCCTTCTAGGCTCTTCTTCTCTCCTATGCTCTCTCCTATGCCTCCTAGGATTTTCTTCATAATACTCCTCTCTTTCTCTCCTAGGGATTTCTTCATAGTAGTCTTCTCTAAACCCTCTAGGTTCCTCACGCCTCCTAGGCCTTCTATGCTCTCTTTCCCTTTCCCTTCTCCTATAGGTATGGCTAAAGTGTCTCTCTCCCTCACTACTCTCAGCATGGTACCTATCTTCACTCCTAAACACACTATACCTATCCTCACTTCCTCCTTCTCGAGAAGAATGCCTTTTCTCCCTCCTATTCCCACTTAGTTCTTTCCTAAGTTCACTCATCTCATGCCTCATCATTCTGGCCATGTCTTGAATTGCATGTTGCAACTCGGCCCTATACCTCAAAGTTCTAGGTGAAGGAGGTGGTGAGTTCCTACTACCCATTGTTAAAATTTTTTATTTTCAAGAATTTGGACCTTTCCACTCACTAAGTGTTTACACTCGATGGAATGTTAACACTCGTGTATGTCACTCTTTTTAGGCTTTTTCTATAATGATACTCTCTTGCCTCTTCTACTCGGTTGGAGGTTGATTAGAAGTTGCAAAGACCAACAAGAGTCTAAGTCTTAACCCTTACCCAAATAGAAGCGCACTAACAAAGAAAAATACCTACTGGAAGAAGATTGGAGAATCCTAAGACAAAACAAGGAATTGATATGACAAACAAGAAAAGCTGGCACTCAACAAGCTTATACACAAGAGCAGACAGCAAACAAGACAAGACGGAAGAAATTGCAAAGAGAATTGTTTTTGGTGATTTTTGAAAAAGAGTTGCCAAAATTGTCGTTTTTAAGAAAAAACAGCAAATACAACTCAATTACGGTATACAGGGAAATGAAAACAGAAAATTACAGTAAAACTGTCACTGTATTGTTGGGATACTTCTTTGTTTTTGTTTTTCTATTTTTTGAATTTTTTTTGAATTTTTTTGACTCTTTTGACTTTTTTGGGTGTCTTTTGACTTTTTCTTCCTTGTTGTTGACTTTTGCACCCTTTTTTTGCTTTTTACACCTCTTTTTCTATTTTGGCACGTACGTACCTTTTGTATTTTTCTTGCCTTTTCTTTCTTTTTTTGTCTTTTTTCCCAACAGAAAATTATAGAAATTTGTACACAATGAAAAGAAAATTAATTGTACCTACTGTAATATTTTTGGAATTTTCTGACAGTAAATTGGTCCAAGTGGCCCAGAAAAGCAAAAATAATGAATAAATTGATTTCTAAAAACTGTAAAAAACGTAATGGCAACTTGATTTCAAAAATGGCCAAAAAAATTGCTTAGCACTTCCTTGTTGATTATACAAAACCGGTATGGTCACAGAAACGTGCTTGGTTCAATTTTAAGATTGGAATTAAAATTTGAAGGAAAATCAACAATTAGAATTTGTTGATCTTCTTCCAATACTATGAACCAAAAAAAAGATCCTATAGGTGAGCGTTTTGCACAATCAAAGAGGGAAAGTCCAAGGTAGAGATAGCAGTCAATCCAAATTTGCAATCAGAATGCCAATCAAACAGACATAACAAGAGTAGGAAATTGAACAACACAAGAGCCCAAAAATGTGCAAAAATGGCAAAAATAATAAGGAAAAATTGCGCAAAAATAAATGGCAAGAAATTAAAGGGGGAAACTGAAATTAAAAGGATGGGGAGGACAGAAATGTAAATGGCAGAAAGTAGAAGGGGATGGCAGAAAGTAAAAGGATGGGGAGAGCAGAAATGTAAAGGGGGAAGCGGAAATTAAAAGGATGGGGAGGACTGAAAGTAAATGACTGAAAGTAAAGGGGGAAGCGGAAATTAAAAGGATGGGGAGAGCAGAAATGTAAATG
This sequence comes from Sesbania bispinosa, assembly GCA_026901365.1. Taxonomy (NCBI): domain Eukaryota; kingdom Viridiplantae; phylum Streptophyta; class Magnoliopsida; order Fabales; family Fabaceae; genus Sesbania; species Sesbania bispinosa. The sequence continues at coordinate 1,440,052 of QLOH01000019.1, forward strand.
GCAGAATGTAAAGGGGAGAGCAGAAATTAAAAGGATGGGGAGAAGCGGAAATTAAATGGCGGAAAATTAAAAGCGGAAAGTAAAGAGATGAATATGGGGGATGAACAATTAATGGTGAAGGGGAGAAATGTAGGTGAACGATCTTTGGAAAAATGAAGACAACAATGCCTCCTCTTACCACACTTCACCACAAACAAGCAGTTATATCAATTAATTTGCAAGAATCACTCAAGAACAAGTATGAGCAATTAAAGAGGCATTTAAACAAACACCTAGGGGGTGGGAATTAGCAGCCCAAAACAGCCCCCAACTAGCAAGAATTCAAGCAAATCAATCAAGATAGACAAGTGCTGATAGCAGCAGAAAGGCACCTCGGGCCCGGGAAACAGTCCAAGTCCAAATTACAACTGAAAAGAGGGATGGAATTACATTAAATGAGTGAAAATTCTGCACAAAATAGGTGCAGTTTTGCGCGCCCAAACAGCCCCAATTCAGCTCCAAAATTGCTCAAATTCAACAAGCTCTGATGACCAATTGATAGCCGGATAGGTGTAGGATCTAGAATTGAGCAAAAACCACCGATTAGAATTGAAAAACAAGCATTAAAATGCGAAAATTAGTGGCTGGGCAGCAGCTAATTTCACGCAAGAAAGTGAAGGAAAATGAGAGAAAATGAAAGAAAAAGTGGAGAGGAAGAAATGGGAAGGACGCCACTGAAGCAAGAGTCCACTTGCAGCAGATAAGTCCAATGCCAGACACCACTAATTCAGGAGAATTAGATAAGTCTCAGTATGGTTTGAGCAACAACCACCAAGCCTCTCTCAACTCACAAAGGGAGGAGAAAATTGGGCATAATGCCTTTACTTCAAAATTGAATGTTAATTACAAGAGAGGAAGACTCCTTTGTATAGGAGTTGAAGAGGGGAGGGGCGGCTTCAAGAAGGAATAAAAGGGAAAAAATAAAATGATGAGTGTAATCCCATCCTAAGTGGGATTTGAACCCAAGCCCCTAATGGTGTATGGCTAAGCTAAGCCTTAAGCCAATAAACCTCCCAATTATGCGCCCATTTACATAGGAAAATACAAGATGAGTGAATTTCCTATCCTAGGTGGGATTAGAACCCATGACCCTCTACATCTCCTAGTAAGGTATCCTACTAACCACTAAACCCATAGGTAAGTGGCGCCCCTAATTAAGGAAAATGACAAACATGTCCTAATTACAACACAAATCCTAATTACATCATAAATTCTAATTATATTGATTCCTAATTAAGTTGAGCCTTGCATGTTGACTTTGGCTTCTTGGTCAATGGTCAAGGGTTGACCAAGGGTTGACCCTCATGAAGGAAGACTCATGCTTGGTTCAGCTCCAAACATTTCAAGCAGCTCCAATGTTGACCCTAGCCATCAGCTGTCAGTTTAGAGGCCCACTGACTGGTTGTCATCACAGTTGTTCACAACTGCTATGGGTAAAATATCAGTTAGAGGATTTTAACATTAATGTATCTTCTATACCTGTAATGTGTGATAACACTAGTGCAATTAATTTATCCAAGAATCCCATTCAACATTCTAGGGCAAAGCATATAGAAATCAAGCGTAATTTCATTAGAGACTATGTTCAGAAAGGAGTTTTTGATGTAAAGTTCATTGATACTGAGCATCAATGGGCAGATATATTCACAAAGGCCCTGACTGAAGATAGATTTAAGTTCATAAGAAATAATCTGAATATCTTGGCTTTATCTGAAATATAATTGTTGCATCTGAACATGCATGATTGTCTGAATAATATGTATGTGTGAAGCAACTCAGTCTGATGACGTGGCAAGCTGAAACGTTTGGTCTTCTTCTCTGAATAACTACTCTAAGCATGTTTGCACGATCTCCGAAACTTCAACTGTCATCATTACTATGTGTGACGGCTATTTAAGAGACGTGATTGCTACTGTTACTGGCTACTGCTCTCTCTCTCTCCAAGTGCAAACTGTTGCCTTCCTTGTGCCCTAAGTTCCTTGAGTCTTCTTTGTATTCTTCGTCTCCTTTTTAGTTCATAGCAATGGCTTCCAAGAAATCTGTTGGTGGTCAGATTGTTCCTTCCAGGACTATAGACCTGGAGATGCTCCGAGCCGGTGGCATTGATCTCACTGAGACCTTCGAAGCATGTGGTTGGATTAATTTCTTCTCTGCCATTGACTGTGCATGGCATGAACAGAGTATGGTGGACTTCTGGAAAAATGCTCGAGATACTTCTTCTCAGGATGGAAGGTATGAAAGTTTTGAAACTAAGGTGATGGGTATAAAAATCATTGTAGATGCTGACACCATTGTTGCTGTCACTGGTGTTCCCAATACTGGAGATATGTTCTTTTCAGAATGGGAAGTAAAGAATGGTGGAGTTAAGAGATTTACCCAGAAGTTGTACGGGATTGAAGACCCAGGTGATCTGAGAAGCTCTTACATGCATCCTAAGGCAAGGATTCTTCATGCCATCTTGGGGTGATGTATTTTGCCCAAGTATGGAAGTAAGAATCATGTGTCTGAGCTGGAAAGATTCTGCGTAATCCATCTTTTGGACAAGAAGCCTCTTAATCTAACCAGGATTATCCTCTACAATATGCTGAAAAGGTTAAATGATTCTGCCTTAAGCTATACTCATACTACTCTTATTACAAAGATTTTGCTGAAGTTCAATGTCCCCATTGAAAGAGTGTATGACCACAAAGGTCCTGCTCTCTTCTCCTTGACCAACATCAAGAGGATGGGGATTGCTGTGAAAAAGCCCTCACCAGAAAGGACTCTGCTAGAAGAAGCTGTTCAAACCAAGGCTAGCAGAACTGGGAAAAGTCCTTTAGAGATTTTGGAGGAGGAGCTGCAAGGTGACACTCACAAAGACAAGTTCGTGTCTGCTCAGACTCCCACTGAAGTTCTAAAGAAGAAAAGACCAAAGCTGCTTCAGAAGAAAGTATCACCAGAAGGAGAAGTTCAGTTCAGACAATCTGAACCTGCGCAAAGTATGTCTGCACATACTTCTGAGATTGTGGGCCAGGTTACTGAGAACCTAGCTTTTGCTACTCAGCCTACTCTCAACTCAGGAGGACAGGTAGAGGACAGCAATAGTCTAGAGTCTGAACCAATCTCAATTGCATTAGATGATTCAACTGAGCCTGCCAAAGCCATCCCTCTTGCTACAAGTATGCCTGAAGCTGACATCAGAAAAGTGGTCGAGGAGATTGATGAAGAAGAAATAAAGCAGAAGGAAGAACAAGAAAGGCAAGACTATGCTCTTGCTATTGCAGCTCAACGAGCCGTTCTTGAAGATGAAAGGCTTGAGCAAGCCAACAGGCTAAGAAGAAGAAGAGCCAGTGCTAAGACTAGAAGAAATCAAAGGAGAAGACTGTTGTCTCCTCCTGCTGATGCCCCTCAGAGGTTGACTAGAAGTAAAAGCATCCAACAAGAAGATGTTGTTGAGTTTCAGAAGGTTGCTGAAGCTCAAAGGAAAAAGAAGTTGGAGGAACTGAGGCAGAAGAAGCAAGCCACTGAAGGCTTTACGGCTCGTGTTAAGAGACCTAGGGTTCTATTTGGAAATGACTCATCTTCAGAAAATGAAGCCTCTCCTTCACCTAAAGTTATCAGCACACCAAGACAAGTACCCCCCACCTTCACTATCTTCTTCATCTTTATCAGCTTACTCTGAACTTGATTCAGATGTTGAACCAAATTGCATCTGGTTTGTTGGAAATCTTCCTGTTAGTATTCTGCTGCAAGAGAAAGAAAGGAACCTGTCAAGGCTACCTACCTATGATCTAGCTCTATCTATTCGCAGCAATGAACATTTGAAGTGGGTTGCTGAAGTGCCTCACAGATTCTACAATATGCTCACTTCTGTACGAACCAGAGTACCAAAGTTCCCAAACTTATATGAAGAATTGCTATTCTTCAAGGAAGCTGCACCATTGTTGTCTCACCCACCATTGAGGTTTTTCTGGAAACTTCCTCAGAAGCAAGACAAAGGAGGATGCTCAGCTCAGGGGGAGGTGGTCTCTCAGACGCTCTTGAGAAGATCAAATATGGAGTCATCACTCCTTACCATAAGTGGAAAGCTTTGGATCCTTTCTCACAGGATCAACTCAATCTATCTCTTGATGAGTGGATCGCTGTCAGAATGCAGTGCCTTGAAGCTGAACTAATTGATCAAAGTTGTTCCAGATCCTTTGGCTGTAGAGATTTCAAACCCCCTCTACCTATTCATACAAAGTTGTCAACTACTATTCTGGTGCAACCAGACAGGATAGTACCTCGGTATCCTTATGATGACTTATTTTCTATCAAAGACAAAGGAACTGAGATAGTCTCAAAAGGTGTTGGACCTCCAAGGGTGTTATCTGAAGAAGACTGGAACAATCTTGCAGAATATGTCTTCATCAACCAAGGCATGGATCATTCACTTTACAATGCCATGTGGAACTTTCATTGGAATCTTGTTGAGAAGGAAGGGAGTTCATCAGGAACAAGTTGGGATGATGCTGACTCTCAAGTGGTTACAGAGAATCTTGAAGCTGAAGTCAGTGCTTTAGTTGAGGAGAATGAGGAACTTCGTCTGAAGAATCAACAGCTTATGCAGAAAACAGATCAGATTTTAGAGACTCAAGCTCAGATTCAAGCTAATCAGAATCATCTCCGAGAGGCTGTAGTAGCTGAACTGGAAAGGCAGAGACTGGCTATGCAAGAATTGCTTGAGAGAGCTCTGGGAAGCTTAAGACCCAGTTCATGATAATGTCTAGAATGATTTAGACTGTGTTTTCACTGTTTATGACCATACGTGTTTCCGGTTTTAATCCATCAAGTTTTTTACTGATATCATTTTGTGTGCTCTCTTTGCTGATAATTAATCTTAACTGCTATCTGTTTGTTGCTTACCATTTTGATTGATGCCAAAAGGGGGAGCAGTTATATGCAATAATATGATGTGATTGGTAGTTATGCAGTATTTATTATGGGACTACTAACAAAATCTGAAAGTAATGCAGCAAGTACTTCAGAAAATGTTTCAGGACTAGAAAGGATGAAAGGATGGTTCAAAAGAAGAACATTTCAGAAGGAATATGATCATCTCAGATGAAATATCTGTTTAAGGGGGAGAATTTTCTCAACTAAAACCTTTCTCAGATTTTATCATATTTTATATTTGTCATCATCAAAAAGGGGGGAGATTGTTGAGTCTCAAAGGATTAAATATATGAAATTAAAAATATTTTGAGTCTCACTCTCTTAAGTTTTAATGAACAACAAATATAAAATATAAAAGGCATTTATATGATACAATGCTCTCATAGTATGTTGCACTACTTCAGATAATATTGTCTGTGTAAAAGATCATCTGAAAGATCAACTTCATCTGAAGAGTGTTTATCATCTGAAGACTTGAAGTTCATCTGAAGCACTCCTTGCATCTGAAGACTGAAGGTATCAAGTTTAAGGTTTGACCCGTGAAGACGTTACTATGTAAGAAGAACGTTCATCCCAATGGTCTAACCCTTTTCAGCATAAGAATCAGAGTTGCTTTCTCTCCTTGATGGCATCCTGTCAGTGTTATTCTGAACTAACAGCTAATGGTTAGGATCAACTTGGAGCTGCTTGAAATGTTTGGAGCTGAACCAAGCATGAGCCTTCCTCATTAGAGTCAACCCTTGACCAAGAAGTCAAAGTCAACATGCAAGACTCAACTTAAGTAGGAATCAATATAATTAGGATTTATGATGTAATTAGGACATCCTTGTCATTTTATTAATTAGGGGCACCACTTACCTATGGGTTTAGTGGTTAGTAGGTTGCCTTACTAGGAGGTGTAGAGAATCATGGGTTCTAATCCCACCTAGGATAGGAATTTCACTCATCTTGTATTTTCCATGTATTTTGGACGCATAATTAGGTGGTTAGTGGCTTAAGGCTTAGCTTAGCTAAAAGCCATTAGGGGCATGGGTTCAAATCCCACTTAGGATGGATTTGCATCCATCATTTTTATTTTCCCCCTTTATTCCACATAAGTGGCCGCCCCACTCCCTCTCTTCTCCTATATAAAGGAGCTTTCACCCATGTATTCAACACTTACATGATTTTTAGTAAAGGCATTATGCCCAAATTTCTCCTCCTTGAGAGTTGAGTGAGGCTTGGTGGTTGATGCTCAAACCATACTTTGAGACTTATCTAATTCCCCCGAATTAGTGGCGTCTGGCGATTGGACTTATCTGCTGTGGGTGGATTCCTGCTTTAGTGGCGTCCGGATCATCTCTTCCTCTCCACTTTTTCCTCTACTTTCTCTCATTTTCTCTTATTTTCCTTCAATTTCTCGCTGCTGCCCAGCTCTATAATTCGAGTTCTATTTGCTTGTTTTTTATTCTAATCGGTGTGTTTTGCTCAATTCTAGATCCTACACCCAACCGACTATCAATTGGTAATCAGAGCTTGATGGATTGAGCAATTTTTGGAGCACATTGGGGCTGATTGGGCGCTGTTTTGCTGCACCTATATGTGCAGAATTTTCATTCAATTTAGTGTAAGTCCATCCCTCTTTTCAATTGTAACTTGGACTTGGTCTGTTTCCTGGGCCCGAGGTGCCTTTCTGCTGCTATCAGCATTGTTTGTCTTGATTGAATTGCTTGCTTTCTTGCTAGTTTGGGGGCTGTTTTGGGCCGCTAATCCCACCCCTCTAGGTGTTTGATTAAATGCCTCTTAATTGCTCATACTTGTTCTTGAGTGATTCTTGCAATTAATTGCTATAAACTGCTTGTTTGTTGGTGAAGTGTGGTAAAAGGAGGCATTGTTGTCTTCATTTTTCCAAAGATCGTTCACCTACATTTTCTCCCCTTCCCCATTAATTTCATCCCCCATATTCATCTCTTTAATTTTCCGCCATTTATTTTCCGCTTCTCCCTATCCTTTTAATTTTTGCTCTCCCCTTTACATTCTGCCATTTACATTTCTGCTCTCCCCATCCTTTTAATTTCTGACATCCCCCTTTACTTTCAGTCATTTACTTTCAGTCCTCCCCATCCTTTTAATTTCTGCTTCCCCCTTTACATTTCTGCTCTCCCCACCCTTTTACTTTCTGCCATCCCCTTTTACATTCTGCCATTTACATTTATGTCCTCCCCATCATTTTAATTTCAGTTTCCCCCTTTACTTTCTTGTCATTTATTTTGTGCAATTTTTCCTTCTTTTTCTTTGCCATTTATGCGCATTTTTTTGGCTCATGTATTGTTCAATTTTCTACTCTTGTTTGTCTATTTGATTGGCATTCTGATTGCAAATTTGAATTGACTGCTATCTCTACCGTGGACTTTCCCTGTTTGATTGTGCAAAACGCTCACCATTAGGCTGATTTTTGGTTCATAGTATTGGAAGAAGATCAACAAAGTCCAATTGTTGATTTTCCTTCATATTTTAATTCCAATCTTAAAATTGAACCATGCGCGTTTCTGTGACCGTACTGATTTTGTATAATCAACAAGGAAGTGCTAAGCAATTTTTTTGGTCATTTTGAAATCAAGTTGCCATTACATTTTCACAGTTTTTAGATTTCTTTTTATTCATTATTTTGCTTTTCTGGTACCACTTGGACCAGTTTACTGTCAGAAAATTCCAAAAAATATTACAGTAGATGCAGTTTATTCTTTTCATTGTGTACAAATTTCTGTAATTTTCTGTTGGGGAAAAAGACAAAAAAAGAAAGAAAAGGCAAGAAAAATACAAAAAGTACGTACGTGTCAAAAATACAAAAAAAGGTGTAAAAAGCAAAAGCGGTGCAAAAGTCAACAAGGAGAAAAAGTCAAAAGACACCCAAAAGAGTCAAAATTCAAAAAAAAAAATTCAAAAAAAAAATAGAAAATTCAAAAACAAAAAAAAAAAATCCCAACAATACAGTGACACTTTTTACTGTAATTTTCTGTTTCATTTCTCTGTATACCGTAATTGAGTTGTATTTGTTGTTTTTCTTAATAATGAAAATTTTGGCAACTCTTTTCAAAAAATCACCAAAAACAATTCTCTTTGCAATTTCTTCCGTCTTGTCTTGTTTGCTGTCTGTTCTTGTGTATAAGCTTGTTTGAGTGCCAGCTTTTCTTGTTTGTCATATCAACTCCATTGTTTTGTCTTAGGATTTTTCCAATCTGCTTTCAGTAGGTATTTTCTTTGTTAGTGCGCTTCTATTTTGGGTAAGGGTTAAGACATAGTCTCAAGTTGGTCATTGCAAAATCTAACCAACCTTCAACCGAGTAGAAGAGGCAAGAGAGTTCATTATAGAAAAAGCCCAAAAAGAGTGACATACACGAGCGTTGCATTGAGTGTAAACACTTAGTGAGTGGAAAGGTCCAAATTCTTAAAAATAAAAAACTTAACAATGGGTAGTAGGAACTCACCACCTCCTTCACCTAAAACTTTGAGGTATAGGGCCGAGTTGCAACATGCAATTCAAGACATGGCCAGAATGATGAGGCATGAGATGAGTGAACTTAGGAAAGAACTAAGTGGGAATAGGAGGGAGAGAAGACATTCTTCTCGAGAAGGAGGAAGTGAGGATAGATATAGCATGGTTAGAAGTGAAGATAGGTACCATGCTGAGAGTAGTGAGGGAGAGAGACACTCTAGCCATACCTATAGGAGAAGGGAAAGGGAAAGAGAGCATAGAAGGCCTAGGAAGCGTGAGGAACCTAGAGGGTTTAGAGAAAACTACTATGAGGAAACCCCTAGGAGAGAAAGAGAGGAGTATTATGAAGAGAATCCTAGGAGGCATAGAAGAGAGCATAGGAGAGAAGAAGAGCCTAGAAGGGAACAAGGTTTCAGAGAGGTAAAAATAGAAGTCCCAACCTTTAATGGTAGGAATGATGTAGAATAATACCTAGAATGGGAACTTAAAATTGAACAAATCTTTAGTTGCCATAGGTATAGGGAAGAGGAAAAGGTTAAGATTGCCTCTCTAGAATTCAAGAACTATGCCTTAGTTTGGTGGCATCAGCTTCAAGCTGAAAGAAGAAGGTGCAATGCTCCTTTGGTTTCCTCTTGGGAGGAAATGAAGTCCATCATGAGAAAGAGGTTCATACCTCAACATTACACTAGGGAGTTGCACATCAAACTCCAAACTCTTAAGCAAGGTTCTAAGAGTGTAGATGAGTACTTTAAGGAAATGGAACTTGCTTTAATTAGGGCCAACATAGTTGAGGATAGTGAAGCAACTATGGCTAGGTTTATCAATGGACTTAATTTCGACATAAGGGACATAGTGGAATTGCATCCTTATGTAGAAATGGAGGACTTGGTACACCAAGCTATTAAAATTGAAACTCAACTAAAAAGAAAGGGTAGCTATAAAAGAGGAAACACTAGTTTTACAACTAGGAACAAGGAAACCATAAAGAAAGATGACGGAAAGAGCCAAGAGAAGGAGGAACCTAAGGGTCCTAGGGTTACTTCTAACCCCACTCCTTCTACTAAAAAGGAGGAGCCCTCTGCTTCCACAAGAAACATCAAGTGTTTCAAGTGTGATGGCAAGGGACACATAGCTTCCCAATGCCCAAATAGGAGGGCGATGTTGGTTAAGGAAAATGGAGAGTACACTAGTGCAAGTGAAAATGAACAAGGTGAAAATGAGGAAACTAGTGAAGAAGAAAATGAAGTTGAGAAAGAAGTATATAGGGCTGAAGGAAAACTATGCATGGTTAGAAGGTCCTTAGGAAATCAAATAATAAGAGAAGATGAACAAAGATAAACTGTCTTCCACACTAGATGCATGGTAGAGGGACGCATTTGTTCCCTAATTGTTGATAGTGGAAGTTGCACTAACATTGCAAGTGCAAGAATGGTGGAAAAACTTGGTTTATCTACCACTCCCCACCCCAGACCATACAAGTTATCTTGGATATGTGATGATGGGGAAAGGGAAGTAAATAAGCAAACTCTCATCTTTATTTCCATATGTGATTATGATGATAATGTTTTTTGTGATGTTGTACCTATGGATGCCACACATATCTTGTTGGGTAGGCATTGGCAGTTTGATAAGAGAGCCATCCATGATGGATACTCTAATCAAATATCTTTTAAACATGATGGTGCTAAAATTACTTTGATGCCAATGTCAATCCAAAAAATATGTGAGGATCAAGCTCACATGAAGAGAGAAATAGAACTTGAGAAAATTAAGAGGCTTAAGATAGAAGGTGAGGATAAAAAGAAAAAGAAAGAAGAAACTTCAAGATGATGATAGAAAAGGTGAAAACCAAAGAGAAACAAAAAAATAAAAGGGAAGCCATGTTATTACTTCATCAATTCAAAACTGCTGACCTTAATTGTTTTGACGGAAATCAAGAAAGGGAGCTGCTGATTAAGGAAGGAGGAAGTAGCAACACTACAAGGGAGTTTCCTCTAACTTTTTCTCCTATTTCTTCTCCTTCTTCTTCTTCTACTTTTCTTCTTTCTTCCACTACTCTTTCTTCTCCCAAAACTCCCTACATGATTCCCAAGTACTATTGTTATGAGCACTAGATGCTAAATGCTTGGGAATAGTGAGTCTTCCTCTTTTGTTGGCCAAGGTTGCGCGCGGATGTCCATGGTTGAAAACCTAGAAAAGACTCACAACTAAAGGGAAGTCTCCACCTTCTCTTCCTTGTCATCCATTCTTTATTTCTCTTCTATACCCCTTATACTTTTCTCATTTTCAGATTTGAGGGCAAATGATTCTCAAGGGGGAGGGGATGATGGCATCCTGTCAGTGGCGCCTGTCAGTGGTGTTCTGAACTAACAGCTAATGGCTAGGATCACCTTGGAGCTTCTTGAAATGTTTGGAGCTGAACCAAGCATGAACCTTCCTCATGAGAGTCAACCCTTGACCAAGAAGTCAAAGTCAACATGCAAGACTCAACTAAAGTAGGAATCAATATAATTAGGATTTATGATGTAATTAGGACATCCTTGTCATTTTATTAATTAGGGGCGCCACTTACCTATGGGTTTAGTGATTAGTAGGTTGCCTTACTAGGAGGTGTAGAGAATCATGGGTTCTAATCCCACCTAGGATAGGAATTTCACTCATCTTGTATTTTCCATGTATTTTGGGCGCATAATTAGGTGGTTAGTCGCTTAAGGCTTAGCTTAGCTAAAAGCCATTAGGGGCATGGGTTCAAATCCCACTTAGGATGGATTTGCATCCATCATTTTTATTTTCCCCCTTTATTCCACATAAGTGGTCGCCCCACTCCCTCTCCTCTCCTATATAAAGGAGCTTTCACCCATGTATTCAACACTTACATGATTTTTAGTAAAGGCATTATGCCCAAATTTCTCCTCCTTGAGAGTTAAGTGAGGCTTGGTGGTTGATGCTCAAACCATACTTTGAGACTTATCTAATTCCCCCGAATTAGTGGCGTCTGGCGATTGAACTTATCTGCTGTGGGTGGATTCCTGCTTCAGTGGCGTCCAGATCATCTCTTCCTCTCCACTTTTTCCTTTACTTTCTCTCATTTTCTCTTATTTTCCTTCATTTTCTCGCGGCTGCCCAGCTCTATAATTCGAGCTCTATAATCCTCGTTCAAATGTTTAGCATTTTTAAGGAAAGTCTGCAAAGTTGTTGTACCTGCTTAAAAGCATTGTGTGCGCAGACCTGCTGCACCTAAGACTGCTCAGAACGTGTTGGACAGAGTGTGTCTCAACGTCTCCTGAAGCATTTAATGCTATTTGACAACGGGCAACATTTTCTCGAAGACTATAAATATGCCCATGCAGATTGAAGATAATAGAGAAGCAAAGTTATCAAAGAAACCTTACTCTGCGTAAACGCTGCAAAAATACTCTGATATTTTCTGTACATTTGCTTATCCTGAGTAAATCTCAGTTACTTGTACACTTCTGATAAGTTCAATCTATCATCTGAAGATAGTTGATTGAACTTTGTCTGTTTTTATCTTAAAACAGTTTCGGTTACAAGCCTAGAGAGGCTTATTGTCTGAAAGAATACCTGGGTTACACTTGGATAAGTGTCTGAGAGCCTAAAGAGGCTTGGTGAAAGAAACAATACTTGTATTAGAGCCTAAAGAGGCTTGGTGAAAGAAACAATACTTGTGGTAGAGCCTGAAGAGGCTTGGTGAAAGAAACAATACTTGTGGTAGAACCTGAAAAGGCTTGGTGAAAGAAACAATACTTGTGGTAGAGCCTGAAGAGGCTTGGTGGAAGAAACAATACTTGTGGTAGAGCCTAGAGAGGCTTGATAGAAAAGAATACTTGTAATCTTGCAAGATTAGTGGAGATCCAGTGGTGGTTTGCCCTGGGATTGGACGTAGCTCACAGTAGTAGTGAGTGAACCAGGATAAATTCTTGGCTGAGTTTTCTTTCCCTCAAACTCTTTCAATTCAGTTTTTAAACTAACAAAGGGGTTTTGAAAAGTTTTCAAGAGAAAAAATCTTAACATCAAACAAAACAATTTATCAAAACTGTCTTTGCGTTTGAACCAAGGTTCAGAAGGTAGTAACTAATTTCAGACGATCTTTCATCATCTGAAGTTTTTCAGAAACTTTTTAAAGTTTTTTCCAAAATATAAAAGGTTTCCATTGAAACACTATTCAACCCCCCTTCTAGTGTTTCCCTGTTTTTCTTACATTGCCGCCTTGACGAGGTTTATTTCGAGATCAGCATCCCGAGCACTGCTGTTTTTTCGCCTCCTTAAAAAGGGGAAGTCTTTTGCATGGGATAAAGAGTGTGAAGAAGCTTTCAACCAGATCAAAGTTATATTGGCATCTCCCCCTGTTCTAACCAAGCCTATGCCCGGGGAGACGCTCTTCATATATTTATCTGTTGCAGAAGAGGCTATTGTCGCCGTCTTAATCCGAGAACCTCAAGGTACTCAGTTTCCGGTATTTTTCGTCAGTAAGGCCTTGCAAGGCCCCGAGCTCCAATATCCCAAAGTTGAAAAGATCGCGCTGGCCCTTGTAATGGCTGCCCGCCGACTCCGCCAGCAATTCCAAGCTCATCAGATTGTAGTGCGAACTGGCCAGCCCATTAGACAGGTTCTCCACCGACCAGATTTGGTCGGACGAATGGTCACCTGGGCCGTTGAATTATCCGAGTTTGGCCTAACATATGAACCTCGGTAGGCAATCAAAGCTCAAGCTCTAGCAGACTTCGTTGCTGAATTAACTCTGACACAACCCGTATCAGAAGAATGGTGGGAAATCCACGTCGACGGCTCTTCCAACCAGAAGGGAAGTGGGGCCGGCGTCCTCCTAGAAAGCCCACAGGGGGTCATCCTCGAACACTCCCTCAGCTTTTCATTCCCGACGTCTAATAACCAAGCCGAGTACGAGGCTGTCATCACTGGACTTCGAATGGCGTCCGAGGTTGGGGCATCCCGGGTGAGAATCAACAGTGACTCTTAGTTGGTGGTTTCCCAAGTTAAGGGAGATTATCAGGTAAGGGACCCTTTGCTCCTGAAGTACTTGGAAGTGATTAAGGGCTTGTGCATTTGTTTCTCCGAGGTGGAAATCAACCACATTCTGAGAGAAAGGAATTCCAGAGCCGACATTTTGTCAAAGTTAGCGAGTACCAGGTCTTCCGGGAATAACAAGTCTGTGATTAGGAAGTGGTACTTACCCCTACCGTGTTAATGGTGGTTGACTCGGAGGGATGTTGGTACTCCGATATTCAGAGATATTTGTAAGATGGGTCGTTAGCGAAAAAAACCTGACATCGCCAAACGTGTCCAGAGGCAGGCAATACGCTACTGTTTTGTCGATGGAACTTTGTATAGGAGAGGTTTAGCCCAACCACTCATGAAATGCATCTCGGGAGATCTCACCGATTACGTCATGGCAGAAGTACATGAAGGAGTCTGTGGCCATCATCTCGGAGGTCATTCCCTAGCTCGGAAAATCTTAAGGTCCGGATACTACTGGCCGACGATGGAGGCTGATTGCGTCAGTTATGTTAGAAAATGCCCGTCATGCCAAAAGCACGCCGACATCCATCGAGCTCCATCTGAGACCTTGTGGTGAATCTCAGCACCATGGCCCTTCTCGTGGTGGAGGGTATACATCCTTGGACCCTTTCCACAAGCCCCCGGGAAGCTCAAGTTCTTAGCCGTGGCCGTTGACTACTTTACAAAGTGGATCGAGGTACAACCCCTAGCCAAAATCACGGCAAAAAACCTTTCAAAGTTCATTTACCGATTTGTGATCTGCAGGTTTGGGATCCCGAACACTGTGGTCACCGACAATGGTACTCAGTTTGCAGACAAGGGGTTTTGGGAAATGATGGCAGATTTCCACATCTCCCACAGATTCTCATCAGTCGAACATCCTCAGACGAATGGACAAGCAGAAGCCGCTAATAAGGTGATATTGAAAGGCCTCAAGAAGAGGTTGGATACAACTAAGGGACTATGGGTTGAGCAACTCCCCAATGTTCTTTGGGCTTACCACACTACATCCCACTCCACAACGGGAGAAACGCCCTTCCGACTGGCGTATGGAGTGGATGCAGTTATACCGGTTGAGGTTGGGGAACAAAGCTTCAAGCTTCATGCTTATGATCCGGGGTTGAATGATGGGAGACTGCGAGAAGAGTTGGACTTAATTGAAGAAATCCGAGAGGGGGCCTAATAAATAAAAATTATACACATTAATCATCCCTCAAATTTAACATTTTAATGCATTTTTTATGCTTAATTAACAAGTCATAAGCATATTATGCCAATTCAGGTTCATATTGGGCTCAATTACATTTTTTCAGCATTAAACTGTTTTCGTATTTCAAGCATAACTTGAGTTCTAGACATCTAAAAATTATTTTCTTTACATTGTAGGAAATATAAAAGAGAGCCCTAAAACTTTGATGAAGAACCCAAAAGCTAAATCGGATGGCTAGTGAGTCGAAATGGGCTTGGAAGACCGAATAGTCAGCATCATATGAAAACCTGACCAGCACTCAATGATTGGGCCATAACTTGGGCTAGAAAACTCATTTTGGGCTCAACCCAGCGGCATTTGAAAGCTAAGATCCAGAGCTTGATTTCATATGAAGACAACTCTCTTGGATTCTGCCAGATTGAGGATGATATGCTCGGTGAAAGTGGGAGACAAGTAGGTGAATGATAGCTAGAGTAGGTGAATAATTCAAAGTAATGGACAAATGCATTAGGTAATTGATCAATAAGTCCATTTGTGGACAAAACATGCTTAGTCATTGATGAGTGATCATGTTTGGAATGGCATCTTTTCCCCTCCTATAAATAGGATGGCTTGCTAGGGAGAAGAGCATCCAAGTTGTAGTAGAAATTACTAAGAGTTTCATTTACTTTTGTTCATCTTTTTGTAAAGTCTTCATGGAAGGCTAAGTTTTTATTCAATTCAAGGAGTCAAGCTTATTTTCATCTTGGTTTTGAGGTTTGATCTTCATTTACATGCTGATTGAATTACATCTACCATGCTTTTCTACTCCACTTGCTTCAATTCCATATTTCTTTTATCAAAGCTTGATTGGTTAACATGTTTTGGTTATGAAATTTGTTATTGATGTATGTTGTACTCTTGATTGGTTAATCAGCATACAATGATTGAAAAGCATAGAGTAAGCAATTAAATTGAAGGTGTTCATTTAATTATTTACTTCAATTGGGTTCCGTTTATAAAATTGATTTGGATCTGACATAAGATTTTATGGTTATTTGATCTTGTTAATCTTAATCAATTGAATTCTAGAAATTATTTCAGTAGTGAATCCGGGATCATTGTAGGGGTTCCATATGATTCTAAGTTGATAGATTTAATCTCTTGAATGCATGTTATTAATAATCAATGATTTACCATGAAAATAGCCTTTGAATTCCTTGGATTGATATTGTCTTGAATTGATTCAACCTTTGCTTTTAACTTGATCTTTTATTTTCTTCAGTTTATTCCAATCAATCAAACCCCCCCAAAGAAGGATTAATTTGAGTGGATCTTCAGGGTTCGACTCGGTTTATACCATTCTACTACAAGTAGTTTGCAGATCAGAGAATTATAAGTATAATTTTGTACAGGATCGATAACTGTCAGGGCCTCAATTCGAGAAGCCGCGGTCAAGCTACAGTCGGCAAGACACCGAGATAAAATTGTAGTCCCCCGGTCTTTCGAAGTCGGCGACCTTGTCTTGAGGAGAGCCGATGTCAGCAACAAAAATGCATACAAGGAAAGTTGGTAGAAAATTGGGAAGGCCCATATCGAATAACGACCAAGACTGGTACTGGAGCCTACGGGTTGGAGACACTACCCATATCGAATAACGACCAAGACTGGTTGGAGCCTACAGATAAACTCCTCAATTATTTTAGTTAAATACTTTCATGTAATAGCCACCATGTAATGAATTTTACTATGAATACGATTACCATTTTCTCTATATAATGATATCGGGCTTTGTCCCTCAACACCTCGGGCTTAGTCCCTCGTCGATCGCGGATACGCTCCTCGAGCAATCTCGGGCTTGTCCCTCAAGCATATCGGGCTTAGTCCCTCGACACCTCGGACATAGTCCCTCGACGATCGCAGATACGCTCCTCGAGCAATCTCGGGCTTGTCCCTCGAGCATATCGGGCTTAGTCCCTCGACACCTCAGGCATAGTCCCTCGACGATTGCGGATACTCTCCTCGAGCAATCTCGGGCTTAGTCCCTCGACACCTGGGGCATAGTCCCTCGGCGATCTCGGATTCACTCCTTGAGTTATCTCGAGCTTGTCCCTTGAGCATCTCGGGCTTAGTCCCTCGACACCTCGGGCATAGTCCCTCGACTCAAAAGTTGAAAAAAGTGTAATCGAGGTACAATCTCGGTTCTCAACGCAAAGTAAAATCAAAAGCCCCGACAGGGCATATCACAGATATCACGAATAAACTTAAAATAAACAAAGTTTGATGAACCTCCAAGTTAAATAATAGACGAGTGCTTGAAATATCTAGTATGCATCCGAAATAAAAGTGACAACTCAGGAGTTGAAAAAGGAGAAAAGATTACAAGCATAACCGGAATTCCGGCCCTTTGTCACTGTGCCTCGTCCGCGGACCCAGATGGCGGAGTGTCTTCAGCGGAAGCCTCCTGAAGTTTCTCAGACCCCCCTTGTCCGTCCTTCTCCTCTTCATCTCCATCATCATGGACCTTTGCGTCTTGGGCTCAATATCCCCAGGAACTCCCTCCACGTTGCCAGTCGGCAGAACATCGTACCATTTGACGTCTATCACCGTGCAAAGCGTGGACATTCCCCGGGTATTCAGCTGCACCTCGGGATTCAAGTATTTCATCTGCTTGATCGCAACATAAAAGTAAATCGCGGAGGCATCAATCTATAGTTGCTTGGCGTTTTCCTTCTCCGCCTTCTCTTCCTCCACCCAGGCCTCTAGCTCCTTCACCCGTTCCTGCAAGTTGGAAATTTCAACCTGAGCAAGTTTTGCCGCCTTGGCCCCCTCCTTAGCAGTCTCGGCCTCCTTCTTAGCCGCTTTCGCCTCATCAGCATCCGACTTTGCCAAAACCTCGGCACTCTGCTTAGCGGTAGTAAGGGTTTCGACCTGCTTAGTGAGGGAAGAATTACTCTCCTGTAGTCTGTCTCTCTCCGTTGTGAGCAGCTTCACGTCAGCCACCGCCTTTTGCATTAATAGTTCATCTGAATCCAGCTTGGCAGTCAACCTTTCAAGTTCCTGCTTCATGGGGAGGAAGGCGGCAAGATCCCTAGTAGCACCCAGGAAAGATTGAGACATCATGGCAAACCTCAGGCCCCAGCTGGTTGCACGATTCAGGAATTCCGTCAACTCAGCCTACGTTCCCGCTGAATAATAATTGGGCTTGATCCGCTACATATTTTTTCACTTCCTCTGCCTTCATATTTGAACCCGGAGTGGCAGCGGCAGCAGATTATGGAAGGCGGAATTCTTCTGTCACGCCCTTTTCCATATCGCTCGGTGGAACGGTCACCGAGGAGGAACCCTTGGAAAATATTCCCTCCGGCTGCTGGACCACATGTGGAATAACCGGGCTAGGTGGAGGCACCGACCTGATCATCTTTTGCCGCTTTGCTTTTTGTCTCTTCACCCCCTGGCCGCCTTCCACAACAACAACCACCTTCTTTTTTCGTTTCGCCTCCTGGGCCTGCTTTTTCATTAACTTTTCTGCCAGCTTGGCTTGATTTTTTAACGCCATGCTCTCTACAAAGGATAAGAGCTGTAAGAACAACAGAATGAAGTACAGAAAACAAATATTAAATCAAGCCATTACCCAAGGATTGTCGCGTTGCACCCTCGCCTTCTGAAATTACGCTCGAACTGTCTAAAGTGCCATGATCCTTTACGAACTTCTTGATGAAATCTACCACGGCCTTTTCTTCCCGGGATAACTCCTTATAATCGGTGGTATAAGCTTTGGATTCTCACCGGAAGTGGCCCCGGTTCCAGTAAGGATTCGCAATAGGCCGACCATCCTTTGTCAATATGTTCAACTTTCCCTCACCCTTGGGAACTACAAATATATATTTGTCCTTGAAATTCTTATAGGAGTCTTGGAAAGTTTCGAAAATCTTTCCCCCGGCCCTAGCACGCAAGGCCAACCATGAGAATCGGCTAGGACAATCTTTAACCACCAAAGGCAGGAAAAAGTAGAAGAAAATGCTAGAATTGAGGGGAAGGTTTAGCCCATTACACAGGATCATAAAGCTTCTGATGAACGCCCAACCATTCGGATGCAATTGGGAAGGGGCAACTTCCAAATGCTGGAAAATCTCCTGTTTAAACCACGTGAACGGAAGCCAAAACCCGAGGTCATCAAAGACCGTCTTGTACATCGGGATAAACAGGTTCTCGTCTAAATCTCCTTGGGAGCAGATCCTGTCATCCGAGTTGGGTACCACCATCTCCCACTCGTTTTCCTTGCCCGGTTCCACCCATTCAACATCGCGGAATCCCAATGATGGCAACTGCCAATGGAACTCTGAGCTGACAACGGAGCTGAAGGGGAGCCTGGGCCTGACTTGGGCGCATGGAGCTGGACCAAGCCTTGGTCAACCATATTTTGGTCAACCCCCATGGTCAACCTTTGACCTTTGACCACCCTTGACCAAGTCAACAAGAAGACTTCAGCTTAATTAGGAAAGATTAAATAAATAATTAGGAACTTAAGTAGGATTTAATTGTATTAGGACATGTTTGTAATTTTCCTAATTTTCCTTTTTGTAATGGGCGCTACTTTTAGTGGGTTTAATGGTTAGGAGTTAGCTTAACCATTTAATTAGGAGGTCATGGGTTCAAGACTCACCTAGGATAGTTTTCCACTCATCTTTTATTTTCCTTCCCACCTAGCCACCTCCTTTTCCTATAAATAGGAGACCACCCCCCTTGTATTTCACACTTACATGAATATAGTAAAGGCATTTTGCCCAAATTTCTCCTCCCTTGGTGAGTTGAGTGAGGCTTGGTGGTTGTTGCTCAAACCATACTGAGACTTATCTAATTCCCCTGAATTAGTGGCGTCTGGCATTGGACTTATCTGCTGTGGGTGGATTCCTGCTTCAGTGGCGTCCCTCCATTTCTTCCTCTTCCACTTTTTCTTTCATTTTCTCTCATTTTCTATCATTTTCTTGCACAAAATAAGCTGCTGCCCTGCACCTTAATTTCGCAATTCAAGTGCCTTTTATTGATTCTAATCGGTTGGTTTTGCTCAATTCTAGATCCTACACACATCCGGCTATCACCCAACTCCACCGCCTCGACGGAACTGAACATGTTGGACATGCCAAGTCCCTCCGTGTCCACCCAGGTCATCTCGGCTAATGCCGGGGGAACGGGATAGTTGGTGGCCGACGAAGTGTGTATTTTCCGCTTCCCTATCTCAAACCTGTCCAAAAGTCCATGACACATATTAAAGTTTTGAGATGGTGAATCTACCCCGGGATGGATGGGGCCAACCTTGGAGGATCCAGCGGAGAACACCTCGGGATAGCCCCATTTTTGAAGAATGCGAGCAGTTTTTTGTACCACATCGCGCTGTAAGTTCATACCAACCATCCCAAGACCATATCTTCTCCTCCTAACTAGATCCGGGATGCTCGGATCCTCAAGCTCCTCAGTTACAGTAACACACCGCCGTTTACTTTCAATGGCAAGTGCTTTGGCCCTTGCTTGAGTGAGCACCATCTAATGAAAATGTAAATGGATAAAAAGGGGGAAAAGACAAGATGATACCTTGAAAGATTTTTGTAGAAACTTCCTTAAACCATTCAAAGAAATCCGCAACACCAAAGTTCATGCAATACCTCAAGCTCGAAGGATACGGGGCAACAACAACTGAATACTTGCAGGGATGACAGAGACGAAGAGATTACAATGACTTTGAAGTAAATGGGAGCACCCCTGGCACAGAGTAAACTTGGAAAGTGATATAGGGACAAACGGATGCGAAGAAGAGGAAGAGGGAAAGTGAAAACCGTTCCCATTTTTATCCTTATATATATTCTGAACTAACGGTCCAGATTGAGCCAGCTAATGAGGCCTATAGGCCCAAAATCACCAGATTGGACATGTGTCGCAGCAGTTGAAAGGGTATTAATTTCAAAAAATAATAACCGTTATTCAGGAAAACGAAACGTTGGGATCCCGGAATTCGTTGCGGGTTTCACATGGGAAAGTTTTAATCTCGAAGCACCCTTCTGAATCAACCTGAACATCGGAGTCCCTGCAGGTACACCCTGCTCCGTTGTGGATCAGGCACTTGCACCGTCGTTCTCCGTCGTCGTTCTTTGCTGAGTTCAACCCGAGAATTGTTGGAAGATCAAAAAGGATTGGGAGGAAATGTAGGTGAACGATCTTTGGAAAATGGAAGCAATTGTGCTCCCACTTACCACAATCCACCACAAACAAACAGTTAATTTGTAAGAATCACTCAAGAACAAGTAATGAGCAATTAGGCTAGGCAATTTATCAAACACCTAGTGGGGTGGATTATGCGCACCAACAGCCCCTCTAATTCACACAATAGCAAGCAAATCAAGCAAGTTGACAGCAGCAGAAAGACTCCTTGGGCCCGGGAAACAGTCCAAGTCCGAAACTACAAGGAAATGGATGAAGAATTACACAATAAAATGCAAAATTACTGCAGCTGTTCCAGCCCCAAAACAGCGCCAAAAGTGCAGCAAAAACAGCCCCAAAGTTGCAAGCAGGATTTGGTTAAAATGTTTTGGTTAAATAAAGGTTAAACATCTTAACTGTGACTATAAGTCCCGAGCAGGATTGCCCCTGATAATAGGGGATACACGTGATTAAAAAAAATGTTTTTGTAATTTATCTATTTTTAAAACTAATGGTTTTTAAAATGTTAACAAAAACACATTCAGCCCAATATTTTTTTTTAGTTTTTTGAAATAACTAAAAAGAATTTTCTAAACTAGAAATCAAACAACGTCATCACCCGTTTTCATTTAAACTTTTGCCAATACGTAGAGATAAAAGTACGGTAGAAATTATGTTGTGAATGCTTTACAATTAAGAAAAAATCTTCATTTCATTATGCACTTATTATACGAAATTAGTTCTATCTCATCTTTATATTTAATTTATACAAGAAAAAAGAACAATGAAATCTAATGTTTTGATATGAAAAAAGATTTTTTTGGTGGTCACCACTAAATGATAAATTTTTTGGCACTTTAAATATCCTTCATGACGTCAATTAATTAATATTGAAAGCATTGTGCCTTAATTAAAATGAAATAACCATTTTATTTATAAAAAATTAAATTTCGCATTCATCTCAAGAGCAAAAGGTTTAAAAAATTGATTCATATGTATAACCTAATTAACCTACAATACTAATAATTAACGAAGCATGAAAATCATTTTAGAAGCAAAGCTTGTACAAATTAAATTAACCAAGAAAGAAATTCAGATCATAAGGACACATAATTTTGCATCACATAGAGGTAGTCTTGTAGTACTTGACACTGATTGGTGCAGGGAGAAGTACTCCTTAATAATCATCTGATCAGCATTGCTCTTACTTATGATCATATATACTTCATGTATGTGAAAATCTAATAGTTTTAGTGCATATATTATACGTACATATAATAATAGCTAGCATCAAATATAGAAATCAAACACCTGCAAATACATCAAGAGCATTTTCCTTGAGAGTTGAAACAAAGTACTGAAAGTAATCCCCATAATTGAATGGCCGGTAGCGTAGAGGATGCATTTTCTCATCCACCAATTCAGGTGGCACCTCAATCTTCACCTCTTCCTTTGGCAATGCAAATAACGCAAAAGAGTACCTATCTTTATTTCCACTCATCATCACTCTATGTGAAGCCGCATGAAGTCTCCCATTGCTCCATGCCTATAAATCAAATTATATACTTAATAATAAGACAGAAACTACAAAAATTCACAATTCATTATAACATTTTATAGAGTATATATATAGCTAGAAGTGTAAGCTCAAGTGCAATTAATGTGCCACATGTGGATACTATATATTTACCTTGAGAGTGTCACCAACAAAGACCACGAAGCCATCCTGGGGTATGTTCAATTGAATCCATTTGTTTGTAGTTTTGGTTAGGACCTCAAGACCTTGTACTTCATTTTGGCATAAAATGGTTATGGCATTTTTGTCTGTGTGAGGCAACAAGCCAGATTCACAATCTTTGTCGCTTTTAGGAACTTTGTACTTCATCATCCGAAAATGACTAGTGCTCTTCATGTCTTCAATAACCGAAGTGTATTGCTTTGGAAGATCATAACCCTCTAGAATCATCTTCAGGATGAGGAAACTCAATTCAAGCATCTTGGAGCTTGCGGACTTCAATGTCTCACTATATACCATCCCCACCAAAAAAACAAAAGTAAAATGAGAAGAAAGAAAAATCACATGTGCACTTATAACTTGTTTAGTTTTTTTTTTGTTTTATTTCAGAGAAATTCTAATAAGAGTGATTAAGAAATTAAAATTAGATGAGACTTTTGTACGTAGCATTTAATATTATAAATGTATTATTGTCATGATTTTTAATAAAAATATTTTATTTCTTGATTTTTTAACCTGAGACACTATTACAATTTTTTTATTTTTAATTAACATGAAATAATGATGATGATAAAATGACATTTTTATAATGAGAAAAATAAGAATACATTAAAATATATTTTCTCAAACTAAACAACCTTATTATTAATTGATAGCCATTGATTATTTGACTATTTTCCCCACCACAGCTATTAATTAAATTCATTCAACTTCCCTGACTTTTGATAACAAAAAAAAAATACATTCAAAACAAGTCAGCAGCTTATACTCCTCCAACAAATTTCATAATCATTTGTATGAATTAAGGAGAGATATAAAAAGGGTTATGTAACGTCAAGGACACGCGAGGATGCATGAAATTAACATATATATACAACATATTTCAAGTTTTCAACTTTAACTGCGAAAAACACTATCATGGACTGTTTGATCCTCATTAAACACAATTTTCGGAAAGGGTGAAGAACTTTAACTGTGACTAAGCCCCGAATAGGATTGTGCTGGTAATAAGGGATACCTATAGTTTAAAAAAAAAAAAAAACTCCATCATGGACTAAAATGAAGACGTTTCCCCTTTCCCTATAATCTGGGTGATATTTTTCTTAATTTTTGGACAAGGGTGCCATGTGGAGTGTGGATAAGCTCAACATAAATATATAACGGCAGATAATAAAGGGGGTCGTTGAGTGTTATAGTCAAAGTGATTAATTTGATATTGACAAGAAATAAAACATGTCCTTTATTTATAATGTTTAAGTTCGATTCTTGTTGTCAATACAACTCTCTTTTATTAGCAGTCTTAACTACACTGCAAAATTCTAGTTTAGGAAATCTGATTTGACCTTGTGCTCCCATAAACTTAAAGTCCATAACATTGTAGGATAAAGAATTATTCCCTCAATTTTTTCTTTGATATTTTGACAATTTTATTTACTCATTTTTTATTGTCATTCTTACAAAATTAAAGAATAATTAATATTATTTTCATTTTTATTCTTTATAATTAATGTGTGACTGTCTAATACTAGTATTAATTAAGGTTCCATTTATTGTAAAGGTGACTTATTAAAGAAAATAAAGAGAAAATAACGGGTATATTATGAAAGTAAGTAAATTTTTTTTTAAAAATAAGAAAAATATCAATAATTTTCTTAATTCTTGTACAGTTTTACATAATCTTAAACATAAAGAAAAGAACAGGGAAGAAATAAATAATACTTTATTAGAAATTATCATTAATTGATAATATTAAATACTATATTTTAAAATAATTTTTTCCCTTTGAATTTCTTCTCATATGAAATGTTAGATAAGTTAAAAAATTACACTTAATTTTATATTACAAACTTAAGTGTATACATTTTTTTAACATATAATTGTGTGCCCATTCTCTCATTATTATTACTAGTGAAAAGATAAACACGGATCTTACTTATTTTTTTGAAAAGATATAAATTTATATATTTATGTAAATAAATATAATTGAATCATTTTAAATCAATTAAATATGGTATTTTATTTTATATATATATATAGTTATACAAACTATTTCTATTTTTTAAAAAATACATAAGTTTATCTCTTTTTTCTTTACAATAACTATTTTACCCCGTATTCCAGATTTGTTAAAAGTGGGGTGGAGAGTAACTCTCAATTTTTTAAAAGATTAGGGGTATACTTGGAAAAGAAAATATGGAAACCAAAATTCTGGCATCTCCTTTATAATATAAGTATAGATTTGGATTATTATTATTATTTTTCGTTTTAAAAAAAAAAGATTATTATTATTATTATTCAAACAAACAAGTTAATTACATTTTTCACATACAAGAGACATTGTAGGTATAAATGAAAACGGGTCAAGAGTTGATATTTATAAATTAAATAACTATATATGTCGTATTAATTAAACATGTATACTTACTCTCACACATGAAGAGTTTTTTATAAGCACAGAAAATTATTAATGTGAAGAACAAGGGTATATACATATATCAATTGTAATTTTGTTAACTATTCCCATTTAAAATCATAATTGAAAATCTCTTTATAATAAATCAATCTGAGTGATTAGTCTTAGTTTAGTATTGATAAGTATAGAAGAAACATTTTTTTATAGTGAGAACGAAACTAATTATATATAGCAGTATGTGTTGACATGAGGTTAATTCATTAAAAAAATAGAGATTATTTTTTGTTAAATAAATAGTAAATGAAACTAATTAAATAATAATGATAAGAAAAGAAATAAATACCAGAAAGAGGGGTTTCCTTGATGAGGCCACATGAGGTTAGTGAAGGCCTGAGCAGTATCAGAGAGAGGAGCATCATCAATCCCAAAGCTTTGGCTGAGGGGAATGATAGGGCAGTCACTGTTGTAGCTCCTGTAAGGCTTTGGACTTGTGTGCTTCTTCTTAGTTTCTTCAGGTAAATCAAACAATTCTTTTATGCCCATAAACATGTCTTCACAAAGACCCTTTGGAATCTTATCATACATTAAGAAGAAACAACCATGGCTCTCACATGCTTCTCTCACTTTCTTGCTCATTTCTTTCCATTTCTCACTCCCTTCCACTATTCCCAACCCATCCCTGGAAAATTCCAGACATGGGATCATTTCACTCTCACTACCCATTTCCCTCTCACCCTCTCTCATTCTCTCTCTTGCTCTTAGCTGTTCTTAATTACACAAGGTTCTGCTATATATAGCCAAGTTAGTAACACAAAAGCCTAGCTGCTGAAAAGCAGGACCAAAGCCAAAAGCAAAGCTATATATAGGGAAAGGGACAATGAGAGATAATGTCACGTCATGTATCCAATTAAATGCCAAGAAATTGAGTTCACGCATTTTTGTTAATGGGGAACATCTGTTATATTTAATATTTTTTATTAAAAAATTAAATATTATTATTTTTTTAATATTACTTTATATTCTAGAACATGTGGACACATTCCTTATATATATATAATACGATATTCCTTCCGCCTCATTTTATTTAACATTTTAACAAAAAAAATTGTCTCAACTTAATTGTTGTTTTATAATACCAATATAATATATTATTAAATTATTTTTTCTAATTCCACCCCTATTAATTGATCAATGTGTATTTTTTGAATGATGTGTTTTAAGGGAATTAGTTTATAATTTTTTTAAAATTTAATTAGAATATTAATGATATTCCTTAATTCCTGTGTCACAATCTTAAAAGTGAAGTAAAATAGGACGGAGGAGAGTATTATTTTTGTTTTGAAAAATGCTAATATGATTAAACAACTAAAAAGTCATTTTTTTTATTTTTGAAAATGTCAAACATTTAATATTATTAATATAATAAATACCATCATTTTTAATAAAAATATTTTATTTATCGGTTAATTCTTTAATCGTCATTCTTAAGCGCGGGTTAACAAGACCTAGTTTTTTGAGATACCTTATTCATACACCAAAAACCATACAACTTATACAACACACATTTTTTCTCTATATCTCTCCATCACATCATCAATCACATCTCACATTTTTCTCTCTTTTTTCTCTATTTTCTCTCTATATCTCTCTTTGTTGTACATCATGTTGTACAAACAACATTTCTGTAATTTTTTCACATTATTGTTTTATCAACCAAACCTATTTATAATATATTTATTAGTATATAGAATCTATTCTTTTACATAAAAATTAGTCTCAAATACGTGTGAATCAAACATTAGTGTTTGTTGCTTAGTTATGCTTAATGCGGTTACGTTAAAGTCTTAAAGATGAAAGGCATGTGTGTCTTTAATTCAAATTAATGCCAAAAATTTATAGGAAGTCAAGGATTGAAACGTTTGAAGTTTGTAAAATACTACTATAAAATTGAGGTATGGAGCCAGAACGGTGCCACCCTGTAAAGCACGAGTATATTCATGCATGCAAGCCATTTGTGTTATATCTGTTAAATACAATAAATGCCTCATTTGTTTTTAGTTTTTTTTTTTTCATTTATTTTCCAATGAATGCTTGGTTGGCGATTACTAATTGTAACTGTATCTCATTCTTACAAGCAAGGCATGTAGTTAACTAATTGAAGTTTTCCAGCTAAGGAAACCATCAACATCACGCATGCACTTCATCTAAAAATAGACACATATACTTGTATGGTTTCTGAGTAGTATTAAGTTTAATACACACCACCTTCATGATAACTTCGAACGTTTTCCTACGAGTCTATGCTGTAACTTTTTATTTTATTTTAAATACTACTTTAGTAAAGGGAATAAGATATTAATTACAGAGTTTTGTCAATTTAAATATGTTATTAAATATTATTAATTATATATATTATTTTTGTTAAAGCTTTTGCATGTTGAGTTGTCGTTGCTACATTTGAACGCCAGCCGTTTACACCACACATTTCTTTATTGCGCCAGCAACTGTTGCTTCACAATGTATGCTGTAGCTAACAGCCCAAAAGCCTCGCCTACTACTTTAGGGTTGGAGGAAAAATAACATGAAGGACAGAGGACAAGTCATAGTATCTTATTACTTTAATTTTAATAAGTTATTAGTTTTAAAAAGTTCACGTCCTTGTTTATATATATATATATATATATATATATATATATATATATATGGGTCGGGATCAATTGACACAAGATATTAAATTTTTAAAGTTATACTAATTAATAATTTTTTATATAATTAATGTGAAATCAACCAGTTTAATTGTTTAATTGAAAGATATTATGAAATAGATCAAGTCTATAAGATTTCATGCAAATCAGAAACTAATTAGTACTGATCTTCACACTACTTTATTTTAACGTATATGTTTTTAAAATATATGTAAAAATCTGCTAGTAGCTAGATTACATATTTTCCTTTGCATAGCTTCCTATGGTATAAATTTGTTCCTTCTAAAGTGTCCGGATTGGCATGGAAGGCTATGTTAGATAGGATCCCGACCAGGCAGAATCTGGTTAAAAGAAATATTGTTCAAATTTCTGAATCTAGTTGTGTTGTGGCCTCGATGTGGAATCAACGTCTCATATTCTTTTTCAATGTTACTTTGCATTTCAAATTTGGAAACTTTGTCCGGAATGGTTTGGTTTTTTTACTATGTAGCATAATACTTGTTATACTCACTTTGTACAATTTTCGGGACTCCCAAGTTGCTCTTCCAATACTCGTTTGAAGTGGTATGTAGTTTGGTTAGCTACAATTTGGACTATTTGGCTGGCAAGAAATGAAACAATCTTTTTAGATAGTATTTTATGTTCAACTGATTTATTAAATCTTGTTAAATTGAGAAGTTGGAAATGGTTGAGTGCAAAGGACCCAAGTTTTTGCTACCCTTAATTACTTTTCTTGGGCAGTTCATCCTGATGTGTGTCTCAACTTCTGATCTGTAACTACTGTAGATTTTATTTTTGCATGAGCTAGTAGTTTTCATGAATATGATGATGTTCTGTCAGGGCTCTTCTATAGTAGCGCTGATCATTTCTGGATTTGATGTTGTCCTATTTTCGTCTTTGCTCGGGATGGTCTCGTTGAAGTGGTTTGATTTGGTTCTTGTTTGAGAGGTTGAAGAAGTTGTATTTTGTTTTGAAGAAGTCACATGAGAATGCATATTTTCATGTTTTTAGAGATGTTGCTCGGTTTCTTTGAGTGTCTTTGGTGTATCTTGGTGTATTTGTCTGGAGTTGGTATTATTGTTAGTTCTTGCCTTGTATGCACCGGAAGTTTAGTGGAGCCCTAGATTGGCTATTTGCAGTGGTGCGTGTTTTCCATTTTATGAAGATTCTACCTCTTTTTGTAAATCTGCTTTTGATGCTTAGTGTGGCTCCTAGTCTGCAGTGGTATTCTTTTGGGGTCTTGTCTACCTTTTCAAATTATTACTTGGTTCTGTTTTGGCATACATTTTGTTTTTTGGTGTAATATTTTAGGTGGTTTGCTTTGCTTTGGGACTGGGGTTATGTTTTCAATTTCAAATCTTTTAACCTCATGGTATTTTCTATTGTTTTGTATATGGGTTGGAGTACCCCTTGTACTCCATTTTAATTTTTATATATGTCTTTGCTTAGCAAAAAAAAAAATACCTACAATTATCTAAATAATTTGAAATTTAATATACATAATCATGGTGATAATGTAATATGATTCACCGTTGGATTAGTCAATTTCACATTCTACAAAAAGTTATTAATTGGTGTAAATCTTGATGATAACAAATGCCAAAAGATAAGAACATATAAATCAAGTTGAGGCATGAAGAAGGACTATTTCCTTGATTTTTAGAGGTGTTGACTTTCCTTCATGGGACATCTTGACCTTCCAATTTGATGGTCAAGGCATAAAAAATATTATTAGATAATTTTTCTTTTAATTTGGTTTATTTTAATTTCCCTGATAGGCCACATGGTCATGGCCTAAGTTCTTTAGTTTGATAGAATTAATTTTCCTTGCCTTTTCACTCATGACCACTCCCTCTAGGCTATTAATAGGGTGAGTCACCTTGTATATGTTTTTACTCTCCAATTTTAATCAAAGAGCTTAGGCTTATTTTCCCTCCTCTTGTGTGAGTTGAGAAGGCTTGGTGGTTCTTGCTTTAACCATGGTGGATCTTATCTAGCTACATGACCTAGTGGCGATTGTAACATCCGGTAATTTAGAACTTTCATAATTTTATAACATTAAGATAGGGAATTGTATGCTTAATAACTGAGAAAAGAAGGTTTAGAAATTAGGAGATAAGACTTAGGCTAAAAACCAAGTTTTTAGAAGTTTCAGTATTTTCGCTCAAGCGAGAATATCTCGCTTGAGCGAATTATGCAGCAGAATGTGGAAAAATGAGTTTCTGCATATCTCGCTTGAGCGAACGCATCTCGCTTAAGCGAGAAACATGGGACTTTTGGGAGGCTCTTTGGACAATTTTCACTTAAGCGAGAAGAGCTCGCTTGAGCGAGAATCGTCCAGAAAGGGGGTATTTTCTGGATCATTCTCGCTTAAGCGAGACAGTTTCGCTTGAGCGAGAATGTGAAGGAAAAACATGCAACTGACACGCTCGCTCAAGCGAGAATATGTCGCTTGAGCGAGAATTCACGTTAAGGCACTAAATCCCTAATTTAGAATCAGAATTTCACTTTCTTCCTCCTTCTTCTTTAGTTTAGAGAGAGAGACACTATGCCAAAAAGGGCCATTAAGGGCACTCTCATGCACCATAAAAGGGCGCTTCTATGCGCACTAATAGAAACTGTTCTTGTTTGGTCGTTAAAAGGAGGGCGTGCCTAGAAACGCTCCGACGAAAGTCAATAGAGGGCGCTTAAAAAAAACACGGAAGCGCCCTCAGCATAGCTTCTGTTTGGGATGGAGCTTCCTTGGAGCGTCCTCCTTATGCACAAGACATGCTTAGGGAGGGCGCTCCAAGGAAGCGCCCTTGTTGTGTAAAACCAGGGCGCTCCAAGGAAGCGCCCTCCTATTATTTTTTAATTTTTTTAATTTTTTGCATTTTAAATGAATCTGGGAACACAGTAATCGATTACAATAGTATAGTAATCGATTACTAGAGAGTTTTCTCATGATACATGAAATCTGGAAACCATGTAATCGACTACAATAGTTTATGTAATCGATTACAAGAGTTTGGCAGAGTTTCCTCTGTTTATACAAGTTTCCCCATTTTATCAAACACCTGTGAAACTCCATACCAGCCGCCAGAATTCATCCTTGAAACTAATGTAAAAAAAATAGCAGCAAAAAATAAAACAAAAACAGCAAAAAAATAAAAAATAGCAGCACACAATAGCTTGAGTTGAGCATGATACCAACACCTGCAAAAACGCACCTTGCACAAACATAGAAAAAAAATCAGAGTAAGAAAGATGATAAAAAAAGTAGAAAGATAAAAAAAAATCATAGGAAGGGGAAGATGGAGAGATGTGGGAGAAAGAAGGAGATGTTAGAACCACAGGAAACACTAGAAGGGGGGTTGAATAGTGTTTTGAACTTTTTAACAATTTTGCAAATCTTGAAATAGATAACTCATGCATTAAAACAAGTTATTAATAAAAACTTAAAATCAGAGTTAATAAAAACGTGCGGAAGATAAGAAAGATAAATTTGACAAAATTTCTAACAATACTTAAGAAAGTTTTAAATAAACATTCAATTAACTTAGTTTCTTGTTTCAAACAGAGTTATTTAGAAACATCTCAAAGTACCTTCTGAACATTATTACAGAGAATCTCTTCAGAACTGTTTCTGAACAACTTCAGATGATTGGTGATCGTATGAAGTATGTTTCTAACTTCTGAACTTAGTTCTTTTCAAACTCACTTCAGATGGTTATTTCAGAGGTTCTTCAAAGTACATTTTCTGCAATACTTCAAATGATATGAGGTAATTTTAAAGTTAGTTTATCTTTGAAAATTGTTTTATTGAAATTGTTGAATTAGAGTTTGATATGAAAATTACTTTTCAATCCCCTTAGAAAATATAAAGCTGAAAATAAATGAGTTTAAGGGAAAGAAGACTTAGCCAAGAATTTATACTGGTTCACCCACCAACCCAATGAGCTACATCCAGTCCCAGGGCAAACCACCACTGGATTTTCCACTATCTGAACTCAGATACAAGTATTCTTTTGCCACAGCCTCTTCAGGCGTAAACACAAGTATTCCTTTGTTTTCAACTGCCTCTCCAGGAAACTCATGCAGTATTATTTTACAGACAAGCCTCTCCAGGCTCAATAACAAGTATTCTTTCTTCCACCAAGCCTCTCCAGGCTCTCAGACACATAAAGTGTTTACAACATAAACTAAGTTTAAGTTTCTATGAAACATAAACTCAGATTCTTCTTGTACAAAGGGATTACTGAGTCTAACTCAGGATACATGAATTGAAATCTAAGTACAAGGGTAAGACTGAGATACAAGTGTATGAATTTGGGTACAATCTCGTCTTCTAAGTGAGGTATAACATCCTCAAAAAAATTGGCTAAGTGAAAAATTGAATTAAGCTTCAACAAGTTTTCTCTTGGGCTTTAATGTGTCACCACTTTCAAAGTCTTTCTTGAGGCTATTTATATGTTCTGATAAAGTATAGTTGTTTGAAGATTTCTTGGTTACCGTTAAGAAGAAGTGATTTGGCTCAAGTAGCCGTTGTGAAATAACTTCTTAAACGGTTGCTTCTTTTTAAGCAGAATAGGTGTGCAGATAGCTTAGCTCTGACACACTCTTAGATGAGTTCTTTAACCTTGAGAGATTTTTCTTTAGTAAGTAGATACTTCTTTTCTCTCTCTGCATCTTCTTGTTCTTTCACCTTTCTTTTCTGTGAGTGTGAGGAGATATCCGTTGAATTTGTCTTTTTGCTCAATTTGTTAGACAACCCCCTAGTTTCGAAAATTTAACTTTTCCTGATCATGTTTTTAAACTGAAAAAGGCTCTGTATGGATTGAAGCAAGCTCCCAGAGCTTGGTATGAAAGACTGAGCAATTTCTTACTCAAAAATGATTTTGAAAAAGGAAAAGTTGATACAACTCTTTTCAAAAAAATGTCTAATAAAGACCTAATTCTAGTCCAGATATATGTTGATGATACTATTTTTGGATCAACAAATTCTTCTCTGTGTACTGAGTTCTCAAGGCTTATGCAATCTGAATTTGAAATAAGTTTAATGGGAGAACTAAAATTTTTCTTGGGACTTCAAATTAAGCAAGATTCTGACTGTATATGGATCCATCAAGAGAAATATACAAAGGGAATGCTTAAAAGTTCAATATGCATGATTGCAAGCCTATGGCAACTCCTATGCACCCCTCATCTATTCTAAATAAAGATGAAGGAGAAGAACCTGTTAACCCAACAATGTATCGAGGTATGATTGGATTCTTATTGTATCTCACAACAAGTAAACTTGACATTATGTTCAGTGTATGCTTGTGTGCAAGATTTCAGTTTGATCCAAGAGTAACTCATTACCAAGCTGTAAAAAGAATTTTCAAATACTTTAAAGGTACTACTAATCTTGGTCTCTGCTATAAGAGGAGTAAGGACTGCAGGTTAGTAGGATTCTTTGATGCTGATTTCGCTGGAGACAGAGTTGACAAAAAATCAACCAGTGGAGGATGTCACTTCATTGGAGGAAATCTAATAAGTTGATCGAGCAAGAGACAAAGCACGATAGCCTTGTCAACTGCTGAAGCTGAATATATTGTTGTTGCATGTTGTTGTTCACAACTGCTATGGGCAAAATATCAGTTAAAAAACTTTAATATTCTTATCAAATCTATTCCAGTCTTCTGTGATAACACGAGTGCAATCAACCTTTCAAAAAATCCAATTCAACACTCTAGAGCAAAACATATAGAAATCAAACATCATTTTATAAGGGACTATGTTCAGAAAGGAGTTATTGATATACAGTTCATTGACACAGAACATCAATGGGCGATATATTCACCAAACCACTTGCTGAAGATCGATTCAAATATATCATAGAAAATTTGAACCTTCTCACAATTTCTGAAAATTGATTTTCACTAGAAATTGTTTTACATAGGAAGTGTTGATGTGCACAAATGGTATCCTGAATCTATTTTTTTTACTTATCTTTCACTTCTTCAGTAAGCTCTGCTTGCCCTTTTGATTGATGATAAAAGGGGGAGTATTAAGAAACTAACCAAAATCTGAAGTTAAGTGTGTTTCAGAAGGATTCTTAGATTTAGAGGGAGCAAGCGAAAAATTGAAGCATATGAGGAACAAATGAAGCAAAGGGATTAAGCAAGTTGTAAAAAAATTTTAGTAAAGAAGCTATGCATCAGTATCTGATTTAGGGGGAGCAATACTCTTATACCTTACTATCCTTTTCCCTTCAGATATTTGATTTAGTTCTTAAGCAGATTTGTCATCATTAAAAAGAAGGAGAATGTTGAGTCTCAAAATGTTATTAAAAGATTAGTAATGTTTTAAGTCTCCTAACCCCAAGTTTTAATGAATAACAAATCTGGTTATCGGGTTTATGAAAAGAAACAGTTTCCGCTGCAGGTATTTTTTTTTAATATTTAAGAAGGTATCAACTGAAGAAATCCTATCCTCTGAAGTAATGAAACCTTCCGAAGCAAGGAAACCTGTTGAGTGATCTCAACCTGCTAAAAGTGAAGAACCTCCTGAAGTTGAGAGACATCATACTAACGTCTGTTTGTCTTCAATACAATATTCTCTGATATTCCCTCTGAAGACTCAAGACAACCGTAGCTTCCGCGGTTACTTGTGCCTCTCATCCTTCTGGAAAGTCAGAGAAAGTGCTTTTTGGAATATTTCAAATTTCTCTCACCAAAAAGGCAAAGTCTGCTGTGAAGTACAAGCTGCTCAGAAAAGGTAAAGCCTGCACTGTTGACTCTACTACCTGCTACTACAGAGGTTTCAGGCTATGTCTCACAACGGGAGCATTTGCATTAAATGCTATCTCTCAACGGGAAATCGAATGGAGTTCAACGGGCTGAAGTTTCTCACTCTATAAATACCAAGACTTCATGAACAGAAGAAAGAGAGACAAGACAGAGAAATCAACTTATTGAAACGCTGCCGAAACTCATATTCAACTATTTCATTGTTTCATCTTTGTACAATACTTCCATATCCTGAGTCTTACTTAGTAATGTGTACAAGCTACCCAGTTCGACCTCTAAACTTGTGTGGTTTAAGAGTTTGAGCATGGAGAGGCTAGGTGTGCAAATAATACTTGGGTTTGAGCCTTGAGAGGCTAGGTGTGCAAATAATACTTGGGTTTGAGCCTTGAGAGGCTAGGTGTGCAAACAATACTTGTTGAGCCGTGAGAGGCTAGGTGTGCAAACAATACTTGTTGAGCCTAAAGAGGCTAGGTGTGCAAACAATACTTGTTGAGCCTGGAGAGGCTAGGTGTGCAAATAATACTTGTAATCTTGCGGGATTAGTGTAAATCCAGTGGTGGTTTGCCCTGGGACTGGACGTAGCTCACCGTGTTAGTGGGTTAACCAGGATAAATTTCTGTGTCTGATTTCTGTCTACCCTTAACTCTTTTACTTTCTGCTGTTATCTGTTTATATCTAACCAAGGAGGGTTTAAGAAAAGTTGTTTTATTAATTAACACAGAAAAACAATCTTTTCTTCACGAGAAAACGTTTATAAAGGCTTTTATTCAACCTTCTGAGTTACATCAGCAAGTTGCTGAAAGTTCTAGTTTCGGAAGGTTGAGTGAATATCTTTTCATATTGCTTTCTTGTTTTAAAAGGTTTTTAAAATATGTTAAAGATTATAAAACACTATTCAATCCCCCTTCTAGTGTTTCCTGTGGTCCTAACAGTTGGTATCATAGCTCAACTTCGGGTTGAGCATCTAACAAGTGCAAAGGACAAAGATCCAGATAGAAACCTCTACAAGCAATTATCACTACATAGCTGAAGGTGCCTCTGCCTCCAGGCCCCCTGCCTTTAACGGCTCTGATTATCATTACTGGAGGGATCGTATGAAGCTCTTCATCGAAAGCAACAATATAGATCTTTGGGATGTAGTCACTGATGGTGAATATATTCCTACCAACAATGGTGTGCCCATTCCAAAGTCAGAATGGACCAGTGACCAGAAGGCACGTGTACAACTCAATGCAAAGGAAAAACTCTACCTGATTTGTTCCTTGAGCAAATCAGAATATGAGAAGGTGCATGGCTGCTCCTCTGCTAAGGATATTTGGGAAACTCTGGCTGCTGCCCATGAGGGAACTGACAATGTGAAACAGTCAAAGGTCAACATGTTTGTGCATCAATATGAGATGTTCAAGATGCATGAATCCGAATCCATTGATCAGATGTTCGGAAAGTTCGAGACTATCACCAATGGACTCAAATCTCTGGGAAAGACCTATGATACAGGGGATAATAATCGCAAGATCTTAAGAAGTCTACCAAAGATTTGGAGGCCCAAAGAGACTGCCATTCAAGAGGCAAAAGACCTCAACTCTCTGAGATTGGAGGAACTTTTGGGATCCCTCAAGGTCCATGAGTTGGAGCTTGGAGAAGATGCCCCCAAGAAGAAGTCACTTGCCCTGAATGCCAAATCTAAGCTGGCTAAGCGTGCTGCACAAAATGCCTTGAGAGTGGAGGAGTCCTCAGAAGGTTCTGAAGACTCAGAAAGTAGCTCTGATGATGATGATGACCTCGCTTTGCTAAGTAGGAGGATCACAAGGATGCTTCAGAAGAAAGCAAAATTCAGAAAGTCATCCTCATCTGACAACAAACCAGGTAAGTCAGGTAAAGAAATTCCTTATTCTGACAAAATAATCTTCTATGAGTGTAGAGAACCTGGTCACATGAAAACCGACTGCCCTAAGCTAAGGAAGTTTTCTTCAAAGAAGAAGAAATTTCCAAAGAAAAAGAAAGGCTTCATGGCCACATGGGAAGATCTTGATGATTCCACCTCTGAAGAGGATGATGAAGATGTTGAACAAGCTAACCTGTGTCTGATGGCTAGCCTTCCTTCATCAGACAGCTCGGAATCAGAGGTAATTGCACAAACTCTACAAGATTTGTATGATGATCTGGTGGAAAGTTCTAAGGAAATTTTCCATGAGTACAAAGAGCTATCAAGAGCTTTCACTGAAGTTGCTACCAAAAATAAAGCTCTTGTATTGAGTCTAAGAATTAATTTAAGCATTTAAATTACATTCAAGACTTATTATCCTTGGTTTTAATAATTAACAAATAAGATCATATATAAACAGGTTCTACTAAGAAAAGTATTTGTTTTGTAAATAAGATCATATATAAACAGGTTCTACTAAGAAAAATATTTGTTTTGTAGATAAGATCATATATAAACAGGTTCTACTAAGAAAAGTATTTGTTTTGTAGATTGTGTTTCAGGTTGAAGTATTCATCTGAAGTATAGAAGAAGAAGAACAAATGCAGAATCAGAAGAAGAACAACAAATGCAGAATCAGAAGAAAGAGAACAAATGCAGAATCAAAATAAGAAGAACAAATGCAAAATCTGAAGAGAAGTAAAGACTTGTCCATTTGAAGCAGATTTATCATCTGAGGACTTGAAGACAAACTGAAGACTTGACTTCGTCTGAAGAGTGACTATCATCTGAAGACTTGAAGACAAATTGAAGACTTGACTCCGTCTGAAGAGTGACTATCATCTGAAGACTTGAAGACAAACTGAAGACTTGACTCCGTCTGAAGAGTGACTATCATCTGAAGACTTGAACACAAACTGAAAATTTAACTCCGTCTGAAGAATGACTATCATCTGAAGATTTGAAGCTGGTCTGACGAACTTTGTACATCTGAAGGATAAACGTGTTTGAATCAAGGAATGATCTCTTGAAGACATTGCCAAGTGTGAAGAAAACACTACTTGATGGACCACACCTATTTAAGCACAAGAGTTAGACATGATTTTCTGCCTCAATCAAAAGTCTTGCACAAATAAGGAAACTCTGCAACTACTGTTGCACCTGCAATGAAAAGCATTGTGTGCGCAGACCTACTGCACCTGTTGCTGCCCAGAACGAATCAGAAGTCCTCCAAGAAAATGACGAGAAAAATGTTTGAACTAAATTTATTAACTTCAACATCTTTATCCATTTGAATTACAGAAGAATAAGAAGAGACAGAGAATAACAGAGCTGGAATCATCTGAAGAAAAGAAGATGTAACTTTTGCAAAAAGGGACTTGCTAAAAGTGTCCTTAGTATGAAGAATCAAGAAGTGCATGAAACAATCATCTGAGATAAGCACATGGCAAAGCTGATGAAATCAAGATGAGATAATGCAACCATCTGAAAGCTCACGATTCATCTGAAAGTATGTGAAGATTAATGAACTCAATCTTCTGAACACACATACTCTCTGGACAAGTTGATGAGATATTTCAATTTGTCTGAAGACATGAAGACTCTCAATTCTGACTACATGAACAAAGCTCAAATACGAGAAGACTCAACAAAGGCAAAGACTACTTGTTCAACAGCTAGAATATTATTCAAATATTCTTAAGAAAGAAGAGGGAGAAAACAACAGAATGTCAGAAGCTAAGCAGAAAGGAAGCTAGCACAAATTGAGCAAAAAGACAAATTCAACGGATATCTCCTCACACTCACAGAAAAGAAAGGTGAAAGAACAAGAAGATGCAGAGAGAGAAAAGAAGTATCTACTTACTAAAGAAAAATCTCTCAAGGTTAAAGAACTCATCTAAGAGTGTGTCAGAGCTAAGCTATCTGCACACCTATTCTGCTTAAAAAGAAGCAACCGTTTAAGAAGTTATTTCACAACGGCTACTTGAGCCAAATCACTTCTTCTTAACGGTAACCAAGAAATCTTCAAACAACTATACTTTATCAGAACATATAAATAGCCTCAAGAAAGACTTTGAAAGTGGTGACACATTAAAGCCCAAGAGAAAACTTGTTGAAGCTTAATTCAATTTTTCACTTAGCCAATTTTTTTGAGGATGTTATACCTCACTTAGAAGACGAGATTGTACCCAAATTCATACACTTGTATCTCAGTCTTACCCTTGTACTTAGATTTCAATTCATGTATCCTGAGTTAGACTCAGTAATCCCTTTGTACAAGAAGAATCTGAGTTTATGTTTCATAGAAACTTAAACTTAGTTTATGTTGTAAACACTTTATGTGTCTGAGATCCTGGAGAGGCTTGGTGGAAGAAAGAATACTTGTTATTGAGCCTGGAGAGGCTTGTCTGTAAAATAATACTGCATGAGTTTCCTGGAGAGGCAGTTGAAAACAAAGGAATACTTGTGTTTACGCCTGAAGAGGCTGTGGCAAAAGAATACTTGTATCTGAGTTCAGATAGTGGAAAATCCAGTGGTGATTTGCCCTGGGACTGGATGTAGCTCACTGGGTTGGTGGGTGAACCAGGATAAATTCTTGGCTAAGTCTTCTTTCCCTTAAACTCATTTATTTTCAGCTTTATATTTTCTAAAGGGATTGAAAAGTAATTTTCATATCAAATTCTAATTCAACAATTTCAATAAAACATTTTTCAAAGATAAACTAACTTTAATTTATCTCATATCATTTGAAGTATTGCAGAAAATGTACTTTGAAGAACCTCTGAAATAACCCTCTGAAGTGAGTCTGAAAAGAACTCAGTTCAGAAATTAGAAACAGACTTCAGACAATCACCAATCATCTGAAGTAGTTCAGAAAAAGTTCTGAAGAGATTCTCTGTAATAATCTTCAGAAGGTACTTTGAGATGTTTCTAAATAACTCTGTTTGAAACAAGAAACTAAGTTAATTGAATGTTTACTTAAAATCTTCTTAAGTATTGTTAGAAAGCTTGTTAAATTTATCTTTCTTATCTTCCGCACGTTTTTATTAACTCTGATTTTTAGAACGTGTTTTAATGCAAGTGTTATTTATTTCAAGATTTCCAAAATTATTTAAAAAGTTCAAAACACTATTCAACCCCCCTTCTAGTGTTTCCTGTGGTTCTAACATGTGGTATCAGAGCTCACCTTCGGGTTGAGCATTTAACAAATGCAGAAGGAGTAGATCCTCAGAAGATGGAAATCCTACCAAGCTGAAGCAACTCTGAAGATCAAATAAATGAGAAAAGAGAATATTTTCTTAAAGCTCAAGCTATAGAAGCATTAGAAACTAACCAAAAGGGGGAGTATTAAGAAACTAACCAAAATCTGAAGTTAAGTGTGTTTCAGATGGATTCTCAGATTTAGGGGTAGAAAGCGAAGAAATTGAAGCATATGAGGAACAAATGAAGCAAATGGATTAAGCAAGTTGAAAACAAATTTAGTAAAGAAGCTCTGTATCAGTATCTGATTTAGGGGGGCAATACTCTTATACCTTACTATCCTTTTCCCTTCAGATATTTGATTTAGTTCTTAAGCAAATTTGTCATCATTAAAAAGGGGGAGAATGTTGAGTCTCAAAATGTTATTAAGATTAATAATGTTTTAAGTCTCCTAACCCAAAGTTTTAATGAATAAAAAATCTGGTTATCGGGTTTATGAAAAGAAACAGTTTCTGCTGAAGGTATTTTTTTTAATATTTCAGAAGGTATCAACTAAAGAAATCCTATCCTCTGAAGTAATGAAACCTTCCAAAGCAAGGAAACCTGTTGAGTGATCTCAACCTGCTAAAAGTGAAGAATCTTCTGAAGTTGAGAGACGTCGTACTAACGTCTGTTTGTTTTCAATACAATATTCTCTGATATTCCCTCTGAAGACTCAAGACAACCATAGTTGTCGTAGTTACTTGTGTCTCTCATCCTTCTGGAAAGTCAGAGAAAGTGATTTTTGGCATATTTCAAATTTCTCTCACCAAAAAGGCAAAGTTTGTTGTGAAATTCAAGCTGCTCAGAAAAAGTAAAGCATGCACTATTGACTCTACTACCTACTACTGCAGAGTTTTCAGGTTATGTGTCACAGCAGGAGCATTTGAATTAAATGCTATCTCTCAACGGGAAATCGAATGGAGTTCAACGGGCTGAAGTTTCTCACTCTATAAATACCAAGACTTCATGAACAGAAGAAAGAGAGACAAGACAAAGAAATCAACTTGCTGAAACGCTTCCGAAACTCATATTCAACTATTTCATTGTTTCATCTTTGTACAACACTTCCATATCCTGAGTCTTACTCAGTAATTTGTACAAGCTATCCAGTTCGAGCTCTAAACTTGTGTAGTTTAAGAGTTTGAGCAATCTTTCTTTCAATTAGTTTTTCTGGTTTGAGCCTGAAGAGGCTGGGTGTGCAAATAATACTTGGGTTTGAGCCTGGAGAGGCTAGGTGTGCAAACAATACTTGTTGAGTAGGTGTGTAAACAATACTTGTTGAGCCTGGAGAGACTAGGTGTGCAAAGAATACTTGTTGAGCCTGGAGAGGCTAGGTGTGCAAATAATACTTGTAATCTTGCGGGATTAGTGGAAATCCAGTGCTAGTTTGCCTTGGGACTGGACGTAGCTCACTGTGTTAGTGGGTGAACCAAGATAAATTTTTGTGTCTGATTTCTCTATACCCTTAACTCTTTTACTTTCCGCTGTTATCTGTTTATATCTAACCAAGGAGGGTTTAAGAAAAGTTGTTTTATTAATCAACACAGAAAAACAATCTTTTCTTCACGAGAAAACGTTTATAAAGGCTTTTATTCAACCTTTTGAGTTACATCAGTAAGTTGCTGAAAGTTCCAGTTTCGGAAGGTTGAGTGAATATCTTTTCATATTACTTGCTTGTTTCGAAAGGTTTTCAAAATCTGTTAAAGATTATAAAACACTATTCAACCCCCCTTCTAGTGTTTCCTGTGGTCCTAACAAATCTCTCTAAAGTAGAGTTTGGGAAAATTACCTAAATACCCCTAAAGATTGTGTAATTAGGGAAAATATAAATTTCATTATGAAAAATACAAAAAAATTAAGGGAACTATATATTTATTCAAAAGAGTGTTAGGATAATTAATAATGATTTTTAGAATCTAATTTAGAATTTTTTTGACACATTTTGTCAAAAAGACCATAATGCCCCCTAGTTAGCTGTATAACCCTGACCAATATATTTAATTTTCAGAAAATAATAAATAAAACTATATTTTGGAATCAAAATTAGGTTAGGAATGGTTTTCCTATTTTATAGAATTTTTGTAGAATTTTTTGTAAGAAAATACTATTTTCACCTACCCTTACTATAAAATTACCAGAATGCCCTTTAATCTAATTCTCTAAACCTAAGACCTTAATC
The DNA here is from genome assembly GCA_026901365.1 of Sesbania bispinosa. Taxonomy (NCBI): domain Eukaryota; kingdom Viridiplantae; phylum Streptophyta; class Magnoliopsida; order Fabales; family Fabaceae; genus Sesbania; species Sesbania bispinosa. Next base: position 1,481,870 of record QLOH01000019.1, read on the forward strand.
TTTAATTAAGGTTGCCTCATGCACTTGAAGTTGGTTTAACCTATCATTAAAGTCTCTAAACATACTTAATTAGTCAAAAAGCAAATGTAAAAGCATGCTTACCTTACTAATTGTACTCTTATTTCCTAACAGCAACTTTGTCTCCCACTCATATAAAATCAACTTTTTCACCTCTCTCATTTTAACCTAGCCGAATTTTCTATCTTCTCTCTCCTTCCATTTTTGTTTCTTACTCTTGGTTGAAGGTTTCGTTTTTTAGCCTTCAACTCAAAAGATCTCACCATACATCTTTGAGAAAGTGTGTTGAGGAAATTAAGAGGAGTCCATTGTGTTGAGTCTCAAAAATATTATTAAAGTAATTAATAATTTTTTATGTCTCACAATCCTAAGTTTTAATGTATAACAAATTTGGTTAAAGCATTCTGAAAGATAGTGCAAATCCTCTTAAAGATATTTTCTGTGTTTCAGCAACCCTCTAAAAGAGAAATCCTCCGAAGCAAAGCAACCGTCTGAAATGGTGCAACCTTCTGAAGGAGAGGAGCCCTCTGAAGAGTTAGGACCTGCTCAAGTATTCAAACTTTTGAAGAGAAGAACTATCTGAAATGAGAAGATCTGTTGAAGACATCCTACATGACGTACTGGTTTCGAACAAAGTAAAATCCTCTGAGTATTGATGTTCAAAACCTTAAAGCTTTCTCAACGTCTTCTGCAACACATCTTCTTAAGGAAAGAATCACAAATACCTTTTGCATATATTTGAATCATCGTACCAGAAAAGGAAAGCTCTGTATCATAGTATCTGCAGTGTGTCAGAACTGAATCATCACTGTTCACCTGCTTTGTACAAAGTCAGAAGCTATCAGAAGATTGTTTCACAACGGACTCTATAGGATGTAATGCTGTCTCTTAACGGGGAACTCAACAATCTTCAACGGACTTAAATTTCATCCCTATATATAGCTTTGTGAAAGACTTCAAAAGGGGAAGAGAGAAGAGATCGTATCAAGCCAATACTCTGCCAAATTTACGTTGAAAACTCTCTTTGTTTATTGTATTCAAAATTCATTTATTCTGAGTTATACTCAGTTATCTTGTACAAGTTTATTTCAGTTTAAGTTAGGAACTCTATCTTAGTTCAATAACTTAAACAAATCTCTTTGTAAACACTATTAAGTTCCTGAGAGCCTGGAGAGGCTTGGTGGAAAAAAGAATACTTGTTGTTGAGCCTGAAGAGGCTTGTTGTTTAAATAATACTTGTTGTAGAGCCTGGAGAGGATTGATAGAAAAGAATACTTGGTGTTGTAGAGCTTGAAGAGGCTTAATAGAAAAGAATACTTGTAATCTCTGAGATTTGTGAAAATCCTTAGCTGGTTGGCTTTGGGATTGGACGTAGCTCATAGTGGTGGTGGGTGAACCAATATAAATCTTTGGCTAAGTTCTCTCATCCCTAAACTCATTTAAATTCAGTTTATACTAACCAGAAGGGTTCTGAGATTGTTGTTTTATAACACTAAGCTGAAAAACAAGTTTTCTAAACTATTTTATTGAACCTGCTGAAGTTGCTTCAGCAAGTATAAAACTCCCAGTTTCAACAAGTTATAAAAATCTCTTTGAAAAAGTGCTACTTGTGAAAGGTTTTCCAAAAACTTCTTAAGTTTTATAAAACACTATTCAACCCCCCTTCTAGTGTTTCCTGTGGTTTCTACGGTTGGTATCAGAGCTCAACCTCGGGTTGAGCATCTAACAGGGCTGAGGAAGAAGATCCTAGATGGAAACCTCAACAAGCTATGATCACTACATCTCTGAATGAGCTTCTATCACCAGGCCTCCAGCTTTCAATAGAATTGATTATCATTACTAGAGAGAACACATAAAGTTGTTCATTGAAAGCAACAATCTAGATCTCTAGGATATAATTACTGATGGTGATTATGTTCCTCTGAGAAATGGAGTGCTTATTCCAAAAGTTGAGTGGTCCTATGAGCAAAAAGTTAGAGTACAACTTAATGCTCAAGCCAAACTCTACTTAGTTTGTTCTCTGAACAAGACTGAGTATAAGAAGGTTCAAAGATGCATCTCTGCCAAGGAAATATGGGAAATGCTGGCTTTATCTATTCATGAAGATACTATGGATGTCAAATCTGTCCAATCAGACCTAGAGGACTCTACCTCAGAAGATAGAAAATACTTATCTGAAGATGCAAACCTGTGCTTGATGGAAAGGCAACTCTCTTCAGAAAGCACGAAGTCCAAGGTAATGTCACTAACTCTCCAAGATGAATATGATGATTCGGTGGACAGTTCCAAGGAACTTTTCAAAAAGTATAAGAAACTCTCTAATCCATACACTGTTATATGCAATGAAAATAAATTTCCTGAAAAAAATAATCCTATACTTAGAGAAAAGATTCTGGAACATGAAAATAGTAATTCCAAAAAATCTATTTGAAGAAAACCAAAGTCTTCAAAGATAGATTAAGGAAATTACTAAAGACCTAGCCAATTTTGTTGAACGGACTAATAATCTTAATAGATTATTGGGAACTCAAAAAAGGTTTAAAGACAAATGTGGCTTGCGATTTTCTCAAAGACCATCATCAAATTCATCAGCTCTTTGATTTTCCAAGAAGGCTAATAAGAAAGTGTATAGGTGTACTCATTGTGATAAACCTAGATAACATATGTCTAAGTGTAAACAAAAAGAGAAACCTTTATCCAGAACTAACCTGAGTGGAACCAAGAAAATATGGGTACCAAAAACCTCAATTATTACTCTTGCAGATGTCTTGGATAAATCAAAGAAAACACCCAGAATAACCACAGAAGAATGGATGTCTTGGACAATTCTTGTGGGTAACATCTTTTATAATTGCAAATAAATATCTGAGAATATACGCCTTATCTGAAATTTGGTGTAATTTTATATGTTTGAACTTTCTGAAATACGTGAACTCTCTGATATTTCAACTTGCTGAAATTTGTGTGTCTGCTGAAATATATGTTACCTGCTGAAATGTTTTGAACTTGCTAAACACAAATACTTTCTGAAGTGTCACTTGATGACGTGGCTATCTGAGACGGTTGGCTTTTCACCTTTCTAATGTCTCTTGCACGATGCACGACTCCCTATGACTGCGCAGCCTGTAACTGTCATCTTACTGTTGGGTGCCAAGGCTATTTATAGAGCACGTGGGAAGCTACTCAAGGATACTTTCTCTTTGCATTCTCAAACTCTCAGTTTCCAGAAACTGTTCAGTGCTCCTGAATTATCAAGCTCTCATCCTTCTCAACTCTCAACTTTCTTAAGATTTCTGATTCTTCAATGGCTCCTAAGAAAAGAAATGCTGCTGCTTCCAAGGCTGGTGGGAGGATCGTCCCTACCAGGTATGTAAACCTTGAGAAACTTGCGCAATATGGCCATGATTTTACTGAGTATTTTGAAGCTGCTGGATGCACCCCGTTCTTCGAGAACATCTATTGTTTGTGGCATGAGGAAAGTGTTTATTAATTTTGGAGGACTGCTAGGGTTATTGAGGGGAGCAGGCATGTCTCTATTAGGGAAACTATTTTGGGGAAAGATATCTTGCTTGATGCCTCCCTTTTGCAATGATAACGAAAGTGAAGGTTGAAGGAGAACAATTTGTTCCAGAATGGGAGATGAGAAATGGTTGTCCTAGGATGTATAACAAAATGTTGTTTGGTTCAGAAACTCCATCAAACATGGGTGGAACTAGGTTGTTGAGTCTCAAAAATATCATAAGGGAAATTATGATGTTTTTAGATAGCTCACCTCTCAAGTTTTAATGTTTAACAAATTTGGGTTAAAATACTTATCATAGATACATAAATGTGTAATGACTTATCTATGATTTCAGCAAGCCATTCTGAACTTATAAAGACTGTCTAAAGTGCTTTCAACCTGTCTAAAGTGGAAAAGCCTTCTGAAGGTTCAACCTGTCTTAGTGTTGAAGTCGTCTGAAGGTTCAACCCGTCTGAAGTGTTGAAGCCTTCTGAAGTGCTCAACCCGTTTGAAGTGTTGAAGCCGTCTGAAGTGCGCAACCCGTCTGAAGTGTTGAAGCCGTCTGAAGTCTCATTAATGACGTGGCACTCTTTGCTGAAGTATGTGAAAACATCTCTGAAATTCTGCTGAGTCAAGCGTTCTCTGCTGCACGTTCCTTTTCAAACATATTTATGGCAAGGAACACAAAGACCTTTCCTGGTATATTTGAATTTCATACACCACTGAGGAAATCCCTGCAACGCAACCTTTGCAGCAACAACAGTGGCAGCTTTATGGCAGCAGCAACCTGGTACTTGTGTTATAAAAATTCAGAACTCTCAGAAGCATGTCTCACAACGGATTAGATAGCATTTAATGTTATCTCTAAACTGTGGTATTTCAACGGATTGAAGATTGGTTATAAATATCCCTTCATGAAGACCATCAACATAGTAGAAGCATATACAAGAAAGTCTAAGAGATATCACGCTGCAAGTTTTTCTCTGTAAAAACAATCTGATTTCACATTCATTGTACATCATTTGTATATCCTGAGTATACCTCAGTTTTTATTGTACATCGTCTCTGTTTAAGCTTCAAACTTGTGTAGTTTAAAAGCTTAGACATATCTCTTTGTAAACATTGTCCTTGAGCCTGGAGAGGCTTGTCTGTAAAAGAATACTTGGTTGTAGAGCCTGAAGAGGCTTGACTGTAAAAAAATACTTGTAATCTTGGTGAAGATTAAGAGAAAATCCAAGTGCTAGTTTGCATTGGGACTGGACGTAGCTCACAGTGGTAGTGAGTGAACCAGGATAAATTCCTTGGCTAAGTTTTCTATCCCTTATCTCTTGTCAATTTATTTATACTAACCAAAGGGTGTTGAAAACTGTTTTGATAATTTTAAAAAGCAAGAAAACTTTTTAAAGATCTTTTCAGAAGCCTTCTTAAGAAACTTCAGACAGCCTCTTAAACTTGTCTGAAACTGTTGTAAACTTAACCGTTTGCGAAAAGCTTCCATAAATTATTAAGAAACACTATTCAACCCCGCCTTCTAGTGTTTCCCTGTGTTTCTACATGGGTTGCGGGAAGTTCCCAAGATCTTGCATGCCATTCTTGGTTGTTGTGTGCTTCCAAAAGGTGGTAGCAAGAATCATGTTTCTGAACTAGAAAGGTTTTGCCTTATCCATTTGCTGTAAAAGAAGTAGCTCAACTTGCCAAGGATTCTTCTCTATCATATGATCAGAAGGGCAAGAGATTCTGCTGCCAACCTTCCACATAACACCTTGATAATGCAGATTATGCTTCATTACAAGATCCCAGCGGAGAAGAAGTATGATCAGAAGCCTCCATCTTTCTTCTCTACCACCAATATTAAGCAGATGGGTATTGAAATCAAGAAACCTGCTCCTGAACCCTCTGTAAAAGAAGCTTTTGCTGCTAAAAAGGCTGGTGCTTCTGGAAGAACAGTTCTTGAGATTCTTGAAAATGAACTTTAGGGAGATGCAAGGAAGGATGAATTCCAACCTGCTGCTGATACTCCTGTGAAGAAGGTTATGAAAAAGAAAAGAACCAAAGTCTCTTAGAAGGTTCTTAATGCTGTTGATGCTCAAAGGGTTAGGGAGGTTGAAACTGCTTATTAAAAGGTAACACCATCTGAAAAGGTGGCTGAGGTGGCACAACCTCTAATTGCTGAACCTGTTTTGAAGGTTTCTAGTGAACCTGCTGAAATTGTGGGTCAGCATGCTGAGGACCTTGCTACTCAGGTCACTAAGCCTACCTCATTACTAGAGGGACAAGCCATAATTGTTTATCAAGTAGTTGCTGATAAGTTTGTTGAATATATTGTTTCTGATGACTCCTCTGAAAGAACAATAGAGGTTATGCCATTTGCTGCTAGCAATCCAGATCCTGAGCTGCAGAAGATTGTTGCCTTGGAAAATGCTTTAGATGAAGAGGAAGCAAGAAAAGCAAAGGAGTAAGAAGATACAGATTATGCAATTGCTCTTGCTCCACAACAAGCAATCCTTGAAGATGAGAAGGTAGAGAAATCCTCCAATCCCAAGAGGAAGAGACTCTCTAAGACTGTTAGGGTGAAGAGAAGAAGACTTCTTTCTCCTGTGAGAGAAGAACCTCCAGCTCCAATGATCACAAGGAAATAAGATCACAATGAGCTTTGGAGCTTAAGCTTTTGAATCTGAAAAAGAAACCTATTGTTGAGGTTGTTCCCTACAAGAAAACCAAGGTATTCTTTGGTAACTTAAATGCCTCTGACATGGAAGATGATTGTTGTCCTCGTCCTGCTCCTGTTGCTCCTATGAATGTAGTTGAACCAACACCTGTTGAGTTCATTGCTGCTGCTACTAGTGTACCACCTTCACCGCCACCATCTCATTCTTCATCATCATCATCAGAAGAAGAAGAAATAGAAGAGGAAGTCTCAACTGATCCTGTTCAAAAGGAAAAATCCATTGTTCCTGTTGAACCAAGGATAATAAACTGGCAAGAAAAAGGAAGGTATGTGTGGAAAGGGGAAGGTAAATTTGTGTGGGAAGGAAGTCATCTGATGAAGGAAGACTTGCTGAAGCCCAAGTCAAGGAATTTATCCAGAAAACCAACTTATGATAGAGTAGTTCCCATCAACAGCTTGGATGATTTGCTTAAAGCTACTGAATTTCCTCACAAATTCTACTCTGACTCCCTCGGTGTAAGGCCTAGAGTGCCTGAGTTCCCAAACTTGTATGTAGAACTAATTTTCTTCAAGAAGCACTAATAAGTGTTTAATTTACCTAAAATTTCTATATAATTACAACACTTATTGATGATAAATTGTTGAATTTATAACCCAATTCAACCCTTTTTAACTTAAATTGCAGCTCTTGTATTTATTTGAGTCAAATTTGAATTTGATGCTATTTTGATAAAGAATTTGTTGATTTTCCAGATAAAAAGCAAAGTTACAAATGAAGCATCAAGAGAGCAATGAGCAAGGATAGGAACAGCATAGAACAAGCTTCAAAAGAGGACAAATCAGGAAAATCGGTTGTTGTTTCCTGCGCTCCACCCGCGCTGAGCGCAGGCAGAGCGCAGGAATGCCTGTTCAATTACTGTTTCCTGTGCTTCACCTGCGCTGAGTGCAGGCAGAGCGCAGGAAACGTGACCTAATTTTTAATAGGCTGCAATTAGAGTCTCAAAAGCCCATTAGAACAGTTTATAAAGGGACTTTTAGGGATTCAGAAGGCAGACGGAGACGTACGGAGTTTTGAGCAGATTCGGAGCTAGAGAAAAGTGTGACAGTCTCTAATTGGTTTGTAATGGCTACCATGAGTAGCTAAACTTCCCATTAGGATTGAATGTAGTCGATTCAATCCCCAATTGTATTTTTTTATCATTGTTATTTAGGAATTTCAATTTTTATAATATTGGTGTTTTTATTCTATTCTTAATGCTTAACTTTTGTCTTTGTATCGGAGTTATGATATGATTTATTGAATACGTTGGGAAGCGATTTTCTAAATCAGGTGCGAATTCTTGAATGCCTAGGAATAGGGTTCTTGAATTCTGATTTGGGTAAAAACATTCGATAGGTTGAATACCTAGGAATAGGGTTCAATTTATTGATAGCTATTAACAATTGATCTTTAAGCTAGGGCAATTTGTTAAACAGCCAAGGAATTGGTGTTTAGGGAATTGTTCTAAGAATTTCATACTTGAGGGATCTTTATGAATAAATTTTATTTGGGCTTCAATATTTATAATTATGATTTCCTAGATATCATTGGTTTTTAAATTACAAGAGGGGTGCGATAGACGAAGTTCAATTCTAGTTTCCTTTATTTGCTCAATCTTATCCATATTCTCTTTGTCTCATATTTTATTAATATAATCTTTATTTAATTTTCATATCAATCCTAGTTTCCATTTAAATCTTCCTTAAATATTTCTTTTTAATTTAATTTCTTACTGCACTATTTCCTTAATTATCACAATAATAAATTTCACAGTTTCTCTTTATATACTCAATTAGATTGGCTACTAAGAATTTATTTTGTATCGTTCCTCGTGGGTACGATAACCCCTTCTTACTATTATACTGCTGCGATATTGGTACGCTTGCCAAGATTTGAACAAGTATTTTTGGCGCCGTTGTCGGGGAACAGTGTCTCAAATTAAATTCTTAGTTAATCTATCTTATTGAGTTGTGAATATTTTTATTTTTCTTCTAGTTATTTTATTTTTATTCTTATCCTCTGAGCTAACCCTTGTTTTAGATTCTTGATTTATACCCTTGCAAGGTCAGGTGTCTCAAGACCAACTTTGATCCTGAGATCGTCAAGGCAGCCAGAAGGAACCGGAGCAAAAAAATCTGAAAAAAAATTTAAAAAAAGGGTACCAGCTCAAGGAGACAATTCCTACACTCTCTCATCACCCATTCCAAGTATGATAAAAGCTGAAAAGAAGGGCAAGGACAAGCTCAAGGACACAATCTCAACACTCTTTGTTTAACCACCTCAAATGAAGTAAAAGCTGAAGATATGGTTGAGGAGAGACAAGTTTTCGCTGCACCAAGAAGAACACTTGAAGATTATGTTATGCAGCAAGAACTAGAATATTCTTCCAGCATACCGATTCACGGTAACTTCTCTAATTACAACAATTATTCTAATAATTTTTCGCAGGATTGAGGAAGTAACCAGAATCAGAGCTTTGGGTGGAACAAGATGTTGTTTCATCCCACATGCAAACTTCTACATATGCGATCTTGGCTCAGAACAAGATTATTACCCAGCAAATAGGAGCAATCACCGAGCAGATTTCCAACTTTCTTCAATAGTTGCTTGTAGTGCAGTCTCATCCTAGCCAGTCCCCACAATTAATTTGTGATTTTTGTGGATGTGACCATCCCAATGGTCACTGCTCTTATCAAGACACCCAAGAAGATCAAGTTAATTACATGGGCAATCAAGGAAGACCAGGCAACTTCTCCAATAGCAACAACTTTGCAAACAATTATTCACAAGGTTGGAGAAATAGATAGAACGATAATTCTGGTTGGGGAAAAGATGCATGGCATTCTAACAGGCAACCTTCTTTCCAATAGCCGTAAAGTTACTCTGAACTTCACCAAATATGGGATGATTCTCTTGAAAGAATGAGACAAAACACTATACAATTTCAGAAAGAGAAAGAAGAAGCAAAAAGAACTATTGACACCTTGATAGCACAGATAGCAGAAAATTCATCTAAACAACAGTCAGAACAGATCTCAGCAAATGCACAACCCAACCCCGAAGAATAGTGTGACGACATGACCACCATAAGTGTTCAACTGATAGGGAAGGGAAGTGATGACCATCTGATTGATGAAGAAGAAACTGAAGAAGATGCAAAAGAAAAGGCAGAAGAAGATGGTGAAGCAGAAGTAGAAGAAGAAGATGAAAGAGAAAATATTGTGCTGCAAGAAGAGAGTGACTGTGAAGGGGAGGAAGAAAACAAAATATGTGAGAGTGTTCATATAGAAAATGAAAATGAGAAGAAGAATGAACAAAGGGATGACAAGAACGGAACTGAGAAAGGAGGGGAAGCAGTGAAGAACTTGCCATATCCAGAAAACACTCCAAAGAAAGATTGAGAAAGACAGTGTACAAATGTTAAACTTTCCAAACCTCACAAGAGAAAGGCATGTGAATACACTGACATGAGCAGAGCAAAGAGAAGAAAAATCAGGCCAAGCAAATCAAATTCAGGGCCTAAAGTCAGATTGAAGACAAAGTGGTTAGGCATATTCCCTACCAAAGACCCTTGTGAAGCAAAAGAATTAAGAGCGGACAACTATGAATTTTCCAAGCTTCGGGAGAAGAAGATCCATGCAAATCAGCACAAGACACCGAAGAAAAGAAAGGTCAGGCCAAAGGAGTCAGAAGTATGGTCTAATTCTAGAAAAAAGCCCAATTGGTTAGACTTAAGTCTCACTCAAAATTTGTCCAAGGCAAGAGCATGGGGAGGTTCACTGTCCAAAGAAATCAAAGGTGCAGCACAAAAGCTCACCAAGAGAATTCAATATCAACCACCTTGAAAGAAACAGACATCAAGCTATATGACGTTAAATGAGCGCTTCCTAGGAGGCAACCCAATGTTTTAGTTTTTAATTTTTGCAGTTTTCATTTTGAATTTTTTAATGTGTTTTGTATATATTTTTTGTAGTTAGGATCAATTGTTTTTTATTTAGGAATTATTAGGAACTAGTTAAGTAAGTGTGAGGGAGAGAAAAGTGGAAATCCTGATTTTTTGGGAGTAACAGAAAAATTGACTAAGTGTTGCAGAGCTTAGGTTCTGTTTTCAGCGCTTCACCTGCGCTAAGTGCAGGCAATGTAACATCCCGTAAATTAGAACTTCTATTAATTCATAAGATTAAGATAGGAAATTGTATGTTAATAATTAAGGAAAGAAAGCTTAAGAAATTAGGAGATAAGACTTAGGCTAAAAACTAAGTTTTAGTGGTCTCGCTCAAGCGAGAAGATCTCGCTTGAGCGAATTATGCAGAAAAGTCTTGGATTTGAGTTTTCTGCACTTCTCGCTTAAGCGAGCCTAGCTCTCTTGAGTGAAAAACAGGGACTTTGGGAAGGCTCTCTGGACAATTTTCGCTCAAGCGAGAAGGAGCTCGCTTGAGCGTGAATCGTCCAGAGAGGGTGTATTTTCTGGGCCATTCTCGCTTAAGCGAGATAGTCTCGCTTGAGCGAGAATATGAAGAAAGGCCATGCAACCAACACGCTCGCTCAAGCGATAAGACCTCGCTTGAGCGAGAATCCACTTAAGGCACCAGATTTCTCTTCAGAATCATAATTTTCTCATCTCCTTCTTCTTCCTCCTTAATCTAGAGAGAGACTCTGGATTTTTAGAGAGAGAAAGCTTGGATTGAAGCTTGAAAAGGGAAATTGGAACAAGGAATCGTCACGTGATCCATCCTTACTCACTTTTCTTCCTTTGAGCTTCAAGATTAGGTGAGTACAACTCACACACCTTCACATTGAGATTTCTTTGATCTAATGCATGAACCCTATCCTTTGATTTCCCTTCTTTACACTTATAGATGTTGAATTATTGGTGATTGTATGAGAATTCATGTGATTAAGTTTAAAAGCTAATGTTTAATCTATATATATGTTGTTATTGATATCAAGAACCTTAGGTTACGAAACTTACGAAATTGAAGTGTAGAAAAGGTAACGTCCCACAATGGGTAAAAGGTTCACATAACTCTCTTATTAAAAACCTCATTAGTTCAAAAACAACTTAATTAAAATAAAATGAACTCAAATACTCATGCAGCGGAACCTCCAAACATATAAAAGTAACTAAACATTCTACTTGTTGTGCAAGGAATCCAAAACAGTTTACAAAAACCTTCCTAACTAGAAACATAAAGAAAGAACCACCAAAATTATGCCCTGATGTCACATATACCAGAGCACACTCCCTTTAATCAAAACTCGACAACAGTCGTGTCAACATCAATACCTGTAAAAATATCCACAATATAACGGTGAGGAAAAGAATACCACTCATACATACACATAGGAGGCTACCCTATCCTCACCCTCATATAAACAACATCTTCATCAATCATACCACATACCCAAACATCAAATAATCCATCAGATAATAATCATCTACAAATCAGCATATAACTATTCATCTATATCATCATATAAGTCTCATACCATCATTCACCAATGGAATCACATACTCTATTTTCACACATAATACTCAATCATCATTAATACTCATAACATCATTATTTACTCAGTTTCATCATCAAATATATCACATATATACATCCATCATACATGCATCAAAACTCATTGTCATCATATTATAACTCAATTCATCATTCAGTATAAATCATCATCACATGCACCAAAACTCATCAACAACATTATATAACTCAATACCATCATCAAGTATAACACATTATCATATGCACCAAAACTTATCACCAACATTATATAACTCAATACATTCATCGAGTATAACACATTATCATAAGCACCAAAGCTTATCACCAACATTATATAACTCAATACCATCATCGAGTATAACACATTATCATATGCACCAAATGTTGAGTCTCAGAATTAATTTAAGTATTCAAATTAAATTCAAGACTCATTATCCTTGGTTTTAATGATTAACAAATTAGACTAGATGAAAAGAAAACAGGTGCTACTAAGAAAGGTATTGTTTTTTTGATTGTATTTTAGGTTCGAATATTCGTCTGAAGTATCAGAAAAAGAAGAAGAAGAAATCAGAAGAAGAAGAAAAACAAATCAGAAGAAGAAGAACAAATAAGAAGAAGAACCAGTAAAGAATCAAAAGAAGAAGAACCAGTAAAGTATCAGAAGAAGAAGAACAAATCAGAAGAAGAACGAAGAAAAATCAGAAGATGAAGCAATACAGAATCCGAAAAGAATAGAAAAGATTCAATCATCTGAAGACATGAAAGACTCAGACCGTCTCAAGACTTATCATCATCTGAAGAATATCCTTTGTCTGAAGAATGACTATCATTTGAAAACGTGAAGACAATTTGAAGAATGACTATCATCTGAAGACGTGAAGACAAACTGAAGACTTATTTATCATCTGAATAAACTATTCATCGTCTCAAGAACAATTATCATCTGAAGAATGGAAGCTGATCAGAAGCACTCTGTATGACTGAAGGACTGAAGGCGTCAGAACCAAGAAATATTCTCATGAAGATATTGCCAAAGCATGAAGAACACTGTATCCAATGGACTACTTCATTTCGGCACAAAAGTTAGGCATACTTTTCTGCCTCGATCAAAAAGACTTGCACAAATAAGGAAATCCTGCAACGACTGTTGCATCTGCAATCAAAAGGATACTGTATACGCAGACATACTGCACATGCTACTGTCCAAAAGCAAATCAGAAGTCTGGACAAGAAAATATCGAGAAAGATGTGTGAACCAATACTATGTAATTCAACATCTATTCAAATATCAGAAGAACTAGAAGAGTCAAAGATGAATAAAGCTAGGATCGTCTGAAGTAAAAGAAGAAGCATTCTACTGAAGTAAAAAGGAAGAAGATTTCTGCTAAGAGGAAGAAGCATCTTGCTTTAATCATCTGAAGAAGAGAAGAATCATATTGCAAGAAGAGAGAAGCGAGTTGAAAGCATTTCAATATGAAGAATTAAAAGAAGCTTGAAGTTATCATCTGAAGGAAGTTATAAATGGCTTAACAGTCTAAAGAAATGAAAATCTCTGAATGCATTGAACATATTTCAACATAGAAGAAGTCACAACAGAAGCTGAGACAATATGATTCAACGGCCATAATATCATATGTCTTTATTCAAATAGGAAATAGCAAAAACAGTTATTTTCTTTATGACAAGATACCTCACTCAAAGAGAAAAGAGGAAACTGTGTCAGGAGCAAATGAAAAGGAGTATATACAAATAAGTAAAAGGACAAATCCAACGGATACGTCCTCATACATACTCTAGAAGAAAATAGAGGAAAGCAGAAGAAAGCTGAAGAAAGCAGAAGAAAATCAAGAGAGAGGAAGCATAAAAATATCAAGGAAATCTCTCAAAAGAGCTCATCAATAGAAGTGTCAGAACAAGATCGTCTGAACACTTATTTTGCTTAAGAAGAAGCAACCGTTTGAGAAGCTATTACACAATGGCTATATGAGCCACATCATCGACATCTCAACGGTATTATCAACCATCTTCAACGACTATATTTCATCAGAACACATAAATAGCCTCAAGATTGAAGTTGAAGAAGTTGGCATTTCTTGCTAACCAGAGGTAGTTGCCATGCCGGGCAATTCCTCAGAATGAAAATTAGAAGTGCTGCCATGTATTATCATCCTTAACCCATGGCATATCTCTAATTACGCAGAAGAGTTTGGTTCATAGGAAATCAATTATCATATTCAACCAATCTTCTGAATATACAGAGTTGAATAAGAACTTAGAAGAAAATACTTTCTCTGTAAAACCTCGTACTTAGATTTATTCATTGTATCCTGAGTAGTACTCAGTTAACCTCTAGTACAGGATGAGATTAAGTTTATGTTTCGTGGAAACTTAAACTTAGTTTAGTTTGTAAACACTTTATGTGTCTGAGAGCCTGGAGAGGCTTGGTGGAAGAAAGAATACTTGTTGAGCCTGGAGAGGCTTTGTAAGAAAGAATACTTGTTGAGCCTGGAGAGGCTTGTGGTTGAGCCTGGAGAGGCTTGTCTGTAAAAGAATACTGCACTGAGTTGCTTGGAGAGGCAGTTGAAAACAAAAGAATACTTGTGGTTGAGCCTGGAGAGACTTGTTTGTAAAAGAATAATGCACTGAGTTGCCTAGAGAGGCAGTTGAAAATAAAAGAATACTTGTGGTTGAGCCTGGAGAGGCTTGTCTGTAAAAGAATACTTCACTGAGTTGCCTGGAGAGGCAGTTGAAAATAAAAGAATACTTGTGGTTGAGCCTGGAGAGGCTTGTCTGTAAAAGAATACTGCACTGAGTTGCCTGGAGAGGCAGTTGAAAATAAAAGAATACTTGTGGTTGAGCCTGGAGAGGCTTGTCTGTAAAAGAATACTGCACTGAGTTGCCTGGAGAGGCAGTTGAAAATAAAAGAATACTTGTGGTTGAGCCTGGAGAGGCTTGTCTATAAAAGAATACTGCACTGAGTTGCCTGTTCAGACAATATACTCAAATGCTTGCTTTTATCTCATCGTGATGTACTTCAACTTGTGCTTATCATATTAATTCAGGCTTTTCTCAATTCTTCAGCTTGAATATTATATCATATTAATTCCAGCTTTTTCTTCTACTTCAGCTGATTGCTATTCTGTTCTTCTTTGCATTTTCTTCTTCTGAGATATAGATGAATAAAGATGTTGAAAACTTCTTTCTGGTTGCTTTTTCTCAGTCTTCTGATCAGTTCTGGGCAGCCAGCAGGTGCAGGTGCAGGTGCAGTAGGTCTGCGCACACAAAAATGCCTTTTGTTGCAGGTGCACCAGGCTTTGCAGAAAGTCTTTGCAGAGTTTCCTTATTTGTGCAAGACTTTGATCGAGGCATAAAAGCATGTTTAGCTTTTATACTGAAATAAGTGTACTCCATTTTGGTAAAGTGTGCTTTACACTTTAGCAACGTCTTCAAGAGATAAATTCTTGATTCTGTTTGTAGGCTTCTTCAGATGGTCTTCACGTCTTCATACGGTGTTCACGTCTTCAGATGGTCTTCACGTCTTCATACGGTCTTCACATCTTCATACGGTCTTCACGTCTTCAGACGGCTTGCGTACTTCAGACAGCTTCAGCACTTCAGACGGCTTGCGCACTTCAGACAGCTTCAGCACTTCAGACAGCTTGCGTTCTTCAGACAGCTTCAGCACTTCAGACGGCTTCAGTACTTCGGACGGCTTGCATTCTTCAGACAACTTCTATGCTTGAGACGAGTTGCTTACTTCAGACATCTTCTGCACTTCAGACGAGTTGCTTTACTTTAGACAACCTTTATATTAAATCCTACATTTGTTCTTCTGATCCTTATCTTCTGATTCTGATTCTGTTCATCAAATCTTCTTCTTCTTCTAATGAATATTTCAACCTGAAACACAATCAACAAACCAATACCTTTCTCAGTAGAATCTGTTTATATAATCTTATTATGTTCTTATATGTTCTTTATATACTCTTATTTGTTAATCATTAAAAATAAAGGATATTAAGTCTTTGAGTCAAGTTTGAATGCTCAAACTGATTAATAGACTTCACAATCTCCCCCTTTTTAATGATGACAAATAAGATATGTATAACTTACAAAATGTTTTAAGGAAAGATGGTTAAGTATATAGAAGGATCCCCCTATCTATAATACTCCCCCTGAGAAGAACATTTATTCTTTAGTTTGTTAAATGTTCCCAATTGTTATTATTCTAACTGCTAACAAGATTAGATACATTTTGTTAACTTATCCTTTAGAAAGTAGATGTTAATTTTTGGATTCCAATTGTTATTACTTCTTAGAAACTATATGTTAATCTTTTTAGATACCAATTATTAATCAGATGTTAATCTTTTTAGATACCAATTATTATTGTTTGTTATTCATTGAAAACTAATATTTTCACATATTATGACTTATCACAGATACCGATTGTTATTCATGTTATGACTTATATTATGACTTATCACAGATACCGATTGTTATTCATGTTATCACTTATCACAGATACCGATTGTTATATATTTATACTATTATTACATATATCAATAGTTATCATAAGTTATTTTTACTGTTATACTTTCAGTTATTTTTTGACTTTCTAGTTACCCGTTACATACATCATTTTATTAAAAATATATTTTCCCCCTATTTTTATATTTCTCCCCCTATTTTTATATTCTTTCAGTACATACAATATTAACATCATTTTGTGAGTTTTATATTTCTCCCCCTTTTGTCATTAATTAAAAAGGTTCATGGTTTCATATTGTTGAGTTTCATATATATCTTCTTATTTTAAGTTTATTTACTTTTATCAATTATTTTTAGCCGTATTTCTTTCCTATTATATTTCTCCCCTTTTTATCTTACATTAAGGTTTTTTGGACAATGTCTGAATCTTGATATCAGTTGTTCTAATTTTGCAGGGACGTTATTACTCAAATTGTTATTGTTATTATTCAGATACCAAAGATTAAAAAAAATACCAACTGTTAATAATACTTTTGTCAATACATAAAACAACCTTTTAAATAAGAGAAACTAAAATAAAAACAGAAATACATAAGTTTAAATTTTATCAAAACATTTGATAAATACAAATAAAAACTAAGAAAAAATGGAAAACCAAAAAAAAAAAACAGAAAATACATCTATCATTGCATCCTCTCTGATCTTCCTATGAAGACTGAGGCATAGCCTCATCAACAGCACCTTCCCTATCTCAGCCACCACTTCCTCCTTGGATTGAATCCTTAGAAGTGTTGATTAGAGCCTGTATACTCTTCCCAACCGTGCCAAGCAGCACTCAATTCCCTTGTCACACCTGAAACAAGAGAGGTGCATCATTTAAGACAGTGGTTCGACCATTAGCCACCACCTTAATCTTGAGGACCACATTTGAAGTGGTTTCCCTCATAAGATTGGCTATTCCGGGATCTCCCGGTGGTCTTCCAGTCTGACTGTGATACAACAAGATCACCATGGTCCAAGTATAGAGAAATGGGTTTTCAGATGAACCCTTTCCCTTACTCTTCATTCCATACATCATCCAAGATGACTTGATCTTTGCCTCAACACGTTCCAGAGATCCTTTTGCTATTTTCCTTTGCTTCTTCATCATCCTTCTGGGAGCCACTTACTCAGAACCTTAGACAAAGCTATAGAGGAGCTTTGAAGATGTGAGTTTGTGTGAAAGACTCTTGTGAATTTATAGGACTTTGAAGCAGGGGTAAAATAGAGAAGTAAGGAAAATGAATCCATTGGAATGTCGTTCACGAGATGTATAGGGGCTCAGGTAGCTCTTCATGATGACAGTTTCAGACCTTGAGAGTATTGAAACGTACATCATTGATTGGTCATAGGTGAAGT
Source organism: Sesbania bispinosa (assembly GCA_026901365.1). Taxonomy (NCBI): domain Eukaryota; kingdom Viridiplantae; phylum Streptophyta; class Magnoliopsida; order Fabales; family Fabaceae; genus Sesbania; species Sesbania bispinosa. The sequence goes on from QLOH01000019.1 coordinate 1,499,494, forward strand.
GCTATAGGACACTGAGTCATTTGCATTGATAATGTAAGTTTTGAAAAACGTTTTTAACGGACAGCAGAAAAGATGGTTTTGAAAATACTTTTTTGAAATACCTTAAAAAATAAATAGGAAATGAGAAAACATTTTAGAAGGAAATTTTTGAAAACAGATTTTTAAGGTATCAGAGCAAAGGATTTTATGATTATTATTATCTGAGAAGCTTTTAATATGATGAGTCTTTTATGTTTTTAATTATTAATTAAAGTTTTATTTGTTGATTAAACTCTTTACTAGAGGACAATTTTTCACAGATATTTAAGTTTTAAGGTGAAGTAATGTTACCATTAGATTTCCTCATTGTTCTCTGGATGGAAGAATGCTTTTCTGACATTGCACCTTTCTTTAGAGACTTTTCCTTTTTCTGAGGTTGCTTGATATCTGCAAGTTCCAGTATGTGCTCCAAGAGATTCTTTGAACAATCATCTTGACCTATCCCCTCAAGGATTGAGATAGACTTTAATGGCTTGAGTATTAATCACCTTAACATTCCTGACCCACACTTTCAGCAGGTTCATAGAGAGCCTTCTAAACAGGTTCAGAGAATAGAGATGATATCACACTAGTCATTCTTTTATACGATGTTACTTTGATTTTTACTTTCAGAAGGTAATTCATTCTGAAGGTCTTCTTGAGATTATTCTCCAAAATCTGTTATCTGAAATATACACAAACTAAAAATACCTTTCAGTAGCACTTGATATATTATAAAAGAATTAGTTAATCATTAAAACAAATGTCTTAGGTTAATAGTTTCAATTTAAGTAATCAATTGTCTTAATATATAAATTTTAATTTTGTTATCAAATTTATCTTAGATTACACATTTTAAATACTGCTTTTAGGTTAATTAAATGTTTTATCTTTTAGTGATACCATTTGTTATCTAGTTAAGAAAGAATTATGTTGAAGATATGACTAATTATGCCCGAATAAAGGCACATATAAACACATAAAATCAAGTCAGAATATTAATATTATAAAAGACATAAATATAAAGACTCTGAAACAAAACACAAGTTTATCATTGATCATTAGATTGGTTCTCGTTTGCACTGGCTTTCTCCTTTTGTTCTTTTATCATTGTCAACTCTCTTTGATAAAACTTGAGTGTATCTTCCAATCGTCCAATCCATTCTTCCAATCTCCTTAATTTTCATTTTCTGAATATTTCTTTTAAAGAACCAGATGATTCCTCTTTGTTCTGAGAAGGTAAGGAAGTATTGTCAATGTGAATATGACCTTTAATTTTCTCAGTTGTTATTTCCTTGATTTGCTCATATTCGCTCATAGTGAAAGAGGATGAGGAGTCTTGATCGAAGAGTCTTTCCATAGGAAATCCTTCATGTTGTAGGATTTTCATTATCAGTGTAGTATGGGGAAAATCCTTGACTTCTTCTAATTTTCTTCTCATCATATGATAGAGGATGATTATGGGAAGGTTTAGTCTTTTTCTTTGAAGAAGATGAATCAGCACGAATCTTTCCATATCTGAGATGATGACTGCATCTTTCCTTTTAGGGAGAATACAACAATTAATAATTGCCAGCAAAATTCTGGGAATTTCCAGTAACTATGAGCACACTGGTATTTCAAGAATTCTGTGACCAGATAACATTTGATCATGCATCTCTTTCTCTCTATCGTTGATTTTCCAATCTGAAGAGAATTGTTCTCCAGTTGCTTCAACATCAATGACCTCCCTCAGAACTTTGAAGTCCACTTTGAGAGACATACCCATTACAGATGAGTTTAAACCACAAGTCTCTTCAATGAACACCTCTGAATTGTTCCAGAAATCCAGAACACTTTGTTCATGCCAGGGAAATGATGCCTTTTCTAGATAGGGAATCCAGCCAGCAGTTACGAAATACTCAGAGATTTTGAGTTCTCCTTTGTCAAAGTCACTAAGTCTTACCCCTCTTATGGGAATAATTCTTTCATCGTACACACATGAACTTTGAACACATGATATTGGAGATATTGATGCCATTGAAATAGATATAGAGAGATTGGTAAGGTATTTTCTTCCAGCAGATTGATTACTTGTGAATTCCTTCCAATGACCCTCAAATCCTTAAATAAGCAGTCAAGCATCGCTTCATTTCATGAGAGGTGACGGTTACATGCACTTAAGCGGTTATGAAGGGTTATGCTTCAAGCATTTATGAAGTGGGGGTTGTGCGCTGAGTCGGTGTGGGAAGTAGTGCATCGTGCCGATTGAGAGAAACCGTTTAATGATGCAATGATTCATATTGTGCCATTTCATATTTTCAAAAACAATTATGACTCACATACACGACTCTTCGTCTATTTCACTAATGATGCATATGACACAGATTTCATGCAGCAATTAATGATCACACATATATTTATGCAGATAATTATTAGACATGTGCAACTGTTCATCTTATTTAAACAAACAATAAAAATATGCAATAACTTTATACATAAAACAAATTACAAGTATCAGGCAAAAACATATAGGACGCTTAGCATACAATAAATTATTTTTTTTTTACAAAATAATTTCAATCAAACAGATCATGCAGCACATTTTCATATTCACCAAATGATTTCAATAAAACGAGCAACAGATAAGTAGTTATACTTAAATTTAGATTTAAACAAAGACAGGAAAGGTGTTACCCGTTTGTGATCTAGAGATAGATACACTTTACTTTTCCAGCTATATCCTTCTGAAAGATGCCTTGTATGAATAATGAGTTTTAAGAAAATGATTTTCTTTTCTCATTATCATTCTTCAGAGTTGCTTCAGCTTGGTGAGATTTCCATCTTCTGAGAATCTACTCCTTCTGCATTTGTTAGATGCTCAACCCGAAGGTGAGCTCTGATACCAATTGTTAGAACCACAGGAAACACTAGAAGGGGGGTTGAATAGTGTTTTAAGCTTTTCATGTCAATCTTGTAAATCTTTTGTTTAAATCATGAAGATGAATAATGTTTAAAATGAATCTTAAGATCAGAGATAATTAAAACGTGCAGAAGATAAGAAAAATAAAGTTTCTTTTAAGTCTTAAGATTATTTTAGACAGATACTTCTCAAGATATCTTCTGAAGATTATTACATTGAATGTTTTTCAAAATTGTTTCTGAAATACTTCAGATGACTATAGGTTGTCTGAAGTCTGTTCCAAATTTCTGAACTGAGGTCTTTCCAGACTCACTTCAGATAATTTTTTCAGAAGTAATTCAAAAGACATTCTTTGTAATGCTTCAAGTGATATGAGAAACATCTCATGTTTTGTTCTTATGAAAGATCATTTTATTGAAATCGTTGTGTTAAGTTTGTTATGAAAATAACTTTTCAATCCCCAACATAAATATGAAAACTGTAAATAAAGAGATTAAGGGAAAGAGAACTTAGGCATAGAATTTATCCTGGTTCACCCACAAACCCGTGAGCTACATCCAGTCCCAGAGGCAAACAACCACTGGATTTTCCACTATCTGAACTCAGATACAAGTATTATTCACAGCCTCTTCAGGCCAACACAATGAGTATTCTTTCATTTTCAACTGCCTCTCCAGGCAACTCATGCAGTCTTCTTTTTCAGGCAAGCCTCTCCAGGCTCTACCGAGTACCGTCTCTCCAGACATCACGAGTACAGTCTCTCCAGACAACACCAATTATTCCTTTGTTTTCAATTGCCTCTCCAGGCAACTTATGCAGTATTCTTTTTCAGTCTAGCCTCTCCAGGCTTTACGACTAAGTATTCTTTTGTTTTCAACTACCTCTCCAGGCAACATATGCAATATTCTTTTTCAGTCTAGCCTCTCCAGGCTTTGCAACTAAGTATTCTTTCTTCCACCAAGCCTCTCTAGGCTCTCATACACTAACCATAGTAGTGTATGAGTTTTCTTTCTTCCACCAAGCCTCTCCAGGCTCTCAGACACATAAAGTGTTTACAATTTGAACTAAGTTTAAGTTTCCACGAAATATAAACTTAATTTCTTCCTATACTAGAGGTTAACTGAGTACTACTCGGGATACAAAGGTTGAATTCTAATTACAAGGTTAAGACAGTGATACAAGTATATAAGTTAGGTACAATCCTATCTCTGATGTGAGGAATGACATCCTCTGAGAATTGGCTAGATAGATACTGGATTTGAGCTTCAGCCTTGTTCTCCAACCATTGGTTTCCATGGGCTACATTCTCACCCGTATCATTGGAATAACCAAGGTATACTTGCGGCTACAAACCATTCTTGGTTCATTTGAGATTAAGCACAACCTAGTTGGTTGTTCTTCTGAACAATCTTTGACTAACCGACCAATAGGTCAGCAGTATGGTTGATTCTCTTTCAACCTTTTCAACCAACAACCAACATCTTCAAATTCAATCTTGAGGCTATTTATGTGTTCTGTTGCAATATAGCCGTTTGAAGATGATTCATAATATCGTTGAGATAATTGATGATGTGGCTCATATAGCCGTTGTGTAGTAATGTCTCAAACGGTTGCTTCTCCTTAAGCAAATAAGTGTTCAGACAGTCCTGTTCTGACACTTCTGTAGATGAGCTCTTTTAGAGAGATTTTCTTGATATTATTTTGCATGTTCTCTCTCTTGATATCCTTTTGCTTTTCTTCAGCTGTCTTGTGATTTCTTCTGCGTTCCTCAGCTGACTTCTGATTTCCTCTGCTTTTCTTAGGAGTGTATATGAGGAGATATCCGTTGGATTTGTCCTTTTGCTTATTTTGTATATGCTCCTTTTCTGTTTGCTTCCTGATACCATTTCTTCTTTCTTCTTTGAGTGAGGTGTCTTGTCAAATAGCTGTTGTTGCAGTTTCTTCTTTGAATAAAGACATATGATATTATAGTCGTTGTATCATATAGTCTTAGCTTCTGTATTGATTTCTTCAATGTTGAAATCTGTTCCATGCACTTAGAGAGTTTATCTGTTCAGACAATATACTCAAATGCTTGCTTTTATCTCATCGTGATGTACTTCAACTTGCGCTTATCATATTAATTCAGGCTTTTCTCAATTCTTCAACTTGAATATTATATCATATTAATTCCAGCTTTTTCTTCTACTTCAGCTTATTGCTATTCTGTTCTTCTTTGCATTTTCTTCTTCTGAGATATAGATGAATAAAGATGTTGAAAACATCTTTCTGGTTGCTTTTTCTCAGTCTTCTGATCAGTTCTGGGCAGCCAGCAGGTGCAGGTGCAGGTGAAGTAGGTCTGCGCACACAAAAATGCCTTTTATTGCAGGTGCACCAGGCTTTGCAGAAAGTCTTTGCAGAGTTTCCTTATTTGTGCAAGACTTTGATCGAGGCATAAAAGCATGTTTAGCTTTTATACTGAAATAAGTGTACTCCATTTTGGTAAAGTGTGCTTTACACTTTAGCAACATCTTCAAGAGATAAATTCTTGATTCTGTTTGTAGGCTTCTTCAGATGGTCTTCACGTCTTCATACGGTCTTCACGTCTTCAGACGGCTTGCGTACTTCAGACAGCTGCAGCACTTCAGATGGCTTGCGCACTTCAGACATCTTCAGCACTTCAGACAGCTTGCGTTCTTCAGACAGCTTCAGCACTTCAGACGGCTTCAGTACTTCAGACGACTTGAGTTCTTCAGACAGCTTCTATGCTTCAGACGAGTTGCTTACTTCAGACAGCTTCTGCACTTCAGACAAGTTGCTTTACTTCAGACAACCTTTATATTAAATCATGCATTTGTTCTTCTGATCCTTATCTTCTGATTCTGATTCTGTTCATCAAATCTTCTTCTTCTTCTTCTAATGAATATTTCAACCTGAAACACAATCAACAAACCAATACCTTTCTCAATAGAATCTGTTTATATAATCTTATTATGTTCTTATATGTTCTTTATATACTCTTATTTGTTAATCATTAAAACTAAAGGATATTAAGTCTTTGAGTAAAGTTTGAATGCTCAAACTGATTAATAGACTTCACACATCTAACAAATGCAGAAGGAGTAGATCCTCAGGAGATGGAAATCTCATCAAGCTGAAGCAACTCTGAAGAATGATAATGAGAAAAGGAATTTTTTTTCTGAAACTCATTATTTATGCATCTTTCAGAAGGACGTGACTGGAAAAAGAAAGTACATCTATCTCAAGATCACATACGGGTAACATCTTTCCTATCTTAAGTTTAATTTAAATGTAATATTTAACTTCTGTGTGTCTTACATTATAATTATTGAAATTTCTAATGCATGAGTGTCTATATTTGTGTGAAAATAAATTATTGCATGCTAACTGTATCAAATGTACGAATGTATTTGTATAATAGTTGAAGAGTCATGTATGTTAGTAATTGTGATACGGCGCTACATGAATCATTGAATCCTCAACCGGTTCCTCATAACTGGCACGATGCACATCTCTCCATGTCTGCTTTGTGCATGTAACCGTGATCATAAATGTATCAAGCATATCCTGTTGCCTATATATTGGGATTGGAAGATCATCATGGGAACTACACCAGAATCAATCCTCAAAGGCTAAAGTCTACCTTCCTCAGATTCTCTAACCTCTTAGTTCATACGTACTCATGGCCAACATGTCTGCATCATCAAATTACTCAAACACCTCAATGTTTGATGAGAGAATCATACTCTCAAAAATGGTTAATCTCTCAGATTTTGATAAGGTTGACTACAGAGTCTCAGAGTACTTCAACGTCGTCGGTTGGACTCCATTCTTCAACAATATCTCCTCACCATGGCATGAGGAAAGTGTGTTGGAGTTCTAGAACTACTCCAAGGTGGTGTCTAATCAGGATTGGACTGGGATTAAGACGGAAGTGATGGGAAGACCAATTTGTGTGGACTGCAACTTGATTGCTGATGTGATCGGTGTGCCTGCTAGAGGAAAGCAATATTATCAGGATTGGGAATCCCTTCACCGTGGGACCTTCATCTTTGATGAAGTACTATTTGGAAGAAGACGTCTAGCCCCTTACAGACCTTCTCAGCTTCTGAACATTCCCAGAGCACTCCTTGTTGTGCTGAACTATTGCATCCTTCCCAAAGGACGCAACAAGTTGATAATTAATCAGCTGGAAAGGTTCATGCTGGGACACCTGCTGACAAAGAAGAGAATTAGTCTCCCCTGGGTGCTGATGTTTCAGATGATTTACAGAAATAAGATGGGAAATGAGAACCTCTATCCCCACAACACCCTGATAATGAAAATTCTTATGCATAAGGGCTTTCCTATGGAAAGTTACTTTGATCAACCACCTCCTTACTTCTTCACTCCGAAAATGCACGCGCAGCTGGACCGAACCTTAGCTGAAAGAGAAGAGGCTCCAGAAAATCAGGTGGCTATCCCTCCTCTCTCTGCATCCCATGACAAAGGGAAAAGTGTTTCTGTTCATCTGAGTGCTCATGGAAGGTTAAGGATGGTGTTAGGTGCATATCATCTAAAAAGGGTGCACAAGAGGATGAATCGGCTTGCAAAGAGACTGAAGAAAACTGAGAAGAAGTTATAAAAGCTGAATTCAGAAAAGGAGATTGTCAATGCCAATGAGGATTCATTTGTTGACGATCATTGATCCTGTAGTGCCCTGTCTTAACTATAATATTTTAAAATCAATAAAATTCAAATTTCCTTGTTCTTTTGCATCTTTTGCATTAACTGTGTTATATTATATAGTTTCTGGTAACTATGCATTCTTCTAAATATGTCGCTCATAATATACACTTCCTTAGAATAATAAAGTTAATTGAAAATAAAATAAACTAACTTGCTGAAATTTTGGTAATGTCAAACTTATTAATTTAAAAATATTTTCTTAATGATTAATAAATTCAGTTAAGTAATATCAGATGCTACTGAAAGGTACTTTTAGTTTGTGTTTGTTTTAAGGAAACAAGATTTGAAGATAATCTTAAGAAGATCACCAGAAGGCAATACCGTCTGAAAAGATAAATCAAGGAAGTATCGTCTGATAAAGTAGTTGGTGTAACATCATCTTCATTCTCTGAACCTGTTCAGAAGGTTCTCAATGAACCTGCTGAAATTGTGGGTTGGAAATACTCAGATGATTAATACTCAACACTCTAAGACTACCTCAAAACTTGAGAGGAAAATATGACAAGATATCATCCCCATTCGCTGAACCTGTTCAGAAAGTTCCAAATGAACTTAATGAAATTGTGGGTCGGGAATGTTAAGATGATTGATATTCTAATCATAAAAGTCTATCTCAATCCTTGAGGAATAAGTCGAGATGATTGTTAAAAGGAATCTCCTTTAGCACAAAGGACAAGAAGCATGTTGAAGACAAGCTACAAGCAACCTCAGAAGGAGAAAGAATCTCTAAAGTAAAGTTAAATGTCAGAGATGCATCTTTTCAACCAGAGAACAATAAGGAACATTTAATGGGTAACGTCACTCTACTCTATAACTTAGATATCTGTAAAAATTAAACTCTAGTAAAACTTTGAACCCTTTAATAAGCAAAACTTAAAAGACTTAAAATTTCTCAAATAATAACCATAAAAACTTTGTTCTGTGTTTTCTTTTATGCTGCGTCTGAAAGGTTTATGTTAAAGTTTTTTTTAATGTTTTCTCCCATTTTCTTTTCTTATTTATTTATCTTCTTTATATTTTTTTTCGTTTCTAAAAAAAATAATATTTCAAAAAATGTTTTCAAACCTGTTTTTATGTAACTATCTCTTGTTTGCTTTCAAAAACGTTTTGCAAAGCCTACTTTATCAAAGCTATTAACTCAGATTCCTACGACTATAGTGATTCATCTATGACCAATCAATGATGCACGTTTCGAGACTCCCAAGGTCTGAAAACTGTTATCATTAAGGCTACCCGAGTCCTTATGTATCCCATGAACAACAATCCAAAAGATTCAATCTCCTTATTTCTCTCTTTTACCCCTGCTTCAAAGTCCTATAAATTCACAAGAGCTCTTTACACAAACTCATATCTTCAAAGCTCTTCTATAGCTTTGTATAAGGTTCTGAGCGAGTGGCTCTCAGAAGGATGATGAAGAAGTAAAGGAAAACAAGAGAAGGAACTCTGGAACGCGTCGAGGCAAAGATCAAGTCATCTTGGATGATGTGTGGAATGATAAGTAAGGGAAAGGGTTCATCTGAAAACCCGTTTCTCTACACTTGGACCATGGTGATCTTGCTGCATCACAAGTGCACTGGAAGACCACTGGTAGAAGCCAGTACAGCTAATCTTATGAGGGAAACCACTTTACAAGTGGTCCTGATGATAAAGGTTGTGGCTGGTGGTCGAAATACTGTGTTAAATGATGCACCTCCACTATTTCAGTTGTCACAAGGGAATTGCGTGCTAAACGCACAGTTGAGAGGAGGATACAGGCTCAAGAGGCACCACTGAGGCTGTTCAGCCAGAGAAGTGGTGGTAGATTTGAAAGAGATGAAGTTGCTATAAGGCTATGTCTCAAGCCTTCATAGGAATCAAGAGAGTTAGCAATGATAAATGTATTTTCAAGATAGTAAATGTATTTTCATGTAGTTTCAAGAAAATTTCTAGTAAAAACTATATATATATGTACCTATGTATTTAACTTCTATCTTCTTCTTTGTAATCTCTCTTTTGTTTCTGTACATATGTGTGTGTCTCTGTTCCTGTTTCAGAATCTCTTGTTTAAGAAGATATAAATCTTAAGTTTAAGAACTTCTATCAACTGGTTAACATTTGGTATTTTACGCCTAACATTTGATATCTCTTTTAATTAATTAACAATGGGCATAAAAAATCTGAAGTCTAAAAGTTGATAACAATCGGTATCTTAAAAGTTTAAACTCTTGGTTCTCTCTTATTTTTAACAGTTGGTTCTAACATTCATAATAATAACATCTCATAACTCCTAGCAAATCGGTTTATAACAGTTGGTTCGATTTAGTATAAAAATCTGAGAAATAATAATAAGGGAGAAATAATATTTTTTTTTAACAAAAGGTGGAGAAATATATATATATAACTTTTCAAAATGTAATAAGTTAAGAAACTCAGAAGATAACAAGCATTCAAAAATAATAAGCTATTAAGAAAACATAACAATGGTAATAATAGTTAAATCCTAACAAGTGGTATATGTGAAGCTTTAAAATTTTTGTGGTATCTAATATAGTTAACAAGTAACCATTGGTGTAACTAAAATAGTTAACAAGTGGTATCTAAGAAGCATTAAACACCTGGCGAAATTGAATAACAACTGATATCTAAAAGATTATCAACTGGTATCTGAGAAGCTAACATTTGGCATCTAAAGAATTAATGTTTTTCTTAGGGGGAGTTGACAACTCTTAGAATATAATCTCTTTTGGTAAAGTTTTACTCTTGTTGAAATGTAATGTGCCTTTATTTAATCTGTTTCAGAAATATAACAAAAGGGGGAGAACAGGGGGAGAAATGTAATGTGTTTTCTTTTTAATAATGACAAAAGGGGGAGAAATATAACTAAACAAATTCCTAAAAGTAAAAATGTTTTCAGAAATATAAGATGATAAAAGATATTCAGTTTAGGGGGAGTTTTCACAATTAACAAAGACTTATCTGAAACATAACATAATCATTCTGTAACTTAAATATTTTATGTTATTTGTTAGTCATATCTAATTTGTCATCATTAAAAAGGGGGAGAATGTTGAGTCTCAGAATTAATTTAAGTATTCAAATTAAATTCAAGACTCATTATCCTTGGTTTTAATGATTAACAAATTAGACTAGATGAAAAGAAAACAGGTGCTACTAAGAAAGGTATTGTTTTGTTGATTGTATTTTAGGTTGGAATATTCGTCTGAAGTATCAGAAGAAGAAGAACAAATCAGAAGAAGAAGAACAAATAAGAAGAAGAACCAGTAAAGAATCAAAAGAAGAAGAACCAGTAAGTATAAGAAGAAGAAGAACAAATCAGAAGAAGAACGAAGAAAAATCAAAAGATAAAGCAATACAGAATCCGAAAAGAATAGAAAAGATTCAATCATCTGAAGACATGAAAGACCCAGACCGTCTCAAGACTTATCATCATCTGAAGAATATCCTCTGTCTAAAGAATGACTATCATCTGAAAACGTGAAGACAAACTGAAGAATGACTATCATCTGAAGATGTGAAGACAAACTGAAGACTTGTCTATCATCTGAATAAACTATTCATCATCTCAAGAACAACTATCATCTGAAGAATGGAAGCTGATCAGAAGCACTATGTATGACTGAAGGACTGAAGGCGTCAGAACCAAGAACTATTCTCATGAAGATATTGCCAAAGCATGAAGAACACTGTATCCAATGGACTACTTCATTTCGGCACAAAAGTTAGGCATACTTTTCTGCCTCGATCAAAAGAAAATATCGAGAAATATGTGTGAACCAATACTATGTAATTCAACATCTATTCAAATATCAGAAGAACTAGAAGAGTCAAAGATGAATAAAGCTAGGATCGTTTGAAGTAAAAGAAGAAGCATTCTGTTGAAGTAAAAAGGAAGAAGATTTCTGCTAAGAGGAAGAAGCATCTTGCTTTAATCATCTAAAGAAGAGAAGAATCATATTTCAAGAAGAGAGGAGCGAGTTGAAAGCATTTCAATATGAAGAATTAAAAGAAGCTTGAAGTTATCATCTGAAGGAAGTTATAAATGGTTTAACAGTCTAAAGAAATGAAACTCTCTGAATGCATGGAATAGATTTCAACATAGAAGAAGTCACAACAGAAGCTGAGACCATATGATTCAACGGTCATAATATCATATGTCTTTATTCAAATAGGAAATAGCAAAAACAGCTATTGTCTTTATGACAAGACACCTCACTCAAAGAGGAAAGAGGAAACTGTGTCAGGAGCAAATGAAAAGGAGTATATACAAATAAGCAAAAGGACAAATCCAACGGATACCTCCTCATACATACTCTAGAAGAAAACAGAGGAAAGCATAAGAAAGCTGAAGAAAGCAGAAGAAAGCTGAAGAAAATCAAGAGATAGAGGAAGCATAAAAATATCTAGGAAATCTCTCAAAAGAGCTCATCAATAGAAGTGTCAGAACAAGATCGTCTGAACACTTATTTTGCTTAAGAAGAAGCAACCGTTTGAGAAGCTATTACACAACGGCTATATGAGCCACATCATCAACATCTCAACGGTATTATCAACCATCTTCAACAGCTATATTTCATCAGAACACATAAATAGCCTCAAGATTGAAGTTGAATAAGTTGGCATTTCTTGCTAACCAGAGGTAGTTTCCATGCCGGGCAATTCCTCAGAATAAAAATTAGAAGTGCTGCCATGTATTATCACCCTTAACCCATGGCATATCTCTAATTACGCAGAAGAGTTTGGTTCATAGGAAATCAATTATCATATTCAACCAATCTTCTGAATATACAGAGTTGAATTAGAACTTAGAAGAAAATACTTTCTCTGTAAAACCTCGTACTTAGATTTATTCATTGTATCGTTAGTAGTACTCAGTTAACCTCTAGTATAGGAAGAGATTAAGTTTATGTTTCATGGAAACTTAAACTTAGTTTAGTTTGTAAACACTTTATGTGTCTGAGAGCCTGGAGAGGCTTGGCGGAAGAAAGAATATTTGCTGAGCCTGGAGAGTCTTTGTAAGAAAGAATACTTGTTCAGCCTGGAGAGGCTTGTGGTTGAGCCTGGAGAGGCTTGTCTGTAAAAGAATACTGCACTGAGTTGCCTGGAGAGGCAGTTGAAAATAAAAGAATACTTGTGGTTGAGCCTGGAGAGGCTTGTCTGTAAAAGAATACTGCACTGAGTTGCCTGGAGAGGCAGTTGAAAATAAAAGAATACTTGTGGTTGAGCCTGGAGAGGCTTGTCTGTAAAAGAATACTGCACTGAGTTGCCTGGAGAGGCAGTTGAAAATAAAAGAATACTTGTGGTTGAGCCTGGAGAGGCTTGTCTATAAAAGAATATTGCACTGAGTTGCCTGGAGAGGCAGTTGAAAATAAAAGAATACTTGTGGTTGAGCCTAGAGAGGCTTGTCTATAAAAGAATACTGCACTGAGTTGCCTGGAGAGGCAGTTGAAAATAAAAGAATACTTGTGGTTGAGCCTGGAGAGGTTTGTCTGTAAAAGAATACTGCACTGAGTTTCCTGGAGAGGCAGTTGAAAATGAAAGAATACTTGTGTAAAGCCTGAAGAGGCTTGATAGAAAAGAATACTTGTATCTGTGGTTTCAGATAGTGAAAAATCCAGTGGTGGTTTGCCCTGGGACTGGATGTAGCTCACTGGGTTGGTGGGTGAACCAGGATAAATTTTGTGGCTAAGTTTTCTATCCCTTAAACTCCTTATCTACAGCTTTATATTTCTGATGGGGATTGAACAGTATTTTTCATAATAAACTTAACACAACAATTTAAATAGACTAAGTTTTCCAAGATAATAATTCACTCAGTTAATCCTATATCGTTTGAAATATTACAAAGAATTTACTTTGAAGAACGTCTGAAATAACTCCTTGAAGTGGATCTGAAACAGTTTCAGTTTAGAAGTTAGAAGTACACTTCAGACGATGATCAATCATCTGAAGTAGCTCAGAAATAGTTCTGAAAAGGTTCTCTGTAGTATCTTTCAGAGGGTATCTTGAGATGAATCTCATTGATTAAGATTAATTAATTAAGAGACCAAATTAGTCAGCGTTTAGTTCAACTTTCCTTAGTCTCTAACTGTGTCAAAATTTGTCCTTCTTATCTTCCGCAATTTTCATGTTAACTCTGATTTTAAGTTTCTCATTTTATTTTGTCTTAATAGGCTTGAAGTTTATTTTCAGATTTCCAAAATTATCAAAATGTATAAAACACTATTCAACCCCCCCTTCTAGTGTTGCCTGTGGAACTAACACCAAAACTTATCACCTCACCTACCCAAAAGATCATGACTTGGAACTTCGCACAATGGGTGCAGCTCGTCAATCACTCTAGTTAGTACCAAGATAGTCTACTGGTGTCACCACACACAATCTGATAGGTTGTACCCCCTCTATGGGCCCGCACAACGACATTCGACCCTAGGTTGCACCCCCTCTATGGGCTAGTACAAATCACCCCTAGGTTGCACCCCCTCTATGGGCCTGTGCATCGAACGCCCCATCTTGATCCCCTGAGTTGTACCCCCTCTATAGGCCCGCACAACTCAGTTCACCTCCCGAATTGTACCCCCTCTATGGGCCCGCACAATTTAGGTCTCATCACATATTCTCAAGGCATCTCTCCTAAGTTGTACCCCCTCTATGGGCCCGCACAACTTAGGTAACATCATCATCAAAAGGTGATATACACCATCATCATTATGCATCATCATGCTCATCATTAACATCATCATCATAAAGTGATATACACTATCATCATTAAACATCATCATCATAAGTGATATAGACTATCATCATAAACATCATCATAATATTCACCATCATCATTAATCACATTGCATATTATGCACACCAAAACATCATCAATCACATGGCATATTCACCAATCATTATGCACACCCAATCATCATCAATCACATTGCATATTCACCGATCATTATGCACACCAAATCATCATCAATATCATTAATCATCAACACCATAATCATAATAAAGCATTATCAAATAACATCAATCATCATCAAGCACTTAGGATCTCAAAATCCACTCTGGTAATCGATTACCAACCTCTAGTAATCGATTACCCGCAAACAAGGTCTCTGGTAATCGATTACAACCACCTTGTAATCGATTACCTGCAACCAAACACTCTGGTAATCGATTACAGCACCCCTGTAATCAATTACCTGCAAGCAATCTTTCTGGTAATCGATTACCACAATCCTGTAATCGATTACCAGCGAACAAACAACACTTCTGGACTACCCAGATTACACTGCTAATCAATTACCACTCCTGGTAATCGATTACCCGCGACGCAGATCGCAGATTTCACGATTTCTAACACTTCTACATCACTCTATTCAACCCCTATTCAATCCTTTTCAAACAAACACCATTCATAATCATTAATATTCATCAAAATCATCAATCTTTAATAGTTTTACATGGTTTTCCCATCAAAACCCCAAATCATCAAACCCTTAATTAACCCCTTTTCACTATTCTCATTATTCTTATTCAATTCACCCAAAATTCATCAAGAATCATTCAATCAATCATACATCATAGTTTTCATCATTCATTCTCCATATTAACATATATTAGTATTAATTCATACTCTTAGATTACTACCCAAGCACCCCTACATGCATATACCAGTAGCACCCTCTCCCCACTGTACCTTAGAGTTGACGATTAGAAAACAAATATCAGCACTCCACTCTCTTGATGATCTATTCTGCTACACCTCCTCCTTGTGAAGTTTCTTCTCTCCTCCTAGGGTTTGGTTATCTCACGTTTTAAAGCTAATCGGTTGAAATAGATAACCCTCCCCCTATTTAAATAACTAACTGAGTTGGGCCTGCTCCTGCCCACCCATTACCCCTTTTTAATTACATAATATCTTTTTCTGAAACATAATAATATAATGATATTATTTTATTTTCTTTATAAATCTTATTTTATTTTATTTATTCATTTATATTAGGAATTACTAGGATATTACCGAGTCCTTATCTATTTATATTCAAATTTAAATTCAAATCTTATAATTAAATCTTATCCTAAATTTGTATTGATTTTGTATGAATCTGAGCAAGACTTGTCTGAGGAAAATCTGAAGCTGAAGACCAAAGTTAAGAAACTTGAAAAGAAGTATGCTGATCAAGAGAAGAAGACTAAGCATCTAATTTCTAAACAAGAGCATATTCTTCAAGAACAGCAGCTTATCAGATCTGGTCAGCAAGAATTGAAAACCTCAGTGGAAGTAGCAATAGACAAGGCCAAGGAAGACTTGATTTCCTTTCTGACTGAGGCCTTGTTGAAGAAGAAGGATTAAACTATTAATTTAGCCATTGTCTTTGCTTATTTTCATATTTATGACAAGTGTCTGGTTGTCTATTTCTTTATCTGAACATTCATTAAATACAATCAGTGGCTTATCTCATATTTTGAGTTGATTATTTTTGCTCTGATATATATGTTTTATTTGAATATATTGCTCTGTTACTGTTTTGCTCTGATATTCCCTTTTGATTGATGACAAAAGGGGGAGTATTCAAACTAACAAAAATCTGAAGTGATTACAGGACTCAAGGGGAGTATATAAGCTTTTAAGTACATAAGTAATAATCTGTTACAGAACCTGAAAAGAAACTGTTAAAGGATATTTCTATCTCAGGGGGAGCTATCTTATACTCAAAAATTGATTACATATTTGTATATTTTAACCAAATTTGTCATCATTAAAAAGGGGGAGAATGTTGAGTCTCAAAAATATCATAAGGTTGTTTATGATGTTTTAAGACAACTAGATTCCCAAGTTTTAATGGTTAACAAATGTGACTTAAATTATTTATCATAGATACATATATGCTTTAATGTTTTATCTATGATTTCAGCAAGAGTCACTATGAGCCTACATAAAAAGACTAAGTGTTGAAGCTGTCTGAAGAAGCAGAACTCGTCTAAAGAGTTGAAGCTGTCTGAAGTAGCTCAACTCGTCTGAAGTATCAGTGTCGTCTGAAGTCTTTTGATGACGTGGCACCTCTAGTCTGAAGATTGTGAAGACGTCTGAAGCTCTTTTTGAATCAAGCATGTTTTCTATTATAACAGCTGGCATTCCTTTTTGAATTTCAAGAACGTTCTCTGCCATACGCGTCCTCTGCTACGCAGCCCTTGCAGCAACAACAAAAAGCAGCTTTTTGGCAGGAGCAAAACTTGTAACGTGTCAGGAATTGTCAGAAAATGTCAAAGAATGTCAGAGCTCACAACAGGCTATCTCACAACGGATTTCATGCTATTCCTAAACGGTGGTTTTCTCCAACGGATTGATATTTGGGTATAAATACCCCCTCCTTTTAAGACCATCAAGAGAGAAGAATTTTGTGAAAAAGAACTAAAACTCTGCAAGTTTTTCGCTGCAAACAACTCTGATAATATTTATCTTTGTACACATATTGTAATATCCTGAGCATACCTCAATTTTTGTGTACATTTGTAATTGTTTAAGCTTCAAGACTGATATAGTTTGTAAGCTTAAGCATTCTATCTTCTCTGTATTTGTTTGTTGAGCCTGGAGAGGCTTGTCTGAAAAAGAATACTTGTTGGTTTGAGCCTGGAGAGGCTTGTCTATAAAAGAATACTTGGTTGTAGAGCCTGAAGAGGCTTGACTGTAAAAGAATACTTGTAATCTTGAAAGATTAAGAGAAAATCCAATTGCTAGTTGGCATTGGGACTGGACGTAGCTCACAGTGGTAGTGAGTGAACCAGGATAAATTTCTTGGCTAAGTTTTCTTACCCTTATCTCTTGTCAATTCTTTTTATACTAATCAAGGGGTTAGAGTAATTAATCTGATATTTTATAAAGGCACAAAACATCTTTTAAAATCAGTTTTTACAAACCGTCTGAAAACTTCAGACAGCCCTTTAAGAGCCTGTCTGAAATCGTGTTTTTAACACCTGTTTGCGAAAAGCTTTCTAAAATATTTAGAAACACTATTCAACTCCCCCCCTTCTAGTGTTTCCCTGAGTTCCTACAGTTGGTATCAGAGCTCTACTCAGGGTTGAAGCACCTAACAAGTGTTTGAGGACTGAAAGATCCAAATGGAAGCTTCTAACAGCAACAGGCAATACATCACAGAAGGAGCCTCTATCACAAGACCCCCAGCATTCAATGAAGTGGATTACCACTACTGGAGAGATCGTATGAAGTTGTTCATTGAGAGCAACAACATTGATGTTTGGGATGTGGTCACTGATGGAGACTATGTGCCTATGCAAAATGGTGTGCCTATACCTAAGACTGAATGGACCTTGGAGCAGAAGACTAGAGTCCAGATGAACGCTAAAGCCAAACTCTATCTGATATGTTCCTTGAATAAATTAGAATATGAGAAAGTCCATGGATACACTTCTGCCAAGGAGATTTGGGATACTCTTGTAGCAGCCTATGAAGGGACTAAAACTGTCAAGCAATCCAAAATCAGCATGCTTATACATCAGTATGATATGTTTAAGATGGAAGAAACTGAAACCATTGTCCAAATGTTTAGGAGGTTTCAGACCATAACCAATGGACTCAGGTCCTTAGGAAGAACCTATGAATCTGGAGACAACAACAGGAAGATTCTAAGAAGTCTACCTAAGTCCTGGAGACCCAAAGTCACTGCCATTCAAGAGGCAAGAGATTTGAACTCTCTGAGAATGGAAGAACTATTGGGATCTCTCAAAGTCCATGAGCTTGAGCTTGGAGAAGATGACAACAAGAAGAAGTCTCTAGCTCTAAACTCCAAGGCTAAACAGTCTAGGCATGGCAGCATGAAGGCTATACAAGTTGAGGAAACTTCAGAAGTAGATGAAGATTCTGAAGATAGCTCAGAAGATGACAATGATCTTGCTCTTTTAAGCAGAAAGATCAAGAGAATGTTGTAGAACAGAGGAAAGATCATAAAGAACCAACCTTCATCATCCAAATCAGGTAAGAGAGGTAAAGAGTCTAACACTGATAAAATTATTTGCTTTGAATGTAAGCAACCAGAGCATATGAAGGCTGATTTCCCAAGACTGAAGAAAAACAACTTCAAGAAGAAGAAATTTTTCAAAAGAAGAAAGGTCTTATGGCAACATGGGAAGACCTTGATGAATCAACCTCAGAAGAAGAGGAAGACACTTCAGAAGAGGCAAACCTGTGTCTCATGGCTAGTCTACCATCTTCAGACAGCTCTGAAGCTGAGGTATTTCCTCTTACTCTACAAGAAATGTATGATGATCTGGTGGAAAGTTCCAAGGAAATTTTCCAAGAGTATAAGAATCTATCCAAATTTGTGGAACTGATGGAGATCTGGCCAAATTTGTCAAAGGAACTAAAAATCTGAATATAATGATTGGAAATCAAAAGTATTCCCTTGACAAAAGTGGACTAGGCTTTTGTGATCATAACATGTCTGAACCTCCTACTGTCTTAAATTTTTCTAAAGGCAAAAAGAAGGTTAATGGGTGTTCTCACTGTGGTAAGCCTGGACACAATGTGGCTTAGTGCAAACACAAGAGAAAAACAAGGCCCAAAGCTAACAAGAAAGGACCCAAAAGAATATGGGTACCTAAAAACTTAATTATTCCTGTTGCAGATGTGTTTAACAGGACAAAGGAGACCCCACAAATGGTACCTGGACAGTGGGTGCTCGCGACACATGATAGGAGAAAGGTCTTTGTTCCAAAACCTTAGACCTAGAGCTGGTGGAGTGGTCACCTTTGGTGGAAATCAGCAAGGGAAGATCACTGGAATAGGGACTGTAGGTATATCTCCTTCATCCCTTATTAAAAATGTACTCCTAGTGGAGGGACTTCAGCATAATTTACTGAGCATAAGTCAATTACGTGACAGTGGTTATGTGGTATCCTTTACTAAGGAAGGATGCATAGTCAAACACTCCTCTGATCAAACCCTCTTTACTGCTAAAAGACACAGCAATGTGTACAAAATTGATCTAGAGGATCTAGAAAGTCAAAATGTAAAATGTTTCATTTCTGTTGAAGATGAAAAACAGATTTGGCATCAAAGACTTGGGCATGCCAGCTTGAGATTAATCTCAAGGTTAGCAAAACACAATCTTATTAAAGGATTGCCCATGCTTTCATACAAATCTGATATTTTATGTGAAAGCTGTCTGAAAGGGAAACAAACAAGACACTCTTTTAAGAGTAAGGATGTTGTTTCAACTAGAAGACCACTAGAACTTTTACACATTGACTTGTTTGGTCCTATTAGAACAGAAAGTCTTAGTGGTAAGAAATATGGTTTGGTCATTGTTGATGACTATTCTAGATTTACATGGGTGTTATTCCTAAGAAGCAAGGATGAGACTTTTAGGAATTTCACAATATTCTGCAAGAAGGTACATAATGAGAAAGGATTCTGTATTTCTGTTATCAGAAGTGATCATGGTGGAGAGTTTGAGAATGCAAACTTTCAAATGTTCTGTGATGAGAATGGGATCTCACACAATTTCTCTGTGGCTAGAACACCTCAACAGAATGGGGTTATTGAGAGAAAGAACAGAAGTTTGCAAGAGATGGCAAGGACCATGCTCAACTCATGCAGCTTACCAAGATCCTTCTCGGCAGAAGCTGTTAGCACAACATATTACCTTCAAAACAGAATATTGGTAAGACCAATTCTGAAAAGACTTCCTATGAATTGTGGAAAGGAAGAAAACCCAACATATCATATTTCCACACCTTTGGCTGTGAATGTTTTATACTCAACACCAAGGATGATCTTGGAAAATTTGATGCAAAGTCTGATAAAGGATTTTTCATTGGATATTCTAAAACATCTAAAGCCTATAGAGTGTATAACTCTTGAACTTTAACTGTTGAAGAAACTATTCATGTTAAATTCAATGATAACAAAGAGACTGATAGGGAACTATCAGATCTAGAGGATGATTTTGCAGGAATGGAGTTGAATGACCACAACAGCATGAAGGATGAGCAGCTGTCTGAAGTACCTACTGTTACTAAACCTCTTCAGACAAATGTTGAGTCTCAGACAGAACAAACAGATTTGATACCTCCACAGAAACCTGATTGGAGATACAAATCACATCATCCTAAAGATCAAATCATTGGCAGCACTTCAGAAGGAGTTAAGACAAGATCAAAATTCAAGAATCTGAATTCTCTTGCTCTCCTGTCTGAAATAGAGCCAAAGAACATTGATGAAGCTCTGCATGATGAAGGGTGGATCCTAGCCATGCAAGAAGAGCTGAATCAGTTTGCTAGGAGTGATGTCTGGACCCTTGTTCCTAAACCCCATGGGAAAACTATTATTGGAACCAAATGGATGTTCAGAAACAAGCTGTCTGAAAAAGGCAAGGTAGTCAGAAACAAGGCAAGATTAGTTGCTCAAGGATACAACCAGAAAGAAGGTATTGACTTCACTGAAACCTTTGCCCCAGTGGCCAGGTTAGAAGCAATTAGAAATCTTTTATCTTATGCTGTAAATAATGGCATCAAGCTATATCAAATGGATGTTAAAAGTGCCTTCCTCAATGGTCTCATTGAAGAAGAAGTCTTTGTTAGACAACCCCTGGTTTTGAAGATATTGCTTTTCCTGAACATGTTTTCAAACTCAAAAAGGCTCTCTATGGTCTGAAACAAGCCCCAAGAGCTTGGTATGACAGATTGAGCAGTTTTCTTATCTCAAATGGTTTTGAAAGAGGAAAAGTGGATACAACTCTTTTTAGAAAACAGTCTAACAAAGATCTTATACTTGTTCAGAAATATGTTGATGACATTATCTTTGGTTCAACTGACTCTTCATTATGCAAGGAGTTTTCAGAGTTAATGCAATCAGAGTTTGAAATGAGTTTAATGGATGAACTAAAATTTTTCTTAGGACTTCAGATTAAGCAAGATTCTGACTGTATATGGATCCATCAAGAAAAATATACAAAGGAAATGCTTAAGAAGTTTAACTTACATGATTGCAAACCCATGTCAACTCCAATGCATCCCTCTGCATCTTTAAATAAAGATGAGAAGGAAGAACCAGTGAATCAAACTTTGTATAGAGGAATGATTGGATCATTATTATATCTAACAGCAAGCAGACCTGACATAATGTTCAGTGTATGTCTGTGTGCTAGATTTCAATTTGATCCAAGGATTACTCACTACAAAGCTGTAAAAAGAATTTTCAGATATCTTAAAGGTACTACTAATCTTGGTCTGTGCTATAAGAAAAGTAAGGATTGCAGGTTAATAGGTTACTGTGATGCTGATTTTGCTGGAGACAGAATTGAAAGAAAAAGCACTAGTGGTGGATGTCATTTCTCTGGAGAAAATATGATTAGCTGGTCAAGCAAAAGGCAAAGCACAATTGCCTTATCAACAGCTGAAGCAGAATACATCTCAGCAGCCAGTTGTTTCTCACAACTGTTATGGGTGAAGTATCAGTTAGAAGATTTTAACATTACTATATCTGCTATACCTGTTTTGTGTGATAATACAAGTGCTATTAATTTGTCTAAAAATCCCATTAAACATTCTAGGGCTAAACATATAGAAATAAAACATCATTTCATTAGAGACTATGTTCAGAAAGGTGTTTTTGATATTCAGTTTATTGATACAGAGCATCAATGGGCTGATATATTCACAAAACCTCTGACTGAAGATAGATTTAAGTTCATTAGAAATAATCTGAACATACATGCATTTTGATTGTGTGTGATATGATCTGTTGAAAATGATGTGTCTGAAATTTCAGCTTGTCTGAAACAAGTGACTTGTCTGAATTTTTGGGTTGTCTGAAATCTATATGGGTGTCTGAAATCTGTCACTTGTCTGAAGTAAACAAATGACGTGGCTTTTTGAGACGGTTTAATTCCATTTATTTTGTCTCTTCCACTTCGCGTGTTTTCCTATGTCTGCTCAACCAGTACATGCCATCATTACTTCATGGGTCTATAAATACAGAAGCTAGTGGGTCAGAGAACTTTACCGTTCACTATTCTGTATTCACCTCTTGAGATCCTTCTTCTACAAGAAAATTTTTTTTCTCTCAAGTTCTTCAGAAAACTCTTCAATGGCACCTAAGAAATCTACTGGAAGCAACATTGTGAAGACTAAGGGCGTAGTCCTGGAGGACCTTCAATCTATGGGAATGGACTTATTTGCTGAGTTCGATGCAGCTGGGTGGACTCTGTATTTCAACCACAACTTGACACAGTGGCATGAGCAGAGTGTGCTGGATTTCTGGGCTACTGCCAGAGGAATACCCAATCCTCAGGGTATCTACACTAGCATCAAGGCCACAATACGTGGTGTCCCTGTCTTTGTTGATGAAGATATTCTTGCTCACATCTGTGAGGTCAGGACTGAAGGAGTTGTATTCACTTCTGGCTGGGAAGCAAGAAATGGTGGACAGAAGCAGTTCACAGAGTTTCTGTATGGCACCTCTGAACCAGTAAGCTTGGATGCAAAGCATATGTCAGACAAGGCTAGGGTTTTGCATGCCATCTTAGGGTGCACTGTAATCCCTAAGAGTGGAAGCAAAAACCATGTTTCTGAGTTGGAGAGATTTTGTCCGATTCACCTACTACAGAAGAAGAAGGTGAACCTCCCCAACATCATAATGTACCACATGCAGAAGCGTCTCAGAGACTCTGCTTGGAGCTTCCCACACAATACCATCATCACCAAGATCTTGCTGCACTTCAAGGTTCCCATTGATAGGCTTTTTTATCGCCTTTCACAGCCTGTGTTTGGTGAATCAAACCTAAAGAGCATGGGAATAAAGCTGACTCCAAGACCTCCTTCACCATCCATGAAGGAGAGCATCCTCTTAGAGAAGGCAGAAAAGAGGAACACAACAATGCAGATACTGGAGAATGAACTCATGGGAGACATCAGGAGACATGAGTTCAAGCCATCAAAACCCTCTCCTCAAGCAAAATTGAAGAAGCTACCTGTGAGGAGTGCTACTAAGGTAGCATCTGCATCTGTGCAGAATCAGGTGTCTGAACCTGTTCAGAAGGCTTCAAAAAGGCCATCTGAAATTGTGGGTCAGTTGTCTGAACCTGTACAGACTCCAGAGCCTACTTCTGAAATGGAAGGACAGGCTCAAGAGGCAGATGTGGCTGATGCTGTTGTAGCTGAGCTATTGGCTGCTTGCCCATCTGATCCTGAACTCATTCAGGTGGCTGCATTGGCTACTGCTTTGGAGTAGGAAGAGCTGGAGAAGAAAGCTGAGCAGGAGAAGACTGATCGTGCTCTTGCCATTACATCTCAACTTGCCTATGCAGAGGATGATAGGAAAGCTACATTGGCTGAAGTTTCAAAGAAGACAAAAAGGTCAAGTGGACCTCAGAGAAAGAGAACCAAAAGCAAGCTACTTCAGGCTGCACCTGAACCTAGGGTGACAAGAAGTATTGCTTCTCTGCTTGAAGCAGAAGATGAAGCTGGGAAGTATCAAAATTTTGTTAAAGCTCAACAGTACTTTAAGAGGAGAAGGGAAGAAAAGCAAGCACAAAGAGAGAAAGAAGAGAAGGAAGCAAAAGCAAAGGTATCTGAGGTAACTAAGCCTCCTTACAAGAGAATCAAAGTCAGATTTGACAATGTTACACCATCACCTCCCTCCTCACCAGAAAAACCTAAACAACCACCTCAACCTCCATCACAACTTTCACCACCTACACAAACAAAAAACCTACCCTCTGAACCCTCTGAACCAACAGAAAACAAACCCTCTGAACCTACCTCACCACAACCTTCAGAGAATCAACTCTCTGAACCTACATTACCTTCCCCATCAGAAAATCAACCATCTGATCCATCATCACCTCAACCAATCCAACCTTCTGAACCTTCACCTCCTCAACCTCAACCATCATCACCACCTTTACCTTCATTACCACCACCACCTACACCTTCACTACCATCATCCCCTCCACCTTCTCTGCAAGAAGAGCTCTCTGCTGAAGAAGAGCAAGTCCTTGCTGAAGCTCTACAGTTGTCTCTCCTTCCTTCTGATCCCTGTTCATTGCCTAAGTTTGGCAACCTGTCTGAAGAGCTACAGTATTTCAGACCAGCACCTGCTGTATCCTTGCATCATGGCTTAATCAGAAAAACTGTTGCTGAAGTTAGAAACCAATACAGTGCTCTTTCAGGAGGATTAGAAAAGATCAGGAAGGGTGTTGTCCCTCCTGCACATACTTGGGCTCCCATCAATCCATTCTCAGATGATTCCCTCAGCTGAATAGTGATGAATGGAGTTTTGTGAGGCAGCTGAACACTGAGTCTGAGCTGTTTCAGAGGGATCTGCATAAGGGAGTTGGGATGAGAGGCTTCAGGCCTCCTAGAACTTGTTCAATCAGGCCAACCACTAAAATCTTGGTGAAACCTGATAGAATAGTTCCTAGGTATCCCTTAAAGGAAGGTCAGGGTGAGAAATTCAAAGGAGCTAAAGTTTATTCTGTATCTGCACCTCTGTCTGAAATGATGAGTCCATCAGAGTGGGAATCTTTACCAGAGTTCATCAGAAACCAAGGAGGATGCCCGGATCAACTACTTCAAGATTGGATGTGGTCCTCTTACTGGAAGATCAGAGAAGATGTTGGATCTTCTTCGGGATCAACTGGTCCTGATGTTGATTCTGAAATTGGACTTGGAAAGTCAACCAATGTCCAATATCACTATCTGAGAGATCACTTCCCCCCACCTGCTGACTCTTTTAATGAAGACTGGGTAGTACTGAACCCCATTGGCACCTTCTTTTGCCCTGTGTTCAAGCCATCTGAATACAAATTGAAGCCAGGCTTTGGAGTGCTTAGATTTGTTTGCCCCTACATCCAATTGATTTTGTATGAATCTGAGCAAGACTTGTCTGAGGAAAATCTGAAGCTGAAGACCAAAGTTAAGAAACTTGAAAAGAAGTATGTTGATCAAGAGAAGAAGACTAAGCATCTAATTTCTAAACAAGAGCATATTCTTCAAGAACAGCAGCTTATCAGATCTAGTCAGCAAGAATTGAAAACCTCAGTGGAAGCAGCAATAGACAAGGCCAAGGAAGACTTGATTTCCTTTCTGACTGAGGCCTTGCTGAAGAAGAAGGATTAAACTGTTAATTTAGCCATTATCTTTGCTTATTTTCATGTTTATGACAAGTGTCTGATTGTCTATTTCTTTATCTGAACATTCATTAAATACAATCAGTGGCTTATCTCATATTTTGAGTTGATTATTTGTGCTCTGATATATATATTTTATTTGAATATATTGCTCTGTTACTGTTTTGCTCTGATATTCCCTTTTGATTGATGACAAAAGGGGGAGTATTAAAACTAACAAAATCTGAAGTGATTGCAGGACTCAAGGGGAGTATATAAGCTTTTAAGTACATAAGTAATAATCTGTTACAGAACCTGAAAAGAAACTGTTAGAGGATATTTCTATCTCAGGGGGAGCTATCTTATACTCAAAAACTGATTACAAATTTGTATATTTTAACCAAATTTGTCATCATTAAAAAGGGGGAGAACGTTGAGTCTTAAAAATATCATAAGGTTGTTCATGATGTTTTAAGACAACTAGATTCCCAAGTTTTAATGGTTAACAAATTTGGCTTAAATTATTTATCATAGATACATATATGCTTTAATGTTTTATCTATGATTTCAGCAAGAGTCACTATGAGCCTACATAAAAAGACTAAGTGTTGAAGTTGTCTGAAGAAGCAGAACTCGTCTGAAGAGTTGAAGCTGTCTGAAGTAGCTCAACTCGTTTGAAGTATCAGTGCCGTCTGAAGTCTTTTGATGACGTGGCACCTCTAGTCTGAAGATTGTGAAGACGTCTGAAGCTCTTTTTGAATCAAGCACGTTTTCTGTTATAACGGCTGGCATTCCTTTTTGAATTTCAAGCACGTTCTCTGCCATACGCGTCCTCTGCTACGCAGCCCTTGCAACAACAACAAAAAGCAGCTTTTTGGCAGGAGCAAAACTTGTAACGTGTCAGGAATTGTCAGAAAATGTCAGAGAATGTCAGAGCTCACAGCAGGTTGTCTCACAACGGATTTCATGCTATTCCTAAACGGTGGTTTTCTCCAACGGATTGATATTTAGGTATAAATACCCCCTCCTTTGAAGACCATCAAGAGAGAAGAATTTTGTGAAAAAGAACTAAAACTCTGTAAGTTTTTCGCTGCAACAACTCTGATAATATTTATCTTTGTACACATATTGTAATATCCTGAGCATACCTCAATTTTTGTGTACATTTGTAATTGTTTAAGCTTCAAGACTGATATAGTTTGTAAGCTTAAGCATTTTATCTTCTCTGTATTTGTTTGTTGAGCCTGGAGAGGCTTGTCTGAAAAAGAATACTTGTTGGTTTGAGCCTGGAGAGGCTTGTTTGTAAAAGAATACTTGGTTGTAGAGCCTGAAGAGGCTTGACTGTAAAAGAATACTTGTAATCTTGAAAGATTAAGAGAAAATCCAATTGCTAGTTGGCATTGGGACTGGACGTAGCTCACAGTGGTAGTGAGTGAACCAGGATAAATTTCTTGGCTAAGTTTTCTTACCCTTATCTCTTGTCAATTCTTTTTATACTAATCAAGGGGTTAGAGTAATTAATCTGATATTTTATAAAGGCATAAAACATCTTTTAAAATCAGTTTTTACAAGCCGTCTGAAAACTTCAGACAACCCTTTAAGAGCCTGTCTGAAATCGTGTTTTTAACCCCTGTTTGCGAAAAGCTTTCTACAATATTTAGAAACACTATTCAACCCCCCCCCCCCTTCTAGTGTTTCCATGTGTTCCTACAATTGCTGGTGTGCACTTGTCCCATGGCCAGTATCACAGGGTTACTATGTTTTCTTTGAAGGTTTTCTTTTTCTCTTCCTAATTTGAGCTACAATTAAACTCTAAACCTGGAGGGACACTACAATCACAGGGTTGCTATGTTTTTTTTTTAATTGTCACTGGACATAACAATTGTAGCTTCTGATGTTTAGGAAATCACCAGATATCCTTAGTTGGCTTCCTATAATAATGTCCTCAATTACATGTACCTTGGTCATGGCATAAATACTAGTAGACCTTCATAACTTTTCCATGACTCATTCTAGTGCTTACTTTTACACACTAGTAGACCTGCATAAATAAGTTTATATATTGATTTAAATAGCAGCTTGTGATAACTTGTTTGGTAAGAATAGTGAAATGACAACAACAACTACAACTCTTATTGATATTGATCATCTTAACTTAACATTTAGGTTTCTGTTGTGAATACTTGTTTGGTGTTTATATAGCTCATGCCTCAAGATTTGTTCTTCTATTTAGCTTATGTCTCATCCCTTATTACTTTGCAATTTTCCTTCTTTTAAATAAAACTTTTGTCTTTAATTTATTTGTAAGAAGGCTATTATTTCAATTACAATGAACATGTAAAGATTCATTTTGGTATATCGGGTTATGATCTGGCACTGGATATGAGCTGGCACTCAGGATATGACTTACAGGGACCTTCAAGCTGCTACAAAGGTAACCTTTCTCCATCTCCCTTTGAGATACCTTAAAATTCACTTCACTGCTTCCAAATACTTCTTAACAGTGCAATGCATATATCGAGCTGCAATAATTATCTCTTTATAGTGGCTGATTGATCACTCAGAATTTCTTTCAAATGATTTGTACATTGGAGATGATTAATACTCTGGCATTCCTACTCCTGCAATTGTTCAAGAAATTTCAAATGGTAAGAAATTTTAGATGGCTTGATTTTTAAAATGAATAAGGTATCCATGTAATAGCTAATTTCTTTATAATCCATAATGACAATAAGACTGAAAATATTTCTTAATCATTTTTATTAGTCCACCTACTCTAATGCATTAATTATTTGCATTCTCCTTTCCTTTGCATAAGTAAACAAAACAGAAATGGTACCGATTCAAACAGTGCTTCAATAGGGAACCGGCGGCAAGGTAGGAGCAGGACAGTCTTGGACCAGTAGTTGCTTGTATCCTAATTGATAATTCACTGTATCCTAATTGTCATTCTTTGCAGTTGCTTGTATGAAAGAAATTAGCAGAATCGGGAAAGCACTTTATCAATTAAAGTGCCTAAATTTTACATTCTTGACATTAACGTGCCTTTGATTTGTCTTTTTATAATATTTATATGATTTCTATGATTGGCAACCATATAAAAATAATAACCAAGTTGGCTTTTTTATATCAAATGGGAATATTATTTGAAAATAATAATTTGTCTATTATTTAAAAAGGATAGTATTTTTTCTTTTTCATTTTATTTCTAGAAAAATTGTTTGCTAGTGGTA
Organism: Sesbania bispinosa; assembly: GCA_026901365.1. Classification (NCBI taxonomy): domain Eukaryota; kingdom Viridiplantae; phylum Streptophyta; class Magnoliopsida; order Fabales; family Fabaceae; genus Sesbania; species Sesbania bispinosa. Next base: position 1,528,497 of record QLOH01000019.1, read on the forward strand.
TTTATTTATTTCTTTGTATAAAATTAAATGTGTAGTATATGCAATATTTCTTTAACTACTTTTTTGCAGAAACCCACTCCTTCACTCCTAATATTTCAATAGGAATTTTGCCCACATTTGTGAGTCCCTCTAAAGCTATTTTAGATTGATATTTTTATATTTAATTTGGAATATTATATTTAATTTGATATTTTTTGAACGAACTGTCATAAAATGGGAAGGTGGGGGAGGGGGAAATTGATCAATTGGGTTTAAAGACTATTGTGGCCTTGTATGCCAATAGCACAGCCTCTAACTGTCAGAGTTAAGGTGTTTAAAGTGGGGATCCAATCCCCCAAATCAATTTCCCAAGTACAAATGAAAATGGTTGCTTAATAGTATCATCACATGTGTTTAGTATCTATTTGCAGTCAAGCCAAGAAAACTCTCATTCTGTTTTCAACATCTCATTGTGCGTGACAACACTTTCCAATCCATGAAAGTGACAACACTCTCCTTTTCTTTATAAATTAAATAGCTTAATCCATATCAATTTCTTTTAGTTAAATGTATTGATCTTTCTAGGAAAGGGATGGTAGCACATATTAGAAATTCTGTTTAAAATTCTTGTGACAATTTTTATCTCTTGCTGCTGATTATTCTGTTGTATGATTAGGTGGTTTGTTTTAATTTCAGGTGAGCTAGCTGCTGCTATAGAGGTCATAATCTAAGGTTTTTTGGCTTTGAATTTAAGCTATCAGGTAATGTGTTTTAATTTTAGGTATGTACAAGTTTTGGTACTCTTTTTGTCTTTGAAGTTATGGAGTGATAATGGCAGGGGAATATGTTGCTAAATATGAATTTGGATTGTGGGAACCCTTCTTGCCTTCTGGGCAGAAAGAGGTGAAGTCTTAAGATGTGCTTTTCTGCTCTGTTTCAGTACTTGGTATCCGTAAATATTTTTCTCCAAAGGGTTTTGTTCATGTATAATTGGATGGTAGTTGAAGTTGGCTAAATTTGCTTTCAGTTTTGTAAGTTTTTGAAGGCAGTATAATTATTTAAAGTTGAAGTGTTGTCCTTAGGATCTAAGTTTCTAGGAATTGTTTTTATGTCTCTCAAATGAGTAAAGTATATTGTTATGAAATTGGCACTCTCTTTTACTAGAATTATATGTGAAGGTCTGCAGCTTGTTAAATTTTATGTCTTTTGAATAAACTGACTTCAAAAGTACTCACATTTATATTATATATAACTTGCGTGTAAGGGCTTGAAGTGAGTCTAGATGACAATTATATAATTGTCTAAATCAGCGTAGACCAGCCCAAGCTAATGCTGCCTTGGCTGATATTAGCGTAGGCTAGCCCCAGCTAACATCAGCGTAGGCTGACCTACGCTAATTTAGCGTAGGCTGGCCCTAGCTAGAATTAGCGTCGGCCATTTTAGCTTTTTTTGGCTTCTACTTAGCGTCTCAGTTAGTGTGGGCTGGACTACGCTAATTAGCGTCGGCCTGGACGTAAATTTTTGCTTCGAGGGTTTTAGCGGGGGCCACGACACCGACGCTAGGCCGACGCTAATATGCAGTTTAGCGTGGGCTTTTGGCCTACGCTAATGGCTGTTTTTCTTGTAGTGTATATATATATATATATGAGTAAGCATACATCTTAGTCTTTGACTTTTATAGCGTCATGCAATTTAGTTCCTTGAGTTTTAGAAAATCCTTTGTTAGTTCCTGGCATTACTCTTCGTATTGTAGTAACATTTTGATCCACTTTACCCCATTTGCAACATTTTGCGAGGACCTCGAGCCACCATTGTTATACCTACTTTGAGTGGTGCTATTTCATGGATGATGTGTGAGTTTCACACAAAGAAAGCATACAAGAATAGAAGTGAAGAATAGGGAAGAAGCATAAGTGAGAGAAATGATGAAGAAAAAGAATTGTGAATGACAAGAAGAATGGAGAAGAAGGGTGAACAGGGATCAAAAGATGATATGACTGTTAGGGTTAGGTGTGTTACACTCTTAAAAAAACACCTAAAACTACATTGTTTTCTATCCATTGTGGCATAGAAGGTATCAATTAATGTGAAACCTTATCACGCAATTAACACGTTTAAAAGGTTTGGACTTAATTATAAGATGGAGTGTAACGTCAGAGACTAACAAAGGATTTTCTAAAACTCACGGACTAAATTGCATGACACTATAAAAATCGGGGATTAAAGTGTCAATTTACTCATAAAAGTAAAACATTGAATATTATAACCTTTTTTCAAAAATCTTCCAAACATAGATATCTTTTTATTGTAATGTAACATACTCAATTAGTTCATTTTTCTGAACTAATCTTTCTCAATACGAAACAAAAAAGTATTATTTTATGGAGTCATGATCATATGAATTTATTTTTATGATTCATATGAAAATAAACGAAATATTCTTAGTTTTGGTAGAATTAGTCACTTTAAATAAAAATTGTTGTATAATTGGACAACTAAGACATCCATTCGAAGAACATGGAGACTAGTTGAAGTAATGAGCACCCAATCATGGAGGCTTACTTCATTTGAGATAATGAAAAGTTATTTCATCTTTTTACATACAAACAGTAAAAGTAAATAATTTGTTTTCAAACGCGGAAACTTCAGATCAGAAGTGGTAGGATTTATTCTCATATTAAAATATATCCTTTTTTTTTTGAAAAATTGGAAAATAAAAAAAATGTTTGCTAACAAAGGCAAGTTGATCGATTAATTCAATAATAAATAAAAAATGTAAGTTAATATTCTATTTTCTTGGTACTATCAAACCAATTTAATTGTTTACTTATTCAATTTCAATTATTGAATTTTCAAGTTCAACCCAGTCATTATGAAAATTTTAATCAGATGAAATCTTTCAGAAGTCTTTCAATATAGATTATACCTATTTGCACAAATACCTCAACGATTTCCGCTCGTTAATGCGTAAAGTCCAATAAGCATATCTTGGGTTGGTATAAAAATGGGATCCCCAATAGCCGGAGACAAGAGGTTCGTATGAGAAAACATAAGTAAACGAGCTTCTGCTTGAGCCTCCAAAAATAAAGGCATATGAATAGCCATTTGATCCCCATCAAAATCTGCATTAAATCCCTTACACACTAATGGCGAAAGGTTAACCAATTCGAGAATCCCAGGATCTATGCTTATTTTCAACTCTTCGAGGCATTTCTTTGCTTACACAATTTTGAATTAATATGGAAGAAAATAGTAAAAAATATCTATGTTGACCCCACTTTATTTGATTTTTTTATTGTATAAAATTTATTATATTTTCAATTTTTATATTTTATAATATAAAGAAGAACGTGACCTTTGAATTCCTTTTTTTACAAATTGTTATTTAATTAGTCGTATATCTTAATATATCTTCATTCCCCCTTATTTTTATTTTTTTATAGAAAGTAAACTATTGAATATTATAACCTTTTTCATAAATTTTCCAAACATAGATATCTTTTTATTGTAATGTAACATAATCAATTAGATCATTTTTTAACTAATTTTTCTAAATAAGAAACAAAAAGTATTATTTTATCGAGTCATGTCATATGAATTGCTTTTTATGATTCATATGAAAATAAATTGAATATATATTCTTGTTTTGTAGAATTACTCACTCTATATATAGATAATATACACTATTAGTCTGTCACTATATAAAAGTTTTATATTGTAATCCAATGATGTGTTGTTACATCATGTATTGCATTTAATAACTCATAAGCTCTCATATTCATTAAATGATATAGTAACACATCATTAAATAACAGTGTAAACAATGGTGGATTTTTATAGTGACAGGGAGGAGGCATGGCTCCCCCAAGTTTTCTTTCTTAAGTACATACATACATACATACATACATATATACATATATATATATATTACAATCCATTTTATTACATTTTTTTGTCTCTTTCTTTTTCATCACATCAATTATCATATCGTTAATTTTCTCTTTCTTCATCTCATTTTTATCTTTTTATTTATCTCTTCTCTACACCTCTCACACTTAAAAATAAGGTGTGAAATTATAATTCCCCTTTATACAACTAATAAAAGTTATCTTTATCCTTAATTGTTATAATAAAACTATCTCATAATATTATCAAATATTATTTAAAAGGTTTAACAAGACTTATTCAATTAAAAATAATTTTATTTATTTAAACATTAATTACATTTTAAATTTTAGATATGTAATACTACCTCTTATGCTTATTATAAGAAACAAAAGGCTATATTTCTTTTCCTAAATATAAGAAATATAGACTCATTTTCAAGTATATTTGATTGATAAAATTTTGTATACTCTTAATTTACTAAGAGTTCATATGCTAATGAAACACTTATCTTGTGGATATATTCATTTTAAATTATGGATATTCTGAAATAAAATTTGAATTTATAACAATAAATATCTTTTCTTATTCTTGATAATTTATTCATTATCTTATATAAATTATCAAAGTAATATAATAATATACATTTACTTTATAAATCAAAATTTTATTCTGACTCCCTCAAATTTTTTTATCAAGATCCGACACTGAGTGTAAAAACTTTTTATATTAAAATGCATACTTATTAAATTATTTAATTAAATACTATAAAGAGTTATGATATTTTCACAGTAGGTGAGGTGACTGCTACAATATTGTAATTTTAATTGTAAACTTTAATTTTCAAGATATTTAATTTCGTTAAATTAACTAAACTTATTCTTACCATTTCCTTCTTCTATATGTGATTAGAACTGTTGTTTTTTAAGTCCAACTGAAGAGAAAATGAGCTCAAAATTGATAATTTTAGGTACAATGCATTATCTTATATTTTTACGAAAGTGTTGTGATCAATTAACAACGCAGACTGAGATTGTGATGAAATCTCACAACCAGTTCGCTTAGTTTTGGCAAGTTCGCTTAGTTCTTGAGTGCTAATTGATGAATTAATTGACGCTTGTTTAGTTAATTCATAATCTATTTTGGAATTTGAGAATGATGCATTTTAGCTGGTGAAGAATCCAATTGTAAATGAACAAGAGAATCAATCTGTTTTCTTAAATCGTTTTACTCTTATAGTTTTATTTGCGAATTGATGTTCTTAAACAACAACCAAATCCTCATGTTTTCTGTTACGTTCTGCAATTCTGTACTCTTAAGACAGTCGCTGAAATTTGAGACTAAAGTTGGTATATGAAAGACCGTCTGAAGTTCATCTGTCTGAAATCATGATCTGAAGTATTGTTTGAAGTAAGGACCGTCTGAAGTATTTTTCTGAAGTGCATCTTCTGAAATATACCTTCAGAAGCTCTGTCTTAAGACTGTCTGAAGTACACGTTCTGAAGTTCTGCAGTCTAAATTTCTAATCTGAAATCTGTTATCTGCATTGCAATTGAATTTGCTTGAGAGACAACTCTGGGTTATCTAACCCTGACTACATTTTAATTCATATTATTTGATTGGGCACGGCCTCGATCAAATTTGACGTCTTTGCCAGGGAATTCAATTAAATTCAAATTCAGTTTTCAGATAGAGTTTTCCATACCTTCTGAACTTCTGTTTTTTTAGTTTTTCAATTTTGTTTTGTGTAATTAGTGTCTGTTTTGAGTCTGTAAGTTAGAGTCGTTTTTAATACTATATTTTTGTTCAGCTAAGATTTGGTTTGTGCAGCTTGTAGTGAATTTCCATAATTCAGATTTTGGTAATACACGTAACCTTGCTCATTTACCATTTCTGTTGTCTGAACTTTATTCTTGCTGAACAGTTTGTGTTTTGAGTTGTGTAATGTTTTAAGTCATTGTTTTAGTGTGTTTAGTCATTGTATGTTGTTTAGGTATTGTTCAGATGATGTTAGAATTGATTTGGATTGATTCAGATTGAATTGCATAAGTTGTTGAACTTGTTGACTTTTTCTGCTATTGACCTTTGCAATTGAATCTGACTTTTTGTTTAAAATAGTTAGAGGTAGAATTTTTGTGACAATTTTTGTGTCCACCTTTCTTTAGGTTAATAATGAATATTAGATTCCCCAACTGTTGTTAGATAGGTTCAGATTGTGAAATTACACTTTGTACTAGCTTATTTTGACCTGATGACTTCAATTGGAAATAACTTGAGCTAGGAAAGTCAGAATTTCACATATTTTATATGTTTCTGGGATAGAAAAAGCTACTTAGGACGCCTATCTCAGCTATGCTAGGTGGGGGACCCTAAAAATCCAAAAAAAAATATCGTTTTCTATTTTTTTCTGGAATTTTTAAGTTTTTATTGGTGTATTTTTCCTTTCTTACCTTAAGGACTTTTGATACTTAGGATTTGAATTTTGTTCTGAAATTTTTTGTGGTTGTTTCCTATGTCATTATAGTGTTTTCCATGTAACCATTCCATTGATTTCTGTTCATTTAATATAGGTTGCCTTTATATGCTAACATGATGTTGTATGCCTTATTTTGTGCATTTTTGTGTGCATTTGGTGTATGACTAGAGCAAACCCAAGTGTCTTATATCCATTTGATCCAAAAATTGATCATACATATCATAGGTTAGTTAGAGAGTCTAGGAATCCATTTGTGCATAATCCAGTTAGTAATAGTGAGTCATTGTCTGAAAGTGTGTGTTCTGTTGTTTCTGTTAGTGATAGTGAATCTGTTTCTTTTTCTTCTTCTTCTTTCGTTTATTCTGATTCTGATATTAATACCATGGCTGAGAGGACCTTGAGAGAGCTTGCAACACCTGATGTTAATATTCAGACATTATGTATTCAATATCTTGATTTAGATGTGCCTTGTGAGCTAAAGTCTCGATTGATTCACTTGTTGCCCAAGTTTCATGGTCTTGCAGGTGAGGATCCACATAAACACCTAAAGAAATTTCATATCGTCTCTATCACTATGAGACCACCTGGAGTTCCTAAGGATCACATTAAGCTGAAGGCATTTCCATTCTCCCTGCAAGATACAGAAAAGGATTGGCTGCATTACCTTTCACCTGGATCAATAACTAGCTGGGATAATCTGAAGAGGTTGTTTCTTGAAAAAAAAATTCCCTGCATCCAAAGTGACTTCGATCAGAAACAAGATTTTTGGTATAAGGCAAATGGGCAGAGAGAGTTTATATGAGTACTGGGAGATATTTAAGAGGCTTTGTGCTAGCTGTCCACATCATCAGATTCATGAACAACTTCTCATCTAGTATTTCTATGAGGGCCTTATAAACATGGATAGGCAGATGATAGATGCAGCCAGTGGAGGAGCTCTTATGGATAAAACTCCAGTTGCAGCAAAACAGTTGATTGAAAATATGGCTTCTAATAACCAGCAGTCCAATACCAGAAGCAATTTAGTAGCCTTGACTAGAGGAGTTCATGAGATGGAGACTACCTATGTTGCTAATCATAGGAAGTTGGAGAGCAAGCTTGATGATTTGGCTACCTTGGTTAAGCAGATGGCAGTGTCTTAGAAGGTTGATAAATTATGCGGGATTTGTACTTCTACTGATCATCCCACTAATGCTTGTCCCACCTTACATGAGTCTGAAGGAGATGTTGTTGTTCCTCCTCAGGCTTATGCTGCAAATATTTATGGTTCTGGCAGACCCCCTCAGCAGCAACAATATAATTAGGATCTTTCTTCTAACAGATATAATCCAGGTTGGAGGAATCATCCAAATTTGAGATGGGGGAATTATTCTCAGCAGCAGCGGCCACAGCAGCCGTATGTACCTTATCAGTCTCATGCTGCTGAACCTAGTAGACCTTACCAGCCTCCACACTTACAGTAGCAGCAGTAGCAACCTCCACCACCAGCTGTTGCACCTTCCAAGAGTAAGCCTTCCTTGGAAGAGTTAATGAGGCAGATGGCAGTCAACAATCTGAGTTTCCAGCAGAGGACAGAGGCATCTATTCAGAGCCTGGAAAATCAGATAGGTCAGATGGCTACCACTCTTAATCAGTTGCAGTCTCAGGGTTCAGAAAAGCTTCCTGTTCAGACAGTTGTCAACCCTAAGAATGTTAGTGCAATTACTTTGAGATCAGGTAAGAGTGTGCAAGCGTCTGAAAGGTTAGCGTCTGAAAGGCAAGAGTTTGAAATGTCAGCATCTGAATGGCAATAGTCTGAACAAGAAAATGAAATTCTTACAGCTTCAGACAATACAGCTTCAGACAACCCTGTACAGGAGAGAGTTAATCCTAGTTCTCTGAGCAGACCCAGTTCTTCAAGCAGTGTGCAACCTTCTATTCCCCTTCCATTCCCACAGAGAGTTGTGTATCAGAGTAAAAAAATGGAAGAGGCTGACAAGGAAATCTTGGAAACTTTCAGAAAAATAGAGGTCAATATACCTTTGATTGAGGCCATAAAGCAAATTCCAAGATATGCCAAGTTCTTGAAGGATTTGTGCACCCATAGGAGGCGGTTGAATGGTAATGAGAGGATAAGTATGGGAAGGAATGTCTCTACACTTATTGAGAGACCTATTACTCCCATTCCTGAAAAATGCAAAGACCAAGGGACATTTTCTATTCCTTGTGTTATAGACAGTAACAAGTTTGATAATGCTATGCTTGACTTAGGAACATCTATTAATGTTATGCCTTTATCTGTTTTCACCTCTTTGTCCCATGGTCCCTTACAAGATACAAGTATTGTCATTCAATTGGCAAATAGGAGCACTGCCCACCCTGCAGGTCTTATTGAGGATGTTCTGGTTCGAGTGAATGACCTCATCTTCCCTGCTGAGTTTTACATACTGGATATGGAGGGAGGAGATTCACTCACTGGTGCAGCCCCCATCATCTTGGGCAAGCCCTTCTTGAAGACAGCTCAGACTAAGATTGATGTTCATGCGACACAGTTACCATGGAGTTTGGAGACAGTGTTGTTTAGTTTAACATTTTAGATGCTATGAGGCATCCCAATGAGGATCATTTTGTTTTCCATATTGATATGCTTGCTGAATTTGTAGATGATAATCTGTCTGAGTTTGTAGGAGATTTGGACTTTCCTGACTTGTCTGATTTCAGTGATGTCTACACTTGTGATTTATGTTCTAATTCTTCTAAGTGTAGTATGTGTGCTGATATAGATGAGTATATATCTACTGATTGTGTTTATTGTATTGATTTCTTAGCAGGTTATGGTATTGATGCACAAGCAGAGCCAATTGAGTCAGAATGCCCAGGCTTGATTACAGCAATTACAGATACATCTGACTTGGTTGATTTGCAGGTTGCAGAGGTTTCCACCAGACCAGATTGTTGCCCTCTATTGTCCAGCCCCCATCATTGGAGCTAAAGCCACTTCCCTCTCACCTCAAGTATGCATATTTGGAGGATGAGCAGAAGCTTCCAGTGATTATTTCTACTGCTCTCTTAGATGATTAAGAGCAGAGGTTACTGCATGTTATTAGAGAGCGCAGGAGAGAACTTGGCTGGACTTTGGCATATATCCTGGGTATTAGCCCCTCCATGTGTATGCACCGTATTTTGTTGGAGGATGGGGTTAAACCTGTGAGGCATCCTCAGAGAAGGCTAAATCCCCAGATTCTTGGTGTGGTCAAGAAAGAGGTCACCAAGCTGCTACAGGCTGGTATCATATATCCCATATCATATAGCACTTGGGTGAGCCCGGTATACGTGGTACCAAAGAAATTTGGGATTACAGTTGTTAAAAATGAGAAGGATGAGCAGATTCCCACTAGAGTGCAGAACAGCTGGAAAGTCTGCATCGACTACAGGAAGCTCAACCAGGCGACCAGGAAGGATCACTTCCCACTTCCTTTCATTGATCAGATGCTGGAGCGCCTGGCAGGTAAATCACGCTACTGTTTCTTATATGGTTTCTCTGGTTATTTTCAAATCTGTATTGCACCAGAGGACCAGCATAAGGCTACATTTACCTGTCCTTTTGGTACCTTTGCTTATAGGAGGATGCCTTTTGGTCTGTGCAATGCTCCTGGTACTTTCCAGAGATGCATGATGAGTATATTTGCTTATTTACTGGAGCATTGCATAGAGGTTTTTATGGATGATTTTAGTGTGTATGGCTCCTCCTTTGATGCATGTTTGGATAGCTTGACTGTAGTGCTTGATTGATGCATAGAGACTAACCTTGTTCTGAATTATGAAAAGTGTCATTTTATGGTACAGCATGGTACAGTCTCAGGTTATATTATCTCTAGGAAGGGCATTGAGGTAGATCCTGCAAAATTAGATGTTATTTCACACTTGCCTTACCCCTCTTGCATGCGAGAGATTCGATCTTTTTGAGACAAGCTCACCCTAAAGAAGTTTTTAATATGACAAACTGAGTAAGTTTAAATATCCAGATGAGATGCATCTTGTGTCACTAACTGTGTGTTCAAGTGTGGCAGAGACTTTCTACATCTAAAGTTGTTACAGGAATACATAAAGATAGAAAGGATCTTTAATCCACTTGAGAAAGCAAGGATACAAGCAAAGTAACACAAGATCATAATTCACAAGAGCTTCACTGATTAAGACATAATCTGAATCAGAACAGATGTGGTGCAACCAAAGCTTATGGCTAAGACTATGAGAAACACTTCAAAAATCAACACAGCATAAGATGCAATATTTGTATGTTCAGATGTCGTCTCATGATCAGATGAGGACCCAATTAAGATGCAAGAAGACTTAGAACTAAAAAGAGACTCAAGCAAAGCTTGAGATGCAAGCCATGAACAGATGCAAGTTCAGCTTGAGATGCAAGAACAGCTTGAGACGTCGTCTCAAGGTCAGACGTAGAAGGATGAGATCTTAGCACAGATGCAAGAAAAGTAAGTCAGACTCTGAACAGAAGCAAGAATTCAAGCTCAGCTGAGAAGACAGCAAGTAGAGTCAGCATGAAGACAAACAAGGACACAAGGACACTGACACAGTACCTTAAAGACTGAAAAGCTGTTGTCTGCCTACTGTAAAGACTGTGCCTACTGTTTTACCCTCCAACGAACTGTAATGGCCATATAACGGCTAGTTTCTCAAGTCTTGGTATAAAAGAGACATTATCAAGAGCTGAGAAGTGAGAGAGACTGCCTACAGTTCCGTGAAATCATTAAGCATCTTATCACATCTCAACAGACATCTCAAGTGTATCTACCAGCTGTCTGAGCACAGACACATCTCATCTTGAGATCATACATCTGTCTCTTTCATCTCCTCTCTGTGAATATCATTCCAATATTGTAACCAGAGTTGAGACCTAGTCTAGCTCATTTACTTTTATATCCATACTTTGTATGAGCTTAGGCTAGACTTATCACAAACATCTATCTGTAACCTGTCTCATCTAAGATAGGAGTGTGCCTAGTCTTAGAGTGAGGTGTGTACGTCCTGAAGAGGCTGTAAGAATACTTGTGACTCATCTAAGATAGGAGTGTGCCTAGGCTTAGTGTGAGTGAGACGTCCTGAAGAGGCTGTAAGAATACTTGTATTGACTGGTTTGTCAATAATGGAAAATCTCACAGGTTGTGGGGACTGGACGTAGCCCAAGGAGTGGGTGAACCAGGATAAGATCTTGTCTCTTGTCTCTTACCTTATTCTTATATATGCTTATCTTGAATCAATTAATACAGTTTGATAACTAAAGATACAGTTGAATTGATAATCAAGATAAGACTTTAAACTAAAGTCTAGACAAAGATTTTACCAAAATTGATAAACTCCATCTTGTCTTAACAGAGACTCCAAGTTAACAAACTTGAGAGCACATCTCAACTATCAATTTTAGTGTGGAATTGCAGGAACAGATTCGGAAAGTCTCTATTCAACCCCCCCCCCCCTTTTAGAGACGTTCAGCCAACTTCAGTTGGTATCATAGCTCGGCCTCTAGGGGTTGAGCACACCTCTGTGTGAAGAGGAAAAAGATCCATGGCTGGTCCAAGTACAAGTCTGTTCATTCCTGAAGGAGCTTCAACAAACAGACCTCCTGCCTTTGATGGAACTGATTATTATTACTGGAAAGACAGGATGAGACTGTTCATTGAATCTCAGCATGTTGATCTTTGGGAGATCATTAAAATAGGCCCTTATGTTCCATACACCACAGATGAGCTTGGACTTAGGGAAGCTAAACCCAGAGAACAGTGGACAGATGCTAGAAGGCAAGATATGTACTCAACTCAAGAGCTAAATACCTTCTCACTTGTGCCTTAAGCAGAAGTGAATATGACAAGGTAGCTGGGTGTGTCTCAGCTAAAGAAATCTGGGATGCTCTTGAAGTTGAACATGAAGGGACAAATCAAGTTAAAGAAGCCAAGATCAACATACTGGTCAGACAGTATGAGCTCTTCAAGATGAATGAAGATGAAGGCATTGAAGACATGGTGAGGAGATTCACTGTCATAACAAATGACCTGAAATCACTAGGAAGAACATACTCAAATCAGGATATGGTAAGAAAAATTCTGAGAAGTCTGCCCAAACCTTGGAGACCAAAGGTAACAGCCATCCAGGAAGATAAAGATTTGAGTACTCTCAGACTAGATGAACTTCTTGGATCTCTGAAGGTACATGAGCAAGAGTTGATGAAAGAAGATCTCATCAGACGACCCAAGTCTATAGCACTGAAAGCAGCTTCCAGTAACTCAAAAGGCAAAAAGATAAGCTCTTCTCAACAAACCTCACTCAACTCATCTCAAGATTCTGAAACAGAAGAAGATGAGGAAGAGGAAGATGATAGTGAAATGGATGATGAGCTAGCCTACATCTCAAGGAAGATCAGACGCATGTGGAGAGCCAGAGGGACTGGAAGAAAGAATTTTCCCTCAAGGAGAGGAGAAATAAAATCTGACAAGAAAGGACAATTTATCTGCTTTGAATGCAAGAAGCCTGGGCATATTAGGTCTGAATGTCCTCAACTCAGAAAAGAAATGAAGAAAAGTCCTAGGAAGAAGGCAATGATGGCCACCTGGGATGACACAGATGAAGAGGAAAGTCAAGATGGACAGTCAGCTAACCTATGTCTCATGGCAAAAGGAGACTCATCAGATGAAGAGGTAAATGAATCTGACTCTGAATATTCTGTTGATGAACTTAAGTCTGCTTTTGAGAATCTTCTGTATGATTCAAATCTTCTTGCCTCTAAGAGCTCATTACTTAAATCAGATTTGAATACAGCTCTTGAGAAAATCAAATTTCTTGAAAAAGAAAATGAAGATTTAAATCATAAAAACAGTAGTCTCATGTTGTCTCACATGAAACTGTCTGAACAAGTAAAAGCTAAGACTCAAGCTCTCAATGGGCAAGATCAAAAAAGGCTACAAGAAGAAAATCAGCAGCTTAAACTGCAGAACAGAACTCTCATAAATGACCTAGAAAAATTTGTAAATGGAACAAAAAACCTTGAGAGACTCATTGGATCTCAAAAGGGCATTTTTGATAAAGCTGGGCTTGGTTATGAGAGATCATCAAATGAAGTTTGGTATAAAGATTTCTTCATTCCTGCAAGAAAAAAGAAAAAAGAAAGATGTTCTTGTTGTAGTAAATATGGTCATAAAGCCACAGATTGTTACATGAGACAAGTAGCATCTGAGAGAAAGGTAACTAACCATGCAGGACCCAAATACAAGTGGGTACCTAAAGCTAAATCTCTTGTTGTAACAGATGTGCCTGGCAGCAGCAAAGACCAAGAAAGAATGGGTGCTGGACAGTGGATGTTCAAGGCACATGACAGGAGACAAAAGCAAGTTCCTGTCACTTGAGGAAAAGACTGCTGGAGTTGTCTCTTTTGGAGACAACAGCAAAGCCCAGATCAAGGGCATAGGTAAAATTGGTAAGGCCAATTCAGCTCAGATTGAAAATGTATATTTTGTTGAAGGTTTGAAACATAATTTGCTGAGTATCAGTCAGTTATGTGACAATGGTTATCATGTTAATTTCCAGCCTACCTTTTGTGAGATCATAGACTCCAAAACTGGAAAAATCATTTTCTCTGGAACAAGAAAGAAAAATCTTTACTCAGTCTCACTAGAGGGTCTGTCAGATCTCACCTGTCTCATGTCTCATGATCATGAGAGATGGCTTTGGCACAAAAGGGTTGGACATATTAACATGAGAACTATGAGTCAGCTTGCTAGTCAGTCTCTTGTCAAAGGATTACCTAAGGTAAAATTTGACAAAGACTTGAAGTGTGATCCTTGTATCAAAAGCAAGCACAAGCAAATCAAGCTTCAAACCCAAGAACTATGTCTCAACTACTAGGCCACTTGAGATCCTCCACATTGACCTATTTGGACCAACTAAGACAGTGAGTCTCAGTGGTAAAAAATATGGTTTTGTCATTGTGGATGATTTCTCACGATTCACCTGGGTTCTGTTTCTATCTCAGAAAGATGAATCATATGATTCCTTCAAAACCTTTTGTAAAAGGATTCAATCTGAGAAAGGATACAGAATTGGATCTGTTAGGAGTGACCATGGAGGAGAATTTGAGAATGTTAAGTTTAGAAAATTCTTTGATAAAAATGGCATAACTCATAACTTCTCTTGTCCAAGGACTCCTCAACAGAATGGTGTAGTTGAGAGGAAAAATAGAAGTCTTCAAGAAATGGCTAGAACTTTGTTATGTGACTCTGGAATTGAAATGTACTTCTGGGCAGAAGCTGTCAATACTTCTTGCTATATTTTAAACAGAGTCACTATAAGAAAGATCTTAAATAAAACTCCATATGAGCTATGGAAAGGTAGGAAGCCTTCAGTTTCATATTTTCATATATTTGGATGTGATTGCTATATTTTAAATACAAAAGATCAACTAGGAAAATTTGAAACCAAATCAGATAAAGGAATTTTCCTAGGATATTCACTAACCTCCAAAGCTTACAGAGTATATAATCTAAGAACCAAAACTACTGAAGAATCTATGCATGTAGTATTCAATGAAGTTCAGGGAAATACTCAGAAAGAAGTTGATGAGGAGATAGAAGAACTGATAAAAGATCTAAAGATCTCAACTCAGGAAGCTGAAGAGAGACTCTCACCTGAACAAAAGATGATGAGGTCACCTCTGTCTGAACACAGGAGAGAAGCTCAGTCTGAAGGAGTACCTCTCAGAAGTAGCCAATCTGAACCCTCTCATAATCCTCAAGAAGAAGATAAATCAGATAATCAAACCAGATCTCAAGAAACAAGACAAGAGAATGTTGAGATACAAAATGAACATGCATCTCAACTACCCAGAAGCTGGAGACTGGTAAGATCTCATCCAAGAGATCAGATACTTGGAGAAACTTCAGACAGAGTCAGAACCAGATCTTCCTTCAGAGACACAGAGAATCTAATGGCTCTTCTATCTGACATAGAGCCAAAAGACATACATGAAGCCTTAAATGATGAATCCTGGATTAAGGCCATGGAAGATGAATTAAATCAGTTTGAGAAAAGCAAGGTCTGGAATCTGGTTCCTCCACCATCTCATCAAACCATAATTGGAACCAGATGGGTCTTCAGAAATAAGCTAAATGAGAAAGGTCAAGTAATGAGAAACAAAGCCAGATTGGTGGCTCAAGGGTTTAATCAACAAGAAGGAATAGATTATGCTGAGACCTTTGCACCAGTGGCAAGACTTGAAGCTATCAGGATCCTACTAGCCTTTGCAGCCTTCAAAAACTTCAAATTATATCAAATGGATGTAAAAAGTGCATTCCTAAATGGGGTCATAGAGGAAGAAGTCTATGTAAGGCAGCCCCCTGGGTTTGAAGACCCTGACCATCCAGAACATGTGCTTAAGCTATCCAAAGCTCTATATGGTCTCAAGCAAGCTCCAAGAGCTTGGTATGACAGGTTAAGCTCATTTTTAATTAAAAATGATTTTATAAGGGGTAAGATTGATACTACTTTATTTAAGAAAGAAATTAGCAAAGATTTATTAATTGTTCAAATTTATGTTGATGACATTATCTTTGGATCAACTAATGAATCTTTATGTCAAGAGTTCTCAAGTCTCATGCAGGGAGAGTTTGAGATGAGTATGATGGGTGAGCTGAGATTTTTCTTGGGGCTCCAAATCAAACAGTTAACTGATGGGATATTCATTAGTCAAGAAAAATACACAAGAGATCTTCTCAGCAAGTTCAAAATGAGTGAGGCAAGACCAATGAAAACTCCTATGCACCCCTCAACTCAGATTGATCAAGATGAAGATGGAAAAGCAGTATCAGACAAACTGTACAGAGGTATGATTGGTTCCCTTATGTATTTAACTGCCAGCAGACCAGATATTCAGTTTGCTGTAGGAATATGTGCAAGATACCAATCTAATCCCAAAGAATCTCATCTCACTGCTGTAAAAAGAATATTTAGATACTTGATTGGAACCACTAATCTTGGCCTATGGTATGAGAAGGGAAAGAGTTTTGATCTCATAGGTTATAGTGATGCTGACTTTGCTGGAGATAAGATAGACAGAAAGAGCACCAGTGGATCTTGTCAATTCCTAGGAAAGTGCCTTATCTCCTGGTCATGTAAAAAGCAAAACACTATTGCCTTATCTACAACAGAGGCTGAGTATGTCTCAGCAGCTGCATGCTGCACTCAAGTTCTGTGGATCAAATCTCAATTGCAAGATTATGCAGTCAGGTACTCTAAAATTCCTATTTATTGTGACAATACTAGTGCCATAAATCTTGCTAAGAACCCTGTACATCATTCTAGGTCCAAACACATTGATATCAAACATCATTTTATAAGAGATCATGTGCAAAAAGGAAACATTGAACTAATCTTTGTAGATACTAAAAATCAGCTAGCTGACATCTTTACAAAGCCTTTAGTTGAAGAAAGATTCAATGAGAATCTAAAATTGCTAAATATGTGTTCTCTTGAATAAAAATAGTTAGTTGAGACCAGCTCTACTATGGGCTATATGATTAAAGTCTCACCAGAGATGAGACTCAAGTGTCGTCTGTAAAGAGACGTGGGTTCAGACGCATCTGTCACCAGACGTGTCTCATGATTCATCTCAACCAACGTCTCATGAAATTATTGAGACGTTTCCATGTACCAAAACTGAAGGATTGAGCCGTTGCTCAACGGTTAGTAACTGCCCACTACCTGGCAAACTAGCCGTTAGCCTATAAAAAGAAGAGCCAACCTCCCACAACTGCCATAATAACTCCCCACTAACGAGCAGTTATTACGTCTCTCTCTCTCTCTTTCCTCTCTTGTCTGAAGACTATTTAAGTCTCATCTCTCACTCCAAACTCACTTCCTGCTCTCTCCTCTTCTCTCAAATGCGAATCAAGTTCACAGCCTTGAAACTTCCTTACTCTGATAAATCATCATCCTCCTCTTCTCCAGACAAAATGTCTTCCTCTGAGCAATCAAAATCCTTGAGCATTCACTCCAGCCAAGAGACCCTGTCTCGTTCTCCATCTCCACAACCCAGCACTGAAACAGAGCCGTCTCAAACCACTCAACCTACACAGCCTTCACCATCCTCAAAATCCACATCCTCCAAGAGAAGCACTCCCTTACCTCCTCGCATGAAATCCCAAAGAATTGCTTGCCAAGTAGCCCAGACTTCAGCACCAAGATCCCCTGTCCACATTGACCTAACTCAAGCCGAATCTTCAAAGAAAGGAAAAGAGAAGGTTCCAGAGGGAAAGAAAATTTCATTTCAATCTGACCTCTTCTCTAATAGTGAGGTTGAAGAAAAATATACCAAGAGATTCTCTGAGAAGAAGATTATAGTGGGAAGAGTCATCTCTACCCAAGAGTTGAAAGATGAAGGGTGGGACCTGAGTCCTTATCTGAAGAAACAGGGATGGCAAGACTATCTGACCATGACAGATTATGTCTTCCCCAAGATGACCAGAGCCTTCTATGCTGCTTGTTACAAAGCTAAGGGATCTTCAGAGGAACAGCCCCACATCATCTCTGACATCAAAGGAATCCACATTGAGCTGACTGAAGAGACCCTAGGAGCCATCATTCAAGCACCTGTGACTGGAAACAGGTTGTACCATGAGGAGCATTGGTGGGATAACATTGGAATTCCTTCAGCCAATGTTGGTACCTCCCTCTTCAAAGGTGGACTCATCACAGATGCTGCCTCATCTCTTAACCCATTTGGAAAATTTCTGTTTCACTTGGTGGCCAAGTGCATCATGCCAAGAGCTGGCACCTTCAACAAAGTTTATCACCAAGACCTGATGGTGATGTACCATCTCAAGCATGGGATTCCTCTCAACCTTCCATTCCTCATCCTAAGGCACATGGAGCATGCCTTCCACAACTCCAAGATCAATGCCTCTCTTCCATTTGGGATGCTCACCACCATCATCATGAAGCATTTCAAAATTGACTTCAGCAGCTGTGAGAAGTCTGAAGAGAGACCTGGATATATTGGCAACAAGAATCTCAAGTCTCTTGGTCTAGATGGTAAGTCTATTCCTTCCCCCACTTTTCCCTTAACTGACTCCACTCCTGTTGTACCTACCACAACACAGGCTTCTCCTTCTTCCAAGATGTCTGAAGCCAAAAAGAAAAGAAGAAGAAGGCCTCAAAGGAAGCTATTGAGGGATCTCAAGAAGGATCTGAGATCCCTGTCAAAGAAAAGAAAAGAAAAGTTCAACCATCCATCTCTACAGAGACTGAGAAGAAGAAAAAGAAGAAAAAGAAGTCCAAGTCTGAGCCGTCTACTCAAGCTGGACAGACTCCTGCTGAAGATGAGCCACAGCCTGAAAAAGTGGCAGAAGAAGAAGCAATAAGAAATGAAGAAGAAGAAGCACAGCTTGAAGGGGATATGGCCATGACTGAAAAAGAAGCACCTGTTACTGAAGAAGAAGAGCTTCTGAATGCAGAAGAGACCTTGGTCCACTCACCCCAGCATCAGTCACCTCCACACTCTCCTCCACCAGAAATGATCACAGAAGAAGTCTCTCCTGTGAGCAAAATAGTTGCTGAGACCTTGGTCAGCTTGGAGAAGGATACCACTGCCTCAAGCCATGAGACAGCTCCAGAGCAGCAGCAACTTGAGCATGAGACAGTGGAAGTCACAACCACTCAACCAGCCTCTCCAGTAAGACCTGAACAAACTCACTCCTTCCCTACCTCATTTCCCACTCCTGGGAAATTCTTTGTTGAGACCATATTCAACAGTTCACCTCTGCCCAAATATGATCAGTCTGCCCCATCTGCTGCAAGGCCTAAGCCAACTGATCCACCTTCATCTGAACCATCCATCCCCACACATCTCTCCAACTCAATTAATACTTTTCTGAACCAGCTGCATGAGGAACAACAACAGTATCAGCAAAATCTGAGTGCCAGACTTGAGCAAAACCAGAAGAAGATTCTGAAGAAGCTGAGACACCACAGAAAGAGGCAGGATGCCTTGTTTGATGCCTTTGATACAGTACTCCAAGCTATGCATGCATCAAATGATTTCCACAAGAAGATGAATCTGCACCTATCCACTCTGCCTCCTCTGCCTGATATACCTCAGACTGTGCTGCGCCCATCAAGACCTGATTCAGACTCATCCTCTTCCCACTCATCCTAGCTTAGCTAGTTTTCTTGTTTTGATAATGTCAAAAGGGGGAGAGTTGGTTAGATATCTAATGAGAGTCTGTGTTAGGATTTTTTTTTAATTTCAGTCTATGAGGATTAGTTATGCTTAGCTAGAGATGCAGTTTGCATCTCTTCACAGAACTTTGATGAGATGCAGTGGCATCTTTTGTGAATGTAATCCTCTATAATTATCTTTTTGATTAATGGAAGTGACTCTCTATGATTGCAGTATATCCTTGTTCAGTTCACTTAAATATCTTAATCAAAATTTCAAACACTAAGTCTTAAGACAAAACATAACAGAAAAATAGTCTATGACTCAGGGGGAGCTCTTCTCCTTACATTACTTCTGTTTAACAAGAGTTTGCACATCTTAAGAAAAGTAAAATCATACATGCATCTCTCTTTCACTGATCTCATCAGATATATAACTTACAGTTTGCCATCAT
The DNA here is from genome assembly GCA_026901365.1 of Sesbania bispinosa. Taxonomy (NCBI): domain Eukaryota; kingdom Viridiplantae; phylum Streptophyta; class Magnoliopsida; order Fabales; family Fabaceae; genus Sesbania; species Sesbania bispinosa. The sequence goes on from QLOH01000019.1 coordinate 1,548,492, forward strand.
CAAAAAAGGGGGAGATTGTTGAGACAAGCTCACCCTAAAGAAGTTTTTAATATGACAAACTGAGTAAGTTTAAATATCCAGATGAGATGCATCTTGTGTCACTAACTGTGTGTTCAAGTGTGGCAGAGACTTTCTACATCTAAAGTTGTTACAGGAATACATAAAGATAGAAAGGACCTTTAATCCACTTGAGAAAGCAAGGATACAAGCAAAGTAACACAAGATCAGAATTCACAAGAGCTTCACTGATTAAGACATAATCTGAATCAGAACAGATGTGGTGCAACCAAAGCTTATGGCTAAGACTATGAGAAACACTTCAAAAATCAACACAGCATGAGATGCAAGATTTGTATGTTCAGATGTCGTCTCATGATCAGATGAGGACCCAGCTAAGATGCAAGAAGACTTAGAACTAAAAAGAGACTCAAGCACAGCTTGAGATGCAAGCCATGAACAGATGCAAGTTCAGCTTGAGATGCAAGAACAGCTTGAGACGTCGTCTCAAGGTCAGACGTAGAAGGATGAGATCTTAGCACAGATGCAAGAAAAGTAAGTCAGACTCTGAACAGAAGCAAGAATTCAAGCTCAGCTGAGAAGACAGCAAGTAGAGTCAGCATGAAGACAAACAAGGACACAAGGACACTGACACAGTACCTTAAAGACTGAAAAGCTGTTGTCTGCCTACTGTAAAGACTGTGCCTACTGCTGTACCCTCCAACGGACTGTAACGGCCATATAACGGCTAGTTTCTCAAGTCTTGATATAAAGAGACATTATCAAGAGCTGAGAAGTGAGAGAGACTGCCTACACTTCCGTGAAATCATTAAGCATCTTATCACATCTCAACAGACATCTCAAGTGTATCTACCAGCTGTCTGAGCACAGACACATCTCATCTTGAGATCATACATCTGTCTCTTTCATCTCCTCTCTGTGAATATCATTCCAATACTGTAACCAGAGTTGAGACCTAGTCTAGCTCATTTACTTTTATATCCATACTTTGTATGAGCTTAGGCTAGACTTATCACAAACATCTATCTGTAACCTGTCTCATCTAAGATAGGAGTGTGCCTAGTCTTAGAGTGAGGTGTGTACGTCCTGAAGAGGCTGTAAGAATACTTGTGACTCAGCTAAGATAGGAGTGTGCCTAGGCTTAGTGTGAGTGAGACGTCCTGAAGAGGCTGTAAGAATACTTGTATTGACTGGTTTGTCAATAGTGGAAAATCTCACAGGTTGTGGGGACTGGACGTAGCCCAAGGAGTGGGTGAACCAGGATAAGATCTCTGTCTCTTGTCTCTTACCTTATTCTTATATCTGCTTATCTTGAATCAATTAATACAGCTTGATAACTAAAGATACAGTTGAATTGATAATCAAGATAAGACTTTAAACTAAAGTCTAGACAAAGATCTTTACCAAAATTGATAAACTCCATCTTGTCTTAACAGAGACTCCAAGTTAACAAACTTGAGAGCACATCTCAACTATCAATTTTAGTGTGGAATTGCAGGAACAGATTCGGAAAGTCTCTATTCAACCCCCCCTTTCTAGAGACGTTCAGCCAACTTCAGATCTTTCCTTGGAAATGCAGGTTTTTATCGCAGGTTTATTCAGGACATCAGCAGGATAGCCCTTTCGCTGTCCAACTTGCTTCAGAAAGATGTTACCTTTGACTTTGGAGAGCAGTTCAAAGAGGCATTTTTTCGCCTCAAGGGAGCTCCCACCACCACTCCCATTATTCAGCGACCAGATTGGACTCTTCCATTCGAGTTGATGTGTGATGCATCAAACTATGCTTTGGGAGCTGTTTTGGCACATACGGTTGGTAAGTTGTCTCATGTGATTTATTATGCATCTAGGACTTTGGATGCAGCACAGGTAAATTACACTACAACTGAGAAAGAGCTGTTAGCAATTGTTTTTGCGTTGGATAAGTTCAGATCTTATTTGCTTGGGCTCTAGGGTAGTTGTTTTTACTGATCATGCTGCTCTGAAGTTTCTTTGAAAAAGATAGATTCCAAACCCAGGTTGATTAGGTGGATGCTACTTCTCCAGGAGTTTGATTTTGGACATACAGGATAGGAGTGATGCACATAATTTAGTAGCAGACCATTTGAGCCGCATTGAGAGGGCAGAGGATTCATTCCCCATTCGGGATGATTTCCCGGATGAGCAGCTATTGGTTTTGCATGATTCCCATCCCCCTCCCCTTACCCCTTAGTTTGCTGATATTGTAAATTATCTTGTTGCATCTGTTTTCCACCCTTGGCATCTAGAGCTCAGAGAGATAGACTTAAGAGTGATGCCAAGTATTATGTCTGGGATGGCCCTTATTTATGGCGTTTTTGTAGTGACCAGGTGATTCGTGGGTGTATTCCAGATCATGAGATCTAGTCTGTACTTCAATTCTGTCATGCCTCACCTGTTGGAGGAGATCTTAGACCTTAGAGGACGGGACAAAAGGTACTTGATTGTGGATTTTATTGGCCTACGATTTTCAGAGACGCCTGGAGAGTCTCCTCTACATGTGAGCAGTGTCAGAGAGCAGGAGCGGCCATTTCTAGCAAGCAGCAGATGCCCCAGCAGCCTATATTGTTTTGTGATATTTTTCATTTGGTTTTATATATATCTTGTTTGTTGTAGACTATGTCTCCAAGTGGGTGGAGGTTATAGCCACAAGGACCAATGATGCTCGAGTTGTTGTGGATTTTGTCAAGTCTAATATCTTTTGCAGGTTTGGAGTGCCTCGAGCCATTGTTAGTGATCAGGGGACCTATTTTTGTAATCGGTCCATGGAGGCTTTGCTGAAGAGGTATGGGGTGTTGCATAGAGTTTCTACACCATACCACCCCCAGACTAATGGACAGGCTGAGATCTCCCACAGAGAGATCAAGAGGATTCTTGAGAAGATGGTTCGGCCTAATAGGAAAGACTAGATTCGTCGCCTCGATGATGCTCTCTAGGCTCATAGGACCGCCTACAAAACACCTCTTTGGATGTCTCCCTTTAGAGTATTTTTTTGGTAAGGCGTGCCACTTACCTATGGAGATTGAGCATCGGGCATATTGGGCAATTAGAGCTTGCAACTTAGATTGTGACCAGGCCGGAGAGCAGAGGTAGCTTCAGCTGAAGGAGCTTGATGAGATCCGCTTTGAGGCCTATGAGAACTCTAAGTTCTACAAGGAGAAAACTAATAAATCTCATGATCAGTGTATTGCTAGAAAAGAGTTTGTTGTAGGCCAAAAGGTGTTATTGTTCAATTCTAGACTTAAGCTCATGCCTGGTAAGCTTCGTTCTAGTTGGGTTGGACCTTTTCTTATTACTAATGTTTATCCTTATGGTGTTGTAGAGTTGAAAAGTGAGTCCACCAACAAAACTTTCAAGGTTAATGGCCACCGTCTCAAATTATTTCATGAGAGTCCCGCTTAGGTAGAGGAGATGGTTGAGGAGATTGACTTGGAGCTTCCCATATTCCCTCAAGTGCAAATATTTCCACCTTGATGAGGGAGTCTCTTTCCCCCACTTTTTCATTGCACTATGTCTTTTGTTCTCTCATTTGATTATTTTTACATTGAGGACAATGTGTGATTTAAGTGTGGGGGAGGAGATTTGTAGTTTTAGGTCTTTAGGATATGTTTTAGGAATTAGTATGTTGTTAGGATTATGTTGTTTAGGATTTTTAGTAATTTTTAGGTTTGTAAAAATTAAAAATATAAATACTGTTTGTTGTTTTTGTAGTAAAAAAAATTGTTGTTTTACTATATTTTTACTGTTTACTGTATGAAATTTGCTGTTTTCTGAAGTTGTTAGCTGTTGCGTAGTTATTCTGTAGCTACTACTGTCTGAAAATTACTGTAATTGTTGCTGCATTTTTCTACTGCTTTTTACAGCAGAATTTTAGACAGACTATTTTTCTTTGATGGCAGAATTTATTTTGATAGCAAAAACTGATTTTTGACAGTAGAAAAATACATTTGGCATGTTTTTCATTAGATTTTTAGGATTTGTGTTGGTAGTTTGCATTTTTATCATTCTTCGATAATTGGTTTCATGACTTATTTTGTTTGGATTCCTTATAATTTGGTGAATAAGTTGGTTTTGATAATTATTGGGTTGAATCTTTTGTGATGGAGTTGTCCTTGGTGAGATTTTGAGCCTTATTGATGGATGGACCATTCTATGCCATTCTCTTTTTTTCTTGTGTGAATTCACTCTTGTTTGCTTGTACTCCAGAACTTGGCTTGACTCTTTGATTTCCAGCTTTGTTCACATGCATGTATTGAGATGATTGAGGCATTTTTGTTGATAATGCTACTAGCCATATTAGCCTACCTTGATGATTTTTCCACTTGTTAGCCCCTTTGAGACTATGGATCCTATTTCTTGTTTTTGAAAGCTCATTACAAGCCTTAAAAGTGAAAAACCATGATTGCCCTTGCCTTAGAGGATAAATGAGCTTTGGAATTGTTTTGAGAATAGGTTCTTGAATAAGTGTGGGGGTGTACTTCAATTTCTTATCATATCTCCTCATGTGGATATTATATTGTTGACATTTGGCTAGTAAAAAAATGGAAAAGGAAATATAGAAAAGTAAATAAAAAAAGAGAGAAGAAAGAATAAAGAAAAGCTAAAAAAAAAGTGTTTATAAAAAGAAAAGAAGCAAAGAAATAAAGTGTTCTTGAAAAAAAATTGGGTCAAAAGGTAGAAAATAGGAGTTTAATTGTAATCTTGAGATGTATACTACTTGCATTTATTCTTGGATTTATTCCCCATTGCTCCTCTATTCTCTTTGGTTTATAGCTTCTTATCCTTCACTTTCCCCATCTTTACCTTGGCCCCATTACATCCTTTATGAAGTCCTCTTGATCTTTGCTTGCTTGTGATTCAATTGTTATGGATATTAGAGCCTTGCCAACCTTATGGTAGTGTTTCCTTTCATGAGTGCTTTGAGTGTATATACACAACCTTAAACACTTGAGAGTTGGAGAGTTTGTCTTGTGAGGTTTCTATCACTCTTGATTCACCCTTTTGATTTGATCTACCTTCTTATTTGCTAAATTATTTGGAATTCTAGTCACATTTTTCTTGAGTCCATGATTTCTTGGATGTTATATTTTGCCTACTCCTATGCATTCCTTGGATCTCTTGATAATTATGTCATTTGTATTTGCATGCTCCCTAGTTGATCATTAACTTCATGTGGTGTTTTGCCCGGAGTGCAAAAGGGCAAGTGTGGGGGCATTTGATGAACACATTTTTATTCACACTTTGCATATTTAATCTTAGCTTTCTTGGACTCTAATTGTGATTATATCCACTGTTTTAATTTGAATTTACCAAATTGGGCTTAATTGGGCTTTAACTATAAATGTTGTTTAAATTCGGATTTTTAAGCCTACTGACCTATCTGTCTTGTTTTGATGATATCTAGAGCTATAGGTGTCCGATTTGGGTGATTACAGTGGCATTGGAAAGCTAAGATCAGGAGCTTTAATTTGATATGTTATATGGCTCTATATTCTACTGAGGGACAAGGTGCAATTTGCAATTCGAAGTTGACGTTCAGAAGTTGTATGAAGTTGAGCGGGAACAACAAGTTTCTTAAGTAGTTTCTGAAGTAGTTTTAGTATTTTGGTCCTGATACCTGTTAGTCTAGGCCTAATTGCCTCTTTAATCAGATTAATCTTGTGGTTTAGGAGAGGAGTATAAATAGAGGTAGTTACAATTCTGTTGGGGACTTTTAGCTTTTTCATCACTTTACAGATTGAAGTTTAGGGACGCTTGGTTCTCTTTACCTTCTCTCTGGTTTTCGTTCTTCCTCTTCTTCTTGCAATTTCATTTTTTGGTCTTCCTCATGGAAGGCTAAACTACTGAGGATTGATTCTTGAGGGATTTTACATTGGATTCTGAGGTTTATTTCAATTCAAATTCGTATTTCAATTTCCGCAGTAGATTCAATTTCACCTTCTCCTTTAGAATTCTAATTTAGTTTCTTGAATTGGATTTGAAAGCTTGTTGATGATTCAATTTTGTTCTTCACTTAGAATTATGGTTTAGTTTGCTTAATTCTAAACAACCAACTGTTTGCTTAATTCAGGAGGTAAAGGATTAGAAATCTCACAACCAGTTCGCTTAGTTCTGGCAAGTTCACTTAGTTCTAGTGAGATAATTGATGAGTTAATTGACTCTTGTTTAGCTAATTCAGAATCTGTTTTGGAATTTGAGAACGATGCATTTTAACTGATGAAGAATCCAATTGTAAATGAAGAGAATCAATCTGTTTTCTTAAATTGTTTTACTCTTATAGTTTTATTTGCGAATTGATGTTCTTAAACAACAATCAAAACCCCTGTTTTTGTTACGTTCTGCAATTTTGTACTCTTAAGACAGTCGCTGAAATTTGAGTCTGAAGCTGGTATATGAAAGACCGTCTAAGTTCATCTGTCTGAAATCATGATCTGAAGTCATGATCTGAAGTATTTTCTGAAGTAAGGACCGTCTGAAGTATTTGTCTGAAGTGCATCTTCTGAAATATACCTTCTAAAGCTTTGTCTTAAGACTATCTGAAGTACACGTTCTGAAGTTTTGTAGTCTGAATTTCTAGTCTAACCCTGACTACATTTTAATTCATATTATTTGATTGGGTACGGCCTCGATCATGATCCATCATCATAGATTTTCAAATACTTCCTTTAATGCTTTCCTCCAATTAACCATGCCAGATTAAGCACAACTTGTAGGATTGTTAACTTTGGACATTCATCTCCTTCAATTTTAACTTTCAAAATAGAAATTGTTAATCCAATTGTTGCTTTATGATCTCTAATCACTCTCAACACTTTCTCTTCATTTGTTTTTGATAAACCATTACACTTTTCTCCAATCTCTTTTTCTATTTCTATGAAGTCATTACTGATGATCGTTATATTTGCATCTCCCTTTCAAGAAAAACATTGCATATGTGAGGGTAGAGGCTCAATTTCAATCTCTAGCTTCTCTTGCTTTTCCTCCTCCTTTTGCAGCTCTTCTGTTACCAAATCCATAGATGATTCATTTTGTGATTCTTGGTTTGGCAAACACTCCTCTATTTCCAAGTCTTCCTTAGAACAACTATCATTGATATAAAGGAATTTGGCAAATTTCTCATCCTTTTCTTTCTTCTTGGTCACAAGAGGATAAGGTAGCTTGACATAATAATGTATTTTATGCTCCTTCTCTGAATCTCTCAACAATTGCTTCCTTGTCTTCTTCCAAGGTGTGTTTTCATCAAACAATTTCAGTTTAGGACTCTCTACTTTTTCTTCCTCAACTTGCTCTATTTCTTCATCACAAATAATTTTTTCTGCAGAAACATCTTCTAAATTATCTTGTCTATTCAATTGAGTCTCCTTAATTTGAGGTTCAATCACCTTGCCACTCCTTGTAGTTATTGCCTTGCATTGTTCCTTTGGATTGACAATGGGATTTCCAGAAAAACCTCCCTGTATAAGGTCAGTCATCTGTTTGGAAAGCTATCCGATTTGATTTTCTAGATTTTTTATGGAAGACTCTTGATTCTTGCTACTTGTCTTTGTGTCCTTCATAAAAGAAAAAGTTTGTTGAGTTAAAGAAGTATTTTCTTGTGTTAGTTTAAGAAGAGCATCTTCTATTGCAAAAAGTCTAGCAATCTCTTCCTCATCAAATTGCACATATGATTCTTCTTGCTGGTATTGCATGTCAATTGGTTGAAGAGGTTGTTGCCACAATACATTCTGATTATATCCATAATCTTCCTGGTAGAGTGGATAAGGATCCGAATTTTGCTGCATAAATCCTCCTCGTTGCTGAAAATTGACATTGTTGTGTTGAGGATTTGATTGTCTCATTGCATAATTTGAATTAAACTTGTTCTGCTGATAGGGTTTCCTAGAAGAAAAATTTTGTTGCCTTTGACAATTTCCCATTAAGTTGACTTGCTCAGAATCTTGCTGTGGGAAGAAATCTTCTTACAATTCACAAGCTCCATTTGGATGATTTCCTTGACAGAAATCACAGACCAAAATAGTTTTCTTTCTAGCTCCTAATTTTTTATTGTGCAATTGTTGATATAGCCTATCTAGCTGCAGTGAGAGAAGTTCATTCCAAGTAAATATTGCTTCAAATTTGTACCGATCCATGATCAAATAGTAATTAATTCAACTTTCTGTTCAAATTTTCTTTACACACAGAGAAAGGAATTTTCATAATTAAGTTAGTAGCAAACAAATGGAAAAGAAGAAATGAATCAAAACTGTTAATGTATCCAATCCAATCTAAAACAAAAACAGAATTCAATCTAGCAAATCCACTGCACTATTGATATTGAATCTATCAATCCCCGACAACGGTGCCAAAAAACTTTATGAATATTTGGAAAGCATACCAATTATTGCAAGTATTCAAGAGTAAGGTATTGAATCCACAGGGATTGAAGTTTCAAGTACCAATTACAAGGGAATTATCTAGTTGGAAAGAAGATTATGAGTGTAAATGAAGGAATCTAACATTGGAGAAAATTAACTATGCAAAAAATTAGTATGTGCGAAAAGTTGTTATGCAGAAAAATCTATTGTAACAGAGGAAGAACACACATCTAGTGAAATACGAATTTAACAAAATAGTTAGGGTTGATTTCACTTAATCCTCTCTTCATGCAAGTGTTCATATCATTCAATTCAATTATTGTAAATGATTTCAATGATCCAATTCACTAACATAGTCAAAACCCAATTCCTTGGTGAATTAACCCTATGTCATCAAACTAAGAACCCTAATTCCTTAGGTGAACCTAATAGTGACATGCATTAACATCAAGAACTGATAAAGATCACACAAAAATTGATTCCTATTCCTAGGCAATCAATCTTTTATGTTGCTTGCTTCAGATCCAAGCTTTTCCCCAATTTTCCAATTGTGAGAGAAACTTTTGATTCATGCATTTGAGTGGCCAATTCAATTGAAGCATTAATAAGAGTAGAAGGAAGCAATTGAATTGAAAACGAAAATTGAATTGAATGAACAAATCACTTACACAAAGTTCAGATCAAGATCCATCAACACCTAACCTAAGAAATTTAGAATTTCATTACAAATGAGAAGAAAAAAGAGAAGAGAGATGCAAACTCAAGGGAGAATTCCATGAGATTTGAACTATAGACCTTTGAGTTGGATTTTGAGAAAGAGGAGAGAAAATGGGAGAAAATTCGAGTCTAAAAGAGTGAAATCTGAAAAATGAAATAACTGTCTCTTAAAATTCTAAACAGAATCTATTTATAGTGCTTCTGTCAGTTTCGTGTCTTCACACAGATCCTGCCATGTTCCCACACGATTCTGGCAGAAAGTTCCTTTTAGCTTCTGTAGCTTCTGTCAAATTTGTGTCCTCACACACCTCTGGTTTGATCCCACATGATTCTGGAAGAGAGTTTTCTTCATCTTTTTCCTTTCAAATATTCCAAACTCATTGTTTTTGTCTTTCACAAAGATCTTCCAATTGCTTCTTTCTCCTGCAACTCCAATAAAACACAAAATTAAAGACAAATTAGAACAAAATTACTAATATTTACTACAAATACCTTCAACACAAACAAATTCAATTATATACAATTTTAACTAAAAATTCACAATATTATCAACCTAAACAATTAAAAGCTACTTACAATTAACCAATAAATCTACTACTAAAGTGGATTTATCAGATTGTAAGAAGAGCTCCCGAGTTCGATCCCCAGATTCCCCACAAAACACACTCTTGGGAAGGAGTGATAAGCCCTAAAGGTGACTAAGCCCCGAACAATATTGTCTTAGTAATAGGGGATACATGTAGTTAATACAAAAAAAATTATTTTATTTTTTAAACGAAAAATAAATCATTTTTATTTTATTTACTATAATGATTTACTCTAAATCATACTTATTTAATTGGGATCAAATATGTTTAAGTTGATTTCTTAAGGCGAAACAAAGTAAAAAACGCAATATTTGGTTTGCACAAAAAATATTATATACAATCTTGCGAAGTGTTTATTAAGCTTCCCCTATAATTATTTATAATTTATTTCATTATGCAGATAACAATCTTAATGCTCAGTAACCTTTTTTTCTTCAATTACTTTTACTCTCTCTCTGTTTTTTTTTTTTTTTGTCAAGAATTACTTTTACTCTAAATTATACATTTTAAATATAAATAAACTGTTGCAATGCATGATCGCTATCTAGTAATTGGGTACTGAAAAAATTCATCTATTGATATGTGTGCTATGCGTTTAACATAATTTCTGTAATACAATCATTATGTAAGAATATCTTCAAATAAGACACTGCTTTTTTCTAACTCAAATGACTTAAGCAATAGTAACGAAGGTGAGACTTGAAGAGGGATGTAAATGGATTAATTCTTGGTTAAATGTTTTTAGTCCTAAAATAATTTGTTTTTAGTCCTTATAATTTAAAGGGTCGCATTTTAGTATCATCCAATGGAAGGGGGTTTTGGTATCTTATTTTTTTTTTTGTTTTTTTTAATTGAAGGGAGATATAAAGGTAAAAATTACATAAAAACAAGTCTAGGGATAGTACTCTCCGCTAAATTATTTCGAAGACTATGGATTTTGAATAAGACACACGTAGCAAATGAGAATGTGAAAAATAAAGTAATACAATTAAAAATACAAAAAAATGATTATTGGGTCAGAAAGTTTTTAGAAAAATTAAAAGTACAATTCTAATATAGGTAAAATATTACCTCAACTGTAAAAATATTAGGACTGTTTAAAAAAAATTAGAGATGGATTTATTTGTTCATTAATTGATTAAGGAATGTATCAAAATCCTCTCTTGCAGAAGGGTAAAGTAAAATTTCTTTTTTTAAAAAAGAGCACCATCGTCATTCTTAACAAATAATGTACTGGAATGAATGGTCAGAACTTCGGATTTTAAAATAGATTGTTTGATTAAGTTTTATTTTAGTTTTTGAAAACTATTCTATAAAATAGTTTTTAATTCATAAATAATTTAATTTATTTACAACATTTCCAAAACAAAAAAAAAAATAAAAAAAATATTCTAATTCTAATATATCTAAAAGTTATTTTAGAATGTTAATTTTTTAAAACTAAAAACCAGTCATACTTTGCAAAACTATTTTTAAAAACTATCTCTTAATATCTTTCAATTTTCTATTTTTAAAAATAAAAAAGTTTTTAAAACCGTAAACAAACCGCCTCTATTTTTTTTCGACTTTCAATCATCTAAGACATTTGTCATCGAGTAAAAGTACTCTAATTTTTAGCCGCTTTACTTGATACATGTTTTGAGAGTTTCACACTGAAAATGCATGTATGCCTATGGATCAATGCTATGAGCACACATCACAAAATCAAGTGTTCTTAAAAATGTTGGGACTTTGGGAGACTGAGATGACAAAAAAAGGTACAGAATAATATTATGATAATAGCTAGTATAGTACGGATGATACAGTTCAAGAGCAGAAATCTCCATGTAAAACAAAAGTGAAACAGGTAACAGGAGCGATCACAATATTACAAAGGTTAGGATCGATGGTTACACAGAAAATCAGATATACCCCAAATGAGGGAAGGGAAACATAAAATGAAAAATAAAGTAGAAGACACCACCACCACACAGCCATAGCCATGTCACTTCCAGAGCTTAACAAACTTGTCGTGACTGGCTGAAGCAACCAAACCATTTACAGTTGAAACTGCCAATGCAGCAATAAGACCTTCATGAGCAGAAAGCGTCATCGTCTTGTTCTCCGTCATGTTCCAGAGTTCCAATGACTGCAGATAATGGTCAGAATTGTAACACATTATAATTGCAACATAATTTGTCGTTCGTCCAGGATATGGGACAGAAAAAGGTACAAGCAGAAGATTAATATCTAAAAAAAATTGAGGTATTTAATTATTTATGACTGAAGCAACTTTTGTAATGAAATTACTTTTGTTCTATATATTTAATATTCAATGATGGGAATCACATAAAGACATCCAATCACCTCCTGTAATAATCATGTATGTTTTACAATGCCTTCCTCAATGGACGAACGACAAAAAAATACTCATGCTAATTAACAATGTTAGTTAATCTCATTTAACTTTCTTAATGTTATCAAAAAAGTGAATTTCATTCCCTAAACTACCCTTCATGATATTTATTGCAAGGAGTTGCAGACTCAGTCCCTGCTCCAAGGAGTTGCAACAGTATCTCTCTCATAATCCAGTACTTCATTCCAGGACTAAAAACATGGATCCAGATCTATTTTTTGTTAAAGAAAAGGTGATAAACAGAACCCTAAAGGTGCATCACATGCCTGAACAAGATCACGATCCAGACATTGACCTAAGCATTGTCTACTCAGATTCTGTGAACTGCAACAGAGTTTGACCAATTTTCATTGATTCATCCACCCTGAGTTTGACAGCGAAATGTTGGACTAGTTTGTGTCTTCTTGTTTTCAGCCTCTAAAAAGAATGTGTCTTGTGCTTCTGTTTATATTCTTTTAGAACTGACAGTTGTTAGTTAGGTTGTCAGTTAGAGTTACAACTCTAACAATATATAGATGTAAAAGATTTAAATTGAGATCACTTTAACAGTATACAGATTTCATCTCAGTTTCAATAGTCTCAGTTTCTCTCATCTCTGTCCTTTAGCTTTCTGTCAACTTCCATCACTTTTTATTTGGTTATTGAATACTAACAGTCTAACACATTGGATCTCCAACTCATAAGTGGTTCTTTTTACATCAATATTGTAAGTTTTCAATTTTCTATCCCCAACATTACCAGACTTTTCACTTTAATTCCCAATATTGATGTATGTAGCCAAGGTGCCCAAAACCCTCTTCTTTGCTTCTTAATTGCATATCAAAGGAGGGACAAGGAGCAGGGAAAGAGAGAGCCATACATAGCCAAATTCAATGATATACAAGAGGGAGGTTATGTTTTAAATTAATTTGAATTAATTATAGAAACAAGTTCCCATGTTTAGAACACTATAAAAAGAATTTCAAATCAAAGTAATTCCCATGCCATAACTTTCCAAATAAAGAATTCCATTCATAAATCAAATGAATTCCCAAAAACTGTGATTCTAAACATACTCAAGGGAATGAAAAAACCTAAATAATGTAAACTTGCCTGGTAACAACCAATGACCAGCAATGAAGAATATGTGGGATGGAAAACGCATGAGTGAAACTTATTGCCATTACAGCTAAGTTCATGAACACATTCCCCTTCACTCCCTGTTCCAAGAGTCCAAACCCTGACCGAGTCCTCACTGACAGATGCCAGGAACTCCCCAGAAGGGTCCCAACACACAGAATGTATTGACTTTGTATGTCCCTACAATCATAGAACCACATTTGAAACAGTAAAATCAGCAATGCCCAAGGTAGAGTATGAAAAGACAACAATTACAAGAGGAACATAAAATTACAGTTGAAGTCCCCAACACAAAAATATCCAAGCATCAAAGTTGTCTGGAAAAAATATACACAACAATTTCAAAATTATTTTTTTGGTCTTTTGACCGAAAATCTCCATAGGCATAGCTTGGGGATTGAGGGTAGTGGTTAGATAAAACCCTCTCCAAAGTGACAAACTCCAAGATTTGAACTTTGACATTGCAGGTAAAGCTTGATTGGGATCACAGTCCAGTTCTACTTTGACCAACCATTGGCTCAATACAGTCAGAAGTATTTGTTTCTTATGGAAAGTGACTAATTTTTCTTTTCTTAGACCTCTCCAGCAAAAGCAATTAACTTGCCAGTTTGCTTGGAGCAATTGCAGTCTTGAAAGTTTATCTTGCCAACATTTGTTCTAGTTAATAGCTCATAATCAGCATTTTTCCACTCAAAAAGCAAGCATGATGTAATGAGTTGCATGCTTTTTACTAAACCTACATACTTAGGTTTTATAATATAAGTCTAGAGGACAGCAAAGTATAGGCTTAGCATAAGGCCTGGAAAAGACAAAAATTGCAGTGTCAGGAAGAAATAGCAACTAAAATATGTAAATGAGAAACTTCAGACTACAAAGCCTGTCATACAGAAACCAGAAAGATACAACTTTGTGAATTGTGACTGTCACAAAAACTATAAACCATGGCCCAAAGGGGTAGCTCTAACCAACATCAAACGTTAAAATGATAAGTATCTCCACAATCAGACATATAGACATATATAAAGCAAGGATTGAACAATATTGCAAAATAAGGACATTAAAATTGGCTTTAACAGGCACAATTGTTCTAGTAAACTGCAAATTTTATGAGTGCAACATGATATCCCTTCCTCCTGCCCCTACTTTCAACTATCTTGTAATATGCTATCACTTACACCAGAATTACCTAGATTCAAGTTGTTTTCCAAACTGAAAATTAACAATCAGTTCATTTTTTAAGTTAACTTCTCATGTTAACCAGATAGGATGAAGAGTGTGTAACTCAGTGAAGACTCGAGAAGAATTGCATCTCATTGAAAGCATTTATCCTAGTTCCAACAAAGAGACTTGAAAAAATTTTGAAATCAACCTTTAATGAATATCGGCATGCTTGTGTTTCCACATCAAGTATAGAGACAACGTTGTCTGCAGCTGCAGCAAGATACCTCCCTAGACGAGGTTGAAATCTCATCTGTGCAGTGCCACCCTAATAGGTAAGAAAAATTGTCAGTTTAGCAAACTGAAATGAATATTTCTTCATTTCAATACAAAACCTATCAAACAGAATTGCATATAAAATAAGATAATGCTAAAATTTTACCTTTGAGACTCTAGCACAATTGCCATTGTTAATGCTCCAATACCGTATCTCACCATCAAAATCACAAGAGCAGATAAGGTCATCTTTATTAGGGTGAAAATCTAGTGACATAACTGATGCAGAATGTCCCGTAAAAGTACGAAGCGAATACCCCGGCTGCATTGGTAATTACATATTAGCTAAAACAGAATACAAACAACAGGGGAAAAAACTCAATCTATCGCAATCCCAGATATAGGCAAACAAACTGTCCAAGCCTGCACTTGTTAGCAACACCTCAGCTCTTACATAGGCCTAAAATTCACATCTGCCTACAATAGCAATCAGAAATCCGTGCATAGAATCACATGCTCCTTAACATTAAGATTATTAGGACATTCTAATTCATGGTGCAATTTAACATCCAAGTTGATCACAATACAATATCTATGAAAAACACCAATGCATATTGCCCAGTCTTCCTGGGTAATTGCCAATATGCTGAATTCAGATTTTTAAGGATAATCTGTAGCCAATTAAGGGTTCCTGGATCAAAAGTTAAGAATAAACTTCTTCATTGCAACTTATATAACAGTGAAACAGTGTTTAGGAAATCAAATGAGGTAAACACAGCTATAATACATAATATATTTCAAGCCCATCACTCACAAGGACAGGAGTTATTTGAGATATTGCATTCTTCTTTCCATTTATATTTCAAAAGATACAAGAACATAAATGTTTTATTATTTCAATATGTATTTTTAAGCAAAGATTACCACACAACATATTTAGAACCTCTGACGTGCCACACTTCAAAGGCAGGGAAACGCCTGTACTTGTGATATGCATGGTCAAGTTACCTCATATATATTTACAATCTGTAGAAAAAATTTCACAGGAGTGGCATACAATTAGAGTAAAACAAATGAAATCAACTAACATTTTCAACATCCCAGACCCTGACAGTTTTGTCATATGAAGATGTTGCCAGACGAGGCATGCTTGGACTGAAACGGACATCAGTGATTAAAGATGAATGCTCTTCAAGAGTAGCTTTTGGCTTTAGAGAATCTGTGAACCATAGAACAGCCTGCATTATGAAACAATCAGAGGAAATGTCACATTCAATGCATAAACAGAATAAATGATACAAAAGTTCCTGATTTTGTTTTTACATTTCCAAGCAGATCAATTGCACAAGATCACTGCTAATTTCAGGAAATCAGTTGAACAGAGAAAACACTAAATAAATAAAACATGTTTTTCCAGTGTAATGCCTTAACTAACCTTTTTGTCATGGCCACCACTTGCAAGCAATTTCCCATCAGACGAGAAATGGCAACAAACAACTTTGTTTGTGCTTGCACGTACGGAATTTACTTCAGAAAATGTGAAGCCTAAAAATAATGCAAATTCATGCCCTCAGTTTCTGCATGGATATCTATTTATGCAGGCCAATATATAAATAAAAAGGAAAAGCATATATAAAACATATTTGTATTTGAGGGGGAAAAGGACCATAATTCAATAAGCAGGAGTCTTTGATTGCAGTTTGAAGATTTGTAGTTTGTCATGAACCAACTAGCCCAAAGCTTAGGTTGTAGGTTTTAAGGCACCTGAATGGTTTTATATTTAATTTAACATACTCCCTAACGCAACAGTCCTTTGGGCTTATAGTGTGGCCAATGCATAGCCCACCCTACCTTATGCTGAAATTTAACCTTTTATTTAAAAGAATACAGAACAAGGATCAAACTCTAGACCACAACGTCTTAGAGGCTTTGATACCATGTCATGAACCAACTCTCCCAAAAGCTTAAGTTGTTGGGTGAAAGTACATGAATAGTTTTATATTTTACATAGCTTATTACAGTCTACCATTAATAGACAAGTTATCTATAAAGATAAAAAATGCAAATGGTTTGCATCAGAGTGAGCAAAAAATTTAACAGGAACATACACTAGAAAACTATTTTGCAAAGACAATGCCAAGATATTTTATAATCAATAAAAACAATGGTGTTCACAGCACCTTTGCTTACATCCATACAACGGCCACCAGTTTCTCTAGGGTCTGTATCATCATGATGAGATAAAAAAGATTCAACATTATCATCAAGCGATCCATCCTCCACAAAACGATCCACATCAGCCTGCAATTCAAGATCCTTATCATCCCACTGCCAAAATGGAATGGCAATGAGTCTACATGCAAGGAACTTATTATTCCTTCCATTAATTGAATCACATAGAAGAGCCACTCACCAATTGGTTAGAAGGTGAGGTAAGAGTTCCAGTGCCATCGGTGCTAAACATCATTAATGGCTTTGAAGAACTACCACTATGAGGTATAGAAGGCATTGATATTACATCACCAGGCGTATGAGTTGAGGGAGTTGAGGGTGCTGAACTTGGAGATGGGCCTGCTGTATTTGCTGTTCCTGAACTATTGGCAGGACCAGAAGAAGATACAGGCTGCTTTCTCTTTCTCCCAGTCTGGTTTTTGGAAACCTTAAAGTTCATTCAGAACAAACCATGTTAGGAATCTATTTCAGATTCTATATAATGAACATATAACAAATTAGATGTAAATTCAGGTGCAGAAATTTATGCTCGTGTAATTTAACAGAATAGAAAATTCATAATTTTGTGACAAGTCACCAGGTATTTCTTTCACATAAAGAATTAACAAAATTACTTTCGATGAACAAACAAGTAGTTGAAGGTGCAATTTCATATTGTTAATGCCATTGAAGGGGGAATAAACCTCCACTTCTGTTGTTGCTTTACTGATGGATCATAAAAGAACTGCTCAGAAGGCTTCAAAATAGAAAAACTTGATGTT
Source organism: Sesbania bispinosa (assembly GCA_026901365.1). Lineage (NCBI taxonomy): Eukaryota > Viridiplantae > Streptophyta > Magnoliopsida > Fabales > Fabaceae > Sesbania > Sesbania bispinosa. The sequence goes on from QLOH01000019.1 coordinate 1,566,124, forward strand.
AAAGAAACTGTATTTGTAATACTTGTACTCTACTGATTTAGTCATTGACAAGTATACAAATTCACCATCCCTTATGGATTCCAAACTGCTTCCTAATCCCATTGCAGTAAAACTCTCTTAACAATAAAAGAGACCAACAATGAAAGCGAAGACACAAGCAGACTTACATAGTTAAGTATAGACAGCCAGCGGCACAAAGAGAAAAAGGGGATACAAGCTTCATGTGACTATTGGTTTTAGACAATGATATATCAGAGGGAAAGGTATAGAAGAACTGTAATCAGGCAATTAGATATCAGCTTACAAAATTCAGTAAAATGAATGGCTATTTCAATATATTTAACAAAATAACCTAATTGCGTATATCAGAAATTCATGAGTGATATATGTCAAATTGCCAATAATGAATAATCTATATATCTACTTATACATTATAGGAAAATTGCCTCGTGAAGCATTAATTAAGTATTAACTATTAACCATTACTTCAGGGGAAAATATTGCTTTAAGAAACAACTAACAACACTGTATATTATTATAACTATAGATATTTAAATATTAAATATCAAATTCTTTACAAGATTAAAATGCATAAAATTCTTCATTAGAGAACATTAGTTTTAGTTGATCATCAAAGTTTCAACATATTAATCTAAAATGACTCATACATGGCCAAAGTGTATCTATAATTTTATAAAAGCTTTGTTTAAACTTAAATGTAAAGTTATCAAAATTAAATTAAGATTGAGTTTAAACAATATTAATAAAATTGTATAGACAGTAACAGTTAAGTACGTTTCTGTTTCATAAAAGGCACTCACTTAACATGAATAATAAATTAAATGACATATTTTTACTTTATTTTTTACTCTAATTAAATGACATATAAAAGGCACGCAACTTATGTGTCATGTTATGTTATTATGTATACACACGAAAATAAGAGCACACTGTAACAAACATTAAAAAAATATCACTCTTATAATTATCAAATTTTGAATGAGTCTCTTAATTACACTTCATATGATTATGAGTATGTTCAAATTAATTTATTACTTCAAAATTCTTCTGTTAAATACTCTTTCTTGAATATTTAGACTAATATTTTTTTTTAAAATCAAAAACTAATTCACACATATAGATATTTATCTATTAAATTAAAAGCTCAAAGTGACATAGATGAAATTCAAAATTCAAAATTATTAACAAAAGAGATAATTGAAGATATTCTATAATAAAATAGAGATATTTTCCTAATATTCTAACACTCCCCCTTAAGCTAAAGCATACTAAGCTTTAAGCTTGTTACCAATATGCCCATATCAGTTAATAAAATTAGAGATCATAGATTGTGGGCCCAGATTGATTACTTTGGGAAAGTCGTGGGGCAAGGTAGGTAGTTTGCACTAGGAAAGTCGTGGGGACAGGTAGATTGCGCTAGGAAAGCCACGAGGCCAAGTAGATTGAACTGAGAAAAGCACGGGGCCAAATAGATCATTCTGGGATAGCCGCGAGATACATCTTTGTAGATTTGGAAAATCATAGGTCAAGTGAGAGGAAATAGTCTTAAACAACAAATAGGAGAGAGAAAACTCGTCCAACGTCCAACATAGGAAGGACCAACAAGGACTAGACTTGAACAGGTCAAACTAAGCCCAAATTTGGATAGAGGACGGCAGGGCAAGCCCAGCAACAACGAGATTGGCCAGAATGGTGGCGAGACACTGCCACGCGCGGCGGACAGCAGCTGGCAGCAGCAGAAAGCAGGAAAAAACTACCCGGAATGTCTGAAATCGCTGGAATGAAGACACGGTGGGTGGATATGAAGGCTGAACACACCGGGCACGATGGAGAATCTAAAAACACGTCAGTATAATTTACGGAGAATGAGATTGGAAAGTAGAGAAGAACATAAATCTCTGGAGAGAGACATACAACAAAGTTCCATACTTTAGGGAACTCGGCAGCAGAATAGTGACAAGATAAGTCATGGTGGATGGTACTGTTCTGATACCATGTTGAAGCTATAGGGTTTTAGAGAAAAGGAAGAAGAGAAGAGAAATAATAATTATGAATATAATGATATATTGATTGATGATTGAGATTTGATACTTGATACTAAATACTGACTCTTATTTATACTAATCACTAGACTCCTAGTTCTATTTAAATTAGGAAACAAATCATGATAATTACTGAGAAATATGGAAACTAATCTAAGAGATACTTGAAGATATTCAATAATAAAATAGAGATATTTTCCTACTATTCTAACATGTGCCTCCGAAATTCACTAGTCACAAACTATATGTCAAATTGTCAGCAGTTATGCATTATTTTACAAGTCAGAAGATATATATTGATATCAGTATACCGCCCAATGATAAAAAGTAACCAAGAATTAAGCATAGCTCAATTGCTCAAATATGCACAGGGTAGTGGCACTGGCAACTATAATAGGACTGACCTGATCATTTCCTCTGAAGGAGTTCGACATGCTACCCTCCATAGTGACACTGCCGCCACCTCCCCCCGCTTTATCTTGGGGATGCATGTTATGATTTGAAGTCTGAGATTGCTGATTTGGAATAGCATGCTGTTGAAGTTGCTGCTGCTGTGGATTGGCATTCTGCTGTTGTTGATGTTGGTGTAACTGAGCCAGTTTCAACTATACAAACAAAAACTTTCAGAAGATGCAACTAATGAAGCTTGTAGTGATTTAAGGAATTTCTAAATAGGAGAGATTAACAAATAATGCAAGATTCATAATGAAAATGGAAAGATTAATTAGAAGAGAACAAGCACCTTCATTAACATATCTGTATCGCCTCGAGGAAAAGGAGGGCCACCTGCTTGAAGAGGTGATCCAACATTTGATACTACATCACCAACAGGATTTGAAAGACCATCCTTACCTACACCCATATTTCTATTATTCAGTAGCATTCTGTGTCTTCTACTGTCATCACTAGCAGATGGTGATGCCAAATTTTGCTGTGCTAGCATAAGCTGTTGCTGATGCTGTGGAGTCAACATTGGAAGTTGATGAAAAGGCTGAGGAGCCTGCATGAAAGGTTTTTGTTGCTGGAGTAAACCAGAACGCAGTTGCTCCAACCCCTAATAAGGAATAGAAAAAGCTAAATAGTGAAATTTAATAACTCAATTGTTTAGTTTCATCATTAAAAGCCTAGAGACTTCAAATAAGAAGCCACCATTTCTAAGCTAAATAGTGAAATTTAATAACTCAATTGTTTAGTTTCATCATTAAAAGCCTAGAGACTTCAAATAAGAGGCCACAATTTCTATCAGATAAGGGAGGTTTTGAAGGGTTAACAGACAACAAAAAGGAAGGCAACTTCTGCCACTTCGTAATGACTCAAGTGGTATGGGTGGCATAGGATTAGGATTAGGGTAAAGATCATAGGTTATTTAGGTTCAATTCCCATGAACAACATAAAAACAAGAGGAAGAGTACATCCCACTCTGCAAAGAGTGCAGCACACCATAATTTTTAAGAATATTATTTATCTTTACAATGATGATCAAGTTTAGGAAGATATGATTTTATCCACCAACAGTCACATTTAATTTAAATAAACATTAAAATAAAAGGATTACTCACTGTGAGTGGCCACCCTTTCAGAGTCAAATTGTTGCTAGCTTGATTTGATCCTGATACAAAAAATATCTCCTGTCAAGTCAATCTGTGGCAAGGACAATGATAGAACATAATAATAACACTACTAATATTAAATCCCAAAATATCCTCAGCCAACAGGGTGATGAATAAATGCCAAAGAACTGACAAGATGGAAAACAGGTCCCCATCACATGCTTGAAAAACCAGCTTCCAAAGTAATAACATAATCTAGTTACATTAGAGTAAGAACATGATTAAAGAATACCAGGAATTGCCATCAATGATCCTTCAGGACCTGCACCTCTGGGATTTAAAACAGGATTAATCTCACTCTTTATATCCTGTTTCCAAGTGGCAAGTCAGGGAACAACATCTGATAATAAATATAATGAGGTAAGAGATCACTTTAAGAACACTAGCATACCGGAGTTGACCCTGGTAATTGCTGGCTACGAGCTTGAACTTGTGGAGACATCCCACCAGCAGCACCATGCAAAACTTGACTGAAATCAAGAAATTTGGTACTAACAAAGTCAACATCCATGCTATATACCCTGCCAAGAGAATTAATTGCATACCAAAAAGATATTTAAAAATTAAGATAAAAAATAAAAGCAAATAACTATTAATTCTTCAAGGTCATGGGAGGAGTAGACCCATTTTAAATAATCACTGCAACTCCAGCCCTAAACCCTCCCCGACAGCGAAAATTATCTGGCTGCAACCAGTGTAGTTAAAATCGCAATCTGGATCGTAAAATCATACGATTTTATGATCTTGATCACACCTTCCGATCCTGATCCTACTGCGGATCGCTGGAAACTGGGATCGCTGAAATCAAGGAGCAAACTCGCAATCCCACCTGTCCCACAAAATCCCCATTTTTTTCACCCAAACCCGGAAACCCTGTTTGCTGACCCGTTTCTGACCCATTTGAACAAACCACAAAAAGCCCTAACAGCTGTCTATCTGCAATCGAAAATCACAAAATCAAGGCACACAAGGTCGGCATGACTGATTCTGGACTTCGACTCTCTCAAAATCCCCATTTTTTTCACCCAAACCCGGAAACCCTGTTTGCTGACCCGTTTCTGACCCATTTGGACAAACCACAAAAAGCCCTAACGGCTGTCTATCTGCAATCGAAAAATCACCAAATCAAGGCACACAAGGTCGGCGTGACTGATTCTGGACTTCGACTCTCTCACACCCTCCCTCTCACATAATCTCCTGGTTTCTATCTCCCTCTCTCACTGCTTCTGGTTCTGCGCGCGGCGCCTGCTTCTGGTTCTCCTACTGCGCGCGATCTGTTGTGGTGTGAACCTGCTGTTCTGTGTGATTTGTTCTGCCTATCTCAGTGGTTCTGCTTCTATTCTGTTGTTCTGCACTTCTGTTCAATCTTTTGTTTTGCACCTGCTGCACTTCCAGGGTTGTTAATAGCATGCTACAGCGCCGCTATAGCAGCGTAGCGGACCCACGGCACTATACTGTGCTGTGTTGCATCGCAGTTCAGTGTAGCGGCCATCGCAGCCGCTATAGTGGTGCAAATAGCGGCGCTATTTGGCCGTTACGTTGAAGGTCTTGAAAAACCCCAAAAATGCCCTCAAAAGTAACCGTTCAAGTGCCATTTAGTGGGGTATTTTAGACATTTTTCGGAGAAAAAGCTTCAGCTCAAAAGGATAAATGTTTCTCTCAATCCTTTTCACGTTCATTTCCCTCCCACAGTCGCGACCCACCCCTTCTTTCTGGCCACCATCTGCACATTTCTCCTGCAGCTCATTCCAGCGGTCTCCGGCGACTCCTCTGCTTCTGTTTTCAAGTTTCAGTGTTGCTGTTGCTGTCCTGCTAACTACTGCCTAAGGTTATTTTTCTGTTTCTTGTCTCTTTCAAGTTTCTGTGTTACAATCCCACGGTTCACAATCTTGAGACCCCTTTCCGATCTTGAGTAAGATCTTGATTTTAACTACCTTGGCTGCAACAATTTTAACACACAAGATCCTTTTTTTGGTAACATTGATGGAGTAAGCTTCAAAGCATGCCATTTCAGACCAACCTTAAATTAGTTCCACAGCACAAACTAATCAAGCACAACTACCTTCTTTTTTTTCAGGGAATAGATTATAAATCATACTAATTTAAAGACTAAAACAAATCAAGAAAAGCTAAGTTTTAAAGAAAATCACCCTGATGGCTGGCCAGTAGCTGCAGATGACTTCAATATTGAGGCATGATTTGGGTCCAAGAGTTGGTCTCCAAATCTTTGCTGTACAAAACATCATAAAATAGATATGAATATATGCATCACAAAAAAGTAGTCCATCATATAATTAGGCAGCCAGAAGATCTCCCTGCCTTCATTGCTGCATCTTCCAAAGAATCCCTCTGAAGTGGCAGTTTTAACCTCTCCTCATACATCTTTGTTGCTAGTGCATTTGCAGTGCTAGGGTTTCCAACTAACCCATTTGTGCCACCATTTAAGAGATGAGCTCTATCCCTACTCTGCTGTTGTGGTGGTGGCTGCTGATGCTGTTGCTGGGGCTGCTGCTGCTGCTGCTGTTGTTGCTGCTGTTGCTGCTGCTGCTGCTGTTGCTGAGCATGCCTCTGTAACAGGATCTGTTGCATTTGCATGTGTTGTTGTTGCTGCTGCTGCTGCTGTTGATGTTGTGACTGCTGAGGTTGTGGCTGCTGCTGTTGTTGCTGTTGTTGCTGCTGCTGTTGCTCCCTAGCCTTAATTAACTGTGTCTGCAAAGGGAGTTTCACAAATCATAAACTTCAAGTGGTACTTCTCTTTCTTTTCTCCCTTGGTAATTCCTTTGTAAAATTGTACATCTCAGCAAGCTAACAATTTTATAAGTGCAGCAAAGATATTAAATAATTGGAAAAATAGCTATATGCCTATATCTGACTTATCTAGTTCCCCAACTTGAAATTTCTTATTCCTAGGCCAAATATAAGCTTAGTATATAATTTCTGCAATTTAACAAAGCAAGCAAAGTGGACCTGTATGGATCAGTTTGCCCATTTAGCACCACATTTATCATGCAATGGCCTCTTCAAATATAAAAGAGACATAAAATGATCATGGTACTTTAAAAAAAAAGAAACAAAAAAGTCTGGAGATGAAAGGGAAATGTACACTGTCATAACAAATTGGACAAATATCATTAACCAAGCAAGGAAAGTTAATTTATAACAGGCCAATATTCCTCATATACCTTGAAAGCAATAAACAGCTAACCAAATCATTCATTAGTTAGGAGGCACAATTTGGAACCTATAACACACCAAATGTATAAAATTTCTTCTTGAATACGTGAACATATACACAGCAAAAGTTGATCAACTTCCAGTCCATCTCATTACTGCTTTTACTTTGCTAAACTGAACTTCCAGCACATCATCCCACTCAATTTTAGCATGCCAGTATGATGCTAAATACAAAAAACAATGAAAAGTTTTTCAAACTAACCTCAATATAAGATGCAGCAACCTCTGAGTGCTTCTCATTAGTCCTGGCAATAAATATGTCCCAGAAAACTGACCACCACTCAAACAGAAATCCTCCTGGGGCATCAATAGCTGCAATCCCATATAAACATCACAAAAAGTAACCAAATTAATAAAATGAAAAAACAGAAACATAGAATCCATCTTCTTTGTTTTCTAGATAACTCACCAACAGGGTCTGAGGACACTTTCCCTTCAGCTTGAAAAGCCTGAGCTGAAGCCTTCAAATCCCTCTTCACTAGGTAATCATGGATGTAAACATCCAACCTGAAATATTATAGCACAAGCAAGCAAAGGTTGCATGAGCAATTTGAACTGTGAGAACCAAAGTTTAGATCTTTACATCCTTGACCATAAATATCAGCAACCCAAATGCAGGAACCAAAGAGTTCAACAACCAAAAGTGACAATTACATTCAATGTAACGAAACCCCTTATACTTGCAGAGACTAAAAAACCCTAGCATACTCATCAAAATATTCACACACATTCATATAAAAACAACACACATAGAACAAAACCGAGGAAAATAAACCAACCCCAAATCACCAAAATATTAAAAACCATAAACCCAGAACCCAAATCAACAAAAGAAAGCAAAAATTTTCAAAATGAACAAAGACCCATGTTCCAAAACTGATAAAAACACCATAAAAAGTTCGGAAAAAATGAAAATGAAAAAAAAAATAAATAAACAAGAACAACAACACTCACATCTTATCAGCTTCCCAGTTAGTCTGAGACATGCTGACACAGTAAAATTAATGGGTTCTGAGGGAATGAACGACTTTGTAGAAGCCTCAAAGTCTATGAAACTCAACAGTAACAGTTGAAAAAGACACGAGTTTTTCTAGTAGCAGAGAGACACATAAGCATGGAGAAAAGAACAGAAAAGTGAACTGTAGAAAGCGAAGCGATAGGAGCACGACACAAAAGGGGAAAACAGAGGATTTGGGAAGAAAAATCAAAGGGTATGAAACAGAAGCGACTATTATATAAGTTCTCAGACAAAGTAAAGAAAAAACAATAATATTAAAAACTTAATTTAATTTTTAAATAAAAAACGACACGTGAATTTTTATATTAAACATTTTTATTAAACTATAATTTTGAATATGATTTTATCATTACTAAAAAGTATTAAAAACTTAATCTAAATTTTTAAAATATAAATAAGATAAATAATTTTTTATTTATTATTGTTTTAACTTTTTGGTGCAATATTCTGGAATTTTTTAGGTGTTTGGGTGAATGAAAGGTGTTGGTGTCCTCATAACTCAAACACATTTATTTACTTCATTTGCTAATTTGTCCCTTTAGTTTTACAAAATTTAAAGAAAGGTACTACAAAAAAGTGGTGTTTGTGATTGTCAAAAAGGTCAATTTTTTACGTCTAAAAACGGCCACAAAGTCATTTTTAGCTAATGGTGATCACCTTAAACACGATGGTTACATACACCACACCTCATTTTCTAGTGTGTTTTGTATGCCCGCTAGATTGATTGTCATACTTTCACTTTTCAATTATTGACGGTCTTTACTTACAACTAAATATTAAAATAACATGCACAATCTTTCCATTTATGGCTTTGTTAGTTGTATGAAAGTTTTGATTTCTAGGAGCCACTAATTCATTTTTATGAGTTTTGTCTAGCATGTCAAAGTAAAAAAGTGAAGCACGAAATGTGAGAGGATAAACCACCATTAGATATATTATTAAAAATTCAATGGCTCGGATCTTTTACCGCTAAAAGATGGTTAATGGGGTGCAATTTCCAATGTTTTATATGAGAAGCTCAATTTGAAAGAGGGGACAAAAATCATGTTTTTGCCATATTCATTGGCGATCTCTCCAGTAACCAAGGCACCACTATCAACATTTAATAGTGTTCCTCCTCTATTGCCAGAACCAAAATGTTGTACCTCAAGTTGCATCACCAACAACTGCTTTTATTGCTAGTGTTGCCATCACCAACACCAAAACGTTCACCGGCATTGGCCTTTGATTACATCTAACGAGAATTCAGATTCGGCAACACCATCTCATCCAGATATAACACTTCATCCGACAATGATTTTATCGTCTCCAATCATTGGCATCTCAACCACCATCGTTTCCATTTGTGCCAATAACATTTTTATCGTCTATAGTTGCATCAACGCCTCCAAGGCTCGTCCGACCACTTTTCCCCGACCTTCAATAGCTACATTATTAGAGGCAATGCCTCCATCACCATTCACATAACCTCCCTTCTTATCATGGGAATTGTTTGCATCTTCACCGAAAGTGAATGCAGCCAACATGGTGAAAGTTTGTCTATCACTATGAAAGTTCAGAATCTTCCGGCTTTTAGCGTGTCAAGTGTAATCAGATGACTTGAAAAAGGCACATTCACCATTGAGGAAACTGATATCCTTTCAAAGAATATTCTACGTACCATAGCACTAACACATAATAGCCAAGTCATCAAAACAGGCGCAAATAAAAATCTCACCCAATAGGTCCCATAATGTTGAAGCACAAAAAAAAAAAACATTATTACATAATCAAGTGGGACTTCAATGTTTGTACAACCAATTACATTTTGGGAAATGTAGAATAGTGTCCAAGTATATAACAAATTATCTTATAAACTTAATAATAGATGACAACCTACCTAAAGCACCAACAAATTTCAAAATCTACAATATTGAATTAAATAAGTAGATTTTTTATTCAATAGTAGAAATTTGAAATCTTTAGTGACGATAAAGAGGTATCTTAAAACTTCAAACATTTTCATAGAAAAAACTATTACATCGATATGAAAATAATACAATATGCCTTTAATAAATGGGCACCACAACATCATTTATGTTAATCTCAATGCATCATATTTAACATTCTTAATATTTGGTTTCCATTTTATAAGGTCTCTTGTATTACTTGAGTGTTTATTGATGTTTTATTTTCATGTTTCACCAAGCCATATCCAAACTTTATATTTTTTTGGAAATTGCTTGCAAATCAAGTGGTCACGCACCATGCCTCTGGCTTCCCATTTTTTTAAAGTGACATTTAGGACATGGGCACCTTATTGCCCTATTGACTGGTCACTTTTTAAATGCAAAATCTAGGAATTTATCTAACCCATCTAAATATCCAATTGTGTTTCATGGCCTATAAATCTATGATTTATGCATTATGGAGACCACATAACTAAAGGTGAACTGCATTCCATAATTGGTCAAAAAGTTAACCTTATTGTAGAAGAGAGCATCTATTAGTGAATAGAAAAATTAAAAATTGTAAATCCAATCAAAACTAAATAAATATGAGCATAAGGAAAGGAAATTAATTTTGAATAAAATAATTAATGACGAGAAATTAAATTGATTTTGATAATTTAAATAACAAATTGAGAAAATATGGACTTAGTTAATATTAGCATGTGGACATTATCACATCAATAGGGCAACATAGTTTCGTTAAAATTTTCACAACTCAACACAATGCAATTTTTGGCAAAGACTTTTCCGGTAAAAAATATTGGCTTCCCATTTCTCTCTCTCTTTACTTTTTTTTTTTATTTTTTTTTATCGAACTTGTATCTCCATTTATTTGGCTTCTACTGTAGTGTTTTTTTTATGAATCACGGGTATCATGCTCGGTAGACAGTTTTAATCCTGTCGTTTTCTTTTTTTATCTCATTTTCATTTTATTTTTTATTATGGTATTAAAATATTTTCTCTTAATATGTTTCATTATAAAAAAAAAAATTTATGAATTGCGGGTATTCCCCACGGGAGACAGTCCTGTTTCTACCATTTTATTTTTTCTCACACATTCATTTTCTTTTTTATTATGATATTAAAATATTTTCTCTCATAATTCGTTTTTATTAATATTTGCTGAAAAAATTGCTCTTTTAACTAATTTGAACCAAGATTTTTGAGGAACCAAGTTCTTAATGCATAATGATATTCTGGTAAGTATATAATAGTTTTACATAAGGTATTGGTTATTTAAGATATAAATAATAGATAGATTGTACCAAAGACCTACAAAAATGTATAACAAGCACCCAAACCATCACCAGAAATTGGCACTCAATAATACTTTTATATTGAGAAGTAGTGGAAGCCTATTTATGAGGTAATGTTAAAGGGCTAGTATTAAGCCAATAAAAAGCAAGGAAAGTGATCGCATTATTTTTGTGAACTAGGTTAAACAAAGGGAAATATTTTTTTTTGGTTTAATCACATGTATCCTCCACATGAGGTAATCCTGTTCGAGCCGAAAACATTCACATCATGGTGGGGCTAACTCTCCCATCGGGAATTTTTTCCATCCACAAGACTCGAACCCGAAACCTTACTTAAAGGGAATCAAGCATGTACCACTTAAACCAACCCCCGTTGGAAACTAAGGGAAATATTTGAAAGCATATATTTCCGTAAAGTTGCTACTATTTTCATTTTAAGAAAGATATTTTTTAAGCAAAAATTCAAGAAAAGAATGCACTTCTTACAAACTATATAAGATGTTGAATTTTCTCCTCTTTAAATTATTAGAACAAAAAAATAAAATATAATATAATAGATAGAAAGAATAGTTGTCTTTAAATATAAATGAATAACGAGAAGAACAACAAATCAACACAACAATGGCTTAGGAGTCATGATGGTAGACAACAAAATTCAAATACATAAGTTTAGCTAAAATAAAAGGAAATTCATAAAGAATTCGTTATCTTTGAAACTTTAAGTAATCTCAAATTCCAATTACATAACCTTATTTAGTATTTTAACATTAAAATTAATATTATAAAAATATTCTTAATTTTTAGTACTAGCTAAATTATTATTGTAGTAAGAATTTGAATTACATCTTCCATTCATTCTAAGGACTTCCCAGTCCTAGTAAATGATAACTATTTGGCAAGTATATCAATCGTATCAACTAGACAAATAATAAGTAAAGTATCGTCTTCATAGAGATTGAGAAATTCAAATACCAAATCACAAAGAATTTGGCTAGTTCAATAATAGAAATGATTAAGGGTAGGCTCCTCTCAATTCTCCCTCTATGGAATTTAAACGCATATTCAAATCAGTGGTGATGATTCCATTTATGATCCAGTTCACAAATATAATTAAATCCCAAATCTATGGTGGTTTAACCTTAATCCTCACTCAAAAAACCTAATTCCCTAGGTTAATCTAAGCAAGAATTGTGTTAATATCAAGAATTGATGGAGATTTCACAATCTCTAACTCCTATCCCTAGGTAATTAGCCAATTATGGTGTTTACTTCAGTTCCAAGTTCCTCCCCAATTTCCTATAGAACACAGGTAACACAAGAAGGGAGGTTGAATTGTGTTTATAAAACTTTTTCGTTTTAAAGATGGAATTTTCACAAGGCAAATTTGAAGGCAGTTAAGACAGGTTTTTTAGAGGTTGTCTAAAGTTGTTCACTTATCTGAAATCTCATATAAGAGGTTTTCTTAAAATATATTTTTCTCAAAACTTAAGTTAAGTTTTATAACCACTATTTTATCCCATATGTTAGCGTATAAACAATTTGAATAAGGATAATGTTTAGAGAACTTAACTCAGATATTTATCCTGGTTCACTCACTATAACTATGAGCTACATCCAGTCCAGAGCAAAACCATCTTATGGATTTTCCACTAATCTCAAACAAATTACAAGTATTATTTTCACACAAGCCTCTTCAAGCTCAACAACCACTTACAAGTATTGTTTTCACCCCAGCCTCTCCATGCTCAACTACAACAGTGTTTAAAAAGAAAATGAACATAGAACTTCAGAAGAGTTCTTGTTCAAAGAATTGTACAAGCAAACTGTGATCTAACACAAGATATGAAAGTTTTATACAAAGAAAACGGAGTATAAATCACAACGTGATTTTAGCAGCTTTTGGGCTCTTGAAATTTTGAATAAGTTACTTGTGTTTGCTTCTTGAATGAGAACCTCTAGTTATAAGCTTCTAGGATCTTCTCTCTCTAGACTTATCTAATTAGAGATAGCATCAAATGTGTTGACGCGTTGTGAGACACTTTTGACAACTGAGTACGAGGTAGGCAGCACAATTCTGAGCAATGTAAAGTTACAGAGCAGACTTCCACTTTTGTGCTTCACTTTTGAACAAAACCCGTAAAGTTGCCTTTTGTCTATCCATCTTTATGAAAGGTGCTTTGTGTGTGAGGCTGGACAAAATTGATTTTTCTTAATCTAAAATTTTATCTCCACTCAGATAGATTAACTTCAGATGGCTTGAGCTTTTCAGATAGCATAACTTCTTCCGATGGCTTGATTAACTTCAAAGGACTCCAATCGTCTGAAGATTTTATGAAACCATTGTAACATCCTAATTTCTAAATCCAAGATTTAAGCCCATTGGAAGCAAAATTCCCGAATTTCTGAAATTATCACTTCATTGTCGATATCGTAACAAACAACACCTCAAAAGCTTAATGTAAGTCCAATGTTTACATAAGCTAAACACATCATTCATACATCACACATCTCATAATCCATATGCCACTCAATGGCTCAAAATAACATCATCCATAAATACAAAATTTCTAATCTAATTCAGCATGGTATAACTCATATACATCAGTTTCCCTCAGGGGATTCAAAATAAATAACTAGAGGTGGAATGATCCACTTAAGAGCTTCTAACTCTCCATCCATGCATCCAGCCAGACAATCCTGCATATCTAAAATAAACCCACAAACATGGGGTGAGACTAATGTCTCAATAAACATAACTATGCAACAGGCAGTGTGGGTAAGTAAGCAAATGCAATGCAACAAGAGAGTAATCACATCATAACATAATATCTTAACTGAAGGTAAACATGACATTCTTGACCTGCATTACCCAGCAGACGAGGTCTTATCACTATTTGATAGCAGGAAGGTTACAGATCTAGAATTGAGCAAAAACAACTGGTTAGAAGTGAAAATTCAAGCAATAATTCGGCTAGGTAGCAAGAAATATCATGCAAGAAAGTAAAGGAAAATGAGAGAAAATGAAAGAAAATGGAAGAGATTAGAGGTGGAATTGGCGCCACTGAAGAAGGCAACCCCTTCAACAGATAAGCCAGCAGTGTAGATTCGCCACCAGCTCGTGGAATCGGATAAGAATCATAATGGTTCAAGCAAGAACCATCAAGCCTCTCAACCTCACAAGGGAGAATACAAGCATATGCTCAATATATGAATGAAGATTAAGAGTTACAAGTGAGGAGAGGCTCCCTTTTTATAGATGTAGGGGCAACCACTTTTGTAAAGGAAAATAGAAGAAGACTAAAAACCTCCTAACTTGGGTGTTGAACCCATGACTCCTACCCCAACTAGCCTAGCAACCTCCTAGCCAATAAAACCACTCATATTAGCGCCCCTATGTAGGAAAAATAAGGGAAAATACATAATAAAAAGAAGATACAAGAGAGTCCTATTTAAGGGTTGTACTAGGACTATGGGTCATATCTTGGGTCATGGGTGTCCTCCTGTAGGGTAGTGTCCCTAAATTTGTAGAACACTAATTTCTTCATCTCTTCTTTGCTTAAAGGTGGTTCATATTCCTTAGTTTAGATCTTGCAGCCCCGAGCAGTCTTGTACCCTTCTAGCATATGTTATCATTCCCTCCCTTTGAAAAGGATTTGACCTCAAATCTGAACAAAAGAAGCCTGTAGTGTGCAAAGGCAAAAAGGGGTAAGAAGTAGAGAAGTAGAGGGATGGAGTTGATGACAAGACAAGATGAGAAAGGGAGATACTTCCCTTTGAATCATGGATCCTAGATTGTGCTCCCTTAGTAGGTTCCTCGCAATCTAAGTCACAAGTGAAAATCCATAAGTTCCAAACATAGAAAACCAAGGACTCATAGCAAATGAACTTAGGGATCATAAAGATTGGTAGTAAAAAAACATATGTTATGAACAAATGGTATTTAAAGTAGGGGGTAGAGAACTCCCTCTTTGAAGCTGGAACCATCTTGTTCATGTACTCTATGGAATTAGATCCTGAATCAAAGTCTATTCTTTTGAAGCCCTCCCTTGCAAGTAAGACAAGTAAATGGTCATAAAGAAGACTTAGGAAATAAATTCCACACAAGTACCAAATGTGTTTCAATGTGCGATATTCATCAAAATATTCCACACTATGTTCCCAAATAAATGCACATGTGAAACTATGTGGTATAAATAACTTAATATTTTCCAGTAACATCCCAACATTCCCTATGATTTTACCACACACATCTTGTTTAGGAGCATATTGCACATGTTCATGCCATGAAGTATGTTTACAAGTTAAAATAGTCATGTTTACACTCTCACTCAAGTATGATTCATGGTTTTGTATGTATTGTAAATATTTAATGAATCATAAAAGTAAGCATGTTATGAGGCATGTTATCATGTGATGCAAATGTTATACAAGTATTTTTACATGTGATAGTCTTTTCTACATTTCTATCCTTTTTCAAAACTAGTTCAAGAGCATAATACACATCTTCACGAGATAAAGAGATTAATATAGAATGTGTAGGCAAGTCATGTATGCAAACCAATTATTTTTTGCACATCCAATCTATCATGCAAGGCATGCAAGTCAATATGTCTAAATGGATTGGGTAAATATGCATTTTCAAAAGGTTTCAAGGTACTCTCAAGCTGATAGTCGGATAGGTGTAGGATCTAGAATTGAGCAAAACCAACCGATTAGAATCAATTAAAGGCACTAAAATTGCGAATTATAGGTGCAGGGCGGCAGCTATAATTGCGCAAGAAAATGCAAGAAAATGAAAGAAAATGAAAGAAAAAGTGGAGAGGAAGAAATGGGAAGGACGCCACTGAAGCAAGAATCCACTTGCAGCAGATAAGTCCAATGCCAGACGCCACTAATTCAGGAGAATTAGATAAGTCTCAGTATGGTTTGAGCAACAACCACCAAGCCTCACTCAACTCACAAAGGGAGGAGAAAATTTGGCATAATGCCTTTACTTCAAAATTCAATGTGTGAAATACAAGAGGAGAAGACTCCTTTATATAGGAGTTGAAGAGGGGGAGGGGGCGGCCAATACAAGGAAATGAAGGGAAAAATAAAAAGATGGGTGCAAACCCATCCTAAGTAGGATTTGAACCCAAGCCCCCTAAGGTTTATGGCTAAGCTAAGCCTTAGGCCAATAAACCTCCTAATTAGCGCCCCTTTTACATAGGAAAATAAAAGATGAGTAAATTTCCTATCCTAGGTGGGATTAGAACCCATGACTTTCTAAACCTCATAGTAAGGAAACCTACTAACCAATAAAACCATACATGTAGCGCCCCTAATTAAGGAAAAATGACAAGCATGTCCTAATTACAACACAAATCCTAATTACATCATAAATCCTAATTATATTGATTCCTAATTAAGTTGAGTCTTGCATGTTGACTTGACTTCTTGGTCAATGATCAAGGTTTAACCAAGGGTTGTCTCTAATGAAGGAAGACTCATGGTTGGTTCATCCCCAAGCACTTCAAGCAGCTCCAAGTTGATCCTAGCCATCAACTGTCAGTTCAGAGGTCCCACTGACAGGTTGTCATCATCCCCTCCCCCTTGAGAAGCATTTGTCCTCAAATCTGAAAATTGAGAAAAAATATAAGGGGTAGAAGAGAAATAAAGGGATGGATGACAAGGAAGAGAAGGTGGGTACTTCCCTTTAGGACTTAGTGAAACCTTGCTAGGAACTCGACCATGGACATCCTTGCGCACCCTAGCCAACAAAGAAGAAGACTCATTATTCCCAAGCATGTATTCTCTAATGCTCATAACAATAGTATTTGGGAATCATGTAGGGAGTTTTGGTGAAAGAAAGAGTGGTGGAAGAAAGAAGGGAAGTGGAAGAAGAAGAAGAAGAAATAGGAGGAAAGGTTAGAGGAAACTCCCTTGTAGTGTTGCTACGCCCTCTTTCCTTAATCAGTAGCTCCCTTTCTTGATCTCCTTCAAAACAATTAAGATCAGCAATTTTGAATTGGTGAAGTAATAACATGACTTCCCTTTTATTTTTTTGTCTCTCTTTGGTTTTCACCTTTTCTATCATCACTCTTGATGTTTCTTCCTTCTTTTTCTTTCTATCCTCACCTTCTATCTTAAGTCTCTTAATTTTCTCAAGTTCTATCTCTCTCTTCATGTGAGCTTGATCCTCACATATTTCTTGGATTGACATTGGAATCAAGGTAATTTTAGCTCCATCATGTTTAAAAGATATTTGATTAGAGTATCCATCATGGATGGCTCTCTTATCAAACTGCCAAGGCCTACCCAACAAGATATGTGTGGCATCCATAGGTACAACATCACAAAGAACATTATCATCATAATCACCTATGGAAATAAAGATAAGAGTTTGCTTATTTACTTCCCTTTCCCCATCATCACATATCCAAGATAACTTGTATGGTTTGGGGTGGGGAGTGGTAGATAAACCAATTTTTTCCACCATTCTTGCACTTGCAATGTTAGTGCAACTTCCACTATCAACAATTAGGGAGCAAATTCGTCCCTCTACCATGCATCTAGTGTGGAAGACAATTTGCCTTTGGTCATCTTCTCTTATTATTTGATTTCCTAAGGACCTTCTCACCATGCAAAGTTTACCCTCGGCCCTATATACTTCTTTCTTAACTTCATTCTCATCTTCACTAGTTTCTTTTTCCTCATCTTCACTTTGTTCATTCTCACTTGCACTAGTGTACTCTCCATTCTCTTTAACCAACATTGCCCTCCTATTTGAGCATTGGGAAGCTATGTGTCCCTTACCATCACACTTGAAACATTTGATATTTCTTGTGGAAGTAGAGGGCTCTTCCTTTTTAGTAGAAGGAGTGGGGTTAGAAGTAACCCTAGGACCCTTAGGTTCCTCCTTCTCTTGGCTCTTTCCCTCATCTTTCTTTAGGGTTTCCTTGTTCCTAGTTGTAAAACTAGTGTTTCCTCTTTTATAGCTACCATTTCTTTTTAGTTGAGTTTCAATTTTAATAGCTTGGTGTACCAAGTCCTCCATTTCTACATAAGGATGCAATTCCACTATGTCCCTTATGTCGAAATTAAGTCCATTGATAAACCTAGCCATAGTTGCTTCACTATCCTCAACTATGTTGGCCCTAATTAGAGTAAGTTCCATTTCCTTAAAGTACTCATCTACACTCTTAGAACCTTGCTTAAGAGTTTGGAGTTTGATGTGCAACTCCCTAGTGTAATGTTGAGGTATGAACCTCTTTCTCATGATGGTCTTCATTTCCTCCCAAGAGGAAACCAAAGGAGCATTGCACCTTCTTCTTTCAGCCTGAAGCTGATGCCACCAAACTAAGGCGTAGTTCTTGAATTCTAGAGAGGAAATCTTAACCTTTTCCTCTTCCCTATACCTATGGCAACTAAAGATTTGTTCAATTTTAAGTTCCCATTCTAGGTATTGTTCTACATCATTTCTACCATTAAAGGTTGGAACTTCTATTTTTACCCCTCTAAAACCTTGTTCCCTTCTAGGCTCTTCTTCTCTCCTATGCTCTCTTCTATGCCTCCTAGGATTTTCTTCATAATACTCCTCTCTTTCTCTCCTAGGGATTTCCTCATAGTAGTCTTCTCTAAACCCTCTAGGGTCCTCACGCCTCCTAGGCCTCCTATGCTCTCTTTCCTTTTCCCTTCTCCTATAGGTATGGCTAGAGTGTCTCTCTCCCTCACTACTCTCAGCATGGTACCTATCTTCACTCCTAACCACACTATACCTATCCTTACTTCCTCCTTCTCGAGAAGAATGCCTTCTCTCCCTCCTATTCCCACTTAGTTCTTTCCTAAGTTCACTCATCTCATGCCTCATCATTCTGGCCATATCTTGAATTTCATGTTGCAACTCGGCCCTATACCTCAAAGTTCTAGGTGAAGGAGATGGTGAGTTCCTACTACCCATTGTTAAGTTTTTTATTTTAAAGAATTTGGACCTTTCCACTCACTAAGTGTTTACACTCAAGAGAATGTATTCACTCGTGTATGCACTCTTTTTTAGGCTTTTTCTATAATGAGACTCTCTTGCCTCTTCTACTCGGTTGGAGGTTGATTAGAAGTTGCAAAGACCAACGTGAGTCTAAGTCTTAACCCTTACTCAAATAGAAGCGCACTAACAAAGAAAAATACCTACTGGAAGAAGATTGGAAAAATCCTAAAACAAAACAAAGGAATTGATATGACAAACAAGAAAAGTTGGCACTCAAACAAGCTTATACACAAGAGCAGACAACAAACAATACAAGACGGAAGAAATTGCAAAGAGAATTGTTTTTTTGGTGATTTTTGAAAAAGAGTTGCCAAAATTGCCGTTTTTAAGAAAAACAGCAAATACAACTCAATTACGGTATACAGGAAAATGAAACAGAAAATTACAGTAAAATGTCACTGTATTGTTGGGATACTTCTTTGTTTTTGTTTTTCTATTTTTCTGAATTTTTTTGAATTTTTTTGACTCTTTTTGGGTGTCTTTTGACTTTTTCCTCTTTGTTGTTGACTTTGCACCCTTTTTTGCTTTTTACACCTCTTTTTCTATTTTTGGCATGTACGTACTTTTTGTATTTTTCTTGCCTTTTCTTTCTTTTTTTGTCTTTTTTCCCAACAGAAAATTACATAAATTTGTACACAATGAAAAGAAAATTAACTGTATCTACTATAATATTTTTGGAATTTTCTGACAGTAAACTGGTCCAAGTGGCTCAGAAAAGCAAAAATAATAAATAAACTGATTTCTAAAAAAACTGTAAAAACGTGATGGCAACTTGATTTAAAAAATGGCCAAAAAAATTGCTTAGCACTTCCTTGTTGATTATACACAACCGGTATGGTCACAAAACGTGCTTGGTTCAATTTTAAGATTGGAATTAAAATTTGAAGGAAAATCAACAATTAGAATTTGTTGATCTTCTTCCAATACTATGAACCAAAAAAGATCCTATAGGTGAGCGTTTTGCACAATCAAACAGGGAAAGTCCAAGGTAGAGATAACAGTCAATCCAAATTTGCAATCAGAATGCCAATCAAACAGACATAACAAGAGTAGGAAATTGAACAACACAAGAGCCCAAAAATGCGCATAAAATGGCAAAAATAAAGAGGAAAAATTGCGCAAAATTAAATGGCAAGAAATTAAAAGGATGAGGAGGACAGAAATGTAAATGGCAGAAAGTAGAAGGGGATGACAGAAAGTAAAAGGATGGGGAGAGTAGAAATGTAAAGGGGGAAGCGAAAATTAAAAGGATGGGGAGGACTAAAAGTAAATGAATGAAAGTAAAGGGGGATGGCATAAATTAAAAGGATGGGGAGAGCAGAAATGTAAATGGCAGAATGTAAAGGGGAGAGCAGAAATTAAAAGGATGGGGAGAAGCGGAAATTAAATGGCGAAAAATTAAAGGCGGAAAGTAAAGAGATGAATATGGGGGATGACAATTGGTGAAGGGGAGAAATGTAGGTGAACGATCTTTGGAAAAATGAAGACAACAATGCCTCCTCTTACCACACTTCACCACAAACAAGCAGTTATATCAAGCAATTTGCAAGAATTACTCAAGAACAAGTATGAGCAATTAAAGAGGAATTTAAACAAACACCTAGGGGGTGGGAATTAGCGGCCCAAAACAGCCCCCAACTAGCAAGAAATCAAGCAATTCAATCAAGACAGACAAGTGCTGATAGTAGCAGAAAGGCACCTCGGGCCCGGGAAACAGTCCAAGTCCAAATTACAATTGAAAAGAGGGATGAAATTACACTAAAATGATGAAAATTCTGCACTAAATAGGTGCAGTATGCAGCGCCCAAAACAGCCCCAATTTGCTCCAAATTTGCTCAAATTCAACAAGCTCTGATGACCAATTGATAGCCGGATAGGTGTAGGATCTAGAATTGAGCAAAACCAACCGATTAGAATCAATTAAAGGCACTAAAATTGCGAATTATAGGTGCAGGGCAGCAACTATAATTGCGCAAGAAAATGCAAGAAAATGAGAGAAAATGAAAGAAAAAGTGGAGAGGAAGAAATGGGAAGGACGCCACTGAAGCAAGAATCCACTTGCAGCAGATAAGTCCAATGCCAGACGCCACTAATTCAGGAGAATTAGATAAGTCTCAGTATGGTTTGAGCAACAACCACCAAGCCTCACTCAACTCACAAAGGGAGGAGAAAATTTGGCATAATGCATTTACTTCAAAATTCAATGTGTGAAATACAAGAGGAGAAGACTCATTTATATAGGAGTTGAAGAGGGGGAGGGGGCGGCCAATACAAGGAAATGAAGGGAAAAATAAAAAGATGGGTGCAAACCCATCCTAAGTAGGATTTGAACCCAAGCCCCCTAAGGTTTATGGCTAAGCTAAGCCTTAGGCCAATAAACCTCCTAATTAGCGCCCCTTTTACATAGGAAAATAAAAGATGAGTAAATTTCCTATCCTAGGTGGGATTAGAACCCATGACTTTCTAAACCTCATAGTAAGGAAACCTACTAACCAATAAAACCATACATGTAGCGCCCCTAATTAAGGAAAAATGACAAGCATGTCCTAATTACAACACAAATCCTAATTACATCATAAATCCTAATTATATTGATTCCTAATTAAGTTGAGTCTTGCATGTTGACTTGACTTCTTGGTCAATGATCAAGGTTTGACCAAGGGTTGTCTCTAATGAAGGAAGACTCATGCTTGGTTCATCCCCAAACACTTCAAGCAGCTCTAAGTTGATCCTAGCCATCAGCTGTCAGTTCAGAGGTCCCACTGACAGGTTGTCATCACAAGCTGAATTGGTTTTTCTAAACAAGCAATAGGTTTCAAAGCACTATCAAAATTGTTAAATTCTCTTTAACATGTAATGCCTTGTGGCATATAATTGTGCATAGAAAAAGGCATTTCATGCATAAAGAAAGTCAATCTAGGAAACTCCTTTTGTGTAGCCTGAGTCTTCTTGCTTGCGTTATTAAGATTAATTGCCAACAACCTATCCAAGTTTTCATTAAAAGGGTTAGCATCCAAATGTTAACAAGATAAGGTAGGGTTCCTTCCCAAATACACTCTTTCCCTTTTTATTTTATTTGCTTCCAAAATTTTCTTAGTTTCTTCTTCGTTTTCCTTTATATGTTTTTCTTTTTCTAACATGATTTTCTTTAAGACTTCTTCCTTAGATTTTTCTAATTTCTATTGTTCTATGTATTACCTAATGGCTTCTTGATCTTCTCTAGCCTCCCTAGGGGCCATAGGTTCTAAGATGAATTTCTTACCATTGTGAAGGAATTTGATGATGTTGGTAAACCCATTATGTCTGGCCCTTTTATCATATTGCCAAGGTCTTCCTAAGAGGATATGGGTATTATCTAAGGGTTCTATGTCAAAAGTTACCTCATCTTCATATTTCCCTATGGCAAACTTAAGGCTCACTTGCCTATCAACCACTAATTCCTCCTCTTTACTCACCCATTGAAATGTGTAAGGTTGGGGGTGTTTGGTAGTGGGTAGGTTGAGTCTATCTACTAACCTTTGGCTATCTAGATTACAACTACTCCCTCCATCTACAACTATAGCACAAATCTTACCCTCAACTAGGCACCTAGTATGAAAAAGGTTCTCTCTTTGGGTGTCTTCCTCTCCTAAGGGAATTTCTATGTCCTTCCTCATCATTAGGTTTTCCCTTACCCCTATCCTCCTTCCTTCCATTACGCCTAAATGAATTTTAAGTTCAAAAGCTTTTAGGACCTTTCCACTCAATCTAAGTGTTTACACTCAAAAGAATGTATCCACTCGTGTTTGTCACTCTTTTTATGGATTTTTCTATAATGTGTTCACTCTAGCCTCTTCTACTCGGTTAGGATTGATTTTAGTTCTTGAAAAGACCAAAATTATTTCCCTACCAAGTTGAACGAAATTGAGAACGAACAACACTATGGTTATCTAAGATTGCCTAAAGGAAAACTTCTGAAGACAAAACTAAGAATAAAATTTGACAAACAAAAAAAGCTAGCTAGAAGAAAGCTTATACACAAGAATAGTGGGTCAAACAAGACAAACAAAACACACAAAGAAATTGAAAAGAGAATTGTTTTTGGTTTAAGTTTTTGAAAAAAAGTTGCCATAACAGTTATTTTTGTGAAAAACAGCAGTTTACAACTCATAATAATTGTATACAAAGAAATAAAAGGGAAAATTATAGCAAATTGACAACTGTATTGTTGGGCTATCTTTTTACTGTTTTTCTCTTTGTTTTTTTGTATTTTCGATTTTTTTTTTTTTTACTTTTTGGGTGTCTTTTGACTTTTCTCTTTTCTTTAACTTTTGCACCCTTTTTGCTTTTCCTTCGTTCCAAAGCCTCTACTTCCTTCCTCGCCTCTTGACCTTGTTAGCCTCTCCACCTTCGGGTGTGACTCCTCCTAAGTTAAATCTACAGTTATGTTTGGCTTAATACTTGGTTTCCCTTCTCAATTCCCTTAAAACTCACAACTCTCGACCAATCCCCTAACTCTTATCTTATTTTCCCCTGAAACCCCTAAGTCCTCATTTTACTTCTAACCTCCTTCTTGCGTTGGGATTCACATTCTAAGACTTCCACTATATTTTCTAGACCCTAAATTTCGGGATGTTATAATCATCATTTGAAAGATATTAAGTACAAAATGTTAATTTTCAATAAAATATGTACTTAGTTTGTTATCATAAAAGTTAAATATAGAGGGTCTTAAGATTGTAAAGTATTGAGACTCAACATTTTTCAATTGTAAGAGTCACCTAAATTCATGCATTGAGTGATCAAGTCAATGAAGCATTAAGAATGGAAGATGAACCTATTAGTGTATGCACTAGAGACTCATATGTTTTTTAACATTCATCACTTGTATCATACTATTTATCTTATAAAGAAAATTCAATTTTATTATTTCTTTCGAAAGAGTATAATATGTTGAGTCTCAAAAATAATATTTTAAGTCTCATTCCCTTAAGAGTTTTAATGAACAACAAATATAAAATACAGAAGTATTTATATGACAATATACTTTCACAATGTTCTGTTATATTTCAGATCACTTGAATATTGAGAAAGACCATCTTAAAGACTTGAGTCCGTATGAAGAGTTCACTTTGTCTGAAGGAACTACATCATCTGAAGCATTGAGAGTCCATCTAAAATTTTTGTTCCGTCTAAAGACTGGAAGTAATCAGAAGGTCTCTTTAACTTAGTGCTTTGCTGAGAACGTTGTACACTCATTCCAATAGTTTAACCTATTTCAGCATAAGAATCAGAGCTGCTTTCTCTCCTCGTTCAAATGTTTAGCATGTTTAAGGAAAGTCTGCAACGCTGCTGTTCCTGCTCAAAAGCATATTGTGCGCTGACCTGCTGCACCTGAACCTGCCTAGAACGTTTTGAACAGAGCATGTTTCAAACGTCTCCTGGAGCATTTAATGCTATTTGGCAACGGTCATTATTTCTGGAAGACTATATATATGTCCAAAGCATTCTTGAAGAAAGAATAGAGAGAAGCCATCAAAAAGAAAGAATACTCTACAAAAACGCTGCAAAAATCATACTCTGATATTCTTTGTACACCTGATCAATTCTTAGATCCTGAGTAAGTCTCAGTTATTTGTACATCTGTCTTCATAGCTATCATCTGAAGATAGTGTATTGAACTTTATCTATTCAAACTTTAAACAGTTTGGGTTTATAAGCCTGGAGAGGCTTTTTGTCTAAAAGAATACTTGGGTTACACTTGGATAAGTGTCTGAGAGTTTGAAGAGGCTTGGTGGAAGAATCAATACTTGGTGTAGAGCCTGAAGAGGCTTGACAGAAAAGAATACTTGTAATCTTGCAAGATTAATGGAAATCCAGGTGCTAGTTTTTGCCCTGGGACTGGACGTAACTCACGGTGGTTGTGAGTGAACCAAGATAAATTCTTGGCTAAGTTTTCTTTATCCCTTAAGCTATTTCAATTCAGTTTTATATCTAACAAAGGGGATTGAAAAAGTATTTAAGTAAAGACTGTTCTTCTGAATCAAACTTGCTTTCAAACAAATCTTTTAATCTGAACTTAGTTCAAAAGGTGATCAAAACTTCAGACCGATTCCCATCATCTGAAGCTTTTCAAAAGCCATTTTAAGAAGATCTGTTGAAACAGAAAAAGTTTCCATTGGAACACTATTCAACCCCCCTTCTAGTGTTTCCCTGTATTTCCAACAGTTGGTATCAGAGCTTATCCTCGGGGTTAACACCTAATCAGTGCAGAGGATAAAGATCTAATGGAAACTTCTACTAGCAACAGACAGTACATCACTGAAGGAGCCTCCATCACGAGACCCCCAGCATTCAATGGAGTGGATTATCACTATTGGAGGGATCGTATGAAGTTGTTTATTGAAAGCAACAACATTGATGTCTGGGATGTGGTTACTGATGGAGACTACGTTGCCATGCATGCTGGAGTGCCCATACCAAAAGCTGAATGGACCTTGGAGCAGAAGGCTCGAGTTCAATTAAATGCCAAGGCCAAACTCTATCTTATATGTTCTTTGAACAAGTCAGAATATGAGAAGGTTCATGGTTGCTCATCTGCCAAGGATATCTGGGACACCTTGCAGCAGCTCATGAAGGGACTGAGACTGTAAAACAGTCTAAGATCAGTATGCTTGTACATCAATATGAGATGTTCAAGATGGAAGAATCTGAAACTATAGACCAAATGTTTGGAAGGTTTCAGACTATAACTAATGGACTCAGGTCATTGGGAAGAACCTTTGAATCTGGAGATAATAATTGAAAGATTCTAAGAAGCTTACCAAAGTCCTGGAGACCCAAAGTTACTACCATTCAAGAAGCTAAGGATCTTAACTCTCTTAGAATGGAAGAACTACTGGGTTCTCTCAAAGTTCATGAGTTAGAACTTGGCGAGGACGAAACCAAGAAGAAATCACTGGCATTGAACTCCAAGGCCAGACATCCTAGGCATGGCAGCATGAAAGCTATGCAAGCAGAGGAAACTTCAGATGATGATACTGGATCTGAAGGTTGTTCAGAAGATAAAGATCTTGCACTCCTCAACAAGAAAATAAAGAAGATGCTGCAAAGAAAAGGGAGATTCAGAAGATCTCAACCTTCAAATTTCAAGCAAGGTAAGTCAGGTAAAGATTCTTTTAATACTAACAAAATTACTTGTTTTGAGTGCAAACAACCGAGACACATGAAAGCTGAGTGTCCCAAGCTGAAGAAACCAACCTTTCAAAAGAAGAAATTCTTCAAAAAGAAGAAAGGGCTGATGGCAACCTGGGAGGATACTTTAGAGGAAGCAAACCTTTGTCTGATGGCAAGTCTACCTTCCTCAGATAGCTCAGATTTTGAGGTAATTCCTCAAACCTTACAAGATATGTATGATGACCTTGTTTAAAGTACAAAGAACTTTTACTCAGGACACATGACGGGCGAAAGGTGTTTGTTCCAAAACCTTAGACCCAAAGCAGGTGGAGTGGTCATCTTTGGTGGAAACCAGTAAGGGAAGATCACTGGTATTGGGACTGTAGGTATGACTCCTCTATCCCTTATTAAGAATGTGCTTCTAGTAGAAGGATTACAACACAATCTTCTGAGCATAAGCCAATTATGTGACAGTGGATATATTGTGTCTTTCAATAAAGAAGGCTGTATAGTCAAAGATGCTTAAGATCATACCCTCTTTTCTGCTAAGAGACACAACAATGTGTACAAGATTGATCTATAGGAACTAGCAAGTCAAAATGTGAAGTGTTTTGTTTCTGTTGAAGATGAAAAACGGATTTGGCATCCAAAACTTGGGCATGCCAGCTTGAGATTAATCTCAAAGCTAACTAAACACAACCTAGTTAAAAGGCTACCCAAGCTTTCCTTCAAATCTGACATTTTATGCGAAAATTGTCTGAAAGGGAAACAAACAAAAAGCTCCTTTAAAAGCAAACATGTTGTTTCAACTAGCAGACCTTTAGAGTTGCTTCACATGGACCTATTTGGGCCTACTAGAACATAGAGTCTTAGCAAAAAGAAGTATGGATTGGTCATTGTTGATGACTATACTAGATTCACTTGGGTTATATTCCTAAGAAACAAGGAGGAAACTTTTGAGAGTTTTCACAAAATTCTGTAAGAAGGTGCAGAATGAAAAAGGAATCTGCATATCTGCAATCAGAAGTGATCATGGTGGAGAGTTTGAAAACTCAAGCTTCAGACTGTTCTGTGATGAGAATGGGATCTCACACAATTTCTCTGTGGCTAGGACACCTCAACAAAATGGGGTTGTTGAGAGAAAGAACAGAAGCTTGCAGGAGATGGGTAGGACCATGCTCATTTCAAGTAATCTACCAAGATCCTTTTGGGCAGAAGTTGTTCACATAGCTTGTTACATTCAGAACAGAATTTTGGTAAGACCAATTCTCAAGAGAACTCCATATGAATTGTGGAAAGGACGAAAACTAAGGATGATTTAGGAAAATTTGATGCTAAGTCTGACAAAGGATTCTTTATTGGATACTCTGAAACTTCTAAGGCATACAGAGTGTAACATCCCAAATCTAGGGCTTGGGAATTGTAATAGAATCCTAGGTTGTGGCTTTAGCCAAGGAACAGAAGACAGGGAACAGTAAGAGGAATTAGAGTTTGGAATGTGAATTTAGGATGGAAATTGGTTATCTAATGATATTAGGAAGTATGTGGTTAGTAATGATTGGGGGGGAGTGCATTGTCATAGGTTTTGGCCATTAAGCGGAATAGGTTAACAATAGAGACTACCCAAGGAATAATGGAATTGTGTAGCAAGATGTGAATGAGGGAAGGCTTTGGATGAGAAGAACTAAGTTAGAAGAAGGTTTTCATGGAGAGAAATTAGGTTTGAGAAGGAGAGAATTGAATTGGAGCAAAGAAGGGAACCAACCGAGGTCATTGCTTAATTGTGGGTTTTAGGCCTAATGACCTTGGTGCACTAATTCGCAAATATCTAGAGCCAAGGGTGTCCAAATAAGGTGATTCCACTTTCATTAGAAAGCTAACTTCCGGGGCTTCAGTTTGATAGGTTATATGATAGGGTTCCGAGCTCATTTGAACTCCCAAAACAGACTCATACTCGCTCAAGCGAAAAATATTTCACTTGAGCGAGAATTGTCCATAGAAGGGTTATTTTCTTGTGTAAATTCGCTCAAGCGAAAAATATTAGCTTGAGCGACAATACACGATTTCAGTTTTTAAAAACAGAGGGGTTCACTCTCTCCCTTCATTTTTTTGGCTTCCTAGGGTTTCTATAGAGAGTTCTAGAGAGAGGGGAAGCTTGGGAGCTTGAAGGAGGAAGAAAAGGAAGATCAAGAAGCATCTCTAAGGTTCCCAATCACTTGAGGGGCTTGGGATTTCCCCTCTCCACCTCTCATCCGCCCCTATTTCTTCCCCTAAGGTGAGTGTGGTTCACTCACTTGTTTATTCGCCATGTAAGTTCCCTTGTATGACCCCTATTCTACCTTCCCTTGCTTGCATTCATGGTTATTGTAGATTAGAGGAAGCTAGGATTGTTGATTTGGATGTATTCTTTGTAATGCAAACCCTAGGTTAGAGGAAATTGGGGGTTTTCATGAGAACGAAGGTTTGAAATGTAATTATGCATATAATTGCTTATGCTTATGTACTCCATTATGCTTGTGCATGTTTTTACCCCACCATGTTCATGGAAAATGATTATTACTCTATTAATTGCTCTAGTTGAAATTAAAGTTTTGAAATGGAATCATTTAGGTTACCTTATGAATTTCATTCATGAATGGCATGTATATGATGATAATGTTCAATTCAAGTATGTTTCATGTATAAAGACATGTTTAGGGTCCTTGGCCCTCGGTAAAGGTTAAGGTCTTTATGGCCTTGGGAAAGGTTTTAGGTAAGGTCTTCCGGCCTTCAGGGACGACGGTTCCTATTAGTCTGAGCTCAGTCTAGCCTAAGGGAAAGGTTAAAATCCATGGTGCAGAATTCAGTATTTCAGAATTAATGTTAATTGTCTACGTTATCATGGTTATGTTTGATGAATCCTTTGTGATGAACATGATTGAGAAGTTATGAGTTGATCTAATGTTGCATGGACATGTTCAGAATTCCCTATGATTATCACTCCACTTATGATTGCTATTGAATGATTGATGTTATATGTCTTTTACTTTCATTCAGAGTGTTTTGTGAACTGTTTAACCTGGTTATAATGTTATTTCCCATGTGTTTTGCCTCCCCACACATGCACACACTATTACCTCACTGACTTGGACGTAGTCTCACCCCACGTTACGGGGAATCACTTTCAGTTGTGCAGGTTAGGGTTTCCTTAGCGTTGGATGAAGAGTCGGAGTCCAGCGGCGGATACTTCCGCCTCCTCAGCTGCTAGTTAGACGTAGGACATTAAGTTTCCATTGTTACTAACGTATTGTAAAGGTTGATAGTGGTAAATGTAATGTATTGTATGGAACTATTATAAATGTTGATGAAAATGTCTCATTTAGGCCATGGAGGCCCATTTGTGTAGAATTAGATTAGCCCAGGTATAATATGAATTGTATTTGGTGGTTTTGCTGGTTTTCAGGTGAAGCCAAAAATTGGGGAACGCCCAGTTTTCAGGGGAAACTCTGCCGGATTTTCGGTAGGAGTTATGGGGAACCATGAGATCACGTGACCTAGGAAGTTTACTTCCTTCAACCAAAACTCACACTTAGATAACTTGGCATACAACTTTCTATCCTTCAGGGTCTGTAAGGCTATTCTAAGATGCTATGCATGCTCTTCCTCACTCTTGGAATATATGAGGATGTCGTCTATGAAGACCACAACGAATTTGTCCAAGTAAGGATGGAAAACTCGGTTCATATAATCCATGAAAACTACAGGCGCATTGGTCACACCAAACGACATCACTAAATACTCATAATGCCCGTAGCGTGTTCTGAAAGCCGTCTTCGGAATATCCTCAGACTTAACACGTATTTGGTGGTAACCTGACTTAAGGTCAATTTTTGAGAATACAGTTGCTCCTCTCAATTGATCCATCAAGTCGTCAATCCTAGGCAAAGGATACCTATTCTTTATCGTCACCTTATTAAGCTGATGATAATCTACACACAGTCTCATGCTACCATCTTTCTTCTTAACCAACAGCACTGGTGCTCCCCAAGGGGACACACTAGGCCTAACAAACTATTTTTCTAACAACTCTTCTAGTTGTTTCTTCAACTCAGCTAACTCTAAAGGGGACATCCTATACGGAGCTATAGAAATAGGTCCGGTTCCAGGCATTAACTCTATGTTAAACTCTACCTCTCGCTCTGGCGGCAAACCAGGGATATTTTCAGGGAATACTTCAGGAAATTCTCTCACCACAGGCAGTTTACTGATGTTAGATTCCCGCTCTTCCTCCAAAGAAGAAAGTATCATGTAGATTTGAGCTCCTTCTCTCAAAGAAGCATTCACTTGGTTGGCGGAAAAGAATCTCGTACTTACGGAATCAAGAGTAGAGGGAGAAAAAGAATCAAACACAACAAATTTATTATAACAGTCAAGTTGGACTCGATTGGAAGATAACCAGTCCATTCCCAAAACAATATCAAGCTGAGAAAGGGGTAAACAATCAAATCAGCAGGGAAAGTTTTATCACCGATGGTGATTGGACAGTTTTAAACACGCTGATGAAGTGATTACAGGCTTAGCAGTAGGAGTAGAAACAACGAGATCATAGGGTAATTTCACAACAGGCAATTTCAATCGTTTCACACACTCTAGAGAAATAAAAGAATGCGTCGTACCCGAATCATATAATACAATTAAAGGAATTCCACTTATGACACACTTACCTTGGATCAGATCCTCGGATTCAGTACCTTCAGCACCGCTCATGGTGAACACTCTTCCCCTGGTTATGGGCCTTCCAGCTTGTGCATTCAGATTTGACGCAAGTGCACTTGCAACATCACTACCACTTCCTTTCAAAGTTGGGCACTCCCTCTTAAAATGGCCGCTTTGTTTGCAATGGTAGCAAACACTTCCGGTGGATGGGTTGACAGGTTGGTTCTTGTGCGGACAGTCCTTCAGGAGATGGTTCTTCTTACAGCGCGGGCAACTCGCATAGTTGTTGCCGGTACTGCTTGCAGGACTCACTCTGCTAGCAACTACTGATTGTGGCCTTGCAGCGCTTCCCGATGACGAGCCATAGTTGTTCCTTGGGACGAAGTAAGGCTTTCTCCTGTCTTGTGAAATCTTGGGTTTATTCCTCTGTGGACCAAAATTCTTCAACTGAGCTTGTCTTGCTTTGGTGTCATCCTCAAAAATACGACACATGTTGACCATCTTAGAGAATTCGGTGATCTGCTGATACCCAATAGCTTGCTTGATCTCTGGTCTCAAACCACTCTCAAACTTAGAACACTTGGATCCTTCATCTATCGTGTTCTGGAAGTACGGGCAGAACTTGGATAACTCTTCAAATTTTGCTGCATACTCTCCAACAGACATGCTTCCTTGCTCCAACTTCAGAAATTCTATTTCCTTGCGCTTCCTCAGATCAGTGGGGAAATACTTCTGGAGAAAAGTCTCCTTAAACAGATTCCAGGTAATCAATCTTCCAGTAGCTTCCAACTGACGCCTGGCATACTCCTACCAGTATTGAGCTTCCTCAACCATCATAAACACGACAAAAGTTACCTTCTGCTCGTCAGGACAGCCCATAGCCAAGAAAATCTTTTCCAACTCTTCTAACCAAAGCTGAGATCCATCAGGGTCATGACCTCCTTTAAATTGTGGTGGATTGTTTTTCTTGAAGGTAGACAGTCCACGATAAGCATCAGGAACGTTGTTCTGATTGCGAGCTTGATTCATCTCGTTCATCGTTTGTTGCTGGTTCTCTAGAACATCCGCGATCCTCCCCCGGAGATCATTCATCACAGGGTTACCTCTTCCTGCCATGGAATCCTGCATTCACAGAGTACGTCAGTTTCCTCCGTTTCATGCAGAACCATTCAAGCAAGAACAAGTAACTCTACACAGATCCTCATATTACAAAGGTAGTAATATAAGAGCAAACATTTCACACAAGGTAATCAATCCATACAAACAAACAATCAACACAGAGTAAACACAAAGAGAAGGGTATTATAGACCATACCTGAGGCCAAAAGGAAAGAACAGCTCTGATACCACCTAAATGCGACACCCTTAGTTATACCGCTAAGAATATCACATTATAACACGTAACCGTCGAACTTACTGTTTTTAAAACGTCAAAATATGGAAATTTTTTTTAAAGAGCTTAGTCCTCATGAACCTATTACATTTCTGATTTTGTTTCAAGTATTTATGAAATATCCGTTCCTTAAGTTCGAAACTCGTTTTTTGAAAACATCTAGATGATTATCACCTCGCGTACATACACAACACACACGCAGTTATAAAATCAGTTAAAAGGAAAGAAACATCATAAATATATACATACATCACAGTGTCAGTGTACTTCTCGAGCCAACAAGATAACCATACAAAACATGAGTTCCAGTAGTAGACTAAAATAAATAAGGCCTCAACACAATACAAAACAAGAGGTCGCTAGATCAGAGCTG
This sequence comes from Sesbania bispinosa, assembly GCA_026901365.1. NCBI lineage: Eukaryota > Viridiplantae > Streptophyta > Magnoliopsida > Fabales > Fabaceae > Sesbania > Sesbania bispinosa. The sequence goes on from QLOH01000019.1 coordinate 1,598,935, forward strand.
CTACTACCTAGACTCACAACTACTCACAACTACACTAGTCCTACTCATCATCCTCCGACTCAGCAGGAAGCCATCCACAACTCCTCCTCCCAGCACCGCCGAGAGTGATCATCCCGAAATCCTCTGAGGGATCGTCGCTCGAAGAGTCCTCCTCTGGCTCCTCCTCCTCAGGATCCTCCTCCGGCTCCTCCTCCTCATCCATGGTGTCATCTATCACGATCAAATCCGGCTCACTCGGGAGAGGGCAGCTATGCGTATCAGTACGTACAGGCTGAGAAGGTGATGCCTCGGGAGAGGGAGAGTATCTGGGGGAATTTGGCACAACCATAGTCGCCATCCGTGACGACTGAGATGATGTCGAAGGAGCGGGACGACGACGAGGGTTACGAAAAGTAGTATAGCGTCTGAGTCCTGGTGGCGTCTCGAACTCGAGGGTCACTGGCACCGTGAAGTCCAACTCCGGAATCAAGGGAAGGCTAGGATGAGAAATGATAAGGCGAACCTCCCCTATGAACACGTATCGCCTAGGGATGTCGGTCACCCGCCACTGACCTCATGGCATCCACCGCAGCTGGATCCTCATGGTCGACATACTGAATGTCCCCGATGCCGACCGTCGATGTAGCGAAGAAATACAACGACAGGAAATGACAGAAGCAGAAAGAAGGGTGAGAACATCGCATGAACTCATAACAAGTAGAATACAGCAACTAGAGCATACACAGGATATTCACACTTTTCAATCACAAGAATACAATTTATATCATAATGATGCACATGAACTAATGCATGTGGGCCCAGGGAAACATCACCATCTACAGAGCACAACAGCAACTGCCCGACCATATATGTACAACGTATCAGGAGTTAGAGTCTGTACTAGCGCGGTACTTATAATTTTCTTTTGGCTAATTTTTCCCGACTTCCAGACAATCTCAACTGACCCTGAAAACTTGAGAGCGATAGGATAGTCAAGCTTGTACCCCGTTTGCTCGACAGTAGGGAGCGAGCCTACGTCACCTGAACCATTTCGGGACCTGACTATCCTCAGGGCTGGCATCCCCACCCGAGGACCCTCTGGCGTTCTTTGCAAAACCCAGTGCCCAGTCCCTACCAGTTTCACATTGTACCGAGTGTCACTGCCATATAGGTCGTAAGTTTTTCAACCTTGAACATCAACAATGCTTTATGATGCATGTCATACAACAATGCCTTCAACAATCACATCCCTACAGGCAAAGCCCATTGAACCATTCAACGTCACCACATCCCCGCGGCGCGACCCGAATTCAATGTCTTTCCATCAAGGGAAACCACACAACGTCTTCAGCAGGTACAATCCTTACAGGCGAAGCCCTTTTGAATCATTCTACGTCACCACATCCCCGTGGTACGACCCGATTCAAAGTCTTCCCTTCACAAGGATAGCCAAACCGCACTCTGTCGCCAAGCTTCTCAAGTCTTATGTAAAAAGAGTGTGTTGGTTATAACCTTTTAAGGTAGTTTGTACTAATGTTCTTGATAATCATGTTCACTTAAGCCCTATAATTTACTAAGACTTATAATTGTGTCTTATGAATGGTATTGCTTATCTTAATTCTCCTTGTATGACTAATTAAGATTAGGTTTAACATTTAATCATAACTGGTCTTCATTGACTGGATTACAATTAATTTTAATCCTCTTTAATTAAGTCTTAATCCTTACTTAAGATCCTAATTTACTCCTAATCATCCCTTAATCTTTTCCTTAATCTTGGATTAGGGTTTTAATTATACATGATTAAGGTTAATCATGATTAATTAGTTTTTAATCAACATTATTGATTAATTACTTAATTAATACTTTCATTAAGGTTAATTAACTTTAGACTTAATTAATCATCCTTTACTTAATTAACTTAAGTGAATTAGGTTAATTAACTTAGGTAATTGAATTAGTTAAGCCCACTAATTAACTCTAAGTTTTAATTTTTAATAACTTGGATTAGAGTTGAAGTCCAACTCTAATCTAAGCCCAAATTCATAGGTTATTTCTGGTTGACTTTTAAATGAGTCTTTGACTCTCTTTTTTGAAGGCCTTGGGCCCAAACCAAAGGCCCAAAGGTTAGATGACTCATGGGAGCCCATTTTTGTACACAACAAGCCAAAATGTTGACTTTTATGTTGACTTCTAATTAGATTTCTGTTGTAATCCGAAATTAAATTTTTTAATGTTTCTATAAACATATTTCTTTTTGAAAATAAATTCTTTTAGTTAATTTGATTTATTGGTCCATGAAAATTTTAAGGCCCAAAAAACACCTTTTTCAAGTTTTACTTGGATCTTTTGGATCAAAGGGCATTCTTGATGAATTTCATCAAGAACAACCTCATGAACATCAAGAACACCTTGAATGTTCATCAATTTTTCCAGAATTTCCAGCAACCATACAATCATTTTAAAACCACAAAGATCACAACAAATCATATCAAAATCACCAATGCACACATTCAAGTTCAAACCTCATTTTTTTTAAGCTCAAAAGTAGCACTTTCTCAAGCATCAACCATCAAAACAATTTCTTAACTTGAAACAACTCCATGCATGTCCTTAAAATCATCATTAAAACACACTCCAAGCACCAAAAAGATTTTAAAACACATGCAGCCCCACATTCTCTCAAGGCCGAGAGCTATAGGAGGGAAAAGGGAAGATTTTTCCAAAATTGTTTCTTGGCTTGCATGCATCAATAATCATAATTCAAGCACATTCTAAGCATCATAATAAACTTAAAAACATGTAAACAATCCAGCGCCAAGAATACATAACATTTGCTCAAAGAAAAGCTCAAAAAGTTATTTTTTTTCAAGGAAAAACAAGAGTAAAGACAAGGATTTAAGGGTAATCCTTGACTCTAGTCACCAATCCTACTAGAGTTCAAGTTCTCCCCCCCTTTACCTAAGGAATTTTCTGTAAAAATAAGGTGCAGTAACAGCCCCAAAAACAGCTCCAAGATCCTCCTCTTGATCACCAACAAGGACTTCTACAAGGTTGGAGGCTAGGTGTTTAAGCTTAGGTTCAAAAATGGAACCTTTAGCTTGAATGTGTTTGGAAGAAAAATGGAAGATTGGAGAGGATGAGGGAGAGGTCTCACGGTTTTGTTTCTGCAAGAGATAAGGAGAGAATGAAAAATGAAAATGGTCTCTAGCCTTTTTGCATGTAGGGAAAAAGAAAGAAATGGACAAGTGGCATAAGTCTTATGAAAAATTAAGGCTTTTTGTCATGTTTTTTGACCTTGGAAAAAGGCATTGAAAAGCTTTTCCACATGCACACTTCACACTCTCCCACGGCCTTGGTAGGAGGAAAAAGGAGAGTTGTGCAATTTTTCTGGCCCGGATCAAGAGTATTCGGGCCCGGTTCAAGGGATACGAGGGGCAAAAAAGGTCATTTTCACAGAAAAACCCCAAAAATTCCCAGAAATTTCCTAAAAATATGAAATTTAATTCTAAATCCAAAGATATAAATTTTGATGATTAAAAGTAGTTTTAATCACTCAAAATCCAATAAAACACTCAAAACGGCAAAAACGGTAAAACGCGGGTGTTACAAAGAGAGTTAAGAAAATGATGTATTTTTACCTTGGACAATGAAGTTCTTAGAGAGTATTCTCATATGTTCTATATCCACATGGGGTATGAAAGGAAAATTATCCAAGGTATATTTTGTTAAAGCAACTCTTTTTGAAAGAGGTTTGGCTTCATTATAAAGAATTTCGAGATTTATAGGCCTAGTCCATTCAGGACTATGTAAACTTTTCGCCAAACCAAATTTTGCAGTTGGTAAAGATGGAAATTTAGGGCAATATTTTTCGAAAACAATTTTACCCTTGGATATTTGAATTAGTAACTTTTCAATTCTGCAAATTAGAAGAAAACTTTTCTTTTAAAGAAATATCAGCTTCAGAAATTGTTATAGAAATTCTATTTGGATTATAGAACACATGAAAATATTTCTCGAAAGCTTCAATTTCTTTGACATGCATACCTTTTGGTTTCTTGGCTGATTTTTGCGCATAAGAAATGTCTTTGGTTAGTCTCGAAAAGCAAGTAGCTTCATCAACTTGAATGCTATTATAGTACTTAGACCACCATTCCTCGAAAGACAAAGTGCAGTAGTATGAAGGCTCGAAAGGGACTGGGCAGATAGATAAAGGCTTTTGAGCCTTTGTAAGTTGAATTTCGTTGAAGCCCTTTTCACCGTTTACTAAGTCTTCAACTAAGACTTGTGATTTGGATTCGAAGAAAGGTGTTGGTCGAAGTTGACTTAGCCCAAATTCTCGAGCTACCAATTTAGAGGTTGAAGATGAATAGTGAAAAGTGAAAGTTAAAAAGCTTTGCTTTAGTATTTATATGAGAAAAAAAATGATTAGAGGGAAGTTGAAAAGATGATCATGATTACACGTTTCTTGGAACGTGAGTTAATGGCCCAAAAATCTGGGGTTGTCAGTTACTTTTGGAAGTTAACTGAAATATAATTTTAAATTAAGAAGATGAAAAGTTTATCTAAAAAGATATTCAGATTTTCCCTCTTCTTTTTAAATAACTGTTACGAGAAATACCAAAGGTTGTTTAAAAAATATCTCTTTCTTCAAATAAAAATTAGTTCTCGAAAGAGACTATTTTTAGGGGGGGCATCTGTTGGGATTCGAATTTCAAGTACTTCGAATTTCATAAGTTTTAAGTATGCTGCTGTTGGTATAGCAAGTTAAAATTTCACTAAGTATTGAAGATGCCAAAATGTTCAAGAAATCGAAAGAGATATAATGCTTATCAAGAATACTTTTCGATTTTTTAGAATCCTTCAATCAAAAGAATTAAAATTGAAATATTTCTCTAAATGAGATTCTTGTGGTTTGATTTTTAGAATAAGGAACTTTGAGAAATCAAAGTCAAAAGAGACTCTGGAAAACCAAAGTCAGAGGTGTTTCTGGAAAATCGAAGTCATAAGGATTCTGTAAAATCGAAGTCAATAGAGATTCTAGAAAATCAAAATCAAAAGATATTCTAGATAAACGAAGTCAAAAGGGATTTTGGAAAATCGAAGTCAAACGATATTCTGGAAAATCGAAGTCATAAGACTTATGGAAAATCGAAATCATAAGGCTTCTAGAAAATTGAAGTCAGAAAGGACTCTGAAAAATCAAAGACAAGAGAGACTCTGAAAATCGAAAGCAGAAGAAAGACCTCAAGAAATCGAAAAGGATTTTCGATTTTACAGAAGAGGAAAATCGAAAACAAGATGCTTAAAGACTTAGAAGATTTATGAATCAAGAAAAGACTTTGTTCGAGCAGGCAGAAAAGAGCAGAAAAGCAGTTAATGGAAGTTATGGAAGTTAGCTGATCAAGAATAGGTGTCAACATCTTAGAGGAGTACTTTTGAAAAGTGCAAAGAAGAAAGAGCAATTTTCTAGTTAGCAGAAAACGTGGCATGCATGCAGACTGCCAGCACATAGAGGTTGATGATGTGACAATTGTACATTAGTTAGCCGTTAGGATTAGAAGTCTATAAATAGGCAAATTCATTATGTAATCAGGGTTGGAAAATCATTTGTACAAACACTTTAAAACACTTATACGTCCATCCATTCAGTGACTACAAAGGTTACAACGAGTGCTAGTATGTGAATTCCTTCCACTTTCATTTCAATGCAATTGTTCTTACATTATTCTTTATCGTTTCTTTCTTTTCTTTGCATTCTTTTTACAAAGTTCTTCTCTTTTTCTTGTTTTCTTTTATTTTTCTTCTTCAATTTTTCTTCAATTTACATTTAATGGAAATCTTTTTTTCTTTTCAATCTTCTACTTTGACTGCTTTGCAATTCTATTCTTTCTGGTTTTCAAAACTATAACTTAGAACTTTAGTTGATGAAATTTTGAATCAATTAGTTCTAATTCTTTTATTTCTAAGTTTTCAAAACTAAACTTCAAACAAGAGTTTTACTTGATGAAATTCTGAATCTATTTGTATGAAACTCTTCAGAAAAGTAAACTTTTCGTAAATTCTTCAAAGTAAACACTGTAAACCTACTTTTTAAAAGAGTCCTGTAAGAGGATCTAATTCTAATCCCCAGATTGTTCTTAGAATCAAGTGATAAAAAGTAATTTTTTGAGATTAGCTTTTATCACCACAAACAATTTCATATCACTTTTTTCACATTCTTTCTCTTTATTATTTTTTCTCTTCCTTTAACACCTACTATCTATGTATCTTATAGGTTAGATACCATCTATACATCTTATAGTTAGGCTAGATTTAGAACTCTTAACTTTACTACTTATATGAATTAAAAAAAAAAACTTAACCCCCATTGAACAGTGACAAAAAACTACCCAATTGTAATAGTATAGATTTTTTTACCAATGTTACCATGTATGTATAGTCCCTTTGTCCACATATCTAGATTGAACACAAGGCATGGAACATGTCATCCTTGTATAGTTTAATCTCAGTTTCTTGATTCCTGAGTAGACTTATAACAAATAATATTAATATCCCATACTAATATTATTTGGGCACGACCATGCACTTTATAGTCCCACTTAATCAAGGGGCCCAAGATATAACTCCCATTATGTGAGAGGGACAAATCTCATCTAGTCACTCTCATCCCTCCATAAGATTTGTGGCATACTTGGTAGCGATCTTTATAGTCACCAGGTTAGGCATGATGTTTGATGGCACCAAAGCACACAACTCCTCATGTTGGGAATCGTAGTGACATCAGGTCAAAGGATCACATACACCATTGTCACTATGAGAATCACTAATGACATACATAATAATCTATGTAGCATTCCCATGGTGGGTCAGTCTGGTACACCATTAAAACCCTTTAATGTGTACCAATGTGAAAGATTTGATATCACGTATCTTTGACTAGTGAGACATAGTCATCAATCTACTCACATACTAGTCTCGTTGTATTATTGTTGTTCTTTTTCATAATTATACTTGACTAGGTATGATTTGATAATGATGTTTTGAAGTATCCTATAGAATCTCACTATCAAATCAAACTTGACATCTTACAGCCACGAACAATTCATTCAAAGGACTTTATCATATTAATTAATTAATATAATAATTAATATCTTTTATAATTAACATGACATATATTGTATGCTAAAATGGGTCAATATACCATTTGCCTCTAGGGCATACACCAACAATTATAAAGTTGATTTTTGGACATATAATAAATTATGTGGTGGAATGTGAGTGACCTAGATGAGATTTGTCCCTCCTACGTAACAAGAGATATATCTGTGAGCCTCTTGATAAAGTTGGACTATAAAATGCATGACCATGCTAAGAAGGGTAAACATGAGATGTTTATTTTCTGTATAGTCTGATTAGGCATCAAGAAAATATAAATTGAACTATACAAGGATGACACATTCCATGCCCTTGTGTTCAATTAGATATTTGGACAAAGGGATAGTTCATGTAGAATATTATCACAAAATAAGATACGTCAAACTGCTGACATTGTCTGTATTTGGGCATTAGTGACGTATTGCTAGATACCACTCACTATTTATGATATTAAATATAAAAGGTTTTATTTTAAAATCATAATCATATATTAAGAGAACCTAATGGGTCAAACACATACAACAAGCCCACTAGGAATGTTAGAAATTCTAATCGGATTAGAATAATAACATAGTGGGCCAAGCTGATAATTGATATGGTTAATGAGTGACAGTTAAACCCTAGCCACCACTCTATATATAATGCATAAGATGCACAACCAGAGATGTAAGAGTAGCCGCCCTTTATTGTCCAAACACTACTAGCAAAGGTGAGGAGGGTTTCCTAGTTCACTTGTTGGCGTGGATACCTCTAGAGACGCGGCTGCAACTGCCTCGTTTGCAATTTGAAAGGTATAATAATCATTTTTATATTAACGCCTTAATACATGTTTTCACAATAACATTCAAAAGGGGGGGGGGGATCCAATTGTTCCGCTGAACCATGACCATGCTTGATTCCCTTCAGAACCGTATCAGCCGAGTACCTCAGCCTCCACTCAACCCCGGTACCAGCAAGAAAGAATTAACACATATCAAGGTATCCGCATTTATTGAATGTAGGAGCGAATGAAGGATCTCAATCAAATATTAGCATATTAATTATCTTAGTGAGGGAGGAGACATATCAAGCAAAAATAAGAAGAACTTTTAAAAAGACAAGTGCGAATGAGGGGATGATGACGCGCCTGAATCAAGCCTAACAACATTTTACAATAAATGCAAGGTCAACCCATAGCACCTATATAAGGAGCCATCAGAGGCAGATGCCATTAACTCACTTCTTTCCCTAGGCTTTATCGTCACTTTGCCTCACTAAGGACTCACCCTTAACATGGTTAGAGTAAGGATTTGGCCTTGTAAGAACAGAAGAAAACAATGAAATTAAATCAAAACTCACTAAGTTGAAACTAGAAAAGAAATTCACAAATAGTTTGGATTATTATTCACCAATCTTTAACCTAAGAGATTTAAAAATCCATTACAATAGAAAAAAAGTTGGAGAAGAAGGAAGCAAACTCTAAAGAAGAATCCATTAGATTTGAAACCATAATCCCAAAAGGAGAGAACTCTGTGTTCTTCAACCATAGTTTGTGAGAAAGAATGATAAAAAATGTTTTTTGACAGGTAAAAACCCTATTTATATATGTTGTCAGTGCATGTAGGGACATAACAACTCTGGATGTCCTCACACACATGCATAGAGTCTCTCTAGCATTTTGGTGTGCTCGCTCCCTACATGCAACTTCCAGATATGCCCACACAAACCATACAACAAGATTTTCACATTCTGGTATGCTTGCGTCCTTACAACAGATCTTTACGTACCCACATGAGTTTAGCAACATATTTCTTCAAGTTTGGTGTGCTTGTGCCCTCTCACATACAAAAATCTGGACACCCCATGCGCATATGGTAGATTTTAATCATCAATTTGATGGCACACTGCTAGAAGCTTGGACCTGCAAGACCTACATTGGAGGATATCCACCAACTTCAAGCCTGAGCTTCAAGCAAGGAAGAGTTGGAGAAATTAGTGTCCTACAAATAAAGGTCACTACCCTACAGAAGGACACCTTGACCCTGGATAGAACCCTTCTCCTATGGACCACCCTTAATTAGGACTCTCTTATATTTTCTTTTTATTAATTGTAATTTTCTTTTAATTCCTCCTACTTGAGCGCTATTTTTAGTGGGTTTATTGGTTAGTAGGTTGCCTTCCTATAAGGCTTAGGAGGTCATGGGTTCTATTCCCACATAGGATATAAATTTGACTCATCTTGTATTTTCCTACATGAGTGGGCACCATTTTGAGAGGTTTATTGGCTTAAGACTTAGCTTAGCCATAAACCTTGGGGGTCATGGGTTCAAAACCCACTTAGGAGTGTTTTCACTCACCTTTTATTTTCTTTCTTTTTGATGCCCCTAAAAATCCGCCCCTCTCCCCCCCTTTTCCTATAAATAGGAGTCCTCTCCTCTTGTAATGACACATTGAATTTTGAAGTAAAGGCATTATGCCAAATTTTCTCCTCCCTTTGTGAGTTGAGTGAGGCTTGGTGGTTGTTGCTCAAACCATACTGAGACATATCTAATTCTCCTGAATTAGTGGCGTCTGGCATTGGACTTATCTGCTGCAAGTGGATTCTTGCTTCAGTGGCGTCCTTCCCATTTCTTCCTCTCCACTTTTTCTTTCATTTTCTCTCATTTTCTTGCGCATTATAGCTGCTGTTCCAGCCACTTTAATTCGCAATTTTGGTGCCTTTAATTGATTCTAATCGGTTGGTTTTGCTTAATTCTAGATCCTACAACTATCCGGCTATCAATTGGTCATCAGAGCTTGTTGAATTTGAGCAAATTTGGGGCTGTTCTTGGCTGTTTTGGGCGCTGAATACTGCACCTATTTAGTGCAGAATTTTCATCATTTTAGTGTAATTCCATCCCTCTTTTCAATTGTAATTTGGACTTGGACTATTTCCCGGGCCCGAGGTGCCTTTCTGCTGCTATCAGCACTTGTCTGTCTTGATTGAATTGCTTGATTTCTTGCTAGTTGGGGGCTGTTTTGGGCCGCTAATTCCCACCCCCTAGGTGTTTGTTTAAATGTCTCTTTAATTGCTCATACTTGTTCTTGAGTAATTCTTGCAAATTGCTTGATATAACTGCTTGTTTGTGGTGAAGTGTGGTAAGAGGAGGCATTGTTGTCTTCATTTTTCCAAAGATCGTTCACCTACATTTCTCCCCTTCACCATTAATTGTTCATCCCCCATATTCATCTCTTTACTTTTCGCCTTTAATTTTCCGCTATTTAATTTCCGCTTCTCCCCATCCTTTTAATTTCCGCTTCCCCCTTTACTTTCAGTAATTTACTTTCAGTCCTCCCCATCCTTTTAATTTCCGCTTCCCCCTTTACATTTCTGCTCTCCCCATCCTTTTACTTTCTGCCATCCCCTTCTACTTTCTGCCATTTACATTTCTGTCCTCCCCATCCTTTTAATTTCAGTTTCCCCCTTTAATTTCTTGCCATTTAATTTTGCGCAATTTTCCTCTTTATTTTTGCCATTTTATGCGCAATTTTGGGCTCTTGTGTTGTTCAATTTCCTACTCTTGTTATGTCTGTTTGATTGGCATTCTGATTGCAAATTTGGATTGACTTCTATCTCTACCTTGGACTTTCCCTGCTTGATTGTGCAAAACGCTCACCTATAGGATCTTTTTTTTGGTTCATAGTATTGGAAGAAGATCAACAAATTCTAATTGTTGATTTTCCTTCAAATTTTAATTCCAATCTTAAAATTGAACCAAGCGCGTTTCTGTGACCATACCGGTTTTGTATAATCAACAAGGAAGTGCTAAGCAATTTTTTTGGCCATTTTTAAAATCAAGTTGCCATCACGTTTTTACAGTTTTTAGAAATCAGTTTATTCATTATTTTTGCTTTTCTGGGCCACTTGGACCAGTTTACTGTCAGAAAATTCCAAAAATATTACAGTAGGTACAGTTAATTTTCTTTTCATTGTGTACAAATTTCTGTAATTTTCTGTTGGGGAAAAGGACAAAAAAGAAAGAAAAGGCAAGAAAAATACAAAAAGTACGTACGTGCCAAAAATAGAAAAAGAGGTGTAAAAAGCAAAAAAAGGGTGCAAAGTCAACAACAAGGAATAAAAAGTCAAAAGACACCCAAAAAGAGTAAAAAAATTCAAAAAAAAATTCAGAAAAATAGAAAAACAAAAACAAAGAGATATCCCAATAATACAGTAACAGTTTTACTGTAATTTTCTGTTTCATTTTCCTGTATACCGTAATTGAGTTGTATTTGCTGTTTTTCTTAAAAACGACAAATTTGGCAACTCTTTTTCAAAAATACCAAAAACAATTCTCTTTGCAATTTCTTCCGTCTTGTCTTGTTTGTTGTTTGCTCTTGTGTATAAGCTTGTTTGAGTGCCAGCTTTTCTTGTTTGTCATATCAATTCCTTGTTTTGTCTTAGGATTTTCCAATCCTCTTCCAGTAGGTATTTTTCTTTGTTAGTGCGCTTCTACTTTGGGTAAGAGTTAAGACTTAGACTCACATTGGTCTTTGCAAATTTTAATCAACCTCCAACCGAGTAGAAGAGGCAAGAGAGTTTTCATTATAGAAAAAGCCAAAAAAAGAGTGAAATACACGAGTGAATACATTCTCTTGAGTGTAAACACTTAGTGAGTGGTGAGGTCCTTTAAAAGCTTTCAAATAAAATCAATTTAAGATGTCCTATAGAATGTGGAGAAAGGAGCTAGATGAAGATAAGAGAAAATTTAGAAGAGAAAAAGAAGTGAGAAGACACTCTTCTTATGATAAAGTTGAAGAAAGGTATAGGCAAGAAAGAAGAGAAATAAGTAGATATCATTTTGAAGATAGTAAGAAGAAAGAAAGGAGTTATGATAACTCTAACCATGAAAGGAGAAGGTATGAGGAAGAGATGAAATTTAGAAGGTATGAAGAAGAAAGACAAAGGTATAATAATAGAGAGAATAGGAAAAGTACAAAAGATTCTTTTGAAGATAGAATTGGAAGAAAGTTAGAAAAATTTGCTAATGAAATCGAAGATAAATTTTCAAAATGCTTTTCAAAGTCCTTAATTGAGATAGAAGAGAAAAGAAAATTAGAAAAGAAGGAACAATTAGAAAGGGAAGAAGAAGAAGGGCTTAAGAGAGAAAAAGAAAAGGAGGTAGAAGGAGTGCAAATAGAAGAAAAGAAGGACAAAGAAAACTTAGGGAAGCAACCAATTCCATTGAATCAACAAGTAAATGCTAACCCTTTGTGTGAAGACATGAATAGGTTGATGGCAAGTATTTCAAATGTTGCAAAGAGGACAACTCAAGTGGTTGAAAGGGAGTTTCCTAAACTAACTTTCTTTATGCATGACATGCCTCTATCTATGCACAATTATATGCCACACAGCAATTCTTGTCCAAAAAAATTTAACAATTTCGATGATGCTTTGAAACCTATTGCATGCTTAGAAGAGCCAACTCAGTTTGAGAGTACCATGAAACCTTTTGAAAATGCATGTTTACCCAATCCATTTAGACATGTTGACTTGCATGTTTTGCATGATAGATTGGATATGCAAAAACAATTGGTTTGTATACATGACTTGCATACACATTCTATATTAATCTTTTTATCTCATGAAGATGTGTATAATACTCTTAAACTAGTTATGGAAAAGAATGAAATTTTGATTAGAGATATCACATGTAAAAACACTTGTATGACAAACGCATCACATGTTGATATGCCTTACATGCTTACTCATTATGAATCCTTAATTGTTTCACCTTGCATGCAATATCATGATACTTTTAAGGTGATATCATCTTTCTATTTGAGTAAGTACATTCATATTGATATGCCTCTTGAAATAAGTTGTAAAAATGATTCATGGCATAATCATGTGCGATATGCTCCTAAGCAAGATGCATGTGGTAGAGTTGTAGGGCATGTTGGGATGTTATTGAAAATTATTAAGACATTTATGCCACATAGTTTCACTTGTGCATTTATTTGGGAACACAGTGTAGAATATTTTGATGAATATCGCACATTGAAACATATTTTGTACTTGTGTGGAATTTATTTCCTAAGCCTTCTCCATGACCACTTACTTATCTTACTTGCAAGGGAGGGCTTCAAAAGATTAGTCTTTGATCCGGGATCTAAGTCCACAGAGTACATGGACAAGATGGTTCACTCTTCATTAAGGGAGTTTTCTAACCCTTATCTCAAATACCTCTTGTTCATCTCCTATGTTTTTCTGTTGCTAATCTTTATGATCCCCAAGTATTTTTGTTATGAGCCTTCACTTTGCTTGCTTTGGGATAATACTTATGGGTCTTCTTCTTGTTGTCTAGGCTCAAGGAAGATGTTCAACTTGTGGATCTCTGACTCTACTCTCCAAAGGCTAAGGGAAGTATCTTCTTACTTCCTGAATTTTGTCATCCATCTCCTTCTTCTGCCCAGTTCATTATTCTTATGTCTTCTTTATGAATTTTCAGATTTGAGGTCAAATCCTTTTCAAAGGGGAGGGAATGATGGCACACTACTAGAAGCTTGGACCTGTAAGACCTAAATTGGAGGATATGCACCAACTTCAAGCCTGAGCTTCAAGCAAGGAATAGTTGGAGAAATTAGTGTCCTACAAATAAAGGGTCACTACCCTACAAAATAATGGTCACTACCCTACAGAATGACACCTTGACCCTGGATAGGACCCTTGTCCTATGGACCACCCTTAATTAGGACTCTCTTATATTTTATTTTTATTAATTGTAATTTTCTTTTAATTCCTCCTTCTTGGGCGCTATTTTTAGTGGGTTTATTGGTTAGTAGGTTGCCTTGCTATAAGGCTTAGGAGGTCATGGGTTCTATTCCCACATAGGATAGAAATTTGACTCATCTTGTATTTTCCTACATGAGTGGGCATCATTTTGAGAGGTTTATTGGCTTAAGACTTAGCTTAGCCATAAACCTTGGGGGTCATGGGTTCAAAACCCACTTAGGAGTGTTTTCACTCACCTTTTATTTTCTTTCTTTTTGATGCCCCTAAAAATCCGCCCCTCTCCCCCTCTTTTCCTATAAATAGGAGTCCTCTCCTCTTGTAATGACACATTGAATTTTGAAGTAAAGGCATTATGCCAAATTTTCTCCTCCCTTTGTGAGTTGAGTGAGGCTTGGTGGTTGTTGCTCAAACCATACTGAGACATATCTAATTCTCCTGAATTAGTGGCGTCTGGCATTGGACTTATCTGTTGCAAGTGGATTCTTGCTTCAGTGGCGTCCTTCCCATTTCTTCCTCTCCACTTTTTCTTTCATTTTCTCTCATTTTCTATCATTTTCTTGCGCATTATAGCTGCTGTTCCAGCCACTTTAATTCACAATTTTGGTGTCTTTAATTGATTTTAATCGGTTGGTTTTGCTCAATTCTAGATCCTACAACTATCCGGCTATTACAATTTTGGGTCTCTAATGTGCAGAAAAACACATTCCCTTGTCCCCACACCTTGGATCACCACCCTGTTATACAGCCTTGTATTAATACTTGATGTGTTGCTACTCTGACTTATTGACTTCATTCTTAGTCTTTGTCGAGCCTCATTTGTTTGCTCTCCACCTCCACCCATCATTAACAAAATACTTCAACAAATGAAGAAGAATAATGAGTCTCCAACTTAAAATAAGGAAGAATAGAGAAGGGAACAAAGATTAAGGATTCTCCAACATGTAAATATCATTGTGTGGTATCTATAACTCTTACTCTCTTTAAATTTTTGCAGATTATTTGATTTCCTTGATTATTGGTTGGGTTGTTAAGCCCACCAAATCTTAGTGGCGACGCTGAAAAAAAAAAGTCAACACTTTTATGTGTACCCAGTAATTTATGGGTTTTTACCTTCACTCTAAGCCTTTGATGAAACATGTACCCATTAATAAAATACATGTGTCATGATGATACCTTTGATTTGGACCCTAAGTTAAATTCAACCTAAAAAGGCTGGAACTTTTGCATGTATACAAGCATAAGCTTCTTGATCATTAATGGATCGGAGTGATGCATTGAAACCAAGCATACAATTTTTAAATAATCTTATAATATATATGATATTGTAAAAACATAAATGACATGTATTATGAAGTTTACTTACTCAAAATATGGATAACCTCATCGCAATTGATAAAGATAGATGCTTGAGCATTTTTTCATTAATATATTGTTCATCACTCGGCCAATGGGCTTGAGCCTTCGTATTAGGATCATAATTCAACCTGCTTTTGTAACTCTCTCAACCACTTCAGAAAGGAGAGAAAGAATCGAACAAAGATGAGATGTAAAGGGAAATAGATATATGAGGGAATGAAGGTGTGAAGAAGAGAAGAGGACGAGGGTTGAATAAGATAGGGGTATATGTTAAATATTTAGCGTCGGCCTTAAAATAAAATAATGTAAGCCAACTTGTCTTAAGCAACCAAAAAAATGGTAAGATCACATAATAAATGTTATGGGAATTTAGTCGAAGCTACACAAAAAATCCATGCACCTTTATCATCACCCAAGTCAAGCTTTTTGGAAATGAATGTCACTCATTTTATTAACAGCTTCATTGATGCAAATTATGAATCCTAATAAAAAAAAATTAAGTGATAGACATTGTTCGAGCAGTTTAGCAACCAACATAAATTAAGAATAATAACTAAAATTTTAAAAAAAGTGATCAGCATTACTGTGACGATATAATGACGTTGGTTTCACCAATGCTAGCAGCGTCGACATCATGGCCTATAGTACATTCTTGAGCCAAATAGATAAATTCTTGTAATATAATATGTACTCACTAGGGATATTCTTGGATCGAATTAAATCAAATTTTTTTAAAAAAATTTATCCAATCAAATTTGGCTCCAATCTAAAATAGTTTGAAATGGACTATAGATTTTAATTCCAGGTAGCATTTAGTAGAGATGGTAGACCAAGATAGAATAGAACATATGTGTTCCATTTTATATTTGGAGTGTGTTTGGCTTACCATTTTATCTAGCTGAAAGTTGAAAATAGTAGCTGAAACCATTTCAGCAGTGTTTGGGAAGGTAGTTTTTTTTATAACTACAAGTTTTTCTTAAAAAGCTACTTGGGGTAGTTTTTTTTTAAAAAAACTCCAATTTTCAGCTACTAGCTGGCTACTAGCTGAAAATTAATTACAAGTTTAACCCTCAATCACCCCCACTTATCATTAATTATTTAATAATTAATGTTGTCCTTAAATGTCATTTTATCATTTTCAACTAGTTTTACCAAACATATTCAATAGCTTTTCAGCTTTCAGCTAGCTTTAAACTTTTAGTGAGCTTTTCAGCTAGCTTTAAACTTTCAGCTAATTTTACCAAACACACTCTTAGTATGTTTTAAAATGAAACACAATCGAAGAAAAATTAAAAATTGGTTCAATTGAAGTTATTAGAAAAGGTAGAATCAAAGAAAATAAAATAAAATAGAACATGTTGTTAATTTTTTTTAATGGAAAACTGACCTTCTTCTTTTTCTTTTTCTCTTTCTTCTTTGTCCCTCTAGCTTTATTCTTCTCTGGTTATTCTTCTTCTCTCGGTCTTTTCTGTTGTTTTTGTTTTTCTTTTCAGTCCTAGTCTCTGGATAGGACATTTTGGATGGTGGAGGGGCTTGAGTTGAGCTTGGCGCCAACTTTTTCTTCTTCTTAGCAGAATCAGGTGATGGTAGAGAGAAAGTGTGAGGAGGAATGGTCTTACCTTCAAGCTTGAAAGCTTGAATGTTGGATTTTCTAAAGAAAGTCTTCTTTTCCTTAGACACTTTAGCTTGGGAGAGATCAACTGATAAGCATAGCATAAGAGTCACCTACTGATACAACTATTAGAGACATCAGTGGCCCTATAACCAGAGGGAGGGCTAAGAAGCTCAAGGAGGACATGAGGAAGTTGGTGACCTACATTTTTAGGGATACCACCCTACAGAAGGACACCACTACCCTACAGAAGGACACCCTTGACTCTGGAATAGGACACATGGTCCTATGTATCGCCCTAGATTAGGACTCTCTTGTATTTCTTTTTATTTTTGTAATTTTCCTTTGTTTTCCTAGTTTGGGGTGCTAAATTGTATGGGTTTATTGGCTAGGAGTTTGCCTTACTAGAAGGCTTAGGAGACATGGGTTCAATACCCACCTAGGATAGTTTTTTCACTCATCTCTTTTTATTTCCCTCACTTGGCTGCCCCCTCCTCTTATAATTAGGAGTGAGCTCTCTTCATTTTGTACCTTTGATTTTGAATAGTAAAGACATTATGCCAAATTTCCTCCTCATCTTGTGAGTAGAGAAGGCTTGGTGGTTCTTACTCAAACCAACCAGAGACTTATTTGATTCTCCTGAATCAGTGGCGTCTAGCACCTGAACTTATCTACTGTGGGGGTTGCCTGCACCAGTGGCATTCACACTATCTCTTTCTCTTCCATTTTCTCTTTTAATTTCTCTCTTTTGGTTCCTTGAAGGTCGCGACCTTGCTGCTCATTTTTACCCATTTTCACCGATTGTTTTGCTTGTTTTTACAGTCCTTGGCTCCAATTCTAGATCCGGTAAAGGTAGTGGTATCAATCGGTCATAAGAGCTTCTTGAATTTGGAGTTGTTTGGGGGTCAAACCATAATTTTTTATTCGATTTTACTGCACTAAATAGGTGCAGAATTTCCATTATTTTCCTTACTTTTTCTATGTATTCAAGCTCAATTTCCATGTAATTGTTGGACTTGTTGACTCTTCTGAGCCCAAGGTGCTCTTCTGCTGCACTGCAACTCTTGTTTGCCTGATTGGTTGCTTGATTTGAGCTAGTATAGGGGCTGTTTTGGGCCGCTAATCCCACCCCTATAGGTGTTTGAGTATACGCTTGATCAAGTTTCCATAAGGGTTCATAATTGTTCTTAAACTGCTTGCTTGAAATAACTGCTGTTTGTCGTGAATTGTGGTAAGTGGAGGCATTGTTGTCTTCATTTTCAAAAGATCGTTCACCTACATTTTCTCCCTAATTCACCTACTAATTGTTCATCCCCATATCTTGTTCATCTTACTCATCTCTTTACCATTCCACTTTAATTTTCCGCCATTTAAATTCAGCTTCTCCCATCCTTTTAATTTCTGCCACTGTAACACCCTCATATCGTCACAGGTATTAATCGACTAACTCAGTTGAGATTTGTTAATTTCTCTTTTAAGGAAGTGAGGAAAATTGATGAATTTTTTTAAAGCATTATCTATGATTAATAAATTATAATTGGAATAAAACAAGAAGAAACATATTAGTACTGAAATTATCGTTTCATTACTATTCAAAATTACAACGGAAATAACATACATCTAAGTTGGGGTTTTAGTATAATATATTACAGAAGAAGTGAACCTTCTATTTGACTACACCCTATCTATACAGGATACTGCTGCTCATGTATACCCCTAAACACTACTATTTGACTCAACAAGATCCGGTTCGACCTGCACACCACACCTATCTTCAGCACAACGTGTATTCTTCTAGAGTCCATGCCCTTTTAAGTACCAAAAGAATGACAGACAACAAAAAAAGACAAGGGGGTGAGAACACTTTACATGAACTCACTTAACGCAGGATATGATGACTAAAGTAAACAGATACGGGAATTCACACAATTCATACAACAATAAACCCAATCATTCACATAGAAGGTCACAACATCATAAAATGGTGTGATATGCTCATGTAATGCAAACAACCACGTCATTCACCAAGGATTTCAAACAACTACCATGTACCATGCAATGCATGAGGGCCCAGGGAAATCACCACCACAGTGCACACAGCAACTGCACGACCTATATGTACAACGTATCAAGAGTTAGAGTCTGTACTAGCTTCGGTACTAAGAGCTTTGCTCATATATTTTCTTTTTGACCAAATTTTCTTTTGTGAACCTTCCAGACAATCTCAACTGACCCCGAAACCTTGAGAGCGACATGAATAGTCAAGTTTGATCCCCATGAACTCGACAGTAGGGAGATAGCCTACGTCTCCTGATGTGCAATTTGGAACTCGACTATCCTCAGGGCTGGCATCCCATTTCAGGACCTGCTGGAGTTCTTTGCAAAACCCAGTGCACCCTTCCCATCCAGTTTCACACCGTACCAACGTGTCACCGCCATATTAGGTCGTAAGGTTTTCAACCTTAGATATCATCAATGCTTTATGATGCATGTCACACAATCCTTACCGGCAAAGCCCATTGAATCCTTCCACGTAACCACTCCCCGTGGCACGACACTGATTCAATGTCTTTCCTTCACAAGGAAAACCAAATAATGCTTTCTGAGAACGCACAGTCCTTACATGCAAAGCCCATTGAATCCTTCCACGTAACCACTCCCCGCGGCATGGCACCGATTCAATGACTTTCCTTCACAAGGAGAACCAAACCCCATCTCGGGTTAATCCGCACTCTCTCACTAGGCTTCTCAAGTCTTATGCAAGAAGAGTGTGTTTGTTATAAGCTTTTATGGTAAGTTGTACTTATTCGTCTTTAAGACTACTGATCACTTCCACTTAAGTCCTATAGCTTACTAAGGCTTATGGTCGTGTCTTATGAATAGTACTACACATCTTGTGTATATGATTAGGGTTGAGTCTAAAAGTTTATTCCTTAGGCATTACCTTATCTTAATTGAGTCTATCTTGCCCTTTATGAAAGCTTAAGGTATTTAACAACTCTTAATTAATCACTTAGGGTTAGGTTTAATCCTTAATTATGGTTAATCTTCCTTAATTAGGCTATGATTAAGGCTAATCCTTCTTAATCAAGTCTTAATCTTTATTTAAGATCCTAATTAACTCTTAATCATCCCTTAATCTCTTTTCTAATCACGGATTAGACTTTTAATTAGTATTTAATTAAGGTTAATCATAATTAATTAGTCCTTAATCATCATTAAGTCTTAATTATATTATTAACACCTCAATAATGATTAATGATTAAGATTAGGGTTAATCCTCATTAGGGTTAATTAGAGTTAATCTTAATTAATTCTTTCTTGATTGATCAACCTAAGTGAATTGGGTTAGTGGACTTACTAAACTTAAATTTGAGCCTTGATCTTTATGGGTAGGATTAGAATTGAAGCTCAACACTAATCCAAGCCCAATGTCTATTCACTATTTTTTTTGTTTGGCCTTAAAGTGAGTTTTATGAATCTTTTTGAAGGTATTGGGCCTAAACTAGAGACCCAATGGTTAGGTAACCCATAAGGGTCCATTTTATCAAGTTTCTACCAAGTAACATGAGTTTTATGGTGACTTTATCATGGGTTTATTTTTTTACCCGAATTTGAATTATTAATTCACCATGGAAGTTGTCATTTTTACTTTTACTTGTTACCTTAAGTTTTTAAGTCTATTTTAACTTATTTGGGCTACTAAGGCCCATAAACACATAAACTCCCAATTCATCCACTTTTCAAGATCAAACACAATTTTTTTCAAGAACACAATGAAGAACATCAAGAACACCATGAACTTCACCAAAATTCAATAAATTCTCAAAAATTACAAAACTCAAGTATGATGTTCTATAATCACTCCAAACCCATAATTTCATGTTATTTCATCCAAACATACCAATCTTCATAGAAAAGTTCATATTTTTACACATAGCCAAAAAGTATCATTTTCATGAATCAATCAAGCAAACAAGTTAATTAAATTCAAGTAACACTTTGCATGTACCTATAATCATCATATTAACATGTTCCACTCATCAAATAAATTTTAGAAACATGCCAACACCCTTAAATGATCATGGCCGAACCATATTGACAAGAAAAGATAAAATTTCATCAAAATAATAGCTTGCATGCACTCTTAATGTTCATGCCAACACATTTCAACCATCAAACAATTTTTAACAACATGCAACCATACTTTAGCAAGCTTAGCCAAACCATTTCCTTGAGGAAATAGGTTCCAACACTTATTTTCAAAGAAAGAAAAAGGGAGAGGGAAGAAGGATCAAGGGTCATCCTTTTACTCTAGCCACCAATCCTACTAGAGTTCAAGGTTCTCCCCCCCTTACCTAAGGAAACCCAAAAATGGAAATAGGTTCCAACACTTATTTTCAAAGAAAGAAAAACGGAGAGGGAAGAAGGATCAAGGGTCATCCTTTTACTCTAGCCACCAATCCTACTAGAGTTCAAGGTTCTCCACCAACTTCAAAGATTTTCCCCTCTTTAGGTTCCTCTTGATCTCCCAAAATTTTTTCTAAAGGATGTAGGCTAAGATTTTTGAGTTAAAGGTTCAAAAATGGAACCTTTAACAAAGTGAAAATGGAAGAAGATGGAGAGGAGAGGAAGAAGAGAGCTCACAGTTTTTTGGGAGAAGAATGAAGAGTAAAAAATGGTTTTGCATGTAAGTAAGAAGGTAATGGACAAGTGTAAGGTGTTTCATGACAAGGTAAGCCTTTTACTTACTTTTAACTTTAGAAAGTGTGTAAAACAAGTTAAGGTGACTCTCCACATGGTTCACGGTTTTGAGAGAGTTTATGTGAGGGAACTTGCTGAAATGTTGCAGAATTTTCTGATTTAAATCAAGGGCATTTCGGTCCTTTTTCAAAAATAGTAGGGGTAGAAAGGTAATTTTGCACCAAAAATTCCCAAAAAAATTCTAGCAAAAATTCCTATAATTGTTCTAACCTATTTTAAGCCTAAAAATATGATTAGAACTCACTTTTCACTTAAACTATGTTATTTCCCAATTTTCCCAGTTTTCGCACACAACAGTCAATTTTTAACAAGTGTAAGCAGATAGAAAAATTATGGTGTTTCACATAAAAATTCTATAAAGTTATAAATATCATTTTTAATCCACTTTTAAAGTCCAAAGTATATTTTTCATATTAATCTACGAATTTTCATATGTTGGTTAGGGTTACACTGCTAACCAAGGGCGTTTTGGTCCTTTTGCCCAAAAGTACCAGAAAAATTCTAAATTAATTTCTAAAATTCATTATTAATTATAATAAGACCATTTTGATTAAAAATATAGATCCCCTTAAGTTTTAGATACTTTTCATAATTGGTTTTATATTTTCTTTAAATGTACAATTACCAAGGGTATTTATGTCATTCTCCCAAACTCCTTTTTTAGAAAAAAATATTTAAAATTATGGTTGGATAGTTCCAAAAATATAAATTTTTATTGTTTACCAATAGCTCCTAAATACCTCACAATTTTATTTTTAAACTTTCTTTATCATATATATATATATATATACTGGTAGGGGAAATTGTGGGTGTTACAACCACCCCCTCTACTTTCTGCCATTTACATTCTACCATTTAATTTTAGTCCTCCCAATCCTTTTAATTTCATCCATCCCCTCTACTTTTTGTCATCCCCTCTACTTTATGCCATTTTATGCGCTTTCTTTTGGCCCTATTTTGTTCAAATTTCTACTCCTGTTCTGTTTGTCTTCTTGGCATTCTGATTGCATATTTGAATTGACTGCTATTCCTACCTTGGGAATTCCCTGTTTGATTACGCAAAACGCTCACCGATAGACTGATTTTTGGTTCAAAGAGTTTGAAGAAGTTCAACAAATTCCAATTGTTTAATTTCCTTAAAAAATTAATTCCAATCTTAAAATTGAACCCAATGCGTTAGAAATATTGTTTTGTGATTGTGTAATCAATAAGGAACTGCTAAGCAATTTTTTTGGTCAATTTTCTAATCAGGTTTCCATATCGTTTTTAGAAAACAGACAATCCATTTCATTTTTTGGTACCGTTTTGGACTAGATTTTAGGCAAAAATCTTGAAAAAAAATATTTTAGGTAGGTTTCTATTTTTTGTAATTTTTTACAAATTTCTGTAAATTTCTGTGTGGGTAAAAAGAAAAGAAAAAGAAAAGAAGCAAAAAGAATTAAAAAAAATACATAGCCAAAAATACAAAAAGAGGCGTAATAAACAAAAAGGGTGCAAAAGTCAATAAAAAGGGAAAAAAGTCAAAAAAACACCCAGAAGTAAAAAATTCAAAAAAAATAGAGAAAAACAAAAAGAAAAACAGTAAAAAGATAGCCCAACTATACAATTGTCATTTGCTGTAATTTTCCTTTTCATTTTCTTATATACAGTTTATTTGAGTTGTAAAGCTGTTGTTTTCATTAAAACAACTGTTTGGCAACTTTTTCAAAAATCAAACCAAAACCAATTCTCTTTGGAATTTCTTTCTGTCTTGTCTTGTTTGCTTTCTATTCTTGTGTATAAGCTTTATTGAGTGTCTGCTTTTCTTACTTGTCTCATCAATTCTTAGTTTTGTCTTAGGCAATTTTTATCTTTCCAGTAGATAATTTTTGTGTTCGTACACTTCAATTTGGGTAGAGTTAAGTTTGAGTCTCGTTGTTGGTCTTTGCAAGATCAAACCAACCTTAACCGAGTAGAAGAGGCAAAAGTACTTCATCTTTAGAAAAAGCAAAAAAGAGTGACAGACACGAGTGATTACATTCCATTGAGTGTAAACACTTAGTGAGAGGAAAAGACCTTAAAAGATTTCACTTAAAATCAATTTAGGAGTGTGGAAGGAAGGAGACAAGGGGAAAGAGTAACCATGATGCTTAGAAAAACCTTAGAGACACCCTTGGGGGAAGAAGAGAACCAAAGAGAGAACCTATTCCACACTAGGTGCTGTTTGTGATGATTTTTAGTTTAAAATCAAGTTAAAGATTCCCATGAACAATCTGGGACTGGAATCAAGTCCTCTTAGTGGATTCTATGAATAATGTGATGCGATTAAGAAGTAGGAAGTAGAAAAAAAATAAAAAGGAAAGAAAAAATGTAAATTGAAAAGTAAAAGAAAGTTTAAGAAAATGTATTGAAAAGGTTTGACGAATTCTCAAACTGACATACTTTTCGAGTTTTCTCGGATGAGCAAGTAGTCGTAATAATGATAGACAGTATGCTTTTTTCGAGTAAGTCTTAAGTATGTAGAATGGAGAAAGATTTGTCCCTGGGACCTATGACTTTGCCCTATTTATAGACTTTTGACCCTAACGGTCAACTAATTTACAACAGTCACGTAAGACAGAATCTCAACTGCCTAATCTATGACCACACAAGTGTCCTGTCTTCATTAGATGTCTTCCATGTGCCTTCTCTTGTTTGAATTCTGAATCGAAATCTTCATGTGATTTGTCTAAGTCTTTATTCAAAATCTTCATGGCTTTCATCTTTCCTTTGACTCGAAATCTTCAGCAAATCTTGCTAAGTCTGAACTTGAATTCTTTAGTAAAATTGGTTAAGTTCTTATTTCGAAATCTTCAAGAAACTTGACCAGGGTTTTGATTTGAAATCTTCAGACAATATGGCTAAGTCTGAATTTTGAAATTTTGAGTCATTCTAGTCATGCAAGATTCGAATTTTTCAATGATTCTGAGCATGTAACATTCGAAATCTTCAGCTAAAGATGCCTAAGTCTAGATTCGAATTTCTTGAAGATTCTGGCTATATCAAGTTTGAATTTTTGGTAGTTCTAAAACCTTAGAAAATTTTCTAAGTCTGAGAGTTCTTATACTTAGTTGACACAGTAAATTCGAAATCTACTTTAGAAAACATCTATCATATTTTATACATTTCTTCATATGCCACGTGTCAACTTGTGATTGGCTCTCTTGCTTCACACTTTTGATCAGAAACTGATTCATCAGTTAAAACTTACTGGTAATTTTAGTCAGTTTTCACTGATTTCCATGTTTAAGCATTTATGTCATTGCTTATGAATTTTCCTTATAAATAGTTACCTTCTCCTTTCATTTTCATTCACTTCGGAAGTAAACTTTCTTCCAAATTACTTCTCTTCTCTTCTAAGAGAGTATAAAAAACTTTCTTACTCAATCTTTCGAGTTTTCTTTACTCGAATTCTTCCTCCTTTACTTCTGTTTTTGTTTCGAAATCTACAGAGATTTTTGATATTGGCTATTACGTTCGACCTAAGTTTCGAGTGATTTCATTCGATTTTAGGTCGATGTAATGGCCAATGTTAGGAATGTTTCTAAGTTTTTTGGCCTTTGGGTCGAACATTGTAGCCAAAAGTAGGCATTTAATTGGTATTTTTACCTAATAATGCCCTAGATTACTCCTCTTCTAAGGGAGTGCCTATGTCTTTTATGGCACTTCCATCTCCCGTTGGCTTAATTGTCAGCGTCACCCTTAGGATTCGATGGGCTTAACATCCCAACCCATGGCGCCTATAATGGGCGCAACCCCTTAAGCTAGATGCGGCTCTAGGAATCCTTAAGGAAATAAAGTTGTGCCCTTGCTAACAACTATAGCTTTTGGCCTAGTGGTAAGCGCTTGATCTAATAAGTGGTGTCAGAGCAAGGTCATGGGTTCGAATCCCCTGGCTGACACTGGGGGGGATTGTTGGCTTAATTATCAGCGTCACCCTTAGGATTCGATGGGCTTAACATCCCAACCAATGGCGCCTATAATGTGCACAACCCCTTAAGCTAGATGCGGCTCTGGGAATCCTTAAGGAAATAAAGTTACGCCCTTGCTAACAACTATAGCTTTTGGCCTAGTGGTAAGCGCTTGATCCAACACAAACTACACAAGACATGAACAAAAATTAGATTTCCATGACAATATTAGGTAATGAAATACAAGTCAAATTCTTAGGATAGGTAAGGAATGGTGGAAATTTCAATAACCTGAACATATGGATGCTATAAAGTAGAATCCCAACGCATATTGGTATAAAACTGAACTGAATTTATAAAAATTGGGCAGTCATAAGCCATATTATCAAACCTAAAGTACATTTCCATGTTGTTTTCAGTGGCCTATTGGGAGTGTCTTGGTAACGTTAAGTACTCCATATAAAGGCGCAAATAGCTATCTCAAACATGGAAATAGAAAAAATCATCGACTGAATCACCAAACCAAAATTATAAAAACAAAGCCTCACATTTTTAAACCCCATGTGATTTTCCCCCTTTATTTGTTTTTAATAAATAAGTCCGATTATTTTGCCCTTTATCATTTGACTCTCTCACTACCCACCCTCATCATTATAAGTGAATGGTTCTGCATTAGGACCTTAAGATCATTATACATGCACTGCCCAGCCAAACAATACTACACAACATATGATCTCACTCACTCATAACAACCTACTTTACCAGCAACAAGTAATAATGTAAACAACAAAAAGGAGCAACAATCCCTCCCCCCGTCCCTCTTGAGCGACATTTCTTGATGGAAAACCACATGAATGTAGATTTTTTTCCTTTGTTTTGACACCAAAGACAAAGAAAAAAAATTGAAAAATGGAAGACTCTATTCTCTCATCTATTCCAAGATGGAACAAAAGATTATAGTACTTGCTCTGTCTTTTTTTATAAGCAAAACATCATTAAAAAAAGGAGTACAAGGGGTACTCCAACACATTACAAGACATCCTGAATACAGAAATCCCAACAATTCATTACATACCACATCCTACATCAACCCAATAGTAAATTGAAAAAAAAAAACCAATACCATTACCCAATTACGATTAGCACAAAATTATACCAATAACTATTCCAAAGCAATAGGCACCAAGTAGAACAACAACACCTCCACAGACATATTTAGCCGATAAGTCCAAGGCATTGGAAAAACAAGTAGACCACCAAAATGAATCAACACAACATTTCATCTCATTCTACATATGTGAAGGTCTCGGATCACCTAGTCCACTAGGCAAAGGCAAGGAAGCCCTGACAATTGAAAATGCTAGCTAACACACCACCACTACATAAATTAGAATACATGAATTTAGATTCCAGGAGCTACCTATCATAACTAAAGAAGGCTAGACAACAAATTTTCTTGTTCGAAATATAAGCTGGATCTGCAGACTAAAACTTCTTAACAACTCAACATGTAAGAAGCTAACTGAAGTAGCAATCAAGGCAGTAGGCAACTGCAGCAAAAAAAAACACACAACAAAAACTAAGAACCAAGCAAAACCAGCTTGCAATAAGAGTATACCAAACAAAAATTGGATCAACATTAAAAATGAACAAGCCAAGAAACAAACAGAACCAGCCTCCAAAAAACCATCAAAAGACAAACATATAAAGGGATCACAAGCAAAATGGAATACGGTGAACAAACATACCAACGGGATGAAAACCATAAAAAGAAAAACATACAAATGAGAGGTTTCTCACCGATCCTCTGCTTTCAGATTGTCCCGGAGTATACGCCTTCTCCAACCTTCAGTAGCGCCTCAGCAAAAGAATCGAAAGTTTACACCTTTGAAACCGCTTTCACCCACTACGATTAATTCTACCAATTTGGGCTCAACTTATTTCATTGTAGATTGGAAGCTTCAATATAGGGAACCACAAATGACATGACATGAACCCTTTACCTTTTAATCTACCAATTTATAGTCTGAATAGAGCCAATGTGCATTTCATAGATTCTTAATTTTACAAGGGTGTCTTACACAATATGCAGTATGTCAATTTTAAAATAAGCAACTGATACTTCCTCACCGTTCAATAAACAATGAATATATCAGATGGTTCTCCTTCAGCCTGATTAAATTAGGGACATTTGGTTCACATGAACCTGGTCCTATAAGCCAATAACTAAAATGACACCTTTTAAAAAACTATTGTTTTATTTGTCACGTCTTATATTTTATGGTTACTTTACACCTCCTAATCTCCTTTTTCCATTTTCATCATTGTTATAATTACAAGGAGATTGTAAAAGTGACATAATAAGAAAAATTCTTTATCTTTCACAAAAATAAGTTCAATGCACTCATTCAACAATGTCAATACTAGAAATTGTTTAGTTTCTTTTGTTCTTATAGCAAAAGAGGAATGTTATATTTTGAATAAATATTTTTAATAATTGTTTTGATTAATTAAAATAGAATATGTTAAATGCATTTTAATATTTTTTCAAATAATTAAATAAGAAAATTAATATATACTACAAACTACAAAATTACATATTATACAAAAACACAGAAATGCATATAATAAAAAACTTACCATTTAAAGTCATAAAATAAATGCAAATATAAAATATATCAAGAATAAAATCTTTCAACATATTATTTTTCTAATAATTTTTAAAAATTATCTCAATTATTTATTTAAGGACAAAGTATTAAACACTTTAAAAAGTATTTATTTAAGGTTAAAATAAATAAAAAGAAATGAAAGAAATGTAAGAAAGAGAAAGAGAACAATAAGGTATGTGTCACGATAAATGTTTTTCTTTCTAGACTGAGAATAATCTCAACAACACATTCGCACAAATTGTGTATGTATCCAAGTTCCATTTGAATTTTGTATTAAATATTCACAAATATCACTCACCAACCTCATTTTTAACTATCTTCTCTGGTTTTAAGCCCAATCTTCATCGATCGAGACATAAAACCAGGAGTGTTTTGTTCCTTTTCCCCTTCATTGTAATTATTTATTTATTTATTTATCATTATTCAGTGTTTCATGGTTCATTTTATAAGGTTATCTATATGGTTTTGTGCATTAATGGTGTTAATTTTGATGACTGTAATTATATGAACATAAATTTGCACACAATGAGATTGATATAGGTGTTAAAGACTAGGAACATGGCTATGGAGAAGAACATGGATGATAGGTCCATTTTAAAGAAGAAGGGCGTGATTACATCAATCTTGAATTTCCTACTTTGCAACCAATTGACGGAGGAGACCACCACCTTCCTAGAGCCCTCTCATTCGTGTGAGCACTTCAATCTTAATCCTTTATATTCATTCTATACCCACTTGTTTTCTTCCCTCAATTTGATGTGAATTTTTTAAATTTTCAAATGTTTGTGTTTTGTATTTCCCATCATCTTAATTTGTCTTAGTTTTTATTTTCCCATTTGGGATTGCCTTTTCTATAGTTTTCCTTAAATAGGACATGTTTGTCTAGGAATTACTTAGTTACAACTATGGGTATTTGGTAATTAAATATTTTTCTCTCCTTTATATATACCCATATGTCAATCTCAGTACTATCGAGATTGTGATTGTTAGACATTAAAATGTTTTATGGTTTGTATTGGCCAACTATTAGTTTTTCTTATTTTATTAATGTGTTAGGGGTAAATATTTTTGAATGTTTAATTAATTGCAATTATGAGTGTTCATTTAGTCAAATTGCTACTTCTACACATAAGCTCTACTTAGCCCTTCCATGAGTGGTAGTAACTAGTGAACTAATTTTTTTATGCAATTTCTACATTTTGGTAGTTGGAATCCCTTACTTGGTGCTTATTATTTGACATCATAAATCCATAACTAGCTGAATTTTCTTTATAATCAACCATCACCAGCTTAATTTGGTTATTTATGTATGAAATGTTCTCATAACATGGTTCACTAGCAAAAACATATAACAATTATGAGTGGTGTGGCCAATTTTTTGTCATATGTTTTCTTTCTTATGCACTTTCATAATGAGATTGTAACTGACAAACCTTACTTATGGAATCATTTTTCGCCATTTTAGAGACTGAAAATGTGTAAGAAGTCGTATTATTAGGTTTATACACCACTCGTGTTATAAGTCAAAGGTAATTTTTTATTGAGAAATTTTGTTTGTACAACAAACAATATGTACAACCAAGAGAGAGAAAGAGATAAAGAAGAAAATGGAGAGAGAAATGTGGAATGTGATAGGTGATGTGATAGAGAGAGATAGAGAGAAAAAGTGTGTTGTATAAGTTATTATATGTTTTTTGTTGTATGGATAATTAATCTCTTATTTATTTACTTGGCTTCATTTCCCATGTCATTATGAGTTTTTAATGTAACTAATCCTTACGATATTTCCCAAGGATATTTCCAAATTATTTAATTATACCTTGATGACGTGAACTGTATATTTGTTATGACTGCTTAATAGATGACAAGAACAATTAATCCCAAAATTTTTAATTGATTTTTTTCTATGGAATTTATTTAGTTTGCAAGAAGTGCATTTATGATACAATTACACAAGGAGAACCGCTAGATTGTCCATTATGCAAAGTTGATTTTGATTTAAGCATTTCTCCACTTGAGAATACAAGGTATGTCCCTTCTAACAAATTACTAATTAAGTCACTGCTCATTCTAGTAGTACATTTTTTTAAAAAAATGGGGGAAAAATAAAGCCCTCTCTCTTTTATTTTGACATAATTGTATGATGTTAAATATGCATGAATAACATTGCTTTAACTCGTGATGTTGTGAAACTAAGAGATTACATTTCACAAGCTGATTGTTATTTGGAAAATGATTATCTCATTCTCGAATGTGAGGGTGAAGAAAGAGACGAGAAGATGAAAAAAATGATGGAAATAATATGTGATGTGTTAGTATAGAAAAAT
Source organism: Sesbania bispinosa (assembly GCA_026901365.1). Taxonomy (NCBI): domain Eukaryota; kingdom Viridiplantae; phylum Streptophyta; class Magnoliopsida; order Fabales; family Fabaceae; genus Sesbania; species Sesbania bispinosa. The sequence continues at coordinate 1,629,483 of QLOH01000019.1, forward strand.
AGAGATGGATGTAAAATAGGTGTAATTGGGATGTGAGAAAATAAGCGTTGATAAGATAAACCATTTTTTTTATGATTCTACAAATGTATTAGAAAGTTTTCTAGTTCTATTGATCTTTTATCATCTATCCAAATCTTTTTTTTGGGGTGTGGGGAAGAAAATGGAAACAAACAAGTGGCTTAGATTGTACTATAACTGGATATCTTCTTCTGGGTTGGTATCATGCTACAACCAACTATGCAAGAATAAGAAAATTAACATTATCACAACTTTGTCGGCATAAAGTCATCAGTTTTTATAAATTTGTGAAACTTACAACTAAAAAATCCACATATGGCATTTCAATAACTTGCCACGAATAACATGTCCATGAGCTATTACATATAAGGAAATAAAATAGATTGAACATGACATCCATAACTAATTCAACTAACTATTTCTACAGTTTAATTTGTTTTTAGAAGTTTTACTTTTATAGATTCCACTCATCAATTTTTTGGCATAGAAAATATCAAAGTATTTAAGATGCATGAAACTAAAAAAATAAAGCAACATTAAATTACATGTAATAAACTTTCATGAGAACTATTAATAGGAAATAGAGAATAAGAAGGCATAGAATAAAATAGTTATAATACAATAAATTTATGAAATAAGTGACATAGTTGACACTAATATATTATTGGGTTTTAGGATATTCTTTAGTTGAGAATATTCAAATTAATTTATTAGATTTTCTTTATCTTAAGAATAATTTATTTGATTTTATTATAAAGGATAATATTGTTTTTTGTTGTCTTTTCCATATGTATTTATCTTCTTAGCAAAGGATCTTGATTATAAAAGACTAGGGTATACAAGTTTAAGAAAAGTTGAAATTGGATCAAAGAATCTGGGTATTAGTGTAACATCCCAAAAATTTGGACTAAAACCAAATTAGAGAAAAGTATATGAGGGTTAGTAATAGTTTATGGGTCTTGAGGGGGAATTTAGAAGAATAATTAAGTTAGGAATAAGTTTTGGCAAAGAAAACTAGGAATGACAGAGTAGGTGAGAGTTAAGAGGAGTTAAATTTAAGAATGTGAGTGTTAGGATCCTTGTTTTAGTAACATTCCGGTAATTAAGATTTATGATGGATTAAAAGAGATTAGGATAATGATTTGTATGTTTAATAAACAAGAAAAGAGTAACTAGGAAGTAGGATGCAAGACTTAGGCTAAAAACCATAGGTTTGGAGGTTCAGCATTCTCGCTCAAGCGAGAATGGCCAGTTAAAGCGAGTTATGCAGCAAAAGTGTGAAAATGAGTTTCTGCATATCTCGCTTAAGCGAGACACAGGGGGAGTTTTGGGAGGCTCTCTGGACATTTTTCGCTTAAGCGAGAAGGGCTCGCCTAAGCGAGAATTGTCCAAAAAGGGGTCTTTTCTGGATCATTCTCACTTAAGCGAGAATGTGAAGAAAAGAAATGCAACCGACACGCTCGCCCAGGTGAGAATATCTCGCTTGAGCGAGAATCCACTTACAGATTTAAAACCCTTCATTTAGTTTCAGATTTCACACTTCTTCAATTCTTCTTCTTTAAACCTAGAGAGAGACTCTGATTCTAGAGAGGGGAAACATTCGTTGAAGCTCGGAGAAGGATCCTAGGCCAAGAATTCATCATCCATCATCCTCCCATCTCTTCCTCTCACTTCCTTTGTCAATCTTGAGGTGAGTACAACTCACACACTCTCACTTTCGGAGGTTGTACGCCTTGAACATGATCCCCACTCTTAAATTCCTCTTCTTCATGCTCATACATGTTTATTGTCATGAATTATGTGTATTTGGTGAGTTAGGAAGGTTCATGCATGATTATGTAAAACCCTAGGTTGTGAAACTTAGGGAAATAGGGTTTTATTCATATGATTCTTATTATTGTTAATTCATTTACGATTATGAGTGTAATGCCCCCGAGCCGCTTGCAGGAGTGATGAGGGTCCCCACAAACCAACACGAGTCTTTCCAGTATGCGTTGTCCTCATTTGCACACTTTCTGGGAAACTTCCCAGAAGGTCACCCATCCCAGAATTGCTCCAAGCCAAGCACGCTTAACTATGGAGTTCTTATGTTATGGGCTTCCGAAAAGAAGATGCACCTTTTTGTATAGTTCTCCACACCAATTTCCTTTAAGCTATCCTCAACTGTACAGTCCCATACCTGCACAACCTCTGGATCCCTCTCATTCAGGTGTGGGTTCGGTTCATCCATGTGTCCCTTTTTGCTTAGAAGCCTGCCAGGAGCCGCTCCTTGTCGTGCCTCTTTGCACCGACGATCACTCCCCACCCTGATCACATTCCGGCTCTCACATGCCCACCAGTTTTCGCCTGGTTCATCCCCGAACCACACCGTACTGGGAGAGGCTCGACTCTGATACCATTTGATATAACGCCCCCGAGCCGCTTGCAGGAGTGATGAGGGTCCCCACAAACCAACACGAGTCTTTCCAGTATGCGTTGTCCTCACATTCACACTTTATGGGAAACTTCCCAGAAGGTCACCCATCCCAGAATTGCTCCAAACCAAGCACACTTAACTATGGAGTTCTTATGTTATGGGCTTTCGAAAAGAAGATGAACCTTGTTTGTATAGTTCTCCACACCAATTTCCTTTAAGCTTTCCTCAACTGTACAGTCCCATACCTGCACAGCCTCTGGATCCCTCTCATTCGGGTGTGGGTTCGGTTCATCCATGTGTCCCTTTTTGCTTAGAAGCCTGCCAGGAGCCGCTCCTTACCGTGCCTCTTTGCACCGGCGATCACTCCCCGCCCTCATCAGCTTCCGGCTCTCACAATGAGCATTGAGATAATATAAGTCGGTTTCGACCGTGAGTCAATATAAGCCAGTTTCGACCGTGAGTTAATATAAGCCAGCTTCGACCGTGAGTTAAAATAAGAAATTGTATGAAAACACGACTTCGGTCTAGTAATAGGTGGGATTCGTCCCCGGGGAAGACGTTCCCCGTAGTCTGAGCTCAGTTTTAACTCCAGAAAGTGATAAGATCATGCCTGCTGGGCACAACAATGAGTTGCATCATAATTGCATTTATATTGAGATGATTGTGATGTATGAGTTTATGCCATAACCGTTGTGTATTAGAATTGTACATGTATCTTTACCTTGAGCTAAAATGAGTTTTCACTATGTAAAGAACTAGTGTGTAGCCCGCCCGTGCAGTGAACGGGGCGAGTTAGGCATCTAAATGTGAGACTACTATGTTAGTCATGACATGTAATTTACAATTAAGTTAGGGAAAAAACTGAAATTGGATAGAACAATATAAGGATTAGCAAGGCTACTATAGTGGAACAGGCATTGGAGCATAACATGCCTTTGAATATCTTATTTGCACGACAAACATGACACAACACAACACATTATTACTAAATTATTTGAGATTAACTAAGTTATTTCTTTAATTTTTAAAAAATATATCTTTATTTTTTAATACTATTAAGATAACTGGTATGATTTGAATTGCTTTTTTATTTTAAATTTATTACTTTTGAAATAAATTCTATCAAATAAATCCATTTTCTAAAATACTTTTAATTCAATTTTTCTATATTAAAAGATTTTTTAATTTAAAAACTTAATGAACTATATGTTGAAATAACTTAAATTATTTTTAAATGTCAAAGCTAAAATTAAAGAAACATATATAAAAGTTTTTTCTTTTTTTAACAAAGAATTGTATGAAGAAAATACAACGTACTCTAACCCATAAACACAATTACAATACACTAAGTTGTTTACTGGAAAGAAAACAACAAAGTCCTATAAACCTCTCCAAATGCACCCAAATAAAATATAAACCAAGCAATCAATCATAGACGTCAAAGACCAGTACGAAACCAACCAAATTTGATTGACAAATGTTGCTTCAAATTCCAAATAATTACCAACCGGGATACTGACTATGTGGGCATGTAAAGTTATAAACCATCAAACTTTCTGTTGCAAATAAACCATCAAATTTGAACAATCAAACTTCAAATTGATACTTAAACAGTGAGCCAATTCAGTGTAGCCTATAAACCATCCACGACAAACATTCTGCTGATGAGTATAAAAACTACAGCACACAACCAGCCCCCCAAAAAAAGTTGCAGGATTTAAACAAATTGCAGGACATCCACACTTAATTCCTTTTGCACCAGTGCTAGCATAAATTGAAAATTAGTTCCAAAACACCATTAAACATCAGAAAATGAGAAAACTCCAACAGGCAACAAATATCTGATACTCCAAAATGACCTAGTGAAAAACTTTCAACATTTAAAATTGCAAAAACCAAGATAGGAGTGATTGACTGACTGTATAAGGCCCCCAAAAAGGATGACGACACTATGCAGCCCAACAAATTAAAAAAAGGAAAGTTGTAACACAGTATACTTTCTGTCGAGAATCGGCATCTCCACTTCCACACAATAGATAGCAAGTAATCATTAGCCCCCATAAACAGAACAACAAAAACATTGCAAATTGACCAAAAAAAGACCATTTAGACACATAACAGATCAACAAAACAACCACGGAATGAAAGATTATCTTCTACTTTTAAAATACATATCTGGTAGTTCTGACCAAGAAAAAGATAGCAAAATACAATATAAAAGATATATACTGAAAATATAAGAAAAATAAATAAATTTGGCCGAGTTTCACAAATGAAACGAATAACATAACGTCATCTCTATGTTTCCATACACCAAAGATCTTCATTATCTTAAAGAAAATAAACAACATATAGTACCTACACTGTGAAAATGATATGTGATCTAGAGCTCTTAGAATTTAAGCTTGTTGCTCCAACTTTTCTGTTTTAAAAGTCCTTGCAACATATAAAGATCAAATCAACTTAGCTGATATATTATAAATAAAACGTGGCCATTTAATTTTCAACAATATTTGCTTTGAAGCTTCCCTTATCCCCACCTTAATAAGAATTTGTGTAACATCATCATATCTAGTAACATATTCCTTGGTTAGATTCTCTATATACAATGCATTTACCAAACCCATTTCCCATAAAATTCATGAAGTTGAATCCTGCAAGTATGATTTCAAAATGTGTGACAGGAATTTGTGAATGAATATAATGATGCAAGTACTTTTGTTGTGTTGTTCAATGTGAAAACTCATCCATATGTCCATATTTATAACTAATTTGCATCCTAAAATGCAAAAGGAGTCTAGTTAAATGAACACATTAATTGATATATTGACATTAGATTCAAATAGCATCAGAATCGAATGCCTAATTCCACAACCAAGATTAAGAGAGTTAGATAAAAATCCTATCAATATAGCCAAATACCTAAATGGTAAATGCCTGTACAGTGCAAATTGCCCAATATTTTATGTAACTGAATATGTGAATGCATAGCTTGGTCTGAATTATCCCCCATAATTATGGATCAGGATGGGCACCATCGTTACATAATGCCTACTTTCCTCCTGCAATTTGATAAAATGTCGGTTTACATATGTTGGAATGGTTGATAAATTTACCCAGTATAGATAAATCCATTGAACCATCATTACATAATGCTTGCTTTCCTCAATATCAGTCTTTCTATGTTCATACTGCATGGGACGACACATTTAACTATAGGTCCAAAAAAGGCAAATATATTATACAACCATTTTCAATTGTTCATCGAATCAAATCACATGTCAGTAACATATAACTGTTTTCTATGGTTGCTAATAAAAGTAATACTTCTGTAGTGGTATAGTTTTCAAAGACAATACTATAGGAAAGATCCAACACAACATTGCTGAAGCACTTACATACTATCTAATCTAGTCTAGCTGAAGGTATGAATATGGTTTTTTAGGTACTTGTGTATAAAACCCATGAAAGATGAAGTCAGCAACAGAACACAATTTTAGCTTGAAATTGAAAAAGAAATCCATCACAATTCTGCAAGGTATTAAGTGAATAACTCAACACAAAAGCATACATTTATTAGGATCAACCTTGTCCATGCCAACCTACACCATTAAAATGTAAAAGATGAAAAATGCTCTCAAAACAGTCTACCTCGTAAGGAAAAATCATTTTTATGATAGTTAATAAACCTTACAAAACTTTTATTTTTCATTTTATTGCCAATTTAGATGCAAGTTGTAACAACACTAAAGATTGAAACATTATATACAATATATACCTTCAAGATCTAGCAAATGAAACTCTAGCCTGTCAAAGCAAAGCATAAAGCACCTGTTTCTCAAATAAAGATACCAAATTTTCTATAAAAATACTATAAACCAAAATAAAAAACGAAAATGATGATTGAGGTTAAGTCTCAATGATGCCTTATTAATTGAGAAATATATAAATTAGATTGCATTATGAGGGCTAAATTATGCTCTTTAGATACCAATTAATAACAACCAATTTGAAAACGCTCTTTCCATCTCTAAATGAATCAGTATACTCAATCATGCAATATAGATTTATATTTATTCAATTAATTCAATTAATTAATATATATAGGATTAAATCAGAATAACCATAACCATTTAGAAAGAAAATTATGATACTAAAAACTTGGAAAGAATCAAAGAAAATTATGATACTAAAAACTGGGAATGAATCAAAGCATGAACGGGACACATGCCTACCAAAACCTTTCAACTTTGAAGCATTTCAGCCCTCTGTTTGAAGCCTTCGATCTTTGTTAACCGCCTCTCTGCAGTCTGTAGGTCGCGCACCACAACCACCTCCCTGTAATAGGGTAATTTTAGGCTCAGTAAAATAGGGTAATTTTAAGCTCAGTAAAACAACAGAAACAAAGGAAATAATAGAAAATTCCCAAAATGCAGAGAGGAAAAAAAAACTCAAATCTCTACCATACACACACTATATGCGACACCCTTAGTTATACCGCGAAGAATATCACATATGACACGTGACCGTCGAACTTTCTGTTTTTAGAAACGTCAACATACGAAATTATTATTATTTTTTTTAAAAGGGTTTAGTCGTCACCAACCTATTACATCTCTAATTTCATTTTAAGTATTTACAAAATATCCTTTCCTTAATTTGAAACTCGCTTTCCTAAAACATCTAGACGGTTATTACCTCGCGCACATACACAACATACACACAGTTATAAAATCAGCATAAGAAAAGGAAACAACATGAATATATACATACAACATAACCTCATTGTATCTCTCGAGCTATCCATATATCCACATCAAAATACGAGTTCTGGTAGCAGACCAAAATAAATAAGACCTCGAACAAAATACAAAATGAGAGGTCACTAAATCAGAGCTAATACTACCTAGACTCAAACCACACTAGTCCTACTCGTCACTAGACAGATCTTCCTTCGGCTTCTCCTCCTCTGGATCCTCCTCTGAATTCTCTCCCGGGGCCTCCTCCTCATCCGAGGTGTCGTCAATCACAATCAGATCTAGCTTACCTGTGAGAGAGTGGCCTTGCGCATCAGGACGCATAGGCTGAGAATCTGACGCCTCAGAAGAAGGTGAGTACCTAGGAGAGTCTAGTCCGACCATGTCAGCCATCTGAGATGACCGCAATGACGAAGAAGAAGCGGGGCGACGATGTGAAGGAAGGAAGGTAGTGTAGCGCACCAAGTTAGGTGGCGTCAAGAACTCGAGAGTCACAGGCACAATGAAATCCAACTCTGGTACAAGCGGAAGTCCGGGATGAGTGATGATGACACGAATTTCCCCCGAAAACTCACATCTGTGAGGGATGTCCGTCACCCTCTAGGTGCCCCTCGGCATCCACCGTAGCCGCACTTGCATCGATGTCATAGCTGAAATCTCTGATACCGGCTATCGACGTGACGAGAAGAACACAACAACAAGAGATAGAAAAGAAGGGTGAGAACATCGCATGAACTCACAACATGTAGGACACAGTAAACTAGAGCATACACACATAGGATATTCACACAATTCAATCAACAATGAATACAACTTATATCATCATGATGCATATAGACTAATGCATGCGGGCCCAAGGAAACATCACCATCCGCAGTGCACACAGCAACTGCCCGACCATATATGCACAACGTATCAGGAGTTAGAGTCTGTACTAGCGCGGTACTTATATTTTTCTTTTGGCCAATTTTATCCGACTTCCAGACAATCTCAACTGACCCTGAAAACTTGAGAGCGACAGGATAGTCAAGCCTGTACCCCATTTACTCGACAGTAGGGAGTCAGCCTACGTCACCTGAGCCATTTTGGGACCTGACTATCCTCAGGGCTGGCATCCCCCCTTGAGGACCCGCTGGCGTTCTTTGCAAAACCCAGTGCACCCGTCCCTACCAGTTTCACACTGTACCGAGTGTCACTGCCATATAGGTCGTAAGGTTTTCAACCTCGATCATCAACAATGCATTATGATGCATGTCACACAACAATGCCTACAACATTCACATCCTTTCAGGTAAAGCCCATTGAATCATTCAATGTCACCACTTACCCGTGGTACGACCCGACTCAATGTCTTTCCTTCAAGGAAAACCAGACAATGCTTTCTCAGCATACACAATCCTTACAGGCAAAGCCCATCGAATCATTCAATGTTACCACTTACCCGTGGTACGACCCGATTCAATGTCTTTCCTTCAAGGAAAACCGAACCCTATCTTGGGTTGGAACCGCACTCTCTCACTAAGCTTTTCAAGTCTTATGCAGAAAGAGTGTGTTGGTTATAATCTTTTAAGGTAGTTTGCACTAATGTTCCTCTTTGAATCAATATTCATTTCCACTTGAATCCTATAACTTACTAAGACTTATGATTGTGTCTTATGGATAGCATTACTTCCCCTAATTAAGATTAGGTTTAATCCTCAATTATAATTAGTCTTCATTAACTGAACTATGATTGATCTTAATCCTTACTTAAGGTCCCAATTAATTCCTAATTATCCCTTAATCTCTTTCTTAATCTTGGATTAAACTTTTAACTATATTTGATTAAGGTTAATCATAATTAATCAGTTCTTAATCATCATTAAGGCTTAATTACTTAATTAATACTTCATTAAGGTTAATTAACTTTTAGCTTTAATTAATTTTTCTTAATTATCTTAAGTAGATTTGATTAATTAACTTAGATAATTAAATTAGTTAAGCTCACTAATTAATTTCTAAATTTTAATTTTAATAACTTGGATTAGAGTTGAAATCCAACTCTAATCTAAGCCCAATTCCATATATTATTTTTGGTTGACTTTTAATGAGTCTTTGACTCTCTTTTTTTTTTTTGAAGGTTTTGGGCCTGAACCAAAGACCCAAAGGTTGGATGACTCATAGGAGCCCATTTTTACACATGACAAGTCAAAATGTTGACTTTTGTGTTGACTTTTATTTGGACTACACTTGGAATCCGAATTTAGTTCCTTTTATATTTTCCAAAATTTATTAATTAAATTAAAATCCTTTTGGTAAATTTAGTGTTTTAACCTATTGGACCATTTAGGCCCAAAAACATTTTTCATTTTCACTTGACCTTTTCAAGATCAAAAAGCATTCTTGATGAGTTTCATCAAAAACAACCTCAAGAACATCAAGAACACCTTGAATGTTCATCAAAACACCAATTTTCCAACAAGATCCAAACTTTACCAAAATTCAACACAATCATCAACAAGCATTATAAACAACAAATATCATGCTAATTCATCCAAAATCATCCATACACATATTCAAGTTCATAACTTTATTTCTAAGCTCATAAACATCATTTTTCAAGAATCAATCATCCAAACAATTTCATAAATTCAACAACTTCATGCATGTTCATAAATCCATCATCAAAACACATTTCCAACATCAAATAAAATTTTAGAAACATGCAGCCCCATTAAATCAAAATAGCCGAACCATATAGGAGAAAAATGGAGAATTTTTTTCAAGCAAAAGCATGGTTTGCATGTAACTCAAAACATCATTCAAGCATTTTTCAAGCATCATCAACCAATCAAAATCACCATGCAAGGGCAATCATTGACTCTAGTCACCAATCCTACTAGAGTTCAAGTTCTCCCCCCCCTACCTAAGGAATTTCCTCAAAATAAGGTGCAGCAACAGCCCTTGAAACAACTCCCAAAACAGCCCCAAAAATCCTTCCTTTGGTCACCAACAAGAGTTTTGCAAGGCTAGGTGTTTAAGCTTAGGTTATGGAACCTTGGCTTTGAATATGTTGGAAGAAAAAAATGGAGATTGAGAGAAAATGGAGAGGGAGTTCACGGTTTTGGCTTGGAGAAGAAGAGAGAAATGAGAGAAATAACTAGCTTTGCATGTGTGGGAAGGAAAGAGAAAATTGAGTTTCTGGTGTTATAAATGCCATAAAGCTTACTTTTTACACATGGCTTGGAGAAAAAGAAAGAAAATTACAAGTGGCTTCCATGCATGGCTCTCCACATGCACGACTTGTAGGAGAAGTCAAGGGGAGGTCTGTGCAATTTTTCTGGCCCGGATCAAGAGTATTCGGGCCCGGTTCAAGGGACAGTAGGGGCAAAAAGGTCATTTTTCACAGAAAAATCCCAAAAATTCCCAAAAATTCTAGAAAAATAGGAAATTCATTCCTAAACTCAAAAATATAAATTTTGATGATTAAAAATAATTTTAATCACTCAAAATTCAATAAAATACACAATACGGCAAAACGGTAAAAACGCGGGTGTTACACTATAGAAATCCAGAAACATTATGTGGTAAACATATGCAAAAGGAAAAAAAGAAAAAGTCAATTTTTTTTATTGAAGAAATTGGAACGTTGGTTCAAATTAGCAGAAAAGAGATTAATCTGTAAAAAATAACCATACCTTCACCATGACTCATCCCTTCAACTCGTATACCATCACCATGACCACCGAGCCTAGCACCAATGAACCCCTATCCCCTTATATAGGCCACTATCTCCCTCCCTGTAAAAAGAACCAAATAGCATCAACCAATCAAATTAGAATGAAATCAGAGTAGTAGAAGAAATAAGTAACTCAAAGATTAGAAGGAAAAAAAAGAGAATTAGAAAGAGAAAGAGAGGGAGGGAGAGATTATAGGACGTAACAAAATAAAAGATAGACGAAGAGAGTAAATGGAAATTTGAGAGATGTGGATGGGAGAATCTACAATTGCGTTGTAGCACAGATAATATCAAGACCATCATCGCAATCCCTCCCTTACACAAGCTAGCAGTGTAGTGCGTCACTCCGTCCTCGTCATCCGGCCATGGTGAGACACTCCAAACGCTCTTCCATGCCGTTGCGTGATTGCGTCCACCACTTCCTCAACTCTCACAACCATACCCATCTGCCGCAAAACCACACAACCGCTTAAACCGCAAAGAAGATGAGAGAAAAAAAGGTAGAAGAGAGAATTCTGAAATTAAGTTCAAAGAGGAAAGGAAAGAAATAAATAAAATGAAAAAAAGGGGTTGAACGTTGAAAGGGGTGTGTTGCACTGGAACAAACAACAAAGAGGCCTCATGAATGTCCTCAAATTTTGAATCTTCCCATCTTAACCGGTTCTTCAGCTCGCATACTATCATTAACCACTGGTCAATAGTGTTCGCCCAGGAAAAATTGAAGTTAAAAATTACACATTCACATAAAATAATGTTATTTAATTGCACAATAAATGATCAGAAAAGTGCCCTAGCTTCTTTCCTTCATTCCACATTCCACACATTGTCCAATGTTCATTCAATTTCAATTTAAAGCAAATTTCAAAGCTGATATATTATTAAAAATATAATATTTTAAATTTAAAATGATTCTTTCTTTTGCCACAAACTCTGCATAAAGTCAGTAACCTCCTGCGCACATGATCTAGTAGGATTTGGTTTCTTTTCATTTAATTAAATTACTTTATTTAAACAACTTATTTGAATTAATGAACAACTTAAAATTTATTTTAAATTTTTTAAATACACGTAGAATAGTGTGAAAAATTAATTAAATAATTAGAAGACTGAAAAGAAAGTTACCTAAACAAATATCAAAATATAGAAGATTAATACAATTACAGGAAAGTGTGTTATTTTTTTTTTTCATTTTCAAACTTTAGTAATCCCCTATTACCAGAAGTAATTCTATTCGGGGCTTAGTTACACTTAAAACTCCTCACCCCTTCTTAAGAATGTGTTTTGTGGGGATCGAATCCGATAGCTTTTCCCACAAACTCAGTCTGCATTGCCAACTGAGCCACAACTCTTTGGTGGAAAGTGTTTTTTTTGTTAACCATAGGTTTCCCCTATTACCAGGGGCAATCCAATTCGGGGCTTTGTCATAGTTAAGGCTCCTCACCCCCCGTAAGAGTGTGTTTAGTGGGGATCGAACCCAGGAGCTCTTCTGGTGGAAAGTGTGTTAATTTATCTGTTTATCCATCCCTATTTATTTATTTTGTTACATAAAAATACAGATTAAGAAATATAATAAATATATCAATTTATATTAAATTTAATTTTTTTAATATATCTTTATCAATTTACTCTTTATTATCATAAAATTGTTTTCCTAGTGTCACATTTTCTCAGTTGCAATTTTCTTTTAGTTTTTCTTATTCTGACTTCAAAAGGTGAATTTTCTATGAACCATGGGATCCTCCACGGGATGCAACCCTACTCCTGTCTTTTTTTTTCCATTTTTTATCACACTTTAATTTTCTTTTTTTTTATATTAAAACATGTTTTATCATTATATTTACATTAAGTTTAATGTGTATTTTTCAATATATCACTTATCTCTATTTTATTCATTAATGTTTTCACTTATTATGTCTTTTATCTATTCTATTTATTTATTTACTCTATATTAAAAATGTTCTCCCGGTACATGTGTCATTTTTCTCCCCTATGGTTTTCTCTTTATTTTTTTTAGTTTTTAATTCTCACTTCAGTAAGTGGTTTTTTTATGAACAATATGTATCCTCCAATGGTGGAAATCATAATCCTGCCTTTTTATTTATTTTGTTTTTTATCACACTTTCACTTTCTTTTATTATTATTATATTAAAATTTTTTCTCTCAATATTCGTTTTTATTAACCTATTTCATTACATTAAAACACAAATTAAAAAATACAATAAATGTGTTGATAAATATTAAATTTAATATTTTTTTGTAATTTTTCATTTATCTCTCTATTTTATTATTAATATTTTGAAAAAATAATTCAACAATAGGGTTTTTGAATTTTTTATTAGATTAGATTAGTTTTTCTAACCACCTATATCCCCTATTACCATGGACAATCATGCTCGGGATTTAGTGACATTTAAGGTTCATTCTAGAATTTTATCACTTTTATCTAATATTTATTATCTTTTTAAAAAATCTTTTAATCTTGATCGAATTGAACAAAAAAATAAAACCTATCAGATGATAAAATGATAAAATTGCAATGATCGGATCAGATAGTTTTTTATGTTAAAATCGATGCAAACCGAACCACATGAATAGTGATTAATCATTTTTTGAAAAACTGATTGAACATTTTTTAATTAGTGGTGAACCCGTGAATAGTGTTTGAAATTATTTTTCAAACTTGGAGCTTTATAAAGGTTAGATACAAATATTTATGCATGTATGTAAGATATGGATATTTTATTATAGCCTATTAGAAATTGCGTATATCAATAAGAAAATTTTACATAAAACTAATATAATTATAAGAAACAAAAAATTTAAAAACACTAAATCCACCTTCCACGTGAACTTTTTTTCCTGATTCAATCTCAATATTTTTTGCAATCAAAATAAATTGAAAAGCACACGTGATCTGGAGTATTGCAGGAAGGATTTAAACTAAGTTTATTTTTCAAACATTAATTTATTTTAAAAAAAATATTCACTAATTAAAGTAAGGGTGCTTTAAAAGCAGTGCCACCTACTCTTTTAGAACATACAAATCAAAAGTTATTTATTATAATTGATTTTTTTAAAACAAAAATAATTCAAAAATTAGTGTGCAAACTATGAATAGTGAAAATATAACCTCTAAACTTAGAGGGTTGTAAAGGTTTAGATTAGAATTTAGTTATGAGCTTTGTGTTAATTTGTATTATGTGTTGCATTTTATATAAATGATCCCCACACTGCATTTGCATAGTTGTATTCGTTGAGACTGTAGTCTTACCTCACGTTTCGGGGATATACTCTAGTTTGTGCAGGGTATTCCAGTTCTTTGGGAAGAAGTGGAAGGGAACTTTGGAGCTGAATCTCTTTCCCAGTGGGAAATTATGCATAATAGAAGTAGAGTTTTATGTAACTAATTGTTATAAGTGTATTGATGTATACACTTTTTTTTGGCCATGGAGGCTTAATTATAATTGTTAGAGCAATTGTTCCTTTAAATTGCATTGGTGTTTTACTGATTTTCAGGTTAAGATTGAAATTGGTAAACATCCAATTTTTAGGGGAGACTCTGCCGGTTTCTGGTATGAGTCTCGTGAACCATAACACTCTAAGTGTAGGTTCCTTCCTTCAGTATTAATTAAGATTTTGGTTTGTAATGAGATATTGATGTGTGTAATTAATACGCAAATCGTTGGATAGCCTAAGCGATTGTTTAATGATATCGAAATTGACGCGAAATAATTTCAGAGATTCAGGAATAGTGTTTCCAACGAGCACTATTTCTGAGTTGAGAAATTAGAACGTTACAATTAGGATTATTGAATATGCTAGATTCCTCAGCAATATTGAAAATTGTATCAAGTAGAAATGTAAAATGATAAATCTTCCCTTTAAATTAATTGCCTTTATGCCTAACATATTTATGTATGCCTTTGATATTGAATCATGCATACTAATAAACTTTTTGAAGTGTTGCATGTTAAGTTATAACTTTTGTTTCCTGACCACCAGTCCAAGTGATATGAACCAAAAGATAAGGAACATGATTTTCCCTTCAGAGAAAGAAAAGAATAGGCACTTGCATTTGTCCCCCTAGATCTCCAAAAAAGTTTTAGCTCACTTACACTTCAAACAAGTCTATTAAGAATGTTGGACTGGTATAACAGGCAACCGGGCTCATTATAAATGGCTATATTTACATTATTTTATCTTTTTTTGTTATCTTAGTTCATTTGTTTCCACTCATTGTATTGACATTAACTTATATTATTCTTTTTTTTTTCTATTGGTGTAGAGTTTGTCTTGTGAAACTAGGCTTTCCATATGCAATGAAGGAGCAAAGAACGATACTGAACCACAACAACCAAACATGGAAATTTGAATTCCTTAGTGGAGGCCACGAGTAGGAAGAAAACTTTTGAAATCTAAAGTGCATGGATTTGATATTAAACTATAAAACTCATGAAAGTGAATGATAGTGATCCTTTGGTATTGGGCTTAGTCCTTGTTTATTTCAAGTTTTGGATTTTAAAACTAAGGAACATGATCCAAACGCTTTTTTCATATAATTTTATTGTGAATTAATATTTGATTTAAGGGTGAACTTTCTTAAATCATTTGAGAAGCTCAAGCCTTTCCCCTTTGAAGTTTAATTTCTTGATCTTTTTTCATTCTTTCATTCATCTACTGAACTATGACTCTTATGATGGTGGAAGGTTTTAAATTGCATTAATGGTTGTGGTCACGATAACATCACAGTCCTTGATATTATGAAAAATTATATATGAGAAAATATGGCTAATGTAGCCAAAATTACGGTTGTGATGTGGTTGCCAAGACTCCTAAAACCAAGATGTTGTGAACTATCATGAATAAAAACCTTTTGCTTAATTAACCTAATGGAGGTGGTTTGTACATATGTATTTGATAAATTTACGAATGCGTGGTCTGCTAATCATTGTAACATGTTGACTGTGTAGTGATATGGTGTCACAAATAATTTTATTCAATTTATGCTGAGCCATTAATTTTTCTAATTTTGATTGATTTGGACTTAAGTTTTATTACAATTCCACTCGAGATGTGAGATGTCATACAAAAAAATAACACAACCTATCCACATAACTGATATCTTATTTATGTCAAATAGTATTATAATTATTTTCAAATCTAATTGTTCTAGGCTTTTATTATAAGGCATGATATATAGTAACACATGAAATACACAAGAAAAACTCAAGAATAAGAGTTTGATTGTATTTTCTTAAAATCTTAAAAGTTTTTCACAACACATTTTTCTAAAAATATTCAAACTAAATCTGAAGTAATTATATAGAGTCTGAAATTTTCAGACTCACAGAAAATAACTTCACAAACTGATTTTAACACAAGATCTTAAGTTATCAAAAGTTAATCTCTTGTTAGTTTAAACAATATAAATGATAGATAAAGGTCAGAATATCACATAGAAAGGTTTATACTGGTTTACACCAAACCACAGGTACTACGTCTAGTTGCTAACACTGTTAGGAATTTCATTAATCAAGGTACCTTGCAAGTATTGTTCCCAGTCTTTTCAGACTTTATAAAATATTCTTCAGTAGCCTTCCTTACAAGGTTTTCTTTTACAGTGAATCCCCTCAGGCCCAATTCAACAAATTTAAAAATGAAGGTAAAATCTCTTGTTTAACACACTAAGTGAGAATACAAAGAAAAATATAAAAGCAGAGATTTATCAGAGTTGTTTTCAAATCAAAACTCATTTGAGATGAATAACTAAGTTAAAGAATAAAAAATGAAAGATAAATGAAATTAGATAGGGTCTGAGCATAGTTTCAGAGTGCGCATTCACAGTCCTTCTTCTTTCAGTTCATCAATCTTCTATTTATAGACTTCCAAAGACATAGCTATTGTGAGTGGGAAAGTTTATGTTGTCTCTTAGAATTTAATTATGGTGTCGTTGGTAATTTTTTGCGACTTCTACAATTTCATTTTTACAGGTTGAAATGCTTTTCTGCAGAGCAGGTTGTCCTTCCTGACATTAATTGTACTATTGTGTTGTTGTGATTTCTGCTTCACAAAATTTCTTATGAACTTTTCTTTAAGCATCAATTTGGGAGTGTGAGTCCTGAGTAACAAGGAATTTTGAATTTTAAAAGATTTTGGCCCACTTCAGACTTAGAGAAATATCCTCAATACTTTCTTCTTTTCAAACTTATTATTAGATTCTCTTCAGTTTGTGTAGGGTCTAGTCTTTAAATTGGAGAGTATTTTACCTTCAAACAGAGAGATTCATTCTTCAGACTTTAGAACGTCATACCATGTTAAGTCTTTAAGATTGCCATGACGCTTCATACTTACCCTGTTGATTTAAGACCTCAAAGAATACAACTTTAGTCTTTGTTTGTGTTAGTACAAACCCTCTAACACTTAAGATCTTAATGATGATAACTCTCCAAGCAAGTAAAAAATTTAAGTATCATTCCAAGTATCTTTGTTGTCTGAAAAATATGCTTAAATGTGTAGAATTTAAAACTGAGTTAGCTGCAAAAACTTTAAAGACAAAAGCTCACTTCCTTAAAGATGTAATTCTCTCAAGAAAACTCAGAAGCAACTTTAGGAAGCAGTAGTATGCATAAAAGGCAAATGCAAGCATATCAAGAAAAATAGCTTGAACTCAGAAGCAGATGCAAGAAGCTCAAATTCAGCTGATTGGTTAGAAAGCTCCGAATAAGATACACTAACATGACCAAGAAGCAAAAGCAAAAGTCAGAATCAAAATGACTCTACTAGAGAAATCAGATGCAGAATCTCAAAAGCAGAAGCAAAAGACTTAAGTGAGAAACAAGCCACTTATGATGATGTGGATAAAGTTCTTGACATAAAAGCTGGAAAGAGTTGTTGGATATTCCCAACGGCTATAAACAGTCACATTCATATCCCAACCTATGAAATGAGCCCAAATGCAGCACAAGAGATTTGCCTGCACTCTTATCACTTATATTGCTTATGACCCACCACTCACTATTGTTGATCAACTCTTTGAGTTTTATTCATGGGATTTTTCATCTGTAACTTTGCTTGAGCAACCTATTGTTAATCCACCCTCTTTGCTTGAGCAACCTACTGTTAATCCATGTAACATCCCAGATTATGAAACACTTTATAAATTAAATTAGTAATGAAAGATGTTTTATAATAAGGAAGTAGGATGGGATGAGAGGAAATTGAGTTAGAATCAAAGAGAGGTAAAAACCAAGTTTTGGGGGGTTGATACGCTCGCTCAATCTGCGCTCAAGTGCAGCCTGAGCAAGGATATCAATAAAAGGGAGAAAATCCAATATGGTTTTCTCGCTCAGGCTGGGCTCGAGCGCAGCCTGAGCGCAGAAAACATAGAGTTTTTGTGTTAATTTCGCCCAGCGTGCGCCAAGCCTATGATCAGCTCTCGCTTAGGCTCCGCTCGAGCGAGCGTTGAGCGAGAGTTCGCGAGCAGCATTTTTAGAGAGAGAAAGAGTGTTCCTAGAGTGAGAAGCTACCTTGGAAGCTGAAAGAAGGTCCCTCATCACTCAAGCTCATCAACCACCTTTGGATTCTTCTTCCCCAACAACTCTTCCTTCTCATTTTCCCTACCTTTAAGGTGAGTCTGATCACACACTCACTCTCATGATATGATGTGCTTCTTTAAATGATCCCCCTTATTCCCTCCCATGCTTTATGTTGATTTTTGGTTGTTTGATGTAAATATGTTGATGGTTAGGTTGAGGTATGCATGGTATTGCTAGTAACATTTTGCCCTAGATGGTGTTAGGGTTTTAGGGAGATGACTCTAAGGATGATAATTCTCATGCTCATGTGGTTGTTTATGATTACTCATGTCCCTAACCCTAATCATGTTAAATAAGAATGTTTTGGGTCCTAAGACCTCATGTAAATGTTTTGGGTCTTGAGACCTCATGTTAAATAATCAGATTTTTGGTCCGTGGACTTCATGTGTGAATCTCTCATGTTTAAGGGTAAGGTCTTATGACCTTCAAGAACGACGGTTCCTGTTAGTCTGAGCTTAATCTAGCCTCATGTAAAGGGGAAAGACACCTTGGGTGTTGGGTAAAACACTTCAGGACTAACTCTGCATTATTGTCTTCATGTATGTTATACTTTAATTAAGTTCCCATGTAACTGTTGCATATCATTTGCATGCTTTACCCATACATGCATGCTTTATCACGCTCACTGGGACGTTAGTCTTACCCCACTCCATGGGAATTTACCTTCAGATGTGTAGGGTCCTCGCTCAGAGCAATGAAGGGCAGTAAGAGCTGTTGTGGGTCTTTGTCATAGCCCATTCTTTTGAAATGATAGTTGTTGGATTTTTTTGTATAAGCATAGATTGGGTTTATTTTGATGGGAGAGTTGTACATGTGGGGCCTCAGGGGTTATTTTATTTTCCAGGACATATGTATAATTATATCCTGTTGTGCCTATTAACTGTATGTTGTATTTTGAACCTCAGTGACAACCATTACATTGTTGATATTGTTATGTATCATGATTCTTGCTTAAGTAAGTGTAAGATTACCTAAGCGGTGTTGTTATGTAATGTATGTCGATACTATTAATGCGCGAAATAATTTCACGGATTTTGAGATAGTGCTCCCAACAGGCAATATTTCTAAATAAAGAAATTAGGACGTTACATTATGGTATCAGAGCAGTTCAATCCAATTAGACTGTGGAAGTGTTTTACTCCTCAAGTTAGTTCTTGTCTTTTATACATATTATAAAATTGAGAGACTGATCACTTCGATGTTTTATTAATGATGTGTAGGCGACTATGGCTGGCGACAGGAGAGGTCGTCCCCGGAAAAATCCACCTTCTCCTCCACAGGGTGAACCTTAGGATCCGGTGGTGGCGGCTCTTCGGATGCTCACTCAAATCATGGCGGAGCAAATGGCTTCCAACAACGCCATGTTACAGGCCTTGCATAGGCAATCCGCTAGTACTCCACCGTCGATCGTGATGGCGAACCCCTTCATCCAAGGTCTGGCAGAGTTCAGGAAGCACCATTTCCAGCCTTCACTGGAGCTTATGATCCAGCAGCAGCAGATGCATGACTCAACGCCATGAACGGGATCTTTGAAGTGATGGTATGCATTGACGAGTTCAAGGTGAGGTTTGTCGCCTACATGTTGCAGGGCGAGGCAGAAAACTGGTGGAAGTGAGTGAGGGCTGGTCTAGCTTCCCCGGGGGCTCCGTTTACTTGGGACATGTTCCAAGTGGCCTTTTTGGAGAAGTATTTTCCTGAGATGGAAATGAAACAAAAGGAGTTGGAATTTATGCAACTAAAGCAGGGTAGTATGACGGTGGGCTAGTTTGTGGCCAAGTTTGCAGAGCTTACTAAATATCACACTCTACTCCAAGCCAATCCTAATGAGGGCTGGAAATGTTCATATCTGGAAGCGGGCCTCAAGCCCAAAATTAAGAAAATTGTTGCCGCTTTCCAATTGAGGGAATTCCCGGCCCTGGTGACAAAGTGCTTGGTTGTCGAGCAAAGTCTAGTGGAAAAAGGGCCCAAGCCTGTGGTGAAGACTTGGGTAGAAGGAAAGAGGAAGAGGGATGACGCATAAACCGGAAGGAATACCCGACCTCAGTTTCAGGGGGAATGAGTAAGCAGGTGGATCTTCCCTCCACTCCGGTTTCTCCTACTTGACCCAAGTGTGGCAAGGGCATAGGGGTGAGTGCTTGGCGGGTCAGAGGAAGTGTTTATATTGTTTTGAGGCGGGCTACACGTCAGGCGAGTGCCCAAAGAAGAAGAAAGACCAAGCCAATCCCCAAGCTACCGAGAGGGTCTTCGCCCTCTGATGACATAGCACAACAGCAGCCTCCTACTGAAGCAGTCAAGGATATCACTGGACCAATGACTAGAGGACGAGCTAAGAAGATTAAGGAAGAGATGGGAAAGTTGGTGACCTACATTTTAGGGATACTACCCTACAGAAGGACACCACTGCCCTACAGAAGGACAGCCCTGACCCAGGAATAGGACACATGGTCCTATGCACCACCCTAGACTAGGACATTTCTATTTTGATGTAATTTCTTCTACCTTGGGCGCCCCTACCCTTGGGTTTAATGGTTAGTGGGTCACCTTGTTACAAGGTATAGGAGGTCATGGGATCAATTCCC
Source organism: Sesbania bispinosa (assembly GCA_026901365.1). Classification (NCBI taxonomy): domain Eukaryota; kingdom Viridiplantae; phylum Streptophyta; class Magnoliopsida; order Fabales; family Fabaceae; genus Sesbania; species Sesbania bispinosa. The sequence continues at coordinate 1,650,566 of QLOH01000019.1, forward strand.
ATGTAGGATGAATTTTAATTCATCTTTTCCATTTTATGGAGAGTGGGGCGCATAAGTGAGTGGATTAGTGGCTAAAAGCTTAGCTTAGCTTAATTCCTTAGGTGAGTGGGTTCAAATCCCACCTTGGATGAGTATTCACTCATCTTTTTATTTTTTTCTTTTCCTTGAAGTCCCACATCGCCCAAGATGGCCGCCCCCTCCCCCTCCTTCTCCTATATAAAGGAGCTCTCCCTCATGTAACAAAACAATTTGAATTTGAAGTAAAGGCATTATGCCCATTTTTCTCCTCTTTGTGAGTTGAGAATCTCCTCCCTTGTGAGTTGAGTGTGCTTGGTGGTTGTTGCTTAAACCATGGATGAGTCTTATCTAATTCTCTTGAATTAGTGGCGACTGGCGATTGATCTTATCTGCTGCAAGAAAGGACTTGCATCAGTGGCGATCTTCCACTTCTTTTCCTCTCCATTTTTCTTTCATTTTCCTTCACTTTCTTTCATTTTCCACGTGAATATAGCTGCTGTTCCAGCACCTATATTTGCATTTAATTGCTTAATTTTGGTTCTAATTGGTTTGCTTTGCTCAATTCTAGGTCCTTGGCAATTCCTGTCATCAATTGGTAATCAGAGCTTGATGGATTGAGCAACTTTGGGGCTGATTTTGTGGCTGTTTGGAGCGACCTTGCTGCACCTCTTTTGTGCAGAATTTTGCTTCAATTTAGTGTAATTCTATCCCTCTTTCAATTGTAATTTGGACTTGGACTGTTTCCCAGGCCCGAGGTGCCTTTCTGCTGCTTTCAGCACTTGTCTGTCTTGATTGATTTGCTTGAATTCTTGCTAGATGGGGGCTGTTTTGGGCCGCTAATTCCCACCCCCTAGGTGTTTGTTTAAATGCCTCTTTAATTGCTCATACTTGTTCTTGAGTGATTCTTGCAAATTAATTGATATAACTGCTTGTTTGTGGTGAAGTGTGGTAAGATGAGGCATTGTTGTCTTCATTTTTCCAAGATCGTTCACCTACATTTCTCCCCTTCACCATTAATTGTCATCCCCCATATTCATCTCTTTACTTTCCGCTTTTATTTTTCCGCCATTTAATTTCAGCTTCTCCCATCCCATTTAATTTCAGCTTCCCCCTTTACATTCAGCTATTTACTTTCAGCTCTCCCCATCCTTTTAATTTCAGCTTCCCCCTTTACTTTCAGTCATTTACTTTCAGTCCTCCCCATCCTTTTAATTTCAGTTTCCCCCTTTAATTTCTTGCCATTTATTTTGCGCAATTTTCCTTCTTATTTTTGCCATTTTATGCGCATTTTTTTTGGCTCTTGTGTTGTTCAATTTCCTACTCTTGTTATGTCTGTTTGATTGGCATTCTGATTGCAAATTTGGATTGACTGCTATCTCTACCTTGGACTTTCTCTGTTTGATTGTGCAAAACGCTCACCTATAGGATCTTTTTTGGTTCATAGTATTGGAAGAAGATCAACAAATTCTAATTGTTGATTTTCCTTCAAATTTTAATTCCAATCTTAAAATTGAACCAAGCGCGTTTCTGTGACCATACCGGTTTTGTATAATCAACAAGGGGAAGTGCTAAGCAATTTTTTGGCCATTTTTGAAATCAAGTTGGCCATTACGTTTTTACAGTTTTTAAAAATCAGTTTATTCATTATTTTGCTTTCTGGGCCACTTGGACCAGTTTACTGTCAGAAAATTCCAAAAATATTACAGTAGGTACAGTTAATTTTCTTTTCACTGTGTACAAATTTCTGTAATTTTCTGTTGGGGAAAAAGACAAAAAAAAGAAAGAAAAGGCAAGAAAAATACAAAAGGTACGTACGTGCCAAAAATAGAAAAAGAGGTGTAAAAAGCAAAAAAGGGTGCAAAAGTCAACAACAAGGAAGAAAAAGTCAAAAGACACCCAAAAAGTCAAAAGAATAAAAAAAAAAATTCAAAAAAATAGAAAAACAAACAAAGAAGTATCCCAACAATACAGTGACAGTTTTACTGTAATTTTCTGTTTCATTTCCCTGTATACTGTAATTGAGTTGTATTTGCTGTTTTTCTTTAAAACGACAATTTTGGCAACTCTTTTCAAAAATCACCAAAAACAATTCTCTTTGCAATTTCTTCCGTCATGTCTTTGTTGCTGTCTGCTCTTGTGTATAAGCTTGTTTGAGTGCCAGTTTTTCTTGTTTGTCATATCAATTCTCTGTTTTGTCTTAGGTATTCTTTCTTTCTTCCGGTAGTATTTTATTTTGTTAGTGCGCTTCTATTTGGGTAAGGGTTAAGACTTAGGCTAATTCTGGTCTTTGCAACTTCAACCAACACCAACCGAGTAGAAGAGGCAAGAGAGTCTCATTATAGAAAAAGCCCAAAAAGAGTGACATACACGAGTGTTAACATTCCTTTGAGTGTAAACACTTAGTTGAGTGGAAAGGTCCTTAAAAAATTTTAACATAAAATCAATTAGGAGAATGGAAGGAAGGAGGTAAGGGGAAAGGGCAACCATGTTGTTTAGGAAAGCCTTAGAAACACCTTTGGGTGAAGAAGAGAGCCAAAGAGAGAACCTATTCCACACTAGGTGCCAAATTGAAGATAAGGTATGTTTAGTGATCATAGATGGAGGAAGTAGTAGCAACTTAGCTAGCCTTAGGTTAGTTAACAAGTTAAACTTACCTACCACCCCACATCCAGAACCTTATACACTTCAATGGGTGAGTGATGAGGAAGAATTTAAGGTGGATAGGCAAGTGAGCTTAAGGTTCAAAATTGGGGATTACCAAGATGAAATAACCTTTGATGTCATACCCTTAGAAGCCTCTCACATCCTTTTAGGAAGACCATGGCAATATGAAAGAAGGGTGAAGCATGATGGGTATTCCAACACCTATAGGTTCCGCCATCAAGGGGTTAAATTCACCTTAATGCCAATGACCTCTAGTGAAATTAGAAAAGACCAAATCCAACTTAAAGAGATCATAGACAAGGAAAAAGAGGAAGAGTCTAGAAAAATAGAAAAGGAATTAGCAAAAGAGATTAATAGAATTCACGTAATAAAGAAAAGTAAGATAAAAAAAGAAGCCACCAAAGAAGAACCTTGGTTCCTACTACTTAGTAAGGAAACCAATGGAGAAGAAGAAGAAGATCCCTTGATCGCTCTTGATCTTCCTCCAAACATAAGAGATCTCTTAGCAGAATTTGGAGACATTTTCCCAAAAGATATCCCAAGTGGATTACCACCTCTTAGAGGAATTGAGCACCAAATAGATCTCATACCCGGTGCTGTTCTACCCAATAGACCAGCATACAGGACAAATCCAGTTGAAACCCAGGAAATACAAAGACAAGTAGGAGAACTAATTAGTAAGGGTTGGGTCAAGGAATCTCTCAGTCCTTGTGCTGTTCCTGTTATCATTGTACCAAAAAAAGATGGTACATGGAGAATGTGTACTGACTGCCGTGCTGTTAACAACATAACAGTCAAATACCGGCATCCCATTCCAAGATTGGATGATTTACTTGATGAATTACATGGAGCCTGCATCTTTTCAAAAATTGATTTAAAAAGTGGCTACCATCAAATTCGAATCAAGGAAGGGGATGAATGGAAAACGGCATTCAAAACAAAATATGGGTTGTATGAATGGCTAGTTATGCCTTTTGGCTTAACTAATGCACCAAGTACGTTCATGAGATTAATGAATCATGTGCTTCGAGCTTTCTTAGGCAAGTTTGTGGTTGTTTATTTTGATGATATACTTGTCTATAGCAAAAGCTGTGAAGATCACATCAATCATCTTAGAGATGTACTTGAGGCACTAAGAAAGGAACACTTATTTGCTAATCTTGGAAAATGTATTTTTTATAAAGAAAGTGTCACTTTCCTAGGCTATGTCATTAACTCTCAAGGGGTTCAAGTAGATGAAGAGAAAATCAAAGCCATCAAAGAATGGCCCACCCCAAAATCCGTGGGAGATGTAAGGAGCTTCCATGGTTTGGCAAGCTTCTATAGAAGGTTTGTCAAGAACTTTAGCACAATAGCTGCTCCCCTCAATGAAGTGGTTAAGAAAAATGTGGGTTTTAAGTGGGAGAAAGCACAAGAGGATGCTTTCAAAGAACTCAAAGAAAAACTTATGCAAGCTCCCATTTTAAGACTACCAGATTTTTCTAAATCCTTTGAAATCGAGTGTGATGCATCTAATGTAGGAATAGGAGCTGTCTTAATGCAAGATGGACATCCTGTAGCCTATTTTAGTGAAAAACTCAAGGGTGCAATGTTGAATTACCCCACCTATGACAAAGAATTTTATGCTTTGGTGAGGGCACTTCAAACATGGCATCATTACCTCCTACCTAAAGAATTTGTGATACATACTGATCATGAATCCTTAAGGTACATTAAGGGACAAGGGAAACTTAACAAAAGACATGCAAAATGGGTTGAATTTCTTGAACAATTTCCCTATGTCATCAAGTATAAGAAAGGAAAAGCCAACATAGTGGCCGATGCTCTTTCAAGGAGGTATAGTTTGTTAGCTACCTTAGATGCAAAACTACTTGGTTTCGAAAACTTAAAGGGATTATATGAGCATGACTCCTTCTTTGCCGAAAAGTACCAAGCTTGTGAAACAATGGCAAAAGATGGATTCTATAGGCATGAAGGGTTCCTCTTCAAAGGGGATAAGTTGTGCATTCCCCATTTCTCCATTAGAGAGCTTTTGGTTAAGGAAGCTCATGAGGGAGGGCTTATGGGACACTTTGGTGTACCCAAAACCTTAGGGATTTTACAAGAACACTTTTATTGGCCACATATGAGCACAAACGTTAAAGCACATTGTGATAGGTGTATAAAATGTAAAAGTGCCAAATCAAAGGTAAATCCCTATGGCCTCTACACTCCTCTCCCTATTCCTGAAGGACCTTGGTTAGACCTAACCATGGATTTTATTGTAGGATTACCTAGGACCCAAAGAGGAAAGGATTCAATCTTTGTGGTAGTGGATCACTTTTCAAAGATGTCACATTTCATTCCATGCCAAAAGGTAAATGATGCACAAGAAATTGCTAATCTCTTCTTTAGAGAAATAGTACGCTTACATGGCATACCTAGAAGCATAGTGTTTGATAGAGATACTAAGTTCCTTAGTCATTTCTGGCGCACACTATGGCACAAGCTAGGCATCAAATTACTGTTCTCTACCACATGCCACCCACAAACTGATGGACAAACAGAGGTTGTCAATAGGACAATAGGCACATTGTTAAGGGCTATGGTTCAAAAGAGTTTAAAATCATGGGACTTATATTTACCTCATATAGAGTTTGCATATAATAGGAGCAAGCATTCTACTACCTTGCATACTCCATTTGAGATTGTTTATGGTTTTAACCCTTTAACTCCTCTTGATATTTTGCCTATCCCTAACTCTTCTTTTGTGGAGCACAAAGATGGTAAAGCTAAGGCCGAGTTTATTAAGAAACTTCATGCTAAAGTAAAGGCTAATATTGAGCGCAGATTGGCTTCCCAAACAAAGGCCGCTAACAAAGGGCGTAGGCGGATGATATTTGAACCTGGGGATTGGGTTTGGGTTCATTTCCGCAAGGAAAGATTTCCAAATGAAAGGAAATCCAAACTCTCTCCTAGGGGTGATGGACCCTTTCAAGTCTTGGAGCGCTTAAATGATAACGCCTACAAAATTGATCTTCCTGGTGAGTATGGTGTAAGTGCTACTTTCAATGTTTCTGATCTCTCTCTCTTTGATGTAGGAGATGACTATCCAGATTTGAGGTCAAATCCTCCGCAAGGGGGAGGGGATGATGACATAGCACAACAACAGCTTCCTACTGAAGCAGTCAAGGATATCACTGGACCAATGACTAGAGGACGAGCTAAGAAGATTATGGAAGAGATGAGAAAGTTGGTGACCTACATTTTTAGGGATACTACCCTACAGAAGGACACCACTGCCCTACAGAAGGACAGCCTTGACCCAGGAATAGGACACATGGTCCTATGCACCACCCTAGACTAGGACATTTCTATTTTGATGTAATTTCTCCTACCTTGGGCGCCCCTACCCTTGGGTTTAATGGTTAGTGGGTCACCTTGTTACAAGGTATAGGAGGTCATGGGATCAATTCCCATGTAGGATGAATTTTAATTCATCTTTTCCATTTTATGGAGAGTGGGGCGCATAAGTGAGTGGATTAGTGGCTAAAAGCTTAGCTTAGCTTAATGCCTTAGGTGAGTGGGTTCAAATCCCACCTTGGATGAGTATTCACTCATCTTTTTATTTTTTTCTTTTTCCTTGAAGTCCCACATCGCCCAAGATGGCCGCCCCCTCCCCCTCCTTCTCCTATATAAAGGAGCTCTCCCTCATGTAACAAAATAATTTGAATTTTGAAGTAAAGGCATTATGCCCATTTTTCTCCTCTTTGTGAGTTGAGAATCTCCTCCCTTGTGAGTTGAGTGTGCTTGGTGGTTGTTGCTTAAACCATGGATGAGTCTTATATAATTCTCCTGAATTAGTGGCGACTGGCGATTGATCTTATCTGCTGCAAGAAAGGACTTGCATCAGTGGCGATCTTCCACTTCTTTTCCTCTCCATTTTTCTTTCATTTTCCTTCACTTTCTTTCATTTTCCACGTGAATATAGCTGCTGTTCCAGCACCTATATTTGCATTTTAATTGCTTAATTTTGGTTCTAATTGGTTTGCTTTGCTCAATTCTAGGTCCTTGGCAATTCCTGTCATCAATTATACCAATTGATGACAGGAATTGCCAAGGACCTAGAATTGAGCAAAGCAAACCAATTAGAACCAAAATTAAGCAATTAAAATGCAAATATAGGTGCTGGAACAGCAACTATATTCACGTGGAAAATGAAAGAAAGTGAAGGAAAATGAAAGAAAAATGGAGAGGAAAAGAAGTGGAAGATCGCCACTGATGCAAGTCCTTTCTTGCAGCAGATAAGATCAATCGCCAGTCGCCACTAATTCAGAAGAATTAGATAAGACTCATCCATGGTTTAAGCAACAACCACCAAGCACACTCAACTCACAAGGGAGGAGATTCTCAACTCACAAAGAGGAGAAAAATGGGCATAATGCCTTTACTTCAAAATTCAAATTGTTTTGTTACATGAGGGAGAGCTCCTTTATATAGGAGAAGGAGGGGGAGGGGGCGGCCATCTTGGGCGATGTGGGACTTCAAGGAAAAAGAAAAAAATAAAAAGATGAGTGAATACTCACCCAAGGTGGGATTTGAACCCACTCACCTAAGGCATTAAGCTAAGCTAAGCTTTTAGCCACTAATCCACTCACTTATGCGCCCCACTCTCCATAAAATGGAAAAGATGAATTAAAATTCATCCTACATGGGAATTGATCCCATGACCTCCTATACCTTGTAACAAGGTGACCCACTAACCATTAAACCCAAGGGTAGGGGCGCCCAAGGTAGAAGAAATTACATCAAAATAGAAATGTCCTAGTCTAGGGTGGTGCATAGGACCATGTGTCCTATTCCTGGGTCAAGGCTGTCCTTCTGTAGGGCAGTGGTGTCCTTCTGTAGGGTAATATCCCTAAAAATGTAGGTCACCAACTTTCCCATCTCTTCCTTAATCTTCTTAGCTCGTCCTCTAGTCATTGGTCCAGTGATATCCTTGACTGCTTCAGTAGGAGGCTGCTGTTGTGCTATGTCATCATCCTCAGTGGTGAGGCGGCGGCCAAGGCCGATAATCTGATGAGAGGTATGTGTACCCTAAATGAAACTCCTTTAATTGTGTTGTATGATTTTGGGGCAACCCATTCTTTCATTGCTTATGACTGTATGGAAAGGTTGAATATGCATGCTACTCCTTTACCCTTTCATTTGAATGTCCTCACCCCGGCCAAAGAGGCAATCCCCACTTCTCTTGTATGTATTGAGTGTCCTGTTGTAATCTAGGGGAAGGCCTTTGAGGCCGATCTGATTTGTTTGCTGTTGAGTGGCATTGATATTATTCTTAGCATGAACTAGTTATCCTGTAATCAGGTCATACTTGATTGTTTGAATAAGGAAATTGTTTTCCCAACTCTTCCTTTTCCTCCGAGGGAGAAACCACCATGTTTGTTATCTAGCTATACGCAAATCTCTGAATGTCTGGCTGATGGGAGTCATTGTTTTATATTATTGCTTTCCTCAACTGTAGAGTCAAAATCCGACTTGGGTAGCATAGCCACGGTCAAGGAGTTCCAGGATGTCTTCCCTAGTGAGGTAACCACCTTACCTCTGGACCAAGAGATTGAGTTTTCCATAGACCTTGTGCGGGGCACAAGGCCTATTTCTAAGTCTCCCTATAGAATGTCACCCTTAGAGATGAGTGAAATTAAGAAACAATTAGAGGAGTTGATGGGGAAGCAGTTCATTAAGCCTAGTGTTTCACCTTGGGGCGGCACCGGTGCTCCTGGTCAAGAAGAAGAATGGGAGTATGAGATTGTGTGTAGATTATAGGCAATTGAATAAGGTAACAATTAAGAATAAGTATCCCTTGGCTAGGATAGATAATCTTTTATATCAACTTAGAGGGGTGGCAATTTTCTCTATGATAGATTTGAGGTCAGGTTACAACCAAATAAAGATCAATAGTGAGGATGTCCCCAAGACCGCCTTCAGGACTAGTTATGGGAATTATGAGTACTTGGTGATACCTTTTGGTTTAACCAATGCTCCAGCCGAGTTCATGGATTACACGAACCGAATTTTTTGGCCCTACCTAGACTAGTTGTCATATTCATCGACGCCATTCTTATCTACTCCCGAACACTAGAAGAGCATGGGCAACATCTTAGGGTTGTGTTGGGAGTGCTGAGAGAGAAGAAACTTTTCGCTAACCCCGAAAAATGTGAGTTTTGGTTGGATAAGGGTTCATTTCCCAAGTCATGTCATATCTAGGGAGGGTGTGTCATTAGATCCTAGCAAGATAGAGGTCGTGGTTGATTGGGAGAGGCCCAAGTCAGTCACTGAGGTTAGGAGTTTTCTGGGTTTAGCCGATTACTACAGGAGGTTTATCAACAGTTTTTCCTAGCTGGCACTACTTCTCACCTGGCTCACCCACAAGGGTCATGCCTTTGTGTGGGATGAGAAGTGTGAGAAGAGTTTTTCAGAACTCAAGGAGAGACTGACCACCACCCCGATATTGGTATTGCCAGATTTGACCAAATCCTTTGAGGTATACAGTGATGCTTCAGGGAAGGGTTTAGGCTGTGTTTTGATGCAGAAGAGGAGAGTAGTGGCTTATGCCTCTAGGAAACTTAGACCCCATGAGGAAAACTATCTGACCCATGACTTAGAATTAGCAGCTGTGGTGTTTCCTCTCAAGGTTTGGAGGCACTACTTTTATGGTGTGAGGTTTGAGGTCTTTAGTGATCACAAGAGTTTGAAATATCTCTTTGATAAAAAAGAACTCAACATGAGGTAGAGTAGATGGATGGAATTTTTGAAGGATTACGATTTTGAGCTTAGGTACCACCCGGGCATGGCCAATGTAGTGGCCGACGCCTTATGTAGGAAGTCCTTGCATGCATCATCCATGATGGTGCATGAGTTGGAGTTGTTGGAGGAATTTAGGAATCTGAGACTGGATGTGAGTTTTGAAGAGGAGAGTATGATGCTCTTTAGACTTGAGGTCACCAATGAGTTGAGAGTTCGGATTAGGAGGGCTTAAGCCTTAGACTTAGACCTCCAAGCCCGGAAGGGGAAACCAGGTTTTTCTGAGACAAGGGACGGAGGATTCTCTTCCAAGGGAGAGTCTGCATCCCTAAAGGGGGTAGTCTAAGGCAGGAGATTTTGGAAGAGGCTCATAGGAGCAAGTTCACGGTACACCCTGGTATCACCAAGATGTACCAAGACTTGAAGGGCATGTTTTGGTGGGACGACATGAAGAAGGAAGTAACTGAGTTTGTTTCCAAGTGTCTTGTGTGCCAACAGGTTAAAATAGAACACCAGAAGCCCTCAGGTACACTCCAACTGTTAGAAATCCTCGAGTGGAAGTGGGAGTCCATAGCTATGGATTTTGTCATTGGGCTACATAGAGTCCCAACAGATTTTGTTGCCATATGGGTCATAGTGGACCGGCTGACTAAGTCATCTCATTTCCTACCAATCAGGGCAACCTATCCTCTGAGTATACTAGAAGATCTGTACATCAAGGAGATCGTGAAACTCCAAGGTGTACCCTCTAGCATTGTGTCAGATAGAGACCCTAGGTTCACCTCCAGGTTTTTGAATGCTTTGCACCGGCTTTTGGTACTAAACTAAAGTTTAGTAATGCTTACTACCCGCAGACTGACGGGCAATCAGAGAGAACCATCCAGACCCTAGAGGACATGCTTAGGTCTTGTTTTTAGATGAGAAGGGCAAATGGGATAGTTACCTTCCACTCATAGAGTTTGCCTACAATACCAGTTTCCATAATAGTATAGGTATGGTACCATATGAGGCATTGTATGGTATGAGGTGTAGGTCACCACTGTGTTGGTGTGAGGTGGGGGAGAAAGGTTTGTTAGGTCCGAAGTTGGTTCATGAAACCACAGATAAGATCAAGAGGATTAAGGAGAAACTAGTAACTGCCCAAAGCCGGCAGAAGAGTTATATTGATAGGAGGAGGAGGGACCTAGAGTTTGAGGAAGGAGATCATGTGTCTTTGAAGGCCACTCCCATCAAAGGCATTGGTAGAGCTATCAAAGCCAAAATTTAAATCCATGCTTTGTCGGTCCTTTCCATATCTTGCAGAGAATTGGTCCTCTTGCATACAAAATAGCTCTTCCACCCCATTTATCCAGCATTCATGACGTATTACATGTGTCACAACTCAGAAAGTATGTCCATGACCCTTCCCACATCATAAGTTCAGAATCAGTACAATTAAAGAAGGACAAGACCTGCCCAGATTATTGACTGAAGTGTCAAAACCTTGAGGAGCAAGATAATCCCGTTAGTGAAGGAGATTTGGGAGGGTCAGTCACTTAAGGAGGCGACATGGGAGAAGGAGGAGGACCTTCGTTCTCAGTTTCCGGAGATATTCAGTTGAGGTAAGAATATTTTGTGTTCTTTCTCTTCTTTAGCCAATTTTGAGGACAAAATTGTTTTAAGGGGGGGTAGAATTGTAACATCCAAAATTATGAAACACTTTATAAATTAAATTAGTAATGAAAGAGGTTTTATAATAAGGAAGTAGGATGGGATGAGAGGAAATTGAGTTAGAATCAAAGAGGGGTAAAAACCAAGTTTTTGGGGGCTGATACCCTCGCTCAGTCTGCGCTCAAGCACAGCCTGAGTGAGGATATCGGTTAAAGGGAGAAACTCCAATCTGGTTTTTCTCCCTCAGGCTGGGCTCGAGTACAGCCTGAGCGCAGAAAACAAAGAGTTTTTGTGTTAATTCCGCTCAGCGTGCGCCCAACATGCGCTCAGCTCTCGCTCAGGCTCCGCTCGAGTGAGTGCAGAGCGAGAGTTCTCGAGAAGCATTTCCCTTTTCGCTCTCAGGCTCCGCCCGAACACGCGCACCTTTCTGATCCCTTTTAAAACATAAATGCTAGGGTTCTAATTCATTCTTCTTCCCCTTCTACTCCATTCTTATAGAGAAAGAGTGTTCCTAGAGTGAGAAGCTACCTAGGAAGCTCAAAGGAGGTCCCTCATCACTCAAGCTCATCAACCACCTTTGGATTCTTCTTCCCAACATCTCTTCCTTCTCATTTGCCCTACCTTCAAGGTGAGTGTGATCACACACTCACTCTCATGATATGATGTGCTTCCATAAATGATCCCCTTCTTCCTTCCCACGCTTTATGTTGTTTTTTGGTTGTTTGAAGTAAATATGTTGATGGTTAGGTTGAGGTATGATTGGTATTACTTGTAACATTTTGCTCTAGATGGTGTTAGGGATTTAGAGAGATGACTCTCAGGATGATAATATTCATGCTCATGTGGTTGTTGATGATTACTCATGTTCCTAACCCTAATCATGTTAAATAAGAATGTTTTGGGTCCTAAGACCTCATGTAAAAGTTTTGTGTCTTGAGACCTCATGTTAAATAATCATATTATTGGTCCCTGGACTTCATGTTCGAAGACTTTGTCTTTGGTCCTTGGACTTCATGTCTAAAAGATAAAATCATGTGTGAATTTATCATGTTTAAGGGTAAAGTCTTATGGCCTTCTGGAATGACGGTTCCTGTTAGTCTGAGCTTAGTCTAGCCTCATGTAAAGTGGAAAGACCCCTTGGGTGTTGGGTAAAACACTTCAGGACTAACTCTGCATTATTGTCTTCATGTATGATTATACTTCAATTAAGCTCCCATGTAACTGTTGCATATCATTTGCTTGCTTTACCCACGCATGCATGCTTTATCACGCTCACTGGGACGTTAGTCTCACCCCACTCCCTGGGAATTTACCTTCAGATGTGTAGGGTCCTTGCTCAAAGCAATGAACGGCAGTAAGAGTTGTTGTGGGTCCTTGTCATGGCCCACTCTTTTGAAATGATAGTTTTTGGATTTTCTTTTGTATAGGCATAGATTGGATTTATTTTAATGGGATAGAGCTGTACATGTGGGGCCTCAGGGGTTATTTTATCTTCTAGGACATATGTATAGTTATATCATGTTGTTCCTGTTGACTGTATGTTGTATTTTGAACCTCAGTGGCAACTGTGACATTATTGATATTGTTATGTATCATGATTCTTGCTTAAGTAAGTGTGGGATTACCTAAGCAGTTTTGTTATGTATTGTATGTCGATACTATTAATATGCGAAATAATTTCACGGATTTGGAAATAGTTCTCCTAACAGGCATTATTTTCAAATTAGGAAATTAGGATATTACAATCCAACCTCTGTGTGTTATTTAACTAAGGCACAAAACTCTTCATTTTTTTGTAATCTGTTTGTAACTCCTCCATCAAGTAAGAAAATGTTTCTTGACTATGGTGTTGAATGGAGAAGCTTGGAGAGGCTATTTTAAAAATACTTAGAAGCCTGGAGAGGCTCTGTTAAGGAGAATACTTATATGCCTGAGGAAGCTCTGTGAAGGAGAATACTCAGAAGCCTGAATAGGCTCTTGGAAGATAATATTTGTAACTTGAGATAAGTTAGTGGAAAATTTGTGGTGAGGATTGGACATAGCCCTAAACAGCCCTTAATTATCCAACCTCTCTCCGTCTATTAGGGTCCTAGGTCCTAAACCCTAAGCTCAAAACCTAGTCATATTCTCCTAATTAAAGCTCAAAGGCTACGTCTAAGGGCAGTTTGATTTTGACTCTCTACTTTTGACCGTGTGGTTAACATATTATCGCCACTTCCCACTATTTAAGCCCGACTCCCACGCTCCCTCGACTACAGTTCCTGTCCCTCATGGAAGTTGTAGTTAGGGGCTCCTTTCCTTAAGTATCAGTAGATCTCTATTGGGCACCTAGGTGGTGCTCCCGCTCGGGTGCTTGTCCTTATAAATTCTGGTTTCCCTCACTACCCCCCATACGGGTTCCCTACTTGGGTGCCCCTCTCGCTTATGTTCCCTAAGGCCACTAGAGGTCTCTATCTCACTTGTTCTTGATTGCGTTTCCAAATCCTCATGGGTCACTACTAATGTGATTAGTCCTAGGGCCTGGATAGGGTATTCATACTTGGTAATTTCTAATTTGTCTAGGGCATAAGTCACTTCTCCCTCACCTTTTGAAGGTCAAAACTTACTTGAATAAGATTTACACTCTAGGAGTTTCTCACACTACTCTTTAAGGGTCGCTCGGTATTCCCCAGCGTGGGATAAAAGAGTAAGCATGTGGTTGGTAACCACGACAACATACCCGTCCGGGTAGGGCCTAAAGGTTTCATCCATGCGGTTTATGGATAAGGCAAAATCATTGGGTAGCCGAAAAGGCATCACCAACTGCTAGACAAGTTCCCTGACTAACGCTGAGGTGGTACGGGGAAAAATTATTCGTCCTAATCTTCACCCAATGGAATTCCGATCTCCATCCCTTCCTAGATGATACTGAGGTGCCTATGTTGCTCATACCACTTTGCTATCCCTAGGTGAGGTCTTTGGTTTAATTAATCCGGGTCCCAATACTCCCCTACAATGAATCTTATTCATTCTATTCCTCCCCTTGTGCCTTAATAAAATCTGGTTTGCTCTATACAAGATTTTTATTTCGGTTTATGCTAACTATCCTATTCTTACTTCTAGCGAATTCTGACAAGGTACCTAATCAATTGAATTTTGACTCAATGAACTAACAATCCAACCCACACATACAAAGCAAAACATATCATTCAATCATTTATGTAAGTCAAGCATCACAATCAATCAAAACAAATCTTACTACCAAGATTCAAGGTCAAGCAACAACACTATCTTCACTCATCCAAGAGTCTTCTTAAGTTAGTTTTCTCTATGTGTGCCTCATGTTCGCTAGGACTTAAAGGCGTAAGGGTTCTGCTTTTGGGAATGCGTTGATGTTGTTCCCTCTCTTAAAAAGGTGGTTGGTTCTAACCTTGTTAGGGATGTGTTCTGAACTTCCTGACCAAGGCATCCTATTCACGTCACTAACCATGATTCTGTATACAACGCATACAACATAGGGGTGATCAGTCCCTATAATGAGTACGGGGTACCGTAGGATCATAGGAAGTCACAGGAAACTAACTTAACCACAGTCCAATTGGATTGAACTGTTCTATTACCATAATGTAACGTCCAAATTTCTAAATTTAAGAATAATGCCCTTTGGAGATACTATTCTCATATTCCTAAAATTATTTCGTGCCATTACCGATATCTTTGCATACACAATCATAAAACGCTTAAGTAATTCCAACGATTACGTAAACTCAAATAAAATCATTCCATACATCACGAATCTCCTAATCCCTATGCCACTCAGTGGCTCAAAATAACATCATCCATAAATACATAATTTCTATCTTAATACAACATAATATAATTCAAACACATCTATATCCCTCAAAATAATACAAGTGCAATTCTGATAATCAATATGAAAATATAAGTACACAAGGGCCTGAAATCATCAGAATACTAAAAATCTTGATCATCTCCACGCTCACTACCCTGGCCGGGAAGGAACTTGTACATCTAAAAGTTAACCACAATACTTGTGGTGAGACTAGAGTCTCAGTGAGTAAAGCATGCAGCAGGAAGTATAGTTAAGCAAGCAAATTCAGTGCAACATACACAAGTTAATATATAAACATAAGCTCTACCATATTGAATCTATAAAAACATCTATAGTAATATGCATTATCTGCATTTCCCGGCAAGATGAGGTCTTATCTCTATCTCCGGGGCTAGACCTAAGCTCAAACTACAAGAAACGTCTTTCTTGGGGACTAATCCCGCCAATTACTCTGGGGACCGAAATCCATTATCTCTTTCTTAATCTCTAGGGGCTAAAGCCCAAATGTCTTATTTATTCTCAATATGTGCATGATATAGACAATATTATTCATAAGCATTACAATCAAAACCATGATAAAGTATAATCTCTAACTCAAAGCCCTAATCAAAGTTTCTAGGCATATAACTTTTACAATCCTCATATATTGAATATAAACAAAATCAAACATATAAACAACAACATACAAGCTTTAGAAGAGGAAAGGAAAGAGTAGGGTTCAGGGAGGAGTAATCACACAAGATTGGGTGAGAGTGTGTGAGCTTTACTCACCTCAAGGAAGCTTAAGGTAGGGGTTAGAGATCCTTGGCTTCTCCTCCTTCTTCTTGGCTCCAAGTGTGACACCATTCTACCCCAACCTCTTATACATTCAACAATTTGAAATATTTAGGAAAAGTTACGGACCACACCGGGTAAAAAGGTTCACATCTCTTTCTACCAAAACGTCATTGATTCAAAATCACTCGATTTAAATAGAATTTAAAGTCAACGGTTTTCAAAATAATTAAAATATCAAAATCTCAAAGGTCAACATCAAAATATCCATATTGGCCATGTAAGGCACTTAAAATAATTTTCTTAATCACCTCTTAATAACATAAAAATAAAACCCCTATTATTAAGCCCTGATGTCACATGTATCAGAGCGACACCCCTTCAATACAATACTCGGCACCTGACGTGCCATCATCATCGCCTGTAAATTAACCACAGAGAAGATAGTGAGGAAAAGAATACCAACTCATACATGCACACAGAAGGCTACCCTATCCTCACCCGCATATACTCATAATCATCATCAAATCATATCATAATCATATTACTCACACTCTTATTATCAAACATATCATCTCATCACCAGTTTATAAATCACATTCGCAAATCATCAAGAAAACGCATCATCTACACTCAACATATAATACTCATATCATCATAACACATTTCAATTCCATTGTAAAATATAATGTAAGTTCACTCTATGGTCATGCACACCAAACCTCATCCCAAGGATCATGACTTGGAACTCCGCACAATAGGAGCACCTTATCAATCTCCCTAGTTGTTACGAATGAAGGCTCTACCGTTCACGCCCTCTCTGGCCGATAGGTTGCACTCCCTCAATGGGCCCGCACAACAACATTCAACCCTAGGTTGCACCCCCTCAATGGGCCCGTGCATCGATATTCACCCCTAGGTTGCACCCCCTCAATGGGCCCGTGCATCGAATGTCACCATCTGGTCTCTGCACCCCCTCAATGGGCCCGTGCAGTTCACTTCCTGAGTTACACCCCCTCAATGGCCCCGTGCATCTCAGTTACCACACCTCATATGTTGGATACATCAATATATCATCATCATACATCTCATACATCATATGCTCAATGCATCATCATCGTCATACATCTCATACCTCATATGTTCATCACATCATCATCATACATCATAATATTATAAACCTCAAACATCACATCATCATCATCACACATCACAATATTATAGACCTCAAACATCACATCATCATCATACATCACAATATTATAAACCTAAAACATCACATCATTATCATACTCATACCACAATCAATACTCTATAAACAACCACTTAAATCTCTCAATTCCACAAACAATTTGTATAAACAACATCAACAGACAAGAGAATCACAATCACCACATAAACAACATCCTCATACTCAATTTAACCTGTTAATTGATTACCACACAACTGTAATCGATTATCAGCAACTCTGGGACACAAACTTCACTCTGGTAATCGATTACAAGCCTCTTGTAATCGATTACCAGGCAATCACCTCTCAGGTAATCGATTACAAGCCCCCTGTAATCGATTACCTGCAAGCAAACTCTCTAGTAATCGATTACGTACCCCCTGTAATCGATTACCAGCAAGCTAAACTCACCCCACGCAGCCCAGAAAACCCTGTAATCGATTATAGACTTCTGTAATCGATTACCCGCGACACCAGATGACAGTTCTCGCGACTTTTACCCCTTTTAAACCCTTTTATTCAACCTCTAATCAATCCTCATTGTTAATACATCAATTATACACGTTTATACCGAACAAAATCAATAAGAACACCAATCTTTCACAGTTATTCCATTATAATCACCAATCGCTAAACCCTTAGTTTACCCCTTTTTGCTATTCTCGCTACCCTCTTTCAATTCAATCAAGATTCATCAAGATTCATACATTTAAGCATCAAACCATAGATTTTCATCACACAACATATAACATACACATCAAATTCGAATTTCAATTCTAAGAGGGTCTTACGGTTGCCCTCACTACCCAAGCACTCCCACATACACATACAAGCAGCACCTTTTCCCCTACCGTACCTTCAAGGTGAAGATCGAACAACAACGATTGACTCTTTCTTGATGATCACTCTGCAACAACCTCCTCTTGAGATGTCGTTTCTCCCCTCCTTATGGTTTCGCTCTCTGACGATTTGAAAAATAAGGATTAGGGTGAATTGGTAACCCCTCCTTACTTAAATGCTTAACTGGGCTGGGCCCCGCCCTCAACCCACTCATCCTCTTTTAATTAGAAATAACATTATTAATAAAAATACTAATATTACTAATACTATTATTTATTTATTTCTCTTCTTTTATTAATTTTATTTTATTTAATAACATTTGGGATGTTACACCAAGAGCTCCTTCTCTCTGTAGAAATCTCTCTCTCTAAAAATAAAGGAATAGAGGAAGAATGAGGAAAATAACCCTAACTTTATGTTTTTAAAACTGACACGCGGATTCTCGCTCAAACGAGCCCTTCTCGCTTAGGCGAGAATGCTCTAGAGAACATCCCCCTCTGGATGAATTTCGCTTGAGCGAGACCCTCCTTGCTTGAGCGAAATTCTTCCAGAGAGCACTCCCATTCTGAATGAATTTCGCTTGAGCGAGGCCCTTTTCACTCAAGCAAAATCCTTCTAGAGAGCACTCCCTAGCTCCTTTTTTCTCTCTTAAGTGAGAAAAGCATATTACAAATTCCTCAATTTTACTGATATGCTCGCTCAAGCGAGCCCTTCTAGCTTGAGCGAGAACATCAGGACCTAAAATTTCGATTTCTCACTTCTAACCATTTCTAACTTAGTACCACCTACTTTTCCTAATTCTTTTGACAATATACCTTTCCGACTTAGTTCCTCTTCATCTAAACCTCTTATCCTCCTCCTTATACCCTTATAATTCCCTTTGTCTCAGGGTGAGATTCCTCTAAGTTCGGTCTACAGTTGTGTTCGACTAAACACTTGGTTTTTCTTCCGAAATCTCTTAAAACTCATGAATCTTAGTATTTTTACCTAATTCTCGTCTAAATTTACATTCTAACCCCCAAATTCTCCTCCTGCTTCTAACCTTGCTCTCTTGTCCGGATTCACATCCTAAGGCTATCATTATATTTTCTATGCCCTAATTTTTGAGATGTTTCACTTTTTATTAAAACCAACTCAGACCCAAAGCTTTTATACTCTAGAAGTATCAACTGAGGTTTTCTTCTTACTTACTAGAAGCAGTTTACAAACAGGTTCACATACAAGAGCTTAACATAGAAACTTTTGCTTCTAACCATATCTTCTCTAAACTAATTTTCTGATATCCAAGTTAAAATAACTTGAGAAGCAAATAAGAAAAGAAGTTAAATTTTTCAAGCATGCTTAGATGCGTCTCAATTCAACCCCCTTCTTGAGACTTTTCCAACTACAATTTGTATCAAAGCTAGACCTCTAAGGGGTTGAGCACACCACTGTATGAAGAGGAAAGATCCATAAGAAGAAGATGGTTGATCTCAATACAAGTCCATACATCCCAGAAGGAGCTTCCACCAACAGGTCTCATACCTTTGACGGAACTGACTTCTACTACTGGAAGGATCATTTGAAGTTGTTAATTGAGTCAAAACATGTAGATCTATGGGACATCATTGAATGTGGTGCATATGAGCTCACTAAAGAAGGTGATTTTGGATATGAAGTTCCCAAGCCTAAGGAGAGATGGTCAGACGAAAAAAATAGATATATGGTTGACTCCAAGGCAAGGATCTATCTCAACTGCACACTCAGCAGAAATGAATATGACAAGGTTGCAATGTGCAAAACAACTAAGGAAGAGTAAGAAAGATTCTCAGAAGCTTACCAAAGTAGTGGAGGCCAAAGGTCACAACAATTCAAGAGGCAAAGGATCTAGCAATTCTAAAGATTGATGAATTGTTGGGATCTCAAAGTTCATGAATACTAACTTCTTAAAGAGGAGCAACCAAAGAAGAGCAAGATGATTGATGTGAAAACAACTCAGAAGCATCATAAGGGAAAGATACTCAGAAGATCTCAACTCTCATCTCTGGCTTCATCACTTGAGTTTGAGGATGATCAAGAAAAGGATGATGAAGATGAAGAAGAAGATGATGAACTATAATTCATCACTAGAATGATTAGGCAGATGTGGAGAGCTAGGGGAAGAGGAAGAAAGAGATTCCTTCTAGGAGACTACCTCAGAAGGAAGAAAAGAAGGGCTAAATTACTTTGTAACATCCAAAAAATTAGGGTCTAGAAAATATATTGGAAGCCTTAGGTTATGAATCCGGCCAAGAGAGGAAGGTTAGAAGTAGGATGAGAATTTGGAAGTTAGAGTGTGAATTAAGACAAGAATTAAGGAATATATTAAGAGCTATGAGTTTTAAGAGAAATCAGAAGAGAAACCAAGTGTTAAGTCAAACACAACTGTAGACCGAACTTAGAAGAAATCACACCCTGAGACGGAGAGATTTATAAGGTATAAAGATAAAGGGAAGAGGTTTAGATGAAGAGGAACTAAGTTAAAAATGTATGTTGTCAGAAAGAATTAGGAAAAATGTTGGTGGAACTAAGTTAGAAGTTGTTAGGAATGAGAATCAGGATTTCAAGCTTTGATGCTCTCGCTCAAGCGAGAAGGGCTCGCTTGAGCGAGCCTATTAGTAAAATGAGGAAATTGTAATTTGGTTTTCTAACTTGAGCGATAAAGATCTTGGTTAAGCGAGAAATAGGGGAGCAAGGGAGTGCTCTTTAGAAGAATTTCGCTTGAGTGAGTAGGGCCTTGCTCAAGCGAAATTCACTCAAAGAGGGATGTGCTCTCTGGAAGAATTTCGCTCAAGCGAGTAGGGACTCGCTCAAGCGAAATTCATCCAGAGAGGGGGGATGCTCTTTGGAGTATTCTCGCTCAAGCGAGAGGCTTCTCACTTGAGCAAGAATGCGAATCCAGAATCCCCTTAGCATTATCGCTCAAGCGAGAAGGGCTCGCTGAGCGAGAATGCACGTGTCAGTTTTAAAAACACTAAGTTAGGGTTTTGTTTTCTCATTCTTTCCTTCCGTTCCTTTTATTTTAGAGAGAGAGATGGGGTTTTTTAGAGCGAGAAAGCATAGTGGAGCTTGGAAGAAGAAGAGGAGAGCCAAAGATCTCACCCCCAATCTTCCCCAACTCATTTTCCCTTCTCCTGGAGTTCTCTTGAGGTGAGTATAGCTCATACACCTCCACTCATTCATGCTTGAATCTCTTACATGAGCCGTACCTCTTCGTTCCCCCTTTCTTTAGACTTGTATGTATATGTTGGGTTGATTGCTCCCTATGATGTGTATTGTATGAGTTTTGTGATTAGGAGTATGAAATAGGGGTATTGTATGCTTAGGGTTTCACCGTCTCTTATTATTGTCTGCTACATTCATGAGTCAAATATGAATATTGATGATTGTCGGGTTTTATCATGTGGTTGATATGTCAGGGTGTTATTATTGCTATGACAATGTTTAGATCTATCATGAGGTATGTGCTATTTATTATCTGTGAGCATTTGCATCAAGGCCTTTATCCCCATTTAATTGGAAAACGAGTTTGAGCTCCAGCTCCCAGAAAAATGAGTTTACCTTCAGCCTAGAAAAATGGCTTCGGCCCCAGATTACCTTAATTAATCAAGATCGAACTTCAATTGTAACATCCCAAGAATTCAAACTTATTTTGTGAATTAAGTGTATAAGTTAAGAAATTAATAGTAAAGAAAAGACATAGGTGGGAGGGAGCTAATCTAGGATTAAAGAGAAGAGAAAATCAGAAAATGGAATTCTGGTATTCTCGCTCAAGCGAGAATGGCTCGCTTGAGCGAGCAAATTAGTAAAAACTTGCAAAATCTTTTTTGGTTATCTTGCTTGAGCTAGAAGGGTCTCGCCCAAGCGAGAAACAGGGGAGGATTTGGAGTGCTCTCTGGAAGAATTTCGCCTGAGCGAGAATGGCCTCGCTTAAGTGAATTCAACAGAACTAGGGGGCTCTCTGGACGTTTTCCGCTTGAGTGAGTTTGCGCTCGCTCAAGCAAAATCCTTCCAGAGAGGGGGATACTCTCTGGAGTATTCTCTCTCAAGTGAGAAGAGTCTCGCTTGAGCAAGAGTTTGAAAAAGGGGAAATCCCATCCCTCTCGCTCAAGCGAGAATCCCTCGCTTGAGCGAGAACACGCGTACCAAAATAAAAACATTAATTAGGTCTAGAGAGAGGATTCTCATTTGGAGCTTGAAGCAAGGACCCAAGGCCAAGAGCTCTACACCCAACCTTTTCCCAACCTTCCTTTCATCTCTTTGAGCTTCCCATGAAGTGAGTATAACTCACACACTCACCTCCAATTGTGTTGGTCTCTATAAATGAACCCTCATCCTTTCTTCCCTTTCTTTTATCTTGTATGTTGTTGTTGGTTGTGGTTTTCTCTTGTGTTTTTTTACTTGTTGGAGGTGGTGAAATATGTTAGAACTTGTAGATTAGGGTTTGAACTTCTATCTATGGTTTATGCTTTAAATTTCAGTTTGAATGATGTTTTGTATTCACATCTCGAAACTAGAAAATGAATTTGGCCTATGGCCACCAAACCCTAATTAATCATTCTTGACTTCGGTCCAGAATAAAACTAAAATGAGTTTGGCTTCGGCCCAGAATAAGAATGTTTGGCTTCGGCCCAGAATATGTATGAAAACTTGACTTCGGTCCAGAATAAGTGGTGGGATACGTCCCCAAGGAAGACATTCCTTGTAGTCTTAGCTCAGGTCTAACCCTAGAATTAGTAAAAGACCCTGTCTGCTGGGTAAAACTGGTTATGAGTATGTAGTTTGAGAATTGAGATTTTTCTGGATTGCTTGGGTTATATTATTGTATTGTTGCATAACATTTACCTGCTTACCCTACACTGCATGTTGTATATTTATATTCACTGAGACATCCGTCTCACCACACGTTATGTGGTTATATTATACATGCCACTATGCCAAAAAAGGCCATTAAGGGTGCTTCCGTGCACCATAAAAGGGCGCTTTCGTGCACACTAATAGAAACTGCTCTTGTTTGGTCGTTAAAAGGAGGGCGTGCCCAGAAACGCTCTGACGGAAGTCAATAGAGGACGCTTAAAAAAAACACGGAAGTGCCCTCATCATAGTGTCTGTTTGGGAGGGTGCTTCCTTGGAGCGCCCTGGTTTTACACAACAAGGGCGCTTCCTTGGAGCACCCTCCTTATGCACAAGACGTGCTTAGGGAGGGCGCTCCAAGGAAGCGCCCTTGTTGTGTAAAACCAGGGCGCTCCAAGGAAGCGCCCTCCTATTATTTTTATTTTTTTTTTAATTCTTTGCATTTTAAATGAATCTAGGAACACAATAATCGATTACAATAGTATAGTAATTGACTACCAAAGAGTTTTCTCATGATACAAGAAATCTGGAAACCATGTAATCGATTACAATAGTTTATGTAATCGATTACAAGAGTTTGGCAGAGTTTCCTCTGTTTGTACAAGTTTTCTCAATTTATCAAACACCTATAAAACTCCATACCAGCAGCCAGAATTCATCCTTGAAACTAATGTAAAAAAACAGCAGCAAAAAATAAAAAACAACAGCAAAAAAAATAAAAAATAGCAGCACACAATAGCTTGAGTTGAGCATGATACCAACACCTGCAAAAACGCATCTTGCACAAACATAGAAAAAAATCAGAGTAAGAAAGATGATAAAAAAAGCAGAAAGATGATAAAAAAAATCATAGGAAGGGGAAGATGGAGAGATGTGGGAGAAAGAAGGAGACAGGTGGACCGAGAGAGAAGAAGATGAATGGGGAAAAATCCAATCTTCAGAGAAACAAAGAAAAAATTTATAGAGAAAGAGGAAGGATGAGATGAGAGAATAGGGAACGTGAAAAAAAAAGAGAAGGGGGATGGGGGTGGCTAGGGTTGAGAGTGAGAGTGAGAATGAAAGTGGGAGTGGTTCATAACTCACAAAACACAAAATGGATGCTCAAGATTAACAGAGCACACGGATTGATGATGATGGGGTCTTCAGCAAAGAGTGCCACGTCATTAATGAGACTTCAGACGGCTTCAACACTTCAAACAGGTTACGCACTTCAGACGGCTTCAACACTTCAGACAGGTTGAATACTTTAGACGACTTCAACACTTCAGACAGATTGAACCTTCAGAAGGCTTTTCCACTTTAGACAGGTTGACAACACTTTAGACAGTCTTTATAAGTTCAGAATGGCTTGCTGACATCATAGATAAGTCATTAAACATTTATGTATCTATGATAAGTATTTTAACCCAAATTTGTTAAGCATTAAAACTTGAGAAGTGAGCTATCTAAAACATCATAATTTTCCTTATGATATTTTTGAGACTCAACATTCTCCCCCTTTTTAATTATGACAAATTTGTTTAAAATAAAGAAATATGAAAGGAGTTTTAAAATAAAATAAGCTTAAAAAATAACTCCCCCTCAGATAAAGATCTCTCAGGTCAAACAGATTCTGATCAATTATTCTTATCAAATACTCCCCTTGAGACCTGTAATTACTTCAGATTTTGTTAGTTTTAATACTCCCCCTTTTGTCATCAATCAAAAGGGAATTTCAGAGCATAACTTCAAAATAATCACAGTAATATAATCACAATAATCATAGTAATATAATCACAATAATGAGATACCAGCATTCATGAGAACAAACAAAATATATTATCAAACAAAAGAGTTCACATATCAGAAATTAAGCACTCAAAATGAAGTTAACACTAAATATGGCTAAACATCATAGACTATCCATCTTTCTTCAGCAAGGCCTCTTTCATAAAGGAGAGCAATTCTTCCTTTGCCTTTTCAATCTGAGAAATGACAGCAGTCTTCAATTCTTCTTGCCCAGTTCTAATGTGTTGTTGCTCTTGAAGGATTTGATCTTGCTTAACAACAAGAGTAGAATTTCTTTTCTCCAAGCTCTTCACTTGATGCCTCAGCTTCCCGTTCTTTTCCTCAAGATTCAGTTGTACTTCATATAGAATGATCTGAATGTGCCTGCAAACGAATCTGAGCTGATCGAATCCTGGATGCAACCCATAATCTTCGGGATGACTCACAGGAAAGAAGAAAGTTCTGATAGGGCAGATTAGCTTCCAGTCCTCATTAAAGGGTTCAGACATGGGGAATCTGCCTCTGATATACTGATACTGCACATTGGTGGAGACACCATAATCTATGATGGAGTCATCATCTGGTCCTGCAGATCCAGAAGAGGATCCAACATCCTCTCTGATCTTCCAGTAGGATAACCATACCTTATCCTTGTAACAGTGATCTAAACCTCCACCTTGTCTTTTGATCCGAGCAGGTAGTTCCTTCCATTCTGTTGAAGTTAAAGGTTTCTGGGGAATTGGATAAGCTTTAGGTTCCTTGAACTTGTCAGCAGGGCCTTCTTCCAGGGGGTACCTATGAACAATCCTGTCAGGTTGCACCAGAATCTCTGTGGTTGGCCTGATGGAGATTGTTCTAGGTGGCCTATAGCCTCTCATGCCTACTGAGTTCAAGTAGTCCCTCTCAAAAAGTTCAGCTTCAGTAGACAGTTGCCTGACAAAACACCATTCATCATTAGACAACCTGAGGGAGTCACCAGAGAAGGGGTTAAGTGGAGCCCACTTATGAGCAGGTGGAACTGCACCCTTTCTGATCTTTTCAATCTGGCCTGAGTAAAACTGATCTGAACTTCCTTGATACTTTTCCCTTTCTTCATCAGCAGTGTGCTTGATAAGGCCATGGTGAAGAGAGATGGAGGGTTCATTTCTGAAAAATTAGCTCCTCAAATAAGTTGGGGAACTTGGGGACTCTGACCCTCTCACTGAAAGGTTCCTCATACTTTTTGTGGGGTATTTCAGCAGCTGCATCAAATTGGTGCTGAGTGAAAGGAAAAGCATAAGGATCAAACGTAGGCTCTATGAAGAAGTCCCTACTTTTGGGTCCTAGCCTTATATGCGCAGGCAACATGCTTCCTTTCCATACTTCAGAGCTGTCACCTTGCTGATGTTTATTTGTGGGGTCTTCAGACTGGGTGGATTCTGAAGATGAAGGTGATGAAGGTGGTGATGAGGGAGGTGATGGAAGTGCTTCTTCTTCTTTCTCCTCTACTATTTTCTTCTCAGGTGATAAAGGTGGTGATGGGGTCACATTATCAAACCTTACCCTGAGCCTTTTCTGAGGAGGTTTAGCTTTCTCAGGTTCCCTCTCCTTTTCCTTTTAGCTTGCTTCTCTTCTCTTCTTCTCTTGAAATATAGGTTTGCTTTGACAAAGTTTTGATACTTGCCAGCCTCATCCATTTCCTCCAGTTGACTTGCACTGCTCCTTGTAATCCTAACAGAGGGTTCAGGAGCTTGCTGAAATAACTTTGTTTTTGTTCTCCTTCTTTGCTGTGCACTGTATCTTTTTCTCTTCTTGGTCTCTTGAGCAATGGAAGCTAGCCTTTCATCTTCAGCAAGAGCTAGCTGAGAGGCTACTGCAAGAGCATAATCAGTCTTTTCTTGCTCAGCCTTCTTCTCCATTTCTTCATTCTCCAAAGCTGTAGCAAGGGATGCTACCTGAATAAGCTCAGGATCAGAAGGACATGCGGCCAGAGGTGCTGCTGCCAAAGCTTCAGGATCAGCAATCTCAGCTACCTCTTCCTCATGAGCCTTTCCTTCTGTTTCAGAAGTAGGCTTAGGAGTAAGAATTCTTACACCTTCAGAACCCTGACCCACAATTTCAGATGGCTTTTGCAAAGCCTTCTAAACAGGTTCAAATGTCTGAGTGTGCAAGTCCATAGCTTCTAGAGACACCTTTGTTGAACTCCTGACAGGGAGCTTCTTCATTTTCAGATGAGGGGATGGCTTGGAAGGCTTGAACTCATCTTTTCTAATATCCCCCTGAAGCTCTTTCTCAAGAATCTCAAGAGTGGTTCCTCTTCTTGAGGCCTTCTCCATAAGAACAGTCTCCTTCAGAGTAGGAGATGGAGGTCGTGGAGTGAGCTTGATTCCCATGCTCTTCAAGTTTGACTCACCAAAGAACATAGGAGATTTGTGGTCACATAATCTTTCAACAGGTACCTTAAAATGCATAAGTACCTTCATGATGAGAGTGTTGTGGGGAAGATTTCCAGCAAAGTCTCGAATCTTCTTCTGCATATGGAACATGATAATGCTTGGGAGATTGACTTTCTTCTTCTGAAGTAGGTGAATCAGACAGAACCTTTCCAATTCTGAGACATGGTTTCTGCTTCCACTTTTAGGGATTATTGCACACCCTAAGATAGCATGAAGTACTCTGACCTTCTCTAGCAAGAACTTGGAATCCAGGCTTTCAGGTTCTTCTGTTCCATACATCATCTTTGTAAACAGCTTGTGCCCACCGTTCTTCATCTCCCACCCAGGAATGAAGGTTGCACCTTCAGCCTTAACATCAGTGATTGTGGAGAGAATGCCTTGATCAACAAAAACTGAAACCCCTAGAACAGAGGCTTTGATGCTTTCATAAACTCCCTTAGAATTAGGTATTCCTTGAGCAGAGGACTAGAAATCCACCACACTTTGTTCATGCCATTGACAGTTAATGTGGTCGAAGAAAGAAGTCCACCCAGCTGCATCAAATTCCTCAACCAAATCCATGCCAATGTTGCGAAGCTCATTAAGATTCACTCCCTTTGATCTAACCACATTTCCACCAGAACCAGCGGTCTTCTTGGGTGCCATTGTTGAGTTGCAGGGAAACTTTGAGAGAAAAAGGTTGCCTAAGCAGTGAAGAAGATCAAACTGAGTATTGAGGAAAGAGAGTGTAAGGCTTCGTCGACACACTTACTCCTGCATTTATAGACCCATGATGCAATGATGCCCTGTACCGGCTACGCAGACTTCGGGTAACGTGCGAAGTGGAAGAGACAAAAACTTTAAAAGAAAGAATTCAACCGTCTCAGATAGCCACGTCAGCCAGTTACTTCAGATAGGTGAAAATTTCAGAGACACAAATAAAATTTCAGATAACCTAAAATTTCAGACAAGTCACTGTTTCAGACACACTGAAATTTCAGACACACTAAAAATTTCAGATAACATAATAATATCAGACACAATTATTTTTAGAGAATGCATGTATATTCAAGTTGTTGCGTATGAACTTAAATCTATCTTCAGCTAGGGGTTTTGTGAATATATCTGCCCATTGATGCTTTGTGTCAATGAACTGAATATCAAAAACACCTTTCTGAACATATTTTCTAATGAAATGATGTTTGATTTCTATATGCTTTGCCCTAGAATGTTGAGTGGGATTTTTGGATAAATTAATTGCACTGGTATTATCACAAAGAACAAGTATAACAGAGATAGGAATATTAAAATCCTCAAGCTGATACTTAACCCATAGCAGTTGTGAACAACAACTGGCTGCTGATATATACTCTGCTTCTGCTGTTGATAAAGCAATGGTGCTTTGCCTTTTGCTTGACCAACTGATCATGTTATTTCCAAAGAAATGACATCCTCCACTGGTGCTCTTTCTTTCCATTCTATCTCCAGCAAAGTCAGCATCACAGTATCCTATTAACCTGCAATCTTTGCTCCTCTTATAGCATAGACCAAGATTATTAGTATCTTTCAGATATCTAAAACTTCTTTTAACAACTTTGTAATGAGTAATTCTTGGATCTGATTGAAATCTAGCACAGAGACAAACACTGAACATTATGTCAGGTCTGCTTGCTGTTAGATACAACAAAGAGCCAATCATTCCTCTGTACAAAGTTTGATTCACTGGTTCTTCTTTGTCATCTTTGCTCAAAGATGCAGAGGGATGCATAGGAGTTGACATGGGTTTGCAATCACTCATGTTGAACTTCTTAAGCATTTCTTTTGTATATTTTTCTTGATAGATCCATATATAATCAGAATCTTGCTTAATTTGAAGTCCTAAGAAAAATTTTAGTTCTCCCATTAAACTCATTTCAAATTCTGATTGCATCAACTCAGAAAACTCCTTGCACAGAGAAGAATAAGTTGAACCAAATATAATGTCATCAACATATATCTGAACAAGTATAAAATCTTTGTTAGACTGTTTTCTGAAAAGAGTGGTATCTACTTTTCCTCTTTCAAAACCATTTTTGATAAGAAAACTGCTCAGTCTGTCATACCATGCTCTTGGAGCTTGTTTCAGACCATAAAGAGCCTTTTTCAATTTGAAAACATGATCAGGAAAAGCAGTGTCTTCAAAACCAGGGGGTTGTCTAACAAAAACTTCTTCTTCAATGAAGCCATTGAGGAAGACACTTTTGACATCCATTTGATATAGTTTGATGCATTATTTACAGCATAAGAGAGAAGAATCCTAATTGCTTGTAATCTAGCAACAGGGGCAAAGGTTTCAGTGAAGTCAATACCTTCTTGTTGATTGTACCCTTGAGCCACCAATCTTGCTTTGTTTCTGACCATTTTTCCTTCTTCAGACAGCTTGTTTCTGAACACCCATTTGGTTCCAATAATTGTTTTCCCATGGGGTTTAGGAACAAGTGTCCAGACATCACTCCTAGCAAATTGATTGAGCTCCACTTGCATGGCTAGAATCCACCCTTCATCATGCAGAGCTTCATCAATGTTCTTTGGCTCAATTTCAGACAGGAGAGCAAGAGAATTCAGATTCTTGAATTTTGATCTTGTCTTAATTCCTTCTGAAGTGCTGCCAATAATTTGCTCTTTTGGATGATGTGATTTGTATCTCCAGTCAGGTTTCTGAGGTGATATCAAATCATTCTGAGACTCAACATTGGTCTGAAGAGGTTCAGTGACAGATGGTGCTTCAGACACCTGTTCATCCTTGATGCTATCATGATTATTTAGCTCAATTCCTGCAAAGTCATCTTCTAGATCTGATAGTTCCCTATCAGTCTCTTTCTTGTCATTAAATTTAACATGGATTGATTCCTCTACAGTTAAAGTTCTAGAGTTATATACTCTATAGGCTTTAGATGTTTCAGAATATCCTATGAAAATTCCATTGTCAGATTTTGCATCAAATTTTCCAAGATTATCCTTGGTGTTGAGTATAAAACACTCACAACCAAAGGTGTGAAATATGATATGCTGGGTTTTCTTCCCTTCCACAATTCATAAGACGTCTTTTTCAGAATTGGTCTTACCAATATTCTGTTTTGAAGGTAGCAAGCTGTGTTAATAGCTTCTGCCCAGAAAGATCTTGGTAGATTGCATGAGTTGAGCATGGTTCTTCCCATTTCTTGCAAGCTTCTGTTCTTTCTCTCAATAACCCCATTTTGCTGAGGTGTCCTTGCCACAGAGAAATTGTGTGAGATCCCATTCTCATCACAGAACAGTTGAAAGTTTGTATTCTCAAACTCTCCACCATGATCACTTCTGATAACAGATATACAGAATCCTTTTTCATTCTGTACCTTCTTGCAGAATATTGTGAAATTCCTGAAAGTCTCATCCTTGCTTCTTAGGAATAACACCCATGTGAATCTAGAATAGTCATCAACAATGACCAAACCATATTTCTTACCACTAATACCACTAATGCTTTCTGTTCTAATAGGACCATACAAGTCAATATGTAACAATTCTAAAGGTCTGCTAGTGGAAACAACATCCTTACTCTGAAAAGAGTGTCTTGTTTGTTTTTCTTTCAGAAAGCTTTCACATAAAATGTCAGATTTGTAAGAAAGCTTGGGCAGTCCTTTAACAAGGTTGTGTTTTGCTAACTTTGAGATCAATCTCAAGCTGGCATGCCCAAGTCTTTGGTGCCAAATCTGTTTTTCATCTTCAACAGAGAGAAAACATTTTACATTTTGACTTGCCAAATCCTCTAGATCAATTTTGTACACATTGTTGTGTCTCTTAGCAGTAAAAAGAATTTGATCACGAGAGTCTTTGACTACACATCCTTCTTTAGTAAAGGAAACCACATATCCACTGTCACACAATTGACTTATGCGCAGTAAATTGTGCTGAAGTCCCTCTACTAAAAGAACATTCTTAATAAGGGATGGAGGAGGGATACCTACAGTCCCTATTCCTGTGATCTTCCCTTGCTGATTTCCACCAAAGGTGACCACACCTCCTGCTCTGGGCCTAAGGTTTTGGAACAAAGACCTTTCTCCTGTCATGTGTCGCGAGCACCCACTGTCCAGGTACCATTTGTGGGGTCTCCTTTGTCCTGTTAAACACATCTGCAATAGGAATGATCAAGTTCTTAGGTACCCATATTCTTTTGGGTCCTTTCTTGTTAGATTTGGGTTTGCTTTTCCCTTGTGTTTACACTGAGCCACATTGTGTCCAGGCTTGCCATAGTGAGAACACCCAATAGCTTTCTCTTTTTCTTTAGTAAAGTTTTTAAAATATGAGGTTCAGAGGTATCATGATCACAAAAGCCTAATCCACTTTTGTCAAGGGGATCCCTTTGATTGCCAAGCAATCTGTTAAGGTTTTCCGTTCCTTTGACAAATTTAGCTAAGTCTTTTGTCAGCTCCTCAACTTGTTTCTGAAGTTTTTTGTTTTCTTCAGAGACAGTTTGTGAACTGCTGCTTTCAGTCACAAGAATTCTCTCCTTGAGCATAATATTTTCTATCTCAAGAGCCTCATATTTACTGCACATTTCTGTGTGGGCCTTGGACAGATTCTTATACTCTTGGAAGAGTTCCTTGGAACTTTCCATCAGGTCATCATACATCTCTTGAAGAGTTAAGGGAAATACCTCAAATTCTGAGCTATCTGATGAGGGCAGGCTGGCCATGAGACATAGGTTGGCCTCTTCTGAAGTGTCTTCCTCTTCTTCTGAGGTAGACTCATCTAGATCTTCCCATGTTGCCATCAGACCCTTCTTCTTCTTGAAGAATTTCTTCTTTTGAAGTTGTTCTTCTTCAGTCTTGGACATTCAGCCTTCATATGACCTGGCTGTTTACACTCATAGCATATAATTTTGTCATTTTGAGAATCCTTACCTGACTTACCTAATTTAGAGGTTGAGGGTTCGTTCTTTCTAAACTTTCCTCTGTTATGCAGCATCCTCTTGATTTTCCTGCTGAGAAGAGAAAGATCATCATCTTCTGAGCTATCTCCAGAATCTTCATCTGCTTCTAAAGTTTCCTCAGCTTGCATGGCTTTAATGCTGCCATGCCTAGGGTGTTTGGCTTTGGAGTTTAATGCCAGAGATTTCTTCTTGATGTCATCTTCCCCAAGTTCAAGCTCATGAACTTGAGAGATCCCAACAGTTCTTCCATTCTAAGAGAGTTTAAGTCTCTAGCCTCTTGAATGGCTGTAACTTTGGGTCTCCAGGACTTTGGCAAACTTCTCAGAATCTTTTATTATTGTCTCTAGATTCAAAAGTTCTACCTAAAGACCTGAGTCCATTAGTTATAGTCTGAAACCTCCCAAACATTTGATCTATGGTTTCAGATTCTTCCATCTTGAACATCTCATATTGATGTATAAGCATGCTGATTTTGGATTGCTTGACAGTCTCAGTCCCTTCATGGGCGGCTGCAAGTGTATCCCAAATCTCCTTGGCAGATGAACATCCATGAACCTTCTCATACTCTGATTTGTTCAGAGAACATATCAAATAGAGTTTGGCTTTAGCATTTAACTAAACTCTAGCCTTCTGCTCTAAGGTCCATTCAGCCTTGGGTATTGGCACTCCGTTATGTATAGGCACATAGTCTCCATCAGTGACCACATCCCGAACATCAATGTTGTTGCTCTAAATGAACAACTTCATACGATCCCTCCAATAGTGGTAGTCCACTCCATTGAATGCTGGGGGTCTTGTGATAGAGGCTCCTTCAGTGATGTACTGTCTGTTGTTGGCAGCTTCCATCTGGATCTTTAATCCTCAAACACTTGTAAGGTGCTCAACCCTGAGTTGAGCTCTGATACCAACTGTAGAAACACAGGGAAACACTAGAAGGGGGGTTTGAATAGTGTTTCTTAATAATTTATGGAAGCTTTTCGCAAATTGTTAAGTTTACAACAGTTTCAGACAGGTTTAAGAGGCTGTCTGAAGTTTCTTAAAAAGGCTTCTGAAAAGATATTTAAAAAGGTTTCTTGCTTTTTAAAATTATCAGAACAGTTTTCAACACCCTTTGGTTAGTATAAATAAATTGACAAGAGATAAAGGATAGAAAACTTAGCCAAGGAATTTATCCTGGTTCAGTCACTACCACTGTGAGCTACATCCAGAACCAATGCCAACTAGCACTTGGATTTTCTCTTAATCTTCACCAAGATTACAAGTATTCTTTTACAGTCAAGCCTCTTCAGGCTCTACAACCAAGTATTCTTTTACAGACAAGCCTCTCCAGGCTCAAAGACAATTTTTACAAAGAGATATGTCTAAGCTTTTAAACTACACAAGTTTGAAGCTTAAACAGAGATGATGTACAATAAAAACTGAGGTATACTCAGGATATACAAATGATGTACAATGAATATGAAATCAGAGTGTTTTTACAGAAAAACTTGCAGCGTGATATCTCTTAGATTTTCTTGTATATATCGTCACACTTGATGGTCTTCATGAAGGGCTATTTATAACCAATCTTCAATCCGTTGAAATACCACCATTTAGAGATAGCATTAAATGCTATTTAATTCGTTGTGAGACATGCTTCTGAGAGTTCTGATTTTTTCTGACACACAGTACCAGGTTGCTGCTGCCATAAAGCTGCAACTGTTGTTGCTACAAAGGTTGTGTTGCAGGGATTTCCTCAGTGGTGTTTGAAAATCAAATATACCAGGAAAGGTCTATGTGTTCCTTGCCATAAATATGTTTGAAAAGGTACGTGCAGCAGAGAACGCTTGACTCAGCAGAATTTCAGAGATGTCTTCACATACTTCAACAAAGAGTGCCACGTCATTAATGAGACTTCAGACGGTTTCAACACTTCAGACAGGTTACGCACTTCAGATGGCTTCAACACTTCAGACAGGTTGAACACTTCAGACGACTTCAACACTTCAGACAGGTTGAACATTCAGAAGGCTTTTCCACTTTAGACAGGTTGACAGCACTTTAGACAGTCTTTATAAGTTTAGAATGGCTTGCTGAAATCATAGATAAGTCATTAAACATTTATGTATCTATGATAAGTATTTTAACCCAAATTTGTTAAGCATTAAAACTTGAGAAGTGAGCTATCTAAAACATCATAATTTTCCTTATGATATTTTTGAGACTCAACATAAAATACATGTAGAAGTGAGAGTGAGAGTGTGGGAGCTTTAGACGCGCACGGGAGGGGAAAATTTAAACAGAATTGGATTTTTAATTAGCAAGGAGGGCGCTCCTTGTGAGCGCCCTATTAGAAAAACACGGAAGTGCCCTCAGGAGCGCCCTCAATTCTAGAATTTAAAAAAAAAAGAAAAAATTATGGTGGCAAAGAGGGCGCTCACAGGGAGTGCCCTATTAAAAAACACGGAAGCGCCCTCAATTCCAGAATTAAAACAAAAAAGAAAAAATTATGGTGGCAAAGAGGGCGCTCACAGGGAGCGCCCTATTAAAAAACATGGAAGCGCCCTGAGGAGCGCCCTCAATTCCAGAATTTAAAAAAAAAAGAAAAAATTATGGTGGCAAAGAGGGCGCTCACAGGGAGCGCCCTATTAAAAAACACGGAAGCGCCCTCAATTCCAGAATTAAAAAAAAAAAAAAGAAAAAAATTATGGTGGCAAAGAGGGCGCTCACCGGGAGCGCCCTAACTTTTAACTGTAAGGGCGCTCCCATCCAAATTTTAAGCCCCCTTATTTTAAAACGATCATTTTAGGCGCTAATTAACACGGGAGCGCCCTTAAGCTGGTGCTCTTATATCATAAATTTGGCGTAGTGCACAGGTTCCTCCCCAGCCAAGGCAGTGAGATGGAGGCTTGCAGAAGTCTCAGTTTACTTGTATTTGGACATATGTGTACCTAGTGGATTATTCTGGAATTCTGAATTATGTTGTACTATTTTTTAGGGATATGACTGTACATGTGCTGCCTTCGGGCCTTCTATTTTGCTTAGGGCACATGTATGGGGGTATCCTAGTAGTTGTAAACATATTATGTTATTTTTTGCCACAGAGGCATTATGTATTTTTTTAAGATTCCATATATTGTTTGAGTTTACGTTGACATTTAAACGTTATATGGTGGTTGTTATCCGATACTTAAAATGGCGCGAAATAATTTCAGGGATTTGGGGATTTTGCTTCCAACGAGCCAAATTCTCAAATCTAGGAATTACGACGTTACATTTTGGTTTCAGAGCAGTTCAATCCAATTGGACTGTGGGTTAGTGTTCCTGAAGCTTATTATTATTCTTTTATGCATTATTAAGTGAATTGAGAGACTGATCACCTCGATGTTCGCTTAATGATGTGTAGAGGATATGGCAGGCGGCAGGAGAGGTCGTCCGAGGACCAATCCCTCATCTTATTCTTCACGGGATCCATCCCACGATCCTATGGCTGCAGCCCTGCAGATGCTCACCCAAATGATGGGAGAGCAAGTGGCGTCCAACCGGGCGTAAGTGGAGGCCAACCGCCAGCAGGCCGAGGCGGCTCGGGAGCAGGCTACTGCTAACGCGGCCATCTAGCAAGAACTAATCCGAAGACCAGTGGGAACACCTCCTCTTGCCATGGTGGACCCGTTTGAACAAGGGTTAGCAGAGTTTCGGGAACATATCCCTCCCCAGTTCAACGAGGTGTATGATCCAGATGTGGCGGCGAATTGGGACCTCAACAGAATTTTCAAGGTAATGAAGTGCGCTGATGAGTCCAAGGTGGGGTTCACAGTTTACATGCTTCAGGGGGAGGCTGAGGATTGGTGGAAGACGACCAGTGTGCGGGCGGCCATTTCTGATACCCCAATCACCTGGGGGGCTTTACAGACCTTGTTTCTAGAGAAATACTTTCCAGCAACGGTACGGAGGCAGAAGGAGGCGGAATTCCTCCAACTCAAGTAGGGGAGTATGACCGTGGGCCAGTATGTGGCCAAGTTTGAAGAGTTATCCAAGTACTCCAAGAACCTACAGACAGTTCCAGATGAGGAGTGGAGATGTAGTCAGTTTGAGGGAGGCCTGAGGCCCGAGCTACAGGATTGGGTTGGGACACTTGAGATCAGGGATTTCCCTACCCTGGGCAGCAAGTGTTACATCACCGAGAAGAATTAGAAGAATGTTGTAGCGCCCCCACAATATGACAACAAGGGCAAGAGGAAGCTGGAGGAGCCCAGCTAAGGTAAGGGCTCAAGGCCCAAGTGGCAAGGCATCACAACTTTGGTTGTAGAAACACAGGGAAACACTATAAGGGGGGTTGAATAGTGTTTCTTAATATTTTATGAAAGCTTTTCGCAGACAACAAGTTTGAAACAGTTTCAGACAGGTTTAAGGGGGCTGTCTGAAGTTTCTTAAGACGGCTTCTGAAAAAGTATTTTTAAAAGGTTTCTTTGCTTTTAAAATATCAGAACAACTTTTCAACACCCTTTGATTAGTATATACAAATTGACAAGAGATAAGGGTAAGAAAACTTAGCCAAGGAATTTATCCTGGTTCACTCACTACCACTGTGAGCTACGTCCAGTCCCAATGCCAACTAGCACTTGGATTTTCTCTTAATCTTCACCAAGATTACAAGTATTCTTTTCTGTCAAGCCTCTTCAGGCTCTACAACAAGTATTCTTTTCTGTCAAGCCTCTTCAGGCTCTACAACAAGTATTCTTTTCTGTCAAGCCTCTTCAGGCTCTACAACAAGTATTCTTTCTTCCACCAAGCCTCTCCAGGCTCTCAGACACTTATCCAAGTGTAACCCAAGTATTCTTTAACAAGCAAGCCTCTCTAGGCTCAATCCCAAATGTTTACAAGGAATAAATTTAAGCTAAGCAACTATGAACAAGTTCAGATCTTAAACTCAGAATTGTACAAGATAACTGAGTAGAACTCAGGATATGAAAATATGAGTACAGCGAATTTTTTTCAGAGAGTTTTTACAGAGTAAAAACTTGCAGCGTGATGTTTCTCTTGTCTTTCTTGTATATCGATTTTTTTCTAACACTTGATGGTCTTCATGGAGGGGTATTTATACCCAATCTTCAATCCGTTGAAATACCACTGTTTAGGGATAGCATTAAATGCTATTTAATCCGTTGTGAGACATGCTTCTGAGAGCTCTGATATTTCTGACACGGTACAAGGTTGCTCCTGCCATAAAGCTGCTACAAATGTTGCTGCAGAGGCTGCGTTGCAGAGATATCCTCAGTGGTGTATGAAATTCAAAATCACCAGGAAAGGTCTCTGTGTCCCTTGCTATAAATGTGTTTGAAAAGGTACGTGCCGTAGAGGTTCAGAAAAGTCTTCACAAACTTCAGCAAAGGGTGCCACGTCATTAATGAGACTTCAGACGGCTTCAACACTTCAGACGGGTTGAACCTTCAGAAGGCTTAACTCTTCAGACAGGTTGAAAGCACTTCACATAGTCTTTATATAAGCTTATAGTGGCTTGCTGAAATCATAGATAAATCATTAAAACATATATGTATCTATGATAAATATTTTTACTCAAATTTGATAAGCATTAAAACTCGGGAATTGAGCTGTCTTAAACATCATATTTTCTCTTATGATATTTTTGAGACTCAACATTGGTCACTCGGCCTGCCAAACGCCAAGGGGCACCCAAGTGCCCCAAGTGCGGTAAAGATCATTTTGGGGTGTGTTTGCTTGGGCAGAGGGTCTGCTACCTCTACAAGAGCCTGGTCATATGAAGAATGAATTCCTGAAGAAGAAGGACCTTCCTAAACCCTAAGCCACTGGGAGAGTCTTCACCCTCAGCGGGGAAGTGGCAGCTTCTGCGGATAATCTGATGCGAGGTATGTGCACCCTAGGAGATAAAACCTTAATTGTATTGTATGATTCGGGGGCAACCCATTCTTTTATTGCTTATGATTGTGTGAAGCGGTTGGATTTGCATGTTATTCCTTTACCTTACAGCCTAAATGTAATAATCCCCACCAAGGAGGAAAATCCCACTTCCCTTGTGTGTTCCAAATGCCCCATTGTTATACAAGTGAGGGCCTTCGAGGTTGACCTGATTTGTTTGCCATTGAGGGGTATAGACATCATTCTTGGCATGAACTGGTTGTCTCAGAACCAAGTCATGCTTGAATGTTTCAGTAAGGAAGTTGTTTTTCCGGTTCTTCCTTCTCTTCCAGGGGAGAAAGCACCTGTACTCTAGTCCAGTACCACCCAAGTGTCCAAATGCCTTAGTGACGAGAGTAGTTGTTTTATTTTGTTACTTTCCTCAACTTTAGACTCTAGTATTGACTTGAGCAGTGTAGCCACGGTTAGGAAGTTTCAAGATGTGTTCTCTAGTGAGCTGACTACCTTACCTCCGGACCGAGAGATAGAGTTTATCATTAACTTGATATCGGGCACAGGGCCCATTTCCAAGGCCCCCTATAAGATGTCCCCACTAGAGCTTGAAGTTGGCTGGATGTCTTTAGAAGGGGGGTTGAATAGAGACTCTCTTTTTTTAAAAATTTGTTCCTGAAATCACAAACTTAAACTCAAGCTGAAACGCGTTCTCAAGTTGGATAACTTGGAGGCTAAGATGGATTAGGTTGAGATGCTGTCTCAAGTTCAATATCAATAATTTTAAACAGACAAATTCTTGGTTTTAAAAATGAACTTGATTTCTTCTGAATAGAGTTAATTTAATTTGATAATTAAATTTCAGATATAAGTTGTGCAATGTAAATAAAGTGATAGGGAGGAGAGATGCACACTGATCTTATCATGGTTCACTCACACCTTGGGCTACGTCCAGTCCTCACAACTTGTGAGATTTCCACTATTGACAGTCTCGTCAATTACAAGTATTCTTACAGCTTCTTAAGGATGTCTCTCACACCAAGCTTAGACACTCCTACCTTGGCTGAGTTACAAGTATTCTTACAGCCTATTCAAGACGTCTACACTCACATTGAGACTAGGCTCTTTCCTATCTCAGCTGAGACTGGTTACAAGGGTTTGAGAAGTATTTGATAGTTCTTGTAACACCCTCATCACATGACGGTTATTACTCGACTAACTCGGCTACGATTTTTTAATTAATCTCTTAACGAAGTGAAGAAAATTGGTGATTTTTTTAAAACATATTAGTAAATTATAATTGAGATAGAACTATAAAAACTTATGAATATAACAATTATCATTTCATTGCTATTCCAAATTACAACAGAAGTAATATACATTAAATTATGGTTTTAACATGTTACACTACAGAAGAAGTAAACCCTCTATTTGACTACACCCTATCTATACAGGATATTGTTGCTCGTGTACACCCCTAAACACTACCGTTTGATTTGAACAAGATCCGGTTCGACCTGAACACCACACCTATCTTCAGAACAACGTACATCCTTCCAGAGTCCATGCCCTTTTAGGTGCCAAAATAATGACGGACAACAAAAAGAAAGACAAGAGGGTGATAACACTTTACATGAACTCACTTAACGCAGGATATAGTGTATAGAGCACACACACAGGAAAATCCACACAGTTCAACCAAATAAGCATACACACACACATCATTCTGATGTACACAAACTATTGCATGGTTTGCAACTACAATTCTATAACTAATGCATGAGGGCCCGGGGAAAAATCACCATCCACAGTGCACACAGCAACTGCCCGACCATATATGTACAACGTATCCGGAGTTAGAATCTGTACTAGCACCGGTACAAAGAGTATTGCTCATATATTTTGGCCAATCATTTTATCCGTCTTCCAGACAATCTCTACTGACCCCGAAACCTTGAGAGCGACAGTATAGTTAAGTCTGATCCCCTTCGTACTCGACAGTAGGGTGTGAACCTACGTCACCTGAGATTTTTTGGAACTCAACTATCCTTAGGGTTGGCGTCCCATTTCAGGACCCGCAGGAGTTCTTTGCAAACCCCAGTGCACCCGTCCCAACCAGTTTCCCACTGTACCAAGTGTCAATGCCATATAGGCCGTAAGGTTTTCAACCTTGAACATCATCAATGCTTTATGATGCATGTCACACAATCAATGCTTTCCAGCATACACATCCTTACAGGAAAAGTGAAGTTGAAGTTTTGATCACAAGAAGGGGGGTTGAACTGTGATTAAATAAAATTTCTGCAAATTCTTCTAATACTATTTCTGCTCAAGTTTATCTTGGCTGAGTATTAGAAGATACAACTCAATAAGATGAATGTTATATTAAATGCTGTATGAAGAAATTAAGGTTTCTTTAAAGAAACATTTGATAATATAACTGAAATATGAAATAAGAGTAAAGGGATGAGAAGATTGCACAGGCAGATTTTTATACTGGTTCACCTCTTCCAACCTGAGGCTACGTCCAGTCCCTACCTTCTGTAGGATTTTTCTTACTTGTCTTTCACTTTATAATTACTTTGGGTACACCTTACCTCTAGTATTCTTCTGCAGCCTCTTCAGGCTCACCAAGAAGATCCTTTTTCAGCCCCTTATGGCTTCCAACCAACTGCAGCTTCTTCTGCAGATGATACAGACAGTAAATAGCTACAGAAAATTATCTGCAGGCTATTTTCTCCACTACAAACTTGTGGAACTATCCACTTACAGTCACTAAATACTTTCTCAAGAGGCACTAACACTCTTAAGCCTCCTTGAGAGATTACAGAAGAAGTATGTAGTGAAAATTAAATTACAAAGCTCAAAATAAAGACTCTTTAAAGCACAACAGAAGGTTTTGAGCCATTTCTCTTTTACTTGAACTATTAAGAACAAAATATTAGAGATTTATGAGAGAGAGAATTTTTCCAGAAGGTAGAGATGGTAATTATGCAGTCTGGTGCTTCATCTTGACTGTCTGTCTTGCCTTTTCATGAAGAAATGAGTTCCTTTTATAGGCTTTTTGAGTGATATAGTCGTTGGAAACCCTTGGAGAGGTTGAGTCATCTCCAGCTATGAGGGAGGAGCTGTCCCTATCAAGTACAGACTGAAACACTGCAGGTTGCAGGCTGTGACAGTCAAGAACAACTGTCATTTGTCTGATAACTTCTTTTGGAGACCTTCCCAAGAGTTGAAATAATTCCTTCTGCTTTGATGTGTCCTGGCTTGTTGCATTCATAGCAGATGGTTGGTCCTTTGAAGCCTTCATTCTTTTGTCCATCCCTTTTGAGATTAAAGAACCTTTTTCCTCTGCCCTTTCTTCTGATTAGCCTTTGGATCCTTTTGGATATGAAGGCAAGCTCATCATCATTTTCAGAACTTGATTCTTCTTCAGCACCCTTTTCTTGTGTTGATGCAGGGTTGCTTTTCTTTGATGTGCTGGCTTTGAGAGCAATTGATTTTCCTTTCCTTGGCAGTTCATCCATGAGTTCTTGCTCATGAACTTCCAATGAGCCAAGAAGCTCATCCAATTTTAGAACAACTAGGTCTTTAGCTTCTTGAATAGCTGTCACCTTTGGTCTCCATATTTTTGGAAGACTTCTAAGGATTTTTCTGACTTGCTCTTGATTGGAATAACTTTTGCCAAGAGACTTAAGATCATTGATGATGATGGTAAATCTGCTAAACATCTCATTAATGGTTTCATGCTCAATCATATTAAACATTTCATATTGATGAATTAAGATGTTAACCTTGGATTCTTTTACTTGATCAGTTCCTTCATGAGCAATTCTGAGTGTGTCCCATATTTCTTTAGCAGTGGAACATCCAGCAACCTTGTCATATTCATCCCTGCAGAGAGCACAGAGAAGAAAGAATTTTGCCTTGGAGTTAAGAAGATATTTCTGCTTATCTTCAGAGGTCCATTGTTCTCTGGGTTTAGGCTTTGGAGGTTCTTCTTGAACTTCAGATTCTCCTTCTCTGGAAGAACCCAGAATTCTTGTTCTTCTAGTCATAGGAATGAAGTTTCCAGTTTCTATGATATCCCAAAGATCAATATCTTCAGATTATAGAAATAGTTTCATTCTATCTTTCCAGTAGTAGTAATCTTTGCCATTGAATGTTGGGGGTCTGTTTGTAGATGATCCTTCTGGGATAAACATTGCAGCTCCATGGTTGGCCATCTCCCTTGATCTTTTCCTCTCTCACTATTAAGTGAGTTCAACCCTAGTGACAAGCTCAGGTACCAATTAAAGTTGAAGTTTTGATCAAAAGAAGGGGGTTTGAATTGTGATTAAATAAAATTTCTGCAAATTCTTCTAATACTATTTCTGCTCAAGTTTATCTTGGCTGAGTATTAGAAGATACAACTCGATAAGATGAATGTTATATTAAATGCTATATGAAGAAATTAAGGTTTCTTTAAAGAAAAACTTGATAGAATCATTTACTTAGGTATTAAATAGTTTTTAAGATAACTTTATGCAATTGATAATATAACCGAAATCTGAAATAAGAGTAAAGGGATGAGAAGATTGCACAGGCAGATTTTTATACCGGTTCACCTCTTCCAACCTGAGACTACATCCAGTCCCTACCTTCTATAGGATTTTTCTTACTTGTCTTTCACTTTATAATTACTTTGGGTACACCTTACCACTAGTAATCTTCTGCAGCCTCTTCAGGCTCACCAACAAGATCCTTTTTCAGCCACTTATGGCTTCCAACCAACTGCAGCTTCTTCTGCAGATGATACAGACAGTAAATAGCTACAGAAAATTATCTGCAGGCTATTTTCTCCACTACAAACTTGTGGAACTATCCACTTACAGTCACTAAATACTTTCTCAAGAGGCACTAACACTCTTAAGCCTCCTTGAAAGATTACAGAAGAAGTATGTAGTGAAAATTAAATTACAAAGCTCAAAATGAAGACTCTTTAAAGCACAGCAGAAGGTTTTGGGCCAGTTATCTCTTACTTGAACTATTAAGAACAAAATATCAGAGATTTATGAGAGAGAGAATTTTTCCAGAAGGTAGAAATGGTAATTATGCAGTCTGGTGCTTCTTCTGGACTGTCTGTCTTGCCTTTTCATGAAGAAATGAGTTCCTTTTATAGGCTTTTTGAGTGATATAGCCGTTGGAAACCCTTGGAGATGCTGAGTCATCTCCAACTGTGAGGGAGAAGCTGTCCCTATCAAGTACAGACTGAAACACTGCAGGTTGCAGGCTGGGACAATCAAGAACAACTGTCATTTGTATGATAACATCTTCTGGAGACCTTCCCAAGAGTTGAAATAATTCCTTCTGCGATATGTCTATTATATTCATGCAGAAGATCAATTTAAATATGATAAGAATGAAGGAATTAATTTCCACAAAGTTCTGATATTCTGCAGAAGAATAAAACTGAGATTACAAGAGGATGCATTCTTCTGCAGAGTATTTAATAGTGAATCTTCCTTCTAATATGATCACTCTTTATTTTCCCTTTCTTCTGGGCATGTTTTCTTCATTCAGTAAGCTCAGGTCACTTTATTTGTTACAATCAACATTCTGCTTCTTCTGATAGACCTTTGTTTCTTTTGAAGGGATGTTATTGTCTCTGTTATTTCTTCTCAACTGCTTTCTTGCTTTCTTTAATGGTTTGCTGAGTTTCTTGAAGTGAGCTATATCATATGTCATGCTTTAGAGATGAAATACTAATTTTGTTTCTTTTGTTCTTAGAATTTCATGATTGGTATCTTCTGGAGTGTCCACAAATCTGTATTTTCTTAGAACAAGCTCAAATGAAATCATTAGTACATCAAATCAGAATTTATACTAGCTGAAATTTGAGAGGTTGTCATTATTAAAACATTCATGGAGGATTTTGATCCTTACACAAAGCCCATTGAATCATTCCATGTCACCACTCCCCGTGGTACGACCCGATTCAATGTCTTCCCTTCACAAGGAGGACCAAACAATTATTTCTCATCATACACATCCTTACAGGCAAAGCCCATTGAATCATTCCACGTCACCACTCCTCGTGGTGCGACCCGATTCAATGTCTTTCCTTCATAAGGAGAACCAAACCCCACCTCGGACTAATCCGCACTCTCTCACTAAGCTTCTCAAGTCTTATGCAAGAAGAGTGTGTTTGTTATAATTTTTTTAAGGTAATTTTACTCATATGTTTTCTCCAAAACCAATTATCACTTCCACTTAAGTCCTATAGCTTACTAAGGCTTATGGTTGTGTCTTATGAATAGTGCTACATCTCTTAATTTACCTTGTATGTATAATTAAGGTTAAGTTCAATCCTTAATCATGATTATTCTTCCTTAATAGTTAAGCCAAATCTTTCTTAATTAAGTCTTAATCTTTGCTTAAGATCCTAATTAATTCCTAATCATTCCTTAATCTCTTCCTTAATCTTGGATTAAACTTTTAATTATACTTGATTAAGGTTAATCATAATTAATTAGTTCTTAATCACCATTAACTCTTGATTACATTATTAATACCACATTAATGACTGATGATTAAGATTAAGATTAATCTTTATTAGGGTTAATTAAAGTTAATCTCAATTAATTCTTCCATACTTAATTAACTTAAGTGGATTGACTTAGTCAACTTAGGTGAGTTGGATTAATAAACCCACTAATTAAACTTTGAGTCTTGATTTTGATGGGTAGGATTAGGGTTGGAGTACAACACCAATCCCAGCCCAATGTACATTCACTATTTCTTTGTTTGGCCTTAAGGTGAGTTCTAT
Source organism: Sesbania bispinosa (assembly GCA_026901365.1). Classification (NCBI taxonomy): domain Eukaryota; kingdom Viridiplantae; phylum Streptophyta; class Magnoliopsida; order Fabales; family Fabaceae; genus Sesbania; species Sesbania bispinosa. The sequence continues at coordinate 1,695,041 of QLOH01000019.1, forward strand.
GAATTATTTTGAAGGCATTGGGCCTAAACTAGAGGCCCAATGGTTAGGTAACCCATAAGGGTCCATTTTTTCACATTACCATCAAGTTTTATGAAATTTAAGGTGACTTTTAGATGGGTTTATTTTTGTACCCGAATTTATATTTTACCCAAAAATTGTTTTCTTTTAATTTCACTTATCACTTTAAATGGTTACCCATTTTAACTTATTGGGCCACTAAGGCCCATAAACACATTAACACCAATTTCACTAACATTCCAAGATCAAACATATTCACTTCATGAGTTTCTCATGAATGTGAATATGAACACCAAAAACATGATGAACACCAAGAACACAAAAATTCCAATAAAATACAAAAATTCACAAACTCAAGTATAGTCATCCATAACCATTTTAATCAAGCAATTTTATACAAATTCATCCAAATATGCCAAACAACATCATTAAGTCCATACTTTGTTCATAAGCCCAAAAACACCATTTTTCATGATTCAATCACACCAATCAATTTTATAATTCCAAACAATCACATGCATGTACTTAGATTCATCATACAAACATGTTACAAGCATCAATTAAATTTTTAAACACATGCAGCCCCAAAAATTGTTTTGGCCGAATGGTTTCAAGGAAAAAGGAGAAAATTTTTCCAATAAAGCTCATGGCTTGCATGCATCCAAAATCACCAAATAAGCATATTTCAATCATCATATAATTTTTTTTAAAACAAGCATGCAAACCATATACATACAGCCGAACCATTTCTTCAAAGAAATAGGTTCCAAAAATTCATTTTTACAAGGGAAAAAGGTTTAGTGACAAGAATCAAGGGTACTCCTTAACTCTAGTCACCAATCCTACTAGAGTTCAAGGTTCTCCCCCCTTTACCTAAGGAAATTTCTTCTAGGAAAGGTGCACCAAAATCCCAAACAGCTCCTTTTTTGAACTCCTCTTGATCACCAAAACAAGGTTCTTCAAAGGTTGGAAGCTAAAGTTTGAAGATCAAGGTTCAAAGATGGAACCTTTCTCTTAGAAAGTGATGGAAAGAAAATGGAGAATGGAGAGAAAGAGAGGGAGGGCTCACGGTTTCTTTGGAATAGGAAGGGAGAAAATAAAATTCAATTTTTTCTCTTTTTGCATGTAAGTTGTAGGAAAATGTGGACAAGTGTTAAGGCAGTAAGCTTTTCATCACCCTTTTTTGACTTTTGGAAAGTGTGAAGCCACCAAGTGGCACACATGCACACACGGCTTGGGAGAAGAGAAAAGGATGATGCAGATTTTTCTGGCCCGGATCAAGAGTATTCGGGCCCGGTTCCAGAAAAAGTAGGGGTAAAATGGAAATTTCACACCAAAATTCCCAAAATTTCCCAAAAATTATAGAAAAATTCCTATAATTGCTCTAACCTATTTTAAGCCTAAAAATGTGATTAGAACTCACTTCTCACTTAAACTCTCTTATTTCCCACTTTTCCTAGTTTTCGCACACAACAGTCAATTTTTAATAAGAGTAAGCAGATAGAAAATTATGACTTTACACACAAAAATTCTATAAAGTTATAAATATCATTTTCAATCCACTTTTAAGGTCCAAAGTTTATTTTCCATATTATTCTACAAATTTTCATATGTTGGTTAGGGTTACACTACTAACCAGGGGCATTTTGGTCTTTTTGCCCAAAAGTGCCAGGAAATTCTAAATAAATTTCTAAAATTCGTTACTAATTATATTAAGACCATTTTGACTAAAAATGTAGATCCCTTTTAAGTTTTTGCTCATTTTCATAATTAAATCTATATTTTCCTTAACTGTATAATTACTAAGGGTATTTCAGGTCATTTTCTCAAACACCTCTCTAAAAATAAATCAATTATAATTATGGTTGGAAAATTCCAAAAATATAATTTTGATTGTTTATCAATAGTTTCTCAATACCTCGAAATTAAATTTTTCTCTCTCTCTCTTTTTAAAATTTTCTCTATCTTATTTATATACTGGTAGGGGAAATTGTGGGTGTTACAGTTCTAGCTTACAACGTACAATGTATGAATAGACAGTGAGTATAGCTAGGTATATCTTCTCTCTCTCACAAGGATAGAGATTTTTAGGTTTAAAAGAGAGAATGAGTAAGACTACTAGTTGATCTCAAGTTGAGATGGGATCTGAGATGAGATAGACTTGAGATATGGACTTGAGATGTAAAAAAAGATGCAGAAGGTATTCAATATGCAACATAGTCTCTCTCTATTCACTGTTGGTCTCTCACATTTATTTCAAATGGAAAACTAGCCGTTATGTGGCCCTTAAGAGCCGTTGAAGGAGAGAGAAGGTCTTCTACCAAAAGGTATTGTGCAACTGCTTTATATCATCATGTGCAGTGTCCTTGCTTTGACTTGTTGACTCTCGTGTCTTGCGTTCTTAAGCTGAGTCTGAGTCTCAATCCTTGGCAGCCCTTGAATCTGAGTCCTTGTCTTAGACTTGATCTCTTATCTGTATCTTAATCCTTCTTTGTTGTCTTGCATCTGAGTCTCTTTGACTGCAACTGAGTAGTGTGTCTGAGTGTATGTCCCAAGTTGAGTCTGAGTTTGTGTCTCAGTCTGAGTCTACATCTGAGTCTGAGTTTGCATCTCAAGCTGACTTTGGATCTCATCTTTGCTTAGCATCTTTTGTTTTAGTCTTTCCTTTGACAATCCTTGATTTTGACTTTTATTGGTTTATATCTAAAGAGTAGTCTTTTGAGCTTTCTTGTCTGAATGTTACCTGTAATCTCAAAGTCTAGAAGTTTTGCCACAACTTGAGCACACAGTCAGTAAATAATAAGATGCATCTCAGTCTTTGCTTTTGTGATTATCTTAACTTAATGGTTTGTCTACATTAAAAACCTTAGGAGTGAGTTTGTCTTAACAATCTCCCCCTTTTTTGATGATGGCAAACCATGAAGTTTTAGTTTTGTATGAATCAATTTTTAAGTCTTAACTCCCCCTGAATTTTACCACTTTCCTTTTTGAGAGGATCTTATCATTTTTAAAAGCTTAGCTCCCCCTGAGTCTAAGGATCTCATCATAGATTTTTTAATTCAACACTTAAGAACTTTTAACAGAAAGATGAGAAAAAAATGATAAGCTAGGACTTAAAACTGTAATGCACTAATGGGAATAATTCATTGATAATAAGAGAATTACAATAGTCATTCAAAATGATTCATAGATCACAAAAAGAAATTTAGCAAAGATGCCATTACATCTTATCGAAACAAAAGAAAGATGCTAACACATCTTAACTTCTAAGCCCTCTTATCTTCTAAAGACTCTTATCAGGTTCAAGAACCTAACCAACACTCCCCCTTTTGCCATTATCGAAAGTGCAGAGGTAACTAACCTAGCTAGATGGGGAAGAGGATGAGTCAGAAGAAGCTGCAGGTGGCCTAAGCACAGATTGTGGAAACTCAGGAAGAGGAGGCAAGTTTGAGAGATGCAAATTCATTTTCTTGTGAAAATCATTTGAAGCATGTATGGCTTGAAGGACTATATCCAGGCCACTCATAATTTCTTCTTGCCTCTTCTTGTGCTTCTTGAGCTCCTTGAAAATCTTCTTGTGAGTGCTTTGCTGCTCATTGGTGAAGTCTTGTTGTTGTTGCTGTTGTTCCTTTTGTAGTTGATTGAGAAAAATACTGATGGAATTAGAGAGATGGGTTGGCAAAGATGGTTGACTGGTAGCAGCAGGAGTAGGTGGATGAGGTGCAGACGGATCATACTTTGGTGGAGGGGAGGCAAAGATGGAATCAACGAAGAACTTTCCTAGTGTAGACAGAGATGTTTTGAATGAGTGAGAAGGTTGAGACGGGACAGGGGTCTTTTGTTGGGAGGCAGGTACTTCTTCCTCAGTATCAACTCCAGGAGATCTTTGCTCTTGTATAACCTCAGGGGTTGAGGTGTTTGTTTCCTTATCCAAGCTGACAAGAGTTTCTGTTACATTTTTGGTAATTGGTGAAGGTGAAGCTGGTGGAGTTGTCTGTTTTGGAGATGGAGGTGGAGTAGGAGTCTGATATGGTGAGGTAGGATGAGATTGGGTCTGATGGTCTTGAGACTCCATCTGTTCTCTTGTGGTGTGAGTGCCTTCAGTTTTTAGAGGCTCTGGATATGGCTGTGTGAGGACAGAAGAGACTTGCTCAGACTTGGTTTTCTTCTTCTTCTTTTTCCTCGTCTCAATCTCAGTTGAGACGGTAGGTTGAGCTTTTCTCTTATTCTCCTTTTCTTTCTGGATCTCAGATCCTTCTTGAGATCCAGTGGCTTTTTCCTTCATAGCCTTCTTCCTCTTCTTCTTTGTTATGGTTTCTGACATCTTAGATGAGGGGGATGCTTGCACAGTAGGAGGAACATCAGTAGGAATATCAATTAGAAAGGTTGGAGGGGGAATAGACTTACCATCCAGACTAAGGGACTTGAGATTAGCTTTACCAACAAGGGTTGGCTTTTCCTTGGATTCCTCACAGCCGCTCAAGTCAACCTTGAAGTGCTTCATGAATCTAGTGGTCAGCATCCCAAAGGGGAGAGAGGCAGAGACTTTTCCGTTATTGAACGCATGTTCCATGTGCTTGAGTATGATGAAAGGAAGGTTTAAAGCAATTCCCTGCTTTAAGTGGTACTTAACCATGAGGTCTGTTGAGTAGATCTTGTCAAACGTTCCGACCCTAGGCATGATGCACTTGACAACCAAATGGTAGACAAATTTACCAAACATATTCAAAGAGGAGACAGATGTAACACCCCGGTCCTCTCCTGGCACCCCCTCTCAGGGCCCAGGACTTTACTGAGCATGTTACCACACATAGCCTTGGCACCCCCTGAAGTGCCTTATTCCCCCTCTCAGGGAACCTCCGTGGGTTTCGAACCCAAGACTTCAGGGATATAGTCTTAGATTCCTCAAACCCACTACCAACTCATACATCCACACAGAAGGCTACCCTATCCTCACCCACACATAGTCATAATCATCATCAAATCATATCATAATCATATTATCTCACGCTCTTATTATCAAATATATTATCTCATCACAAGTTTATAAGTCACATTTCGCAAATCATCAAGAAAAACACATTCTCTACACTCAACATATAATACTCATTTCATCATATCGCATTTCAATTTCATCATAAAATACAATATAGGTTCACTCTATGATCATGCACACCAACACTCATCCCAAGAATCTTGATTCGGAACTCCGCATAATGGGCGCACCTCATCAATCCTCTTAGTTGTTACTAATGATGGTCCTACCGTTAACGCCCTCTCTAGCCGATAGGTTGCACCCCCTCAATGGGCCATTGCAAAGACATCCGACCCTAGGTTGCACCCCCTCAATGGGCCCGTGCAGTTCACTTCCTGAGTTGCACCCCCTCTACGGGCCCGTGCATCTCAGTTACCATACCTCATATGTTCTATGCATCAATACATCATCATCATACGTCTCATACCTCATATGCTCAATGCATCATCATCGTCATACATCTCATACCTCATATGCTCATTACATCATCATCGTCATACATTTCATACCTCACATGCTCAATGCATCATCATACATAACAATATTATAAACATCTAACATCACATGGGATACTCATATCACCATACTCATGCCACAAACAACACACTATAAACATCCAATTAAATCTCTCAATTCCACAAACAAATTGTATAAACAACGTCAATAGATAAAAGGGTCACAATCATCACATAAACAACACTCTCATACACAATTTGACTTGGTAATAGGAAGAAATTGGCTAGTCCTAGAAGGAAAACCAGTTTGGCAAGTGACTGTTCTATCAGTACTAATAGAACGGCAACCCCTGGGCTCCTCATGCAGGTCCCAGTTCTAAACTTATCCAAGGAGTACCACAAACCATACGGTCACTGGTAATAGGGGATGGCCAGATTAGGATGGACAAGCAGAAGGTGAAGGCAATAGAAGAGTGGGGATCGGCTGTGCCTGGCGCTAAGCCGTACCAGGCAGTACAACCAATGCCCAAGCAGACCAAAACCAAGAAAGGCCCATACATACCCTAATGATAAGTAATTACCTCCACCAAGATTTTAGTTAATTCCTTGGGGACCAACCCACGCAAACCGGCACCGAAACTGCTAAAAGAAGACAACGATAAGGCTGAAAGAGGTCTGCCTAAGAGTATCACATTACGAACGTAACCGATGACTCTCATTTTTAAGTGTATGCTTAGAAAATACGGGAATATTTTTTTTTTTTTTTTTGAAAGAGTTTTTTAATAAGAAACTTAGTCATCAACAACTAATCGCATTCTAATTCCATTTTAAGTATTCATGAAAACGTCCTTTTCTTAAGTCTGAAATTCATTTTCTAAAAACATCTAGACGATTCAATCATTCTGCATACATACACAACATACACGCAGATATAAAGGGGATCATGGGAAGAAAACCTCATAACATATATACAGAACCATAGTGTCAAAGTAATCCCGGAGTAAACAATACCACCATACAAAACAAGAGTTCTAGTAGTAGACTATAATAAATAAGACCTCAGCCTAAACAAAACAAAACAAAAGGCCACTAAATCAGAGCTGCTACTAACTAGACTCGTGACTACCCCCAGTTACGCTATCCTACTCGTCATCATCCGTCTCAGCAGGAATCCATCCACAACTCCTCCCTCCAGTACCCCCGAGGTTGGTCATCCCAAAGTCTTCTGAGGGGTCGTCACTGGAAGAATCCTCTTCCAGCTCCTCATCCTCAGAGTCATCCTTCAGGTCTTCCTCTGGGTCCTCCTCCTCAGATGTAGTGTCATCGATCACGATCATGTCTGGCTCACTCGGACGGGAACGGCCAAATGCGTCAAAATATACGGGCTGTGGAGGTGACATCTCTGGACCGGGAGAGTAACGAGGGGAATCTGGCTCGCCCATGGTCGCCATCCGTGAGGACTGTGACGATGCTGATGGAGAGGGGCGATGACGACGGTTGAGAAAAGTAGTGTAGTGACGGAGTCTGGGTGGAGTCTCAAACTCAAGGATCACCGGCACTGTGAAATCTATCTCCGGTACCAGGGGAAGGCTGGGATGAGAAATGGTGATGCGCACCTCCCCCGTGAAGACACATCGCCTAGGGACGTCGGTAATTCGCCACTGGCCTCGTGGCTCCCACCTCAACGTGATCCTCATAGTGGACATCCTGAATCTCTCCAATACCAACTGTCGACGTGGCGAAGAAGTACGACGACAGGGAATAACAGAAGCAGAAAAGGAAGGGTGAGAACATCACATGAACTCATATCAAGTAGAATATAGTAACTAGAGCATCAATAAAATATTCACAAGCATCCACATAATCTCAATCACAAATATGCAGCTGATGCTACCATGCTATATGTATCTAATGCATGAGGGCCCGGGGAAAACAACACCAAAAGCAGAGCACATAGCAACTGCTCGACCATATATGTACAATATATCAGGAGTATAGTCTGTACTAGCAAATAGTACGAAGAGCATTGCTCAATCTCTGGCCAAGACGATTTTCCGACTTCCAGACAAACTCGCTGATTATGAAAACTTGAGAGCGACAGGATAGTCAAGCCTGTACCCCGTTTGCACGACAGTAGGGGGCGAGCCTACGCCACTTATGCCATTCCGGGACCTGACTCATCCTCAGGGCTGGTCTCCTTTACTGGACCGCTGGTGTTCTTTGCAAAACCCAGTGCACCCGTCCCATCCAGTTTCACACTGTACTAGAGTGGTATTGCCATATAGGTCGTAAGGCTTTTGAACCTTAATCATTATTGATGCACATGATGTATGTCACACCGCAAACACTTACAATATTACGTCCTTCAGACAAACCCATTGAATCTTTTTACGTCACCACTTTATTGTGGTGCAACCTTGTAGATTCAAGGTCTTTCTTTTGAGGAAAACCAAATCACACTCTCTTGCCAAGCTTCTCAAGTTTTATGTAGAGAGAAAGTGTTGGTTATAGTCTTTTAAGGTAGTTTGTGCTAGCTTCATTGATAATCATATTCATTTAAGTCCTACAATTTACTAAGGCTTATGGATAGGTCTTATGAAAGGCATTACTAATCCTAATTTCACTTGTATGACTAATTAAGATTAGGCTTGACCTTTAATCATAACTAGTCTTCATTAATCGAATGTCAATTTATCTTTCCTTCTTTAATTAAGTCTTAATCCTTACTTAAGATCCTAATTAATTTCTAATTATCCCTTAATCTCTTCCTTAATCTTGGATTAAGGTTTTTTAATTATTCTTGGTTAAGGTTAAATTATAATTAATTAGTTTTTAACCGTCGTTAGAGATTAATTACTTAATTAACACTTATATTAATATTAATTATCTTTAGACTTAATTAATTATTAATTAACTTAAGTAATTTAGGCTAATCAACTTAGGTGATTAAATTAGTTAAGTCTACTAATTAATCCTAAGTTTAATTTTCACAACTTAGATTAGTGTTGAAGTTCAACCCTAATCTAAACCTAAGCCCATGAATTATTTTTTTGTTGTCTTTTAAATTGAGTTTTGACTTTCTTTTTGAAGGCTTTGGGACTAAACAAAAGCCTAAAGGTTATTGGACCCATGAGAGTCCATTTTTATTCATAATAAATAAAAATATGACTTTTAAATAGATTTTTATTTTAGTTAAAATAAAAATCCGAATTTAATTACTTAATTTAAAAACTTATCTTATTTACAATTTAGTCCTTTTTGTTACAAATTTATTCTTTAGTCCTTTTGGGCCAATTTAGCCCAAAAACATGTTTTAAACATCCTTTTGATCTTTTTAGGATCAAAAGGACATTCTTGATGAGTTTCATCAAGAACACTCATGAACATCAAGAACAACCTTGAATGTTCATCCAAAACTTCAATTTTTTTTTCACAACATCCAATCTTCACCAAAACTTCACACATTCATCAATAAACAATCTAAATGCCAAATATCATACTAATCCACTCAAAATCATCCACATACACATTAAAGTTCATAACTCCATTTTCAAGCTCAAAACATCATTATTTTCAAGATAAATCACCAAATCAATTTTTCCACTTAAGATCAACCACATGCATGTACATATATTCATCATATAATCACATCCAAACCATCAAAATAATTTTTGCACACATGCAGCCTCCTCTTCCTCTCTTGGCCGAGAGCTTAAGGGGAAAAAGGAGGGATTTTTCAACAAAAATCCTTCCTTGGCTTGCATGCAACACAACCCAACCATCAACAACAATCCAAACCAGATCAAAGACATGCAAACAACAACAATAACCCAGCTCATCAAGACCGAAAATATTTTCTCAAAAACAAGAGTATTCGGGCCCGGGTCGGGGTACCGGAGGGCAAAAAGGTCAATTTTTGCAGAAAAATCCCAAAAATTCCCAGAAAAATCCTAAAAATAGGAAATTTAATACTAAATCCAAAAATATAAATTTTGGTGATAAAAAATAATTTTAACAATTCAATAAAACACGAAATGCGGTAAAACGGTAAGAAGCGGGCGTTACAGTAAGTAGAGAGAGAAAATTAAGGTTTTATTTACAGAGATTGTATAGAATTATAATTATAATTTTAAATCATCTTTTAAGGTTCAAAATATATCTTCCATATTTTTCTACAAATTTTTTTTTTTCATATGCTGGCTATGGTTATACTGTTAATTGGGGCATTTTGATCTTTTTGCCCAGAAGTGCTAGAAAAATTCTAAATAATTTTCTAAAACTCATCACTAATTATATTAAGAGTATTTTGAATAAAGGTATAGATACCTTAGAGTTTTAGCTATTTTTAATAATTAAATCTATATTTTCCTTAACTGTATAATTACTAAAGGTGTCTTAGGTTATTTTCTCAAACACCTCTCTAGAGAAATTTACTCATAATTGTGGTTGGGTATTATAAATTTGGTTGTCTATTAAAAGCTACTAAATACTTTATAATTAAATGATTATTACTATTTTAAAATTTTCTTTATTCTATCTATACACCAATAAGAAAAATTGCGGGTGTTACATTTTTCGATTACCAGTAACTCTGGGACACAAAATTCACTCTGGTAATCGATTAACAACCTCTTGTAATTGATTACTAGCCAATCACCTCTCTGGTAATCGATTACCACCCAGTTGTAATCGATTACCAACATGTCAACTCTCTGGTAATCGATTACATGCCCCCTGTAATCGATTACCTACAAGCCAACTCTCTGGTAATCGATTACAGACACCCTGTAATCGATTTCCAGCAAGCCAAACTCATTCCATGCTGCCCAGAAAACCCTGTAATCGATTACAGACCGCGAAACGAGACGAAAGTTCTTGCGATTTTTACCCCTTTTAAACCCTTTTCTTCAAGCTCTAATCAATTCTCATTGTTAATACTTCAATCATACACATTTATACCGAACAAAATCAACAAAACACCAATCTTTACAACAAATTTTGACAGTTATTCCATTATCATCCCCAATCACTAAACCCTTATTTACCCTTTTTCGCTTTTCTCGCTACCCTCATTCAATTCATCAAGATTTATCAAGATTAACACATTCAATCACCAAAACAACATATTTTCATCATTCAACACGTAATGCACATATCAAATTCGAATTTAAAGCCTTAGAGGGTCTTATGGTTGTCCTCACTACCCAAGCACCCCCATATACACATACAAGCAGCACCTTTTCCCCCACCATACCTTGAAGGTGAAGATCAAACAACAACAATTGACTCATTCTTGATGATCACTCTGCAGCAACCTCCTCTTGAGATGTCGTTTCTCCCCTCTTTTATTTTATTAATTTTGTTTTATTTAATAACATTTCGGATGTTACAACTCTCCCCTCCTAAAAGAAAATTCGTCCTCGAATTTTACCTGAAGTGAACAACTCTGGATAGGACTCCTTCATCATCTCTTCAAGCTCCCAAGTAGCACTCTCAAGTGTAGCTCCTCCCCAGATTACCTTAACTTAAGGATTTTCCTTACCTCGAAGTTGTTTCACCCTCCGATCCTCAACCCTCACCGGTATGGTTTCCACCGTCAGGTTTTCCTTAATCTCAAGATGATCCGACTCAGTCACATGTGAAGGATCATGAATGTATTTCCGGAGTTGAGAAACATAGAAAACATTATGAAGGTTTGACAAATGTGGAGGTAAAGCAATCTGATAGGCAACATTGCCGACTCTTTTGAAAATTTGGTAGGGACCAATGAAACGAGGTGTAAGCTTTCTAGACTTTAATCCCCTACCAACCCCAGTCCACGGAGTGACTTTCAGGAACACATGATCTCCTTCTTTGAATTCCAATTCCTTCCTCCTCTTATCAGTATAACTCTTTTGCCTACTCTGAGCTATCCTCATCCTCTCCTAAATTATCCTAACCTTATCAGTGGTTTGCTGCACTACCTTCGGTCCTAACACAAGGCTCTCTCCCGGCTCACACCAACACAAGGATGTTCTAAACCTCCTACCATACAATTCCTCATAAGGCGCCATACCTATGCTAGAGTGAAAACTATTATTGTAAGTGAACTCTATCAAAGGTAGGAAACTATCCCAATTACCCCCTTGGTCTAATACATAAGCCCTAAGGAAATCCTCTAAGGATTGAATGGTTCTCTCGGTCTGACCATCGGTTTGAGGGTGATAAGCTGAACTGAGTCTAAGTTGGGTCCCCAAAGCCTGTTGCAAACTCTCCCAAAATCTAGATGTAAACCTGGGATCTCTATCTGAAACTATGCTAGATGGTATGCCATGCAACCTCACAATCTCACTGATGTAAATCTGAGCTAGTTTCTCTAAGGAGTACTTAATGTTAATAGGAAGAAAATGAGCCCTCTTAGTCAACCTATCTACAATAACCCAAATGGAGTCATGCCCCCTTACAGTCTTAGGAAAAGCAACTACAAAATCCATAGAAATGCTATCCCACTTCCACTCAGGTATACTTAAAGGTTGCAACAAACCTGAAGGTTTTTGATGTTCTACCTTAGACTTTTGGAAAACTAAACAAGCACTCACAAAATCCTCTATATCCCTCTTCATCCTAGGCCACCAAAATTCCTTTTTCAAATCTTGATACATCTTAGTTGAACCCAGATGGAAACTAAGCTTACTCCTATGCCCCTCTTCAAGTACTAAGTGCTTAATGGTAGGTTCACTAAGTACACACACTCGGTTTCCAAATCTCACTACCCCATCTACACCTAAAACAAACTCTCCACCACTACCGCCTTCTATAGCCTCACGCCTACTAACCATAAATGGGTCCTCTAATTGAGCTTTTCTAATGTCCTTCAACAATTCATTGCTTACTCTAATCATCCCTAGACTCACACTATCAGAAGTCACCTCACAAGCTAAACTCAAATCCCTAAACTGAGTCAAGAGATCCATTTCCTTAATCATCAAAGAACTAACATGAAGAGATTTCCTACTTAGAGCATCTGCTACTACGTTAGCCTTACTAGGGTAATAACTTGATTCAAAATCATAGTCCTTTAGAAATTCTAACCACCTCATTTGTCTCATGTTCAGCTTTTTCTGATCAAACAAATACCTAAGGCTCTGATGGTCACTAAAAACCTCAAATTTGGAACCATACAAGTAATGTCTCCATATCTTCAACACAAACACCACAACTGCTAACTCAAGATCATGGGTAGGGTAGTTCCTCTCATGGATTTTTAATTGCCTAGAAGCATAAGCTACTACTTTACCCTCTTGCATTAACACTCCGCCTAAACCCATCTTAGAAGCATCGCAATATACTACAAATGATTTACTAAGATCAGGCAAGACTAACACTGGTGCACTAGTCAACTTTTCCTTAAGGGTTCGGAAACTAAGCTCACACTTACTATTCCACACAAAAGCAACCCCCTTCCTAGTCAACTCAGTCAAAGGTAAAGCTATCTTAGAAAATCCTTCTATAAATCTCCTATAATACCCAACCAACCCAAGAAAACTTCTAATCTCACTCACTGACTTAGGAGTCTCCCACTTAAGCATGACCTCTACCTTAGTAGGATCAACACCTATACCCCCTTTAGAAATCACATGACCTAAGAAACTCACTTCTTCTAACCAGAAATCACATTTGGACAATTTAGCATACAACTGTTTATCCTTAAGAATCTGAAGTACTACCTTTAAATGTTCCTCATGCTCCTCCTTAGTTTTGGAGTAAATCAGTATGTCATCTATAAAGACAACTACAAATTTATCCAAGTAAGGATGAAAAATTTTGTTCATATAATCCATAAAAGCAGTCTTAGGTATGTCCTTTTCCTTAACTCTAATCTGGTGATAGCCCGACCTAAGATCGATCTTGCTAAACACACAAGCCCCCACTAACTGGTCCATTAAATCATCTATCCTAGGCAAAGGATACTTATTCTTAATGGTTACCTTGTTCAACTGACGGTAATCTATACAAAACCTCATACTACCATCCTTCTTCTTCACTAACAAAACAGGTGCTCCCCAGGGTGATACACTAGGCCTCACAAACTTCTTCTCTAGCAAATCTTCTAATTGTTTCTTAAGCTCTGATAATTCCATGGGTGACATCCTATAAGGTGCAACTGAAATAGGTCCCGTCCCCGGTACTAAATCTATGGAAAATTCTATCTCTCTCTCAGGTGGTAGATTAGATACATTATCGGAAAACACCTCAGGATACTCACACACTACAAGTATCTCACTAACAATAGCACTACTCTCAGAATTCAAAGAAGCTAGTAACATGTATACCTGGGCATCTTCCCTTAGAGACGCCTTCACTTGATTGGCAGTCAAAAAGTCCTTATTCTTACTCTCAACAGGGTGACCAAATACAATGTTTTTATCAGCACAATTAAATAGGACATGATTGGAAGATAACCAGTCCATACCAAGAATAATATCTAGTTGACTTAGAGGCAAACAAATCAAATCAACTAGGAATTCTCTACCATCAACATGAATAGAATAATTTAAGCACACATCAGAAGTAGAAACTGACCCACTAGCTGGCGTTTCCACACTCAACACAAAAGGCAAAGAAGAGACAGACAATTTTAATTTAGACGCACAAGCATGTGATATAAAAGAGTGAGTCACACCAGAATCAAACAAAACAACTAAAGGATTACCCGCAATGAAACCAGTACCTTGGATCAAGTCTTCGGATTGAGCAGCTTCAGTACCACTCAAGGCAAATACTCTCCCAGTAGCTTTAGGTTTACTGGCACTACCACTAGCTCCTACACTAGCCGCTGCAGTTCCTCGCTTCCCTTGAGGACAATCACGAGAAATATGTCCTTTCTCTCTACATGTGTAGCGGGTGACCTCTTTATCTTCACATTGTTTTGCTCGATGTCCCTCATTCCCGCATCTGAAGCAAGTATTGGAAGCGGTAGAACCCACACTTCCACCCTTGGACGCTTCACTAGCAGCTAGAGCGTAATTCCTCTTCTGCACCGAACCCTCACTGCCACCTCCGAACTTGGAGGCTTCTGTTGCACGAGAATACGATTTACCCTTGCTAGTTGATTGGGACCTGCCCTGATTTCTCAAAGGCCCTCCACTCTTGTATTGCGCAGCTCTAGCTCTACTGTCTTCATCACACATTCTACATTTGTTAACCAGCTCGTGAAAGCACGTCATCCCCTAGTAGTTGAAAACTTGCTTGATCTCTGGACGAAGACCGCTGATAAACTTCACGCACTTTGCCTCTTCATTAGCAGCTCCCTCATATGTAGGACAGAATCGAACTAACGCTTCAAACTTGGATACGTAGTCCGCCATGGTGCCATCCCCTTGCTTTAACTCAAGAAACTCTATCTGCTTCTTGTTACGGATATCATGAGGAAAGTAATTCTCAAGGAACGATCTCTTGAAGTTATCCCTGTTCAATGCGGTCCCCTCATCAATCATCCTCTGATAGGTGCTCTGCCACCAAAATCCAGCATCCCCCGATAACATGAATGCAGCCAACGTCACCTTTTGTACCATCGGGCAGTCCATCGCTCTAAAGATCTTCTGATCTCAAATATCCAATCGGCAGCCTCATCGGGGTCATAACCCCCACGAAAGGTAGGTGGATGGTTCCTCTGGAACTGATCAAGCCAGTCCACCTCTTGATGTTGGTTCAGGTTGCCAACAGCCTGCGCCATAGCCATTAAGGCTTCAGCCATCACTCGGTCATTCCTACCTCCTCCAGCCATTACTCTTCTGATTCTCAGAAAAGTAGATAAGTCACATAAATAATTAAATCAAAACAACACAATTCACTCAATCAACATAACACATTAGCACCACAGAAGCACAGTAAACTCATAACTCAAGGCCGGTGAACCGACCTGCTCTAATACCACTAAATGTGACGCCCTTCTACCCCAATCTCTTATACATTCAGCATTTTGAAATATTTAGGAAAAGTTACGGACCACATCGGGTAAAAAGGTTCACATCTCTTTCTTTCAAAACGTCATTTGATTCAAATCAACGCAATTAAAATAGAAATTAAAGTCAACAATTTTCAGAATAATTTAAGCCTCAAAATCTCAAATGTCAACATCCAGACATCCTTATTGGCCATGTAAGGCACTTAAAATAATTTTCATAATCTCTCATCATAGAAATAAAAACTCATATTACTAAGCCCTGATGTCACAAGTATCAAAGCGACACCCCTTCAATTCAATATTCGGCACCTGACATGCCATCTTCACTACCTATAAATTAACTACAGAGAACACGATGAGGAAAAGAACACCAACACATACATGCACACAGAAGGTTACCCTATCCTCACCCACACAGTCATAATCATCATCAAATCATATCATAATCATATTATCTCACACTCTAAGTATCAAATATATTATCTCATCACAAGTTTATAAGTCACACTTCGCAAATCATTATGAAAAACACATTCTCTACACTCAACATATAATACTCATATCATCATATCACATTTCAATTTCATCATAAAATACAATGTAGGTTCACTCTATGACATGCACACCAACACTCATCCCAAGAATCATGATTCGGAACTCCGCACAATGGGCGCACCTCATCAATCCTCTTAGTTGTTACCAATGATGGTCCTACCGTTAATGCCCTCTCTGGCCGATAGGTTGCACCCCCTCAATGGGCCCGTGCAAAGACATCCGACCCTAGGTTGCACCCCCTCAATGGGCCCGTGCAATTCTGTTCGCCCCTAGGTTGCACCCCCTCAATGGGCCCATGCATCGAATATCTCCATCATGGTCTTTGCACCCCCTCTATGGGCCCGTGCATCTCAGTTACCACACCTCATATGTTCTATGCTTCAATAAATCATCATCATACATGTCATACCTCATATGCTTAATGCATCATCATCGTCATACATCTCATACCTCATATGCTCATTACATCATCATCGTCATACATTTCATACCTCATATGCTCAATGCATCATCATACATCACAATATTATAAACATCTAACATCACATGGGATACTCATATCACCATATTCATGCCACAAACAACACACTCTAAACATCCAATTAAATCTCTCAATTCCACAAATAAATTGTATAAACAACATCAACAGATAAAAAGGGTCACAATCATCACATAAACAACACTCTCATACACAATTTGACCTGGTAATAGATTACCACACAGCTGTAATCGATTACCAGCAACTCTGGGACAAAAAATTCACTTTGGTAATTGATTACAAGCCTCCTGTAATCGATTACCAGCCAATCACCTCTTTGGTAATCGATTACCACCCAGTTGTAATCGATTACCAGCATGTCAACTGGTAATCGATTACAGGCCACATGTAATTGATTACCTGCAAGCCAACTCTCTGGTAATCGATTACAGACACCCTGTAATCGATTACCAGCAAGCCAAACTCATTCCATTATGCCCAGAAAACCCTGTAATCGATTACAGAAGTCTGTAATCGATTACCCGCGACACGAGACGACAATTCTTGCGATTTTTACCACTTTTAAACCTTTTTCTTCAACCTCTAATCAATTCTCATTGTTAATACTTCAATCATACACGTTTATACTGAACAAAATCAACAAAAACACCAATCTTTACAACAAATTTTGACAGATATTCCACTATCATCCCCAATCGCTAAACCCTTATTTACCCCTTTTCGCTCTTCTCGCTACCCTCATTCAATTCATCAAGATTTATCAAGATTAACACATTCAATCACTAAAACAACATATTTTCGTCATACAACACGTAATGCACATATCAAATTCGAATTTAAAGCCTTAGAGGGTCTTATGGTTGCCCTCACTACCCAAGCACCCCCACATACACATACAAGCAGCACCTTTTCCCCCACCGTACCTTGAAGGTGAAGATCGAACATCAACGATTGACTCTTTCTTGATGATCACTCTGCAGCAACCTCCTCTTGAGATGTCGTTTCTCCCCTCCTTATGATTTCGCTCTCTGACGATTTGAAAAATAAGGATTAGGGTGAATTGGTAACCCCTCCTTTCTTAAATGCTTAACTGGGCTGGGCCCACCCTCAACCCACTCATCCTCTTTTAATTAGAAATAACATTATTAATAAAAATACTAATATTACTAATACTATTATTTATTTATTTCTCTTATTTTATTAATTTTATTTTATTTAATAACATTTGGGATGTTACAAATTTTCTGCTGTCTCCAGTGATCAATATTACCATTTTTCTTTCCCTCACAATCACTCAACAAATTCCTAATAATTACTAAACTAAAAACACACAATCCTAACTAACACACCAAAAATGCAAAAACGATAAATAAAACACTGGGTTGCCTCCCAGAAAGCGCTCGTTTAACGTCATATAGCTTGACGCCTGTTCCTTCAAGGAGGTTCTTGAAGATGAATAACAGAGTAAGATCTGTCAATTCCATCTCCCAAATAGGGCTTCAATCTTTGTCCATTCATAACCCAATGCTCCTTTGAATCAGGATCTTCTAATTCTACAGCTCCATATGGTTTGACTTCCTTAATGATGAATGGACCAGACCATTTTGATTTTAACTTACCAGGAAAAAATTTCAGCCTAAAGTTGAATAACAAAATTGATTAACCTGGGTAGAACCTTCGCTTGATAAGCTTCTTATCATGATATGCTTTGGTCTTCTCCTTGTAAATCCTGGAAGATTCATAAGCATTTAACCGCATTTCTTCTAGTTCATGCAACTGCAGAATTCTCTTTTGCCCTGCTACTTTTGTATCCATGTTTAAGACCTTTAGAGCCCAGTATGCTTTATGCTCTAATTCAACTGGAAAGTGGCAAGCTTTTCCATAAATCAACTGGAAAGGTGAGAGGGCTGTGGCAGTTTTGTAAGTTGTTTTGTATGCCCATAGTGCATCATCAAGTTTGTTGGACCAGTCTTTTTCTGGAGGAGCTTACTGTTTTCTCAAGGATCCTTTTAAGTTCTCTGTTGGACACTTCTGCTTGTCCATTTGTTTGGGGATGGTATGGTGATGCTACTTTGTGCCTTACCCCATAGTGTTCCAAACTTTCTGTAGTTGTTCATTACAGAAGTGAGAACCCCCATCACTAATTATGACCCTTGGTGCACCAAACCTGGAAAATATATTTCTTTTCAAAAAATGCACCACTGTTTTCGCATCAACTTTCACGGATGCTACAGCTTCCACCCACTTTGAGACATATTCAACAGCTACGAGGATGTACTCTTTTCCATTGGAAGAAGGTAAAGGTCCTATAAAATCCATACCCCAGCAGTCAAACACCTCTACTTCTAAAATGTAATTCCAGGGCATCTCATTCCGTTTTGAAATGCCTCCTGTTCTTTGGCAATTGTCACATTGCTGAACATATTCTTGTGCATCTTTAAATAAGGTCGGCCAGAAAAATCCAGATTGAAGCACCTTTGCAGCAGTTCTATCCTTGTTGAAATGTCCTCCATAAGGTGAGCTGTGACAGTGCCAAAGGATGCTCTGAGCTTCTTTACCTGAAACGCATCTTCTTAACAGATTATCAGCTCCTAATTTGAAAAGGTAGGGGTCATCCCTCAGATATCTTTTTGCCTCTTTCAGGAACTTCTTCTTTTGCTGCCATGTGAAATTTTCTGGAAGTGCTCCCGCTGCTTTGAAGTTGGCCATGTCAGCGAACCACGGTCTTTCTTGAATCACCATGAGCTTTTCATCTGGGAATTCTTCCTGTATTTCAGCTTGAGTGCTGGTCACTTCCTCGTTCACCAACCTTGATAGATGACCTGCTACCACATTCTCACTTCCCTTCTTATCTTTAATAACCAAATCAAACTCCTGCAACAGCAAAATCCATCGTATCAGTCTAGGTTTAGAATCTGGTTTAGTTAACAGATATTTTATTGCAGCATGATCAGTATAAATGGTGACAGTTGAGCCTATCAGGTATGGTCTGAATTTTTCCAATGCGTACACTATTGCTAACAACTCTTTTTTTTGTAGTAGCGTAATTGATTTGAGCTTCATTCAAAACCTTGCTAGCATAGTGTATGACATGGAAAACTTTAGACTTTCTCTGTCCTAAAACTGCTCCTACAGCATAGTCACTAGCATCACACATCAATTCAAATCCAAGTGTCCAATCAGGACCAACAATAACAGGAGCAGATATTAGTTTATGTTTCAACAAATTAAAAGCAGTCAAGCAATCATCATCAAATTTAAAAGAAGTGTCTTTGTTAAGTAAGTTGTTGAGAGGCTTGGCTATCTTTGAAAAATCTTTGATGAAACGTTTGTAAAATCCTGCATGCCCTAGGAAGCTTCTGATGCCTTTCACATTCACTGGTGGAGGTAGCTTTTCAATGACTTCTATTTTAGCTTTGTCCACTTCAATTCCTTTTGCAAAGATTTTGTGGCCAATAACTACACCTTCAGTTACCATAAAGTGGCACTTTTCCCAATTTAGTACAAGGTTAGTTTCCACACACCGCCTCAGTACGGTGTTCAGATTCTCTAAGCAATTGTCAAAGGAATTTCCAAAGACTGAGAATTCATCCATGAACACCTCTATACATTTTTCCACCAAGTCTGAAAATATTGACAGCATGCATCTTTGAAAGGTTGCTGGTGCATTGCATAATCCAAATGGCATTTTCCTGTAAGCAAAATCACCAAAAGGACAAGTGAAAGCGGTCTTTTCTTGATCCTCTGGACTTACAACTATTTGGTTATAACCAGAATAGCCATCCAGAAAACAGTAAAAAGCTTGCCCTGCTAACCTCTCTAACATTTGATCCATAAAAGGTAAAGGAAAATGATCTTTCCTAGTTGCTTGATTTAATTTCTTATAGTCTATACACATTCTCCATCCAGTTACTGTTCTAGTGGGAATTAATTCATTTTTATCATTTTTAATGACAGTCATACCCTCTTTTTTAGGAACAACCTGGACAGGACTTACCCAAGCACTATCAGAAATGGGATAGATCATACCTGCATCGAGGAGTTTCAGTACTTCCTTTTTCACTACCTCTTTGATTGTAGGATTCAATCTTCTTTGAGGTTGAGTGACTGGCTTGTAATCCTCCTCCATATGGATCTTGTTCATGCAGTATGAAGGACTGATGCCTTTGAGATCTGATAAGGACCACCCTATGGCTCCTACATTGTCCTTCAAAACAGAAAGAAGCTTTTCCTCCTCTAATGGGGTTAAAGCTTTACTTATGACAATAGGTTTATTCTTTGCTTCATCAAGAAAATCATATTTGAGATGAGAGGGTAGTACCTTAAGTTCCCGCTTCTGACTTTCAGTACTCTTGTCCTGTTGTAATGCTTCGGTCCTTGCTTCTTCTGGTGGGACTGAACTGGCTGAATCTAATCCTTTTGAATATTCTTCTCTTTCTTCTTCATCAAAGGCATCACCTACACCCGTTAGAACTTTTTCCAAAGGATCTGCTTTTGTCAATAATTCCTGATCAAGGGAAGTCTCCTCCAATGAATCTAATTGGAGACATTGTTGCTTATCCTTAGGGTGCTGCATTGCTTCAAACACATTAAAACTTACATCATCATCTTGTACTCTTACCTTTAAGTTACCATCATCTACATCAATGATAACTTTTTCAGTTTTCATGAATGGTCTGCCAAGGATGAGAGGAACTTCAGCATCTTCCTGAATGTCCATGATAACGAAGTCCACTGGGAACATGAACTTGTCCACTTTGACTAGCATATCTTCCGCGATCCCGTATGGGAACTTCATTGATTTGTCAGCTAGCTACAAGGTCATCCTTGTTGGGTTTACTTTTAGATCTCCTATTCTTTTGAGCATAGATAGGGGCATTAAGTTGATGCTGGCTCCTAAGTCAAGCAAAGTTTTCCCTACTGGTAGAGATCCAATTGTTACTGGTATGGTGAAACTTCCTGGGTCTTTTGTCTTTCGTGGAAGTGATTTCTGAATGATGGCACTACACCCAGCTTCCAATTCTATTGTCTCATCTGTAAACTTTATCTTCTTGGTCAACAATTCCTTCATAAATTTGGCATAGGTGGACATTTGTTCCATGGCTTCTATTAATGGAATGTTGATTTGCAATCTCTTCATGATATCCATGAACCTGATAAACTGCCTGTCAATATCCTTTTTGGAAGGATTCTTGGGATATGGTAGCTCTCTGGCATGAGGTGCCCGTGTGAATTCTTTTTCCTTTGTTTTCTTATTTGCTTCAATATTCTGTTCTGGTTCTTCTTTCTCTTCATTTATTTCTTTCTTCTCAGCCACAGTTTCTTGTTCTTTTCTCTCCAGAACTTCTATTTCTACCACCAAATTGTCCCCAATGCCTCTTCCTATTTCTTTACCACTCCTGGTGGATATTGACTTGCAGTACTCTTGTTGCTCAGCGAATTGCCATCTTATTACCTCCACTTGTTTTGCTAGATTTCTGAATGTTGCTTCCATTGCTTTCTGACTGGTGCTCATATCTTGTATGAGTCTATCGAGCTTCTCCTCAATTCTTGAATTTAGGTCATGCATTGCAGCTTCTCTATCTTGGCTTCTCCTAGAGTTGTTGGAAAAGTTATCTTGCCTTCCCTGGGCTCCCACATAGTTGACCTATTCTACTTGAATATCCTCATAAGAGCAGTGACCATTGGGGTGGTCGCCTCCGCAAAAGTCATAAATCAACTGTTGGGCTTTACAAGGTTGAGATTGCACTGTTTGCAGTTGTTGAGGAAGTGCTTTTAATTGCTCGGTGAGTGCCTCTAGTTGTTGCTTGATGAGCTTGTTTTCTGCTAATAGTGCATCATTGCTTTTTAGCTCTAGCATCTCCTTCTTCTGAACCGGCTCCCCCCCAATAATGAACTTGTTGGTTATTCATTGCAAAATTCTCAATTATTGTGAGAGCACGCTCTTCATCCACCGCCAAAATAGTCCCTCCTGCTGCAGCATCTACGGAAGATTTTGAATCTGGTTTGAGTCCATTACAGAAGATGTTTAGTTGGGTAATGTCATCAAAACCATGATTTGGGCACTTTTGCAGCAAGATTTTGAATCTCTCCCAGGCTTCACATAGTGGTTCGTCTTCTTCTTGCCTAAACGGGGAGATATTTGTCTTTGCTTGAATGTAGCGTGACATTGGAAAGAATCTTTTCAGAAATTTATTTTCTATCATGCTCCAATTGCTCAGACTCTGACAAGGATGTAATTTCAGCCACTCCTTTGCCTTACCTGTTAAAGAAAAGGGAAACAATCGTAAGTAGGCTGATTCTAAATCTTCTTCCTCAAAGCCCATAACACCAATCAATTCATAGAAAGTAGAAAGATGTGTATGTGGATCTTCGTGATCCAATCCTGTGAATTGGTGGGCACTGATGATGTTTAAATGTGCAAGCTTTATCTCCAAAGCCTTACTTGAGTAATGTCGAGGTCCTTGGTACATGACATAGTCTCCTAAGACTCTCTTCCTTGGTTGTACTTCAGCCATATTTTTGTTTTCTTCTTCACCTCTCCTTTGTCTTCTTTTCTTATTTCTGCTTCCGTTCCTTCTAGATGTCCTTTCTACTTCTGGATCGAATTGCAACTGATTTGGGGACACCTGACCTCGCAAAAGCATAAATCAAGAAACTCAAAAAAGGGTAAGTGCGGAAGAGAATTTTAAAAATTTAAAAATTAAAATTAGAATTTTAAAATTTAAAATTTTAAAATTTTTCCTAAAAATCCTAAAAGAAAATAATAAAAATAAAAATCCTAAAAAATTAAAAAAAATAAAAAAAAAGAAAAAATAAAATATGTACAACTTAATAGAATTGACCTCCCAAGTCTTTAAAAATTGATACACCGTTCCCCGGCAACGGCACCAAAAATACTTGATGAAATTCTGGCAAGCGTACCAAAATTTCAGCAGTATAATAGTAAGTAAGAGTATCGTATCCACAGGGAACGGTTCAACTTATAAAGATTAGTGGTCACAACTATCAAGTAAGAGCGTATAATTGTTGGTTGTAGAGAATTGCAATAAAGAAAAATTGAACTTAAATGAGAGATATAGAAACAGTTACTTGGACTAGGATTGAACTTCGTCTCATCGCACCCCTTTCTTATGTGAACCCCAATAATATTTATGAATATGCAATTATAATATTGAAGCACAAATTAAAGTTATTTTACCCTGGCCTCCACAGTGATAAAATACTCAGAAATAATCTACCCTGGTCTCCACAGTGATAAATTACCCCAGATTAAAGATCTATTTGTTTACGCTATTAATTCACCCTAGTCTCCACAGTTGCAAATTAAGTGTTTTTACCAATCAGAATTCAAGTTTCCTATGTCTAGGCTCCCCCAAACTCGCTATTGATTTTATAGAACCACCTCTCTAATGCGCCCCACAAAACCAACCTATAACTCTGACACAAAGGCGGGAGCTAAGCATTAAGAACAGATAAGAAACACCAATATTATAAAAATAGGGATTCATAAATAATAAAGAGAATTCACATACAACCGGGGATTGAATCAACTACATTCAATCCTATTGGAAAGTTTAGCTACACATGGTAGTCATTACAAACCAACGGAGAAATTGTCACTTTCTCCAGCCCTTGCTTTTGTTCTGCTGTCTCTCCAAAAGCTCCTTTGATCTTTGCAAAAGGTCCTATTTATAGATGAAGGAAAGCTATTTGAAATCTGGAAGGAATCTGACTTGAATTCAAATTGAAAACAAATCCCGTGTTCCTGCGCTTCACCTGCGCTCAGCGCATATGAAGCGCAGGAAACAGAGAGCAATCCTGGTAGTTGCGCTTCACTTGCGCTCAGCGCAGGTGGAGCGTGGAGCGCGTAACAGCTTCTTCTGTTTCCGCTTTTAACAACTTGATTTCTTCCTGATCTTATCTTTGTTTGCCTGGCTTTCCTTGTTTCCCTCTTTTTGATCTGATTTTGTGTTTATCTTGACTTTGAATTTAAATTGGGAAGCTTATCCGCAGAATCCTTCTTTAAATGGCTGTTGATCTTATCTTTATTTGCCCTCATTTAAACTTCAAATCTGCAGATCCTTTCCTCAAATAATGTTATCTTCTTTTCTCATTTAAATCTCTCTCATAAATCTGCAAAATTAACAGATTTTCTATTAAAATAGCATCAAATTCAAATTCAAATTAAATAAACACAATTATTACAATTATTAATAAAAGGGATTATTTTGGGGCATAAATTACTATTTTACCCTTGATAAGTGCAGTAAAAATACAAGAATAAATCATATAATTGGCACTTATCAGTGACCTTAACAAGTGTTTGTCTCAAAAGAAACTTTAACTATGTGAATTACTACCTAACAAGTACACACACTCTAACATAGTATGCCATAAAATCACTCATATAAACCAATGTCACAAATAGATAGCAAGTCACCCAACACATTTAGATCATACAAATTACACAATCAGGACTACATTATAAGTCAAACAACAACCATCCTCTAAAAATAATGAATCTATCTTAACTAACTTCTTCAGGGTGCCTAATGTCCACTAGAGCTTCAGGGTCACATTCTATAAAGCTTCTAGGGTGAGGATACCGTTCTTAGGAATAAACCTAGGTTACTCTCTTTCTAATACAAGATAGGTGGCTCTAACCTTATTAAGGAAGTGTCCTAACTTCCTGACCAAGGTTTCCTGCTCACATAACTAACCATAATCTCCGTGTACAACGCACACACTATAGGAGTGATCAGTCCCTATTATGAGTACGTGTACTGCGAGTTCATAGTAAGTCACAGGTGACTAACCTAACCACAATCCAATTGGATTGAACTGCTCTGATACCAAAATGTAACATCCTAATTTCCCAACTCAGAAATAATGTCCGTTGGAGACACTATTCCTGAAATTTTGAAATTATTTCCTTCTATATTCGATATCGTCAAACAATTCGCTTAAACTCCCCAACGATTAGCTTAAGCTGTCCAAATATGTACATCTTAATCTCCTAATAACTGGAAATCTTAATTAAACTTAGGGAAAGAACCTACACTTGGAGTAGTGTGGTTCATGAGATCCATACCGGAAATCCAACAGAGTCTCCCCTAAAAACAAGATGTTACCAATTTCAAGTTCAACCTGAAACTCAGTAAAAACCAGTACAATCTAACAACATAAATATTCCAAAAATCATAAATAAGCCTCCATGGCTAAGAAACATATACATATACATTTACAACATTAATCAACCATCCATTAGTACAAATAAACTAATTCTATTATAAGAAGCTTCCATTCTAAATCAAAACTCAGCTCCACCATCACTATTCCTGCCTTATCATTACCTAGGATTCTTGCACAACTAAAGTATATCCCTAAAACGTGGGGTGAGACTACGGTCTCAGCAAGTACAACTAAACATATATAGCTGTGGGAAACAACAATCATGCGACAAGCAACACTTAAAACACATTAACAAATATTTAATAACAAACTAACAGCATAATGCAACTCACTTAACATGAACAGAGAAATGATGCAACTCATGATGCACTCACTGTTGTGCCCAGCAGGCATGATCTTATCACTTTCTATGGTTAGAACTGAGCTCAGACTAGGGGAAACATCTTTCCCGGGGACGAGTACCACCTTACTGGACCAAAGTCGTGTTTTAACATAATTACTAAATTTTAATTCACGACCGAGGCCAGCTTGAATTACTCACGGTCGAAACCGGCTTAAGATGTTATTATACTCAAAATCAATGAATCAACAATTAGCTAGAATTATGTAAATAAAACAATTCGAGGCTTAATAATCTTTCATGAAAACTCAAATTAACATGCTAACAAATTCATCATCTCATTAAATTGTGAAATTAACAATTAGAATGCAGACAAACCCTAATCCCCTAAATTTCACATCCTAGGTTTAACATATTCAATACATGAGCCTCCCTAATTCATAAAATACACACGATCACTATAAACTAACATGTTATAAAGCAAGAAGAAGAGGGATTAGAGAATTGGGTTCATGCATAAGACACAACCATAGAAAGTGAGAGTGTGTGAGTTGTACTCACCTCAATGGAGCTTAAAGAGAAGGGAAAATGAAGTTGAAGAAGGTTGAAGGTGGAGATCCAAGGTCCCCTTCCAAGCTTTCAAGCTCCAAAACACCCATTCCTTACATGAAATTCCCTTCCTCTCTCTAAACTCTCTAACTTCTCTCTAAAAGAACGGAAGAAGAAGAAGAAGAAGAAGAAGTGAAGAAATCGGAAACTAAATGAAAGGTTTTGAGCCTATAAGTGAATTCTCGCTCAAGCGAGATATTCTCGCTGGAGCGAGCGTGTCGGTTGCATGCTTTTTCTTTACATTCTCGCTCAAGCGAACTATCTCGCTCAAGCGAGAATGATCCAGAAAAAGCCCTCTCTCTGGACAATTCTCGCTCAAGCGAGATACGCAGAAACTCAATTTCTTCCCTTTTTGCTGCACAATTCGCTCAAGTGAGATATTCTCGCTTGTTTGAAGGTGCAAAATAGATCAGAACCCTATCATATAGCATATCAAATTGAAGCCTCGAATCTTAACTTTCTAACCCAAGTGGAATCACCTCAATTGGACACCTATAACTCTAGATATTTTCGAATTAGTGAGCAAAGGTCATAGGGCTTAAAACTCAAAATTGAGCAACAACCTTGGTTGAAGCCCAACGGGGCACACTCCACATGAACCATGATGTATCTCATCATTTGACTTCAATAAGGCTAAGACTAAGGGTCCTAATTGTTCATGAGGCTGTGCTCCTCTATTCCCTTGTTTCCTTTGTCAAAACACATTCCTAACTTAATTACTCTTTTAAATCTACCCTTAATGCCCATAAATTCTCATTATCCTCATAATCTTACTCAAAATTCTTCCTCTTTCCTCAACTTCTCACTCCCTTTCTAACTTACCTTTAGTTGGACTTAGGTCCTATTTTTCCGGGATGTTACATTCAAACTCTACAAGTATTCTACCTTCACCATTTTCTTCTCTACAACTACAATGGGTTCAAAGAAATCTGTTGGTGGGAACATTGTGAGGAGCAAGGCTGTTAGCCTTGAAATATTAAGAAACAATGGTGTAGACCTCTTTGAGGAGTTTGATTGTGTTGGATGGACTTCATTCTTCGACCATGTCAACTGCTCATGATATGAACAAAGCGTGATAGACTTCTGGGAATCTGCAAGAGGTGTTCCAACCACTTCGGGCACCTACAACTCCATTAGAGCAATTGCCTATGCTACTAAGAGTTTATTCTGATTTCAGTAAAGTTATAAAGATTTCTGAGGTGGCAAGCTGTCGGAAGTAGTGAAGCCATTTGAAGAGTCAAGCTTTTTGAAGGAGTTATCTGAAGTCATCAGGCTATCTGAAGATTGAAGTTATTTGAAGAGTGAAGACCTCTGGAGATTTCTGATGTGGGCATCAATTTGACTGAAGGCCCTTTCTGCTCCTTCTCCAACACATTTTCAAAATTCTATTTTAAGCCATCCAGACAGAAGCTTTCAGCATGTTTGAATTTCATGCACAAATGAGGAAAGTCTACAAACGCAGTTTTTGCAGAAGTCAATGCAGTACTGCAACCTTGTACTGTGACAGAGAACATCTCACAACGAACTTAATAGCATTAAATGCTATCTCACAATGGATGTTTAAAAATGGACTTTAACCAATGCTTATAAATAGAGCTTTGCACAAGACAAAGAAGTAGAACAAACGTGCATTATTCAAAAGCTCTTACACTGCAAAATTTTCTAAAGAAAATTATACTTTGATAAATTTCATTTGATTTGTACACAACTTTCATATCCTGAGTTCTACTCAGTTATCTTGTACAAACTTGTGTTTAAGCTAGAACTGGATTGTAGTTCCTAAGCTTAAACCTTTTCTTTTTATACACTGGGTTTGTGTTAGAGCCTGAAGAGGCTTGACTGTAAAAGAATACCTGGGTTTGAACCTGGAGAGGCTTTTCTGTAAAACAATACTTGGGTTTAGAGCCTGAAGAGGCTTGACTATAAAAGAATACTTGTAATATGTTGAGATTAGTGGAGAAATCCAGCTGCTAGTTGGCACTGGGACTGGACGTAGCTCCAGAAAACCTCAAGTTTTTATAAAAACACTATTCAACCCCCTTCTAGTGTTTTCCCGTGTTTGTACAGATTTAGCTCTTAATTAAGTCTCATTTAGGGTTAATCTTCCTTATTTAAGCCCTATTATAATTAACAAAGCTTAATACACCTTAATTAATTAAGTAAACTTAGGTTTAGTCCTTAATTAAGTGTTAATCCTTAACTAGATGCTTAATTAATTAAGCCTTAATCAATCCTTAATCACCTTCTTAATCCTTAATTAGTTCTTAATTATTCTTGGTTAGGGTTAATCATCATTAAAAAAATATTAATCATGATTAACTCTTAATCATCATTAGTGAGATCCTTAATCATTATTAACTTAAGTAATAAGGATTAGGCTTAATTAATTACCTTAGTTAATTAATGTAAGTAATTAAACTAATAGGCTTATTAATTGGGTTAGAGTCTTAATGACTTATGATTTGGATTAAGGTTAAGGCCCAAACATTGATTTAGGCCCACTAAGTTACCATGAAACAATTATTTGATTTTATGTTTATGAAGGGTTTTTAATATCATTTTTCGAGTAAAGAGAGCCAAAATAGTGGCCCAAATCTTATATGACCCACTTGTGTAACACCCACAACTATACTTTCTATGAAATTGTGTATATGTGATTGTGTGAATTGTAACATCCCAGGAATTAGAGCTTAGGGAATACAAGAGAAGCTATAGGTTGTGAGTCCTGCCAAAAGAGGATGGTTAGAGGTAGAAAGAAGAAATTTGGGGACTTGAATGTGAATTTAGATAAGAATAAGATAAATAAATTGAGAGGTTTGAGTTTTAAGAGATTTTGGAAGAGTAACCAAGTGTTAAGTCAAACAACTGAAGGTTGGACTTAGAAGGAATCACGCCCTGAGACAAAGGGAGTCACAAGGGTATAAGGATGAGAAAAGAAGGTTAGATTAAGAAAAACTAAGTTGGAAGAGTATGTTATTAGAAAGAGTTAGGGAGAATTGAATCACCCTATGTTTTAGTCATTAGGTGTGTTAAAATAGCAATGGAATAAGCTTTAGGAATAAAGGAGTTGTTTTGGCAAAGTTACAAGTGGGGAGAGATTTGGATGAGAAAATATAAGTTAGAAGGAGGATTTTAGGGAGAGGAATAGGTTTGAGTGCAAGAGAATTGATTTAGAATCATAGAGGGGTAAAACTCATGTTTTTGGCGGCTAATATGCTCGCTCAGTCTGCGCTCAATCGCAGCCTGAGTGAGGATATCAGTAACGAAGGGAAAATTCTAATCTGGTTTTCTAGCTTAGGTTGAGCTCGAGCCCAGCCCGAGCTCAGAAAATAGAGAGGAGTTTAGGGAAATTCAGCTCAGGCTGGGCTCGAGCGTAGCCTCAGTACAGAAAATAGAGAGGAAATTAGTGAAATTCAGCTCAGGTTGAGCTCGAGCGCAACCTAAGCGCAGCCCGAGCGAGAGTTGAGCGAGAACTCGAAATCAGAATTTTCTAGTATTCTCGCTCAGGCAAGAATGACTCGCTTGAGCGAGACCACGCGTCCCATACTTCAAAACAAAAGTTAGGGTTCCTCTTTCTTCATTATTTCCCGTTCCTTTTACATTTTAGAGATAGATTTCTAGAGAGAGAAGAAGCTCTTGGAGTCAAGGAGAAGATGGAGAAGGAGATTGGCTCGAAGTTCTCCACCAGGAGAAAAGCTTGGAACCACCATCCACCACCCCTATCACATCTCCATTCTTGCTCTTGAGGTGAGTGTGATCCACCCATTCACTTCCATCATGTGTGAAGTCCTTCTCATGATCCCTATTCTTCCTTCCCCCTTCCTATTTTACTTGCTTGTTATTATTTTGAGGTTGATTTAGGGTTTATATGTGTATTGGTTTTGATTGTTGTTTTGGGATTTAACCCTAGATTATAGAGGTTAGGGTTTTCATGATAAGAGATGATTATGAGATATGAATGTCATGGAATCCTCATTTAGGATATGTACAACATGTTTACATGTTATGAATCATGCTCACATGTTCTGAAACCCTAATCATGTATCATGTCTTCATGGGCCTTGGGCCGAGAGGTTAATCATGGTTCTTCGGACCAATCGGGGGTCTTCGGACCAATGAGGTACAAGAGAGGTAATCTCATTTGCCCCACGGCCAAGGGGTAAATGGGGTTCCTCAATAAAAAATGAACTACATGCATGTTTGCTAGTAAAACTTAATCAGGGTGGCCCTGGACGACGGTCCTTGGTCACATGGCCGAGCGCTCAAATAATGTAACAGTGGAAAGAACCCTTAGTTGTTGGGTAAAACGCTTCAGACTAACGCTTCAGACTAACACTTCAGACTAACCCTGCATTGATTGCTTTAATGTATATTTTATGATTATTGCTTTCACTATAAGGTGCATTTCCTGACTGCCTGGTAGATTGTGATGTATAGTCTAATATGTATATATGTATATTTATGTTGCATTCATATTCGTCTGCTTCCCACACTGTATGCATGATTACATTCATTGGGACGCAATTCTCACCACACGCTATGCGGAAACATTTTAGATCTGCAGGATGTCTAGCTGGCTCATGAAGAAGAAGAATTGAGGTCTAATGGGAAAGATGATCCCCTAGAAGCTGTTTAGTTTAGTTAGTTAGGTCTATTGTATTTGTATTGTGTTAGAACTTGAATTAGTTGGATTGTAGCCATGTCTCAATTGTAGCCACTAAGTGATGTAACATCCCGTTGAGTAATAATAATAACTAATGAGAGATTAGAAGACAATAAATTTTCATGTTAATAATGAAGAATAAGGCGAGGAACTGTCTAGAGGGGAACTAAAAGTCTTAGGAAATAAAATCAGGTTTCAGTATTCTCGCTCAAGCGAGAATGGGCTCGCTTAAGCAAGTTATGAAGTAAAAATGAGAAAACTGGTTTCTGCATATCTCGCTTAAGTGAGATGGGTCTCGCTCAAACGAGAAGCAGGGGAAAATGAGTGGCTCTCTAGACGATTTTCGCTTGAGCGAGAAACCTGTCACCCAAGCGAGAATCTTCCAAAGAGGGGTCATTTTCTGGTTAATTCTCGCGTAGGTGAGAAGCATTTCGCCCAAGCTAGAATGGGAAGGGGGATTTGATCCCGAGCATCTCGCTCAAGCGAGAACAACTCGCTTGAGCAAGAGCCCACTTACTGTGAAGTCTATTAATCAGTTTGAGCATTCACACCTGACTCAAAGACTTAATATCCTTTAGTTTTAATGATTAACAAATAAGATTAAATATTAACAAATAAGATTATATAAGAACATAATATTAACAAATAAGATTATATAAGAACATAATAAGAACAAATAAGATTATATAAACAGATTCTACTGAGAAAGGTATTGGTTTGTTGATTGTGTTTCAGGTTGGAATATTCATAAGAAGTCTTGATGAACAAAATCAGGATCAGAAGAACAAATACAGGATCTAATATAAAGGTTGTCTGAAGCATAGAAACTGTCTGAAGTAAGTAACTCGTCTGAAGCGTAGAAGCTGTCTGAAGTAAGCAACTCGTCTAAAGTGTTGAAGCTGTCTGAAGAACGCAACTCGTCTGAAGTGTTGAAGCTGTCTCAAGTGCGCAACCTGTCTGAAGACGTGAAGACCGTCTAAAGACGTGAAGACTGTCTGAAGACATGAAGACTATCTGAAGAAGTCTATAAACAGAATCAAGAATTGATCTCTTGAAGACTTTGCTAAAAGTGTAAAGCACACTCTACCAAAATGGAGTACACTTATTTCAGTATAAAAGCTAAACATGCTTTTATGCCTCGATCAAAGTCTTGCACAAATAAGGAAACTCTGCAATGACTTTCTCCAATGACTGCTGCACCTGCAACAAAAGGCATTTTTGTGTGCGCAGACCTACTGCACCTGCACCTGCACCTGCTGGTTCTCCAGAACGGGATAGAAGACTAAGTAAAAGCAACAAGAAAGATGTTTGAATAAAATACATTTAATTCAACATCTTTATCTAAATCTCAGAAGAAGAAAAATGAAGCTACAATCATATGAACATCAGAAGAAATATTTTATAAGAAGAAGAAGTAGAAGAATGAAGCAACCATGAGCACTTATTGAAGCTGATAAAAGCAAGCATCAGAGTATATGTGAAGATTGGAGAGATCAATTATCTGAACGTATCAACACTCTGAATGCATGAAACAGCTCTCAACATAGAAGCAAACATCTTCAAACGTCTATATTTCATCAGAACATATAAATAGTGTAACACCCACGTTTTACCGTTTTTGCCATTTTAAGTGTTTTATTGGATTTTGAGTGATTAAAATTATTTTTAATCATCAAAATTTATATTTTTGGATTTAGAATTAAATTTCCTATTTTTAGGGAATTTCTGGGAATTTTTGGGGTTTTTCTGTGAAAATGACCTTTTTGCCCCTCCTGTCTCTTGAACCGGGCCCAAATACTCTTGATCCGGGCCAGAAAAATTTGCAAAACCCTTCCTTTCCTCCTTCTAGAAGCCTTGCATGTCTTGTGTGTGTGCATGAAGGACATTTGTCCACTTCACACTTTGTTTCTAGACAAGTGTCAAGCTTAGGGAAAAGTAAGACATTAAAACACCAAAATTCATTACTCTTTCTTTTTCCACATGCAAAGCTTAGAAATTCTCTCATTTTCTCTCTTCCTTTTCTCTCTTGGCCGTGAACTCTCCATCAACTTCTCTCAAAATTTGTCATCTCCCCTTAAACACATCAAGCCAAGGTTCCATCTTTGAACCAAAGCTTCCATTTCTAAGCTTTCTAGCCTTGAAAAATCCTTGTTGGTGACTAAAGGAGGCATCTTTGGGGGCTGTTTTAGGACCAGAATTCTGCACTCATTTTCATGGAAATTTTAGGTAAAGGGGGGGGAGAACTTGAACTCTAGTAGGGTTGGTAACTAGAGTCAAGGATTTGCCCTTAAAATCCTTGTTTTTACTCTTGTTCTCCTTGAAAAAAATCACTTTTTGAGCTTTTCTTTGAGCAAATGTTTTGGATTCTTGGAGCTGGGTTGTTTACATGTTTTTAAGTTTGTTTGATGCTTGAAATGTGCTTGGATTGTGATTGTTGGTGCATGCAAGCCAAGAAACAATTTTGGAAAAATTTTCCCCTTTTTCCTTTAATAGCTCTCGGCCTTGAGGGATTTTGGGACTGCATGTGTTTCAAAATTTTTTTGGTGCTTGGAATGTGTTTGTATGATGAATCTATGAACATGCATGAAGTTGGTTGAAGGTATACAATTGTTTTGGATGATTGATCTTTGGAAAATAGTGTTTATGAGCTTGAAAATGGAGTTATAAACTTTAATGTGTATGTTGATGATTTTGAGTGGATTAGTATGATATTTGGCATTTAGATTGTTTGTTGATGAATGTGTGAAGTTTTGGTGAAGATTGGATGTTGTGAAAAATTTGAAGTTTTGATGAACATTCAAGTTGTTCTTGATGTTCATGAGTTATTCTTGATGAAACTCATCAAGAATACCTTTTTGATCTTAAAAAGGTCAAGGGTATGTTGAAAACATGTTTATGGGCTTTGGTTGTCCAAAAGGACTAAGAAGCAATTTTACAAGTAAAAGGACTAAAGTGCAATTAAGAATAAGTCTTTAAAAATAAATAAAACAAATTCGGATTTCAAATTCCAACCAAGTAAAAGTCAACTTAAAGGTCAATATTTTAGGTTGCATGACTAAAAATAAGTTCCTAAGAGTTATAAAACCTTTAGGCTTTTAATTTAAAATTTAAAACCTTTAAGAAAAGGAGTTAAAGACTCATTAAAAGTCAATCAAGATTAGATTATGAAATTAAAGGTTAGATTGGAGTTGGACTTCAACTCTAATCCAAGTTATTAAGAAATTAAAACTTAGAAATTAATTAGTAGACTTAGCTAATCTAATTACCTAAGTTAAATTAACATAATCTACTTAAGTTAATTAAGTAATGGATGATTAATTAAGGTTAAAGTTAATTAACCTTAATAAAAGTATTAAGTAATTAATTAGTAATGATGATTAAGAATTAACTAACTATGATTAACATTAATCAATAATAAAAGCTTAGTCCAAAACTAAGGAAGAGATTAAGACTTAATTAAGGAGGATTAAGATTAATTATAGCCCAGTTAATGAAGATTGATTAAAAGTTAAATCTAATCTTAATTATTTATACAAGAAGAATTAGGATAAGTAATACCATCCATAAGACACAATCATAAGTCTTAGTAAATTATAGGACTTAAGTGGACATGATTATTAAGAACATTAGTACAAACTACTATAAAAGATTATAACCAACACCCTCTTTCTTCATAAAACTTGAGAAGCTTAGTGAGAGAGTGCGGTTCCAACCCAAGGTAGGGTTCGATTTTCCTTGAAGGAAAGACATTGAATTCGGGCCGTGCCACGGGGATGTGGTGACGTTGAATGGTTCAATGGGCTTTGCCTGTAAGGATGTGAATGTTGTGAGCATTGTTGTGTGACATGCATCATGAAGCATTGTTGATGTTCGAGGTTGAAAACCTTATGACCTATATAACAGTAGCACTTGGTACAGTGTGAAATCGGTTGGGAAGGGTGCAACTGGGTTTTGCAAAGAACGCCAGTGGGTCCTCAAAAGGGACGCCAGCCCTGAGGATAGCCTAGCTCCCGGAAGATCTCAGGTGACGTAGATTAGCTCCCTACTGTCGAGATTGGGGAACCCAGCTTAGCTATTCCTGTCGCTCTCATGATTTTCGGGTCAGTTGAGATTGTCTGGAAGAACGCTTAAATGATTTGGCCAAAATGTATGAGCAATTCTCTTTGTACCAATGCTAGTACAGACTCTAACTCTTGACGTGCTGTGTATATATGGTCGGGCAGCTGCTATGTGCTCTGCCTATGGTGATGCTTCCCTGGGCCCGCATGCATTAGATATTGCATTATAATAGTAAAAGTTGCGTTCATATGAGTACACCATGATGAGATGTCGTGATTGCTTATTGATTCGACTGTGTGGATTTCCTCTGTGTGTGTGCTCTAGTTTGTTGTATCCTACATGTTGTGAGTTCATGCGATGTTCTCACCCTTCTTTTCTATCTCTTCTTTCTATGCTCTTCTCGTCACGTTGACAGTCGGTATCGAGGACTTCCGTCATGACGTCGATGCAGGTGCGAATCAGATGGTTGCCGAGGGGCACCCGGAGGGTGACGGGTATCCCGCGCAGGTGTGAGTTCTGTGGGGGGGAGTTTGTGTCACCATCACGCACCCCAGACTTCCTCTTGTACCTGAAAAGGACTAGGTTGTGTTGAGTCTAGGTAGTACGCAGCTCTGATTTAGGAATCTCTTCTTTTGTATTCTGTTAGAGGTCTCATTTATTTTACTACCGGAACTTATGTTTTAATGTAGTCATGTGGGTATTCGAGAGGTACATCGATGCTACTTAATATAGTATGTATGTATTTATGTCATACTGTTTTATGTTCTCTCAAGGTCTTTAACCATGTGTATGTTGTGGATGCGCGTAAGGTGTTAATTCTTTCGACGCTTACGGAAAGATAAGTTTTTGAAAGTGAAGGAAAGGATATTTCATAAGTAATTAAAATAAAGCTAGAGAGGTAATAGGTCAATGAAACCTAAACCCTTTTCAAAAAAAAAAAAACTTTCGCATTTTTTACGTTCTACTTCGTTGGTCACGTGTAATGCATGTGGTACTTTTAGTGGTAACTAGGGGTATCACATTTGGTGGTATCAGAGCTGTTCTTTCCTTTTGGCCTCGGGTATGGTCTGCAATACCCTTCTCTCTGTGTTTACTCTGTGTTGATTGTTTGTTTGTGTTGATTGTTTGCCTTGTGTGAATTGGTTGCTCTCATCTTACTATCTTAGTAATATGAGGATCTGTGTGTAGCGTTGCTTATTCTTGCTTGAATGGTTCTGCATGAAACGGAAGAAGTTGACTTGTTCTGCGAATGCAGGATTCCATGGCAGAAAGAGGCAACCCTGAGATGGGCGATCTCCTGGGAAGGAGACAAGGTAGCATAAAATCACACCTCATAAAAGAATTAACTTAACACCCTAATTAGAATTAAGGTAGTATGAATGAACCAAGTAATCAAGCTTCTAAAACGAGTTTGCCAAGACCTCTAGGTCCTGAGATGGTACATTAGTGTAGCCAATAGTTGATTTGACTTGTGGATTGAGGTGCTGAGTGAGACATCAAAGGTCAGGATAGGATGACCACTAAGGATAAGTTCCCATTCCTTTAGATGAGTAACCTTAAGGGATCGATAATGAATTCGAGGCCGTAAATTCAAGGTTAAGATGATTGATCATTGAGGTTTAATTATTAAGGTTTTGAAATTTGGGGATTTGTACTAATAGCTCTTGAGGATTCAGTTATTGAAAATATATATATTTTGGCAAAGCAAGTTAGAAGTAATTGATGACTTGGGATATACTCAGGATGAATAATGATGGAGTTTAGGATAAGAATGAGAAACATATGAATTGAGATTTGATCTTAGTAATTAAGGTATATTTGGATACCCTGTTGATGAACTTGAAGTCTAAAAGGGTTTGACTGTGGAATGAGTGTCATGATTGAAGTTTGATAGATACACTAGAGTATGATCGCTATCTCTAACGGATTGATAAAATAAGGATTTATAGAAACAAGTGGAAAAACTCGATTTAAGACAAAGGATGTCAAAGTATTGAGGCCAATAGCACAAGATGTAGTTCTTAAGGAATTTTTGTCGTATGGTAGGGTATGACTAAGCAAATGATCTGTTAGTATCAAGATTACGCAGGAAATTGAAGAAAGAGATCATGTGATGGAGAATTATATGCACAAGTAAGCACTACAAGGGCTACAATGGTATGAGCTAAGTAAGGATAACACT
Organism: Sesbania bispinosa; assembly: GCA_026901365.1. Lineage (NCBI taxonomy): Eukaryota > Viridiplantae > Streptophyta > Magnoliopsida > Fabales > Fabaceae > Sesbania > Sesbania bispinosa. The sequence goes on from QLOH01000019.1 coordinate 1,732,597, forward strand.
TCCATGAGGTTAATAGAAATAATAGATATGTTAAATAATGAGCGATTATCGTATGTGTTGATTTTGATGACTAAGAGTATACTTGATTGATGCTCCTGTAGATTGAATAAGGTATGTGAATGGAATCTCATAAACGATTAAGATTGGAATTGGTAAGAATCATGACACGTTGATTTAGTATGGTCATACCAATTTACAGGATTAGTTTGTACATTAATCTTAATGGACTTAGACTCTGAAGGAAAGGTATATAAATTAGTAAATATCTAGGCATGATTTTAAAGATTGGATTGGAATAGTACTAGATGAGTAGGTGGCATTTCGCGTAAGGATGCCCTAGGGGACAAATACAATCCGTGGGAGTAGGATAACCATAAGGAACAAAAAAATAATAATAATATTCCCTAAGATAGATTGCTTCTATCTATATACCGAGACTATAGGTAATCTTACAATCCGCTTTGGACTTTACCACGAATGCTACATGTGTCTAGCAATCCCATCTGGATTGGTTGTCATTGGTGTTCCTTTCCCTCCTCAGTAAATCCAATTTTCTAACCTCATTTAAGCCAACTTATCCTCATTCTTTCGTGCCATGTTCTCTCCTATTTCTAGGATCCAATGGGAAGTATAGCATTCTTTGGAATAATCTTGAGAGATAGGAAGTTGTATGCTAAGCTATCTAAGTGTGAGTTTTGGTTAAAGGAAGTGAATTTCCTAGGTCATGTGATCTATAGTGGACGAGTTAGCGTAGACCCAGCTAAGGTAGAAACTGTGTTGCAGTGCGAAGCACCTGGGACTTTAACGGAAGTGAGAAGCTTCTTGGGGTTAGCTGGTTACTACCGTAAGTTTATTGAAAATTTTTCAAGGATAGCAACTCCGTTGAACCGTTTGATTAGGAAAGACCAATCTTTTGTATGGAGCCAGTAGTATGAAGATAGTTTTCAGGAATTGAAGAAGAGGTTAACTTCTGCGCCTTGTGTTAGTTTTACCTGACCCACAAGAGAGTTTTGAAGTATAATGTGATGCTTCAAAACAAGGATTAGGCGGTGTGTTGATGAAAAAAGGAAAATTAGTGGCTTATGCCTCTAGGCAACTGCGAACACACGAAGCAAATTACCCTACGCATGATCTAGAGTTGGCAGCCATAGTTTTTGCTCTGAAGATTTAGAGGCACCATCTGTATGGCGCTAGGTTTGAAGTCTTTAGTGACCATAAGAGCTTGAAGTATCTGTTTGATCAGAAGGAATTGAATATGAGGCAGAGAAGATGGATGGAGTTTTTTAAAGGATTATGATTTTAGTCTGCAATACCACCCTAGGGAAAGCCAATGTAGTGGCTGATGCGTTGAGTAGGAAATCTTTGCACATGTCAGCAATGATGGTTAAGGATCTAGAGCTGATAGAAAAGTTTAGAGACCTAAACCTAGATGTTGGATTTGGTCCTAAGAGTATAAGATTGGGAACCTTGAAGATTTCAAGTGATTTCTTGGAGCAAGTTCGCGTAGCACAGGAAGTGGATCAATCTTTGCAAGTTTTGAAGGATCTAGTCCCTAAGAAAGGAGAATCTGAGTTTTGTAAGGGAACTGATGGGATTATTAGATTCAAAAATAGGATATGTATACCTGATGATAAGTGAATAAGGAAACTGATCTTAGAAGAGGCTCATAAGAGTGGATTGAGTATTCACCCTGGAACAACTAAGATATATCAAGATCTGAAGAAGATGTTTTGGTGGTCTGGAATGAAAAAGGAAGTAGCTGAGTATGTAGCTTCTTGTTTGGTTTGTCAGAAAGCTAAGATTGAACATCAAAGACCATCAGGAGAGTTACAGGCCTTTAGATGTCCCTGAGTGGAAATGGAATAGCATATCTATGGATTTTGTGGTAGGTTTACCTAGAACTTCTGCAGGTTTTGATGCTATATGGGTAATTGTTGATAGGTTAACAAAATCTGCTCATTTCTTGCCCATTAACATTAAGTTTTCTCTAGAAAAGTTTACCCAGTTGTATATTAAGGAAGTAATAAGACTACATGGGGTTCCGTCTAGCATAGTGTCAGATAGAGACCCTAGATTTACATCCAGATTTTGGGGTAGTCTGCAACAAGCTTTAGGAACCAAGTTGAGGCTTAGTTCATCATATCACCCTCAAACAGATGGTCAGTCTGAGCGGACTATCCAATCCCTAGAGGATTTGCTGAGGGCATGTGTGTTAGAACACAAGGGAAGTTGGGATCAGTTGTTGGCAATGATCGAGTTCACCTACAACAATAGTTTCCATTCTAGTATTGAAATGGCACCATATGAAGCCCTGTATAGTAGAAAGTGTAGAACACCTTTATGTTGGTTTGAATCTGGCGATAGCCTAGTGTTGGGGCCTGAAATGATTCAGCAAACCACGGAAAAGATCAAGATGATTCAGGAAAGGATGAAAATATCACAGAGCAGGTAGAAAAGTTACTATGATCGGAGGAGGAAACCCCTTGAATTCAAAGAAGGAGACCATGTCTTTTTGAGAGTTACACCAACGACTGGGGTTGGTAGGGCAATGCGATCTCGAAAACTTACACCTAAATTCATTGGTCCCTACCAAATTTTGAAAAGAATTGGTCTTGTTGCTTACCAAATCGCTTTACCGCCTTTTCTTTCCAATCTTCATAATGTATTCCATGTGTCACAACTCCGAAAATACATTCTTGACCCTTCGCACGTCATAGAACCCGACGTAATATAATTAAAAGAAAATTTAACTTATGAAGTATTATCTGTGCGAATCGGAGACCGAAGGACTAAGCAGCTGAGAGGAAAAGAGATTTCGTTGGTAAAAGTTATTTGGAGTGCAACTGATGAAGGGAATGCAACTTGGGAGTTGGAAGAGTAATTGAAGAAGTCTTATCCTCATTTATTTCAAGAAGGTACGCACAAATTTCGAGGACGAAATTTCTTTTTAGAAGGGGAGAGTTGTAACACCCGCGTTTTACCGTTTTTGCCATTTTAAATGTTTTATTGGATTTTGAGTGATTAAAATTATTTTTAATCATCAAAATTTATATTTTTGGATTTAGAATTAAATTTCCTATTTTTAGGGAATTTCTGGGAATTTTTGGGGTTTTTCTGTGAAAATGACCTTTTTGCCCCTCCTGTCTCTTGAACCGGGCCCGAATACTCTTGATCCGGGCCAGAAAAATTTGCACAACCCTTCCTTTCCTCCTTCTAGAAGCCTTGCATGTCTTGTGTGTGTGCATGAAGGACATTTGTCCACTTCACACTTTGTTTCTAGACAAGTGTCAAGCTTAGGGAAAAGTAAGACATTAAAACACCAAAATTCATTACTCTTTCTTTTTCCACATGCAAAGCTTAGAAATTCTCTCATTTTCTCTCTTCCTTTTCTCTCTTGGCCGTGAACTCTCCATCAACTTCTCTCAAAATTTTTCATCTCCCCTTAAACACATCAAGCCAAGGTTCCATCTTTGAACCAAAGCTTCCATTTCTAAGCTTTCTAGCCTTGAAAAATCCTTGTTGGTGACTAAAGGAGGCATCTTTGGGGGCTGTTTTAGGACCATAATTCTGCACTCATTTTCTTGGAAATTTGAGGTAAAGGGGGGGGAGAACTTGAACTCTAGTAGGATTGGTAACTAGAGTCAAGAATTTGCCCTTAAAATCCTTGTTTTTACTCTTGTTCTCCTTGAAAAAAATCACTTTTTGAGCTTTTCTTTGAGCAAATGTTTTGGATTCTTAGAGCTGGGTTGTTTACATGTTTTTAAGTTTGTTTTGATGCTTGAAATGTGCTTGGATTATGATTGTTGGTGCATGCAAGCCAAGAAACAATTTTGGAAAAATTTTCCCCTTTTTCCTTTAATAGCTCTCGGCCTTGAGGGATTTTGGGACTGCATGTGTTTCAAAATTTTTTGGTGCTTGGAATGTGTTTCTATGATGAATCTATGAACATGCATAAAGTTGGTTGAAGGTATACAATTGTTTTGGATGATTGATCTTTGGAAAATAGTGTTTATGAGCTTGAAAATGGAGTTATGAACTTTAATGTGTATGTTGATGATTTTGAGTGGATTAGTATGATATTTGGCATTTAGATTGTTTGTTGATGAATGTGTGAAGTTTTGGTGAAGATTGGATGTTGTGAAAAATTTGAAGTTTTGATGAACATTCAAGTTGTTCTTGATGTTCATGAGTTGTTCTTGATGAAACTCATCAAGAATACCTTTTTGATCTTAAAAAGATCAAGGGTATGTTGAAAACATGTTTATGGGCTTTGGTTGTCCAAAAGGACTAAGAAGCAATTTTACAAGTAAAAGGACTAAAGTGCAATTAAGAATAAGTCTTTAAAAATAAATAAAACAAATTCGGATTTCCAATTCCAACCAAGTAAAAGTCAACTTAAAGGTCAATATTTTAGGTTGCCATGACTAAAAATAAGTTCCTAAGAGTTATAAAACCTTTAGGCTTTTAATTTAAAGTTTAAAACCTTTAAGAAAAGGAGTTAAAGACTCATTAAAAGTCAATCAAGATTAGATTATGAAATTAAAGGTTAGATTGGAGTTGGACTTCAACTCTAATCCAAGTTATTAAGAAATTAAAACTTAGAAATTAATTAGTAGACTTAGCTAATCTAATTACCTAAGTTAAATTAACATAATCTACTTAAGTTAATTAAGTAACGGATGATTAATTAAGGTTAAAGTTAATAACATTAATAAAAGTATTAAGTAATTAATTAGTAATGATGATTAAGAATTAACTAACTATGATTAACCTTAATCAAATGTAATTAAAAGCTTAGTCCAAAACTAAGGAAGAGATTAAGACTTAATTAAGGAGGATTAAGATTAATTATAGCCCAGTTAATGAAGATTGATTAAAAGTTAAATCTAATCTTAATTATTTATACAAGAAGAATTAGGATAAGTAATACCATCCATAAGACACAATCATAAGTCTTAGTAAATTATAGGACTTAAGTGGACATGATTATTAAGAACATTAGTACAAACTACTATAAAAGATTATAACCAACACCCTTTTTCTTCATAAAACTTGAGAAGCTTAGTGAGAGAGTGCGGTTCCAACCCAAGGTAGGGTTCGGTTTTCCTTGAAGGAAAGACATTGAATTCGGGCCGTGCCACGGGGATGTGGTGACGTTGAATGGTTCAATGGGCTTTGCCTGTAAGGATGTGAATGTTGTGAGCATTGTTGTGTGACATGCATCATGAAGCATTGTTGATGTTCGAGGTTGAAAACCTTATGACCTATATAACAGTAGCACTTGGTACAGTGTGAAATCGGTTGGGAAGGGTGCAACTGGGTTTTGCAAAGAACGCCAGTGGGTCCTCAAAAGGGACGCCAGCCCTGAGGATAGCCTAGCTCCCGGAAGATCTCAGGTGACGTAGATTAGCTCCCTACTGTCGAGATTGGGTAACCCAGCTTAGCTATTCCTGTCGCTCTCATGATTTTCGGGTCAGTTGAGATTGTCTGGAAGAACGCTTAAATGATTTGGCCAAAATGTATGAGCAATGCTCTTTGTACCAACTCCAGTACAGACTCTAACTCCTGACGTGCTGTGTATATATGGTCGGGCAGCTGCTATGTGCTCTGTCTATGGTGATGCTTTCCCTGGGCCCGCATGCATTAGATATTGCATTATAATAGTAAAAGTTGCGTTCATATGAGTACACCATGATGAGATGTCGTGATTGCTTATTGATTCGACTGTGTGGATTTCCTCTGTGTGTGTGCTCTAGTTTGTTGTATCCTACATGTTGTGAGTTCATGCGATGTTCTCACTCTTCTTTTCTATCTCTTTTTTCTATGCTCTTCTCGTCACGTTGACAGTCGGTATCGAGGACTTCCGTCATGACGTCGATGCAGGTGCAAATCAGATGGTTGCCGAGGGGCACCCGGAGGGTGATGGGTATCCCGCGCAGGTGTGAGTTCTGTGGGGGGGAGTTTGTGTCACCATCACGCACCCCAGACTTCCTCTTGTACCTGAAAAGGACTAGGTTGTGTTGAGTCTAGGTAGTACGCAGCTCTGATTTAGGAATCTCTTCTTTTGTATTCTGTTAGAGGTCTCATTTATTTTACTACCGGAACTTATGTTTTAATGTAGTCATGTGGGTATTCGAGAGGTACATCGATGCTACTTAATATATATGTATGTATTTATGTCATACTGTTTTATGTTCTCTCAAGGTCTTTAACCATGTGTATGTTGTGGATGCGCGTAAGGTGTTAATTCTTTCGACGCTTACGGAAAGATAAGTTTTTGAAAGTGAAGGAAAGGATATTTCATAAGTACTTAAAATAAAGCTAGAGAGGTAATAGGTCAATGAAACCTAAACCCTTTTCAAAAAAAAAAAAATTTCGCATTTTTTATGTTCTACTTCGTTGGTCACGTGTAATGCATGTGGTACTTTTAGTGGTAACTAGGGGTATCACAAATAGCCTCAAGATTAAATTTTGTTGTAGTCGTTGTTGGTTTTGAAGAAACAATCAACCAGGCCGCTGTTAAGTTGGTCAAAAAGACAACCAAGAAATGTTGTTAACTACTTGATGGTTCAACCAAGTTGGACACAGAAGTTCATCAGAAAAATGGCTGAAGATCAATTTCATATTTCTCTTAGTCAAATCAGTTGAGGGAGAATGTACCTCACATAGGAGACAGGATTATACACTTGTATCACTGTCTTAACCTTGTACTTAGATTTATTCATTGTATCCTGAGTAGTACTCAGTTAACCTCTAGTACAGGAAAAGATTAAGTTTATGTTTCGTGGAAACTTAAACTTAGTTTAATTTGTAAACACTTTATGTGTCTGAGAGCCTGCAGAGGCTTGGTGGAAGAAAGAATACTCTACACTTGGATAAGTGTCTGAGAGCCTGGAGAGACTTGGTGGAAGAAAGAATACTTGTTGTTGAGCCTGGAGAGGCTTGTCTGTAAAAGAATACTCGTTGTTGATCCTGGAGAGGCTTGTCTGTAAAAGAATACTCGGTGTTGAGCCTGGAGAGGCTTGTCTGTAAAAGAATACTCGGTGTTGAGCCTGGAGAGGCTTGTCTGTAAAAGAATATTGCATGAGTTGCCTGGAGAGGCAGTTGAAAACAAATGAATACTTATTGTTAAGCCTGAAGAGGCTGTGGTAAAAGAATACTTGTATCTGAGTTCAGTTAGTGGAAAATCCAATGGTGATTTGACTCTGGGATTGGATGTAGCTCATGGGTTTGTGAGTGAACCAGGATAAATTATGTGCCTAAGTTCTCTTTCCCTTAATCTCTTTATTTACAGTTTTCATATTTATGTTGGGGATTGAAAAGTATTTTTTAAACTTAACACAACTATTTCAATAAAATGATCTTTCATATGAACAAAACATGAAATGTCTCTCATATCATTTGAAGCATTACAAAGAATGTACCTTGAAGAACTTCTAAAATAATTATCTGAAGTGAGTCTGGAAAGAGCCCAGTTCAGAAATCAGAAATAGACTTCAGACAACCTCTAGTCATCTGAAGTATTTCAGAAACCGTTTTGAAAATACTCTTTGTAATAATCTTCAGAAGATACTTTGAGAAGCCTCTGTTTAAAACAATCTTAAGCTTTAGAAGAAACTCTATTTTTCTTATCTTTCGCACGTTTTAATTATCTCTGATCTTAAGACTTGTTTTGAACATTGTTCATCTTCATTATTTAAATTAAAGATTTCCAAAACCAATCAAAAAGCTTAAAACACTATTCAACCAATCAAGAATTAGCACTTAAAATGTGAAATATAGGTGCAGGGAAGTAGCTATATTCAGGCATGAAAATGAAGGAAAATGAGAGAAAATGAAAGAAAAGTTGAAGAGAAAGGGATGGTTGGGACGCCACTGAACCAGGAATTCACCCACAGCAGATAAGTCCAATCGATAGACGCCACTGATTCAGGAGAATCAGATAAGTCTCTGGTTGGTTTAAGCAAGAACCACCAAGCCTACCCTCAACTCACACTTAAGGAGAAAATTGGGCATAATGCCTTTACTCATTCATCAAAGTTGTAATACAAGGGGGGTGGTCTCCTATTTATAGGAAAAGGAGGTGGTTAGGTGGGAAGGAGAATACAAGATGAGTGAAAACTATCCTAAGTGAGTCTTGAACCCATGACCTCCTAATTAAATGGTTAAGCTAACTCCTAACCATTAAACCCACTAAAAGTAGCGCCCATTACAAGAAGAAAAATTAGGAAAATTACAAACATTTCCTAATACAATTAAATCCTACTTAAGTTCCTAATTATTTATTTAATCCTTCCTAATTAAGATGAAGTCTTCTTGTTGACTTGGTCAAGGGTGGTCAAAGGTTGACTATGGGAGGGTTGACCAAAACATGGTTGACCAAGGCTTGGTCCAGCTCCATGCGCCCAAGTCAGGCCCAAGCTCCCCTTCAGCTTCACTGTCAGCTCAGAGTTCCACTGGCAGTTGCCATCATTTCCTCCCCCTTTGAAAGGATTTGACCTCAAATCTGAAAGATTAGAAAGAAGCCATAAGAAGAAGAGGAATGGGGGTAGAAAGAAGGAGATGGATGCCTAAAGTAGCAAGTAAGAAGATACTTCTCTTAGCCTTTAGGCAGTACAGCTGGACGTCCACAAGTTGAACATCTTCCTTGAGCCTCGACAACAAAAAGAAGACCCATAAGTATTATTCCAAAGCAAGCAAAGTGAAGGCTCATAACAAAAATACTTAGGGATCATAAAGATTAGCAAAAGAAAAACATAGGAGATGAACAAGAGGTATTTGAGATAAGGGTTAGAAAACTCCCTCAATGAAGATTGAACCATCTTGTCCATGTACTTTGTGGATTTAGATCCTGGATCAAAGACTAATCTTTTGAAGCCCTTCTTTTCAAGTAAAGGGGTTAGTTGGTTACAACTAAATTTAAACAAGTGATATGAATGTTTCAAACCAACAAAATAATCCATAATATATTGCCAAATGAATGCACAATTAAAACTATGTGGTATGAATGTCCTATTTCTTGGAAGTGAGATCCCATCTTGCTCATTGAACATAAGACACGCATTTTGAGTATTATTGTAAAAATCATAGTGCATATATTCATGCCATGAAGAATTCATGCAAGTTTGTTCAAGAGCCATATCCATGCTAAAGCACTCACTCAAGTAAAATGACACCTTTTGCATATTATCATATGTGTTCATGAAAGGTGAAATACCAAAAGAATCACATTGAGTATGCATATCGAGAAGCATATCATCATTTGAATTAGATGCCAGACAAGTTTTCCTACATGTGATAGCTTCATCCAAATTTTTATCCTTTTTACTAAATAGTTCAAGAGCATAATACACATCTTTGTATGAAACAATTATTTTAGGTTCAAAATGTGTATGCACAATATATATACAAACCAAAGACACATGCAAATTCAATCCAACTTTGTTTTCAATCCTATCATGCAATCTATATTGAGCAAAGAAATTGACTAAACATGCATCTCTAGTCAGTTTCATGGTACTCTTAAACTTAGTTGATTTTTCTAAACATGTAATTGGTTTCAAAGAATTATCAACATTGTTTATTTCCTTCAAACATGTAATGCTTTGAGGCATATAATTGTGCAAAGAAAGAGGTATGTCATGCATAAAGAAAGTTAGTTTAGGAAACTCCCTATCAATATCTTGAGTTGTCCTCTTTGCAACACTAGAAGTACTTGCCATCAACCTATTCATGTTTTCACACAAAGGGTTAGCATTTACTTGTTAATTCAATGGAATCAATTGCTTCCCTAAATTTTCTTTTTTCTTCTCTTCTGTTTGCACTATTTCTACCTCCTTTTCTTTTTCTATCTTAAGCTTTTTTCTTTTATTTTTCTAATTGTTCTTTTTTCTCTTGTTCTATTAACCTCTTAAGTGTGGTTTGATCTTCTTTTATTTCCTTTGAGGTCATAGGCATGAGTGTGAATTTTATTCCTTGGTGGCGGAACCTATAGGTATTGGCAAACCCATCATATTTTACCCTTCTCTCATATTGCCATGGTCTTCCTAAAAGAATGTGAGAGGCCTCTAAGGGTATAACATCAAAGGTCATTTTATCTTTGTAATCCCCAATTTTGAACCTTAAGCTCACTTGCCTATCCACCATAAATTCTTCCTCATCACTCACCCATTGAAGTGTATAAGGTTCTGGATGTGGGGTAGTGGGTAAGTTGAGCTTGTTAACTAACCTAAGGCTAGCTAAGTTGCTACTACTTCCTCCATCTATAATCACCAAACATACCTTATCTTCAATGTGACACCTAGAATGGAATAGGTTCTCTCTTTGGCTCTCTTCTTCACCCAAGGGTGTTTCTAAGGCTTTTCTAAACAACATGGTTACCCATTCCCCTTGCCTCTTGCCTTCCATTCTCCTAGATTGATTTTAGTCTTAAGAGTTTTATGGACCTCTCCACTCAAACTGAGTCTTTACACTCAATGGAATGTAACACTCGTGTATGTCACTCTTTTTGGCTTTTTCTATAATGAAACTCTCTTGCCTCTTCTACTCGGTTGAGGTTGGTTTGATCTTGCAAAGACCAACAGCGAGACTAAGTCTTATCCCTTCCCAAATAGAAGCACACTAACAAAAGGAAAATATCTACTGAAGGAGGATTGGAAATTCCTAAGACAAAACAAAGAGTTGATGAGACAAGCAAGAAAAGCAAGCACTCAACAAGGCTTATACACAAAAGTAGAAAGCAAACAAGACAAGATGAAAAAAATTGCAAAGAAAATTGTTTTTGGTGATTTTCTTGAAAAGAGTTGCCAAAATTGTCGTTTTAGAAAAATAGCAAATGACAACTCAAGTTACAGTATACAGAGAAATGAAATGAAAAATTACAGTAAATTGTCAACTGTATTGTTGGGATACATTCTTTTGTTTTTCTTTAATTTTTCTGAATTTTTTTGAATTTTTTGACTTTTTGGGTGTCTTTTGACTTCTTCCCTTGTGGTTGACTTTTGCACCCTTTTTGCTTTTTATACCTCTTTTTGTATTTTTGGCAATATAATTTTTTGTATTTTTCTTTGCCTCTTTTCTTTCTTTTTTTGCCTTTTTCCCCAACAGAAAATTACAGAAATTTATATAAAATTACAAAAAACTAAACTGCAACTAGTGTAATTTTTTTGAGATTTTGACACTAAACTGGTCCAAACGGTACCGGAAAAACAAAATGGACAGGCTGATTTCTAAAAACTATAAAATAAAACGGTATGGCAACCTGATTTTAAAAAATTCCAAAAAAAAATGCTTAGCACTTCCTTGTTGATTATACAAACACACTACGGTCACAGAAACGCGCTTGGTTCAATTTTAAGATGGGAATTAAATTTTGAAGGAAAATCAACAATTGGAATTTATTGATTTTCTTCCAACTTTATGAACCAAAAATCAACCTAATGGTGAGCATTTTGCACAATCAAACATGGAAATTCCAAGGTAGAGATAGCAGTCAATTCAGATTTGCAATCAGAATGCCAAGCAGACAAACAGAACAGGAGTAGAAAATTGAACAAAACACAGCCCAAAAATGCGCAAAAATGGCAAAATAAAGAAGGAAAAATGCGCAAAAATTAAAATAAGGGGGAAACTGAAATTAAAAGGATGGAGATGACATAAATGTAAATGGCAGAAAGTAGAGGGGATGGCAGAAATTAAAAGGATGGGGAGAGCAGAATGTAAATGACTGAATGTAGAGGGGAATGGCAGAATTTAAAAGGATGGGGAGGACTGAAAATAAATGACAAAATGTAAAGGGGGTGGCAGAAATTAAAAGCATGGGGAGGACAGAAATGTAAATGGCAGAATGTAAAGGGGGAAGCAGAAATTAAAAGGGTGGGGAGAAGCGAAAATTAAATGGCGGAAAATAAAGAGATGAATATGGGGGATGGACAAGTAATGGTGAAGGGGAGAAATGTAGGTGAACGATCTTTGGAAAAATGAAGACAACAATGCCTCCTCTTACCACACTTCACCAACAAACAAGCACTTTATAGCAGTTAATTGCAAGAATCACTCAGGAACAAGTATGAGCAATTAGAATAGGCATTTTATCAAACACCTAAGGGGGTGGGATTAGCGGCCAAAAAACAGCCCCATACTAGTAAGAATTCAAGCAATCAACAAGCAAACAAACAATGCTGACAGCAACAGAAAGGCACCTCGGGCCCGGGAAACAGCCCAAGTCCAATTACAATTGAAACAAAGGGATGGAATTACACTAAAATGGCCGAAAATTCTGAACCAAAATTTGCAGCAAACCCACGCCAAAACATCCCCCAAATTGCTCCAAAATTTCTCAATTCAACAAACTCTGATGACCAATTAATAGCAGTGAAGTTGTGGATCTAGAATTGAGCAAAAACAACAGGTTAGAATCAAGAATTAGCATTTAAAATGCGAAATATAGGTGCAGGGCAGCAACTATATTCACGCAAGAAAATGAAGGAAAATGAGAGAAAATGAAAGAAAAAGTGGAAGAGAAAGGGATGGTTGGGACGCCACTGAAGCAGGAATCCACCCATAGCAGATAAGTCCAATCGATAGCCGCCACTAATTCAGGAGAATCAGATAAGTCTCTGGTTGGTTTAAGCAAGAACCACCAAGCCTACTCTCAACTCACACTTGAGGAGAAAAATGGGCATAATGCCTTTACTCATTCATCAAAGTTATAATACAAGGGGGGTGGTCTCCTATTTATAGAAAAAAGAGGTGGCTAGGTGGGAAGGAGAATACAAGATGAGTGAAAACTATCCTAAGTGAGTCTTGAACCCATGACCTCCTAATTAAATGGTTAAGCTAACTCCTAACCATTAAACCCACTAAAAGTAGCGCTCATTACAAGAAGGAAAATTAGGAAAATTAGAAACATGTCCTAATACAATTAAATCCTACTTAAGTTCCTAATTACTTATTTAATCCTTCCTAATTAAGATGAAGTCTTCTTGTTGACTTGGTCAAGGGTGGTCAAAGGTTGACTATGGGAGGGTTGACCAAGGCTTGGTCCATCTCCATGCGCCTAAGTCAGGCCCAAGCTCCCCTTCAGCTCCGCTGTTAGCTCAGAGTTCTACTGGCAGTTGCCATCAAAAGGATTTTATTCAGAATTCTTTTTCATTCATTTCCTTCCCCTTTCTTCCACCAACCTAGAGAGAGAAAGAGAGGTTTTAGTGAAAGGGACTCCATTGAAACTCAAGGAAGGTCCTCAACCACCAAGATCAAGTTCTCCTTTGGTTCTCCTCATCTCCAACACCCTTCCTTCTCAGTCTCTTCATCCACTTCAAGGTGAGTGTGACCACACACTCACTCTCATGCTAGGAAGATCTTATTTCATGAACCCACTTCTTCTATTCCCTTTCTTCTAGTTGCTTATTAATGATCATTCGTTGGTTGGTGTGAATGTTTGATTATGGTATGTTGGACTAACCAACACATGTGCCCTAGGCAAGGTTAGGGTTTATGGAATATGCTATGCAAAACTTGTCCTAATGTTTATCTTCATTGTTTATATGATTATTGATGATGTTTCATGTTCCTAACTCTAACTATTAAAAAGGAGAGGTTTCGGGTCTTATGGCCTCATGGAATACACTTTGGGTCTTATGGCCTCATGTAATAGACTTAGGTCTCTTAACCTCATGTTCGTAAACAAGATTTGGTCCATGGACTCTTGTTTTAAGACTTTGTCTTGGTCCATGGACTCATGTTAAAAGAATCAAGTAATCATGTTTGAATCTATCAGGTTTAATTGGGTAAGGTCTTATGGCCATCAGGAATGACGGTTCCTGTTAGTCTGAGCTCAGTCTAGCCTCATGTCAAGTGGAAAGAACCCTTTGAGTGTTGGGTAAAACACTTCAGGACTAACATTGTTATTTGTGACTATATGTATGATTTTGAGGACTTATATTGTTATTATTAATGCATATCATTGAACCTTTATCTCCCACACATGCACGTTTTGCCACCTCACTGGGACGTTAATCTCATCTCACGCTGTGGGAATTTACTTTCAGATGTGCAGGGTCCTCAGCAAGGCAATGGAGGCTGGTAGGGATTGGTTGGACCCAATGTTGATTACTTACTTTTGGATGTTGAGTCTCAGAATTAATTTAAGTATTCAAATTAGATTCAAGACTCATTATCCTTGGTTTTAATGATCAACAAATTAGACTAGATTAAAAGAAAACAGGTGCTACTAAGAAAGGTATTGCTTTGTAGATTGTGTCTCAGGGTGAAGTATCAAAATCAGAACAAGAAGAACCAGTGAAGAATCAGAAGAAGAAAAACAAATCAGAAGAAGAAGAAGAACCAGTGAAGTATCAGAAGAAGAAAAACAAATCAGAAGAAGAAAGAACAAATCAGAAGAAGAAGAACAAATCAGAAGAAGAAGAACCTGTGAAGTATCAGAAGAAGAAAAATAAATCAGAAGAAGAACAAAGGAAAATCAGAAGATGAAGCAATACAGAATCTGAAAAGAAGAAAAGACTCAATCATTTGAAACATATTCATATGAAGCCCAGAAGACAGCAAAGGAAGAAGAGATCCACAATAAAAATGAAGCAACTATAAGCAAAGGAAGCTACGGAAAAGAATAGAAAAGGTTCAACTATCTGAAGACATGAAAGACTCAGACCGTCTCAAGACTCATCATCATCTGAAGAATATCCTTCATCTGAAGAAGTGATTATCATCTGAAGACTCGAAGACAAACTGAAGATTTGACTCCGTATGAAGCATACCTATCATTTGAAGAATGGAAGCTGATCAGAAGCACTCTGTATGACTGAAGAACTGAAGGCGTCAGAACCAAGAAATGTTCTTATGAAGATATTGTCAAAGCATGAAGAACACTGTATCCAATGGACTACTTCATTTCGGCACAAAAGTTAGGCATACTTTTCTGCCTCGATCAAAAGACTTGCACAAATAAGGAAATCCTGCAACGACTGCTGCATCTGCAATCAAAAGGGTACTATATACGCAGACATACTGCACCTGCTACTGTCCAAAAGCAAATCAGAAGTCTGGACAAGAAAATATCGAGAAAGATGTTTGAACTAATATTATTCAACATCTATCCAAATATTAGAAGAACTATAAGAGACAAAGATGAATAAAGCTAGGATCATCTGAAGTAAAGAAAGAAGCACTCTGCTGAAGTAAAAAGGAAGAAGATTTCTGCTAAAAGAAAGAAGCACCTTGCTTTAATCATCTGAAGAAGAGAAGAATCATTTTTCCAGAAGAAAGAAGCGAGTTGAAAGCATTTCAATATGTAAAATTAAAAGAAGCTTGAAGCTATCATCTGAAGGAAGTTATAAATGGCTTAACAGTCTGAAGAAATGATACTCTCTGAATGCGTGGAATAGATTTCAACTTAGAAGAAGTCACAAGAGAAGCTAAGACCATATGATTCAACTGCTATAATATCATATATCTTTATTCAAAAAGAAAATAGCAACAACAGCTATTATCCTAAGTACAAGAAACCTCACTGAAAGAAGGAAAAGGAAACTGTGTCAGAAGCAAATGAAAAGGAGTATATACAAATAAGCAAAAGGACAAATCCAACGGATACCTCTTTATACATACTCTAAAGGAAAACAGAAGAAAGCTGAGGAAAACAGAGGAAATTAAGAAGAAAGATGAAGAAAGCAGAAGAGAATCAAGAGAGAGAAGAAACATAAAAATATCAAGGAAATCTCTCAAAGGAGCTCATCAATAGAGGTGTCAGAACAAGATCGTCTGAACACTTATTTTGCTTAAGAAGAAGCAACCGTTTGAGAAGCTATTACACAACGGCTATATGAGCCACATCATCAACATCTCAACGGTATTATCAACCATCTTCAACGGCTATATTTCATCAGAACGTATAAATAGCCTCAAGATTGAATTTGAAGATGTTGGCATTTCTTGCTAACTAGAGAAGAGTTTGGTTCATAGGAAATCAATTATCATATTCAACCAATCTTCTGAAAATACAGAGTTGAATTAGAGCTTAGAAGAAAAAACTTTCTCTGTAAAACCTTGTACTTAGATTTATTTATTGTATCCTGAGTAGTACTCAGTTAACCTCTAGTACAGGAAGAGATTAAGTTTATGTTTCGTGGAAACTTAAACTTAGTTTAGTTTGTAAACACTTTGTGTGTCTGAGAGCCTGGAGAGGCTTGGTGGAAGAAAGAATACTTGTTGAGCCTAGAGAGGCTTTGTAAGAAATAATACTTGTTGAGCCTGGAGAGGCTTGTCTGTAAAATAATACTACATGAGTTGCCTGGAGAGGCAGTTGAAAATAAAAGAATACTTGTGGTAGAGCCTGAAGAGGCTTGATAGAAAAGAATACTTGTATCTGTGGTTTCAGATAGTGAAAAATCCAGTGGTGGTTTGCCCTCGGACTGGATGTAGCTCACTGGGTTGGTGGGTGAACCAGGATAAATTTTGTGGCTAAGTTTTCTATCCCTTAAATTCCTTAATTTACAGCTTTATATTTCTGATGGGGATTGAGCAGTATTTTTCATAATAAACTTAACACAACAATTTCAGACAATGATCAATCATCTGAGGTTACTCAGAAACTGTTCTGAATAGATTCTTTGTAATATCTTTCAGAAGGTATCTTGAGATGTATCTGAATATCTAAATCAATTTAATCAAAAGTCCAAACAATTTTTTTGATCTAGTCACCTTTTCTTAGTCTCTATGCTTGTCCTTCTTATATTCCGCAATTTAAGTATTAATTCTGATAATAAGCTTTTCTCATTAATTTGTTTTAATGAATTAATAACTTATGTTAAAGATTTCCAAAATGGTAAAAATATTCAAAACACTTTTCAACCCCCCCTCTAGTGTTGCCTGTGGAACTAACAATTGGTATCAGAGGTCACCTTCGGGTTGAGTATCTAACAAATGCAGAAGGAGTAGATTCTCAGAAGATGGAAATCTCACCAAGCTGAAGCAACTCTGAAGAATGATAATGAGTAAAGGAAATTATTTTCGTAAAACTCATTATTCATGCAATTAAGGCATCCTTCAGAAGGACATGACTGGAAAAGGAAAGTACATCTATCTCAAGATCACATACGGGTAACATATTTCCTATCTTTAGTTTGATTTAAATGTAATTGTTAATTTCCGTGTGTCTTACACTATAATTATTGAAATTGCTAATGCATGTGTGTCTATATTTGTGTCTAAATAAATTATTGCATGCCGACTGTATCATATGCACAAATATATTTGTATAATAGTTGAAGAGTCATGTATGTTAATCATTTTGTCATTAATTGTGATACGGCGCAACGTAAATCTTTGAATCATCAACCGGCTTCTCATAATTGGCACGATGCACTACTCTTCACACCGGTTCAGTGCACGTAATCGTCTCTCATCAATGCTTGAAGCACGCCTGGTTCCCTATTTAAAAGGATTGGAAGATCAACATGGAAACTACACTTCATTCAATCCTTCCTCTAAAAAGCAAAGAGTTTCTCAAGTACCTCTCTCATCGAAAGTTCAATAAGTTCTATCACCCCATGGCAAACAAATCAATATCTTCAAGTAACTCTGCTCCTTCAGTATTTGATGAGAAAATCATCCCCTGTAAGATGGTAAATCTCTCAGACTTTGATGAAGCAGATTACAAAATATCTGAATACTTCAATGCCGCTGGATGGACACCATACTTCAACAACATCTCCTCCTCTTGGCATGAGGAAAGTGTGTTGGAGTTCTGGAACAACTCCAAGGTGGTGTCTAATCAGGATTGGACCGGGATTAAGACGGAGGTGATGGGAAGACCAATTTGTGTGGAGTGCAACATGATTGCTGAGGTGATCAGTGTCCCTGTTAGAGGAGACAACTTCTTTGAGAGATGGGAATCACTGAATGGTGGAACAGCTTCCTATGATGAACATTTGTTTGGCAGAAGACGCCTTGCTCCTTATAAGCATTCTCAACTTCTGGATATTCCCAGAACTCTCCTTGTTGTGCTGAACTGCTGCATTCTTCCAAAAGAAAGCAATAACTTGATGTTCATTCAGCTAGAAAGGTTTATGCTGGGTCATCTGCTGATGAAGAGGAGAATCAGTCTTCCTTTTGTTCTGCTATATCAGATGATGTTCAGACAAGCATTGGGCAATGAGAACCTTTATCCTCACAACACCCTGATAATGAAAATTCTTATGCATAAGGGCTTTCCTATGGAAAGTTACTTTGACCAACCGCCTCCTTACTTCTTCACTCCGGCTGCATATGTTGAGTTAGATCGGACTCCAGTTGAAAGAGAAGAAGCCCCTGAGAATCAAGTGGTTATTCCTCCTCTTCTTGCTCCACGCAATGAAGAAGAAACTGAAGATACCCGCTTGAAGTCTCGTAAAAGGAAAATGATGATGTTGGGTGCATACCATCTGAAGAAGGTGAATGGCAGGGTTTCTTGGCTTGCAAGAAGACTGAGAGCTGCTGAGAAAGAGCTTAAAAAGCTCAGAGTTGAAAAAGAAAAGGCTGATGAGGACCACCTTGATGATCAATGATTTAATTGTGTCTTGTCATTAAGTGTTTTTGGCTTGCTGTTTAAAATTTTATTTGATATTAATGAAATTAGTTTCTTGTTCTGAGTACCTTTATTAAAGCTCCTAAGTATCTTATCTGTGAAATTGTGTTTTTTTTTTGTGTGCATAATTAGTTAAATCTTTAACTTAATCATCAACAATTGGTTTCTCTATCTAAATAGAAATAATTAATAAGATGGTAATTTTAAAGTAATGTCTCTAAAAATATCTCTCTAACAATTAAAATTAACGATTAACAAATTCAGTTGAGTAATATCAGATGCTACTGAAAGGTATTTTTAGCTTGTGCTTGTTTTTAAGGAAACAGGATAATCTTAAGAAGATTATCAGAAGGCAATATCATCTGAAGAGATGAATCAAGGAAATATCGTCTGATAGAGTAGTTGGTGTAACATCATCTTCATTCTCTGAACCTGTTCATAAAGTTCCAAATGAACTTAATGAAATTGTGGGTCAAGAATGTTAAGGTGATTCATACACAAGATTCTAAGCCTACCTCAAATCTTGAGAGACAGATCTGACTTAGTACCATCCCTATTCTCTGAACCTGTTCAAAAGTTCTCAATGAACTTACTGAAATTGTGGGTCAGGAATGTTGAGGTGATTGATACTCAAGCCATTGACGTCTATCTCAATTCTTGGGGATCAGATAATGATGATTACTCCTTATGAAGAAGAAACACCTAAAGCATGAAGATCAAGATTATGCAGCTGATGCGCTACAGACAACTTCAGAAAATGAATATAATAAGACTGAATTTGAAGACAAGATTGAGACTAAGCAGATAAGTTCTTCAACTTAAGTTTTTTTTAGGCTCATGATTTCGTAAAAATAACTGCCTCGGTTTGATATTCTATATGCATGAATTTCTTAGCATCAAAATTTTTTATGCCCTCATGTTTGCAAATAATTCATCTTTAAAACGGACAGTTATAATAATAATAACCGATGCTTTAAAAAGTCACAATTGCCAAAAGTTTTTGAAAATCGTAAACATTGATGGTTTTTGACCTGTCTGCTACACGACGCACGATCTCCCAAGTCGGCGCTACAACTGCTATCTTTAAGGGCTATCTAAGCCTATTTATACAACACAAGAGAAGCAGTTCAAACATCATCAATCTCTCTACAACTTTTCATCCGTCTCTCTCAAACTCTTAACTCGTCTCAAAATCTCCTGAAAGGATTTTTCTCTCTTACCTCCCTTATGGCGTCCTCAGTCACCATCTTCCAAACTCAAACAGTGAACTTTAAAATCCTGGCTGATGAAGGCTTCGACGTTGCCAAACTTTTTGAGGGGGCTGGATGGCTACCCTTCTTCGAAGCCATTGACTGTAGATGGCATGAAGATAGTGTTCGGGAGTTTTGGAACACTGCGAGGGAAGTAGAGGAAAACAATAAAATTTTTATGAAGGCCCAGGTGCAGGGTCAAGAGATTATTGTTAACACTGCTATTCTGGAGGAAGTGTTGGGAGTTAAGGCTCAAGGCGCCAAGTTCTCTGATATCTGGGAAGATCATCATGGTGGTGCGGGAAGATTCAACAAGCTAATCTACTGTGAAACTGGGATGAAAGACATTCCCAAAATTCTCTTCAAAATCCTGCAGTGCTGCGTGATCCCAAGTATGGGAGATAATCACATCTCCAAAATGGAGAGGTTCTGTGTTATCAATCTTATGATGAAGAAGCAAATAAACCTTCCTCGGATCATTCTATTCGGCATGATAAGAAGAGAAAAGGATTTTTCTGAAATCTTTCCCCACAACACCATTATTATGAAGCTTCTCCAATATCATAGGGTTCACATCGAACACCTCTACGACCACAGGCATCCCAGCATCTTCAAGGTTAATGATCAACCTTAAAGAAGACCAGTTGTGGAAGATCCCGAAGTCAAGAGGCTAAAGGTGGAGAACACCTTGCTACGCCAGAAGCTAGAGAGGACTCAAAGGCGTCTACTTAAGTTGAGAGAAGAAGTAGGGATTAAAGAAGAAGATGAAGTCAGTGGAAACCAGTCTTCCAATTAATTCCTGCTACAACTGTTCAAGAATTTCTTTCTCTCATAATGTTCTTAAAACTTTAATTAATATAAAGATCTTTCTCTTGTCAATGCATTAATCTTGGTATCAAGAATCTGAGAAATAATAATAAGGGAGAAATAATGTTTTTTTTACAAAAAAGGGAGAAATTTATCACTAACAAAACGAAGTAAGAAAGAAATTCAGAAGATAACAAGCTATATCAAAACACTATCGTAACATGTGGTATCCTTAAATTTTAATAAAGAAAAACAACTGATATCTAAAAGATTAACAACTGGTATCTGAGAAGCTGACATTTGGCATCTAAAGAATTAATGTTTTTTTCAGTGGGAGTTGACAACTCTTAGAATATAATCTTTTTTGGTAAAATTTTACTCTTGTTGAAATTTACTGTGCCTTTGCTTAATCTGTTTCTTTTTAATAATGACAAAAGGGGGAGAAGTATAACTAAACAAATTCATGAAAGTAAAAATGTTTTTAGAAATGTAAGATGATAAAAGATATCCAGATCAGGGGGAGTCTTCACAATTAACAAATCCTCATCTGAAACATAACATAATCATTCTGTAACTTAAATCTTTTTATGATATTTGTTAGTCATATCTAATTTGTCATCATTAAAAAGGGGGAGAATGTTGAGTCTCAGAATTAATTTAAGTATTCAAATTAGATTCAAGACTCATTATCCTTGGTTTTAATGATCAACAAATTAGACTAGATTAAAAGAAAACAGGTGCTACTAAGAAAGGTATTGCTTTGTAGATTGTGTCTCAGGGTGACGTATCAAAATCAGAAGAAGAACCAGTGAAGTATCAGAAGAAGAAAAACAAATCAGAAGAAGAAGAACCAGTGAAGTATCAGAAGAAGAAAAACAAATCAGAAGAAGAAAGAACAAATAAGAAGAAGAAGAACCAGTGAAGTATCAGAAGAAGAAAAACAAATCAGAAGAAGAATGAAGGAAAATCAGAAGATGAAGCAATACAGAATTTGAAGAGAAGAAAAGACTTAATCATCTGAAGCATATTCATCTGAAGCCCAGAAGACAGCAAAGGAAGAAGAGATCCACAATAAAAATGAAGCAACTAGAAGCAACGGAAACTACAGAAAAGAATAGAAAAGGTTCAACTATCTGAAGTCATGAAAGACTTAGACCGTCTCAAGACTCATCATCATCTGAAGCATATCCTTCATCTGAAGAAGTGATTATCATCTGAAGACTCGAAGACAAACTGAAGATTTGACTCCGTATGAAGCATACCTATCATCTGAAGAATGGAAGCTGATCAGAAGCACTCTGTATGACTGAAGAACTAAAGGCGTCAGAACCAAGAAATGTTCTTATGAAGATATTGTCAAAGCATGAAGAACACTGTATCCAATGGACTACTTCATTTCGCCACAAAAGTTAGGCATACTTTTCTGCCTCGATCAAAAGACTTGCACAAATAAGGAAATCCTGCAACGACTGCAACATCTGTAATCAAAAGGGTACTATATACGCAGACATACTGCACCTGCTACTGTCCAAAAGCAAATCAGAAGTCTGGACAAGAAAATATCGAGAAAGATGTTTGAACTAATATTATTCAACATTTATCCAAATATCAGAAGAACTATAAGAGACAGAGATTATTAAAGCTAGGATCATCTGAAGTAAAGAAAGAAGCACTTTGATGAACTAAAAAGGAAGAAGATTTCTGCTAAAAGAAAGAAGCACCTTGCTTTAATCATCTGAAGAAGAGAAGAATCATACTGCCGGAAGAAAGAGACGAGTTGAAAGCATTTCAATATGTAGAATTAAAAGAAGCTTGAAGCTATCATCTGAAGGAAGTTATAGATGGCTTAACAGTCTGAAGAAATAAAACTCTCTGAATGCGTGTAATAGATTTCAACTTAGAAGAAGTCACAAGAGAAGCTGAGACCATATGATTCAACGACTATAATATCATATGTCTTTATTCAAAAAGAAAATAGCAACAACAGCTATTATCTCAAGGACAAGAAACCTCACTCAAAGAAGGAAGAGGAAACTGTGTCAGAATCAAATGAAAAGGAGTATATACAAATAAGCAAAAGGACAAATCCAACGGATACCTCCTCATACATACTCTAAAGGAAAACAGAAGAAAACTGAGGAAAACAGAGCAAATTAAGAAGGAAGCTGAAGAAAGCATAAGAGAATCAAGAGAGAGAAGAAGCATTAAAATATCAAGGAAATCTTTCAAAGGAGCTCATCAATAGAAGTGTCAGAACAAGATCGTCTGAACACTTATTTTGCTTAAGAAGAAGCAACCGTTTGAGAAGCTATTACACAACGGCTATATGAGCCACATCATCAACATCTCAATGGTATTATCAACCATCTTCAACAGCTATATTTCATCAGAACATATAAATAGCCTCAAGATTGAATTTAAAGATGTTGGCATTTCTTGCTAACTAGAGAAGAGTTTGGTTCATAGGAAATCAATTATCATATTCAACCAATCTTTTGAAAATACAGAGTTGAATTAGAGCTTAGAAGAAAATACTTTCTCTGTAAAACCTTGTACTTAGAATTATTTATTGTATCCTGAGTAGTACTCAGTTAACCTCAAGTACAGGAAGAGATTAAGTTTGTGTTTCGTGGAAACTTAAACTTAGTTTAGTTTGTAAACACTTTGTGTGTCTGAGAGCCTGGAGAGGCTTGGTGGAAGAAAGAATACTTGTTGAGCCTGGAGAGGCTTTGTAAGAAAGAATACTTGTTGAGCCAGGAGAGGCTTGTCTGTAAAATAATACTACATGAGTTTCCTGGAGAGGCAGTTGAAAATAAAAGAATACTTGTGGTAGAGCCTGAAGAGGCTTGATAGAAAAGAATACTTGTATCTGTGGTTTCAGATAGTGAAAAATCCAGTGGTGGTTTGCCCTGGGACTGGATGTAGCTCACTGGGTTGGTGGGTGAACTAGGATAAATTTTGTGGCTAAGTTTTCTGTCCCTTGAACTCCTTAATTTATAACTTTATATTTTTTATGGGGATTGAACAGTATTTTTCATAATAAACTTAACACAACAATTTCAATAAACTATGTTTTCCAAGATAATAACTCATAGTTAATCTTATATCGTTTGGAGTATTACAAAGAATATACTTTGAAGAACGTCTGAAATAACTCTTTGAAGTGGATCTGAAAAGTTTCAGTTCAGAGGTTAGAAGTACATTTCAGACAATGATCAATCATCTGAGGTTACTCAGAAAATGTTCTGAAAAGATTCTTTGTAATATCTTTCAGAAGGTATCTTGAGATGCATCTGAATATTTAAATCAATTTAATCAAAAGTCCAAACAAGTTTTTCGATCTAGTCACCTTTTCTTAGTCTCTATGCTTGTCCTTCTTATATTCTGCAATTTAAGTATTAATTCTGATAATAAGCTTTTCTCATTAATTTGTTTTAATGAATTAATAACTTATGTTAAAGATTTCCAAAATGGTAAAAATATTCAAAACACTATTCAACCCCCCTTCTAGTGTTGCCTGTGGAACTAACATTGGATAGCTTGTGATGTATATAACTTCTTTTGTATAGGCATGATTCTGATATTGATAGGATAGAGCAGTACATGTGTTGCCTATTGGTTGTAAAGTCATTATCAGGACACAAGTATAGCTTTATCCTGTTGCCTATTGACTTTTATGTATTTGAGCCCTAGTTGGCATATACATGTTGCTATCAGTGAGATTACTTTTTTTCCATTGTGCATGAGATTATGTAAATGTTGGGATTACCTAAGCGGTTGATTGTAATTGTATAGCGATACTATAAATGCGCGAAATAATTTCAGAAATTTGAAAAATGGTGCTCCCAGCAGGCATTATTTCTGAATTTGGAAATTAGGACGTTACAAATGGCATTTCAATTCTATATTTGAGTTTGTATGATTGTCTTCCGCTTATGTAAACGTTGGATTACTTAAGCATGTTTATGTGATTGTTTGTATGTCGATATCGATAATGGCGTGAAATAATTTCATAAACTTGGAAATGTGTCTCCAACGAACATTATTTATAGGTTCACGAAATTAGGACGTTACATAAATAGATGATTAAATGGGTTTTAATCATCACTTGGGCTTTAATTGAGGTTAGAAATGGTTTTAATATTTTTATAATTTCTTTGGGACTTTTAGCATGAAAATTACCATTTTACCCCTACCTTTATTTGAAAATTACTAAAATGTCATTTGACCTAATTCCCTACTTTTTGTAAACTAATTCCTTAATCTTTAATTAAGGTATCCTCATATTATTAACTCTTCATTAAAGGCTAAAGTATGCTTAATTAGAAAAAAAAAGTATGAGAAAAATGCTTACCTCACTAATTATACAATTTGTCCCCTAAAGCACTTTTGTCCACTCTCTTTTAAATTCAACTTTTCCTCTACTCATTTCAACCTAGCCGAATTTCTTCTCCTTTTTCCTCCTCCATTTTTCTCTCATTCACCAAGGTTGAAAGCTCCATTTTTGAGCTTTCAACTCAAAGAATCTCACCTTAGCCCTTTAGACAAAGTTGAAGAGGAGATCAAGAGGAGCAAAAAAGAGAGGTGGAGTGTGAAGTTTGGAGAACATAACCCTAGAGTCATCAACATCACTAGAGAGCTTGGGAAGTTTTGTAAGGAGAGGAGAACCCTTGAATCTCTAGTAAGATTGGTGACTAGAGCGAGGGTGATCCTTGGTCCCCTTCCCTTTTCATTTTTCCTTTTTTAAATTTTGAATGCATGAAAATGTGTGTCTGAATATGGTTTAACCATATGTGATTTAATGGGTATGCTTGCTTTTTAATTCTGTTTGAGGGTTGGAATATGCTTCTATGATAAGTATAAGCTTGTATGAATCATTTTTTTGAATTAAATTAATTTTGAATTAAATAAATTGTTTATGAATTTGAATATTTGGAAAAAGTTTTGATGTCATTTCTAAAGTTATGACCTTTAGTATGTGTAAATGTGAAAGTTGATGATTTGACATGAAAATCTTGGGTATGAGTAGTTCATCATAAATGAGTTTTACATTTTTTTTTTGGAAATTTATTGATTTTTCATTAAATTCAAGGTGTTCATGAATATTCTTGAGTGTTCTTGATGAAACTCGCACCATATTCAAACTTGTGTTGTGTTTTGATTCACGTGCATGAAGGATAATGAGTATGAAAGTGTTAGTGGGCTTATGTGGCCCATTAGGTTAAAGGTGTAAAAGGGGAAAACTAAAGGTAAAAAGTGAAAAGTAAAAAGTATGATTTAAAAAGTAAAAATGGAAAAGCAAATGCAAATTCGGGTAAAATCTAAGTCAATATAAAAGTCAACATAACAGTTAGTTTTCATGGTAGTAACTTGAGTAAATGGACCCCTATGGGTCATATAAGACTTGGGCCACAACTTTCGGCCTCATAGAATGTTAATAAAATAAGGGTTAAATATGTTTTTGATCCCTAAACTTTTACCTAAATTTGGGTTTGGTCCCTAATCTTTTTTCATTGTTTTTGGTCCCTAACATTTTCAAATAATTTAAATTAGTCCCTGCCGTCACCCCTATATTTAATAGAGTTGACGATAGGGACTAATTTTAATGATTTGAAAATGTTAGGGTCCAAAAACAACAAAAAACAAAGATTATAGACCAAACCCAAATTCGGGTTTGGTCCCTAAACTTTCACCCGAATTTGGTTTTGGTCCCTAATCTATATTTTTCATTTTTTTTGGTCCCTAACGTTTTCAAATCATTGAAATTAGTCCCTACCATAACACCCCTATATTTAACAGAGTTGACGGCAGGGACTAATTTCAATGATTTGAAAACGTTAGGGACCAAAATCAACTAAAAAAAGATTAGGGACCAAAACCAAATTTGGGTGAAAGTTTAGGGACCAAAAACATATTTAAAATAATTGTTTCATGGTAACTTGTTGGGCCTAAATCCATGATTGGGCGTTAACCTTAATCTAAATCATAAGTGATTAAGAATACAACCTTAATGAGCCAATTAATTTAATTATTTAGGTTAATTAGCTAAGGTATTAATTAAGGCTAATCCTATTTACTCAAGTTAATAATGATTAAGGATTACACTAATAATGATTAAAAATTTATTGATGATTAAGACATAAATAATCATGATTAACCCTAATCAAGTACGATTAAGAATTAATAAATAATTAAAAAGGTGATTAAGGATTGATTAAGACTTAAATAATGATGATTAACCATAATCAAGTACGATTTGTTAACCTTACTCAAGTACGATTAAGACTTAATTAAGAATTAAAAAGGTGATTAAGGATTGATTAAGACTTAAACAATCATGATTAACCCTAATCAAGTTTAATTAACACTTAATTAAGGATTAAGAGGGTGATTAAAGATTGATTAAGGCTTAAATAAGCACCTAATTAAGGATTAAGACTTAATTAACTAATTAAGGATGAACTATACTTAATTTGGGACTAAACCTAAGTTTACCTAATTGATTAAGACTTATTAATTAAGCTTTGATTATCTAAGATAAGACTTAATTAAAGGATATTAAGCAGGGAAAAGGTGAGATAAACCTAAAGGACGTAAACTTAATACATAAAGATTAATCATAGACTTAACCCTAATACATAACGACTCAAGTTTGAGGTTTCATAGTTAAACTACATTAGGAAGTGAATTGTATGAAGCATGAAACACTATGATATAATACTTAAGTGAGGGTGAGGTGAAATGCATAAGACATATACATAAGACTTAGTAAGTTATAAGATAAGTGGAACAAAATCTCACATGTGAGAACAATGGAATGTAACCTACCTTAAAAACTTATGAATAACACTTTATATTGCATAAGATTTGTAATGTCTGGAAAGAGAGTGTGACTTGACCCAAGGAGTGGGTGAGGTCCTGGAGGGAACTGAGATTGAATTTGTTGTGATATCATAGTGGGTGGTTGTGAGCAAGATTCAAAGTTACTCTGCTAGTGAGGTAGAGGGTATTATTGTTTGATAAATAAGTATATGACATGCATCATATGCATGACGTCTATGGTGGTGGATCTTATCACAGGACAAGAAGCTACAAGTGGTACCTTGCGAAATGGAGGAGAAGGCTGTGAATGATATCGAGTGGGCACATTTACTTGCCTTGAGGGTATAGACTGCGGTCGAGGAAAAACGCTAAGTGGCATGGGTTGCTCCCCCGTAGGCTGGAGTTTCCTCAATGTGGTTGGGTCACCCTGACGAGACTCTGACCATTATCATGATCAGTAGAGATTTTTCGGAAGTAAATATTTTGGTTGATCACCTAGTGGAAATCATGATTATTATTTAGAGCGGTGGCTCTGTGTACCAGGGATAGTATAGACTATAACTCCTGATCGCTTCCTGTGACAATGATGTTGTGCATTGTGGATGGTGATTTTACCCTAGGCCCTCATGGATTGCATGGTACATGGTAGTCATAAGAACTTCTGGAGGATGATACAGCTACTTGCATTGCATGAGCATATTCACACAATTTATTATGTTATGGTTACCTATGTGCATTATTGGGTATGTTGTTGTATGAATTCACGAATCCCCGTATATGTTTACTTTAGTCATTATATCCTACACTAGTGAGTTCATGTAACGTGTTCTCACTCTCCTTGCTTTGTTTATTGTTTCGCTTTGTCCTTTATTCTACAATATTTAGCTGGTTTTGGAGATGGATTCTATGAAATCCATGAGAGTGAGAACACTTTACATGGCTCAGGATAACCATTAATCATAGATACATAATTTCTAACCTAACTCGACATAGCATAACTTAAATACATCAGTTTTCTTCACGGAATACAAACTACAACTAGGGGCGGAGTGATCCACTCCATGAGTCTCAAGTCTCCGTCCAAGCATTCAGCCAACCAATCCTGCATATCTAAAATGAACCCACATACATGGGGTGAGACTAGTGTCTCAGTGAGCATAACTATGCAATCATACAGTGTGAGGGGGGGAACATGCAAATATAATGCAACAGGTGTGATACCCCTAGTTACCACTAAAAGTACCACATGCATTACACGTGACCAACGAAGTAGAACGTAAAAAAAATGCGGAAGTTTTTTTTTTTTTTTTTTTTGAAAAGGGTTTAGGTGTCATTGACCTATTACTTCTCTAGCTTTATTTTAAGTACTTATGAAATATCCTTTCCTTCACTTTCAAAAACTTATCTTTCCGTAAGCGTCGAAAGAATTAACACCTTACGCGCATCCACAACATACACATGGTTAAAGACCTTGAGAGAACATAAAACAATGTGACATAAATACATACATACATATTAAGTAGCATCGATGTACCTCTCGAATACCCACATGACCACATTAAAACATGAGTTCCGGTAGTAAAATAAATGAGACCTCTAACAGAATACAAAAGAAGAGATTCCTAAATCAGAGCTGCGTACTACCTAGACTCAACACAACCTGGTCCTTCTCAGGTACAAGAGGAAGTCTGGGGTGCGTGATGATGACACAGAATCCCCCCCCCATAGAAATCACACCTGCACGGGATACCCGTCACCCTCCGGGTGCCCCTCGACAACCATCTGATTCGCACCTGCATCGACGTCATGACGGAAGTCCTCGATACTGACTGTCAACGTGACGAGAAGAACATAGAAAGAAGAGATAGAAAAGAAGGGTGAGAACATCGCATGAACTCACAGTATGTAGGATACAGCGGACTAGAGCACACACACAGAGGCAATCCACACAGTCGAATCAATAAGCAATCACGACATCTCATTATGGTGTACTCATATGAACGCAACTTTTACTATTATAATGCAATATCTAATGCATGCGGGCCCAGGGAAACATCACCATAGGCAGAGCACATAGCAGCTGCCCGACCATATATACACAGCACGTCAGGAGTTAGAGTCTGTACTAGCATTGGTACAAAGAGCATTGCTCATAAAGTTTGGCCAAATAAATTTTCCGACTTCCAGACAATCTCAACTGACCATGAAAACTTGAGAGCGACAGGATAGTCAAGCCTGTACCCCGTTTACACGACAGTAGGGGGCGAGCCTACGTCACTTGTGCCATTTCGGGACCTGACTATCCTCAGGGCTGGCATCCCACTCGAGGACCCTCTGGCGTTCTTTGCAAAACCCAGTGCCCAGTCCCTACCAGTTTCACACCGTACCGAGTGTTACTGCTATATAGGTCGTAAGGTTTTAAACCTCGAACATCAACGACGCTTCATGATGCATGTCACACAACAATTCTCACAACATTCACATCCTTACAGACAAAACCCATTCAACGTCTTTCCTTCACAAGGAAAGCCAAACCGCACTCTCTCGTCAAGCTTCTCAAGTTTTATGTAGAAAGAGTGTGTTGGTTATAGTCTTTTAAGGTAGTTTGTACTAATGTTCTTGATAATCATGTCCACTTAAGTCCTATAATTTACTAAAACTTATGATTGTATCTTATGGATGGTATTACTTATCTTAATTCTCCTTGTATGACTAATTAAGATTTGGTTTAACTTTTAATCTTAACAGGTCTTCATCAACTGGATTACAATTAATCTTAATCCCCTTTAATTAAGTCTTAATCCTTACTTAAGATCCTAATTAATTCTTAATCATCCCTCAATCTCTTCCTTAATCTTGGATTAGGACTTTTAATTATGTTTGATTAAGTTTAATCATAATTAATTAGTTCTTAATCATCATTATTGGTTAATTACTTAATTAATACTTTCATTAAGGTTAATTAACTTTAGAATTAATTAATCATTCTTTACTTAATCGACTTAAGTGAATTAGGTTGATTAACCTAGGTAATTGAATTAGTTAAGCCCACTAATTAATCCTAAGTTTTAACTTTTAATTACTTGGATCAGAGTTGAAGTCCAACTCCAATCTAACTTTTAATTTCATAATCTAATCTTGATTGACTTTTAATGAGTCTTTAACTCCTTTTCTTAAAGGTTTTTAGACTTAAATTAAAAGCCTAAAGGTTTTATAACACTTAGGAACTTATTTTTAGTCATGGTAACCTAAAATATTGACCTTTAAGTTGACTTTTACTTGGTTGGAATTGGAAATCCGAATTTGTTTTATTTATTTTTAAAGACTTATTCTTAATTGCACTTTAGTCCTTTTAGACCACCAAAGCCCATAAACATGTTTTCAACATACCCTTGACCTTTTTAAGATCAAAAAGGTATTCTTGATGAGTTTCATCAAGAACAACTCATGAACATCAAGAACAACTTGAATGTTCATCAAAACTTCAAATTTCTCACAACATCCAATCTTCACCAAAACTTCACACATTCATCAACAAACAATCTAAATGCCAAATATCATACCAATCCACTCAAAATCATCAAAATACACATTAAAGTTCATAACTCCATTTTCAAGCTCATAAACACTATTTTTCAAAGATCAATCATCCAAAACAATTGTATACCTTCAACCAACTTCATGCATGTTCATAGATTCATCATACAAACACATTCCAAGCACCAAAAAAATTTTGAAACACATGCAGCCCCAAAATCCCTCAAGGCCGAGAGCTATTAAAGGAAAAAGGGGAAAATTTTTCCAAAATTGTTTCTTGGCTTGCATGCACCAACAATCACAATCCAAGCACATTCCAAGCATCAAAACAAACTTAAAAATATGTAAACAACCCAGCTCCAAGAATCCAAAACGTTTGCTCAAAGAAAAACTCAAAAAGTGATTTTTTTCAAGGAGAACAAGAGTAAAAACAAGGATTTTAAGGGCAAATCCTTGACTCTAGTTACCAATCCTACTAGGGTTCAAGTTCTCCCCCCCTTTACCTCAAATTTCCAAGAAAATGAGTGCAGAATTCTGGTCCCAAAACAGCCCCCAAAGATGCCTCCTTTAGTCACCAACAAGGATTTGCAAGGCTAGAAGGCTTAGTGTTTAAGCTTAGGGTTCAAGGATGGAACCTTAAGCTTGAAAGTGTGAGAAGGAAAAATGGAGATTTTGAGAGAAAGGAGAGGGGAACTCACGGCTTCAATGAGGAGAGAAAAGAGAAATGAGAGAATGAAAAGGAACCTTGCATGTAGGAAAGGAGAAAGAAATAAATGTTTTAGTCTTTTAATGTCATAATATCATAAGCTAGACACTTGTCTTGGAAGGAAGAAAGGATGAGACAAGTGTCTCCCATGCAACACACACACACATGCACGGTTTCTAGAAGGAGGAAAGGAAGAGTTGTGCAAATTTTTCTGGCCCGGATCAAGAGTATTCGGGCCCGGTTCAAGGGACAGGAGGGGCAAAAAGGTCATTTTCACAGAAAAACCCCAAAAATTCCCAGAAATTCCCTAAAAATAGGAAATTAAATTCTAAATCCAAAAATATAAATTTTGGTGATTAAAAATAATTTTAACCATTCAATAAAACACGAAATGCGGTAAAACGGTAAGAAGCGGGCGTTACAGTAAACGGAGAGAGAAAATTAAGGTTTTAATTACAAAGATTGTATAGAATTATAAATATCATTTTAAATCATCTTTTAAGGTTCAAAATATATTTTCCATATTTTTCTACAATTTTTTTTTTTGCTGGCTATGGTTATACTGTTAATTGGGGCATTTTGATCTTTTTGCCCAGAAGTGCTAGAAAAATTCTAAATTATTTTCTAAAACTCATCACTAATTATATTAAGAGTATTTTGAATAAAGGTATAGATACCTTAGAGTTTTAGCTATTTTTAATAATTAAATCTATATTTTCCTTAACTGTATAATTACTAAAGGTATCTTAGGTTATTTTCTCAAACACCTCTCTAAAGAAATTTACTCATAATTGTGGTTGGGTATTATAAATTTGGCTGTCTATTAAAAGCTACTAAATACTTTATAATTAAATGATTATTACTATTTTAAAATTTTCTTTATTCTATTTATACACCAGTAAGAAAAATTGCGGGTGTTACAACAGGGAATACATAATCAACATAACATGACATCTCAACTGCATATGAATGTGATATATATGCATGGCCTGCATTACCCAGCAGACAGGGTCTTATCACTAAATTGGGGCTAGGCCTGAGATCAGACTACAAGAAATGTCTTCCTTGGGCATAACACTGCCAATAACCAGGGGGACGAAACCCATGTTTTAACTGGGGACCGAAGCCGTAACTGAGGCCGAGGCCAAAATCTGGGTCCGAAGCCAAAGTCATTTTTAACTGGGAGCTAAAGCTCAAACTCATTTTCCAATTAATTGGGGCCAAAGGCCTTAATGCAATGCTCACATATAGCAGTTAAAACACACCTCATGATAGATATAAAAATCATACTAGCAATAATAATACCCTAGCATGTGAACCCCTCGGATAGAACCCCAAAATCATCGGTATACACATATGATTCATGAATGTACAAGGAAATAACCAAGAGATGGGATAAACCCTAAGCATTCCATATCCCAAATCCAAACTTCTAATCAACCCTCTAACACTAACAATCATGGAAGACCATCAAACAATTGAACGCATACAATACTAAAGAGAAGGGAAAAAGGGATTAGGGTTCATTCAAGGGATTCAAGCAAGAATGGGAGTGGTTGTGTGAGTTATACTCACCTCAAGAGAACTCAAGAATATGGAGAAATGGATGAGGGGTTGAGGATCCAAGGCTTCTCTGTGATACCCCTAGTTACCACTAAAACTACCACATGCATTACACGTGACCAACGAACTAGAACGTCAAAAATGCGTTAAAAAACAAGGGGTTTCCTCCTCCGATCATAGTAACTCTTCTGCCTGCTCTGTGATATTTTCATCCTTTCCTAAATCATCTTGATCTTTTCCGTGGTTTGCTGAATCATCTCAGGCCCCAACACTAGGCCATCGCCAGATTCAAATCAACACAAAGATGTTCTACACTTTCTACCATACAGGGCTTCATATGGTGCCATTCCAATACTAGAATGGAAACTATTGTTGTAGGTGAACTCGATCAGTGCCAACAACTGATCCCAACTTCCCTTGTGTTCTAACACACATGCCCTCAGCAAATCCTCTAGGGATTGGATAGTCCGCTCAGACTGACCATCTGTTTGAGGGTGATATGATGAACTAAGCCTCAACTTGGTTCCTAAAGCTTGTTGCAGACTACCCCAAAATCTGGATGTAAACCTAGGGTCTCTATCTGACACTATGCTAGACGGAACCCCATGTAGTCTTATTACTTCCTTAATATACAACTGGGTCAACTTTTCTAGAGAAAACTTAATGTTAATGGGCAAGAAATGAGCAGATTTTGTTAACCTATCAACAATTACCCATATAGAATCAAAACCTGCAGAAGTTCTAGGTAAACCTACCACAAAATCCATAGATATGTTATCCCATTTCCACTCAGGGACATCTAAAGGCTGTAACTCTCCTGATGGTCTTTGATGTTCAATCTTAGCTTTCTGACAAACCAAACAAGAAGCTACATACTCAACTACTTCCTTTTTCATTCCAGACCACCAAAACATCTTCTTTAGATCTTGATATATCTTAGTTGTTCCAGGGTGAATACTCAATCCACTCTTATGAGCCTCTTCTAAGATCAGTTTCCTTATTCACTTATCATCAGGTATACATATCCTATTTTTGAATCTAATAATCCCATCAGTTCCCTTAGAAAACTCAGATTCTCCTTTCTTAGGGACTAGATCCTTCAAAACTTGCAAAGATTGATCCACTTCCTGTGCTACGCGAACATGCTCCAAGAAATCACTTGAAATCTTCAAGGTTCCCAATCTTATACTCTTAGGACCAAATCCAACATCTAGGTTTAGGTCTCTAAAGTTTTCTATCAGCTCTAGCTCCTTAACCATCATTGCTGACATGTGCAAAGATTTCCTACTCAACGCATCAGCCACTACATTGGCTTTCCCAGGGTGGTATTGCAGACTACAATCATAATCCTTTAAAAAACTCCATCCATCGTCTCTGCCTCATATTCAATTCCTTCTGATCAAACAGATACTTCAAGCTCTTATGGTCACTAAAGACTTCAAACCTAGCGCCATATAGATGGTGCCACCAAATCTTCAGAGCAAAAACTATGGCTGCCAACTCTAGATCATGCGTAGGGTAATTTACTCCGTGTGTTCGCAGTTTCCTAGAGGCATAAGCCACTACTTTTCCTTTTTTCATCAACACACCGCCTAATCCTTGTTTTGAAGCATCACAGTATACTTCAAAACTCTCTTGTGGGTCAGGTAAAACTAACGCAGGCGCAGAAGTTAACCTTTTCTTCAATTCCTGAAAACTATCTTCATACTACTGGCTCCACACAAAAGGTTGGTCTTTCCTAATCAAACGGTTCAACGAAGTTGCTATCCTTGAAAAATTTTCAATAAACTTACGGTAGTAACCAGCTAACCCCAAGAAGCTTCTCACTTCCATTAAAGTCCCAGGTGCTTCCCACTGTAACACAGTTTCTACCTTAGTTGGGTCTACGCTAACTCGTCCACTATAGATCACATGACTTAGGAAATTCACTTCATTTAACCAAAACTCACACTTATATAGCTTAGTATACAACTTCCTATCCATCAAGATTATTCCAAAGAATGCTATACTCCCCATTGGATCCTAGAAATAGGAGAGAACATTGCACGAAAGAATGAGGATAAGTTGGCTTAAATGAGGCTAGAAAACTAGGTTAACTAAGGAGGGAAAGGAACACCAATGACAACCAATCCAGATGGAATTACTAGACACATGTAGCATTTATGGTAAAGTCCAAAGCGGATTGTAAGATTACCTATAGTCTCGGTATATAGATAGAAGCAATCTATCTTAGGGAATATTATTATTTTTTTGTTCCTTATTGTTATCCTACTCCCACGGATTGTATTTGTCCCCTAGGGCATCCTTACGCGAAACGTCACCTACTTATCTAGTACTATTCCAATCCAATCTTTAAAATCTTGCCTAGATATTTACTAATTTATATACCTTTCCTTGAGAGCCTAAGTCCATTAAGATTAATGTACAAACTAATCCTGTAAATTGGTATGACCATACTAAATCAGCGTGTCATAATTCTTACCAATTCCAATCTTAATCGTTTATGAGATTCCATTCACATACCTTATTCAATCTATAGGAGCATCAATCAAGTATATTCTTAGTCACCAAAATCAACACATACGATAATTGCTCATTATTTGACATATCTATTATTTCTACTAACCTCATGGAAGTGTTGTCCTTACTTAGCTCGTACCATTGTAGCTCTTGTAGTGCTTACTCGTGCATATAATTCTCCATCACATGATCTCTTTCTTCAATTTCCTGCGTAATCTTGATACTAACAGATCATTTGCTTAGTCATATCCTACCATCCAACTAAAATTTCTTAAGAACTACATCTTGTGCTATTGGCCTCAATACTTTGACATCCTTTGTCTTAAAACGAGTTTTCCACTTGTTTCTATAAATCCTTATTTTATCAATCCGTTAGAGATAGCGATCATACTCTAGTGTATCTATCAAACTTCAATCATGACACTCATTCCACAGTCAAACCCTTTTAGACTTCAAGTTCATCAACAAGGTATCCAAATATACCTTAATTACTAAGATCAAATCTCAATTCATATGTTTGTCATTCTTATCCTAAACTCCATCATTATTCATCCTGAGTATATCCCAAGTCATTAATTACTTCTAACTTGCTTTGCCAAAATATATATATTTTCAATAACTGAATCCTCAAGAGATATTAGTACAAATCCCCAAATTTCAAAACCTTAATAATTAAACCTCAATGATCAATCATCTTAACCTTGAATTTACGGCCTCGAATTCATTATCGATCCCTTAGGTTACTCATCTAAAGGAATGGGAACTTATCCTTAGTGGTCATCCTATCCTGACCTTTGATGTCTCACTCAGCACCTCAATCCACAAGTCAAATCAACTATTGGCTACACTAATGTACCATCTCAGGACCTAGAGGTCTTAGCAAACTCGTTTTAGAAGCTTGATTACTTGGTTCATTCATACTACCTTAATTCTAATTAGGGTGTTAAGTTAATTCTTTTATGAGGTGTGATTTTATGCTACCCTGTCTCCTTCCCAGGAGATCGCCCATCTCAGGGTTGCCTCTTTCTGCCATGGAATCCTGCATTCGCAAAACAAGTCAATTTCTTCCGTTTCATGTAGAACCATTCAAGCAAGAATAAGCAACGCTACACACAGATCCTCATATTACTAAGATAGTAAGATGAGAGCAACCAATTCACACAAGGCAAACAATCAACACAAACAAACATTCAACACAGAGTAAAGACAGAGAGAAGGGTATTGCAGACCATACCCGAGGCCAAAAGGAAAGAACAGCTCTGATACCACCAAATGTGATACCCCTAGTTACCACTAAAAGTACCACATGCATTACACGTGACCAACGAAGTAGAACGTCAAAAATGCGGAAGTTTTTTTTTTTTTTTTTTGAAAAGGGTTTAGGTATCATTGACCTATTACCTCTCTAGCTTTATTTTAAGTACTTATGAAATGTCCTTTCCTTCACTTTCAAAAACTTATCTTTCCGTAAGCGTCGAAAGAATTAACACCTTACGCGCATACACAACATACACATGGTTAAAGACCTTGAGAGAACATAAAACAGTATGACATAAATACATACATACATATTAAGTAGCATCGATGTACCTCTCGAATACCCACATGACCACATTAAAACGTGAGTTCATGTAGTAAAATAAATGAGACCTCTAACAAAATACAAAAGAAGAGATTCCTAAATCAGAGTTGCGTACTACCTAGACTCAACACAACCTAGTCCTTCTCAGGTACAAGAGGAAGTCCGGGGTGCGTGATGATGACACATACTCCCCCCATAGAACTCACACCTGCGCCGGATACCCGTCACCCTCCGGGTGCCCCTCGGCAACCATCTGATTCGCACCTGCATCGACGTCATGACGGAAGTCCTCGATACCGACTATCAACGTGACGAGAAGAGCATAGAAAGAAGAGATAGAAAAGATGGGTGAGAACATTGCATGAACTCACAGCATGTAGGATACAGCAAACTAGAGCACACACACAGAGACAATCCACACATTCGTATCAATAAGCAATCACGACATCTCATCATGGTGTACTCATATGAACGCAACTTTTACTATTATAATGCAATACCTAATGCATGCGGGTCCAGGGAAACATCACCATCTGCAGTGCACATAGCAGCTGCCCCGACCATATATACACAGCGCATCAAGAGTTAGAGTCTGTACTAGCATTGGTACAAAGAGCATTGCTCAATTTTGGCCAAATAAATTTCCCGACTTCTAGACAATCTCAACTGACCCTGAAAACTTGAGAGCGACAAGATAGTCAACCCTGTACCCCGTTTGCTCGACAGTAGGGAGCGAGCCTACGTCACCTGAGCCATTTCGGGACCTGACTATCCTCAGGGCTGGCATCCCCACCCAAGGACCCTCTGGCGTTCTTTGCAAAACCCAGTGCCCAGTCCCTACCAGTTTCACACTGTACTGAGTGTTACTGCTATATAGGCCGTAAGGTTTTCAACCTCGAACATCAACAACGCTTCATGATGCATGTCACACAACAATGCTCACAACATTCACATCCTTACAGGCAAAGCCCATTGAACCATTCAACGTCACCACATCCCCATGGCACGGCCCGAATTCAATGTCTTTCCTTTAAGGAAAACCGAACCCTACCTTAGGTTGGAACCGCACTCTCTCACTAAGCTTCTCAAGTTTTATGAAGAAAGAGTGTGTTTGTTATAGCCTTTTAAGGTAGTTTGTACTAATGTTCTTGATAATCATGTCCATTTAAGTCCTATAATTTACTAAGACTTATGATTGTGTCTTATGAATAGTATTACTTATCCTAATTTTCTTTGTATGACTAATTAAGATTAGGTTTGACTTTTAATCATAATTAACCTTCATTAACTGGATTTCAATTAATTTTAATCCTCTTTAATTAAGTCTTAATCTTTACTTAAGATTCTAATTAATTCCTAATCATCCCCTAATCTTCTCCTTAAACTTGGATTAGAGTTTTAATTATACTTGATTAAGGTTAATCATGATTAATTAGTTCTTAACCAACATTCTTGATCAATTACTTAATTAATACTTTCATCAAGGTTAATTAACTTTAGACTTAATTAATCATCCTGTACTTAATTAACTTAAGTTAATTAGGTTAGTTAACTTTGGTAGTTGAATTAGTTAAGCCCACTAATTAATCCAAAGTTTTTAATTTTTATTAACTTGGTTTAGAGTTGAAGTCCAACTCTAATCTAAGCCCAATTTCATAAATTATTTTTGGTTGACTTTTTAAATGAGTCTTTGACTCTCTTTTTGAAGGCTTTGGGCCCAAACCAAAGGCCCAAAGGTTTGATGACTCATGGGAGCCCATTTTTGTACACAACAAGCCAAAATGTTGACTTTTATGTTGACTTCTAATTAGATTTTTGTTGTAATCCGAATTTAATTTTTTTAATGTTTCTAAAACATATTTCTTTTTGAAAATAAATTCTTTTAGTTAATTAGATTTATTGGCCCATGAAAATTTTAAGGCCCAAAAACACCTTTTTCAAGTTTTACTTGGATCTCTTGGATCAAAAGGCGTTCTTGATGAATTTCATCAAGAACACCTTGAATGTTCATCAATTTTTCCAGAATTTCCAGCAACCATACAATCATTTTAAAACCACAAAGATCACACCAAATCATATCAAAATCACCAATGCACACATTCAAGTTCAAACCTCACTTTTTTAAGCTCAAAAGTAGCACTTTCTCAAGCATCAACCATCAAAACAATGTCTTAACATGAAACAACTCCATGCATGTCCTTAAAATAATCATTAAAACACATTCCAAGCACCAAATTAATTTTGAACCACATGCACACAAGCACATTAACAAGCAAGTCTCTTTTTTTAAAAAAAAAAACTTCAAATATACAGCCACTGTGCAGATCAAGTATCTCCTAGCCTAATCAACGTATCAATGATCCGACCGTTCAAATGAAGACTTAGATGTTATGAACCAGGCATTAAATTTTCAGCCCGATCCAACGGAGAACGAATCTGCAGTCGCCATTTTATGGTCGCTGCTCTAGGTAAAAGGGAAAAATTTCTTTCCAATTAATTTCACAATTTGCATGCATCAACAACCACAATCCAAGCACTTCTCAAGTATCAAAATAAAGTTCAAAACACACACACAACCTAGCTCAAGAAATCTAAGACATTTCATTCAAAAGGAGGTTCCAAAAGTGATTTTTTTTTTCAAGAGAAAAAGAGGATCAAGACAAGGATCAAGGGGAATCCTTATCCTTGACTCTAGTTACCAATCCTACTAGAGTTCAAGTTCTCCCCCCCTTACCTAAGGAATTTCCTCAAGGATAAAGTGCAGCAATAGCTCACAAAACAGCTCCAAAGATGCCTCCTTTAGCCACCAACAAGGATCTTTCAAGGCTAGAAGGCTTAGAATTTTAAGCTTTGGTTCAAAAGATGGAACCTTGGCTTGGTGTGTTTAAGGGGAGATGAAAAATTTGGAGAGAAAGTGTGGGAGAGTCTCACGGCCAAGAGGAAGAAAAAGAGAGAAAATGAGAGAGTTTCCAAGCTTGCATGTAGGAAAGAAAGAAGAAATGGTGAGTTATGGTGTAGTAAATGCCATAAAAACTCTTTTTTTTTTTAACACATGGCTTGGATGGGAGGAAAGGAGGAGACAAGTGTCTCTCATGCACCAAGGCTGCATTATGCACGGTCTTCTAGGAGGAAAAAGGGAAGGTTTGTGCAATTTTTCTGGCCCGGATCAAGAGTATTCGGGCCCAGTTCAAGAGACAAGAGGGGCAAAAAGGTCATTTTTCAGAAAAATCCAAAAAATTCCCAGAAATTCCCTAAAAATAGGAAATTCAATTCTAAATACAAAAATATAAATTTTGATGATAAAAAAAATAATTTTTATTAATCAAAATCCAATAAAACACTTAAAACGGCAAAAACGGTAAAACGCGGGTGTTACATTCTCCTCCTCCTTCTTGGCTCCAAGAGCTCCTTCTCTCTCTAGAAAATCTCTCTCTCTCTCTAGAAGAAAAACGAACGTAAGAGAAATAAGAAAATGAGCCCTAACTTTGTGTTTCTAAAATTGATACGCGCATTCTCGCTCAAGCCAGAATGAGCCCTTCTCGCTTGAGCGAGAATGCTGAGGGAATTTTGGATTCGCATTCTCGCTCAAGCGAAAAGCCTCTCGCTTGAACGAGAATGCTCTAGAGAGCATCCCCCTGTCTGGATGAATTTCGCTTGAGCGAGACCTTCCTCGCTCAAGTGAGACCTTCCTCACTTGAGCGAAATTCTTCCAGAGAGCACTCTCATCTCTAAATGAATTTCGCTTGAGTGAGGCCCTTCTTGCTCAAGCGAAAAACGTACTAATTTCGCATTCCGGGAATAATGCCTATTGGGAGCACATTCCCAGAATTACATAAACTATTACGAGAATTACGAGTATCAGAAAATTCACCACTCAAGCTTAGTAGTCCAATAATGTACATAAAGGCTTTGATTAACCATCTATTTACAACATAAACAGCTCCAATAAAGGCAAAGTATACAACCCTTAAAAGATTTACATAACCAAAAGGGGCTACATAACCCCACTACTCAAGGAGCAACAACAGACAAAAGAAATAAAACAACTCCAAGAGTTCTCCTCCATAAGAAATTTCTTCCTGGGTCCAGCTAGGTATCCTGCACATCTAAAGTAATTCCACATAACGTGTGGTGAGAATAAATCTCAGTGAGGAGGCTGTGTAAGTGTGATAGTGTACAACAATCAATCAATAGGAGTAATTTCATATGCTATTTACCTGTTACAGTTATCTCAACCAATCAAACATAACATTTTCCTTTCTCATTCAATTAACCTCGGTGTATTACTCAACACCTGTGGGTTATTTTCACTTTTACCTCCTGCCTGGAATTTGAGCTCAAAACCATACTAGGAATGTCTCCCTAGTGGCCACTTAACATTATGTTTTCCTTATCAACATACAATTTTATACTTTCGCATTCAATAATCATTTTGAGCATATAGCTCCCTCATTGGAACGGAGTCCCTTTTTAGATATAAATAACACATCCAGTGTATAAATATATATATATATGTATGTATATATGTATATGAATAGAAACTTAGAATTTGATTCATCACTTCATTAGTATCAATTCACAAAAGCACATTTTCAAAGATAAATTTCCTTCTAACCCTAGGTCTCCAAAATCCTAGGGTTCAACATAACATGAAATTTCTATCAAAATCAACCTATCCAATCATTAATCCTACTCATACAATGAATAGAAATGGAAATGGGATTAGGGTTCATGCAAAGAACTCAATCAATCAAGGGAAGTGAGTAGAGAAGCCAACTCACCTTTTTGGAGTGCCCAAACCCTAAGAATCACAAGGAATGGTTGGTACAAGGAAGAATTTGAAGGTAAGAATCTTGAAGTGGTGAGAATTTGTCTTCTCTTCTGCAAGTTGAAAACCCTAGCACAGTCTCTCTCACTAGCCATAACCCCTTTCTCTCTCTAGATTTGTAGGAAGGAAGAAGAAAATGCATGTGGAAGTATTCATATTGGGGTGTCTTAGTAACAGGCGCGATCTCCCACTTAATCTGCGATCAGCGCAGATTGAAGCGCGTGTTTCTTAATTACTCTTTGTTTCATGCGCTTCACTTGCTCTCAGCGCAGGTTCCCTAATACTCTCTGTTTCTTAATTCCATTTATTTTGTCTCTTCCACTTCGCACGTTTTCCTATATCTGCGCACCCAGTACATGCCATCATTGCTTTATGGATCTATAAATACGGAAGCTAGTGGGTCACAGAATTTCACCGTTCACTATTCAGTAGTCATCTCTTGAGATCCTTCTTCTACAAGCAATTCTTTTTCTCTCTCAAGTTCTTCAGAAAACTCTCCAATGGCCCCTAAGAAATCTGCTGGAAGCAACATCGTGAAGACTAAGGGTGTAGTTCTGGAGGATCTTCAATCTCTGGGAATGGACTTGTTTGCTGAGTTCGATACAGCTGGGTGGACTCCGTATTTCAATCACAACTTGACACAGTGGCATGAGCAAAGTGTGTTGGATTTCTGGGCTACTGCCAGAGGAATACCCAATCCTCAGGGTATCTACACTAGCATCAAGGCCACAGTACGTGGTGTTCCTGTCTTCGTTGATGAAGATATCCTTGCTCACATCTGTGAGGTCAGAACTGAAGGAGTTGTATTCACTCCTGGCTGGGAAGCAAGAAATGGAGGACAAAAGCAGTTCACAGAGTTTCTGTATGGCACCTCTGAACCAGTAAGCTTGGATGCAAAGCATATGTCAGACAAGGCTAGGGTTTTGCATGCCATCTTAGGGTGCTCTATAATCCCTAAGAATGGAAGCAGAAACCATGTTTCTGAGTTGGAAAGATTTTGTCTGATTCACCTACTGCAGAAGAAGAAGGTGAACCTCCCCAACATCATAATGTACCACATGCAGAAGCGTCTCAGAGACTCTGCTGGGAGCTTCCCTCACTATACCATCATCACCAAAATCTTGCTGCATTTCAAAGTTCCCATTGAGAGGCTTTTTTATCGCCTTTCACAACCTGTGTTTGGTGAATCAAACCTCAAGAGCATGGGAGTGAAGCTGACTCCAAGACCTCCCTCCCCGTCCATGAAGGAGAGCCTTCTTCTTGAGAAAGCTGCAAGAAGGAAGACAACAATGGAGGTTCTTGAGAATGAACTCAGAGGAGACATAAGGAGGCATGAGTTCAAGCCATCAAAACCCTCTCCTCAAGCAAAATTGAAGAAGCTACCTGTAAGGAGTGCTGCTAAGGTAGCATCTGCATCTGTGCAGAGTCAGGTGTCTGAACCTGTTCAGAAGGCATCACAAAGGCCATCTGAAATTGTGGGTCAGTTGTCTGAACCTGTACAGACTCCACAGCCTACTTCTGAAATGGAAGGACAGGCTCAAGAGGCAGATGAAACTGATGTAGTTGTAGCTGAGCCATTGGCTGCATGCCCATCTGATCCTGAACTCATTCAGGTAGCAGCATTGGCTACTGCTTTGGAGCAGGAGGAGCTGGAGAAGAAAGCAGAACAAGAGAAGACTGATAGAGCTATTGCTATTGCTTCACTATTGGCCTATGCTGAAGATGATAGGCAAGCAACCATAGCTGAGGGAGCAAAGAAAAGGAAGAGGTCAAGTGCACCTCAGAGAAGGAGAACCAAAAGCAAGCTACTTCAGACTGCACCTGAACCTAGGGTGACTAGGAGTATTGCCTCTCAGCTGATAGCAGAAGATGAAGCTGAGAAGTATCAAAATTTTGTTAAAGCTCAACAATATTTTAAAAGGAAAAGGGAAGAAAAACAAGCACAAAGGGAGAAGGAA
The DNA here is from genome assembly GCA_026901365.1 of Sesbania bispinosa. Taxonomy (NCBI): domain Eukaryota; kingdom Viridiplantae; phylum Streptophyta; class Magnoliopsida; order Fabales; family Fabaceae; genus Sesbania; species Sesbania bispinosa. The sequence continues at coordinate 1,776,750 of QLOH01000019.1, forward strand.
GAAGCAAAGGCAAAAGAATTTGAGGTAACCAAGCCTCCCTACAAGAGAATTAAGGTGAGATTTGATAATGTAACTCCTTCACCACCCTCCTCACCAGAAAAACAAACACCTCATCAACCTTCACCACAACCTTCACCAAAACCCTATCACCTGCAAACCAACCATCTTCACCTCTATCACAACCATCACCACCTCCACAAACAGAAAACCAACCCTCTGAACCTTCCAAACCCTCTGAACCTACTTCACCACAACCTTCAGAGAATCAACTCTCTGAGCCTACATTACCTTCCCCACAAACCCATGACTTTCTCTAATACCACTCTTACCCTCATCACCTCCACCTCCTACACCTTCTCTGGAAGAAGAGCTCTCTGTTGAAAAAGAGCAAGTGCTTGCTGATGCTCTACAGTTATCTCTCCTTTCTTCTGATCCCTGCTCACTGCCCAAGTTTAGCACCCAGTCTGAAGAGCTACAGTATTTCAGATCAGCACCTGCTGTATCCTTGCATCCTGGCTTAATCAGGAAAATTGCTGCTGAAGTAAGGAATCAATACAGTGCTCTTTCAGGTGGATTAGACAAGATCAGGAAGGGTGTCCCTCCTGCACATATTTGGGCTCCCATCAATCCATTCTCAAATGATTCCCTAAGGCTGACTAATGATGAATGGAGCTTTGTAAGGCAGCTGAACACTGAATCTGAGCTGTTTCAGAGGGATCTGCACAAGGGAGTTGGGATGAGAGGCTACAGGCCACCTAGAACTTGTTCAATCAGGCCAACCACTAAAATCTTGGTGAAACCTGATAGAATAGTTCCTAGGTATCCCTTACAGGAAGAGACATTCAAAGGAGCTAAAATCTATTCAAAGAAAAACTCACCTCTGTCTGAAGTGATGAGTCCATCAGAGTGGGAATCTTTACCAGAATTCATCACAAATCAAGGAGGAGGCCTGGATCATCTACTTCAAGATTGGATGTGGTCCTCTTACTGGAAGATCAGAGAAGATGCTGGATCTTCTTCTTGATCAACTGGTCCTGATGCTGATTCTGGTGTTAGACTTGGAAAGTCAACCACTGTCAAATATCACTATATGAGAGATCACTTTCCCCCACCTGCTGACTCTTTCAATGAAGATTGGGTTCTGCTGAATCCTATTGGCACCTTCTTTTGCCCTGTGTTCAGCCCATCTGACTACAGATTGCAGCCAGGATTTGGAGTGCTTAGATTTGTTTTCCCCTACATCCAGCTCATCTTCTATGAATCTGAGCAAGACTTGGCTGAGGAAAATCTGAAGCTGAAGTCCAAAGTGCAGAAACTTGAAAAGAAGTGTGCTGATCAAGAGCAGAAGACTAAGCATCTGATTGCTCAATAAGAACAGATTCTTCAAGAACAGCAGCTTATCAGATCTGGTCAGCAAGACTTGAAAACCTCAGTGGAAGCCGCAATAAACAAGGCCAAGGACGACTTGATTTCCTTTCTAACTGAGGCCTTACTGAAGAAGAAAGATTAAACTGTTAATTTTAGCCATTGTCTTTTGCTTATTTTCATGTTTCTGACAAGTGTCTGATTGTTTGTTTCTTTATCTGAACATTCCCCTAAATACAATCAGTGGCTTATCTCATATTTTTGTGAGTTCATTGTTAATACTATGATATATGTTTTATCTGAATTTATTGCTCTGTTACTGTTTTGCTCTGATATTCCCTTTTGATTGATGACAAAAGGGGGAGTATTAAAATCTAACAAAATCTGAATCTGAAGTGATTACAGGACTCAGGGGGAGTACAAATGTTTTTTTGAGAAATCTGAACAAATGAGTGAAATATACCTTAAACAGATCCTGTTAAAGGATACTTCTATCTCAGGGGGAGCCTTCTTATTCTTAAAAACTGATTACAGATTTGTATATTTTAACCAAATTTGTCATCATTAAAAAGGGGGAGAATGTTGAGTCTCAAAAATATCATAAGGTTGTTTATGATGTTTTAAGACAACTAGATTCCCAAAGTTTTAACGGTTGACAAATTTGACTTAAATTACTTATCATAAATACACACATGCTTTAATGTTTTATCTATGATTTCAGCAAGAGTCACTATGAGCCTACATAAAAAGACTAAGTGTTGAAGCTGTCTGAAGAAGCAGAACTCGTCTGAAGAGTTGAAGCTGTCTGAAGTAGTTCAACCCGTCTGAAGTATCAGTGCTGTCTGAAGTCTCACTTATGACGTGGCACCCTCTGCTGAAGTTTGTGAAGACTTTTCTGAACCTCTGCTGCACGTACCTTTTCAAACACGTTTATAGCAAGGAACACAGAGACCTTTCCTGGTGATTTTGAATTTCATACACCACTGAGGAAATCTCTGCAACGCAGCCTCTGCAGCAACATTTGTAGCAGCCTTATGGCAAGAGAAACCTTGTACCGTGTCAGAAACATCAGAGCTCTCAGAAGCATGTCTCACAACGGATTAAATAGCATTTAATGCTATCTCTAAACGGTGGTATTTCAACGGATTAAATTTTGGGTATAAATACCCCTCCATGAAAACCAGTATACAACGAAAAAAAGAGAGAAGCGAAAAGGAAAAATTAAGTATACAAGAAAGCCCAGTGAAACATCACGCTGCAAGTTTTTACTCTGTAACAACTCTTTGATAAAAAATTCGCTGTACACAGTTGTATATCCTGAGCAACCCTCAGATTTTATTGTACATTGTATTGGTTTGAGCTTCAAACTTGTATAGTTTAAAAGCTTAAACCCCTTTCTTTGTAAACCTTGTTTAGAGCCTGGAGAGGCTTGGTTGATAAAAGAATACTTGGTTATAGAGCCTGGAGAGGCTTGGTTGATAAAAGAATACTTGGTTATAGAGCCTGGAGAGGCTTGGTTGATAAAAGAATACTTGGTTATAGAGCCTGGAGAGGCTTGGTTGATAAAAGAATACTTGGTTATAGAGCCTGGAGAGGCTTGGTTGATAAAAGAATACTTGGGTGTAGAGCCTGAAGAGGCTTGACTGTAAAAGAATACTTGTAATCTTGAAAGATTAAAACAAAATCCAAGTGCTAGTTGGCATTGGGACTGGACGTAGCTCACAGTGGTAGTGAGTGAACCAGGATAAATTCCTTGGCTAAGTTTTCTTACCCTTATCTCTTGTCAATTCTTTTTATACTAATCAAGGGGTTAGAGTAATTAATCTGATATGTTATAAAGGCACAAAACATTGTTTTAAATCAGTATTTTTAGACCGTCTGAAAACTTCAGACAGTCCTTTAAGAGCCTGTCTGAAATCGTGTTTTTAACACCTGTTTGCGAAAAGCTTTCTAAAATATTCAGAAACACTATTCAACCCCCCTTCTAATGTTTCCCTGTGTTCCTACAGAGGTCTTTCTCCTTCTCCCAAGTTGCCTCCTCCAAGGTTTGCCCTTCCCACCACACCTTAACAAACGGAATGGTTTTGTTTCTGAGGGTTTTGACATTCTGATCAATGATCCGTGCGGGTCGAGTAGGAACGGTTAGATCTTCTCTTAATTGTACTAACTCAAAACTGAGGATGTGTGAAGGTTTAGAGACATATTTTCTGAGTTGAGAGACATGGAAAACATCGTGAATGTTGGATAAATATGGGGGTAAGGCTATTTTGTAGGCTAAAGGACCAATCTTCTGAAGAATTTGAAAAGGACCTATAAACCTAGGATTAAGCTTCCTAACCTTAATCGCCCTTCCAATGCCTGTGACGGGAGTAACTTTTAAGAACACATGTTCACCTTCCTCAAACTCTAAGTCCCTCCTCCTCTTATCAACATAACTCTTTTGTCGGCTTTGGGCCGTTCCAAGTTTCTCCCTAATCTTCCTAATTTTCTCAGTGGTTTCTTGAACTAGCTCCGGACCTAGCAAGCTACCTTCTCCCACTTCACACTAACAAAGTGGGGACCTACATTTCCTACCGTACAAAGCCTCATAGGGTGCCATGCCTATACTGCTATGGAAACTGTTGTTGTAGGCAAACTCTATGAGAGGTAGGTATCTATCCCAACTACCTTTTTCCTCCAAAACACAAGCCCTAAGCATATCCTTTAATGTTTGGATGGTTCTCTCTGTCTGTCCATCAATCTGAGGATAGTAAGCAGAACTAAACTTTAGTTTAGTACCAAAAGCTAAGTTTAATGCACTCCAAAATCTAGAGGTAAACTTAGGGTCCCTATCTGATACTATACTGGAAGGTATACCTTGGAGCCTGACAATCTCCTTGATGTACAGGTCAACTAACCTTCTTGTTGGGTAAGTAGCCCTAATTGGAAGGAAATGAGCCGACTTGGTTAACCGGTCCACAATAACCCAAATAGCATCAAAACCAGCTGACGTCCTAGGTAAACCTACCACAAAGTCCATAGCTATCCCTTCCCACTTCCACTCCGAAACTTCTAAAGGCTTCAGGGTACCAGAGGGTTTCTGGTGTTCAATCTTAACTTGTTGACAGACAAGGCAATTAGAGACAAATTCAGCTATTTCTCTCTTCATGCCTTCCCACCAAAACATCTTCTTCAAGTGTTGATACATCTTGGTTGTACCAGGATGTATCGTGAACTTGCTCCTATGGGTCTCTTCTAAAATTTGCTCTCGCAGACTACCCCCTTTCGGGACACAGATCCTCCCCTAGATGAGAATTACTCTTTCCCCTGATACTGAGAAACCTAGTTTTTTCTTTTTAACCTGAAGGTCAGTGTCCAAACACTGGGCTTCCTTAATTTGGGTCCTCAACCCACTAGCAATATCTAACCTATGCAACAATAGGCTATCAGTCCCCAGACTCACATCTAGACTTAGATCCCTAAATTCCTTCACCAATTCTAACTCATGCACCATAATCCATGATGCATGTAGGGATTTCCTACTGAGGGCATCCGCCACGACATTAGCTTTGCCCGAATGGTACCTAAGCTCAAAATCATAATCCTTAAAGAACTCTATCCACCTTCTCTGCCTCATATTCAACTCCTTCTGGTCAAAAAGATATTTGAGACTTTTGTGGTCACTAAATACCTCAAACCTTACCCCATAAAGGTAGTGCCTCCAAATTTTGAGGGCAAAAACCACCGCTTCTAGTTCTAAATGATGAGTTGGATAGTTCTCCTCATGAGGCCTAAGTTGTCGAGAGGCATAGGCTACCACCCGCCTCTCTTGCATCAAAACGCAACCCAAACCCTTTCCCGATGCATCACTATATACTTCAAATGTCCTGGAGGGGTCCGGTAACACCAGTACCGGAATGGTGGTCAGTCTGTGTTTGAGTTCAATGAAACTCTCCTCACACTTAGCATCCCACACAAAAGCCTGCCCTTTACGAGTTAGCTTTGTGAGAGGTAAAACTAATTGGGAGAATCCCTTAATGAATCTCCTATAGTAGCCTGCAAGTCCTAGGAAGCTTCTAATCTCTGATACGGTCTTAGGTCTCTCCCAATCCAGAACGGCTTCAACCTTACTGGGATCTACTGACACACCTTTACTGGAAATCACATTACCTAGAAAGTGTACTCTATCTAACCAAAATTCACATTTTTCAGGATTGGCAAAAAGTTGCTTATCTCTCAAAACACTCAAAACTATCCTTAGATGTTGATAATGGTCTTCTAAAGTCTGGGAATAGATAAGAATGTAATCAATAAACACAATAAAAAACTTATCCAAGAAAGGCCTAAAAATCCGGTTCATATAGTCCATGAACACGGCGAGAGCATTGGTTAAGCCAAATGGCATCACCAAGTACTCATAGTGCCCACAACGGGTCCTAAAGGGTGTCTTAGGAATATCCTCACTCCTAATTTTGATTTGGTGGTAACCCGACCTCAGATCTATCTTGGAAAATACTAACGCTCCTCTGAGTTGGTCTAACAAGTCATCTATCCTGGGTAATGGATATTTGTTTTTAATGGTTACCTTATTCAACTGCCTATAGTCCACACGGAGCCGCATACTCCCATTTTTCTTTTTCACTAAAAGCACAGGTGCCCCCCAAGGCGATACGCTAGGCCTAATGAACTTCTTTTCTATTAAATCTTCTAACTGGGCCTTAAGTTCGCTCAACTCTAAGGGTGACATCCTATAAGGTGCCTTAGAGATAGGTCCTGTACCCAGTACAAGATCTATTGAAAACTCTATTTCCCGGTCCGGAGGCAAGGTGGTCACCTCACTAGGGAAAACATCTTGGAATTCCTTCACCGTGGCTATACTATACAATTTAGAATCAGAACCTATAGTTAAGGAGAGCAATAAAAAAGAAAACATTCACTCCCATCAGACAAACATGTAGAAATTTAATTGCAGTTAGACAGCAAAATCATAGGCTTCTCCCTTGACGGAAGAGGAAGTGAAGGAAAAACAACAACTTTGTTAAAACAATCTAATATGACCTGGTTCTAGGTCAACCAGTTCATGCCCAAAATAATATCCATGCCTCTAAGGGGTAAACAAATCAAATCTACATCACAAGTTCTACCCTAAATTTCAATGGGACAATGTAAACATGCAAGAGTGGTAGGAATTGCTTCTGTAGTAGGGGTAATGATATTCAATTGGTAAGGAAGGTTTACAACAGGTAATTTCATGTTCTTTGTAACACCCGCGTTTTTACCGTTTTGTCGTATTGTATGTTTTATTGAATTTTGAGTGATTAAAATTATTTTTAATCATCAAAATTTATATTTTTGAGTTTAGGAATGAATTTCCTATTTTTCTAGAATTTTTGGGAATTTTTTGGATTTTTCTGTGAAAAATGACCTTTTTGCCCTTACTGTACCTTGAACCGGACCCGAATACTCTTGATCCGGGCCAGAAAAATTGCACAGACCCTCCCTTGACTTCTCCTACAAGTCGTGCATGTGGAGAGCCATGCATGGAAGCCACTTGTAATTTTCTTTCTTTTTCTCCAAGCCATGTGTAAAAAGTAAGCTTTATGGCATTTATAACACCATAAACTCACTTTTCTCTTTCCTTCCCACACATGCAAAGCTAGTTATTTCTATCATTTCTCTCTTCTTCTCCAAGCCAAAACCGTGAACTCCCTCTCCATTTTCTCTCAATCTCCATTTTTTCTTCCAACACATTCAAAGCCAAGGTTCCATCTTTGAACCAAACCTTCAAACACCTAGCCTTCTAGCCTTGCAAAACTCTTGTTGGTGACCAAAGGAAGAATTTTTGGGGCTATTTTGGGAGCTGTTTCAAGGGCTGTTGTTGCACCTTATTTTGAGGAAATTCCTTACGTAAGGGGGGGAGAACTTGAACTCTAGTAGGATTGGTGACTAGAGTCAAGGATTGCCCTTGATCCTTGTCTTTATTCTTGTTTTTCCCTTGAAAAAATGAGTTTTTGGAACCTATCTCTTGTGAGATATGGTTCGGTTATTTCACCATAGCCTTGCATGGTGATTTTGATTGGTTGATGATGCTTGAAAAATGCTTGGATGCTGTTTTGAGTTACATGCAAACCATGCTTTTGCTTGAAAAAAATTCTCCATTTTTCTCCTATATGGTTCGACTATTTTGATTTAATGGGGCTGCATGTTTCTAAAATTTTATTTGATGTTGGAAATGTGTTTTGATGATGGATTTATGAACATGCATGAAGTTGTTGAATTTATGAAATTGTTTGGATGATTGATTCTTGAAAAATGATGTTTATCAGCTTAGAAATAAAGTTATGAACTTGAATATGTGTATGAATGATTTTGGATGAATTATCATGATATTTGTTATTTATAATGCTTGTTGATGATTGTGTTGAATTTCGGTAAAGTTTGGATGTTGTTGGAAAATTGGTGTTTTGATGAACATTGAAGGTGTTCTTGAGGTTGTTCTTGATGAAACTCATCAAGAATGCTTTTTGATCTTGAAAAGGTCAAGTGAAAATGAAAAATATGTTTTTGGGCCTAAATGGTCCAATACGTTAAAACACTAAATTTACCGAAAGGATTTTAATTTAATTAATAAATTTTGGAAAATATAAAAGGAACTAAATTCGGATTCCAAGTGTAGTCCAAATAAAAGTCAACACAAAAGTCAACATTTTGACTTGTCATGTGTAAAAATGGGCTCCTATGAGTCATCCAACCTTTGGGCCTTTGGTTCAGGCCCAAAACCTTAAAAAAAAGAGAGTCAAAGTCTCATTAAAAGTCAACCAAAAATAATTTATGGAATTGGGCTTAGATTAGAGTTGGACTTCAACTCTAATCCAAGTTATTAAAATTAAAATTTAGAAATTAATTAGTGAGCTTAACTAATTTAATTATCTAAGTTAATTAATCAAATCTACTTAAGATAATTAAGAAAAATTAATTAAAGCTAAAAGTTAATTAACCTTAATGAAGGATTAATTAAGTAATTAAGCCTTAATGATGATTAAGAACTGATTAATTATGATTAACCTTAATCAAATATAGTTAAAAGCTTAATCCAATATTAAGAAAGAGATTAAGGGATAATTAGGAATTAATTGGGACCTTAAGTAAGGATTAAGATTAATCATAGTTCAGTTAATGAAGACTAATTATAATTGAGGGTTAAACCTAATCTAAATTAGGGGAAGTAATGCTATCCATAAGACACAATCATAAGTCTTAGTAAGTTATAGGATTCAAGTGGAAATGAATACTAATTCAAAGAGGAACATTAGTGCAAACTACCTTAAAAGATTATAACCAACACACTTTTTCTGCATAAGACTTGAGAAGCTTAATGAGAGAGTGCGGTTCCAACCCAAGACAGGGTTCGATTTTCCTTGAAGGAAAGACATTGAATCGGTCCGTACCATGGGTAAGTGGTGTCGTTGAATGATTCGATGGGCTTTGCCATTGTGTATGCTGAGAAAACATTGTCTGGTTTTCCTTGAAGGAAAGACATTGAGTCGGGCCGTACCACGGGTAAGTGGTGACGTTGAATGATTCGATGGGCTTTACCTGAAAGGATGTGAATGCTGTAGGAATTGTTGTGTGACATGCATCATGACGCATTGTTGATGATCGAGGTTGAAAACCTTGCGACCTATATGGCAGTGACACTCGGTACAGTGTGAAACTGATAGGGATGGGTGCACTGGGTTTTGCAAAGAACGCCAGCGGGTCCTCGAGGGGGGATGCCAACGCTGAGGATAGTCAGGTCCCAAAATGGCTCAGGTGACGTAGGCTCACTCCCTACTGTCGAGTAAATGGGGTACAAGCTTGACTATCCTGTCGCTCTCAAGTTTTTAGGGTCAGTTGAGATTGTTTGGAAGTCGGATAAAATTGGCCAAAAGAAAAATATAAGTACTGCGCTAGTACAAACTCTAACTCCTGATACGTTGTGTATATATGGTCGGGCAGTTGCTGTGTGCACTGCGGATGGTGATGTTTCCCTGGGCCCGCATGCATTAGTCTATATGCATCATGATGATATAAGCTATATTCATTGTTGATTGAATTGTGTGAATATCCTGTGTGTGTATGCTCTAGTTTACTGTGTCCTACATGCTGTGAGTTCATGTGATGTTCTCACCCTTCTTTTCTATCTCTTGTTGCTGTGTTCTTCTCGTCATGTCGATAGCCGGTATCTGAGATTTCAGCTATGACATCGATGCAAGTGCGGCTACGGTGGATGCCGAGGGGCACCTGGAGGGTGACAGACATCCCTCGCAGATGTGAGTTTTCGAGGGAAATCCGTGTCATCATCTCTCATACCGGACTTCCGCTTGTACCAGAGTTGGATTTCACTGTGCCTGTGACTCTCGAGTTCCCGACGGCACCTAACTTGGTGCGCTACACTACCTTCCGTCCTTCACGTCGTCGTCCCGCTTCTTCTTCGTCGTTGCGGTCATCTCGGATGGCTGACATGGTCGGACTAGACTCTCCTAGGTACTCACCTTCTTCTGAGGCGTCAGATTCTCAGCCTATGCGCCCTGATGCGCAAGGCCGCTCTCTCGCAAGTAAGCTAGATCTGATTGTGATTGACGACACCTCGGATGAGGAGGAGGCCCCGGGAGAGAATTCAGAGGAGGAGGAGCTGGAGGAAGATCTGTCTAGTGACAAGCAGGACTAGTGTGGTTTGAGTCTAGGTAGTATCGGCTCTGATTTAGTGACCTCTCATTTTGTATTTTGTTCGAGGTCTTGTTTATTTTGGTCTGCTACCAGAACTCGTATTTTGATGTGGATATCTGGATAGCTCGAGAGATATATTGAGGTTATGTTGTATGTATATATTCATGTTGTTTCCTTTTCTTATGCTGATTTTATAACTGCGTGTATGTTGTGTATGTGCGCGAGGTAATAACAGTCTAGATGTTTTAGGAAAGCGAGTTTCAAATTAAGGAAAGGATATTTCATAAATACTTAAAATGAATTTAGAGATGTAATAGGTTGGTGACGACTAAACCCTTTTCAAAAAAAAAAAATCCGTATTTTGACGTTTCTAAAAATAGAAAGTTCGACGGTCACATGTCATATGTGATATTCTTAGCGGTATAACTAAAGGTGTCGCATTTAGGTGGTATCAGAGTTGTTCTTTCCTTTTGGCCTCGGGTATGGTCTATAATACCCTTCCATCTGTGTTTACTCTGTGTTGATTGTTTGTTTATGTGAATTGTTTGCCTTGTGTGGACTGTTTGCTCTTGTATTACTAGCTATACAAAGGTAGTGATATGATAATCTGTGCAGAGTTACTTGTTCTTGCTTGAATGGTCCTGCATGAAACGGAAGAAATTGATGTACTCTGTGAATGCAGGATTACATGGCAGGAAGAGGTAACCCTGTGATGAACGATCTCCTGGGGAGAATCGCGAACATTCTAGAGAACCAACAACAAACGCTGAACGAGATGAACCAAGCTCGTAATCAGAATCAGAACAAAATTCCTGACGCTTATCGTGGGTTGTCTACCTTCAAGAAGAACAACCCACCGCAATTCAAAGGAGGTCATGACCCGGATGGATCTCAGCTATGGTTAGAAGAATTGGAGAAGATTTTCTTGGCTATGGGCTGTCCTGACAAGGAGAAGGTAACATTGGTTGTGTTCATGATGGTTGGGGAAGCTCAGCACTGGTGGTAGTATGTCAGGTGTCAGTTAGAAGCGACTGGGAGGCAGATTACCTGGAATTTGTTCAAGGAGACCTTTCTCTAGAAGTATTTTCCGACCGATCTGAGGAAGCGTAAGGAAGTGGAGTTCCTGAAACTAGAGAAAGGGAGTATGACTGTTGGGGAGTACGCAGCAAAGTTCGAGGAGTTGTCCGAGTTCTGCCCATACTTCCAGAACACCATAGATGAGGGATCCAAGTGCTCAAAGTTTGAAAGTGGATTGAGGCCATAGATCAAGCAAGCCATTGTCTATCAATAGATCACTGAGCTTTCTAAGATGGTTAACATGAGTCGCATCTTTGAGGACGACACCAAAGCGAGACAGGCTCATTGGAAGAATTCCGGCCCGCAAAGGAACAAGCCTAAGGTGACACAATAAAGGAGGAAGCCCTACTTTGTCCCAATGGACAACTTTGGCTCATCATCTGGGAGCGCCGTGAGACCGCAATCAATGGTTGCTAGTGGGGGAAGTCCTGCAAGCAGTACCAGCAACAACTACGCCAGCTGCCCGCGTTGTAAGAAGAACCATCTCCTGAAGGACTGTCCATACAAGAACCAACCTGTCAATCCATCTGTCGGAACCGTCTGTTATTATTGCAAATAAAGTGGCCATTTTAAGAGGGATTGCCCTGCTTTGAGAGGAAGTGGTAGTGGTGTTGCAAGTGCACCTGTGTCGAATCTGAATGCACAAGCTGGAAGACCCAGAACCAGAGGCAGAGTGTTCACCATGAGCGGCGCTGAAGCTGCTGAATCCGAGGATCTTATCCAAGGTAACTACGTTATAAGTGGAATTCCTTTAATTATATTATATGATTCGGGTGCGATGCATTCTTTTATTTCTCTGGAGTGTGTGAAACGATTGAAATTTCCTGTTGCTAAATTACCCTATGATCTTGTTGTTTCTACTCCTACTGCTAAACCTGTGATCACTTCATTAGCTTGTTTGAATTGTCCTATCACCATTGGTGATAAAATCTTCTCTGCTGATTTGATTTGTTTGCCTCTTTCTCAACTTGATATTGTTTTGGGAATGGACTGGTTATCTTCCAATCGAGTCCAACTTGACTGTCATAGCAAATCTGTCATGTTTAATTCTTTATCTCCCTCTACTTCTGATTCCGTAAGTACGAGATTCTTGTCCGCCAATCAAGTGAATGCTTCTTTGAGAGAAGGAGCTCAAATCTACATTATACTTTCTTCTTTAGAGGAAGAGCATGAAAAGCATCTTAGAGTAGCGTTGCAGACCCTGGGGGATAGAAAGTTGTACGCTAAGCTATCTAAGTGTGAATTCTGGTTAAAGGAAGTGAACTTCCTAGGCCATGTGATCTCTAGTGGAGGAGTTAGCGTAGACCCAACTAAGGTAGAAACTGTGTTACAGTGGGAAGCACCTAAGACTGTGACGGAAGTGAGAAGCTTTTTGGGGTTAGTCGGTTACTACCGTAAGTTTATTGAGAATTTTTCTAGGCTAGCAACTCCGTTGAACTGTCTGATTAGGAAAGATCAACCTTTCGTTTGGAGCCAGAAGTGTGAGGATAATTTTCAGGAACAAAAGGAGGTTAACTTCTGCGCCTGTTTTAGTCTTACCTGACCCACAAGAGAGTTTTGAAGTGTATTGTGATGCTTCGAAAAAAGGATTAGGCTGTGTGTTGATGCAAAAGGAAAAGTAGTGGCTTATGCCTCTAGGCAACTGCGAACACACAAAGTAAATTACCCTACGCATGATCTAGAGTTGGCTGCCATAGTTTTTGCTCTGAAGATTTGGAGGCACCATCTGTATGGCGCTAGGTTTGAAGTCTTTAGTGACCATAAGAGCTTGAAGTATCTGTTTGATCAGAAGGAGTTGAATATGAGACAAAGGTGATGGATGGAGTTTTTGAAGGATTATGATTTTAGTTTGCAGTACCACCCTGGGAAAGCCAATGTCGTAGCGGATGCGTTGAGTAGGAAATCTTTGCATATGTTAGCAATGATGGTTAAGGAGCTAGAACTGATAGAAGAGTTTAGAGACCTGAACCTAGATGTTGGATTTGGTCCTAAGAGTGTGAGATTGGGAACTTTGAAGATTTCAAATGATTTCTTGGAGCAAGTTCGTGTAGCACAGGAAGTGGATCAATCTTTGCAAGTTTTGAAGAATCTAGTCCCTAAGAAAGGAGAATCTGAGTTTTGTAAGGGAACTGATGGAATTATTAGATTCAAGGGTAGGATATGTGTACCTAGTAATAAGGAAATAAGGAAACTGATCTTAGAAGAGGCTCATAAGAGTGGATTGAGTATTCACCCTGGAACAACTAAGATGTATCAAGATCTGAAGAAGATGTTTTGGTGGTTTAGAATGAAAAAGGAAGTAATGAGGTTACATGGGATTCCGTCTAGCATAGTGTCAGATAGAGACCCTAGATTTACATTCAGACTTTAGGGTAGTCTGCAGCAAGTATTAGGAACCAAGATTTAGATGATTCAGGAAAGGATGAGAATATCATAGAGCAGGCAAAAAAGTTACTATGATCGGAGGAAGAAGAAACCCCTTGAATTCAAAGAAGGAGACCATGTCTTTTTGAGAGTTACACCAATGACTGGGGTTAGTAGGGCGATGCGATCTCGAAAGCTCACGCCTAAATTTGTTGGTCCCTATCAAATTCTGTAAAGAATTGGTGTTGTTGCTTACCAAATTACCTTACGGCCTTTTCTTTCTAATCTTCATGATGTATTCCATGTGTCACAACTCCGAAAGTATATTCTTGACCCTTCGCACGTCATGGAACCCGACGTAATACAATTAAAAGAAAATTTAACTTATGAGGTATTACCGGTGCGAATCGGGAACCGAAGGATTAAGCAGTTAAAAGGAAAAAAGGATTCCGTTGGTAAAGGTTATTTGGAGTACAACTGATGAAGAGAATGCAACCTGGGAATTGGAAAGAGCAAATGAAGAAGTCCCATCCTCATTTATTTCAAGAAGGTACGCACAAATTCGAGGACGAAATTTCTTTTTAGGAGGGGAGAGATGTAACACCCGCGTTTTTACCGTTTTGCCGTATTGTGTGTTTTATTGAATTTTGATTGATTAAAATTATTTTTAATCATCAAATTTTATATTTTTGAGTTTAGGAATGAATTTCCTATTTTTCTAGAATTTTTGGGAATTTTTGGGATTTTTCTGTGAAAAATGACCTTTTTGCCCCTACTGTCCCTTGAACCGAGCCCGAATGCTCTTGATCCGGGCCAAAAAAATTGCTCAGACCCTCCCTTGACTTCTCCTACAAGCCGTGCATGTGGATAGCCATGCATGGAAGCCACTTGTAATTTTCTTTCTTTTTCTCCAAGCCATGTGTAAAAAGTAAGCTTTATGGCATTTATAACACCATAAACTCACTTTTCTCTTTCCTTCCCACACATGCAAAGCTAGTTATTTCTCTCTTCTTCTCCAAGCCAAAACCGTGAACTCCCTCTCCCTTTTCTCTCAATCTCCATTTTTTCTTCCAACACATTCAAAGCCAAGGTTCCATCTTTGAACCAAAGCTTCAAACACCTAGCCTTCTAGCCTTGCAAAACTCTGGTTGGTGACCAAAGGAAAGATTTTGGGGGCTGTTTTGGGAGCTGTTTCAAGGGCTGTTGCTGCACCTTATTTTGAGGAAATTCCTTACGTAAGGGGGGGGGAGAACTTGAACTCTAGTAGGATTGGTGACTAGAGTCAAGGATTGCCCTTGCTCCTTGTCTTTATTCTTGTTTTTCCCTTGAAAAAATGAGTTGTTGGAACCTATCTCTTGTGAGATATGGTTCGGCTATTTCACCATAGCCTTGCACGGTGATTTTGATTGGTTGATGATGCTTGAAAAATGCTTGGATGATGTTTTGAGTTACATGCAAACAATGCTTTTGCTTGAAAAAAAAATTCTCCATTTTTCTCCTATATGGTTCGGCTATTTTGATTTAATGGGGCTGCATGTTTCTAAAATTTTATTTGATGTTGGAAATGTGTTTTGATGATGGATTTATGAACATGCATGAAGTTGTTGAATTTATGAAATTGTTTGGATGATTGATTCTTGAAAAATGATGTTTATGAGCTTAGAAATAAAGTTATGAACTTGAATGTGTATGGATGATTTTGGATGAATTAGCATGATATTTGTTGTTTATAATGCTTGTTGATGATTGTGTTGAATTTTGGTAAAGTTTGGATGTTGTTGGAAAATTGGTGTTTTGATGAACAGTCAAGGTGTTCTTGGTGTTCCTGAGGTTGTTCTTGATGAAACTCATCAAGAATGCTTTTTGATCTTGTAAAGGTCAAGTGAAAATGAAAAATATGTTTTTGGGCCTAAATGGTCCAATAGGTTAAAACACTAAATTTACCAAAAGGATTTTAATTTAATTAATAAATTTTGGAAAATATAAAAGGAACTAAATTCGGATTTCAAGTGTAGTCCAAATAAAAGTCAACACAAAAGTCAACATTTTGACTTGTCATGTGTAAAAATGGGCTCCTATGAGTCATCCAACCTTTGGGCCTTTGGTTCAGGCCCAAAACCTTAAAAAAAAAAGAGTCAAAGTCTCATTAAAAGTCAACCAAAAATAATTTATGGAATTGGGCTTAGATTAGAGTTGGACTTCAACTCTAATCCAAGTTATTAAAATTAAAATTTAGAAATTAATTAGTGAGCTTAACTAATTTAATGATCTAAGTTAATTAATAAAATCTACTTAAGATGATTAAGAAAAATGAATTAAAGCTAAAAGTTAATTAACCTTAATGAAGTATTAATTAAGTAATTAAGCCTTAATAATGATTAAGAACTAATTAATTATGATTAACCTTAATCAAATATAGTTAAAAGCTTAATCCAAGATTAAGAAAGAGATTAAGAGATAATTAGGAATTAATTGGGACCTTAAGTAAGGATTAAGATTAACCATAATTCAGTTAATGAAGACTAATTATAATTGAGGGTTAAACCTAATCTAAATTAGGGGAAGTAATGTTATCCATAAGACACAATCATAAGTCTTAGTAAGTTATAGGATTCAAGTGGAAATGAATACTAATTCAAAGAGGAACATTAGTGAAAACTACCATAAAAGATTATAACCAACATACTCTTTCTGCATAAGACTTGAGAAGCTTAGTGAGAGAGTGCGGTTCCAACCCAAGATAGGCTTCGGTTTTCCTTGAAGGAAAGACATTGAATAGGGCCGTACCACGGGTAAGTGGTGACGTTGAATGATTCGATGGGCTTTACCTGTAAGGATTGTGTATGTTGAGAAAGCATTGTCTGGTTTTCCTTGAAGGAAAGACATTGAGTCGGGCCGTACCACGGGTAAGTGGTGACGTTGAATGATTCGATGGGCTTTACCTGAAAGGATGTGAATGTTGTAGGCATTGTTGTGTGACATGCATCATAACGCATTGTTGATGATCGCGATTGAAAACCTTGCAACCTACATGGATGTTACACTCGGTACAGTGTGAAACTGGTAGGGACGGGTGCACTGGGTTTTACAAAGAACGCCAGCGGGTCCTCGAGGGGGGATGCTAGCCCTGAGGATAGTCAGGTCCCAAAATGGCTCAGGTGACGTAGGCTCACTCCCTACTGTCGAGTAAATGGGGGTACAGGCTTGACTATCCTGTCGCTCTCAAGTTTTCAGGGTCAGTTGAGATTGTCTGGAAGTCAGATAAAATTGGCCAAAAGAAAAATATAAGTACCGCGCTAGTACAAACTCTAACTCCTGATACGTTGTGCATATATGGTCGGGCAGTTGCTGTGTGCACTGCGGATGGTGATGTTTCCCTGGGCCCGCATGCATTAGTCTATATGCATCATGATGATATAAGCTGTATTCATTGTTGATTGAATTGTGTGAATATCCTGTGTGTGTGTGTATGCTCTAGTTTACT
Organism: Sesbania bispinosa; assembly: GCA_026901365.1. Classification (NCBI taxonomy): domain Eukaryota; kingdom Viridiplantae; phylum Streptophyta; class Magnoliopsida; order Fabales; family Fabaceae; genus Sesbania; species Sesbania bispinosa. The sequence goes on from QLOH01000019.1 coordinate 1,793,728, forward strand.
GTGTCCTACATGTTGTGAGTTCATGCGATGTTCTCACCCTTCTTTTCTATCTCTTGTTGTTATGTTCTTCTCGTCACGTCGATAGCCGGTATCGGAGATTTCAGCTATGACATCGATGCAAGTGCGGCTACGGTGGATGCCGAGGGGCACCTGGAGGGTGACGGACATCCCTCGCAGATGTAGCTTTTCTTGGATCTTGCTGAAGTAGCTTTTCTTTGAGAGCAAGATTTTCTTTTTGTAAATTTTCATTTTCTAAAGCAGCTTCGGTAAAAGCTCTTGAAAGTTCCTTGAACTCATTGAATAACTCTCTGCTACTTTCAACAAGGTCATCATACTAATCTTGTAAAGTTTGAGGAATTACCTCAGAGTCTGAACTATCTGAAGATGGTAAACTTGCCATCAGACAAAGGTTAGCTTCTTCTGAAGTGTCCTCCTCTTCCTCTGAAGTGGAATCACCTAAGTCTTCCCATGTAGCCATCAATCCTTTCTTTTTCTTGAAAAACTTCTTCTTTTGAAAGGTTGGCTTCCTTAACTTAGGACAATCCGTCTTCATGTGACCTGGCTGTTTGCACTCAAAGCAGGTAATTTTGTCAGTGATAATAAATTCTTTACCTGATTTACCTTGTTTGACATTAGAAGGTTGAGATCTTCTGTATCTTCTTTTTCTTTGTAGCATTTTCTTAATCTTCTTGCTGAGAAGAGCAAGATCATCATCTTCTGAACAGTCTTGAGACTCAGTATCACCCTCTGAAGTGTCCTCTGCTTGCATGGCTTTCATGCTACCATGCCTAGACTGTCTGGCCTTGCAGTTCAATGCCAGTGATTTCTTCTTGGTGTCATCCTCCCCAAGTTCAAGCTCATGGACTTTGAGAGAGCCCAGTAGTTCCTCCATTCTAAGAGAATTTAAATCTTTGGCTTCTTGAATGGCAATAACCTTGGGTCTCCAGGACTTTGGTAAACTTCTTAGAATCTTTCGAATGTTATCTCCAGATTCAAAGGTTCTTCCCAATGACCTGAGTCCATTGGTTATCGTCTGAAACCTCCCAAACATTTGGTCTATAGTTTCAAATTCTTCCATCTTGAACATCTCATACTGATGTACAAGCATGCTGATCTTGGATTGATTCACAGTCTCTGTCCCTTCATGGGCTGCTGCAAGCATATCCCGGATCTCCTTGGCAGATGAACAACCATGAACCTTCTCATATTATGACTTGTTCAAGGAACATATCAGATAGAGTTTGGCCTTGGCATTTAATTGAACTTGAGCCTCCTGCTCCAAGGTCCATTCAGCCTTAGGTATGGGAACTCCAGCATGCATGGGCACGTAATCTCCATCAGTAACCACATCATAGACATCAATGGTGTTGCTTTCAATAAACAACTTCATATGATCCCTCCAATAGTGGTAATCCACTCCATTGAATGTTGGGGGTCTCGTGATGGAGGCTCCTTCAATTATATATTGTCTGTTACTGGTAGAAGTTTCCATTGGATCTCTGTCCTCCGCACTGATTAGGTGCTAACCCCGAGGATAAGCTCTGGTACCAACTGTAAGAAAAACAGGGAAACACTAGAAGGGGGTTGAATAGTGTTTCAATGTAAACCTTTTGATTTTAGAAAATACTTTAAAAAGTTTCTGTAAAAACTTCAGATGATGAAAGATCGTCTGAAGTTAGTTACTACCTTCTGAACCTTGGTTCAGACACAAAGACAGTTTTGATAAATAGTTTTGTTTGATGTTAAGATTTTTGTTCTTGAAAACTTTTCAAAACCCCTTTGTTAGTTTAAAAACTGAATTGAAAGAGTTTGAGGGAAAGAAAAATCAGCCAAGAATTTATCCTGGTTCACTCACTACCACTTGTGAGCTACGTCCAGTCCCAGGGCAAACCACCACTGGATTTCCACTAATCTTGCAAGATTACAAGTATTCTTTTCTATCAAGCCTCTTCAGGCTCTACCACAAGTATTGTTTCTTCCACCAAGCCTCTTCAGGCTCTACCAAAAGTATTGTTTCTTCCACCAAGCCTCTTCAGGTTCTAAGACACTTATCCAAGTGTAACCCAAGTATTCTTTCAGACAATAAGCCTCTCCGAGCTTGTAACCCAATAAAAACAGATAAAGTTCAATCAACTATTTTCAGATGATAGATTGAACTTATCAGAAGTGTACAAGTAACTGAGATTTACTCAGGATAAGAAAATAAGCAAATGTAAAGAAAATATCAGAGTATTTTTGCAGCGTTTACGTAGAGTAAGATTTCTTTGATAACTTTGCTTCACTATTTGCTTCAATCTGCATGGGCATATTTATAGTCTTCGAGAAAAATGTTTCCCGTTGTCAAATAGCATTAAATGCTTTAGGAGACGTTGAGACACACTCTGTCCAACACGTTCTGAGCAGTCTTAGGTGCAGCAGGTCTGTGCACACAATGCTTTTGAGAAGGTACAACAGCTTTGCAACTTTCCTTAAAAATGCTAAACATTTGAACGAGGAGAGAAAGCAACTCTGATTCTTATGCTGAAAAGGGTTAGACCATTGGGATGAACGTTCTTCTTACATAGTAACGTCTTCATGGGTCAAACCTTAAACTTGATACCTTCAGCCTTCAGATGCAAGGAGTGCTTCAGATGATCTTCAAGTCTTCAGATGATAAACACTCTTCAGATGAAGTTGATCTTTCAGATGATCTTTTACACAGACAATATGATCTGAAACAATGCAACATCCTGTGAGAGCATAGTATCATATAAATGCCTTTTATATTTTATATTTGTTGTTCATTAAAACTTAAGAGAGTGAGACTCAAAATATTTTTAATTTCATATATTTAATCCTTTGAGACTCAACAGGTGTTCCTTCATGTGCCACTTGAATTAAATCCCAAGCTTCTTTGGCTGTTTCGCATGCAGAAATCCTAAAAAATTCATCACTGTTTAAAAGCAGAATGTATAATATTCAAAGCTTTAGAATCATTTTCAGCATGCTTAATTTCATCTTGATTCCACAATTCAAAAGGTTTTTCAGATATTTAATCATTTATCATTTGAGTAGGAACCTTGTAATCAGTTATCACAACTTTCCAAATGCCTCTACTAATAGACTCCATAAAAATTTTCATTCTAACTTTCCAAAATGGATAGTTATGTCCACAAAATAGAGGTGGTCTGTTAATTGAAGCACCTTCTACAAAAGGCAATTGATTCCCTGTCATTTTTGCAAATAATTTGCTAAAATCTTGAATAACTCTCAAGATTCCAGCTCTGATGCCAATTGTTGGTCCCAGAGGGAATCTTGAAGAGGGGTTGAATAGATTCACAAAAGCTTGTTACTTTATCAAAATCAAAATTGTTTTCCCTTTTCTAATTTTCCTTCAAGATTCTTTCAAATTGGGTTTTCAAAAGATAAATTTTCAGAGTTTAATATCAAATGTGCAGCGGATCAATGAATTGCAGAAGGTAATTGATTACCAAATTTGATGCAGTGGGTAATTGATTACAAAGATTGAATACTCAATTTTGCGATTCAATTTTTAATATTCAATTCAATATTCCAGTAACAATCAATTAACTTTTAAAAATTTAGAATTATTATGAAGATCAAGATTCAAATTTATATGCCAAGAAACTCAATTCAAAGAGAGTAGGGATAGAGAAGATAACACAGTCGTTTATACTGGTTCAGCCACAAAAAGGGGCCTACATCCAGTTTAGATTTAGCACACCACTAAACCCGGTTTCACTATAGAATTGATTGCAAACGCCATGCACATTCAATCCTAAAGAAAGAATTTCTAACAAACAAACAAAGGTTTGACTCTTGCACCCCACAATAGCATGTTCTCCAATGACACCACGTCATATGAACATCAACCTTACTGATGACACCCCGTCAGAAGATTTCAAACAAATCTCTATAAATACCCTATTCAAGAGGTAACACAATTTAAAACAATCAATAAGAACTAAGTTTAGAACAATAGCACCTTGTTTGAGCAGATAAACTCCATGAGAATATCAAAAGCTTTCTTCCATTTGTCTAATCATCTTGGATTAATAGTTCTTGAAACTGCAGATTTTCTGGACCTTTTTGAGTAGATTTCTTGGAGAGAGTTTCTAAAAAGAATCTTGCATACTTTTGAAAATTCAGCTCTTCTCTTACTTTGATTTCAAAAATCACAGATTAATTCAGTTTCTGATTAGTTAGTTACTGAAAAGTTTGTTAAAAATAAGTTAAAACAATTTTGAAAACGTCCAGTATTATGCAGACTCTGTGGTAATCGATTACTAGCTTGGGTAATCGATTAAACCAGAGCATATTAATAAAGAACCCTAATATGATTATGCAGGTAATCGATTACCTACATCAGGTAATCGATTAAATCGATCCTGATCATGAATTCAGGCAGTTTTCAATTTTGGGTCAACTTGGGGTCCATTACCAACTGAAGTAATCGATTAAACCAGTGGCAAATCAATACTTAGTTGAGTAATTTAGCTACCAAGCTATCCAAACTTGAAAACTCAATCATGAACTCAATTTGCATTATCATAAACCAATCAAAGAAGAATTATCAAACACACATATTGCTTAAAACTAAAAACAATCAATACAAGTGCCACATCCATTAAAACTTGTTTGGCACTGCAAAATGAATTGAAACATAAAGCATCTACTTTCTAAAACAAAACCAAAACAATTAATGCATGAGAGACTTGAGGAATAACTTGTATCTTCCAATGTAGCTTAAGTCCAACAATAGTAATAGCAGGCTGTCTGATTTTTTTTTTTAACAGTAAAAACAACAAACAATATTTATATTTTTTCTTTTGTTTTTATACAATCCTAAAAATTACTAACACAAATCAATATAATCCTAACCACATACTAATTCCTAAAACTACAATTCTCCTCCCCCAAACTTAAATCACACATTGTCCTCAATGTAAAAATAATCAAATTAGAGAACAAAAGTCATAGTACAATGAAAAAGAGGGGAAAGAGACTCCCTCATAAAGGTGGAAATATTTGCACTTGAGGGAATGTGGGAAGCTCCAAGTCAATCTCCTCAATCGTCTCACCTACCAAAGCGAGACTTTCATGAAATAACTTGAGACGGTGGCCATTGACCTTGAAGGTTTTGTTGGTGGACTCACTTTTCAACTCTACAACACCATAAGGATAAACATGAGTAATAAGAAAAGGTCCAACCCAACGAGAATGAAGCTTACCAGGCATGAGCTTAAGCCTAGAATTAAACAATATAACCTTTTGGCCTACAACAAACTCTTTTCTAGAAATACATTGATCATAAAATTTCTTAGTTTTCTCCTTGTAGAACTTAGAGTTCTCATAGGCCTCCAGGCGGATCTCATCAAGCTCCTGCAGCTGAAGCTTCCCCTGCTCTCCTGCCTGGTAACAATCTAAGTTGCAAGCTCTAACTGCCAATAACCCTGATGCTCAATCTCCACAGGTAAGTGGCACACCTTACCAAAAACAACTCTAAAGGGAGACATTCCAAGAGGTGCTTTGTAGGCGGTCCTACGAGCCCAAAGAGAATCATCAAGGCGGCGGCTCCAGTCTTTCCTATTAGGCTGCACCATCTCCCCCAAAATCCTCTTGATCTCTCTGTTGGAGATCTCAACTTGTCCATTAGTCTGGGGGTGGTATGGTGTAGAAACTCTATGCATAACCGCATACTTTTTCAGCAAAACTTCCATGGACCGGTTACAGAAATGAGTCCCCTAATCACTAACAATGGCTCGAGGCAGTGCAAACCTGCAAAAGATATTAGACCTAACAAAATCCACAACAACTCGAGCATCATTAGTCCTTGTGGCTATAGCCTCCATCCACTTGGAGACATAGTCCACATCAAGAAATATATATATATATATATATAACCAAAAGAAACAGGAAATAGGCCCATAAAATCAATATCCCATACATCATAAATCTCATAAAACAACATAGGCTGCCGGGGCATTTGCTGCCTGCTAGAAATGGTCACTGTTGCTCTCTAACACTGCTCACATGTAGAGGAGACTCTTCAGGTGTCTCTGAAAATCGTTGGCCAATAAAATCCACAATCCAGGACCTTCCGTCCTGTCCTCTAAGGTCAAAGATGTCCTCCAGCAGGTGAGGCATGACCGAACTGAAGTACAGACTGGATCTCATGATCTGGAATACACCTACGAAACACCTGGTCACTGCAAAAATGCCATAAAAAAGGGTCATCCCACACATAATACTTGGCATCACTCTTAAGTCTATCTCTCTGATCCGTAGATGCCAAGGGTGGAAAAACAAATGCAACCTGGGTTTGGAATCTGTCTTTTTCAAAAGAAACTTCAGAGAAACTTGATCAGTAAAAACAACTACCCTAGAGCCTTGCAAATAAGATCTAAACTTATCCGATGCAAAAACAATTGCTAATTACTCTTTCTCAATGGTAGTGTAATTTACCTATGCTACATCCAAAGTCCTAGAAGTGTAATAAATCACATGAGACAACTTACTAACCCTATGTGCCAAAACATCTCCCAAGGCGTAGTTTGATGCATCACACATTAACTCGAATGGAAGTGTCCAATCCAGTGGCTGAATAATGGGAGTGGTGGTGATAGCTCTCTTGAGGCGGTCAAATGCCTCTCTGCACTGCTCTCCAAAATCAAAGGTAACATCCTTTTGCAGCAAGTTTGACAGTGGAAGGGCTATCCGGGTGAAGTCCTGTATGAACCTGCGATAGAATCTTGCATGTCCAAGAAACGATCGAACCTCTCGCACGCAAGAGAGGTATGGCAAGTGTGAAATAACATCTAATTTTGCAGGTTCTACCTCTATGCCCTTCTTAGAGATAATATGGCCTAAGACTGTACCATGCTCTATCATAAAATGACATTTTTCATAATTCAGAACAAGGTTAGTCTCTATGCACCTATCAAGCACTCTAGTCAGGCTATCCAAACATACATCAAAGGAGGAGCCATATACACTAAAATCATCCATAAAAACCTCTATGCAATGCTCAAGTAAATAAGCTAATATACTCATCATGCATCTCTAGAAAGTACCAGGAGCATTACATAGACCAAAAGGCATCCTCCTATAAGCAAAGGTACCAAAAGGACAGGTAAATGTAGTCTTATGTTGGTCCTCTAGTGCAATACAAATCTGAAAATAACCAGAGAAACCATCTAAGAAATGGTAATGTGATTTACCTGCCAGGCGCTCCAACATATGATCAATGAAAGGAAGTGGGAAGTGATCCTTTCTAGTCGCCTGGTTGAGCCTCCTGTAGTCGATGCAGACTCTCCAGCTATTCTGCACCCTAGTAGGAATCAGCTCATCCTTTTCATTCTTTACAACAGTAATCCCAGATTTCTTTGGTACCACCTGTACTGGGCTTACCCAAGTGCTATCTGATATGGGATAAATGATTCCACCCTGTAGCAGCTTGATGACCTCTTTCTTAACCACATTAATAATTTGGGGATTCAGCCTTCTCTGAGGCTGCCTCACAGGTTTAACTCCATCCTCCAACAAAATACGTTGCATACATATGGAGGGGATATTACCTAGAATATCTGCCAAAGTCCAGCCAAGTTCCCTCCTGCGCTCTCTAATAACATGCAACAACCTTTGCTCCTGATCAGCAGAGAGAGCAGTAGAAATGATCGCTGGAAGCTTCTGCTCATCCTCTAAATATGCATACTTGAGGTGAGAGGGAAGTGGCTTCAACACCAGTGATGAGGGCTGGACAATAGAAGGTAACAATATGGTACTGGTAGAAACCTCTACAACCTGTAAATCAACCAAGTCAGATGTATCTGTAATTGCTGTAATCAAGCCTGTGCATTCTGACTCAATTGACTCTACTGGTGCATCAATACCAGAACCTACTGAACAATCAACACAATCTGAATAATCGGAAGATATAAACTCATCTATCTCAGCACACATACTACACATAGAGGAATCAGAACAAAAACCACTAGTGTAGACATCACTGAAATCAGACAAGTCAAGAAAGTCCAAATCTCCTACAAACTCAGACAAACTATCATCTACAAGTTCAACAAGTATATCAATATGGAATACAAAATGATCCTCAATGGGATGCCTCATAGCATCTAAAATGTTAAACTGAACCACACTATCTCCAAATTCCATAGTAAGTGTGTTTGCATTAACATCAATCTTAGTCCGAGCTGTCTTCAAGAAGGGCCTGCCCAAAATGATGGGGGCTGCACCAGTGATTGAATGTCCTCCATCCATATCCAGTATGTAAAAGTCAGCAGGGAAGATGAGGTCATTCACTCGAACCAGCACATCCTCAATAAGACCTGCAGGGTGGGCAGTGCTCCTATTTGCCAACTAAATGACAACACTTGTAGCCTGCAAAGGACCAAGGGACAAAGAGGTGAAAACAGATAAATGCATAACATTAATAGATGCTCCTAAGTCAAGCATAGCATTATCAAACTTGTTATTGCCTATAATACACGGAATAGTAAATGTCCCTGGGTCTTTGCATTTTTCTGGAATAGGAATCACAGGTCTCTCAATGAGCGCAGAGACATTTCTTCCCATGCTAATACTCTCATTGCCCTTTAGTCGCCTCCTATGGGTGCACAAATCCTTCAAAAACTTGGCATATCTTGGAATTTTCTTTATGGCCTCAAGAAGAGGTATATTGACCTCTACTTTTCTGAAAGTCTCCCAGATTTCCTTGTCAGCCTCTTCCATTTCTTTACTCTGATGCACAACTCTCTGTGGAAATGGAAGAGGAATATAAGGCTGCACACTGCTTAAAGAATTGGGGCTACTCAAAGGACTAGGACTAGATCTCTCATGTACAGGGTCCTCTACAGGTGTAGGAATCTGATCTTCTTGTTTAGACTGTTGCCTTTCAGACGCTTGCACACTCTTACCCAATCTCAAAGTGATTGCACTAACATTCTTAGGGTTGACAACTGTCTGAGCAGGAAGCTTGTCTGAACCTTGAGACTGCAGTTGATTAAGAGTGGTAGCCATCTGACCTATCTGATTTTCCAGGCTCTGAATCGTTGCCTCTGTCCTCTAATGGAAATTCAGATTTTTGACTGCCATCTGCCTCATTAATTCTTCCAAGGAAGACTCACTCTTGGAAGGTACAGCAGCTGGTGGTGGAGGTTCCTGCTGCTGTAAGTGTGGAGGCTAGTAGGATCTACAAGGTCCAGCAGCATGAGACTGATAAGGTACATAAGGTTGTTGTGGCTACTGTTGAGAATAATATTCCCATCTCAAGTTTGGATGATTTCTCCAACCCAGATTATACCTGTTAGAAGAAAGATCCTGATTATACTAGTGCAGCTGAGGGGGTCTGCCAGAACCATAAATATTTGCAACATAAGCCTGAGGAGGAACAAAACCATCTACTTTAGACTCATGTAAGGTGGGACAAGCATTAGTGGGATGATTAGCAGAAGTACAAATCCCACATAATTTAGCAACTTTCTGAGACACTGCTAATTGCATAACTAAGGAAGCCAGATCATCTAGCTTGTTCTCCAACTTCCTATGATCAGCAGCAGAGGAAGTTTCCATCTCATGAACTCCTCTAGTCAAGGCTACTAAATTGCTCCTACTATTGAACTGTTGGTTATTAGAAGCCATGTTCTCAATTAACTGCCTTGCTGCAACTAGAGTTTTATCCACAAGAGCTTCTCCACTGGTTGCATCTATCATCTGTCTATCCATGGATATAAGGCCCTCATAGAAATACTGGATGAGAAGCTGCTCATGTATCTGATGATGTGGACAGCTTGCACAAAGCCTCTTAAATCTCTCCCAGACTCATATAAACTCTCTCTATCAATCTGCCTTATATCGCATATCTCCTTCCTGATTGATTCACTCTGGATGCAAGGAAATTTTTTTCAAGAAACAACCTCTTCAAATTATCCCAACTAGTGATTGATCCAGGTGGAAGGTAGTACAACCAGTCCTTTGTTGTATCTTGTAGGGAGAATGGAAATGCCTTCAGCTTAATTTGGTCTCATAGAGGTACAAACAATATGGAATTCCTTGAGGTGTTTATGGGGATCCTCACCTGCAAGACCATGGAACTTGGGCAACAAATGAATCAATCCAAACTTTAGCTCACAAGGCACATCTAAATCAAGATATTGAATACATAATGTCTAAATATTGACATTAGGTGCTGCAAGCTCTCTCAAGGTCCTCTCAGCCATGGTATTAATATCAAAATCAGAATCAAGGAAAGAAGAAGAAGAAATAGAAAAAATCACTGTCACTAATAGAAACAGCAGAATACACACTATCAGACAATGACTCACTATCAATGACAGAATTATTCACAAATGGACTCCTAGACTGTCTAACTAACCTATGATATGTATGATCAATTTCTGGATCAAATGGATATAAGACACCTGGGTTTGCTCTAGTCATACACCAAATGCACACAAAAATGCGCAAAATAAATCATACAACATGTTAGAATATAAAGGCAGCCTATATCAAATGAGCATAAATCAATGAAATGGATACATGGAAAACACTATAATGAGATAGGAATGAACCACAAAAAATTTCAGAACAAAATTCAAAGCCTAAGTACCAAAACTACCTAAGGTAATAAAGGAAAAATACACCAATAAAAACTTCAAAAATTCAGAAAAAATAGAAAACGACCTTTTTTTGGATTTTCAGGGTCCCTCACCTATCATAATAGGGACATGTGTCTAAAGTAGCTTTTCCTACCCCGAACGCATATAAAATATGTGAAATTCTGACTTTCCTAGCTCAAGTTATGTCCAATTGAAGTCAAGAGGTCAAAATAAGCCAGTACAAAGTGTAGTCTCACAATCTGGACCTATCTAAGTGCAGTGGGGGTATCTAATATTCATTATTAATCAAAAGAAGTGGGGACACAAAAATTGGCACCAAAATTCTACCTCTAACTATGCTAAACAAAAACTCAGATTCAACTGCAAAAGTCAATAGTAGAAAAAGTCAACTTCATATTGTTCAACTTAAGCAATTCAATCCAAATCAAACCAAATCAATTCTAACATCATCTGAAAATTACCTAAACATTACACAATGACTAAACACATTAATTACTATGACTCAAAACAACACACAACTCAAAACACAAAACAAAGTTCAGCAAGAACAAAGTTCAGAGAGCAAAAATGGTAAATGAACAAGGTTATGTGTATTACCAGAATCTGAATTATGAAAATTCACTACACGCTGCACAAACCAAATGTTAGCTGAACAAAAACACAGTATTGAAATTGACTCTAACCTTACAAACACTAAACAAACATGAATTACACAAAACAGAATTGAAAAACTTAGAAAAAAAGAAATTCAGACAGTCTAAAAACCCTGTCTGAAAACTGAATTTGAATTTAATTGAATTCCCCGACAATGTCGCCAAATTTGATCGAGGTCGTACTCAATCAAATAATATGAATTAAAGTGTAATGAGGGTTAGATAATCCAAAGTTGTATCTCAAGGAATTCAATAGCAATTCAGATAACAGATTTCAGATAGAACTTCAGATCGTACTTAAGACAATTGACTTCAGACGATGTTCTTCAGGCAGTACTTCAGCAGGTATATTTCATAAGGTGTACTTCATACAAGTACTTCAGACACTGACACTTTAGACAATGTATTTTAGACAGGTCCTCAGATGGTACTTCAGATGATGAACTTTAGACGGTCTTGAGATAGAGCTTCAGATAGTACTTCAGATCATGATTTCAGACGGTCTGATCGAGGCCGTACTCAACCAAATAAAATAAATTAAAGTGCAGTAGGTTGATTAACCCAAAGTCGTCTCTCTCAAGGAATCCAATTACAAATTCAGAATTTCAATCTCATAGCAACTCACACACACAAGGGGATTTTGATTGTTGTTCATACTAATTTCTTAATTTCCAAAATAGAATTTAAATTTGCAAAAAACAATTCAAGAAAACGAATTGGTTCTCTACCTCATTCACAAATTGGATCTATCATTGGTTCATACAAAATTCCTCAAATCCTTGACAGAATCAAATTCGGATTAAGCATCCTCATTAATTTTCACACTAGAATAAAGCAAACTAGCATGAATCCTAATTTCTAATCCTTGGAATGAAGCAAACCTAGAATTCATTTCAGATTAAGCAACCTAAAATGTGAGTTAGATTCAGATTAGAGTTCGAATTTCATAAAGCATGCAACTCAATTTCAAATTCAAACCCAAACATCAAGAAACTAGGAGAAGGAGAGTTCATGAATCTATCCAAGAAATTAAGAGATGAAAACCGAAATTAGAACCTCAATTTCCTTTGTGAATGCAGTAGAGAGACAATCCTTGAAGCTTAGTCTTCCATTTCCATGGAGGAGGAATTCGAAAACTGAAGAAGAGGAAGAAGAAGAGCCAAAACCGAAATTGGAAGAAGAGAGAAAAAGAAGGAAAGTGAAGAGTCTTTTTTTCTAAAATCTGAAAAATGAGGGAAGAGTGTCCAAACTACTCAACAACAAACCTATTTATAGAGCCTAAATCACTAACAATCTGATTAGGCCTTAATTGGGCCGAAATTAATTAAAACAGGCCCACAAACTAATTACAAAACTAAGCAAATTCGGATTTGCAACAGACAACAACAGTAGGCGATTTTGAAACAGCAACTGCTCCTAATTGCTTCATGGGAATATGGTCACATAGCATATCAAATTAAAGCCCCGGAAGTTAGCTTTCCAATGCAACTGGAATCACTCAAATTGGACACTTGTAGCTCCAGATATCATCAAAACAAGACAGGTAGGTTAGTAGGCTTAAAAATCCGAATTTAAACAACATTTACAGTTAAAGCCCAATTAAGCCCAATTTGGTAAATTCCAATTAAAACAGTGGATTTAATCACAATTAGAACCCAAGAAAGCTAAATTAATTATACAAAGTGTGAATAAAAATTTGATCATCACGGTCCTTTAGATCATGACTTCATATGGTCCAAATTCAGAGACTGTCTTAAAAGTGCAGAATTTCAGAGCATAACAGAAACAGTGGGTTTTGATTGTTGTTCAGAAACTAAATTTTGTAAACAAGGAATTAAGAGTAAAATGATATAAGAAAACATATTGATTCTCTTGTTCATTTACAATTGGATCCTTTATCAGTTAATATACATCGATCTCAAACTCCAAAACAAATTTGAATTAACCGAACAAGTGACAATTAATTCATCAATTATCTCACTCAAGAACTAAGCGAACTTTCCAGAACTAAGCGAACTGGTGCAAGATTTCTAATCCTTTACCTCCTGATTAAGCAAATTGTAGGTTATTTAGAATTAAACAAACTAAACCAGAATTCCAAGTGAAGAACAAAATTGAATTGTCAACAAGCGTTCAAATCCAATGCAAGATTCAAAACTGGAATTCTAAAGGAGAAGGTGAAATTGAATCTATTGCAGGAATTGAAATACGAATTTGAATTGAAATACACCTCAGAATCCAATGTAAAATCACTCAAGAATCAATCATCAGTAGTTTAGGCTTCCATGAGGAAGAACAGAAAATGAAATATGCAAGAAGAAGAAGAAGAACGAAAACCAGAAAACCGGAGAACCAGAGAAACAAACTGTCCTCTAAAACATCAATCTGTCAAAAGTGAGAAAAAGCTCCAAAAAAGTTCTCAACAGAATTGTAACTGCCTCTATTTAAACTACTCTCCTAAACCACAAGATTAATCTGATTAAAGAGGCAATTGGGCCTAGAATAACAAGTATTAGGCCCAAAACATTAAGACTACTTCAGAAGATTGTTGTTTCCCGCTCAACTTCAGACGACATCAGAACGTCAACTTTAAATTGCAAACTGCACCCCTTCCCTCAGTGTAATATAGTAATATAGCATATCAAATTAAAGCCTCGGATCTTAGCTTTCCAACACAATTGGAATCACCCAAATCGGACACCTACAACTCCAGATATCATCAAAATAAGACAGGTATGTCAATATTCTTAAAAATCCAAATTTAAACAACATTTACAGTTAAAGCCCAAATAAGTCCAATTAGGTAAATTCCAATTAAAACAATGGATTTAATCACAATTATAGTCCAAGAAAGCTAAGATTAATTATGCAAAGTATGAATAAAAATGTGCTCATCAAGATACACATGAACTAAATATCCATCAAAAGAATATGCATCCTAAAATGCTATACATTCATAAACAAATGAAATACATTCCAAAATGATGGCCCTCAACCAGATAAACTCTATGTTCCGCTAGCAACCAAGTCCTTAGTGACTTGCCTATGAATCTAAAATATAAACCTACAACGGGGTGAGACTAATGCTTCAGTGCGCAAAACAGTGCATACATGTTTGACATATAACGAATGATGCATAGCAGAGTAATGATGACATGAGCTAGCAATTAAATCCAATAACAATAATGGCGAAGCATTGAAATCAACATGAACTACTGACCCAGCAGTAGGGGTCTTATCACTTTCCTGCAGCTAGACCTGAGCTCAGACTACAAGGGATATCTCCCTTGGGGACATAAAGTCGTCGTCGTTACTTGACGGCCGAAGCCTAGTTTTAACATGGATGTAATGGTCTAGCTTGATTGGTTTGTAAAAGCTTGATTGAAAATTTTTAAAAACCAAAAACTGAAAACTCGCAACCACCCCGAACGGCCCCTAAGCTATCACTTAAGCCAATAAAGCCACTAATTTTAGCACCCCTATTCTTGAAAGAAAAGAAAATTACATTCATGTCCTAATTACAATTAAAATTCTAATTAATCTAATTAAATCCAAATTAAGATGAACTCTTCTTGTTGACTTGGGCAATGATGGTCAAAGGTCAAAGGTTGACCATGGAAGGGTTGACCAAAACATGGTTGACCAAGGCTTGGTCCAGCTCCATGCGCCCAAGTCAGGCCCAGGCTCCCCTTCAGCTCCGTTGTCAGCTCAAAGTTCCACTGGTAGTTGCCATCAATTTCAAGCATAACTTGAGTTCTAAACATCTAAAAAATATGAAATTTATATTGTATATATAACGTCCTAATTCTGTAAACCTGGAAATATTGTCTGTTGGAAGCATATTCCTGGAATTCCAACGTTTACATAAGCGGAACAATATTCATACATCATAATTTACATAATTCATAATCCACTTAGTGGTTCTGAATATCCATATGCATAAATACAAGAATATAGACAGAATTGCCAAAAATGGCACATAAACATCAAACTTACTGATCATGGAGTTCCAAATAAGCGAATGTAAGTGGAATAGTCCACCTAAGGAGTTCCAAGTTCTCCGACTATGCTTCCAGCTAAACAACTTTGCATATCTTGTAACATACCAAAAAATTGAACCTAAGCTATATGTAGGACTGTAGAGCAAGGATTATGAGGTGTAACGGTATGTCTTAGGCCTAGGGATGGGATGGAAAGGAGAGGAAGAGTGAAAATTGAGAATGTAGACATCAGACCTCTCGCTCAAGCGAGGCAGGCTCGCTTGAGCGAGTTATGCAGAAAAATCTTGTATAAGTTTTTGTTGTCATACTCGCTTAAGCGAGCAGGGCTCGCTTAAGCGAGATTTGTCCAGAGAGCATCCATTTCAGGGCACGACAGACTCGCTTAAGCGAGAAGGCACTTACAGAAATAAAAATCGTCTTAGGGCTTAGTTCCCCTCATTCTTTCTTTTCCTTTTCTTCTATTAGAGAGAGAGAGAGTGCGTCCTAGAGAGAGAGAAGTATTAAGGAGCAAGGAGACCACCCATCAAGCCAAGGAATTGTTCACCCAATCTTCCGTAACCCCTCTTCTCTTCTCCACTGGTGATTTCTGAGGTGAGTTTAACTCACACACTTTCACTTTTATTTGATGTTCGTTTCCTTTCATGACCCCTATCCTCTCATTCCTCTTCCCCTTGACTTGTGAGTGTATTTTATCGTTGGAATTGAATGATTTACATGTTTGGATTGACTATGAGATTGTATGTGAACCCTAGGTTAGGGAATTGGGGATTTGGGAATACATGTGGAATTGATGGTTGTTTGGCGATTATGATGGTGATGTATGCTCTTATTATTATGTTTGAGGATACGACATTAGGGATTTCCATTTAATGTTGAATGAATGCAAGATTTAATTATTGTTGAGGGCGTATGCGCCGAGTCACGGTTCAGTTGTGGGTGTATGCGCCGAGTCATGTTTCAGTTGAGGGCGTATGCGCTGAGTCACAGTTCAAAGGTGGGCGTATGCGCCGAGTCATGTTTCAGTTGAGGGCGTATGCACCGAGTCACGTTTCAGTTGTGGGCGTGTGCGCCGAGTCATGTTTCAGTTGAGGGCGTATGCACCAGTTCATAAAGGATGTTATGGAAAATGAGAACTGTATGTAGAATATAATCTTTAGTACCATGAATGGTGTATATGTCTCATGTTGTGGCTTTGTTGCATCTCATTTACCTGTTTCCTCACTCTGCATGCTTGCATAGTTATGCTCACTGAGACTTTAGTCTCACCACACGTTTCGTGGCTACTTTTCAGTTGTGCAGGATACTCCTCAGGATGGAGATGACCAGTAGGAGCTATATTGCATGGATAGATTAGCGCTTAGTTATGTTCTATATATTTAGTTGTTTGTTATGTTATATTGGGTTATTTGTATTGATCAGAGCCTGTGTGGCGAATCTATGTTATGGTTATTACCTTGTTTCATGTATGAAATGTTTGGAGCTTTAGTAAGTGTTGGATTAGTTAAGCGATTGATCTTGTATGCCAATACGCGAAATGAACGAAATGATTTCATGAATTTGGAAATAGTGTTCCCAATAGGCATTATTTCTGAATTTAGAAATTAAGACGTTACATTTTGCTATCAGAGCAGTTCAATCCAATTGGACTGTGGTTATGTGTTACTCCTTAAGTTAGTCATAGTCTGATATGCATTATTAGGGAATTGATAGACTGATCACCTGGATATTTCTTAATGATGTGTATAGGATCATGGCTAGCGGTAGGAGAAGGCGTCCTCGTGCCAATTCACCTCCTCCCTCGCCGGATCAATCTCAGGATCCCGTGACGGTAGCCCTTCGAATGCTCACTCAGATCATGGGGGAGCAAACAACTTCTAATGTCGCAGTACTCCAGGCCTTGCAAAGGAAATCCACCGGTACTCCTCCACCAGGGACAGTAACAGACCCTTTCAACCAAGGACTTGCATAATTCAGGAAGCACAGTCCCCCTGCTTTCACCGGAGTGTTGAGACAAGCTCACCTCCAAGAAGTTTTTAATATGACAAACTATTTAAGTTTAAAATATATGAGATGCATCTTGTATTACTAACTGTGTGCTTAAGTGTGGCAGAGAATCCCAATCTTTGTTTACTGCAGAAATCTAATTTGGACACATGAGTCAAAGAGGATCTCTAGACCTTCAGACAAGCAAAGTCATGAATAAAGAAACACAAAGAACAAAACTGCAAGCTATCACGGTTCAAGAAATCCTGCAACAGATTTGGTTTTTCAATCTAAAGGATTAGTTGCAAGCCCAAGAAATCAGTTTCATATAAAGCACATGTCTTGATCCAGAATTAAGGAAAGGAATGACTAGACTCATCACCAAGCCAGCAAAAAGACACTTGATAAGCTTGAGGTGCAAGTCATGAGTAGAATGCAAGTATAGCTTGAGTTGCAAGCTTATGTTCAGATGTAATCTTGTTAACAGAAAAGATCTCAGTTAAAACAAGCAGAAGCAAGGAAAAAGGAAAGAACTTAAGCATAGCTTGAGATGCAAGCCATGAACAGATGCTAGTTCAGCTTGAGATGCAAGAACAGCTTGAGACGCCGTCTCAAGGACAGAAGCAGTAGAATGAGATCTTGTCACGGATGCAAGAAAGTTAAGACAGACTCTGGACAGAAGCAAGATTGCAAGCTCAGTAAGAAAAGACAACAAGTGAAGTCAGCACAGGGTCAACCAAGTACACTGACACAGTACCAACGTCCCTGAAAAGCTGCTGAATCTCAACAAAAAAAGCCTGTATGTCAGCTATGTGTCTGAACAGCTAGAAACAATCACATAACGGCTATATTCTATCTGAAATATAAAGAGGCTTCATCAAACAGTGAAAACTGAGAGAGACTGCCTGCATTACTGCACAATCACCACGCATCTTATCACATCTCAACTATCATCTCAAGTGCACGTCTCAACTGACTGTTATATAGACTCATCTCAACTTAAGATCTACATTTGTCTCTACTCATCTCTTTTCTCAGAATATCATACTGTCATTGTATTTTAGAAGAGAGCTTATCTAGCTTACTACATCTTTCATCTGTATTTTATATGCTTGTAAGCTAGTCTTATCTCAACTTACTCTGTAACCTTGTCTCATCTAAGATAGGAGTATGCCTAGTCTTAGAGTGAGGTACGTGCGTCCTGAAGAGGCTGTAAACAATCCTTGTGGCTCAGCTAAGATAGGAGTACCTAGGCTTAGTGTGAGAGAGACGTCCTGAAGAGGCTGTAAGAATACTTGTATTGACGGGTTTGTTAATAGTGGAAATCTCACGTGTTGTGAGGTCTGGACGTAGCCCAAGGTGTGGGTGAACCAGGATAAGATCTCTACCCCTTATCTCCTCTTTTAGCTTTATTGTGCTTGTCTTAAATCATCTAAATAACAAAGCAACATCTCGAAGAATTAAAGCAATGTCTCAATTGAGACTTTAAGCTAACTTGAACATAGACATACTTACTAAAATTCAATTAACTTGTATCCTATCTTGACAAGAGATTCCAAGTCAACAGACTTAAGATTACATCTCATCCTTCAACTTTAGTTCTGAAATTTCAGGAATAGATTCAAGAAGTCTCTATTCAACCCCCCCTTCTAGAGACATCCAGCCAACTTCAGTTGGTATCAGAGCTCGGGCTCTTTGGGGTTGAGCACAATGACGTGTGAAGAGGAAAAGATCCATGTCTAGTCCAAGTGCAAGTCTGTTCATTCCTGAAGGAGCATCTACAAACAGACCTCCTGCCTTTGATGGAACAGATTACTATTACTGGAAAAACAGGATGAGACTATTCAATGAATCTCAACATGCTGATCTCTGGGAAATTATTGAGATAGGTCCTTATGTGCCCTACATCACAGATGAGCTCGGGCTCAGGGCAGCTAAGCCCAAAGAGCAATGGATAGATGCTGAGAAGGCAAGATATGTACTCAACTCAAGAGCCAAATACCTACTCACCTGTGCCTTAAGCATAAGTGAGTATGACAAAGTAGCTGGGTGTGTCTCAGCTAAGGAATTATGGAATGCTCTTGAGATTGAGCATGAAGGGACTAATCAAGTTAAAGAAGCCAAGATCAACATACTGGTAAGGCAGTATGAGCTCTTTAAAATGAATGAAGATGAAGGCATAGATGAAATGGTGAGAAGGTTCACTGTCATAACCAATGACCTCAAGTCTCTGGGTAGAACATACTCAAACCAAGATATGGTAAGGAAAATCTTGAGAAGCCTATCTAAACCCTGGAGACCTAAGGTCACAGCTATACAAGAAGCCAAGGACCTGAGCATCCTCAGATTAGATGAGCTCCTTGGATCACAAAAGGTACATGAGCAAGAACTGATGGAAGAAGACCTCATTAGACGACCCAAGACTATAGCTTTGAAGGCAACTTCCAGCAATTCAAAAGGTAAGAAGGTAAGCTCATCTCAACAGACCTCACTTAACTCATCTCATGATACAGAAACAGAAAAAGATGAAGAAGATGGTGACAGTGAGATGGATGATGAGCTAGCATACATCTCAAGGAAGATCAGACGCTTGTGGAGAGCAAGAGGAAGTGGAAGAAAGAGTTTTCCCTCAAGAAGAGGAGAAATGAAACATGACAGAAAAGGACATTTCATCTGCTTTGAATGCAGAAAGTCTGGACATCTCAAATCTGAATGTCCATTACTCAAAAAGGACAAAAAAAGAAGTGCAAAAAAGAAGGCAATGATGGCCACCTGGAATGACACTGAAGAAGATGAAAGCCCAGATGAAGAGTCAGCTAACATATGTCTTATGGCAAATGGTGACTCATCAGATGATGATGAGGTAAGTGACTCAAATTCTGAATTAACCTTGACTGAACTTAAATGTGCTTCTGAGAATCTACTTCATGATTCAAATCTCCTAGTATCAAAAAGTTCTCATTTGAAGTCTGGGCTGGACACAGCTCTTGAGAAAGTAAAATTCTTGGGAAAAGAAAATGAGAGTTTGAATCATAAAAGTAGCAGTCTCATGCTGTCTCAGATGAGATTGTCTTAGCTTATCAAAAGCAAAAGTCAGTCTTGTAATGAGCAAAAGCTAAAGCATCTCTCTGAAGAAAATCAGAATCTCAGAAAACAAAATAGAATTCTCATAGATGATCTAGCAAAGTTTGTTAAAGGAACTAAAACTCTTGACAGACTCATTGGGTCTCAAAAGGGAATTTTTTATAAAGCTGGACTGGGCTATGAGAAATCCTCCAGTGAGATCTGGTACAAGGACTTCTTCATTCCTGCAAGGAAGAGGAAGAAAGAAAGATGCTCTTACTGTAGCAAGTTTGGTCATAAGGCCACTGAATGCTACTTGAGACATGTAGCATCTAAGACAAAGGTAACTAACCATGAAGGACCCAAATATAAGTGGGTACCTAAAGCAAAATTTCATGTTGTGACAGATGTTCCTAGCAGCAGCAAAGTCAAAGAAGGTGTGGGTGCTGGACAGTGGATGTTCAAGGCACATGGCAGGAGACACAAGCAAGTTCCTGTCACTTGAAGAAAAAGCTACTGGAGTTGTCTCCTTTGGGGACAACAGTAAAGCCCAAATTAAGGGCATAGGTAAGATTGGTAAGACCAACTCAGCTCAAATTGAAAACGTTTACTTTGTTGAAGGTCTGAAACACAATTTACTTAGTATCAGCCAATTATGTGACAATGGTTATCATGTGAATTTCCAACCTAACTTCTGTGAGATTATAGACTCTAAAACTGGAAACACAGTTTTTTCTGGAACTAGAAACAAAAATATTTACTCAGTCACACTTGAGAGCCTATCTGATCTCACATGTCTCATGTCTCATGACTATGAGAAATGGCTTTGGCATAAGAGGGTTGGACATATCAACATGAGAACCATGAGTCAGCTTTCCAGTCAATCTCTTGTCAAAGGATTACCTGAGGTCAAATTTGACAAGGATATGATGTGTGATTCATGCATAAAAAGCAACCATAGCAAGTCAAGTTTCAAGTCCAAAACTCATATCTCAACTACCAGGCCACTTGAGATCCTTCACATTGACCTATTTGGACCAACCAAGACTGTAAGTCTCAGTGGTAAAAAATATGGTTTCGTCATTGTGGATGATTTCTCAAGATTCACCTGGGTTCTATTCCTCTCTCGGAAAGATGAATCTTATGATTCCTTCAAAATCTTTTGCAAAAAGATTCAGTCTGAGAAAGGATATGGAATTTGTGCTGTAAGGAGTGATCATGGAAGAGAGTTTGAGAATGCTATGTTTAAGAATTTTTTTAATAAAAATGGCATTACTCATGACTTCTCCTGTCCAAGGACTCCTCAACAGAATGGAGTAATTGAGAGAAAAAATAGGACCCTTCAAGAAATGGTAAGAACTTTGTTATGTGATTCTGGAATTGAGAAATATTTTTGGGCAGAAGCTGTCAACACATCTTGTTACATTATAAACAGAGTCACTATAAGGAAGATCTTGAATAAAACTCCATATGAGCTATGGAAAGGTAGAAATCCTTCAATCTCATATTTTCATGTTTTTGTGTGTGACTGTTATATTTTAAATACTAAAGAACAATTAGGAAAATTTGACACAAAATCTGATAAAGGAATTTTCCTAGGATATTCACTAACATCTAAAGCCTATAGAGTTTATAATCTGAGAACCAAAACTACTGAAGAATCTATGCATGTAGTTTTTAATGAGATACAGGGCAGCTCTCAGAAAGAGGTGGACGAAGAGATTGAAGAGATGATGGTAGAGCTAAAGATCTCAACTCAAGAAGCTGAGGAAAGAGCTTCACCTGAGCAAAATATGGTGAGATCATCTCAATCTAAGCACAGAGAAGATATCCAATCTGAAGGAATATCTCACAGAAGTAGCCATCTTGAGACACCTCATTCCCTCCAAGAAGAAAATAAACCAGATGATCAAACTGGAACTCAAGAAACAAGGCAAGGAAGTATTGAGATCCAGAATGAGCATGCATCTCAACTACCCAGGAGCTGGAGATTGGTGAGATCTCATCCCAGAGATCAAATCATTGGAGACATCTCAGATAGAGTTAGAACTAGATCTTCTTTCAGGAGCAATGAAAATTTAATGGCATTACTATCTGAGATAGAACCAAAAGACATACATGAAGCTCTCAATGATGAATCTTGGATTAAAGCTATGGAAGAAGAACTAAACCAATTTGAGAAGAGTAAAGTCTGGAGTTTGGTTCCTCCACCATCACATCAATCCATCATTGGAACCAGATGGGTATTCAGAAACAAGTTAAATGAGAAAGGTAAAGTCATGAGAAACAAAGCCAGATTGGTGGCACAGGGATACAATCAACAGGAAGGAATAGACTATGATGAGACCTTTGCACCTGTTGCCAGAATTGAAGCCATCAGAATTCTACTAGCCTTTGCTGCACACAAAGACTTCAAGCTGTACCAGATGGATGTAAAAAGTGCTTTCTTGAATGGAATCATAGAAGAAGAAGTCTATGTGAGACAGCCTCTTGGCTTTGAAGATCCTAATCATCCAGAATATGTTCTCAGACTCTTAAAGGCTCTGTATGCTCTCAAGCAAGCTCCAAGAGCTTAGTATGACAGGTTGAGTTCCTTTTTAATTAAAAATAGTTTCACCAGAGGTAAGATTGATACTACATTGTTCAAAAAGGAAATCAACAAATACTTATTAATTGTTCAAATCTATGTTGATGATATCATTTTTGGGTCAACTAATGAGTCTTTATGTCAAGAATTCTCAAGTCTCATGCAGGGAGAATTTGAGATGAGCATGATGGGTGAGCTGAGATTTTTCTTAGGACTGCAAATCAAACAATTAACAGATGGCATCTTCATAAGCCAAGAAAAATATACAAGAGATTTTCTCAACAAATTCAAAATGAGTGAGGTTAAGCCAATGAAAACCCCTATGCACCCTTCAACTCAGATTGATAAGGATGAGGCTGGTAAAGTTGTCTCAGAAAAACTTTATAGAGGTATGATTGGTTCCCTTATGTACTTAACTGCTAGCAGACCAGATATTCAATATGATGTGGGCATCTGTACAAGGTACCAATTTGATCCTAAAGAATCTCATGTCACAACTGTTAAAAGAATATTTAGATATTTAATTGGAACCACTAATCTTGGCCTCTGGTATGAGAAAGGATATAGCTTTGATCTTATAGGATACAGTGATGCTGACTTTGCTGGTGACAAGATGGATAAAAAAAGCACCAGTGGATCTTGTCAATTTTTGGGAAAGTGTCTTATCTCTTGGTCATGCAAGAAGCAGAATACCATTGCCTTGTCCACAACTGAAGCTGAATATGTCTCAGCAGCTGCATGCTGCACACAAATATTGTGGATCAAATCTCAAATGCTAGTTTATGCATTCAGGTATTCTAAAATACCCATTTATTGTGATAACACTAGTGCCATAAATCTTGCAAAGAATCTTGTTCATCATTCAAGGTCTAAACACATAGATATCAAGCATCACTTCATAAGGGATCATGTACAGAAAGGGAATATTGAATTAATCTTTGTAGACACTAAGAGTCAGCTAGCTGACATCTTTACTAAGCCTTTACTGGAAGAAAGATTCATTGAAAATTTAAAAATAGTAAATGTGTGCTGCCTTAGTTAAAAATAATAATTTAAATTCTATTTCATGAACAATAAGCTATTCTGAGTCTCATTAAAATTACGGGGTCATCTGAGAAGAGACAAGGTCTCAGATGCATCTTCCATCAGACACATCTCATGACATGTCTCAACTCACGTCTCACTAATTACTGAGACGTTGCTGCACATTGAACCGAGGAAAAGAGAGCCGTTAGTCAACGGCTAGTCACTGCCCACTCATTGGCAAACTAGCCGTTATGCTATAAAATAGAGAACCAACCACCCTCAACCGTTTCTAATAACTCCCCACTAGCGCATTTACTCTTCTTCTCTCTCTTCTCTTCTCTCTCTCTCTCTCTCTCTCTTTCAGCTCTCTATTTAAAGCACATCTTTAACCCACAATTTACCTTCTTCTCTTCCTCAAATGCGTATCAAAGTTATCGGTCTTAAGCTGCCATACTCTGATAAATCCTCATCCTCTTCATCTCCAGAAGCAAAAATGTCTTCTTCCTCATCAGAAGAATCCCAATCTTAGAGTGTGCAATCTAGCCAAGAACACCTAAGCCGTTCTTCCTCTCCGCAACCAAGCACAGAAACAGAGCCTTCACAATCCTCCCAACCTATCCAACCTTCTTCATCTTCCAAATCCACATCATCCAAAAGAGCACCCCTCTTCCACTTAGGATGAAATCCCATAGGGTTGCTTCCCAAGTCACCCAAACAGGACCACCTAGATCCCCTATTCATATTGACCTGATTCAACCTGCAACATCCAAAAAGGGAAGGAGAAAATGGTAGGAGGAAAGAAGTTGTCTTTCCAATCTGATCTCTTCCGTAATGCTGAAGTAGAAGAGAAGTTTACTAAAAGGTTCGCAGAGAAGAAAATCATAGTGGAAAGAGTGATCTCATCCCAAGAGCTAAGGGATGAAGGATGGGACATTGGTCCCTATCTGGAAAAGCAAGGCTAGAAGGACTACTTGACCATGACTGAGTCAGTCTTTCCAAAAATGACTAGGGCATTCTACGCAGCATGCTACAAGGCTAAGGGATCGTCTCAAGGTCAGCCACTCATCATCTCTGACATCAAAGGAGTCCACATAGAGTTGACGGAGGAAACTCATGGTGCTATCATCCAAGCACCCGTGGCTGGGAATAGGTTATACAATGAAGAACATTGGTGGAATGAGATTGGAATCCCGGCAGCCAATGTAGGTACCTCTCTCTTCAAGGTGGTCTCATCACAGACTCAGCTTCCTCTCTCAACCTGTTTGGAAAATTCCTATTCCATCTTGTTGTCAAGTGCATCATGCCTCGGGCTGGCACTTTCAACAAAATCTATCATGAGGATATGATGGTCATGTACCATCTTAAACATGGAATCCCCCTCAATCTGCCCTTTCTCATCTTAAGGCATATGGAGCATGCCTTCAACAATTCTAAGATCAATGCCTCCCTTCCATTTGGGATGCTAACAACCAGGATCTTGAGGCACTTCAAGGTAAACTTCAATGGATGTGAAAAATTTGATGAGAGACCTGGCTACATGGGAAAAACAAACCTAAAGTCTCTCGGGCTAGATGGTAAGAGCATTCCTCCTTCTACTTTTATTTTAAATAATCCTCCTCCTCCTCCTGTTCCTACTACTACACAAGCTTCCCTATCATAAAAAATGTCAGAAGCTGGGAAGAAAAAGAGGAAGAAGGCCTCAAAGGAAGCTGATGAGGGATCTCAAGAGGGTTCTGAGATCCCTATGAATGAAAAGAAAAGGAAAGCTCAGCCTTCTGTCTTTATAGAGACCGAGACCAAGAAAAAGAAAAAGAAGAAATCTAAGCCTGACCACACTGCTCTTACTCTCACTGAACCGGTTCCTATCACCTTTGAGCAGCCCAGTGAGCAAGGATTGGAAGAATGAGTTGGGGCTGATAAATAACAAACACCTGAAATGAATCAAGAGATGGAACACCACTCTCCACCACAACAAACTTCTCCTAAGTCTCCTCCACCTGAAAAGATTCAACCGTAAGTCTCTCCTATTAGAAAGTTTGTTGCTGAGACCTTGGTAAGCTTTGAAACCCCCCAAGAGACACAACAAGTTGAGGCTGAAACTGCAGAGGTTGTCACCACCAATCAGGCAACTCCTGTAAGGTATGAGCCTACTTACTCCATTCCCACTTCCTGCCCTACTCCTGGAAAATTCTTTGTAGAGACAATTCTGCAAGATTCACCTATGCCTAAATATGATCAATCTGCACCACCTGCTGACAGGCCTGAGGCACCTTCATCTGAGCCCTCTATTCCCACTTATTTATCCAATTCCATCAATACTTTTCTGAACCAGCTACAAGAAGAACGAAAACACCACCACCAGATCCTTCAATCTAAACTTGAGCAGAATCAGAAAAAGATCCTTAAGAAGCTTAAGCATCACAAAAAGAGGCAAAAGGCAATTCTTGACGGACTGGACAAAGTGCTTCAAGCTATTAGCACCTCCAATGACTTAACCACGAAAATGAATTTGCATCTCTCCAATCTGCCTCCTCTTCCAGCGCTCCCACAGACTGTTGCAAGGCCTTCTGATAGCTCAGACTCATCCTCTTCCCTCTCATCTTAGTTGTACTAGTTATATTTCTTTTGATAATGTCAAAAGGGGGGAGAGTTGGTTAGATATTAGATATTAGATATCTAAGTATATGATGAGAGTCTTGTGCTTGTAAGGAAAGTGTTTAAGTTAGAAGGATAAGATGTGATAACATCTTTTCACTATCTTTGGTTAAATGCAGTGGCATCTTTTTGCTGTGCTACGTATTCCTCCAAAAATCTTTTGACAAATCAATGAATGATGACTCTCATTTGATCTCACTGCCTATTTGTTGTTTCCTTTTACTAACATCAAACACTAAGAATTAAAACTCAAACAACAAATAAGCCTATAACTCAGGGGGAGCTCATCTCTATAAATTATTCTCAAACACTGCACGTTTCAGGGGGAGATCACTCTACCTCTATAACTTAATTTTTATCTCATCAGATATTTAAACTTCATAGTTTGCCATCATCAAAAAAGGGGGAGATTGTTGAGACAAGCTCACCTCCAAGAAGTTTTTAATATGACAAACTATTTAATTTTAAAATATATGAGATGCATCTTGTATTACTAACTGTGTGCGTAAGTGTGGCAGAGATTCCCAGTCTTTGTTTACTGCAGAAATCTAATTTGGACACATGAGTCAAAGAGGATCTCTAGACCTTAAGACAAGCAAAGTCATGAATAAAGAAACACAAAGAACAAAACTGCAAGCTGTCATGGTTCAAGAAATCCTGCAACAGCTTTGGTTTTTCAATCTAAAGGATCAGTTCTAAGCCCAAGAAATAAGTTTCATATAAAGCACATGTCTTGATCTAGAATTAAGGAAAGGAATGACTAGACTCATCACCAAGCCAGCAAAAAGACACTTGAACATCTTGAGGTGCAAGTCATGAGTAGAATGCAAGTATAGCTTGAGTTGCAAGCTTATGTTAAGATGTAATCTTGTTAGCAGAAAAGATCTCAGTTAAAACAAGCAGAAGCAAGGAAAAAGGAAAGGACTCAAGCATAGCTTGAGAAGCAAGCCATGAACAGATGCTAGTTCAGCTTTAGATGCAAGAACAGCTTGAGACGTCGTCTCAAGGACAGAGGTAGTAGAATGAGATCTTGTCACAGATGCAAGAAAGGTAAGACAGACTCTGGACAAAAGCAAGATTGCAAGCTCAGTAAAAAAAGACAGCAAGTGAAGTTAGCACAGGGTCAACCAAGTACACTGACACAGTACCAACGTTACTAATAAGCTGCTGAATCTCAACAGAAAAAGCCTTATGTCAGCTATGTGTCTCAACAGCTAGAAACGGTCACATAACGACTAGTTTCTATCTGAAATATAAAGAGGCTTCATCAAACAGTGAAAACTGAGAGATACTGCCTGCATTACTGCACAATCACCACGCATCTTATCACATCTCAACTATCATCTCAAGTGCATGTCTCAACTGACTGTTATACAGACTCATCTCATCTTGAGATCTACATTTGTCTCTACTCATCTCTTTTCTCAGAATATCATACTGTCATTGTATTTTAGAAGAGAGCTTATCTAGCTTACTACACCTTTCATATGTACTTTATATGCTTGTAAGCTAGTCTTATCTCAACTTACTCTGTAACCTTGTCTCATCTAAGATAGGAGTGTGCCTAGTCTTAGAGTGAGGTACGTGCGTCCAGAAGAGGTTGTAAACAATACTTGTGGCTCAGCTAAGATAGGAGTACCTAGGCTTAGTGTGAGAGAGACGTCCTGAAGAGGCTGTAAGAATACTTGTATTGACGGGTTTGTCTATAGTGGAAATCTCAGGTGTTGTGAGGACTAGACGTATCCCAAGGTGTGGGTGAACCAGGATAAGATCTCTGCCCCTTATCTCCTCTTTTATCTTTATTGTGCTTGTCTTAAATCATCTAAATAACAAAGCAACATCTCTAAGAATTAAACCAACGTCTCAGTTGAGACTTTAAGCTAACTTGAACATAGACAGACTTACTAAAATTCAATTAACTTGTATCCTGTCTTGACAAGAGATTCCAAGTCAACATACTTGAGATTACATCTCATCCTTCAACTTTAGTTCTGAAATTTCAGGAAAAGATTCAAGAAGTCTTTATTCAAACCCCCCTTCTAGAGACATCCAGCCAACTTCACGGAGCTTATGACCCAGCGACAGCAGACTCATGACTCAGTGTAATGGATAAAATCTTTGAGGTGATGGCTTGCACGGACGACCTGAAGGTGAGGTTTGCAACTTACATGCTACGGGAGAGGCGGAGAATTGGTGGAATAATGTTAGGGCTAGCCTTACTACTCCGGGAGCTCATTTCCCTTGGGGCGCATTCCAAGCGGCTTTCCTGGAGAAGTATTTTCCCGAACCGGCAAGGAGGCAAAAGGAGTTAGAATTTCTCCAACTTGAGCAAGGCAACATGACTGTGGGCCAATATGTGGCCAAATTCGAGGAACTCTCCAAGTACCACACCTTACTTCAAGCCAATCCTGATGATGGTTGGAAATGCTCGCACCTGGAGACGGGCCTCAGGCCCGAGATCAAGGAGATCATGGCAGCCTTTCAGCTCAGGGAATTCTCAGCTTTGGTGACTAAGTGTTTGGTGGTGGAGCAAAGCTTGGTGGATGAGACACTCCGGCCCGTGGCAAGGACTTGGGAAGAAGGGAATAGAAAGTTAGAGGAGCCCAGCCAGGAGATAGACTAAGGATTAGAGGAGCAGGACGATGCTATTGTGGACGACGCTACAACTCAGAGGCAGTGGGAGGTGCCCCAGTGCCCTGTAACAACCGCATTTTACCGTTTTTTGCCGTTTTGAGTGTTTTATTGGATTTTGAGTGATTAAAATTATTTTTAATCATCAAAATTTATATTTTTGGATTTAGAATTAAATTTCCTATTTTTAGGGAATTTCTGGGAATTTTTGGGGTTTTTTGTGAAAATGACCTTTTTGCCCCTCTTGTCCCTTGAACCGGGTCCGAATACTCTTGATCCGGGCCAGAAAAATTGCACAAACCTTCCTTTTTTCCTCCTAGAAGACCGTGCATGTTCAACTTGGTGCATGGGAGAGACTTGTAAATTTCTTTCTTTCTCCAAAGCCATGTGTAAAAAAATGAGTTTTTGGCATTTATTACACCATAACTCACCATTTCTTCTTTCTTTCACACATGCAAAGCTTAGAAACTCTCTCATTTTCTCTCTTCCTTTTCTCTCTTGGCCGAGAACTCTCCATCAATTTCTTTCAAAATTTTTCATCTTACCTTAAACACATCAAGCCAAGGTTCCATCTTTGAACCAAAGCTTCAATTTCTAAGCCTTCTAGCCTTGAAAAATCCTTGTTGGTGACTAAAGGGAGCATCTTTGGGGGCTGTTTTGGGATCAAATTCTGCACCTATTCTCTTGAGGATTTGACGTAAAGGGGGGGGGAGAACTTGAACTCTAGTAGGATTGGTAACTAGAGTCAAGGATTTGCCCTTAAAATCCTTGTTTTTACTCTTGTTTTTCCTTGAAAAAAATCACTTTTTGAGCTTTTCTTTGAGCAAATGTTTTGGATTCTTGGAGATGGGTTGTTTACATGTTTTTAAGTTTATTATGATGCTTGGAATGTGCTTGGATTGTGATTGTTGGTGCAAGCAAGCCAAGAAACAATTTTGGAAAAATTTTCCCCTTTTTCCTCCTATAGCTCTCGGCCTAGAGAGAATGTGGGGTTGCATGTGTTTTAAAAATTTTTTTGGCCCTTGAAATGTGTGTGTATGATGAATCCATGAACATGCATGAAGTTGGTTGGATGTATACAATTGTTTTGGATGATTGATCTTTGAAAAATAGTGTTTATGAGCTTGAAATGGGAGTTATGAACTATAATGTGTATGTGGATGATTTTGAGTGGATTAGTATGATATTTGGCATTTAGATTGTTTGTTGATGAATGTGTGAAGATTTGGTGAGTATTGGATGTTGTGAAAAATTTGAAGTTTTGATGAACATTCAAGTTGTTATTGATGTTCATGAGTTGTTCTTGATGAAACTCATCAAGAATACCTTTTTGATCTTGAAAAGGTCAAGGGTATGTTCAAAACATGTTTATGGGCTTGATGGTCCAAAAAGGACTAAGGAATAATTTTATAAGTAGAAGGGTTAAAATGCAAATGAAGAAAGTTTTTAAAATAGTAAAAGACTAAATTCGGATTCCTACTTTAATCAAAATAAAAGTCAACATAAAAGTCAACTTTTTGACTTATTATGAGTAAAAATGAGCTCCCATGAGTCATCCTACCTTTGGGCCTTTGATTTGGGCCTAAAGCCTTAAAAAAAAGAGTCAAAGACTCATTTAAAAGTCAACCAAAATTTATTTATGGATTTGGGTTTAGATTAGAGTTGGATTTCAACTCTAATCCAAGTAATTAAAAGTTAGAAACTTACGATTAATTAGTGGGCTTAACTAATTTAATTACCTAAGTTAATCAACCTAATTCACTTAAGTTAATTAAGTAAAGAATGATTAATTAAGTCTAAAGTTAATTAACCTTAATGAAAGTATTAGTTAAGTAATTAATCAATACTGATGATTAAGAACTAATTAATTATGATTAACCTTAATCAAACATAATTAAAATCCTAATCCAAGATTAAGGAAGAGATTAAGGGATGATTAGGAATTAATTAGGATCTTAAGTAAGGATTAAGACTTAATTAAAGAGGATTAAGATTAATTGTAATCCAGTTAATGAAGACTAGTTAAGATTAAAAGTTAAACCTAATCTTAATTAGCCACACAAGGAGAATTAGGATAAGTAATACCATCCATAAGATACAATCATAAGTCTTAGTAAATTATAGGACTTAAGTGGACATGATTATCAAAGAACATTAGTACGAACTACTATAAAAGATTATAACCAACACCCTCTTCTTACATAAAAATTGAGAAGCTTAGTGAGAGAGTGTGGTTTCAACCCAGGATAGGGTTTGGTTTTCCTTGTTAAGGGGAGACTTTGAATCGGGCCGTACCACGAGGATGTGGTGACGTTGAGTGTTTCAAAGGGGCTTCGCCTGTGAGGAGGTGTTTATTTTGAAACCTCGTTGTGTGACATGCATCATGAGCATTGATGATATTCAAGGTGAAAGACCTTACGACCTATATGGCAATGACACTCGGTACAGTGTGAAACTGGTAGGGACGGGTGCACTGGGTTTTGCAAAGAACGCCAGCGGGTCCTCGAGTGGGGATGCCAACCCTGAGGGTAGTCAGGTCCCGAAATGGCTCAGGTGACGTAGGCTCGCTCCCTACTGTCGAGCAAACGGGGTACAGGCTTGACTATCCTGTCGCTCTCAAGCTTTCAGGGTCAGTTGAGATTGTCTGGAAGTCGGGAAAAATTGGCCAAAAGAAAATTATAAGTACCGCGCTAGTACAGACTCTAACTCCTGATACGTTGTACATATATGGTCGGGCAGTTGCTGTTGTGCTCTGCGGATGGTGACGTTTCCCTGGGCCCACATGCATTAGTTCATATGCATCATTATGATATAAATTGTATTCTTGTGATTGAAAAGTGTGAACATCCTGTGTATGCTCTAGTTGTCGTATTCTACTTGTTATGAGTTCATGCGATGTTCTCACCCTTCTTTCTGCTTCTGTCATTTTCTGTCGTTGTATTTCTTCGCTACATCAACAGTCGGCATCGGGGATATTCAGTATGTCGACCATGAGGATCCAGCTACGATTGATGCCACGAGGTCAGTGGCGGGTGACTGACATCCCTAGGCGATGCTTGTTCACAGGGGAGGTTCGCCTTATCATTTCTCATCTTAGCCTTCCCTTGATTCCGAAGTTGGACTTCACTGTGCCAGTGACCCTCGAGTTCGAGACTCCACCAGGACTTAGACGCTATACTACTTTTCGTAACCCTCTTCGTCGTCCCGCTCCTTCGACGTCATCTCAGTCGTCACGGATGGCGACTATGGCTGAGCCAGATTCCCCCAGATACTCTCCCTCTCCTGAGGAATCACCTTCTCAGCCTGTGCGTACTGATACAAATAGCCGCCCTCTCCCGAGTGAGCCAGATTTGATCGTGATAGATGACACCACGGACGAGGAGGAGGAGCCGGAGGAGGATCCTGAGGAGGAGGAGCCAGAGGATAACTCTTCGAGCGACGATCCCTCAGAGGATTTCGGGATGATCACTCTCGGAGGTGCTGGGAGGAGGAGTTGTGGATGGCTTCCTGCTGAGTCGGAGGATGATGAGTAGGACTAGTGTAGTTGTGAGTCTAGGTAGTAGCAGCTCTGATCTAGCGACCTCTTGTTTTGTATTGTGTTGAGGCCTTATTTATTTTAGTCTACTACTGGAACTCATGTTTTTGTATGGTTATCTTGTTGGCTCGAGAAGTACACTGACACTGTGATGTATATATATATTTATGATGTTTCTTTCCTTTTAACTGATTTTATAACTGTGTGTATGTTGTGTATGTACGCGAGGTGATAATCGTCTAGATGTTTTCGGAAAACGAGTTTCGAACTTAAGGAAGGATATTTCATAAATACTTAAAACGAAATTAGAAATGTAATGGGTTGATGAGGACTAAGCTATTTCAAAAAAAAAATATTTCCGTATTTTGACGTTTTTAAAAACAGTAAGTTCGACGGTTACGCGTTATATTGTGATATTCTTAGCGGTATAACTAAGGGTGTCGCATTTAGGTGGTATCAGAGTTGTTCTTTCCTTTTGGCCTCGGGTATGGCCTATAATGCCCTTCTCTCTGTGTTTACTCTGTGTTGATTGTTTGTTTGTGTGAATTGATTGCCTTGTGTTTATATTACTACCTTTGTAATATGAGGATTTGTGTGTAGAGTTACTTGTTCTTGCTTGAATGGTTCTGTATGAAACGGAAGAAACTGACGTACTCTGTGAATGCAGGATTCCATGGCAGGGTGAGGTAACCCTGTGATGAACGATCTCCTGGGGAGGATCGCGGATGTTCTAGAGAACCAGCAACAAACGATGAACGAGATGAACCAAGCTCGCAATCAGAACAACATTCCTGATGCTTATCGTGGACTGTCTACCTTCAAGAAGAATAACCCACCGCAATTCGAAGGAGGTCATGACCCTGATGGATCTCAGCTTTGGTTAGAAGAGTTGGAAAAGATTTTCTTGGCTATGGGCTGTCCTGACGAGAAGAAGGTAACTTTTGCTGTGTTTATGATGGTTGGGGAAGCTCAGCACTGGTGGGAGTACCACCAGTATGCCAGGTGTCAGTTGGAAGCTACTGGAAGATTGATTACGTGGAATCTGTTTAAGGAGACTTTTCTCCAGAGGTATTTCCCCACTGAT
Source organism: Sesbania bispinosa (assembly GCA_026901365.1). Lineage (NCBI taxonomy): Eukaryota > Viridiplantae > Streptophyta > Magnoliopsida > Fabales > Fabaceae > Sesbania > Sesbania bispinosa. The sequence goes on from QLOH01000019.1 coordinate 1,827,580, forward strand.
CTGAGGAAGCGCAAGGAAATAGAATTTCTGAAGTTGGAGCAAGGAAGCATGACTATTGGGGAGTATGCAGCAAAATTTGAAGAGTTATCCAAGTTCTGCCCGTACTTCCAGAACACGATAGATGAAGGATCCAAGTGTTCTAAGTTTGAGAGTGGTTTGAGACCAGAGATCAAGCAAGCTATTGGGTATCAGCAGATCACTGAATTCTCTAAGATGGTCAAGACAAGCTCAGTGGAATAATTCTGGTCCACAGAGGAACAGACCCAAAATTTCACAAGACAGGAGAAAGCCCTACTTTGTCCCAAGGAATAACTTTGGCTCGTCATCAGGGAACGCGGCGAGACCACAATCAGTAGTTGCTAGCAAAGTGAGTCCTGCAAGCAGTACCGGCAACAACTATGCCAGTTGTCCGCATTGTAAGAAGAATCATCTTCTGAAGGATTATCCAGTGAAGAACCAGACTGCAAACCCGTCTGCTGGAACTGTCTGCTACTATTGCAAGCAAAGTGGCCATTTTAAGAGGGATTGTCCTTCTTTGAGAGGGAGTGGTAGTGGTGTTGCAAGTGCACCTGTCTCAAATCTGAATGCACAAGCTGGAAGGCCCAGAACCAGAGGAAGAGTGTTCACCATGAGCGGTGCTGAAGCTACTGAATCCGAGGATCTGATCCAAGGTAAGTGCGTCATAAGTGGAATTCCTTTAATTGTATTATATGATTCGGGTGCGACGCATTCTTTTATTTCTCTGGAGTGTGTGAAATGATTGAAATTTCCTGTTGTTAAATTACCCTATGATCATGTTGTTTCTACTCCTACTGCTAAGCCTTTAATCACTTCATCAGCGTGTTTAAACTGCCCAATCACCATTGGTGATAAAACTTTCTCTGTTGATTTGATTTGTTTACCCCTTTCTCAGCTTGATATCGTTTTGGGAATGGACTGGTTATCTTCCAATCGAGTCCAACTTGACTGCTATAATAAATCTGTTGTGTTTGATTCTTTTTCTCCCTCTACTCCTGATTCCGTAAGTACGAGATTCTTGTCCGCCAACCAAGTGAATGCTTCTTTGAAAAAAGGAGCTCAAATCTACATGATACTTTCTTCTTTGGAGGAAGAGCGGGAATCTGACATCAGTAAACTGCCTGTGGTGAGAGAATTTCCTGAAGTATTCCCTGAAGATATCCTTGGTTTGCCGCCAGAGCGAGAGGTAGAGTTTAACATAGAGTTAGTGCCTGGAACCGGACCTATTTCTATAGCTCCGTATAGGATGTCCCCTTTAGAGTTAGCTGAGATGAAGAAACAGCTAGAAGAGTTGTTAGAAAAACAGTTTGTTAGGCCTAGTGTGTCCCCTTAGGGAGCACCAGTGTTGTTGGTTAAGAAGAAAGATGCTAGCATGAGACTGTGTGTAGATTATCGTCAGCTTAATAAGGTGACGATAAAGAATGGGTATCCTTTGCCTAGGATAGACGACTTGATGGATCAATTGAGAGGAGCAACTGTATTCTCAAAATTGACCTTAAGTCAGGTTACCACCAAATACGTGTTAAGTCTGGGGATATTCCGAAGACGGCTTTTAGAACACGCTATAGGCATTATGAGTATTTAGTGATGCCGTTTGGTGTAACCAATGCGCCCACAGTTTTCATGGATTATATGAACCGAGTTTTCCATCCTTACTTGGACAAATTCGTTGTGGTCTTCATAGATGACATCCTCATATATTCCAAGAGTGAGGAAAAGCATGCATAGCATCTTAGAATAGCCTTACAGACCTTAAAGGATAGAAAGTTGTATGCCAAGTTATCTAAGTGTGAGTTTTGGTTGAAGGAAGTAAACTTCCTAGGTCACGTGATCTCTAGTGGAGGGGTTAGCGTAGACCCAACTAAGGTAGAAACTGTGTTACAGTGGGAAGCACCTAAGACTGTGACGGAGATAAGAAGCTTCTTGGGATTAGTCGGTTACTAACGTAAGTTTATTAAGAATTTTCTAGAATAGCAACCCCGTTGACTCGTCTGATTAGGAAAGATCAACCTTTCGTTTGGAGCCAGAAGTGTGAGGATAACTTTCAAGAGTTGAAAAAGAGGTTAACTTATGCGCCTGTCCTAGTTTTACCTGACCCAGAAGAGAGTTTTGAAGTATACTGTGATGCTTCGAAACAAGGATTAGGTTGTGTGTTGATGCAAAAAGGAAAAGTAGTGGCTTATTGCCTCTAGGCAACTGCGAACACACAAAGTAAATTACCCTACGCATGATCTAGAGTTGGCAGTAATAGTTTTTTCTCTGAAGATTTGGAGGCACCATCTGTATGGCACTAAGTTTGAAGTCTTTAGTGACCATAAGAGCTTGAAATACCTGTTTGATCAGAAGGAGTTGAATATGAGGCAAAGGCGATGGATGGAGTTTTTAAAGGATTATGATTTTAGTCTGCAATACCACCCTGGGAAAGCCAATGTAGTGGCTGATGCTTTGAGTAGGAAATTTTTGCATATGTCAACAATGATGATTAAGGAGCTAGAGTTGATAGAAAAGTTTAGAGACCTGAACCTAGATGTTGGATTTGGTCCTAAGAGTATAAGATTGGGAACCCTGAAGATTTCAAGTGATTTCTTGGAGCAAGTACGTGTAGCACTGGAAGTGGATCAATCTTTGCAAGTTTTAAAGGATCTAGTTCCTAAGAAAGGAGAATCTGAGTTTTGTAAAGGTACTGATGGAATTATTAGATTCAAAGGTAGGATCTGTATACCTGGTGATAAGGAAATAAGGAAACTGATCTTAGAAGAGGCTCATAAGAGTGGGTTGAGCATTCACCCTGGAGCAACTAAGATGTACCAAGATCTAAAGAAGATGTTTTGGTGGTCTGGGATGAAAAAGGAGGTAGTTGAATATGTAGCATCTTGTTTGGTTTGTCAGAAAGCTAAGATTGAACATCAGAGACCATCAGGAGAGTTACAACCTTTAGATGTCCCTGAGTGGAAATGGGATAGCATATCTATGGATTTCGTGGTAGGTTTACCTAGAACTCCTACAGGTTTTGATGCTATATGGGTAATTGTTGATAGGTTAACAAAATCTGCTCATTTTCTACCCATCAACATTAAGTTTTCTCTAGAAAAGTTGACCCAGTTGTACATTAAGGAATTAATAAGGTTACATGGGGTTCCGTCTAGCATAGTGTCAGATAGAGACCCGAGGTTTACATCCAGATTTTGGGGTAGTCTGCAACAAGCTTTAGGAACCAAGTTGAGGCTTAGTTCGGCCTATCACCCTCAAACAGATGGTCAGTCTGAGCGAACTATCCAATCCCTAGAGGATTTGCTGAGGGCATGTGTGTTAGAACATAAGGGAAGTTGGGATCAGTTGTTGGCACTGATCGAGTTCACCTACAACAATAGTTTCCATTCTAGTATTGGAATGGCACCATATGAAGCCTTGTATGGTAGAAAGTGTAGGACACCTTTGTGTAACACCCGCAATTTTTCTTACTGGTGTATAAATAGAATAAAGAAAATTTTAAAATAGTAATAATCATTTAATTATAAAGTATTTAGTAGCTTTTAATAGACAACCAAATTTATAATACCCAACCACAATTATGTGTAAATTTCTCTAGAGAGGTTTTTGAGAAAATAACCTAAGATACCTTTAGTAATTATACAGTTAAGGAAATATAGATTTAATTATTAAATATAGCTAAAACTCTAAGGGATCTATACCTTTACCGCATTTCGTGTTTTATTGAATTGTTAAAAATTATTTTAATCACCAAAATTTATATTTTTGGATTTAGAATTTAATTTCCTATTTTTAGGGAATTTCTGGGAATTTTTGGGGTTTTTCTGTGAAAATGACCTTTTTGCCCCTCCTGTCCCTTGAACCGGGCCTGAATACTCTTGATCCGGGCCAGAAAAATTGCACAAACCTTCCCTTTTTCCTCCTAGAAGGCCGTGCATAGTGCAGCCTTGATGCATGGAAGCCACTTGTATTTTTCTTTCTTTTCTCCAAGACTTGAAAAAGAAGCAAGCCTTTATGGCACATCAACTCACCTTTCTCTCTCACTTTTCCTACATGCAAGCTTAGGAACTCTCTCATTTTCTCTCTTCCTTTTCTCTCTTGGCCGTGAACTCTCCATCAACTTCTCTCAAAATTTTTCATCTTCCCTTAAACACATCAAGCCAAGGTTCCATCTTTGAACCAAAGCTTCCATTTCTAAGCCTTCTAGCCTTGAAAAATCCTTGTTGGTGACTAAAGGAGGCATCTTTCGGGGCTGTTTTGGGACCAGAATTCTGCACTCATTTTCTTGGAAATTTGAGGTAAAGGGGGGGGGAGAACTTGAACTCTAGTAGGATTGGTAACTAGAGTCAAAGATTTGCCCTTAAAATCCTTGTTTTTTACTCTTGTTCTCCTTGAAAAAAATCACTTTTTGAGCTTTTCTTTGAGCAAATGTTTTGGATTCTTGGAGCTGGGTTTGTTTACATGTTTTTAGTTTATTTTGATTCTTGGAATGTGCTTGGATTGTGATTGTTGGTGCATGCAAGCCAAGAAACAATTTTGGAAAAATTTTCCCCTTTTTCCTCTAATAGCTCTCGGCCTTGAGGGATTTTGGGGCTGCATGTGTTTCAAAATTTTTTTGGTGCTTGGAATGTGTTTGTATGATGAATCTATGAACATGCATGAAGTTGGTTGGAGGTATACAATTGTTTTGGATGATTGATCTTTGAAAAATAGTGTTATGAGCTTGAAAATGGAGTTATGAACTTTAATGTGTATGTGGATGATTTTGAGTGGATTAGTATGATATTTGGCATTTAGATTGTTTGTTGATGAATGTGTGAAGTTTTGGTGAAGATTGGATGTTGTGAAAAATTTGAAGTTTTGATGAACATTCAAGTTGTTCTTGATGTTCATAAGTTGTTCTTGATGAAACTCATCAAGAATACCTTTTTGATCTTAAAAAGGTCAAGGGTATGTTGAAAACATGTTTATGGGCTTTGGTGGTCCAAAATGACTAAGAAGCAATTTTATAAGTAAAAAGACTAAAGTGCAATTAAGAATAAGTCTTTAAAATAAATAAAACAATTCGGATTTCCAATTCCAACCAAGTAAAGTCAAACTTAAAGGTCAATATTTTAGGTTACCATGACTAAAAAATAAGTTCCTAAGAGTTATAAAACCTTTAGGCTTTTAATTTAAGTTTAAAACCTTTAGGCTTTTAATTTAAGTTTAAAACCTTAAGAAAAGGAGTTAAAGACTCATTAAAAGTCAATCAAGATTAGATTATGAAATTAAAATTTAGATTGGAGTTGGACTTCAACTCTAATCCAAGCAATTAAAAGTTAAAACTTAGGATTAATTAGTGGGATTAATTAATTTAATTACCTAAGCTAATCAACCCTAATTCACTTAAGTCGATTAAGTAAAGAATGATTAATTAAGTCTAAAGTTAATTAACCTTAATGAAAGTATTAATTAAGTAATTAACCAATAATGATGGTTAAAGACTAATTAATTATGATTAACCTTAATCAAACATAATTAAAATCCTAATCCAAGATTAAGGAAGAGATTAAGGGATGATTAAGAATTAATTAGGATCTTAAGTAAGGATTAAGACTTAATTAAAGAGGATTAAGATTAATTGTAATCCAGTTAATGAAGACTAGTTAAGATTAAAAGTTAAACCTAATCTTAATTAGTCATACAAGGAGAATTAGGGTAAGTAATACCATCCATAAGATACAATCATAAGTTTTAGTAAATTATAGGACTTAAGTGGACATGATTATCAAGAACATTAGTACAAACTACCTTAAAAGGTTATAACCAACACACTCTTTCTACATAAAACTTGAGAAGCTTGGCGAGAGAGTGCGGTTTGGCCTTCCTTGTGAAGAAAGCCACGGGGATGTGGTGACGTTGAATGGTTCAATGGGTTTTGCCTGTAAGGATGTGAATGTTGTTAGCATTGTTGTGTGACATGCATCATGAAGCGTTGTTGATGTTCGAGGTTGAAAACCTTACGGCCTATATAGCAGTAACACTCGGTACAGTGTGAAACTGGTAGGGACTGGGCACTGGGTTTTGTAAAGAACGCCAGAGGGTCCTCGAGTGGGGATGCCAGCCCTGAGGATAGTCAGGTCCCGAAATGGCTCAGGTGACGTAGGCTCGCTCCCTACTGTCGAGCAAACGGGGTACAGACTTGACTATCCTGTCGCTCTCAAGTTTTCATGGTGAGTGGAGATTGTCTGGAAGTCGGGAAAATTTATTTGGCCAAAATGTATGAGCAATGCTCTTTGTACCAATGCTAGTACAGACTCTAACTCCTGACGTGCTGTGTATATATGGTCGGGCAGCTGCTCTGTGCTTTGCCTATGGTGATGTTTCCCTGGGCCCCATGCATTAGATATTGCATTATAATAGTAAAGTTGCATTCATGTGAGTACACCATGATGAGATGTCGTGATTGCTTATTGATTCGACCTGTGTGGATTGCCTCTGTGTGTGTGCTCTAGTTTGCTGTATCCTACATGTTGTGAGTTCATCAGCGATGTTCTCACCCTTCTTTTCTATCTCTTCTTTCTATGCTCTTCTCGTCACGTTGATAGTCGAAATCGAGGACTTCCGTCTTGACGACAATGCAGGTGCGAATCAGATGGTTGCCGAGGGGCACCCGGAGGGTGATGGGCATCCCGCGCAGGTGTGGAGTTCTATGAGGGGGAGTCTGTGTCATCATCACGCACCCCGAACTTCTTCTTGTACCTGAAAAGGACTAGGTTGTGTTGAGTCTAGGTAGTACGCAACTCTGATTTAGGAATCTCTTCTTTGTATTCTGTTAGAGGTCTCATTTATTTTACTACCGAAAACTCATGTTTAAGGTGGTCATGTGGGTATTCGAGAGGTACATCGATTCTACTTAATATGTATGTATGTATTTATGTCACACTGTTTATGTTCTCTCAAGGTCTTTATCATGTGTATGTTGTGTATGCGCGTAAGGTGTGTAATTCTTTTGACGCTTATGGAAAGATAAGTTTTTTGAAGTGAAGGAAAGGATATTTTCATAAGTACTTAAAATAAAGCTAGAGAGGGTAATAGGTCAATGACCCTAAACCCTTTTAAAAAAAAAAAGCTTCCGCAATTTTTGACGTTCTACTTTGTTGGTCACGTGTAATGCATGTGGTACTTTTAGTGGTAACTAGGGGTACCACACTTTGTGGTGTTGAGTCTGGCGATGGCCTAGTGTTAGGGCCTTAGATGATTCAGCAAACCACGAAAAGATCAAGATGATTCAGGAAAGGATGAAAATATCACAGAGCAGACAGAAGAGTTTACTATGATCGGAGGAGGAAACCCTTTGAATTCAAAGAAGAAGATCACGTATTTTTGAGAGTTACAACCAACGACTGGGGTTGGTAGGGCAATGCGATCTCGAAAACTTACACCTAAATGCATTGGTCCTACCAAATTTTGAAAAGAATTGGTCTTGTGCTTACCAAATTGCCCTTGTCGCCTTTTCTTTCAAACCTTCATAATGTGTTCCATGGTGTCCACAACTCCGACAGTATATTCCTGACCTTCGCACGTCATAGAACCCGACATAATACAATCAAAAGAAAACCTGACTTATGAAGTGTTACCTGTGCAAATCGGAGACCGAATGATAAAGCAGTTGAGAGGAAAAAGAGATTTCTATTGGTAAAGGTTATTTGGAGTGCAACCGATGAAGGAAATGCAACTTGGGAATTGAAGAAGAACAGGATGAAAAGTCTCACCCTCAGCTATTTCAAGAAGGTACACACAAATTTCGAGGACGAAATTTCTTTTTTAGAGGGGGGAGAGTTGTAACACACCCGCGTTTTACCATTTTTTGCCGTTTTTTGCCGTTTTGATGTGTTTATTGGATTTTGAGTGATTAAAATTATTTTTAATCATCAAAATTTATATTTTTGGATTTAGAATTAAATTTCCTAGTTTTAGGGAATTTCTGGGAATTTTTGGGTTTTTTCTGTGAAATGACCTTTTTGCCCCTCCTGTCCCTTGAACCGGGCCCGAATACTCTTGATCCGGGCCAGAAAATTGCACAACACCTTCCTTTTTTTCCTCCCTAGAAGACCGTGCATGTTCAACTTGGTGCATGGGAGACACTTGTAAATTTCTTTCTTTCTCCAAAGCCATGTGTAAAAAATGAGTTTTTTGGCATTTTATTACACCATAACTCACCATTTCTTCTTTCTTTCACACATGCAAAGCTTAGAAAACTCTCTCATTTTCTCTCTTCCTTTTCTCTCTTGGCGGAGAACTCTCCATCAATTTCTCTCAAAAATATTTCATATTCCCTTAAACACATCAAGCCAAGGTTCCATCTTGAACCAAAGCTTCAATTTCTAAGCCTTCTAGCCTTGAAAAATCCTTGTTGGTGACTAAAGGGAGCATCTTTGGGGGCTGTTTTTGGGATCAAATTCTGCACCTATTCTCTTGAGGATTGAGGTAAGGGTGAGAGAAACTTGAACTCTAGTAGGATTGGTAACTAGAGTCAAGGATTTGTCCTTAAAATCCTTGTTTTTACTCTTGTTTTTCCTTGAAAAAATCACTTTTTGAGCTTTTCTTTGAGCAAATGTTTTGGATTCTTGGAGCTGGGTTGTTTACATGTTTTTAAGTTTATTATGATGCTTGGAATGTGCTTGGATTGTGATTGTTGGTGCATGCAAGCCAAGAAACAATTTTGGAAAATTTTCCCCTTTTTCCTCCTATAGCTCTCGGCCTAGAGAGAATGTGGGGCTGCATGTGTTTTAAAATTTTTTTGGCACTTGAAATGTGTGTGTATGATGAATCCATGAACATGCATGAAGTTGGTTGGATGTATACAATTGTTTTGGATGATTGATCTTTGAAAAATAGTGTTTATGAGCATGAAAATGGAGTTATGAACTTTAATGTGTATGTGGATGATTTTGAGTGGATTAGTATGATATTTGGCATTTAGATTGTTTGTTGATGAATGTGTGAAGATTTGGGGAAGATTGGATGTTGTGAAAAATTTGAAGTTTTGATGAACATTCAAGTTGTTCTTGATGTTCAAGAGTTGTTCTTGATGAAACTCATCAAGAATACCTTTTTGATCTTGAAAAGGTCAAGGGTATGTTGAAAACATGTTTATGGGCTTGATGGTCCAAAAAGGACTAAGGAATAATTTTATAAGTAAAAGGGTTTAAAATGCAAATGAAGAAAGTTTTTAAAATAGTAAAAGACTAAATTCGGATTCCTACTTTCACCAAAATAAAAGTCAACATAAAAGTCAACTTTTTATCTTATTATGAGTAAAAATGGGCTCCCATGAGTCATCCTACCTTTGGGCCTTTGGTTTGGGCTCAAAGCCTTAAAAAAAAAGAGTCAAAGACTCATTTAAAAGTCAACCAAAATTATTTATGGATTTGGGTTTAGATTAGAGTTGGATTTCAACTCTAATCCAAGTAATTAAAAGTTAGAAACTTAGGATTAATTAGTGGGCTTAACTAATTTAATTACCTAAGTTAATCAACCTAATTCACTTAAGTTAATTAAGTAAAGAATGATTAGTTAAGTCTAAATTTAATTAACCTTAATGAAAGTATTAGTTAAGTAATTAATCAATAATGATGATTAAGAACTAATTAATTATGATTAACCTTAATCAAACATAATTAAAATCCTAATCCAAGATTAAGGAAGATATTAAGGGATGATTAGGAATTAATTAGGATCTTAAGTAAGGATTAAGACTTAATTAAAGAGGATAAAGATTAATTGTAATCCAGTTAATGAAGACTAGTTAAGATTAAAAGTTAAACCTAATCTTAATTAGCCACTAAGGAGAATTAGGATAAGTAATACCATCCATAAGATATAATCATAAGTCTTAGTAAATTATAGGACTTAAGTGGACATGATTATCAAAGAACGTTAGTACAAACTACTATAAAAGATTATAACCAACACCCTCTTCTTACATAAAACTTGAGAAGCTTAGTGAGAGAGCGTGGTTTCAACGGGATAGGGTTTGGTTTTCCTTGTGAAGGGGAGACTTTAAATCGGGTCGTACCACGAGGATGTGGTGACGTTGAATGATTCAAAGGGGCTTCGCCTGTGAGGAGGTGTTTATTTTGAAACCTCGTTGTGTGACATGCATCATAAGCATTGATGATATTCAAGGTGAAAGACCTTACGACAATGACACTCGGTACAGTGTGAAACTGGTAAGGACGGGTGCACTGGGTTTTGCAAAGAACGCCAGCGGGTCCTCGAGTGGGGATGCCAGCCCTGAGGGTAGTCAGGTCCCGAAATGGCTCAGGTGACGTAGGCTCGCTCCCTACTGTCGAGCAAATGGGGTACAGGCTTGACTATCCTGTCGCTCTGAAGTTTTCAGGGTCAGTTGAGATTGTCTGGAAGTCGGGAAAAATTGGCCAAAAGAAAATTATAAGTATCGCGCTAGTACAGACTCTAACTTGATACGTTGTACATATATGGTCGGGCAGTTGCTGTTGTGCTCTGCGGATGGTGATGTTTCCCTGGCCCACATGCATTAGTTCATATGCATCATTATGATATAAACTGTATTCTTGTGATTGAAAAGTGTGAACATCCTGTGTATGCTCTAGTTGCTGTATTCTACTTGTTATGAGTTCATGCGATGTTCTCACCCTTCTTTCTGCTTCTGTCATTTTCTGTCGTTGTATTTCTTCGCCACATCGACAGTCGGCATCGGGGATATTCAGTATGTCGACCATGAGGATCCAGCTACGATGGATGCCACGACGTCAGTGGCGGGTGACCGACATCCCTAGGCGTACGTGTTCACAGGGGAGGTTCGCCTTATCATTTCTCATCTAGCCTTCCCTTGATTCCGGAGTTGGACTTCACGGTAACAGTGATCCTCGAGTTCGAGACGCCACCAGGACTCAGACGCTATACTACTTTTGTAACCCTCGTCGTCATCCCGCTCCTTCGACGTCATCTCAGTCGTCATGGATGGCGACTATGGCTGAGCCAGATTCCCCCAGATACTCTCCCTCTCCCGAGGCATCACCTTCTCAGCCTGTGCGTACTAATACGCATAGCCGCCCTCTCCTGAGTGAGCCAGATTTGATCTTGATAGATGACACCACGGATGAGGAGGAGGATCCGGAGGAGGATCCTGAGGAGGAGGAGCCAGAGGATAACTCTTCGAGCGACGATCCCTCAGAGGATTTCGGGATGATCACTCTCGGAGGTGCTGGGAGGAGGAGTTGTGGATGGCTTCCTGCTGAGTCGGAGGATGATGAGTAGGACTAGTGTAGTTGTGAGTAGTTGTGAGTCTAGGTAGTAGCAGCTGATCTAGCGACCTCTTGTTTTATTGTGTTGAGGCCTTATTTATTTTTGTCTACTACTGGAACTCATGTTTGTTTGGTGATCTTGTTGGCTCGAGAAGTACACTGACACTGTGATGTATGTATATATTTATGATGTTTCTTTCATTTTAACTGATTTTATAACTGTGTGTATGTTGTGTATGTACGCGAGGTGATAATCGTATAGATGTTTTCGGAAAACGGGTTTCGAACTTAAGGAAAGGATATTTCATAAATACTTAAAACGAAATTAGAAATGTAATGGGTTGATGAGGACTAAGCTCTTTCAAAAAAAAATATTTCCTAATTTTGACGTTTTTAAAAACAGTAAGTTCGACGGTACGCGTTATAATGTGATATTCTTAGCGGTATAACTAAGGGTGTCGCATGCCCCAAGTGTGGGAGGGGCCATGGGGAGAGTGCATGTGGGGACTCGGGGTATGCTTTAGGTGTAGTCAACCCGGGCACGTGATGCGGGACTGCCCGGAATCTACAAATCGGAAGAGGTGTTTCCATTGCCACAAGTGGGGACACATAACATGTAGGGGCCCAGAGTTAAGGGAGGATGAAGGTAAGAACAAGGTTAAATTTTCCTTGATCTAGCCCTCACGTGAGGGAATGAAGGTTGCCCTTTTCAGCTATTTCTTCTATTTTGTTTCTGCTTGTTTCTGTTGATATGATATGGAACATGTGTGCTTGTGCCTTGTTTTTGGTGTGCCACTTTTGATTACTTGTCTTTTGTTATTTGGTCCATTAGAAATGCTTTATTAGAGTAAGGAATGTAGAGAGGATTCATAAGGCAAATTTTGAGGACAAAATTTAATTTAAGGGCGGGTTTTTGGTAGTTTTGTTGGTAGGTAGTAGGGTTTAGAGGGTATTTTTAGTAGGTAGAGTTGTAACATCCCAAATAATTGAACCTAAGCTATGTGTAGATTGTAGAGCAAGGATTATGAGGTGTAACGGTATGTCTTAGGCCTAGGGATGGGATGGAAAGGAGAGGAAGATTAAAAATTGAGAATTTAGACATCAGACCTCTCGCTCAAGCGAGGCAGGCTCGCTTGAGCGAGTTATGCAGAAAAATCTTGTATAAGTTTTTGCTGTCATACTTGCTTAAGTGAGATTTGTCCAGAGAGCATGATTTCAGGGCACGAAAGACTCGCTTAAGCGAGAAGGCACTTACAGAAACAAAAACCGTCTTAGGGCTTAGTTCCCCTCATTCTTTCTTTTCCTCTTCTCCTGTTAGAGAGAATGTGTGTGTCCTAGAGAGAGAGAAGTATTAAGGAGCAAGGAGACCACCCTTCAAGCCAAGGAATTGTTCACCCAATCTTCCCTAACCCCTCTCCTCTTCTCCATTGGTGATTTCTAAGGTGAGTGTAACTCACACACTTTCACTTTTATTTGATGTTCGTTTCCTTTCATGACCCCTATCCTCTCATATCTCTTCCCCTTGACTTGTGAGTGTATTTTATCGTTAGAATGAATGATTTACATGGTTTGGATTGACTATGAGATTGTATGTGAACCCTAGGTTAGGGAATTGGGGATTTGGGAATACATTTGGAATTGATGGTTGTTTGGCGATTATGATTGTGATGTATGCTCTTATTGTTATGTTTGAGGATACGACATTAGGGATTTCCATTTAATGTTGAATGAATGCAAGATTTAATTATTGTTGAGGGCGTATGCGCCGAGTCACGGTTCAGTTGTGGGCGTGTGCGCCGAGTCATGTTTCAGTTGAGGGCGTATGCGCCAGTTCAGAAAGGATGTGTTGGAAAATGAGAACTGTATGTAGAATATAATCTTTAGTACCATGAATGGTGTATATGTTTCATGTTGTGGCTTTTTGCATCTGATTTACCTGTTTCCCCACACTGCATGCTTGCATAGTTATGCTCACTGAGACTTTTAGTCTCACCACACGTTTCGTGGCTACTTTTCAGTTGTGCAGGATACTCCTCAGGATGGAGATAACCAGTAGGAGCTATATGGCATGGATAGTTTAGCGCTTTGTATGTTCTATGTATTTAGCTGTTTGTTATGTTATATTGGTTTTTGTATTCACTAGAGCCTGTGTGGCGAATCTATGTTATGGTTATTACCTTGTTTCATGTATGAAATGTTTGGAGCTTTAGTAAGTGTTGGATTACTTAAGCGATTTATGTTGTATGCCGATACGCGAAATGAACGAAATGATTTCATGAATATGGAAATAGTGTTCCCAACAGGCATTATTTTTGAATTTAGAAATTAGGACGTTACATATCTAAAATGAACCCATAAACATGAGGTGAGACTAATGTCTCGGTGAGCATAACTATAGCATGCAAGTGTTGGGGATCACACGAATTTTATGCAACATACCAGCATACTTAAAACATACACATGATTAAATGAAGAACTTAGGACAATTTGAAACATATATGTGATTAAGTGAAGAACTTGAGACTATGACTATAACATAAGATGCTAAATCCAACAGCAAAGGTCTTATCACTTGACATGCAGCTAGACTTGAGCTCAAACTACAAAGAACATCTACCTTGGGGACATAAAGTTGCTGCCATTACCTAAAGGTCAAAGCCTAATTTTAATCATTTAACATGATGGTCCTAGACCTATGATGGCCGAAGCCGAAATTGTTTTCTTTAATATGGTTGTCCAAGACCCGTGACAACCAAAGACAAACATGAGGTAATTTAACTTAACTTGATTCCATGAAACATGAGTGCTTAAATTAATTTTCATAATGATATGAACATGATATTTACATGGCATTAAAATGGACTTATGAAGAAACCCCAAAACCCTTTTCAAAACCCCATGAATGTGAACCCTATGGCTAGAAGTAAATCCCCAATTCCTATTGTGAATAATCAACAAAGCCTTAGACAACAAATTAAATCATAACCACATACAAGCAAGAATAGGGAGGTATTAGAGAAGAGGGATCATGGAAGACCGTTCAAGCAATAATGAAGGTGGGTGTGTGAGTTATACTCACCTAGATCAAGCCCCAAGAGAGGGGGAAGATGGTTGATGTATGATGAGAGCTCCATGCATCTCCTTCTCCTTCACTCCAAACCTGTGCACACTCTCTCTCTTAGAGTGAGAGAGGAAGGTTAGAAATGGGGTGGAAACCCTAACTTAGGTGTTTTATAAAACTAGATTCGCGTATTCTCGCTCAAGCGAGATATTTTCACTTGAGCGAGAAAATCAGAATGTTTTCTATGAAATTTTACTGTTATTTTCGCTCAAGAGAAAATATTCTCGCTTGAGCGAAAATTTCCAAAATCAGCACTACAGTGTGAGCTGAATATCTCAAAACTCAAACTTCATATCAACGATACGACCGTTCAGATTGATGAATTGGATGTCTTGAACCTACTGTCCAAATATCAGCCCGATCCAACAATGAACAATTTTTTAGTTGTGAATTAATGGAAGCAGCTCGGTGGTGTGAGTGAACATGACTTTCTCTCTTAAATTGTTTATCTTTATAAATGTATTACCCCAACTTATAACTCATTATTTAAATTATTGTAACTCATTATTTGACCTATTTCCTACCATTATTATCATCATTATTCTAGTAACTTTTTGTTTTAATTATGGTCATTGAAATACATTATATGTTTTTAATTATGAATTCTATATTCTCGAATTTTGGGATGTTACAGTACAAAATCTAGAAGAAAGACCTGCAACTTTGTTGTTGAACCCAAAAGCAGAATCTCATGTTTAGTGGTTTATAATTGGCTTGGAAGTCGGAATAGTCATCATTTCATGAGAACCTGAATAACACCTAGAGATTTTGTAACGTCCTAATTTCTAAATTCAA
This sequence comes from Sesbania bispinosa, assembly GCA_026901365.1. NCBI lineage: Eukaryota > Viridiplantae > Streptophyta > Magnoliopsida > Fabales > Fabaceae > Sesbania > Sesbania bispinosa. Next base: position 1,842,778 of record QLOH01000019.1, read on the forward strand.
TAATTAAGCTCCTTGGAAGCCAAATTCCCAAATTTCTGAAATTATTTCACATCATTTTAAATATTGCATTACAAAGCCATAACATTTAAACTTCCAACAAAAACTCAAACAATATATGGAAACAACAACTAAATACATAAATGCCTCAAGGGCTCAAATAAACATAATTTGAATACAAAGACTGGGATACCCCCATACATGTGCCCTAAGAAAAATAGAAAGGCCCCACAGGCTGCACATGTAAAGTTATATCCCTCAAAATAAATTCTGATATACAACCATCAATATAAAAATTTAAATGTTCAAGTAGCTAAATACTTCAAAAGACTAAACTCCCGAGCGCCTCGAAGCTCATTGCCCTGGCCGGGGTGGGATCTGTGCATCTATAATAAAACCATAAAACGCGTGGTGAGACAAATGTCTCAGTGAATATAACTTATGCTCATGCAGTGTAGAGAAACAGACAAATGTTATGCAACAATCAACAAATAAATGTTAATTAATACAAACATTCTCAACTCAAACATCTGAATACTCATAACCTGGTTTTCCTGGCAGACGGAGTCTTTTCACTAATTCTAAGGCTAGACCTGAGCTCAGACTACAAAGAACGTCTCCCTTGGGGACTAATACCCGCCACATATTCAGGATTGAGTAAGTGTAGCAGAGTTGAGGAACCATCTTTTTTGTTTTGGAATTGATCGAAGTTACACATGTTGGACATTTCATGGTGACACTAGAAGTGAACATAGTGGTATAGGAGAGAATGTCAATGTACAACATAGTGATGATGAATGTGAGACCGGATGGGAGGATTGTGACAGAATTGATGAGATTCGAAATGTGGTTGAAGAGGACCTTAGAGATTGTCCCCAAATGTTTGATACCCTAGCTAGTGATGCTAAAAAACCATTGTACAAAGTTGTTCCAAGTACACGAGGTTGTTCTCCATGTTGAAGTTGTATAATCTAAAAGCAACAAATGGATGGTCTGGCAAGAGTTTCACAGAGTTACTCACTTTGTTGAAGGAGATGTTGTCGGAGGACAATGTGCTACCTAACCGAACTTATGAGCCAAAGAAGATGTTATGTTCTATTAGTATGACCTATGAGAAGATACATGATTGTCCCAATGATTGCATTTTGTTCAGAAATGAGCATTCATCATTAAGTGTGTGTCCTAAATGCAATATGTCTCGTTATAAGAAAAAGACTACACCAGCAAAGGTGGTTTGGTATTTTTCGATAATTCCAAGGTTTCGAAGGATGTATCGTAGTGTCATTTATGCAAAGCACTTAACATTACATGCAAATGAAAGAGTCAAGGATGGCATGTTGAGGCATCCCGCGGATTCTCCGCAGTGGAGGAAGATAGATGATGAGTACCCCTCTTTTGGGGAGGAAGCAAGAAATCTTTGACTTGCATTATCAACAGATGGAATTAATCCACATAGTGTCCAATCTAGTACCCATAGCACATGGTCAGTGTTATTAGTGATTTATAATCTACCTCCATGGCTTTGTATGAAGCGCAAATACATGATGTTGTCTATGTTGATATCGGGGCCCAAACAACCGGGTAATGATATAGATGTGTACTTGGCACCATTGATTGAATACTTGAAGCTATTGTGGGATACTGGAGTAGAGGTCTATGATGGGTACAAAGAAGAATCTTTTCAATTGAGGGCACTATTGTTTGGATCGATTAATGATTTCCCGGCCTATGGTAATTTGTCTGGCTATAGTGTCAAGGGTCAATGTGCATGTCCTGTTTGCGATGAAAATGCTACTTGGATGCGTTTGGCACATTGTAAGAAGAATGTATTCCAGGGCCATCGTAAGTTTTTGCCTTTATCCCATCGTTATAGGGGATGGAAGAAAGCATTCAATGGCAACACCGAAGAGGGGAGGCCTTATTCTCCATTGACAGGTGGTGAGTTATGGGAAAAGGTGGGTAACTTGACCAACAGTTCGACAAACCTTTTTCTGGACAACTTGTTACTGGTGGATGGAAAAATAAGTCTATTTTTTTTAGTTGCCAGATTAGAAGTCATTGTTTATTAGACATTGCCTTGATGTGATGCATATAGAAAAAAAATGTGTGCGAGAGTATTATCAGCACGTTACTGAATGTCAAAGGCAAGAGCAAGGATGGGATAGATGCGAGATTAGACTTTTGGCAATGGGTATAAGAAAAGAATTGGTCCCAGAAAAAAGGGGTTCATGTGTGACACCCTTAGTTTCCACTAGAAATGTCACAGTGTTACACGTGACCAACGAAATAGAATGTAAAAAATGCGGAAGTTTTTTTTTTTTTGAAAAAGGTTAGGTGTCATTGACCTATCACATCTCTAGTTTCGTTTTAAGTACTTGTGAAACATCCTTCCTTTACTTTTAAAGAAAAACTCGTTTTCCGAAAACGTCTAAATGATTATCACCTCACGCACATACAACATACACATAATTATAAAACATTGTGAGAATAGGAGTCAACGTGAAATACATATATACATACATACCAAGTAGCATCAGTGTACCTCTCAAATACCCTCATATCTACATCAAAATATGAGTTCCGGTAGCAAGCTAAAGCAAATAAGACCTCTAATCATGATACAAAAGAAGAGATCCCTAAATCAGAGCTGCTACTACCTAGACTCAAAACAACCTAGTCCTACTCATCGTCAGAAGAGTCCTCCTCCGGCTTCGCCTCCTCTGGATCCTCCTCTGAATCCTCCCCCGGGACCTCCTCTTCCTCTGAGGTGTCATCAATCACAATCAGATCTAAGTCCCTGTGAGAGAGCGGCCTTGTGCATCAGGACGCACAGGCTGAGGAGCTGGCACCTTAGAAGAAGGGGAGCACCTGTGAGAGTCTGGTTCAACCAAGTCAGCCATCCGGGATGACTGCGATGATGGAAGAAGAAGCTGGACGACGATGTGAAGGACGAAATGTAGTATACCTCACCAAGTTAGGTGGCGTCGGAAACTCGAGAGTCACCGGTACGATGAAGTCCATCTCAGGTACAAGCAGAAGTCCGGGGTGCGTGATGATGACATGGACTTCCCCGTGAACTCACATCTGCGCGGGATATCCGTCACCCTCCAGGTGCCCCTCGGCATCCACCTTAGCCGCACTTGCATTGATGTCATGGCTGAAGTCTTCGATACCGACTATCAACGTGACGGGAAGGGCACAACAAGAAGAGATAGAAAAAAAGGGTGAGAACATCACATGAACTCACAGCATGTAGGATACGGTAAACTAGAGCACACATACACAGACAGTCACAGTCCAATCGATAGGCAATACAAAACATGTCATCATAATGTACTTATATGAATGCGACTTTACTATTATAATGCAACATCTAATGCATGCGGGCCCAGGGAAACATCACCATCCGCAGTGCACACAGCAACTGCTCGACCATATATGCACAACGTATCAGGACCTGACTATCCTTGAGAGCGACAGGATAGTCAAGCCTGTACCACGTTTACTCGACAGTAGGGAGCGAGCCTACATCACCTGAGTCATTTCGGGACCTGACTATCCTCAGGGCTAGCATCCCCCCCTCGAGGACCCGCTGGCGTTCTTTGCAAAACCCAGTACACCCGTCCCAACCAGTTTCCCACTGTACCGAGTGTCACTGCCATATAGGTCGTAAGGTTTTTCACCTTGAATATCATCAATGCTTATGATGCAGTCATACAACAAGGTTCAAAGTAAATACTTCCTTACAGGCGAAGCCCCTTTGAATCATTCTACGTCACCACATCCCCGTGGTATGGCCCGATTCAAAGTATCCTTCAAGGAAAAGCAAACAATGCTTTCTCAGCACACGCAGTCCTTACAGGCAAAGCCCATCAAATCATTCAATGTCACCACTTACCGTGGCACGGCCCGATTCAATGTCTTCCCTTCAAGGAAAACCAAACCCCATCTCGGGTTGGAACCGCACTCTCTCACTAAGCTTCTCAAGTCTTATGTAGAAAGAGTGTGTTGGTTATAATCTTTTAAGGTAGTTTGTACTAATGTTCTTCTTTGAATCAGTATTCATTTCCACTTGAGTCCTATAACTTACTAAGGCTTATGATTGTGTCTTATGGATAGTATTACTTACCCTAGTTCTTCTTGTATGACTAATTAAGATTAAGTTTAACTTTTAATTATATTTAGTCTTCATTAACTGAACTATAATTAATCTTAATCCTTACTTAAGGTCCTAATTAATTCCTAATTATCCCTTAATCTCTTCCTTAATCTTGGATTAAGCTTTTAATTATACTTGATTAAGGTTAATAATAATTAATTAGTTCTTGATCGTCATTAAGGCTTAATTACTTAATTAATACTTTAAGGTTAATTAACTTTAGCCTTAATTAATTATTCTTTACTTAATTAACTTAAGTAGATTAGATTAATTAACTTAGATAATTAAATTAGCTAAGTCCACTAATTAATTTCTAAGTTTTAATTTTAATAACTTGGATTAGAGTTGAATTTCAACTCTAATCTAAGCCAAATTCCATAAATTATTTTTGGTTGACTTTAATGAGTCTTTGACTCTCTTTTTTGGAGATTTTGGGTCTGAATCAAGGCCCAAAGGTTGAATGACTCATAGGAGCCCATTCTTACTCATAACAAGTCAAAAAGTTGACTTTTATATTGACTTTTACTTTGGTGAAATTAGAAATCCGAATTTAGTCTTTATTGTTTTCTTTTTAAAAGTTTCTACTTATTTGCACTTTAATCCTTTTACTTATAAAATTATCCCTTGGTCCTTTTTGAACCATCAAAGCCCATAAACATGTTTTCAACGCTTACTTGATCTTTTCAAGATCAAAAAGACATTCTTGATGAGTTTCATCAAGAACAACTCAAGAACATCAAGAACAACTTGAATGTTCATCAAAACTTCAAATTTTCCACAACATCCAATCTTTACCAAATTTTCACATAATCATCCACAAACAATTTAAATGTCAAATATCATAGTAATTCACCCAAAATCATCCACATACACATTTAAGTTCATAATTTCATTTTCAAGCTCATAAACACTTTTTCAAGGATCAATCATCCAAAACAATTGTATACATTCAACCAGCTTCATGCATGTTCGTAGATTCATCATACAAACACATTCCAAGCACCAAAAAATTTTGAAACACATGCAGCCCCAAAATCCCTCAAGGCCGAGAGCTATTAGAGGAAAAAGGGGAAAATTTTCCAAAATTGTTTCTTGGCTTGCATGCATCAACAATCACAATCCAAGCACATTCCAAGCATCAAAATAAACTCTAAAACATATAAACAACCCAGCTCCAAGAATCCGAAACATTTACTCAAAAAAAAAACTCAAAGAAATGATTTTTTTCAAAGGAAAAACAAGAGCAAGGACAAGGATTTAAGGGCAAATCCTTGACTCTAGTCACCAATCCTACTAGAGTTCAAGTTCTCCCCCCTTACCTTAGAAATAACCTCAAGAAATAGGTGCAAAATCAGCTCACAAAACAGCCCAAAATCTCTCCTTTTGGTCACGAACAAAGCTTTGCAAGGCTAGAAGGCTTAGTGTTTAAGCTTAGGGTTCAAGGATGGAACCTTAAGCTTGAAAGTGTGAGAAGGAAAAATGGAGATTTTGAGAGAGAGAAAAGGAGGGGAACTCATGGCTTCAATGAGGAGAGAAAAGAGAAATGAGAGAATGAAAAGGAACCTTGCATGTAGGAAGGAGAAAGAAATAAATGTTTTAGTCTTTTAATGCCATAATATCATAAGCTAGACACTTGTCTTGGAAGGAAGAAAGGATGAGACAAGTGTCTCTCATGCACCTAGCCTGCACATGCACGGCTTCTAGAAGGAAAAAAAAAGAAAGGTTTGTGCAATTTTTCTGGCCCGGATCAAGAGTATTCGGGCCCGGTTCAAGGGACAGGAGGGGCAAAAAGGTCATTTTTTCAGAAAAAACCCCAAAATTTCCCAGAAATTCCCTGAAAATAGGAAATTTATTTCTAAATCCAAAAATATAAATTTTGATGATTAAAAATAATTTAATCACTCAAAATTAAATAAAACACTAAAAACGGCAAAACGGTAAAACGCGGGTGTTACATCATGTACATATCTACCCCCGTCGGCTTATACTCTTAGCAGAAAAGAAAAAGTTATTTTTTGCAAGTTCCTGCAGCGAGTCAAAGTTCTTGAGGGCTTTTCTCTAACATTAGAAATATAGTATCAGTGAAAGATCAAAGATTGAAAGGTGTGGAATCTCATGATTGTCATGTTTTTATGGGTCATTTGCTTCCGGTTGCAATACGCTCCATTCTGCCAAATAAAGTGCGCATTACATTAACTAAACTGTGTCATTTCTTCAGAGCTATTTGTAGTAAGTGATTGACCCTGGGAAGTTTCCCATTTTGCAAAGACAGATTATTGTCACCCTGTGCGAGCTTGAAATTTACTCCCCCTTCTTTTTTTGACATAATGATTCATCTCATAAATCACCTGGTTCAGGAGACTCAATTATGTGGACCAACTTAAATGAGATAGATGTACCCGGTTGAGCGATACATGAAGATATTAAAAGGGTATGTTAAGAATCGTAGTCGGCCTGAGGGGTTGTATGGTTGAAAGGTACATTGTTGAAGAAGTTGTTGAGTTTTGCACTAAATACCTTAGTGGTGTCAACTCCATAGGGCTTACGACCTCTAAACACAACAAAAGATTAGAATCAGGAGGGATTAGGGCAAGTGATGTCATAACTATTCAAAGAGAGGAATGGGTTCAAGCACACCTTCATGTCTTGCATAATGATGATGAGGTAGAGTCGTATGTTGAAATTCACAAGGAGATACTTCGGCACTGGAATCCTAACTGAGGAGACATTTGGGTTACAAGGGAACACAATCGAAGCTTTATCACATGGTTTAAGTCTAAGATTTTTATGACATGAACCAAAATCCTACTTTTGTCTCTTCTAGATTAAGATTTTTAGCTTATGGCCCAAGTGTGCATGTAATATCTTACAAGGCTTACCTGATTAATGGCTAGACTTTCTACATAAAGGACCATGATGATGGAAAAATAGTTCAAAATAGTGGTGTCACTTTAATTGCCCAAGCATTGCAAATGTCAAGTGCAAAAGATAGATATACAATTTATCCAAATATGTCATATTTGGGGTCATTGATTGCATATGGAAATTGGATTATACTCACTTTCGGTTGCCTGTGTTTGGTTGTAAATGGGTTGACAACAATACTGGTATTCAGGTTGACAACCTTGGCTTCTTGCAAGTTAATTTTAGAAAGGAAGGGTACAAAGATGGGTCATTTATCCTAGCATCCCAAGTTCAACAAATTTTCTATGTTACTGATACTGCAGACGTGAACTGCTCCATAATGATGTTAAGTTACAAATTCAATGACGACCCAAATGTGAATGATGAGGAGGAGGAAGTTGAAGATGATCCTTTTCTTACGACATCACAATTATTACAGGGTGACTCCACAACAGATGATGGGTTGTGCATGAAAGAGGACCATGATGAGGGTATTTGGATCAACCCATAAATTCATCTTAGAAATGGACGCACAAGTTTCAAAACAACTAGAAAAGAAAAAAATGAGTCAGACCAGGTATGTATGTTTTTACATATTTATATAGCTATTTCTTTTGTTTTGTAATAAAAAAAGATACTAATTATTCTCTTATGTTTCTCATGCAACTAAAATGTCAGGCTCCAACAATGATAGTGGTCAAAACATGGATGACCAATACAAACGTGGAGCAACAACTATGGCCCAAGTCATTAAAGAGAGGAATAAGGGAAACAAGATTCAGGTAAGTAAATGTATGTTTACATCATATTATGTTTATTAAGTTAAATTATGTCACTATATAGTTTGTCATTTTATTTAGGTTGCATGGAATTCTAGGGGCCAACCTAATAAACATGGTGGCCCTACACTTAGTAGTTATATTGGTGCCATTGTTCATGAAAGGGTACCAATTACTATCATACAATGGAAAAATGAAGAAATGAAGGAGTACAAGAATATGATTTGGGAGGAAATTAAGGTACTTACTATGTCCCCCCTTTTCTATTTTAAGTTAAGGAGACCTAATCTGAAATTCATGCATTATGTTTTGTTTTCTATGTAGTGGCTTTTGAAATTGATGATTGCCATAAGAGATATGTGCTTATGTTGGCTGGTAAACGACATAGAGCTTTTAGGTCAACATTATCCACCCAACATGTTTTTGATGAGAATGGGAAGTAAGTAATACCATATCCCCGTAAGAGATATGTAGATGTCATATCACAAGAGCAATGGAATTTTTTCTGTTGCCCAATGATCCCAAAAATATTTCAAGGTCCTATATTCATCCATATGCTTAATATTTTATTGTTTTTGTTAACGAACAAATTCTTGAATATGTTTACCATGTGTTGTTGCAAGAAATCAGTGAGAAAAATAAGGCCAGGGCTTCAAATCCTGAATACCCATATAGAGCCTCACGTTTGGGTTATGCTTAGCTTAAACAACTGGTGATTATTGTCATTAACATAAAATACCCATATAGTACTTTTTGTTAGTACTAATTGTTTGTAAATTATATCTTACAGTTAAAAGAAACAGGTGATGGAAGCATTGAAGTTTTGAGGCATATTTTGTGGAAATTCGCTCGAATTAACAAGAAGAAGGATGCCAACAATGAAGAGTTGAAGAGGTCTTCACACAATGTATAAGTATCTAATGATATTGTGTGTTAAATTTAGTATCTTTGTCATTGAGTATTACATTTATTCCCAATTTTCAATTGTTACTAGGAGGAAATATTATCTCAAGCTGAGTCTGGTAGTTCTGATGAAAGACATGTCCTGGACACGGTTCTTAAGAAAGATGTGTATAGGGGTCGTGTTCGGGGTATGGGTTTCGGTGTATATCGTGGAGAATATTTCACAGCTCCTAAACCCAAAGAAAATGTAGTATTTCAAGAGCAATATGACAATATTTAGAGGAATTGAGAGAAATGCAATCTGGTTGGAAAGAGATGAAAGAAAGACTCGATGATACTACAAGAAAGCTTGACCAAGTTACCAAAGATCATAGTTCGAGAGATTCTAATAGTTCTCCCAGACCTATCTTGCTGGGGGGTAATTGTTTGTTTCTTTACTTATAATTTACATTTTAAGAGATTTGTTTTTTACACAATTGCCCACTTCCCTTCAACCAATTGAAGGTCATGGTTCAAATTTCTATTGAACCACATGTTGTGCTTCCATGCCCGGATCATTTTGGGGAATTGAGTACTGTTGGAGACGCATTAGGATGATTCATGGCTTGGCCATGTACTTACATTGGATTGGATGCATTGGTACGTTTATAGTTTTATTTGTGTAAAAAGTACATTTATATAAGTTAATTACAAATTCTAATTTTTCAATTTGTTGAATTTTAGACTCCCCAAACTTCCGCAGCGGCACTGCTTGTGGAGACACGTTTTCAAATGAATCACTAGTACATAAGTCTCCCGTTCGAGAAACTCCTGCATGGGTTGTCACCTCAAGGCCTGGCAATCCTTCCACCACAAACTTGCAACTACTAGATATGTACTACTCGGTAAAGATGCAAGAAAGTGGTGCTATCATTAGTTACAAGATAGGTGCGAGCATTATTTCTCCCCATGAAGTAGATGTATGGATCGATTCAAATTGTCTTCATTCCATTATCTATCGTGATTGGTTAGATGCCACTGTCATAGACATCTACTGCAGGTAATTTGAATTCAGAATATTTCATAGTATGTAATTCTTATTTTATGATAAGAATTATAAACTTAGTTGACATTATCTATTTTTTTTGTACAGTTGTTTGTATAAGGAGCTATTAGTTCCATTTTCCCGCACGGATAGATTTGTGTTTATATCTCACAACTAACCACAACTTTTAATGCAAGAACTAAGCAAGCCGAAATTGTGGGTAGTGTGTTGTATAACAATCGCGGGCAAGATAAGTTGTTTCTTGCTCCTTACAATTTTGACGGGTATATGAAGTATATGTTTATTTCTCAATATTATTGTTTTTACAAAAATGTGCGTTTGACACATTTTGCAATATGGTTGTAGGCAACATTGGGTTCTTCTGCCATCAATTTAAGGGATTTTGGCAAGGTTTACTTTTTGGACTCCTTGCATCATGATCCTGTTGGGATTTGATTTTTAATTGTTTTGAATTCCACAAGTGACAAAGGTATGATGCCATTTCGAATTTACAAAAGAGGTAAAATTACCTCATTTCGAATTATGATAATAAGTCTGTTAACTTAGAAAAATTCTTGAACAGAAGTCAAGGCAAAAAGACTTTAGGAATTCGAAAAGAAGACAAGTCTAAATTCGAGAAATAATACATTGCAGGTATTTCAAAAGGCAAGTGATAGTTCTTTTATTCATGATCCAAATTCGAATACATTGGAAATATATTAGAAAGGAAGCTATCCTAAATGCCAAATACATTAGAAAGGAAACTATCCTAAGTTATAATGAGTCCTTGACTCATGTATTCCGCACCTCTTTCCTTCTTCCTCCCCCACAGGCTTTGATAGAGCCAAGGCAAAGGTGAATATGTTTTCCAATTTGTTGAATCACCTTCGACTTGGGGAAGAAATCAAGGTCGGCATGGGAAAACAATAATAGATTCATTTATTATATAAATGAACCTATTTGCCTATTACGTACAATCCAAAAGCAAAATTTTAAAAGAAAAGTTTGAAAAAAGCCAATGGCTTTGGCCATTACGTTAATCCTATCAAAAATGAAATCATTCCAGATTTGATTGAACGTAATAGCCAAAGGAATTAACTTCTTCATATTCTTTGAAGAGTTTCTTTGAAGAATTTAGAAGAAAAGAGAAGAAGAGAGAATGAAGAATTGTGAAAAGAACGTGCAAAAGACTCTTATTTATAGGAGTGAAAAGAGGCAAGTGACATTAATAACACCATTTTAACGTCCAATGAGAAGAATTCTCATAATGAAGTTAAGTGGACGGTGGCCGGTGGTCTTTATGATCTTTGGAATGGTCAAATGAAGTTTGACATGTGGCATAGAGAAGAGTGTAGTCAAAATCTCGAAAAGAGAAAAACTTATTAAGTTCAGATGTCAAGAAAAGACTAAGTATTAAAGTTAAGGATTTTCTCGAATCTATGAAGTCAAAATTACAGAAAGAAGATTTCGAGAAATAGAAAGAAGATTTCGAGAAAACAGAAAGAAGATTTCGAGAAAACATAAAGAAGATTTCGAGAAATCAGAAGGCAAGAATTCGAGAAATAGGAACAGAGAATTCGAAGACAAGATATCTGAAGACTTAGAAGATTTTTGAAGAAATCAAAAGGAAGTTTGAAAAGTCAGAAGACAGTTATTGAAGATCAGAAACTTTTCCGGTTGGCAGAAGACGTGGCAAGCATGCACGCTGCTAGCACATAGGGCTAGATGATGTGTCATGTGTACATTAGTTAGCCGTTAGAATTAGGAAACCATAAATAGGTAAACTCTTAATGTAATAAGGTTGAACTACAAATCACTTATACTCATACTCTCTGAAACACCTTACACGTCCAAACTTAAAGCGACAAACAGGTTACAAGGAGAAGGAAGTATGTGATGAACCCATCCAATTTCTTTCAAAGCAATTGTTCTCAATTCATTTTCTTTTCTTTATTTTACATTCCGCAATTTACATTCTACAATTTTTATTTGCATTGCTTTTTCTTGAACTTTCAGTGATTTCTGTGAAAGTTAATTTCTGAAAGTATAGTCTGGAAAACTTGATAAAATTCTGAATCAAGTAGTTCTAATTCTTTCTGAAAGATAAGTTTGGTTAAATTCTGAATCAAAACCTTTAAAACTTGTTATTTCTGGATTTCTGAAACTTAGCATTTGATTTGGTGAAATTCTGTACCAATCAACCATTTTTTCCAGAAAATTTGAACTTTTGAAAGTCTTTTATAAATCAGAAACACCATAAATCTACTTTTTAAAAGAGTCCGTAAGAGGATCTAATTCTAATCCCCAGATTGTTCGTAGAATCAAAGTGATTAAAATTTAATTTTCGGAATTAGATTTTTTCACCACAAACAAATTGGCACGCCCAGTGGGACTCAATTGCCAAAAATTAGTGTGTGTTATAATTTTCTAAAAAAACAAAATCTGTTCTTCAATGCGCTTGAGAAGTGGAAGAACAATTTCTGTTCAAATGGCTAAAAATTCAAGACAAAATGCAAATGGAAACAACAATAGGGATAATACTAATGTTACAAATTCTGAGAATTCATCACCCCAAAGAAATGAGTCTGTAAACAACAATGAGAATTGCGACACCCTTAGTTTATACCGCTAAGAATATCACATTGCAAAACGTAACCGTCGAATTTACTGTTTTAAAACTTAGAAAATACGAAATATTTTTTTTTTTGAAAAGAGTTTAATCATCATCAACTAATCGCATTCTAATTCCATTTTAAGTATTCATGAAACGGTCCTTTCCTTAAGTCTGAAATTCATTTTCTAAAACCATCTAGACGATTCAATCATTTCGCCATACATACACAACATACACGCAGATATAAAGGGGATCATGGGAAGGAAACATCATAACATATATACAGAACCATAGTGTCAAAGTAATCCCGGAGTAGAAACAATACCCCATACAAAACAAGAATTCTAGTAGTAGACTATAATAAATAAGACCTCAGCCAAAACGAAACAAAACAAAAGGCCCACTAAATCAGAGCTGCTACTTAACTAGACTCGTGACTACCCCCAGTTACGCTATCCTACTCGTCATCATCCGTCTCAGCAGGAATCCACCCACAACTCCTCCCTCCAGTACCTCCGAGGTTGATCATCCCCAAAGTCTTCTGAGGGGTCGTCATTGGAAGAATCCTCTTCCGGCTCCTCATCCTCAGAGTCATCCTTCGGGTCTTCCTCTGGGTCCTCCTCCTCAGATGTAGTGTCATCAATCACGATCATGTCTGGCTCACTCGAACGGGAACGGCCAAATGCGTCAGGATATACGGGATGTGGAGGTGACACCTCTGGACCGGGAGAGTAACGAGGGGAATCTAGCTCGCCCATGGTCGCCATCCGTGAGGACTGTGACGATGTTGATGGAGAGGGGCGATGACGACGGTTGAGAAAAGTAGTGTAGCGACGGAGTCTGGGTGGAGTCTCAAACTCAAGGATCACCGGCACTGTGAAATCTATCTCCGGTACTAATGGAAGGCTGGGATGAGAAATGTGACGCGCACCTCCCCCGTGAAAACACATCGCCTAGGGACATCTGTAATCCGCCACTGGCCTCGTGGATCCCACCTCAACGTGATCCTCATAGTGGACATCCTGTATCTCTCCAATACCAACTGTCGACGTTGTGAAGAAGTACGACGACAGGAAATAACAGAAGCAGAAAAGGAAGGGTGAGAACATCACATGAACTCATATCAAGTAGAATACAGTAACTAGAGCATTCATAGAACATCCACACAACCCCAATCACAAGAATGCAGGTTTATATTATCATGATGCATATGACTAATGCATGAGGGCCCGGGAAAACATCACCAAAAGAAGAGCACACAGCAACTGCTCGACCATATATGTACAATATATCAGGAGTATAGTCTGTACTAGCAAATAGTACGAAGAGCATTGCTCAATCTCTGGCCAAGACGATTTTCCGACTTCCAGACAAACTCACTGATTATGAAAACTTGAGAGCGACAGGATAGTCAAGCATGTACCCCCGTTTACACGACAGTAGGGGCGAGCCTACGTCACTTGTGCCATTTCGGGACCCCGACTTATCCTCAGGGCTGGTCTCCTTTACCGGACCGCTGATGTTCTTTGCAAAACCCAGTGCACCCGTCCCATCCAGTTTCACACTGTACTAGAGTGGTATTGCCATATAGGTCGTAAGGCTTTTGAACCTTAACCATTATTGATGCACATGATGTATGTCATACCGCAAACACTTACAATATCACATCCTTACAGACAAGCCCATTGAATCTTTTTACGTCACCACTTTACCGTGGTACAACCTCGTAGATTCAAGGTCTTTCTTTTAAGGAAAACCAAATCACGCTCTCTTGCCAAGCTTCTCAAGTTTTATGTAGAGAGAAAGTGTTGGTTATAATCTTTTAAGGTAGCTTGTGCTAGCTTTATTGATAATCATATTCATTTAAGTCCTACAATTTACTAAGGCTTATGGATATGTCTTATGAAAGACATTACTAATCCTAATTTTATTTGTATGACTAATTAAGATTAGGCTTAACCTTTAATCATAACTAGTCTTCATTAATCGCATTTCAATTAATCTTATCCTTCTTTAACTAAGTCTTAATCCTACTTAAGATCCTAATTAATTTCTAATTATCCCTTAATCTCTTCCTTAATCTTGGATTAGGGTTTTTAATTATGCTTGATTAAGGTTAAATTATAATTAATTAGTTTTTCGACCGTCGTTAGAGATTAATTACTTAATTAACACTTATATTAATATTAATTATCTTTAGACTTAATTAATTATTAATTAACTTAAGTAATTTAGGCTAATCAACTGAGGTGATTAAATTAGTTAAGTATACTAATTAATCCTAAGTTTGATTTTCACAACTTAGATTAGTGTTGAAGTTCAACCCTAATCTAAGCCTAAGCCCATGAATTATTTTTAGTTGTCTTTTAAATTGAGTTTTGACTTTCTTTTTGAAGGCTTTGGGACTAAACAAAAGCCTAAAGGTCATTGGACCCATGAGAGCCAATTTTATTCATAATAAATAAAAAATGTGACTTTTAAATAGATTTTTATTTTAGTTAAAATAAAAATCCGAATTTAATTACTTAATTTAAAAACTTATCTTATTTGCAATTTAGTCCTTTTTGTTACAAATTTATTCTTTAGACCTTTTGGGCCAATTTAGCCCCAAAAACATATTTTAAACATCCTTTTGATCTTTTTAGGATCAAAAGGACATTCTTGATGAGTTTCATCAAGAACACTCATGAACATCAAGAACAACCTTGAATGTTCATCCAAAACTTCAACTTTCTCCCACATCCAAATTTTTTTACCAAACTCTCATACAATCATAACCCACATTCCAAAACAACAAATATCACAAATAAATCACCCAAGATCATCCACATGCATTTTGAGTTCATAGTCTCCAATTTCAAGCTCAAAACACCAATTTTTCACAAGATCGATCATCAAACAATTGTGTAAATTCACCCAATCTCATGCATGTGCATAGATTTAACATACAAACACATTCCAATCATCAAAGTGAATTTAGAACACATGCAGCCCCTTTTTCCTCTCAAGGCCGAGAGTAAAAAAAAAAGGAAAAGAGAGAGATTTTTCAACAAAATTTTTCTTGGCTTGCATGCATCTAAATCCATCAAACAAACAAGTTTCAAGCACTAAAATAAACATGCAATCATCAATAACAACCCAGCTCAAAGTTCCGAAAATCCAATCTCAAAATAAGTGAAAAAAATTGATTCTTTTCAAGGAAAAACAAGAGAAAAGACAAGGATTTAAGGGAAATCCTTGACTCTAGTTACAAGGCCTACTAGAGTTCAAGTTCTCCCCCCCTTTACCTAAGAATTTCTCCAAGAAAAAGTGCAAAAAACAGCTCCAAGAACAGCCAAAGACAGCCCCTCAAAGGTCCTCCTTTTGGTCTCCAACAAGTGTTTTAAGGCTAGAAAGTAAGTATTTTTAAGCTTAGGTTCAAAAATGGAACCTAAACTTGGTTGGTGTTTATGGAGAGAATGAAGATTTTGGGAGAGAAAGGGTGAGGAAGCCGCAGCCAAGGAAGAGAGAAGATGAGAGAAAAGGAAAGTTCTCCTTGTTTGCATGCAACAAAAATGAATGAAAAGGAGAAAAAAGCTTTTTATATGACATATTCACCTTTTCAAGCTATTGGTGGAATGGAAGAGATGGGAAGACAAGTGTCTCCCATGCATCAAGGCTGGTTGCACGGTCTTTAAGGAGAGAAAGGAAAGCTTGTGCAATTTTTCTGGCCCGGATCAAGAGTATTCGGGCCCTGGTCAAGGGACAGGAGGGGCAAAAAGGTCATTTTTCACAAAAAATCCCAAAAATTCCAAAAAAATTCCTAAAATAGGAAATTAAATTCTGAATTAAAAAATATGAATTTTGATGATTAAAATAATTTTAATCACTCAAAATCCAATAAAAACACTCAAAACAGCAAAAACAGCAAAAACGGCAAAAACGGTAAAACGCGGGCGTTACAACTCTTCCCCTCTAAAAAGAAATTCCGTCCTCGAAATTTGTGCGTACCTTCTTGAAATAATTGAGGGTGAGACTTTTTCATTCGTTCTTCCAATTCCCAGGTTGCATTCCCTTCATCAGTTGTACTCCAAATGACCTTTACTAACGGAATTTCCTTACCTCTCAGCTGCTTTATCCTTCGGTCTCCGATTCGTACAGGTAACGCTTCATAAGTCAGGTTTTCTTTTAATTGTATCATGTCGGGTTCTATGACGTGTGAAGGGTCTGGAATATACTTTCGGAGTTGTGACACATGAAACACATTATGCAGGTTTGAAAGGAAAGGTGGCAAAGCAATTTGGTAAGCGACAAGACCAATTTTTTTCAAGATTTGGTAAGGACCAATGAATTTAGGTGTAAGTTTTCGAGATCGCATTGCCCTGCCAACCCCAGTTGTTGGTTGTAACTCTCAAAAATACGTGATCTCCTTCCTTAAACTCAAGGGGTTTCCTCCTCCGATCATAATAACTTTTCTGCCTGCTCTGTGATATTTTCATCTTTTCCTGAATTATCTTGATCTTTTCCGTGGTTTGCTGAATCATCTCAGGCCCCAAAACTAGGCCATCGCCAGACTCGAACCAGCATAAAGGCGTTCTACACTTTCTACCATACAGGGCTTCAAAAGGTGCCATTCCAATACTAGAATGGAAACTATTGTTGTAGGTGAACTCGATCAGTGCCAACAACTGATCCCAACTCCCTTGGTGTTCTAACACACACGCTCTCAGCAAATCCTCTAGGGATTGGATAGTCCGCTCAGACTGACCATCGGTTTGAGGATGATAGGCCGAACTAAGCCTCAACTTGGTTCCTAGAGCTTGTTGCAGACTAACCCAAAATCTGGATGTAAACCTAGGGTCTCTATCCGACACAATGCTAGAAGGAACCCCATGCAATATTACTACTTCCTTGATGTATAGCTGGGTCAACTTCTCTAGAGGAGACTTAATGTTGATGGGTAGGAAATGGGCAGATTTTGTTAACCTATCAACGATTACCCATATAGCATCAAAACATGCCGGAGTTCTAGGTAAACCTACCACGAAATCCATAGATATGCTATCCCATTTCCATTCAGGGACATCCAAGGGTTGTAACTCTCCTGATGGTCTCTGATGTTCAATCTTGGCTTTCTGGCAAACCAAACAAGATGCTACATAACCAGCTACTTCCTTTTTCATCCCAGACCACCAAAACATCTTCTTCAGGTCTTGGTACATCTTAGTCGCTCCAGGGTGAATACTCAGCCTACTCTTATGAGCTTCCTCTAAGATCAGTTTCCTTAATTCATTATCATCAGGTACACATATTCTATTTCTGAATCTAACAATGCCATCAGTACCTTTATGGAACTCTGATTCTCCTTTCTTAGGAACTAGATCCTTCAATACTTGTAAAGATTAATCCTTTTCCTGTGCTACCCGAACTTGTTCCAAGAAATCACTCGAAATCTTCAAGGTTCCTAGAATTATACTCTTAGGGCTAAATCTAGCATCCAGGTTCAGGTCTCTAAATCCTTCTATCAATTCTAGTTCTTTAACCATCATTGCTGACATGTGCAAGGATTTCCTACTCAAAGCATCAGCCACTACATTGGCTTTCCCAGGGTGGTATTGCAGGCTAAAATCATAATCCTTTAAAAATTCCATCCATCTCCTTTGCCTCATATTCAACTCTTTCTGATCAAACAGATACTTCAGGCTCTTATGGTCGCTAAAGACTTCAAACCTAGCGCCATACAGATGGTGCCTCCAAATCTTCAGGGCAAAAACTATAGCTGCCAACTCTAGATCATGTGTAGGATAGTTTACTTCGTGTGTTCACAGTTTCCTAGAGGCATACGCCACTACTTCCCTTTTTGCATCAACTCACAACCCAATCCTTGTTTCGAAGCATCACAATATACTTCAAAACTCTCTTGTGGGTCGGGTAAGACTAAGATTGGCGCAGAAGTTAACCTCTTCTTCAACTCTTGAAAACTATCCTCACACTTCTGGTTCCAAACGAAGGGTTGATCCTTTCTAACCAGACGGGTTAACGGATTTTCTATCCTAGAAAAATTCTCAATGAACTTACGGTAGTAACCAGCTAACCCCAGAAAGCTCCTTATCTCCGTCACAGACCTTGGTGCTTTCCACTGTAACACAGTCTCTACTTTAGCTGGGTCTACGCTAACTCCTCCACTAGAGATCACATGGCCTAGGAAGTTTACTTCCTTCAACCAGAATTCACACTTAGACAACTTAGCATATAACTTTCTGTCGTTTAAGGTCTGCAAAGTTATCCTAAGATTTTCCGCATGCTCTTCCTCACTCTTGGAGTATATGAGAATGTTGTCTATGAAGACCACAACGAACTTGTCCAAGTAAGGATGGAAATCTCGGTTCATATAGTCCATGAAAACTGCAGGTGCGTTGGTTACACCAAACGAGATTACTAAATACTCATAATGCCCGTAGCGTGTTCTGAAAGTTGTCTTCGGGATATCCTCAGACTTAACACGTATTTGGTGGTAACCTGACTTAAGGTCAATTTTCGAGAACACAGTTGCTCCTCTTAACTGATCCATCAAGTCGTCTATCCTAGGCAAAGGATACCTATTCTTTATCGTCACCTTATTAAGCTGACGATAATCTACACACAGCCTCATGCTACCATCTTTCTTCTTCACTAATAACACTGGGGCTCCCCAAGGCAACACGCTAGGCCTAACAAACTGTTTTTCTAACAACTCTTCCAGCTGTTTCTTCAACTCAGCCAACTCTAAAGGGGACATCCTATACGGAGCTATAGAAATAGGTCCGGTTCCAGGCACTAACTCTATGTTAAACTCTACCTCTCGCTCTGGCGGCAAACCAGGGATATCGTCAGGGAATACTTCAGGAAATTCTCTCACCACAGGCAGTTTGCTAATGTCGGATTCCCGCTCTTCCTCCAAAGAAGAAAGTATCATGTAGATTTGAGCTCCTTCTCTCAAAGAAGCATTCACTTGGTTGGCGGACAAGAATCTCGTACTTACAGAATCAAGAGTAGAGGGAGAAAAAGGATCAAACACAACAGTTCTATTATAACAGTCAAGCTGGACTCGGTTGGAAGATAACCAGTCCATTCCCAAAACATTATCGAGCTGAGAAAGAGGTAAACAGATCAAATTAGCAGAGAAAGTTTTATCACCAATGGTGATTGGACAGTTCAAACAAGCTGTTGAGGTAATAACAGGCTTAGCAGTAGGAGTAGAAACAACCAGGTCATAGGGTAATCTAACCACAGGCAAATTCAATTGTTTCACACACTCCAGAGAAATAAAAGAATGCGTCGCACCCGAATCATACAATACAATTAAAGGAATTCCACTTATGATGCACTTACCTTGGATCAGATCCTCGGATTTCGCAGCCTCAGCACCGCTCATGGTAAACACTCTGCCTCTTGTTCTGGGCCTCCCAGCTTGTGCATTCAGGTTCGAGACAGGGGCGCTTGCAGCATTGCTACCACTACCATTACCGCTTCCCTTCCAAACTGGGCAGTCTCTCTTAATATGGCCACTTTGTCCGCAATGGAAACAAACCCTTCCGTTGGATAGGTTGCCAGGTTGATTCTTATATGGGCAATCCCTCAAGAGATGATTCTTCTTGCAGCGTAGACAACTGACAGAGTTTTTGCCAGTACTGCTTGCCGGGCTTGTTCTGCTAGCAACCACCGATTGCGGTCTTGCGGCGCTTCCTGATGATGAACCAGAGTTGTTTCTTGGGGCAAAATATGACTTCCTCCTTTCTTGTGAGAATTTAGGTTTATTCCTCTGTGGACCAGAATTCTTCCACTGCGCTTGTCTTGCTTTGGTGTCATCCTCAAAGATCCGACACATATTCACCATCTTCGAGAACTCAGTAACTTGTTGGTATCCAACAGCCTGTTTAATTTCTGGCCTCAGTCCACTTTCAAACTTGGAACACTTAGACTCTTCATCTATGGTGTTCTGGAAGTAGGGGCAGAACTTGGACAGTTCCTCAAACTTTGCCGCATATTCGCCGACAGTCATGTTTCCTTGCTCCAACTTCAAGAATTCTATTTCTTTGCGTTTTCTCAGATCCGTGGGAAAATACTTTTGGAGAAAAGTTTCCTTGAACAGTCTCCAGGTGACCAGTCTCCCAGCAACTTCTAATTGACGTCTCGCGTACTCCCACCAATGATGAGCCTCTCCAACCATCATAAATGCAGCAAAGGTTACCTTCTGTTCATCCGGGCATCCAATAGCTAGGAAAATCTTCTCCAATTCCTCCAGCCAAAGTTGAGATCCATCGGGGTCGTGACCTCCTTTGAACTGTGGTGGGTTATTCTTCTTAAAGGTAGATAGTCCGCGATAGGCATCGGGGACGTTGTTCTGATTGCGAGCTTGGTTCATCTCGTTTATGGTCTGTTGCTGATTTTCCAGGACATCCGCGATCCTTCCCAGGATGTCGTTCATTACAGGATTATTCCTTCCTACCATGGAATCCTACATTCACAGGGTACGTTAGTTCTTCTGTTTCATGCAGGACCATTTAAGCAAGAACAAATAATTCTACACACAATTTCTTACATTACGAAGGTGGTAATATAAGAGCAAACAATCCACACAAGGCAATCAATCTACACAACAACAAGCAATCCTCACAGAGTAAACACAGAGGGAAGAGTATTATAGGCCATACCCGAGGCCAAAAGGAAAGAACAGCTCTGATACCACTAAATGCGACACCCTTAGTTATACCGCTAAGAATATCACATTGCAAAACGTAACCGTCGAATTTACTGTTTTAAATGTTAGAAAATACGAAAATATTTTTTTTTTTGAAAAGAGTTTAATCATCATCAACTAATCGCATTCTAATTCCATTTTAAGTATTCATGAAAACGTCCTTTCCTTAAGTCTGAAATTCATTTTCTAAAAACATCTAGACGATTCAATCATTCCGCATACATACACAACATACACGCAGATATAAAGGGGATCATGGGAAGGAAACATCATAACATATATACAGAACCATAGTGTCAAAGTAATCCCGGAGTAAACAATACCACCATACAAAACAAGAGTTCTAGTAGTAGACTATAATAAATAAGACCTCAGCCAAAACGAAACAAAACAAAAGGCCACTAAATCAGAGCTGCTACTAACTAGACTCGTGACTACCCCCAGTTACGCTATCCTACTCGTCATCATCCGTCTCAGCAGGAATCCACCCACAACTCCTCCCTCCAGTACCTCCGAGGTTGATCATCCCAAAGTCTTCTGAGGGGTCGTCACTGGAAGAATCCTCTTCCTGCTCCTCATCCTCAGAGTCATCCTTCGGGTCTTCCTCTGGGTCCTCCTCCTCAGATGTAGTGTCATCAATCACGATCATGTCTGGCTCACTCGGACGGGAACGGCCAAATGCGTCAGGATATACGGGCTGTGGAGGTGACACCTCTGGACCGGGAGAGTAACGAGGGGAATCTGGCTCACCCATGGTCGCCATCCGTGAGGACTGTGACGATGCTGATGGAGAGGGGCGATGACGACGGTTGTGAAAAGTAGTGTAGCGACGGAGTCTGGGTGGAGTCTCAAACTCAAGGATCACCGACAGTGTGAAATCTATCTCCGGTACCAGGGGAAGGCTGGGATGAGAAATGGTGACGCGCACCTCCCCCGTGAAAACACATCGCCTAGGGACGTCTGTAATCCGCAACTGGCCTCGTGGCTCCCACCTCAACGTGGCGAAGAAGTATGACGACAGGAAATAACAAAAGCAGAAAAGGAAGGGTGAGAACATCACATGAACTCATATCAAGTAGAATACAGTAACTAGAGCATTCACAGAACATACACACAACCTCAATCACAAGAATGCAGTTTATATTATCATGATGCATATGACTAATGCATGAGGGTCCGGGAAAACATCACCAAAAGCAGAGCACACAGCAACTGCTCGACCATATATGTACAATATAACAGGAGTATAGTCTGTACTAGAAAATAGTACGAAGAGCATTGCTCAATCTCTGGCCAAGACGATTTTCCGACTTCCAGACAAACTCACTGATTATGAAAACTTGAGAGCGACAGGATAGTCAAGCATGTACCCCGTTTACACGACAGTAGGGGCGAGCCTACGTCACTTGTGCCATTTCGGGACCCGACTTATCCTCAGGGCTGGTCTCCTTTACCGGACCGCTGATGTTCTTTGCAAAACCCAGTGCACCCGTCCCATCCAGTTTCACATTGTACTAGAGTGGTATTGCCATATAGGTCGTAAGGCTTTTGAACCTTAACCATTATTGATGCACATGATGTATGTCACACCGCAAACACTTACAATATCACATCCTTACAGACAAGCCCATTGAATCTTTTTACGTCACCACTTTACCGTGGTACAACCTCGTAGATTCAAGGTCTTTCTTTTAAGGAAAACCAAATCACGCTCTCTTGCCAAGCTTCTCAAGTTTTATGTAGAGAGAAGGTGTTGGTTATAATCTTTTAAGGTAGCTTGTGCTAGCTTTATTGATAATCATATTCATTTAAGTCCTACAATTTGTTAAAGCTTTTGGATATGTCTTATGAAAGGCATTACTAATCCTAATTTTATTTGTATGACTAATTAAGATTAGGCTTAACCTTTAATCATAACTAGTCTTCATTAATCGCATTTCAATTAATCTTATCCTTCTTTAACTAAGTCTTAATCCTTACTTAAGATCCTAATTAATTTCTAATTATCCCTTAATCTCTTCCTTAATCTTGGATTAGGGTTTTTAATTATGCTTGATTAAGGTTAAATTATAATTAATTAGTTTTTCGACCGCCGTTAGAGATTAATTACTTAATTAAAACTTATATTAATATTAATTATCTTTAGACTTAATTAATTATTAATTAACTTAAGTAATTTAGGCTAATCAACTGAGGTGATTAAATTAGTTAAGTATACTAATTAATCCTAAGTTTGATTTTCACAACTTAGATTAGTGTTGAAGTTCAACCCTAATCTAAGCCTAAGCCCATGAATTATTTTTAGTTGTCTTTTAAATTGAGTTTTGACTTTCTTTTTGAAGGCTTTGGGACTAAACAAAAGCCTAAAGGTTATTGGACCCATGAGAGCCCATTTTTATTCATAATAAATAAAAAAATGTGACTTTTAAATAGATTTTTATTTTAGTTAAAATAAAAATCCGAATTTAATTACTTAATTTAAAAACTTATCTTATTTGCAATTTAGTCCTTTTTGTTACAAATTTATTCTTTAGTCCTTTTGGGCCAATTTAGCCCAAAAGCATATTTAAAACATCCTTTTGATCTTTTTAGGATCAAAAGGACATTCTTGATGAGTTTCATCAAGAACACTCATGAACATCAAGAACAACCTTGAATGTTCATCCAAAACTTCAACTTTCTCCCACATCCAAATTTTTTTACCAAACTCTCATACAATCATAACCCACATTCCAAAACAACAAATATCACAAATAAATCACCCAAGATCATCCACATGCATTTTGAGTTCATAGTCTCCAATTTCAAGCTCAAAACACCAATTTTTCACAAGATCGATCATCAAACAATTGTGTTAATTCACCCAATCTCATGCATGTGCATAGATTTAACATACAAACACATTCCAATCATCAAAGTGAATTTAGAACACATGCAGCCCCTTTTTCCTCTCAAGGCCGAGAGTAAAAAAAAAGGAAAAGAGAGAGATTTTTCAACAAAATTTTTCTTGGCTTGCATGCATCTAAATCCATCAAACAAACAAGTTTCAAGCACTAAAATAAACATGCAATCATCAATAACAACCCAGCTCAAAGTTCCGAAAATCCAATCTCAAAATAAGTGAAAAAAATTGATTCTTTTCAAGGAAAAACAAGAGAAAAGACAAGGATTTAAGGGAAAATCCTTGACTCTAGTTACAAGGCCTACTAGAGTTCAAGTTCTCCCCCCCTTTACCTAAGAATTTCTCCAAGAAAAAGTGCACAAAACAGCTCCAGGAACAGCCAAAGACAGCCCCTCAAAGGTCCTCTTTTTGGTCTCCAACAAGTGTTTTAAGGCTAGAAAGTAAGTATTTTTAAGCTTAGGTTCAAAAATGGAACCTAAACTTGGTTGGTGTTTATGGAGAGAATGAAGATTTTGGGAGAGAAAGGGTGAGGAAGCCGCGGCCAAGGAAGAGAGAAGATGAGAGAAAAGGAAAGTTCTCCTTGTTTGCATGCAACAAAAATGAATGAAAAAGGAGAAAAAAGCTTTTTATATGACATATTCACCTTTTCAAGCTATTGGTGGAATGGAAGAGATGGGAAGACAAGTGTCTCCCATGCATCAAGGCTGGTTGCACGGTCTTTAAGGAGAGAAAGGAAGGCTTGTGCAATTTTTCTGGCCCGGATCAAGAGTATTCGGGCCCGGGTCAAGGGACAGGAGGGGCAAAAAGGTCATTTTTCACAAAAAATCCCAAAAATTCCAAAAAAATTCCTAAAAATAGGAAATTAAATTCTGAATTCAAAATATGAATTTTGATGATTAAAAATAATTTTAATCAGTCAAAATCCAATAAAACACTCAAAACAGCAAAAACGGCAAAAACTGTAAAAATGGTAAAACGCGGGCGTTACAAGAATGGGGCAAATAATAGTGTTAATAGAGAACCATCAACAACTACTACAACTACTACTACTATGCCAGAACAGCCTGTAGTAAGTCAAATTGGTTCTACTATCCCTATACCCAATTTTGTTTCTATGTCTCAAAATGGACAACCAGTTTTATAGGTTGCCATATGGATTCGTCCCAAATTCTGGGACGGCCCCTCTAACTATGTCAACAGTAGGTCCTACAGTAACTCGTGGTCCCATTTTTAATCCCTTTGTGGGAAGTTCTTCTTCATCTATTACAAATTCTACGTTGCAAACTCTAAGGCAACAAATGGATGAAAGCAACCATGAAATGATAAATATGTTGACAAGGCAGATGGCCACAGTGTTTGATCCACTAGTACAAACAACAAAATGTTGATAAGAGCAAATAACTTAGGGGGGCAACAAAATGTTGTTGGAATTGTTGAACAAGTCCTAAATAGACATGGGTTTAATGTAGGATTTGCGAATCATCCTTATGTAGTGTCTCCTTTTACCCAGATGGTATTGCAAACTGAATTGCCAAGGGGATGGAAAGTTCCCAAATTTACCAAATTTTCTGGAGAAGTAGGAGAATCTACTGTCGAACACATTGCTCGATATCAAATCGAAGCAGGTGATTTGGCAAATAATGAAGAACTGAAAATGAAATATTTTCCTAGTTCTTTAACCAAGAATGCTTTTACTTGGTTTACAACTCTTTCCCCAAATTCTATTCATTCATGGAATCAATTAGAAAGAAGTTTTCATGAACAATTCTTTAGAGGGGAAACAAAAGTTACTCTTATGGATTTAGTGAACATTAAAAGATCTTCGAATGAATCCATAGATGATTATTTGAATAGATTCAGGAAAATGAAAGCAAGGTGTTTTACCCAAATTCCTGAATATGAGTTATGTAGAAACACAAGGAAACACTAGAAGGGGGGTTGAATAGTGTTTCTTAAATAACTTATGAAATCTTTTCGCAAACAGCTTTTATAATGAAATTTCAGACAGGTTAAAGGGGCTGTCTGAAGTTTCTTAAGACAGGTTCTGAAAATATGTTTTAAAACGTTTCTTGCTTTTATAAATTATAATAACAGTTTTTCAACACCCTTTGATTAGAATAAACGAATTGACAAGAGATAAGGGTAAGAAAACTTAGCCACAGAATTTATCCTGGTTCACTCACTACCACTGTGAGCTACGTCCAGTCCCAATGCCAACGAGCACTTGGATTTTCTCTTAATCTTAACCAGATTACAAGTATTCTTTTACAGTCAAGCCTCTTCAGGCTCTACAACCAAGTATTCTTTTTAGTCAAGCCTCTTCAGGCTCTTACAAACAAGTATTCTTTAGACAACAAGCCTCTTCAGGCTCAAAAACAAGTATTCTTTAGACAACAAGCCTCTCCAGGCTCAAAAACAGTTTTTCAGAAAAAAGATTGTTTAAGCTCTAAAACTAAACCAGTTTGAAGCTTAAACTGTTACAATGTACAAATAACTGAGGTATACTCAGAATATATGAAATGATATACAAAGAATTTTTATCAGAGTATATTTTACAGAGTAAAACTAGCAGCATTTTGTTTCTCTTGAAATGTAATCTCTTGTTCTCGTTTCTGTTCTTTTTGTTCTTTTTGTGAATGATCTTCAGGTGAAAGGTATTTATACCCAGTCTTC
Source organism: Sesbania bispinosa (assembly GCA_026901365.1). Taxonomy (NCBI): domain Eukaryota; kingdom Viridiplantae; phylum Streptophyta; class Magnoliopsida; order Fabales; family Fabaceae; genus Sesbania; species Sesbania bispinosa. The sequence goes on from QLOH01000019.1 coordinate 1,869,452, forward strand.
AATCCGTTGAAAATTCACCGTTTAGAGATAGCATTTAATGCTTTTTAATCCGTTGTGAGACATGCTCTTGAGCATTCTGTGCGTTCTGAAACTTTTCTAACAACGTCCAAGGTTGCTGCTGATAAAAGCAGCAACAGCTGTTGCTGCAAAAATTACGCTGCAGAGATTTCCCAAATGGTGTATGAAATTCAAACAACCCAGGAAAGGTCTCTGTGTCTTTGCCAAAATAAGCCTTGAAAAGTTGCGTGAAGCAGAGAGAGATTTGACTCTTCAGAACTTCAGACAAGTCTTCTCACAACTTCAGCAAGATGTGCCACGTCATAAAATACGACTTCAGACGGCTTCAACACTTCAGACAGGTTGAACCTTTAGACGACTTCAACAGTTCAGACAGGTTGAACCTTCAGACAGTCTTTATTAAGATTAAAGTGGCTTGCTGAAATCATAGATAAAACATTAAAAACATATGTATCCATGATAATTCTTTTAACCAAATTTGTTAAACATTAAAACTTAGGGATTGAGCTGTCTTTAATCATCATAATCTTCCTTATGATATTTTTGAGACTCAACATTCTCCCCCTTTTTAATGATGAAAAATTTGCTTAAAATAAATAAATCTGAAAGGAGTTTTAAATTATCATAAGTGTAATATAAGTATAACTCCCCCTCAGATAAATACTTCTTAGGTCTAACAGTTTCTGATATTTCTCAAATACTCCCCCTGAGTCCTGTAACTACTTCAGATTCAGATTTGTTAGATTTTAATACTCCCCCTTTTGTCATCAATCAAAAGGGAACTTCAGAGCAATAATCAGATCACAATCACAATATAATCAGATCAAAGCAATATAATCAAACAATATAATCAAAGCAATCAGAGCTTATAAAAACACATGATACCAACAACTGATTGTATAAAAGCAATGTTCAGACAAACAAAAAAAATATATAGAATCTGAAAATTAACACAAAACTGAAATAACATCAGACTGGATACACATCATAGACTATCCATTATTCTTCTTCAGCAAGGCTGCTATCAGTAAAGCAGAAATCTTTTCTTTAGCCTTGTCAATCTGAGAGATAACAGTAGCCTTCAGTTCTTCTTTCCTAGTTCTGATCTCCAACTCTTCTTGCTCTAATGCAGTAGCAAGAGCTGCTACCTGAATCAGTTTAGGATCTGATGGACATGCAGCTAAGGGTACTACTGGTACTGCCTCAGAGTCAGCTATCTCAGCCATCTCTTGAGCCTTTCCTTCTGGTTCAGAAGTAGGCTTAGGAGACAGAGGCTTAACAGCTTCAAATGTCTGACCCACAATTTCAGACGACTTTGTTAGAGCCTTCTGAACAGGTTCAGATCCCTGAGTTTGTAAAGCTTCCAGAGAAACTTTTGCTGAACTCCCTACAGGGAGTTTCTTTCTCTTCTGCTGGGGGGAAGGCTTGGAAGGCTTGAACTCCTTCTTCCTTATATCTTCCTGAAGCTCATCCTCAAGGACTTCTAAGGTTGTTCTCCTCCTTGCAGCTTTCTCAGACAGAATGCTCTCCTTCAGAGAGGGAGATGGAGGTCGTGGAGTCAGCTTTATTTGCATGCTCTTCAGGTTGTTCTCTCCAAAGAAAGTTGGGCCTTTGTGATCAAACAACCTTTCTATGGGAACCTTGAAGTGCAAAAGGATTCTTGTTATGAGAGTGTTGTGGGGAAGACTGGATGCAGAATCTCTGATCTTCTTTTGCATGTGAAATAAAAGGATGCTGGGAAGATTCATCTTCTTTTTCTTGATCAGGTTTATCAGACAGAACCTCTCCAGTTCTGAAACATGATCCCTGCTTCCACTCTTAGGGATTATGGTGTTCCCCAAGATAGCATGAAGAACCCTAACTTTCTCCAACATGTATTTTGCATTCATGCTCTCTGGTTCTTCTGTTCCATACAACAACTTGGTGAACTCCTTATGCCCACCTTTCTTCACCTCCCAGCCTGGAGTGAAGGTAACACCTTCAGCTTTCACACCCAGAATGGTGGAAAGAATCCCTTCATCAACGAATACAGGGATACCAAGCACAGTAGACTTTATGCTGGTATATACTCCCTTAGAGTTGGGAATACCTCTAGCATAAGTCCAGAACTCCACCACACTTTGTTCATGCCAAGCAGTGTAGATGTTCTCAAAGAATGGAGTCCATCCCGCTCCATCAAACTCACCAATCAAGTCCATACCAAGGTCTTGAAGCTCCTCTAGGTTAACACCCTTGGTTCTGACCACATTTCTTGTAGAAGATGCCTTAGGTGTCGTTGTTGCAGAGAAAAAGCTTCGAGAGAGAGAGAAAACTTTCTTGACTGTTGAAGAGAGAGAGATAGTGTGAGAGCTGTAAAAACTTCCTCGACACACTTACTCCTGTATTTATAGACCCACGATTCAATGATTCTCTGTACCGGCTGCGCAGACTTCGGGTAACGTGCGAAGTGGAAGAGACAAAACTTCAAAATAATGGAAATCAACCGTCTCAGATAGCCACATCAGCAGTTATTTCAGACATATGAGAATTTCATACACCCACACAAAGTTCAGACAAGCTATAAGTTCAAACACACTTAATATATCAGACAACAGCATATTTCAGACAATCATTTAGAAAATGCATGTATGTTCAGATTATTGCGTATGAACTTAAATCTATCTTCAGTTAGGGGTTTTGTGAATATGTCAGCCCATTGATGCTCTGTGTCAATGAACTGAATATCAAAAACACCTTTCTGAACATAGTCTCTAATGAAATGATGCTTGATTTCTATATGCTTTGCCCTAGAATGTTGGATGGGGTTCTTGGACAGATTAATAGCACTTGTATTATCACAAAGAACAGGTATAACAGAGATAGGAATGTTAAAATCCTCAAGCTGATACTTCCCCCATAGCAGTTGTGAACAACAACTGGCTGCTGAGATGTATTATGCTTCTGGTGTTGATAAAGCAATGGTGCTTTGCCTTTTGCTTGACCAGCTCATCATGTTATTTCCAAAGAAATGACATCCTCCACTGGTGCTCTTTCTTTCCATTATATCTCCAGCAAAGTCAACATCACAATATCATATTAACCTACAATCTTTGCTCTTCTTATAGCACAGACCAAGATTAGTAGTATCTTTCAGATACCTAAAAATTCTCTTTACAGCTTTGCAATGAGTAATTCTTGGATCTGATTGAAATCTAGCGCAGAGACAAACACTGAACATTATGTCAGGTCTGCTTGCAGTTAGATACAACAGAGAGCCAATCATTCCTCTCTATAAAGTTTGATTCACTGGTTCTTCCTTTTCATCTTTACTCAAAGATGCAGAGGGATGCATAGGAGTTGACATGGATTTGCAATCTTTCATGTTAAACTTCTTAAGCATTTCTTTTGTATACTTTTCCTGGTGGATCCATATACAATCAGAATCTTGCTTAATCTGAAGCCCTAAGAAAAATTTTAATTCTCCCATTAAACTCATTTCAAACTCTGATTGCATCAACTCAGAAAACTCCTTACATTGGGAAGAATCAATTGAACCAAAAATAATACCATCAACATATATCTGAACGAGTATAAAGTCTTTGTTAGACTATTTTCTGAAAAGGGTTGTGTCTACTTTTCCTCTTTCAAAACCATTTTTGATAAGAAAGTTGCCCAGTCTGTCATACCATGCTCTGGGAGCTTGTTTCAGACCATAAAGAGCCTTTTTCAGTTTGAAAACATAATCAGGAAAACCAGTATCTTCAAAACCAGGGGGTTGTCTAACAAAAACTTCTTCTTCAATGAACCCATTGAGGAAGGCACTTTTAACGTCCATTTGATATAGTTTGATGCCATTATTTACAGCATAAGATAGAAGAATTCTAATTGCTTCTAACCTGGCAACTGGAGCAAAGGTTTCAGTGAAGTCAATACCTTCTTGTTGATTGTATCCTTGAGCCACCAATCTTGCCTTGTTTCTGACCACTTTACCTTCTTCAGACAACTTGTTTCTAAACACCCATTTGGTTCCAATAATAGTTTTCCCATGGGGTTTAGGAACAAGAGTCCATACATCAATTCTAGCAAACTGATTTAGCTTTTCTTGCATGGCTAGGATCCACCCTTCATCATGCAGAGCTTCATCAATGTTCTTTGGCTCAATTTCAGACAGGAGAGCAAGAGAATTCAGTCTTGAATTTTGATCTTGTATTAACTCCTTCTGAAGTGCTGCCAATGATTTGCTCCTTAGGATGATGTGACTTGTATCTCCAGTTAGTTTTCTGAGATACTGTCTGATTTGTCTGAGACTCAACATTTGTCTGAAGAGGTTTAGTGACAGATGGTGCTTCAGACACCTGTTAATCCTTCAAGCTGTTGTGATCATTTAGCTCCATACTTGCAAAATCATCTTCTAGATCTGATAGTTCCCTATCAGTCTCTTTCTTGTCATTGAATTTTACATGAATTGATTCTTCCAAAATTAAAGTTCTAGAGTTGAATACTCTATAGGATTTAGATGTTTTAGAATATCCTATGAGAAATCCTTTATCAGACATTGCATCAAATTTACCAAGATCATCCTTAGTGTTGATTATAAAACACTCACATCCAAAAGGATGAAAATATGATATGTTGGGTTTTCTTCCTTTCCACAATTCATAAGGAGTCTTTTTCAGAATTGGTCTTACCAATATTCTGTTCTGAAGGTAGCAAGCTGGATTAATAGCTTCTGCCCAGAAGGATCTTGGTAGGTTGCAAGAGTTGAGCATGGTTCTTCCCATTTCTTGCAAGCTTCTGTTCTTTCTCTCAACAACCCCATTTTTCTGAGGTGTTCTAGCCACAGAGAAATTGTGTGAGATCCCATTCTCATCACAGAACAGTTGGAAGTTTGCATTCTCAAACTCTCCACCATGATCACTTCTGATGACAAATATATAGAATCCTTTTTCATTATGTACCTTCTTGCAGAATATTGTGAAATTCCCGAAAGTCTCATCCTTGCTTCTTAGGAATAACACCCATGTAAATCTAGAATAGTCATCAACAATGACCAAACCATATTTCTTACCACTAATGCTTTCTGTTCTAATAGGACCAAACAAGTCAATATGTAACAGTTCTAAAGGTCTGCTAGTGGAAACAACATTCTTACTCTGAAAAGAGTGTCTTGTTTGTTTCCCTTTTAGACAGCTTTCACATAAAATGTCAGATTTGTAAGAAAGCTTAGGCAGTCCTTTAACAAGGTTGTGTTTTGCTAACTTTGAGATTAATCTCAAGCTGGCATGCCCAAGTCTTTGATGCCAAATCTGTTTTTCATCTTCAATAGAGATAAAACATTTTACATTTTGACTTGCTAGCTCCTCTAGATCAATTTGTACACATTACTGTGTCTTTTAGCAGTAAAAAGGATTTGATCAAGAGAGTCTTTGACTATGCATCCTTCTTTAGTAAAGGAGACCACATATCCACTGTCACATAATTGACTTATGCTCAATAAATTGTGTTGCAGTCCCTCAACCAGAAGAACATTCTTAATGAGGGAGAGAGGAGACATACCTACAGTCCCTATTCCTGTGATCTTCCCTTGCTGGTTTCCACCAAAGGTGACCACACCTCCTGCTCTGGGCCTAAGGTTTTGGAACAAAGACCTTTCTCCTGTCATGTGTCGCGAGCATCCACTGTCCAGGTACCATTAGTGGGGTTTCCTTTGTCCTGTTAAACACATCTGCAACAGGAATGATCAAGTTTTTAGGTACCCATATTCTTTTGGGTCCTTTCTTGTTAGCTTTGGGCCTTGCTTTTCTCTTGTGTTTGCACTGAGCCACATTGTGTCCAGGCTTGCCACAGTGAGAACACCCAATAACCTTCTTTTTGCCTTTAGTAAAATTTAAGACAGTAGGAGGTTCAGAGATGTTGTGATCACAAAAGCCTAAACCAATTTTGTCAAGGGAATGCCTTTGATTTCCGAGCATTATATTAAGATTTTTTGTTCCTTTGACAAATTTGGCTAAGTCTCTTGTTAGTTTCTCAACCTGTTTCTAAAGTTTTTGATTTTCTTCAGACACAGTTTGTGAACTACTATTTTCAGATACATGGATCTTCTCCTTGAGCATAATATTTTCTATCTTAAGAGCCTCATATTTACTACACATTTCTGTGTGGGCTTTGGATAGATTCTTATACTCTTTGAAGAGTTCCTTGGAACTTTCCTGCAGGTCATCATACATCTCTTGAAGGGTTAAAGGAAATACCTCAGATTCTGAGCTGTCTAATGAGCACAGGCTGGCCATAAGACATAGATTGGCCTCTTCTGAAGTGTCTTCCTCTTCTTCTGAGGTAGACTCATCAAGATCCTCCCATGTTGCGATGAAACCCTTCTTCTTTTTTAAGAACTTCTTCTTCTTGAAGTTATTCTTCTTTAATCTTGGGCATTATGCCTTCATGTGACCTGGTTGTTTACACTCAAAACATATAATTTTGTCATTGTGTAAATCCTTACCTGATTTACTTGATTTAGAGGTAGAGGATTGGTTCTTTCTGAACTTTCCTCTGTTTTGCAGCATCCTCTTGATCTTTCTGCTGAGAAGAGCAAGATCATCATCTTCTTCTGAGCTATCTTCAGAGTCTTCATATGCTTCTGAAGTTTCCTCAGCTTGCATGGCTTTTATGTTCCCATGCCTAGTCTGTCTGGTCCTGGTTTTCAATGCCAGAGATTTAGTTTTGGATTCATCCTCTCCAAGTTCTAACTCATGGACTTTGAGAGAGCCAAATAGTTCCTCCATTTTCAAGGTGTTTAAATCTTTAGCCTCTTGAATGGCAGTAACCTTGGGTCTCCAAGCCTTGGGAAGGCTTCTCAGAATCTTTCGATTATTATCTCCATATTCATAAGATCTTCCCAAAGATCTCAGTCCATTTGTTATTGTCTGAAACCTACCAAACATTTGGTCAATAGTTTCAGACTCATGCATCTTGAACATCTCATATTGATGAACAAACATGCTTATCTTGGATTGTTTGACATTATCAGTTCCCTCATGGGCTGATGCCAATGTATCCCAGATTTCCTTGGCAGAGGAGCATCCATGAACTTTCTCATACTCTACTTTGTTCAATGAACATACCAGGTAGAGTTTTGCCTTAGCATTTAATTGAACCTGAGCTCTCTGCTCCATGGACCATTCAGACCTAGGAATGGGTTCATTACCACACATGGGAATATAGTCACCTTCAGTTACTATATCCCAGAGACTGATGTTGTTGCTTTCAATGAACAACTTCATGCGATCTCTCCAGTAATGGTAGTCTACACCATTAAAAGCTGGAGGCCTTGTCACAGAGGCTCCTTCTGTGATGTAGTGGCTGCTGTTTGGTTGTGCTTCCATCTGGATCTTTAAACCTCAACACTTGTTAGGTACTCAAACCTGAGTGAAGCTCTGGTACCAACTGTAGAAACACAGGGAAACACTAGAAGGGGGGGTTGAATAGTGTTTCTTAAATAACTTATGAAAGCTTTTCACAAACAACTTTTATAATGAAATTTCAGACAGGTTAAAGGGGCTGTCTGAAGTTTCTTAAGACAGGTTCTGAAAATATGTTTTAAAATGTTTCTTGCTTTTATAAATTATCAGAACAGTTTTTCAACACCCTTTGATTAGAATAAACGAATTGACAAGAGATAAGGGTAAGAAAACTTAGCCACAAAATTTATCCTGGTTCACTCACTACCACTGTGAGCTACGTCCAGTCCCAATGCCAACGAGCACTTGGATTTTCTCTTAATATCAACCAGATTACAAGTATTCTTTTACAGTCAAGCCTCTTCAGGCTCTACAACCAAGTATTCTTTTTCAGTCAAGCCTCCCCAGGCTCTTACAAACAAGTATTCTTTAGACAACAAGCCTCTCCAGGCTCAAAAACAAGTATTCTTTAGACAACAAGCCTCTCCAGGCTCAAAAATAGTTTTTCAGAGAAAAGATTGTTTAAGCTCTAAAACTAAACCAGTTTGAACCTTAAACTGTTACAATGTACAAATAACTGAGGTATACTCAGAATATATGAAATGATGTACAAAGAATTTTTATCAGAGTATGTTTAACAGAGTAAAACTAGCAACATTTTGTTTCTCTTGAAATGTAATCTCTTGTTCTCGTTTCTGTTCTTTTTGTTCTTTTTGTGAATGATCTTCAGGTGAAGAGTATTTATACCCAGTCTTCAATCCGTTGAAAATTCACCGTTTAGAGATAGCATTTAATGCTTTTTAATTCGTTGTGAGACATGCTCCTGAGCATTCTGTGCGTTCTGAAACTTTTCTGACAACGTCCAAGGTTGCTGCTGACAAAAGCTGCCATAGCTGTTGCTGCAAAAACTGCGCTGCAGAGATTTCCCAAATGGTGTATGAAATTCAAACAACCCAGGAAAGGTCTCCGTGTCTTTGCCAAAATAAGCCTTGAAAAGTTGCGTGCAGTAGAGAGAGATTTGACTCTTCAGAACTTCAGACAAGTCTTCTCACAACTTCAGCAAGATGTGCCATGTCATAAAATACGACTTCAGACGACTTCAACACTTCAAACAGGTTGAACCTTCAGACAGTCTTTATTAAGATTAAAGTGGCTTGCTGAAATCATAGATAAAACATAAAAAACATATGTATCCATGATAATTCTTTTAACCAAATTTGTTAAACATTAAAACTTAGGGATTGAGCTGTCTTATATCATCATAATCTTCCTTATGATATTTTTGAGACTCAACAAGTTAGTCCAAATGGTTGTTGGTGGGTTGGATTATTCAATTCGAAAGAAATTGATTAATCAACAACTTAGAGATATGGCCCAATTGGCTGATAAGGTTAGGCAAATTGAACATCTTAAGAAAGAAAAAGAGAGATTTCGAAAACCTGAAAAGACCTTTCGAAAAGATAAAATAACATATTTGGAAGTATCTGACAATAGTGATTTCGAATATGACATAGAGGATAATGATGTTCATGTGGCAGAACTTAAGCCCAGACCTCCTTATGTTTGTCAATCTTTGAAACCCAGTGGAATTACTAATAATGATACTAAAGATCGATTTCCTAAGAAAAATTATGGTTTCGATATTTCGAAAGTAGATCAAATTTTCGATATATTGGTAAAAGACAAACAAATAACTCTAAGTGATGACCATAAAATTCCTTCTCAAGAACAGAGAAGAGGTCGAAAGTATTGTGAGTATCATCATACTTATGGACATTGGACTAATAGTTGTGTTCGTTTCAGGGATATTATCCAAGAAGCTATCAAACAAGGTAGATTAGAATTCGAAGAAAAGGTTCCAATGGCCATGAAGATTGACTCTGACCTACTCCAGGTGAACGCGAATTACGCTGAACATGTAAGTGTGAACATGGTCGAAGTGGAGGATTCCAATTCTATGGGACAGGCCATAGAGATGGCTCTTGATGGAGATCAGGAATTACATGATGTTTACCCAAAAAGGGGTGAATCCTTATTTGAATTTCTGAATCGTAAAAAGGCAGAAGATGCCTCAATTGAACTTTGTCGAACGTGTCATGCTGTATTCGATAGGTCTGCAACCAAGGCTTTTCGTGGATCAGAAATAAAGACACACTATCATCAAGTGGCTGCCCAGCATCAACGAAAAGAAAATAAGCAGAAAAAGCCTCATCCTTCTTATGGGGGTTGGATTTCGAAGTCTAAATCCATTTCTGGAGGAAAGGCACCTGTTAATATGAATAGGTTCGATAAGGGAAAACAGCCTATGAATCCAAAATTTCATGAAGACAGGAAGCCTCGAACTTTTGTACCATCATCATCAACTCCCCCGAATCAATGGGTTTGTCCTCGCTACATGAAATATCAGAATAATTTCCAAGGTTTTCACCAGAAACCTTATTATGGAAATAGGCCTCAAATGATGAAGACCTAGTGGAGAAGGGCACAAAGAATGAGAAAAGCTGCCTTCGAGAAACAAGGTAAGAAGAACATGATTGTTGAACAAAACAATCAACAACCTAAGCCTGTGCAAGCAAAAAATGCTCAAGTAATTCAAGTCCAAGCAAATTCTAATCACCCATCTTATGCTCAAGTGGTGAAAAAGAAGCCTTCATTCCAAGTCATTGGAGGTTTTGATGAGAATGAGGATGACTTATTAACAGAAAATTTCAAAACTGGGTTTGCAGATGGTCTGGATGACATCTATGCAGTTGTTTCTGTATTACCTGCTGAGTATGCTGAGGATCTTGAAAAAGGCTTAGAAGATGAGGACTTTGAGGAAGATGATATAGGCGAGGATCCAATATGTTATACTTACATTGGCAAACAAATTTGCCAGAATACTTATGCAGTATTCGAAAAACCAACTGAGGAAATGCAGATGCATATGAAGCCTTTGTTTACCAGGGCTTTAGTTGGGGATGTAAGTATTGGAAAGGTACTCGTAGATTCTGGAGCGGCAGTGAATCTGATGCCGAAATTTATGATGAAGAAATTAATGAAGACCAAGTTTGATCTGATGCCCCATCAGATGATTATTACAGATTTTAGTGGCAAGACTTCGAAATCAGAAGGTGTGTTATGCTTAGAGTTAACAGTGGGAACCATCATGAGACCCACTATGTTTGTTGTGGTTGATTCGAAGGCAAACTATAATATGTTACTTGGAAGGGAATGGATCCATGGGGTAGGTGTTGTTCCATCTTCAATGCATCAGAGGCTTTGCATGTGGACCAAAGAAGGTGTACCCATTTACGTTGATGGGGACAAGAATTATTTTAAAGTCGAAGAGGATGCTGTCGATGTGAGGAGTACAGAAAAGAAGGTTATGAAAACTAGACCATATGAAGTAATTGATAAGTATATGTTGGTGCCTACCACGGTACCTTATTCATTAAGATTGAATCCTGATTGTGGTTTTATGTTACAATGTGATGTCGATCCTTTCAAGGCTGCAAAAATAGCTGAATGGTCAGACCCAGAATAGATTCGAGCTTTTGGGCTCGAATTTCGGCCTATATCGCCAAAAAAAGGTAGAAGCGGCTCTCGAAGCCGAATTTAATCAAAATAAACAGGATAAAGAAGAAACGACCCCCAAGGCCGAATTGCAAGAAGGAAGGATGGTTATTGAGGAGATAATAGAAGAAAAAATTTCTGAAAAAGATAAAAATTCTACTGAGAAAAGTAAAGATTCTGAGAAGGAATATCTTGAGGAAATGGTCAAAAAGGTCGAGACATATGTTCAAGAAACACAAGGGTTTGAGTTCAAGAAACTAGATTGCATTTATGATGACTCCCCTTTAGGTTTTGAAGGATTTTTGTCTCAAGGCATTAAGAAAATGGAAGCTCAGGATCCTTTAGAGGAAGTAAATTTGGGAAATAATAATGAAAAAAGACCCACATTTATAAGTCAGAATCTTGAAGGAAAATTAAAAGAGAAAATTATTGATTTTTTGAAAGAATATAAAGATTGTTTTTCTTGGGATTATCACGAAATGCCTGGTTTGAGCCGAGAACTGGTAGAGCATAGACTTCCAACCTTTCCAGAGAAGCGACCAGTAAAACAGGCTCAAAGAAGATTTTCTCCAGAAATAGTTTCAAAAATCAAAGAAGAAATAGAGCGTCTTCTAAAGGCTAAGTTCATTCGAACTGCTAGGTATGTTAACTGGATTTCTAATATTATGCCTGTTATCAAGAAAAATGGATCTTTAAGGGTATGCATTGATTTTCGAGATCTTAATAATGCAACCTCTAAAGATGAATACCCAATGCCGGTTTAGGGTTTAGGGTTTAGGGTTTAGGGTTTAGGGTTATAATCAAATCTTTATTGCTGAAGAGGATATTTCGAAAATAGCTTTTCGGTGTCCTGGGGCAATAGGCACTTATGAATGGGTTATGATGCCCTTTGGCTTAAAGAATGCTGGTGGCACTTATCAAAGAGCCATGAATTCGATCTTTCATGATTTAATAGGAAAATTTATGCAAGTCTATATAGATGATGTTATGGTTAAGTCTGAATCAAAAGACTTACATTTAGATCATTTGAGACAAGTTTTCGAGAAAATGAGAAAGCATGGTTTAAAAATGAATCCTATTAAATGTGCTTTTGATGTATCTGCAGGAAATTTCTTAGGGTTTCTTGTACACAAGAAAGGTGTTGAGATTGATAAAAACAAAGCTAAAGCTTTTCTCAAAGCATCTCCACCTACTACCAAGAAGCAATTGCAATCTTTTCTTGGAAAAGTGAATTTCCTTCGAAGGTTCATCTCGAATCTATCAGGAAAGACTAGGGTGTTTTCCCCATTATTGAAACTGAAGAAAGAAGAAAATTTTAAATGGGAAGATGAACATCAAAGAGTCTTCGAGGAAATCAAGAAATATTTGACAACTCCTCCAATTATGACTCCTCCTTTGCCAGGAAAACCTTTGAAGTTATATATTTCTGCTTCAGAAGCCACAATTGGAAGTATGTTGGCTCAAGAGGACGAAAATGGTGTAGAAAGAGTTGTTTACTATTTGGGTAGGGTCCTTAATGATGCACAAACTAGATATTGTTCTATAGAAAAATTGTGTTTATGTTTGTACTTTTCTTGTACTAAACTTAAATATTATGTCAAACCCCATGATGTATTGGTGATTTCTCACTTTGATATAATAAAGCACATGTTATTAAAGCCTATATTGCACAGTAGAGTTGGAAAATGGGCATTGGCATTAACTGAGTTTTCGTTAAAATTTGTCCCTTTGAAATCTATGAAAGGACAAGTGGTTGCAGATTTCTTAGTTGATCATCCCCCAATTTCAATTGAAGAATCAACATATGTAGGCTTGGAGCCTTGGAAACTATATTTTGATGGATCCAAACATAAGAATGGATTATGGATTGGAATTCTACTAGTTTCACCCAAAGGATTCCCAACTCGAATGATGTTTGAAATAAAACATCCTTGTTCAAATAATGCAGTAGAGTATGAAGCTCTTATTGTTGGTCTCGAAAATCTGGTTTCTTTAAATTCGAGAAATGTTCATATTCGAGGAGATTCACAATTAGTTATCAAACAGGTAACTAAGGAATATAATGTTTAGATCCAAAATTGGCTAAGTATTTGGTTCAAGCTAATAAACTTCTGGAAATGTTTGATGAAGTAAAAATTGAACATATTCCCAGAGGTCAAAATTCGAAGCCAATGAATTGGCTCAAATAGCTTCAGGATATAGAATTTCAATTGGAACTCTCAGAAAAATCAGTGATATTCAGAGAAGGTTTCCAATGAAGGAATTTGATATCCATAATATAAATCTTTTAGATCAGAATGATTGGAGAAGTGAAATTGTGAATCTTATCCAAAATCCTTCCTTGGTAAATAAAAGACACTTGAAATATAAAATTCTGAATTATTGTATTTTTGGTGAAGAGCTTTATAAAAAGGCTATTGATGGGAATTTACTTCGATGTTTGGGAGAAACTGAAGCTTATTTGGCTTTAGTTGAAGTCCATGAAGGAGCTTGTGGCACTCACCAAGCAGGAAAGAAAATGGAATGGATTTTGACAAGAAAATTATTCTTTTGGCCTTCAATGGCCAAAGATTGTCACAATTTCGCAAAATCTTGTGAAGAATGTCAAAAGCATGGAAATGTACAACAAGCTCCAGCAAGTGAATTGCATTCAATAATAAAACCTTGGCCTTTCAGAGGATGGGCTTTAGATTTAATTGGAATGATACATCCAACTTCTTCGAGAAATCACAGGTTTATTTTAGTTGTAGTTGATTACTTTACCAAGTGGGTAGAAGCAATTCCTCTAAGAGAAGTTACTCAAGAAGATATCATTCGTTTCATAGAAGAAAATATTATATTTCGATTTGGTTTACCAGAAACCATTACAATAGATCAAGGAACAATGTTTACTGGAAGAAAAATGGTTAGGTTTGCTAAATCAAAATGAATAAAGTTACTTTCTTCTACACCTTATTATGCACAAGCCAATGGTCAAGTTGAAGCAGTTAATAAAACTATTATTGCTTTGATTAAAAGGCATATTGGGCAATGTCCCAGAAATTGGCACGAGACTTTAACTCAAATTCTTTGGGCTTATAGAAATTCTCCAAGAGAGGCTACTCGAACTACCCCTTACAAATTAGTATTTGGTCATGATGTTATATTACCAGTTGAGGTAAACTTACAATCAATAAGGGTTCAAAAATAGTTTGAGTTACCTTCTCAAGATTATTGGAACTTGATGTTTGATGAATTAAATCAACTTGATGAAGAAAGGTTGGTTGCTCTTGAAAATATAATAAGACAGAAAGATCAAATTACTCGTTGTTATAATAGAAAGGTTAAGAAAAAAGAATTCAAAATTGGTGATTATGTATGGAAGTTGATTCTGCCAATTGATAAAAAGTCTAAGAAATTTGATAAATGGTCACCTAATTAGGAGGGACCCTTCGAAATTGAGAAAGTATTTTCCAGTAATGCGTATTCAATTCGAGAGTTAGTTGGTGATTTGCGCATAATGTCAATCAATGGAAAATATTTGAAAGAATATAAACCAAACTTGCAAGAAATTAAAATTGTATATAAAGGAAAATAAATTGTTCAGAGGACAATAAAGATTCGAGACCATGCTCGAAAACAAAGAAGTTAGAGAAGAAACAAGGAAAAAAACAAAAGAATAGGCTAAAAAGGAGCTTCGCTCTTTAACTTAGCAAAGTTATGCATAAGGTCTTCATAGTAGATCTTCAGGCTGCTGTTATTTCTTTCGAGATTATCAATGTCTTTGACAACTGTAACAGCATCCCTCGAAATACTTTGAACAGAGTTGATGAGGTCCATTCGAGTAGACTTCTGCCTTGACAATGTGGTTTCGAGCTCACTTTTTGACAACTTAGTTTTTTCAGCTTCTTCTTGATAATTCTTGATAAGGCCTTCGAGCCTTAAATTTTCCTTTTGGAGCTCTTCAATTTTCAGAGTATTCTGGTTGATGGATTGCTCATATTTGGCAACTTTGGTCTTGCTATCTTGCATCTTATCCATCAACTCAGCTTTTTCGTTTTTCTACATTGCTAATTTTGAAGTGGTTTGTTCGATTTGGCCAAGAGTCTGAACAGTACTCTGATATAACTCTGAAAAGCTCTTAATCCACTCTTGTTGAGAATCAGAAAGATGAGAATTTTTCTTGTCAAAAAAGATAAGGTAACTTTCAATCTCTTCTCTATAGAGACGATCCTTGGGAATCTCTTTCATCATGGATTTCTCGAAAACCAATTTCTTGAAGCTTTGGAGAGCTTTATCAATAGAGTCTTCCTCACTCAATGGATTCTGAACTGTAGCTTCAGAGTGAGCAGATGATAAAGAGACTTCCCCTGAAAGCACTTCAAGGATCAAGAATGGATTCTCATCCAGATCTTTCAGACAATCATCTAAGTCTTTGGCATTATACACAGGTGTTGACCTAGATGAATTCCTCGAAAAGCCAGGAGCTTTTTCAGGAGTGCCTGATTCAGTCTGAGTGGTTTGGATTTCCTTCGAAGGAGATTCTTTAGTTCCTCGAGAATCAGGATTTTAAGAAGGTGAAAGATCATCTTTCTTGTTTTCGTCTTCTCGAGAATCCCCATTGTTTGGATCAGAAGGAGATTGAACTTCTTCTTCTTCTCCTTTTTGTTCTTGTTCCTCACCACTTTCTTCGATATTGGCCAAAGGTCTTTTCTGTGGTAAAGATTTCTTCGAAGAATATTCTGAAGTGGACTCTCTATGGTTTTCTCTTCGTTACCACCACTTTCAGCTTGGGAACTCGAAGAAATATTTATCTGAAATCAGAAAATGACTTAAATTAGATAAACAAGAGTAGAGAAGAAGAAATTAATATTTGACATTTTTTCTTTCGAAAAGAGAGTTAAAAGATTTACTTGTTCCGTAACCCCACTAGGGATTTGTTCTTTATAGGCCTTAACCTTAAACCTTTGGCCAACTCTTTGATGTTTTACATAGAGAAAGCAACTTTCAAAATCAGAAAGAACAGAGAGGAGTTCAAAAGATGACTCGAAAGAAAGAGAAATTGAAAACTTACTGCTCCAATGGTCTTTCTAGAAGGAATGACTGAAAGAACTTTTTGTTTGGGAGTTTTCTTTTCTATCTTCTCTTTCTTTGTAATTTTTGCTATCAAAGGAACAACTTGTTGTTCAGGAGTGGTTTCCTGTTAAAAGCAACAAGAGACATCAGATTTCTCGAAATTTATAAAATTTTGAGATTGATAAGAAAATTCGAAGATACCTTTGAGGGAGATTGTTCATCAGATTTTCCAGATTTTTCAGATTGACTCTTCTCTTGGCCCTTTATTGTCTTCTTCTTGGAAGATTTAGAATCATCTGCTTTTTCCTTCTTACTCACAGAAGCAGATTAGCTTTTATCCGAAGGTTCGTCATTCTTTTCGACCTTATTGGATTTAGCCTTCTTTTGAGATTTAGAAGCAGTAGCCTGAAAAGAAATAAAGAAAAAGAAGTTAGATTTCGAAATTGAAGAATTTAAGTAAAGTCAGATTTCGAAATAAAATTTACAGGGGGTTTTTGAGAAGAGGATGGAGCTTTCCTTTTCTTTGATTTCTTTTCAATGACTTCTTCCTCCTCACTTTCCCAATTTTCTTCTATATCCTTCGAGAGTTTACACTCTTGAGCTAAAATAAGAGAGAAAATTATAAGTATAGAATTGGGATAAGTAAGAAATATAAGGAAAAATATTTTCATGTTATTACCTTGACGAGCTACAAGCTATGGTTGGTAATGAAAAACTCTAAAGTCTTTAAGTTGGAAGCCACAATATAAAAGGTCAGGGGACAAGAATTGTTTCCAAATTTCTAAGCTCTTAGATTGTGCACCTGGGATATCACAGGGGAACTTTCGAGTAAACCAATCAGGTCCTCGAGTTCGAGAAGCAAAAGGTGCAAGATTGGGAGAATGTTGTTTGATTTTCAGGAAAAAAGAAATATAAGACTTGAAGCATTCGAGTTGGTTCTTTTTCGAGGAAGGTGTGAGAAAAGACAGCCTATAACCCTCAATTGAAGTGGGAAGTTTGGACTCTGGAGGTTCAGAACTTTCGAATTTACTTTGGAAGATAGCATTCAACCAAAGTTGAAGGAACCAGAAAGGACCACAAAGGTTTCGAATGGGATCTTTTAACTTAAGTGTATAAATAGCTTCGGAAAGCATGTCATGCACATGAGCCAAAAGACACCTATTTAAATCAATTCGAATGCCCTTGGCTAACATTTGAGCCATGGGAAGGAAAGATTTGGGATTTTGGTTGGATCTGGAACAAAAAACAAAAGCAGGCAACCAATATAGGAGAAATGCAACATGTTCATTTTCAGAAACTTTACCAGATTTGGCATTGTTCTGAATGAAATTTGAGTAAGTCATTTCTCAAAATTTGGCTTAACATGTGGTTCAAGGACTTTCATGAATGGAAGAATTAATTGGCCTTCAGGTCGAAGGCTAGTGTGTTGAGTCTCAAAAATATCATAAGGTAAATTATGATGTTTTATATAGCTCACTTCTCAAGTTTTAATGCTTAACAAATTTGGGTTAAAATACTTATCATAGATACATAAATGTTTAATGACTTATCTATGATTTCAGCAAGCCATTCTGAACTTATAAAGACTGTCTGAAGTGCTGTCAACCTGTCTAAAGTGGAAAAGCCTTCTGAAGGTTCAACCTGTCTGAAGTGTTGAAGTCGTCTGAAGTGCGCAACCCGTCTGAAGTGTTGAAGCCGTCTGAAGTCTCATTAATGACGTGGCACTCTTTGCTGAAGTATGTGAAGACATCTCTGAAATTCTGCTGAGTCAAGCGTTCTCTACTGCACGTACCTTTTCAAACATATTTATGGCAAGGAACACAGAGACCTTTCCTGGTATATTTGAATTTCATACACCACTGAGGAAATCCCTACAATGCAGCCTTTGCAGCAACAACAGTGGCAGCTTTATGGCAGCAGCAACCTTGTTCTGTGTCAGAAAAATCAGAACTCTCAGAAGCATGTCTCACAACGGATTAAATAGCATTTAATGCTATCTCTAAACGGTGGTATTTCAACGGATTGAAGATTGGTTATAAATAGCCCTTCATGAAGACCATCAAGAGAGTGACTGCATATACAAGAAAGTCTAAGAGAAATCACGCTGCAAGTTTTTCTCTGTAAAAACACTCTGATTTCATATTAATTGTATATCATTTGTATATCCTGAGCATACCTCATTTTTTATTGTACATCGTCTCTGTTTAAGCTTCAAACTTGTGTAGTTTAAAAGCTTAGACATATCTCTTTGTAAAAATTGTCTTTGAGCTTGGAGAGGCTTGTCTGTAAAAGAATACTTGGTTGTAGAGCCTGAAGAGGCTTGTCTGTAAAAGAATACTTGGTTGTAGAGCCTGAAGAGGCTTGAATGTAAAAGAATACTTGTAATCTTGGTGAAAATTAAGAGAAAATCCAAGTGCTAGTTGGCATTGGGACTTGACGTAGCTCACAGCGAGAGTGAGTGAACCAGGATAAATTCCTTGGCTAAGTTTTCTATCCCTTATCTCTTGTCAATTTATTTATACTAACCAAAGGGTGTTGAAAACTGTTCTGATAATTTTAAAAAGCAAGAAACCTTTTTAAAGATCTTTTCAGAAGCTTTCTTAAGAAACTTCAGACAGCCTCTTAAACCTGTCTGAAACTGTTGTAAACTTAACCGTTTGTGAAAAGCTTCCATAAATTATTAAGAAACACTATTCAACCCCCTTCTAGTGTTTCCCTGTGTTTCTACAGTCGGTATCAGAGCTCAACTCAGGGTTGAGCACCTTACAAGTGTTTGAGGATTAAAGATCCAGATGGAAGCTTGGAACAACAGACAGTACATCACTGAAGGAGCCTCTATCACAAGACCCCCAGCATTCAATGGAGTGGACTACCACTATTGAAGGGATCATATGAAGTTGTTTATTGAGAGCAACAACATTGATGTTTGGGATGTGGTCACTGATGGAGACTATGTGCCTATACATAACGGAGTGCCAATACCTAAGGCTGAATGTGTGAAGTCTATTAATCAGTTTGAGCATTCAAACTTGACTCAAAGACTTAATATCCTTTAGTTTTAATGATTAACAAATAAGATTATATAAACAGATTCTACTGAGAAAGGTATTGGTTTGTTGATTGTGTTTCAGGATGAAATATTTATCAGAATCAGAAGATTAGGATCAGAAGCAGAACTCGTCTGAAGTGCGCAAACCGTCTGAAGACGTGAAGACCATCTGAAGACATAAAGACTCGAAGGAATGAAGACAACATAAAGCAGTCTGAAAGGAATAAAGACAACATAAAGCAGTCTGAAGATTGAACTTATCTGAAGCAAAGAAGTTGTCTGAAGCAAGGAAGCTTTCTGAAGCAAAGAAGCTGTCTGAAGCAACGAAGCTGTCTGAAGAAGCAGATCTCGTCTGAAAAGTTGAAGCTGTCTGAAGTAGTTTAACCCGTCTGAAGTATCAGTGCTGTCTGAAGTCTCACTTATGACGTGGCACCCTCTGCTGAAGTTTGTGAAGACTTTTCTGAACCTCTGCTGCACGTACCTTTTCAAACACGTTTATGGCAAGGAACACGGAGACCTTTCCTGGTGATTTTGAATTTCATACACCACTGAGGAAATCTCTGCAACGCAGAAATTGCAGCAACAACGATGGCAGCTTTATAGCAGCACCAACGTTGTACTCTATCAGAATCGTGAAGACACCCAGAAGCGTGTCTCACGATGGATTGAATAGCATTCAATGCTATCTCTAAATGGTGGTATCACAACGGAAATATCATCATCACCAATCCAAAAGAAAGCACAAGAAAAGCTCAGGAGACTAAGCAGAAGCAACAAAGAGAAATGTTTGAATGAAATATTTTAATTCAAACATATTTTATCATCTGCAAGAAACAGCCATTGAACAAGACACCTCACTCAAAGAAGAAAGAAGAAATGGTGTCAGGAAGCAAACAGAAAAGGAGCATATACAAAATAAGCAAGAGGAAAAATCCAACGGATACCTCCTCATATACACTCCTAAGAAAAGCAGAGAAAATCAGAAATCAGCTGAAGGATATCAAGAGAGAGAACATGCAAAATAATATCAAGAAAATCTCTCTAAAGAGCTCATCTACAGAAGTGTCATAACAGGACGGTCTGAACACATATCTGCTAAAGAAGAAGCAACCGTTTGAGACACTATTACATAACCGCTATATGAGCCACATCATCAACATCTCAACGGTATTATGAATCATCTTCAAACGGCTATATTCCAACAGAACATATAAATAGCCTCAAGGAAGAATTTGAAGATGTTGAACTCATTCACTTGGTTCAATCAGTTGATCAAGATGAATCAGAAAAAATCTTATTGGTGTTGACCATGCTTACTTGAATCAACTATGCTAGTAAAAATTGTAGTTGTTTAGTTGAACAACCAACCAGGCTGTGCTTAATCTCATATGAACCAAGAATGGTTTGAAGCTGCAAGTATGCCTTGGTTTTTCAATGATACGGGTGAGAATGTAACCCATGGAAACCAATGGCTGGAGAACAAGGCTGGAGCTTAAAGTCAATATCTACCTAGCCAATTCTCAGAGGATGTTATTCCTCATATCAGAGACAGGGATTGTACTTAAACTTATATACTTGTATCACTGTCTTACCCTTGTACTTAGATTTATCCATTGTATCCTGAGTAGTACTCAGTTAACCTCTAGTACAGGAAAAGATTAAGTTTATGTTTCGTGGAAACTTAAACTTAGTTTAATTTGTAAACACTTTATGTGTCTGAGAGCCTGGAGAGGCTTGGTGGAAGAAAGAATACTCTACACTTGGATAAGTGTCTGAGAGCCTGAAGAGGCTTGATAGAAAAGAATACTTGTGGTAGAGCCTGAAGAGGCTTGATAGAAAAGAATACTTGTGGTAGAGCCTGAAGAGGCTTGATAGAAAAGAATACTTGTGGTAGAGCCTGAAGAGGCTTGATAGAAAAGAATACTTGTGGTAGAGCCTGAAGAGGCTTGATAGAAAAGAATACTTGTTGAGCCTGGAGAGGCTTGTCTATAAAAGAATACTGCAATGAGTTGCCTGGAGAGGCAGTTGAAAACAAAGTAATACTTGTGTAGGCCTGAAGAGGCTGTGAATAATACTTGTATCTGTGGATTCAGATAGTGGAAAATCCAGTGGTGGTTTGCCTCTGGGACTGGATGTAGCTCACGGGTTTGTGGGTGAACCAGGATAAATTCCTTGTCTAAGTTTTCTTACCCTTATCTCTTATCAATTCTGTTTATACTAATCAAGGGGTCAGAATAATTAATCTGATATTTTATAAAGGGCACAAAACATCTTTTAAAATTAGTTTTTACCAGTCGTCTGAAAACTTCAGACGGCCTCTTTAAAAGCCTGTCTGAAATCTCTATGCCTAAGTTCTTTTTTTCTTAATCTCTTTACTTCCAGTTTTCATATTTAAGTTGGAACTTGAAAAGTATTTTCTATAATAAACTTAACACAACTATTTCAATAAAATGATCTTTCATATGAACAAAACATGAGATATCTCTCATATCATTTGAAGCTTTACAAAGAATGTTCCTTGAAGAACTTCTGAAATAAAATCTCAGAAGTGAGTCTGAAAGAGATCAGTTCAAAAATCAGGAACAGACTTCAGACAACCTCTAGTAGTCTGAAGTATTTCAGAAACTGTGCTGAAAATACTCTTTGTAACAATCTTCAGAAGATACTTTGAGAAGCCTCTGTTTAAAACAATCTTAAGCTTTAGAAGAAACATTGTTTTTCTTATCTTCCACATGTTTCAACTATCTCTGATCTTAAGACTTATTTTTTAACGGTGCCCATATTCATGTTTTAACCAAAGATTTCCAAAAACTATTAAAAAGTTTGAAACACTATTCAACCCCCCCTTCTAGTGTTTCCTGTGGTTCTAACAGAATGGACCTTAGAGCAGAAGGCTAGAGTTCAGTTAAATGCTAAAGCAAAACTCTATTTGATATGTTCTCTGAACAAATCAGAGTATGAGAAGATTTATGGATGTTCATCTGCCAAGGAGATTTGGGATACACTTGCAGCCGCCCATGAAGGGACTGAGACTGTCAAGCAATCCAAAATCAGCATGCTTATACATCAATATGAGATGTTCAAGATGGAAGAATCTGAAACCATAGATCAAATGTTTGGGAGGTTTCAGACTATAACTAATGGACTCAGGTCTTTAGGTAGAACTTTTGAATCTGGAGACAATAATAGAAAGATTCTGAGAAGTTTGCCAAAGTCTTGGAGACCCAAAGTTACAGCCATTCAAGAGGCCAAAGACTTAAACTCTCTTAGAATGGAAGAACTGTTGGGATCTCTCAAAGTTCATAAGCTTGAACTTGGGGAAGATGACATCAAGAAGAAATCTCTGGCATTAAACTCCAAAGCCAAACACCCTAGGCATGGCAGCATTAAAGCCATGCAAGCTGAGGAAACTTCAGAAGCAGATGAAGATTCTGGAGATAGCTCAGAAGATGATGATCTTGCTCTTCTCAGCAGGAAAATCAAGAGGATGTTGCAGAACAGAGGAAAGTTTAGAAAGAACCAACCCTCAACCTCTAAATCAGGTAAGTTAGGTAAGGATTCTCAAAATGACAAAATTATATGCTATGAGTGTAAACAGCCAGGTCATATGAAGGATGAATGTCCAAGACTGAAGAAGAACAACTTCAAAAAGAAGAAATTCTTCAAGAAGAAGAAGGGTCTGATGGCAACATGGGAGGATCTTGATGAGTCTACCTCAGAAGAAGAGGAAGACACTTCAGAAGAGGCCAACCTGTGTCTCATGGCCAGCCTGCCCTCATCAGATAGCTCAGAATCTGAGGTATTTCCCTTAACTCTTCAAGAGATGTATGATGACCTGATGGAAAGTTGCAAGGAACTCTTCCAAGAGTATAAGAATCTGTCCAAGGCCCACACAAAAATGTGCAGTAAATATGAGGCTCTTGAGATAGAAAATATTATGCTCAAGGAGAGAATTATTGTGACTGAAAGCAGCAGTTCACAAACTGTCTCTGAAGAAAACAAAAAACTTCAGAAACAAGTTGAGGAACTGACAAAAGACTTAACTAAATTTGTCAAAGGAACAGAAAACCTTAACAGATTGCTTGGCAATCAAAGGGATCACCTTGACAAAAGTGGATTAGGCTTTTGTGATCATGATACCTCTGAACCTCATATTTTAAAAAATTTTACTAAAGGCAAAAAGAAAGCTATTGGGTGTTCTCACTGTGGCAAGCCTGGACACAATGTGGCTCAGTGTAAACACAAGGGAAAAGCAAAACCCAAATCTAACAAGAAAGGACCCAAAAGAATATGGGTTCCTAAGAACTTGATCATTCCTGTTGCAGATGTGTTTAACAGGACAAAGGAGACCCCACAAATGGTACCTGGACAGTGGGTGCTCGCGACACATGACAGGAGAAAGGTCTTTGTTCCAAAACCTTAGGCCCAGAGCAGGAGGTGTGGTCACCTTTGGTGGAAATCAGCAAGGGAAGATCACAGGAATAGGGACTGTAGGTATGTCTCCTCTATCCCTTATTAAGAATGTTCTTCTAGTAGAGGGACTTCAGCACAATCTACTGAGCATAAGTCAATTGTGTGATAGTGGATATTTGGTTTCATTTACTAAAGAAGGATGTATAGTCAAAGACTCTCGTGATCAAATTCTTTTTACTGCTAAGAGACACAACAATGTGTACAAAATTGATCCAGAGGATTTGGCAAGTCAAAATGTAAAATGTTTTCTCTCTATTGAAGATGAAAAACAGATTTGGCACCAAAGACTTGGGCATGCCAACTTGAGATTGATCTCAAAGTTAGCAAAATATAACCTTGTTAAAGGACTGCCCAAGCTTTTTTACAAATCTGACATTTTATGTGAAAGCTGTCTGAAAGGAAAACAAACAAGACACTCTTTTCAGAGTAAGGATGTTGTTTCCACTAGCAGACCTTTAGAATTGTTACATATTGACTTGTTTGGTCCTATTAGAACAGAAAGTATTAGTGGTAAGAAATATGGTTTGGTCATTGTTGATGACTATTCTAGATTCACATAGGTGTTGTTCCTAAGAAGCAAGGATGGGACTTTCAGGAATTTCACAATATTCTGCAAGAAGGTACATAATGAAAAAAGATTTTGTATATCTGTTATCAGAAGTGATCATGGTGGAGAGTTTGAGAATCCAAACTTTCAACTATTTTGTGATGAGAATGGGAACTCACACAATTTCTCTGTGGCAAGAACACCTCAACAAAATGGGGTTGTTGAGAGAAAGAACAGAAGCTTGCAAGAAATAGGAAGAACCATGCTCAACTCATGCAATCTACCAAGATCATTCTGGGAAGAAGCTATTACCACAACTTGCTACCTTCAAAACATAATATTGGTAAGACCAATTCTGAAAAAGACTCCTTATGAATTGTGGAAGGGAAGAAAACCCAACATATCATATTTCCACACCTTTGGCTGTGAGTGTTTTATACTCAACACCAAGGATGATCTTGGAAAATTTGATGCAAAATCTGACAATGGTTTTCATAGGATATTCTGAAACATCTAAAGCCTATAGAGGATATAACTCTAGAACTTTAACTATAGAGGAATCAATCCATGTTAAATTTAATGACAAGAAAGAGACTGATAGGGAATTATCAGATCTAGAAGATGACTTTGCAGGAATGGAGCTGAATAATCATGACAGCATCAAGGATGAACCGGTGTCTGAAGCACCATCTGTCACTGAACCTCTTCAGACCAATGTTGAGTCTCATACTGATTTGATATCACCTCAGAAACCTGACTGGAGATACAAATCACATCATCCTAAAGAGCAAATCATTGGCAACACTTCAGAAGGAGTTAAGACAAGATCAAAATTCAAGAATCTGAATTTTCTTGCTCTCCTGTCTGAAATTGAGCCAAAGAACATTGATGAAGCTCTGCATGATGAAGGGTGGATTCTAGCCATGCAAGAGGAGCTAAACCAATTTGCTAGGAGTGATGTCTGGACACATGTTTCTAAACCCCATGGGAAAACAATTATTGGAACCAAATGGGTGTTCAGAAACAAGTTGTCTGAAGAAGGAAAAGTGGTCAGAAACAAAGCAAGATTGGTGGCTCAAGGGTACAATCAACAAGAAGGTATTGACTTCACTGAAACCTTTGCCCTTATTGCTAGATTAGAAGCAATTAGGATTCTTCTCTCTTATGTTGTAAATAATGGCATCAAACTATATCAAATGGATGTCAAAAGTGTCTTCCTCAATGGTTTCATTGAAGAAGAAGTTTTTGTTAAACAACCCCCTGGTTTTGAAGACACTGCTTTTCCTGATCATGTTTTCAAATTGAAAAAGGCTCTTTATGGTCTGAAACAAGCTCCAAGAGCATGGTATGACAGATATAGCAGTTTTCTTATCAAAAATGGTTTTGAAAGAGGAAAAGTAGATACCACCCTTTTCAGAAAACAGTCTAACAAAGATTTTATACTTGTCCAGATATATGTTGATGACATTATATTTGGTTCAACTGATTCTTCTCTGTGCAAGGAGTTTTCTGAGTTGATACAATCAGAATTTGAAATGAGTTTAATGGGAGAACTAAAATTTTTCTTGGGACTTCAAATTAAGCAAGATTCTGATTGTATATGGATCCATCAAGAAAAATATACAAAAGAAATGCTTAAGAAGTTCAACATGAGTGATTGCAAACCCATGTCAACTCCTATGCATCCCTCTGCATCTTTGAGCAAAGATGACAAAGAAGAACCAGTGAATCAAACTTTGTACAGAGGAATGATTAGCTCTTTGTTGTATCTAACAGCAAGCAGACCTGACATAATGTTCAGTGTTTGTCTCTGTGCTAGATTTCAATCAGATCCAAGAATTACTCATTACAAAGTTGTTAAAAGAATTTTTAGATATCTAAAAGATACTACTAATATTGGTCTATGCTATAAGAGGAGCAAAGATTGCAGGTTAATAGGATACTGTGATGCTGACTTTGCTGGAGAAAGAATGGAAAGAAAGAGCACCAGTGGAGGATGTCATTTCTTTGGAAATAACATGATCAGTTGGTCAAGCAAAAGGCAAAGCACCATTGCTTTATCAACAGCAGAAGCAGAGTATATATCAGCAGCCAGTTGTTGTTCACAACTGCTATGGGTTAAGTATCAGCTTGAGGATTTTAATATTCCTATCTCTGCTATACCTGTTCTTTGTGATAATACCAGTGCAATTAATTTATCCAAAAATCCCATTCAACATTCTAGGGCAAAGCATATAGAAATCAAACATCATTTCATTAGAGACTATGTTCAGAAAGGTGTTTTTGATATTCTGTTCATTGACACAGAGCATCAATGGGCAGATATATTCACAAAACCCCTGGCTGAAGATAGATTTAAGTTCATATGCAACAACTTAAATATACATGCATTCTCTAAAAATTAATTGTGTCTGATATTATTATATTATCTGAAATTTTTAGTGCGTCTGAAATTTCAGTGTGTCTGAAACAGTGACATGTCTGAAATTTTAGATTATCTGAAATTTATTTGTGTCTGAAATTTTCACCTATCTGAAGTAACTGGCTGACGTGGCTATCTGAGACGGTTGAATTCCTTCTTTTAAAGTTTTTGTCTCTTCCACTTCGCACGTTACCCGAAGTCTGTGCAGCCAGTACAAGGCATCATTGCATCATGGGTCTATAAATGCAGGAGTAAGTGTGTCGAGGAAGCCTTACACTCTCTTTCCTCAATATTCCGTTTGATCTTCTTCACTGCTCAAGGAACCTTTTTCTCTCAAAGTTTCCCTGCAACTCAACAATGGCACCCAAGAAGACCGTTGGTTCTGGTGGAAATGTGGTTAGATCAAAGGGAGTGAATCTTGACGAGCTTCGCAACATTGGCATGGATTTGGTTGAGGAATTTGATGCAGCTGGGTGGACTTCTTTCTTCGACCACATTATCTGTCAATGGCATGAACACAGTGTGGTGGATTTCTGGTCTTCTGCTCGAGGAATACCTAATTCTAAGGGAGTGTATGTAAGCATCAAAGCCTCTGTTCTAGGGGTTTCAGTTTTTGTTGATCAAGGCATTCTGTCCACAATCTCTGATGTTAAGGCTGAAGGTGCAACCTTCATTCCTGGGTGGGAGATGAAGAATTGTGGGCACAAGTTGTTTAGAAAGATGTTGTATGGAATAGAAGAACCCAAAAGCCTGGATTCCAAGTTCTTGCTAGAGAAGGTCAGAGTTCTTCATGCTATCTTAGGGTGTGCAATAATCCCTAAGAGTGGAAGCAGAAACCATGTCTCAGAATTGGAAAGGTTTTGTCTGATTCACCTGCTTGAGAAGAAGAAAGTCAATCTCCCAAGCATTATCATGTTCCATATGCAGAAGAAGATTCGAGACTCTGCTGGAAATCTTCCCCACAACACTCTAATCATGAAGGTACTTATGCATTTTAAGGTACCTGTTGAAAGATTATGTGACCATAAATCTCCTGTGTTCTTTGGTGAGTCAAACTTGAAGAGCATGGGAATCAAGCTCACTCCACAACCTCTATCTCCTACTCTGAAGGAGAGTGTTCTTATGGAGAAGGCCTCAAGAAGAGGAACCACCTTTGAGATTCTTGGGAAAGAGCTTCAGGGGGATATTAGAAAAGATGAGTTCAAGCCCTCCAAGCCATCCCCTCATCTGAAAAGGAAGAAGCTCCCTGTCAGGAGTTCATTAAAGGTGTCTCTAGAAGCTATGGACTTGCACACTCAGACATCTGAACCTATTCAGAAGGCTTTGCAAAAGCCATCTGAAATTGTGGGTCAGGGTTCTGAAGGTGTAAGAACTCTTACTCCTAAGCCTACTTCTGAAACAAAAGGAAAGGCTCATGAGGAAGAGGTAGCTGAGATTGCTGATCCTGAAGCTTTGGCAGCAGCACCTCTGGCTGCATGTCCTTCTGATCCTGAGCTTATTCAAGTAGCAGCCCTTGCTACAACTTTGGAGAATGAAGAAATGGAGAAGAAGGCTGAGCAAGAAAAGACTGATTATGCTCTTGCAGTAGCCTCTCAGCTAGCTCTTGCTGAAGATGAAGGGCTAGCTTCCATTGCTCAAGAGACCAAGAAGAGAAAAAGATCCAGTACACAGCAAAGAAGGAGAACAAAAACAAAGTTATTTCAGCCAGCTCCTGAACCCTCTGTTAGGATTACAAGGAGCATTGCAAGTCAACTGGAGGAAATCGATGAGGCTGGCAAGTATCAAAACTTTGTCAAAGCAAACCTGTATTTCAGGAGAAGAAGAGAAGAGAAGCAAGCTGAAAAGGAAAAGGAGAGGGAACCTGAGAAAGCTAAACCTCCTCAGAAAAGGCTCAGGGTAAAGTTTGATAATGTGACCCCATCACCACCTTCATCACCTGAGAAGAAAACAGTAGAGGAGAAAGAAGAAGAAGCACTTCCATCACCTCCCTCATCACCACCTTCATCACCTTCATCATCTTCATAATCTACTCAGTCTGAAGACCCCATAGATGAACATCAGCAAGGTGACAGCTCTGAAGTATGGAAAGGAAGCATGCTGCCTGAGCATATAAGGCTAGGACCCAAAAGTAGGGACTTCTTCACAGAGCCTACATTTGATCCTTATGTTTTTCCTTTCACTCAGCACCAATATGATGAAGCTGTTGAAGTACCCCACAAGAAGTATGAGGAACCTTTCAGTGAGAGGGCCAGAGTCCCCAAGTTCCCCAACTTATTTGAAGAGCTGCAGTTTTTCAGAAATGAACCCTCCATCTCTCTTTACCATGGCCTTATCAAGTACACTGCTGGTGAAGAAAGGGCAAAGTATCAAGGCAGTTCAGATCAGTTTTACTCAGGCCAGATTGAAAAGATTAGAAAGGGTGCAGTTGCACCTGCTCATAAGTGGGCTCCACTTAACCCCTTCTCTGGTGACTCCCTCAGGTTGTCTAATGATGAATGGTGTTTTGTCAGGCAACTGTCTATTGAAGCTGAACTTTTTGAGAGGGACTACATGAAGTCAGTAGGCATGAGAGGCTATAGGCCACCTAGAACAATCTCCATCAGGCCAACCACAGAGATTCTGGTGCAACCTGACAGGATTGTTCCTAGGTACCCCCTGGAAGAAGGCCCTGCTGACAAGTTCAAGGAACCTAAAGCTTATCCAGTTCCCCAGAAACCTTTAACTCCAACAGAATGGAAGGAGCTACCTGCTCGGATCAAAAGACAAGGTGGAGGTTTAGATCACAGCTACAGGGATAGGGTATGGTTATCCCACTGGAAGATCATAGAGGATGTTGGATCCTCTTCTGGTTCTGCAGGACCAGATGATGACTCCATCATAGACTATGGTGTCTCCACCAATGTACAGTATCAGTATATCAGAGGCAGATTCCCCATGTCTGAACCCTTTAATGAAGACTAGAAGCTAATCTGCCCTATCAGAACTTTCTTCTTTCCTGTGAGTCATCCCGAAGATTATGGGTTGCATCCAGGATTCGATCTGCTCAGATTTGTTTGCATGCACATTCAGATCATTCTATATAAAGTGGAACTGAATCTTGAGGAAGAGAATTGGAAGCCGAGGCATCAAGTGAAGAGCTTGAAGAAAAGAAATGCTACTCTTGTTTCTAAGCTAGATCAAATCCTTCAAGAGCAACATCACATCAGAACTAGGCAAGAAGAATTGAAGACAGTTGTCATTTCTCAGATTGACAAGGCAAAGGAAGAATTGCTCTCCTTTATGAAAGAGGCCTTGCTGAAGAAAGATGGATAGTCTATGATGTTTAGCCATGTTTGGTGTTAACTTCATTTTGAGTGCTTAATTTCTGTTATGTGAACTCTTTTGCCTGATAATATATTCTGTTTGTTCTCATGAATGCTGGTATCTCAATGTTTTTACTGTGATTATTTTGAAGTTATGCTCTGAAATTCCCTTT
Organism: Sesbania bispinosa; assembly: GCA_026901365.1. Taxonomy (NCBI): domain Eukaryota; kingdom Viridiplantae; phylum Streptophyta; class Magnoliopsida; order Fabales; family Fabaceae; genus Sesbania; species Sesbania bispinosa. The sequence continues at coordinate 1,899,482 of QLOH01000019.1, forward strand.
TGATTGATGACAAAAGGGGGAGTATTAAAACTAACAAAATCTGAAGTAATTACAGGTCTCAGGGGGAGTATTTGATAAGAGTAATTGATCAGAATCTGCTTGACCTGAGAGATCGTTATCTGAGGGGGAGTTATTTTTTTTTAAGTTTATTTTATTTTGAAACTCCTTTCAGATTCTTTATTTTAAACAAATTTGTCATCATTAAAAAGGGGGAGAATGTTGAGTCTCAAAAATATCATAAGGTAAATTATGATGTTTTAGATAGCTCACTTCTCAAGTTTTAATGCTTAATAAATTTGGGTTAAAATACTTATCATAGATACATAAATGTTTAATGACTTATCTATGATTTCAGCAAGCAATTTTGAACTTATAAAGACTGTCTGAAGTGCTGTCAACCTGTCTAAAGTGGAAAAGCCTTCTGAAGGTTCAACCTGTCTGAAGTGTTGAAGCCGTCTGAAGTGCGCAACCCGTCTGAAGTGTTGAAGTTGTCTGAAGTCTCATTAATGACGTGGCACTCTTTGCTGAAGTATGTGAAGACATCTCTGAAATTTTGCTGAGTCAAGCGTTCTCTGTTGCACGTACCTTTTCAAACATATTTATGGCAAGGAACGCAAAGACCTTTCCTGGTATATTTGAATTTCATACACCACTGAGGAAATCCCTGCAACGCAGCCTTTGCAGCAACAACAGTGGCAGCTTTATGGCAGCAGCAACCTTGTTATGTGTCAGAAAAATCAAAACTCTCAGAAGCATGTCTCACAATGGATTAAATAGCATTTAATGCTATCTCTAAACGGTGGTATTTCAACGGATTGAAGATTGGTTATAAATAGCCCTTCATGAAGACCATCAAGAGAGTGACTGCATATACAAGATAGTCTAAGAGAAATCATGCTGCAAGTTTTTCTCTGTAAAAACACTCTGATTTCATATTCATTGTACATCATTTGTATATCCTGAGCATACCTCAGTTTTTATTGTACATCGTCTCTGTTTAAGCTTCAAACTTGTGTAGTTTAAAAGCTTAGACATATCTCTTTGTAAAAATTGTCTTTGAGCCTGGAGAGGCTTGTCTGTAAAAGAATACTTGGTTGTAGAGCCTGAAGAGGCTTGTCTGTAAAAGAATACTTGGTTGTAGAGCTTGAAGAGGCTTGTCTGTAAAAGAATACTTGGTTGTAGAGCCTGAAGAGGCTTAACTGTAAAAGAATACTTGTAATCTTGGTGAAAATTAAGAGAAAATCCAAGTGCTAGTTGGCATTGGGACTGGACGTAGCTCACAGTGAGAGTGAGTGAACCAGGATAAATTCCTTGGCTAAGTTTTCTATCCCTTATCTCTTGTCAATTTATTTATACTAACCAAAGGGTGTTGAAAACTGTTCTGATAATTTTAAAAAGCAAGAAACCTTTTTAAAGATCTTTTTAGAAGATTTCTTAAGAAACTTCAGACAGCCTCTTAAACCTGTCTGAAACTGTTGTAAACTTAACCGTTTGCGAAAAGCTTCCATAAATTATTAAGAAACACTATTCAACCCCCCTTCTAGTGTTTCCATGTGTTTCTACACAGTGATGGCAGTAACATCAAAAAGTGTTGGTGTAATCATGCCATAAGGCAAATGAAAAGAATTGGTAGATCTTTCCCAGAAAAGAAAGGAAGAAAGAATAAGAGAAGGGTCGAAACTAAGATCAAATTTACTTAGTTGAATGAGATCAAAAATACCAAGTTGCTTCCACAAAGCTCCCATAGTAATTTCAATCCTATTCAACCACATGACATAGGAATCTTTTTGAGCAGGAGGAGATGCTCGAAAAACATCAGTAAGGTTTTCGACATGATCAGTTCGAATAATAGATTTGAAAATTCGAATTTTCTCTTCTGGCAAACTTGGGAAAAATTCATCGTACTGATCAAGAGAAGAAAGAGGTGTATATGGACCAAGGAAAGAAAATTGTTTCTTCCTAATTGAATAAGGGATGAGTACCTGGGAATTCCAGATAGCTAACTTCTCCTCAGCATTTTCAGGCTCAGGGACATAAACTTGGTCGTCCCTAGCAAGAAAATCACCTTTGCAAACAGCAAGAGGCACTGGAACAGAACTTTCAGAAGCCATTAATGGTGTTTCTTGGAGTTCTTGAGAGAGAAACACAATGCGACAGTGCAAAAGAGCTGAAAATGCGTCAAGAAAAGTAAAGTCAAAACCTTTGAGATGTTTAATCGGTGAAAATCAAGTCAAAAACGAGGAAAAGTGATTAAGAAGGGATAAAAATCATACCTTGAAGAAAAACAAGAAGACGCCGTAGAGAGAAAAGTCTGAGTTCTTAAGGTTGAAGAAGGTGAAAAGTGAAACTGAAGGGTTTTTACTTGATATTTATATGAGAGAGAAATAACATGATTACAAAGGAGTTTAAAAAGTAATCATGATTACACGTTTCTTGGAACGTGAGTTAATAGCCCAAAAAATGTGGGAAAGTCAGTTAGCTTTCAAAAAGTAACTGAAATATTAATTTAATTGGAAAATGAAAGGTTTGTTATCATAAATGTGTATTTAAGTTTTCCTTTTAAATTTTGAATAATTGTTATTTGGAATACCAAAGGTTTTGTTCCAAAAATATCTCTTTCTGCAAAAATAGATTATTACTTGAAAGAGACTATTTTTTTTGGGGGGGGGGGGGGCATTTGTTGGGATTTGATTTTTAATTGTTTCGAATTCCACAAGTGACAAGGGTATGATGCCATTTCGAATTTACAAAAGAGGTAAAATTACCTCATTTCGAATTATAATAATAAGTCTGTTAACTTAGAAAAATTCTTGAGCAGAAGTCAAGGCAAAAAGACTTTAGGAATTCGAAAAGAAGACAAGTGTAAATTCGAGAAATAATACATTGCAGGTATTTCAAAAGGCAAGTGATAGTTCTTTTATTCATGATCCAAATTCGAATTACATTAGCTCGAATACATTGGAAATATATTTGAAAGGAAGCTATCCTAAATGTCAAATACACTAGAAAGGAAACTATCATAAGTTATAATGAGTCCTTGACTCATGTCTTCCACACCTCTTTCTCTTCTTCCTCCCCCACAGGCTTTGATAGAGCCAAGGCAAAGGTGAATATGTTTTCCAATTTGTTGAATCACCTTCGACTTGGGGAAGAAATCAAGGTCGGCATGGGAAAACAATAATAGATTCATTTATTATATAAATGAACCTATATTTGGCTATTACGTACAATCCAAAAGCAAAATTTTAAAAGAAAAGTTTGAAAAAAGCCAATGGCTTTGGCCATTACGTTAATCCTATCAAAAATGAAATCATTCCAGATTGGATTGAACGTAATAGCCAAAGGAATTAACTTCTTCATATTCTTTGAAGAGTTTCTTTGAAGAATTTAGAAGAAAAGAGAAGAAGAGAGAATGAAGAATTGTGAAAAGAACGTGCAAAAGACTCTTATTTATAGGAGTGAAAAGAGGCAAGTGCCATTAATAACACCATTTTAACGTCCAATGAGAAGAATTCTCATAATGAAGTAAAGTGGACGGTGGCCGATGGTCTTTATGATCTTTGGAATGGTCAAATGAAGTTTGACATGTGGCACAGAGAAGAGTGTAGTCAAAATCTCGAAAGAGAAAAACTTATTAAGTTCAGATGTCAAGAAAAGACTAAGTCTTAAAGTTAAGGATTTTCTCGAATCTATGAAGTCAAAATTTCAGAAAGAAGATTTCGAGAAAACAGAAAGAAGATTTCGAGAAAACAGAAAGAAGATTTCGAGAAATCAGAAGGCAAGAATTCGAGAAACAGGAACAGAGAATTCGAAGACAAGATATCTGAAGACTTAAAAGATTTTTGAAGAAATCAAAAGGAAGTTTGAAAAGTCAGAAGACAGTTATTGAAGATCAGAAATGGTTTTCTGGTTGGCAGAAGACGTGGCAAGCATGCACGCTGCCAGCACATAGGGCTAGATGATGTGTCATGTGTACATTAGTTAGCCATTAGAATTAGGAAACTATAAATAGGTAAACTCTTAATGTAATAAGGGTTGGAAAATCACTTATACTCATACTCTCTGAAACACCTTACACGTCCAAACTTAAAGCGACAAACAGGTTACAAGGAGAAGGAAGTATGTGATGAACCCATCCAATTTCTTTCAATGCAATTGTTCTCAATTCATTTTTATTTTCTTTATTTTACATTCCACAATTTACATTCTATAATTTTTATTTGCATTGCTTTTTCTTGAACTTTCAGTGATTTTCTGTGAAAGTTGATTTCTAAAAGTATAGTCTGGAAAACTTGATAAAATTCTGAATCAAGTAGTTCTAATTCTTTCTGAAAGATAAGTTTTGGTTAAATTCTGAATCAAAACCTTTAAAACTTGTTATTTCTGGATTTCTGAAACTTAGCATTTGATTTGGTGAAATTCTGTACCAATCAACCATTTTTTCCAGAAAATTTGAACTTTTGAAAGTCTTTCATAAATCAGAAACACCATAAATCTACTTTTTAAAAGAGTCCCGTAAAAGGATCTGATTCTAATCCCCAAATTGTTTGTAGAATCAAAGTGATTAAAATTTAATTTTCGGAATTAGATTTTTTCACCACAAACAGATCCTAAACACTATGATCCGACGAAGTCTATAATTAATAAGTAAGCATTCCATGTCAAATAACTTTATACTATCACACCTACATTAATTGTTTGGAGTTCTCATATACATTATTTGTTACATTGGTTTAGAGCTTTTACTAAATATCGAAAACTAAACAATTTTTCGCAATAAAGGAGTAGGATAATCCCTGATCCCACTTGGATCCGCATACATGTAATGTTGCGCGAACTCTTGTGTTCCTTCGTAACTTATCACGTATGTGATTTTGATTATAAATTATTTTTGTAGTGTCCAAAGCAAACAAACAACAATGACTGTGGACTATTTGTTATGCGTTTTATGGAGGAGATAATCAATCAAAATGTAGTCACAATACCAAAAGAGGTGATTTGGAATTGTTATAACAATTAAGTATTTTTCTCATCATTTAGTCCTTCTTTTACTGAAATCAATTTATGGCTTTTATAGTACTTTTCTCAAGAACGATGCTCGACTTACATTGTGGAGCAACTTGATGAGGTTAGAGAAGAATGGGCAAAGCATATAGTAACCAATTGTATATGATTGATTTGTACTTGCTCATGGTAAGTAAACATGTGTACTTGTAATCTGAAAATATTGTACAAAGTTGTGTATTAATGATAAATTTTGTAAATTTTGTATATTTTCATATTCTATTCTAAGCTGTTATAACTCTTTGAATGATAAATTTTGGCTGCCGGTATGGAGTTTTACAGGTGTTTAATAAATTGGGAAATGTTGAATAAACAGGGAAAACTCTGCCAAAATTTTTATTGGTAAATTTAGATGAGTAGTGTTATGAACGTAAAAATCATGATACATGGATGTAGTTAAGCATATTCTATTCTGAACTTTTTAGATCTATTTGAATGATAAATTCTGCCAGTTGGTATGGAGTTTTACAGGTGTTTGATAAATTGGGAAAAGTTGAAAAAGCAGAGGAAACTCTGCCAAAATTTTTATAGGTCATGTATGTTATATATTTACCAATTGAATTGAGTACTATTTCATGTCATGATTTGTGGTTGCTTCTATATATGTAGTTGTATAGGTATTTCATATTTTCAGAAAAGTTAAAAAAAAAATATAGGAAACTATTCAATGTATTATAGTTCTTGAATACTTAATATGGAGTATTGATGATGACTTTACTTGTGTTTGTGTTGTGAATGTGTAAATGGAATGAATATATTCTTCCTACATCGAATATTTGTTTGAATGATAAGGAATATGCATGGTTTTAGAGGTACCTCATTGGTATGAAAACCATTTAAAATAGAATGCAAAAAAATATTAGGATCAGAATGAATTAGCCTGAAAAAAAATAAACGAGGGCGCTCACCCGGAGCGCCCTCGCTAAGTAAAAAAAAGGTATGCTTAGGGCACTCAACTAGAGCGCCCTTATTTATAAAAATTAGGGCGCTTGCCTGGAGCACCCTCCAGGAAGTCCTGATTGGCCAAAACTCTGAGTGCACTTCCTAAGGGTGCTTCTGTGTTTTTTTGAGAGCCCTGAATTGACTTCTGTAACGTCCTAATTTCTAATCCGAGAATTTAGTCCGTTGGAAACAAAATCCCGATTTTTTCTGAAATTATTTCGCTCCATTTAGATATCGGAAAACATATTCATATATAATTCAAGTTACCAACGCTCACTTAAATGATATATGAATGAAAGTAATAATTACATAAACTTCATGAGGAGTGGGAGCCTAGAATGTGAGGTTAGGAGGAAAAGGATGGTTTTAGGGGTAGGAAGTTGATTGGAAGGTTAGAAATGGGTTGATAAATCGAGAAGGGGAGAATGGACTACAAACAAGAATAGGGATGTTGGTAAGAGTTTATGGGTACTAGGGGGAACATTAGAAGAGATAATTAAGTTAGGAAGGTCTTTAGGCCTAGCAATCCTACTAAGAAGGAGGCTTCATAGTTGAGGAACGGAAGAAATTGAGGGAACAAAGCTTAGGAAGTGGAAAAAGGAAAAAAAATAGATTCTTTCAAGGGCGCACTCAAGCGCGCTCAAGCGCACTAAAAGCGCGCTCAAGCGCGCGACCTTGTCAAGAAAAGGTTGCTCGCGCGCGCCAGCGCATGTTCCTGCGCCCCAGCGCTCCTGTGCACTTTCCTCTCTTTTCCTAGTGCGCTCAGGCGCACCGCAAGTGCGCTCAACCACGCACTTGCGGATTTAAACCCCCAACTCCATTTTTTCACCATTCTTCTTCATTTTTCTTCCTCTTCAATGGGAGACCCTAGAGAGAAGGCAGAGAGCTTAGAGAGAGAAGCTAAGGGAGAGCTAAGGAGGGCTTGGATTTGGGTTCCTCATAATCATCTTCAACCTTGAAGCTAAGGATCCTCACTCTTTCCTCCATGCTTTTCCTCGAACCCTCCTCTATTTCAAGGTGAATGAAGCTCACACACCCTCACCACATCTTGGTTGTGTTCCTATCATGATCCCCACTCTTCTAATCCCTTTCTTTTAGTGTGTGGGTGTTGATTTAGTGTTGAATAGATTATTAGCTTGAAATGAGCAAACCCTAGGTTAATCTAAATTAGGAACTTTGTGAATTCTTATGAAAGGTTGCTATGGCATGTTTCTCTTGATGATTTCTTGTATTCCTTAAAGATTTAGTGGATTTATATGTTATTTTGATATGATTATGCATAGGAACATGGAACTAGGGTTTATGTGAAGAAGTTTATTTAGGGCTTTCAATTAGGGAACTTGGATAATGTTCTAATATGAAGATTACATGATTATGTGTTGTTAGAGATATTTTTCCATGCATTTGAATTATCTAAAAGACACACTTAATTTCCACATTGGTCTAGGGCCAAGTCCCAATAGGTCTTGGATTCAGTTAAGGGAGGTTCTCCTAGAGAATAATTCACCTTAGGGGGGTGGAGAAGTTCAAGTTGTGGATACTCCTATTCGGACATGGGCCAAGAGTTAGTGGGAACCAAAGGCCACTTAGGCACACAAGAGGGTTATGAACCATTAGGAAAGTGTACGGAGATAAATAATTTAAGTAGGCCTAAGATCTTATCTAAAGTTAGCAACTTAGCATGAGCATATAGGCATTTAGACCTAAACTTAGGATGGTTAGGTATTGAGGTTCCTTGTAGAATAAGATAAGGATAGGGGTATTCCTTAGGTCACCTGGAGGGTAGTCAGGAGATTTGCCGGGCGAGTAATGATTATCTGTGGGTTGCATGGGTAAGATACTTAGACTCGACCAAATGGGTAGGTTGTCATGGTGACAACCATACCCTCACCCTTTCATCCCACATCTAGAAAATACCTAGTGGCCTTAGAGGCAGTTCTTTGTCACCCTGACATCCTAGAAATCCTTAGGTGAGGACACCATACCTATGCATTTGGACTACATCACCTAGTAAGGACCCACAAGGAATTGGAACACGTTTAGGAGATGAGTAAGGTAGAACTCCCTAATAAGGGTAGTAAGATAAATCAAACTCTCCCTCAAAAACCAACTTAGCAGGAACACCATCCAGGTCACCCTAACGTATCTACCAATCCCAATGGAGATAAACCTTAGCCACAACTTCCTTGGAGAATAGGGACCCTAGTCGGCAAATACTAATGATTTTAGAGCAGACCACGCAAGATAGGAGTGAAGTACCACCATAGCCAAGTAGGGAGGGGAAGTCCCCAACAATCCATATTAGGAGTAGCCTTTAGGGTTTAGGGAAAACCCGTTTTGGTTGTGTAAGCTGAATGTACGTTGGACACCTCAAGTGGAGGAATGTGGACATGGAACCTTGAAGATTGTTAGGGAGGGCCCAAAGCCTTAAGGGGGTAGCCTTATAGAAGAGACATAGGGGGCCACAGAGGGAACTTCGGTACCCTAGCACACCTAAGTTATACCCGACCTAAGAGTTAAGTTTAAGGATGGGTAGTTAGGCTCAGCTCAGAGGGTTAGGAAGAATTAAGAGATCGTTGGCCCCGCACCCCAAGTTAGAACGCCAAGGCCTTCAGAAATCCTTACACGTAGGAGAACCAGGGTTTGGATGCCTCTAAGTTACTTTCCCTTCCAGTGGGAACCTAAAACCAAACTAAGTGCAAGCCCTAACCGGTAGAGTGGGGTAGAGGAAGATCCCATTAGTGGAGGATAGGAAATTGGATGAGCTTACCGTGATCATGCTGTGACCGGTAGGTATATCACCTACGTTCATGGCATGAATGTTTACTAGAATTTTAAATGCTTTCTTAGAAGAATGTGCACCATCTTCACGCTTTAGCGTGTGAGATGTTTGTATGATTGTGGGAACTTAATTCCTTGAGCTCGACGCGAGTGTTGGATTATCTCCCCGGCATAAACTTCGTGGTTCAAGGGGTTAAGTAATTGCATGTGTAGGATTTAACGTTGTTAGCACCATAGAACTCATGGTATAACCAGTAGGCCACTTGGGGTCACCCAAAGCATAGCTAGGTTATTAACAATTTGAGATTTAGAGTACCTAATGACAATCAGAGACTGGGTTCCCTAGTCAATTAGATAATCACTAGACATTCCTAAGGTGGGGTGTAATTGACAAGAATTAGGTATTGAGCTAGTACCACTACCCGGTCATTTGGTGGACCCTTTTATCTCCTTAAGATCCTAGCAGATAGATTGTTAAACCAAATCAGTGGAATTATTCCAGAGTGGAGTGTTTAGTGTGGGGCTCCATTAGAAAACCACATTACGGTCTTAGAGATAGGAGTGAACTGGATTGGATGATGATCGGAGCGAATTTTGGGGACAAAATTCATTTTTTAGAGGGGTAGAATTGTAACATCCCAAATCTAGGACTTAGGAATTTAATAAGAGACTTAGGTTGTGGTTTAGCCAAGAATCAGAGGATTGGGAATGTATTGAGGAGTGGGAGCCTAGAATGTGAGTTTAGGAAGAAAAGAATGGTTTTAGGGGTAGGAAGTTGATTGGAAAGTTAGATATGGGTTGAGAAATCGAGAAGGGGAGAATGGACTACAAACAAGAATAGGGATGTTGGTAAGAGTTTATGGGTATTAGGGGGAACATTAGAAGAGATAATTAAGTTAGGAAGGTCTTTAGGCCTAGCAATCCTACTAAGAAGGAGGCTTCATAGTTGAGGAACGGAAGTAATTGAGGGAACAAAGCTTAGGAAGTGGAAAAAGGAAAAAAAAAATAGATTCTTTCAAGGGCGCGCTCAAGAAAAGGTTGGCCTCTGCCAAGGACGCGCTCAGGCGCACCCTGGGTGCGCTGAAGCGCGCGCTGCGCCTACAGCTCTATTGCTCGCGCGCGCCAGCGCATGTTCCTGCGCCCCAGCGTGCCTGTGCACTTTCCTCTCTTTTCCTAGCGCGTTCAGGCGTCCCGCAAGTGCGCTCAAGCGCGCACTTGCGGATTTAAGCCCCCAACTGCATTTTTTCACCATTCTTCTTCATTTTTCTTCCTCTTCCATGGGATACCCTAGAGAGAAGGTAGAGAGCTTAGAGAGAGAAGCTAAGGGAGAGCTAAGGAGGGCGTGGATTTGGGTTCCTCATCATCATCTTCAACCTTGAAGCTAAGGATCCTCACTCTTTCCTCCATGTTTTTCCTCGAATCCTCCTCTATTTCAAGGTGAGTGAAGCTCACACACCCTCACCACATCTTGGTTGTGTTCCTATCATGATCCCCACTCTTCTAATTGTAACGTCCTAATTTCTAAACTCATAAATAGTGCCCCGTTGGAGACACTATTCCTGAATTTCTGAAATTATTTCGCTTCTATTTCGATATCATCAAACAATCGCTTAGGCTATCCAACGGTTTGCGTAAGCTGGTACTAATTACATACATGAATATCTCAAATAAAATTAATATCCATGACTAAGCCTCCATGGCTAAACGGGATTCAAATACAATGAAAATTAGTTAACAATCATTATCAAAAGAAACTACTCCTTCTAAGCATTTCTTCTCGTTAAAAGTAGAGTTCTTCTCTCCAAAGTTCCATCCATTCCTTCACCTTAACCTGGGATTTCCCTACACAAACTAGAGTATATCCCCGAAACGTGGGGTGAGACTACAGTCTCAGCGAGCAAAGTATGTAACATGCTGAAAGAGTAAACAATCATATTCAAAACAACACCTAGTGCAATTCATAAGGCATACCTAACTATTCTACTCACTTGAATCATAATGTCCTAATTAACTCAATTGGTATGTTACATAAATTTAACTTAACACTTAGTAACTTGACAGGATGGAAAACTTAAAATAAAGGCACATAATCGGCATAACCCAGCCGACGGGCTGTGGCGCATACGCCCTCAACTGAACTCAGTGCATACACCATCAACTGGACTCAGAGCATACTCCCACAACTGAACTCAGTGCATACACCATCAACTGGACTCAGAGCATACTCCCACAACTGAACTCAGTGCATACACCATCAACTGAACTCAAAGCATACTCCCACAACTGATATCAGTGCATACACCATCAATTGTTCTCAGCGCATACGCCCACAGGCAATAATCAAATCTTTTCAAGAAATTCCTAACATCAATTATTTCATTCAATGCAAACATCACAATTCCAATCCATATAATCATATAGAAAGGGATTAAAGGGGTGGGGTTCATACATTGAGCATTTCGAAGGTTTTGTAACTATCGCAAGTTCCTAACTTCGACATTCAAAGATTTTCCCAAGCAAACCCTAACATTATTTACTCAATTTCAATGCAAACATCATAAATCCAATCAATTTAACTATATACAAGGGAAAATCAAGAGGTAGGGATCATACAATGAGTATTTCGACATTTTCGTCAATTTCGCTAGTTTCGTAAATCTCGCTACCATAAGGTTTTTAATGAAAATCTAACAACAACTACTCAATCTCATGCAAACAATACTATTCTAACCATAATACTCAAATAGAAAGGGGATTAGAGAGTAGGGTTCATACATTGGGAAAAATCTCAAAATCACAAGGGAGTGTGTGTGTGAACTTTACTCACCAATTCTTGAAGATCAAAGGAGGAATTGATGAATAGAGATGTGCTCTTGATGTTTTCTAGCTTCAATCCCCTCCTCCAAGCCTTAATCCAAGCTTTCTCTCACTAGCATTTCATCTCTCTCTCTCTAGGGTTCGAAGGGGAGAAGAAAGACAAACTGAGTTTCTGATTTTGCATGCCTCGGGCTTATATACTGGACAACTGGTAATCGATTACAATAATGTTGTAATCGATTACCAGAGATAAAATTACACTAGAAAACGTTTCTGGGAATCTAGTAATCAATTACAACCCTTGGTAATCGATTACCAAAAACTCAGCCCTCAGGTAATCGATTACAACCTGTGAGTAATCGATTACCTAAAAACTAGCTCTCGGGTAATCGATTACTGATGCTCTGTAATCGATTACCAGCAACCCAAAACTCTTCATTTTAACTTAAATGGAATTCTAACTTAGTTTTTATAATCCACTTTCAACCTTTAATTCCCCAACTCACTTTCCCTTAATTACCAATACATGATTATCTTATTTTTAGCCTAATGAGTTATTAAAGTTCCTAATTTTGCGGGATGTTACACTAATCCCTTTCTTTTAGTGTGTGGGTGTTGATTTAATGTTGAATAGATTATTGGCTTGAAATGAGCAAACCCTAGGTTAATCTAAATTAGGAACTTTGTGAATTCTTATGAAAGGTTGCTATGGCATGTTTCTCTTGATGATTTCTTGTATTCCTTAAAGATTTAGTGGATTTATATGTTATTTTGATATGATTATGCGTAGGAACATGGAACTAGGGTTTATGTGAAGAAGTTTATTTAGGGCTTTCAATTAGGGAACTTGGATAATGTTCTAATATGAAGATTACATGATTATGTGTTGTTAGAGATATTTTTCCATGCATTTGCATTATCTAAAAGACACGCTTAATTTCCACATTGGTCCAGGGCCAAGTCCTAATAGGTCTTCGATTCGGTTAACGAAGGTTCTCCTAGAGAATAATTCACTTTAGGGGGGTTGAGATGTTCAGGTTGTGGATACTCCTATCCGGACATGGGCCAATAGTTAGTGGTCGTAGTCTGGATTTGAGTATCAACCTCACTGACGCCTCTTAAGACCCACAAATTTTTAGAAGGTCCAAGGGTCGAGTCCCTAGGCCTTTGGATCAAGCATGAAAGGTTCTCTTCGGAGAATGATTCAGCTTAGGGGGGTGGACAAGTCAATTTGTTAATACTCCAATCCAGGCATAGCCCAAAAAAGGGGTTGTGGTTGGGATGTGAGTATTAGCTACATTGACGCCTTCTAGAGCCCAGAATAATTGTACTTCGGTCCCCAGAGTAAAACTTGGACTTCGGTCCCCAGAATAATGGTGGGATACGTCCCCAAGGAAGACGTTCCTTGTAGTCTGAGCTCAGGTCTAGCCCTATAATTAGTGAAAAGAACCCGTACTGTCGGGAAAGCAGTTCATGCATCATAAATACTACATAGATCCCCAGATTATTATGTATTTCCAGAATTATAGGTATTTCATAATTATTATGTATTTTTGAATTACGATGCATGACAAAATTAACGAGTATGTTAGGATGTTTAATTATACTTGATTTAGAATTGTTATGTATTCAGACTACTAGCTTTATGAGTATCTGTTGTATGTTGCATTGCATATGAGTGAGACTCCCCACACTTCCTGTTGCATGCTTTGCTCGTTGAGACCGTAGTCTCACCCCACGTTTCAGGGATATATTTTAGTTTATGCAGGGTATTCTAGCCTTTGTCCAGAGATGAAGATGAGCTTTTGGAGTAGACCTACACTTATAGTGACCAGATAGTAATTGTGAAGTATTATCCATTGTAATTAATCGTTGATAATGTAATTAAGTAGAGAATTCATCATATGGTTAAGTGTAGTCTTTAATTAATTAGAAATTGATGTTGAAACCTTTAGATTGGCCACGGAGGCCTATTTCTTCTTTGGACTAGATTATTACTCTTGTTATTGTGAATTGTACTGGGATTTTGCTGGTTTTCAGATGATTCTAGAAATTGGGAAATGTCCAGTTTTCAGGGGAAACTCTGCCGGATTTCCTATAGGAGATTATGAACTCTCACACTTGTGGGTGTTGGTTGCCCCACGTTCCAATTTAGAATTTTGTGTTTAAAATGTGATGTATGAATTATGTGGTAGTCTAAGCAAACGTTGGATTGCTTAGGCATCTTTGTATTATGTGTGCCGATATCGAAAATGGCGCGAAATAATTTCAGAAATTCGGGAATAGTGTTTCCAACGAACATTATTCTTGGATTTAGAAATTAAGACGTTACAATAACCCCTAATTCTATTATTAAGTTGAATTCTTGGGATGTTACAACATCCGTCAGGGCGTTTCCAGAAACGCCCTTCTCTCAACGACCATACAAGAGCAGTTTCTACTAGTGCGCACGAAAGCGCCCTTTTATGGGGTACGGGGGCGCCCTTATTGGCCTTTTTGGCATAGTGCCCGAACTAAAAATGAGTTCGGGTCAGTCCACTCGTGCGGGCTAACAGGTACCCGAATTAATTAAAAAATAAAAAATGGTAACTTGATGAGCGTGGACCGATTGAACGCGTTGCTGGCCCTTTTTGTGTGTGTGTAATATATATACATGACAAATTGAATGGTTATCCCATATTAGACGTTGAGTATGCATTTAATTTTTTAAATAGTATATATTTAACCTATTCAGTATATATTTTGACTAATTATATCAATTTAACGAATATGGTACAATATTTAAAATACCACCTGCTTATGTGTTTAATATGGTAGTTGCGATACCCTTAGTTATACCGCTAAGAAAATCACATTATAACACGTAACCGTCGAGCTTACTGTTTTAAAAATGTCAAAATATGGAAATATTTTTTTTTAAAAGAGCTTCATCCTCATCAACCTATTACATTTCTAATTTAGTTTTAAGTATTTATGAAATATCCTTTCCTTAAGTTCGAAACTCGTTTTCTGAAAACATCTAGACGATTATCACCTCGCGTACATACACAGCATACACGCAGTTGTAAAATCAGTTAAAAGGGAAGAAACATCATAAATATATACATGCATCACAGTGTCAGCGTATCTCTCGAGTCATTAAGATATCCACATCAAAACATGAGTTCTAGTAGTAGACTAAAATAAACGAGACCTCAACAAAATACAAAATAAGAGGTTACTAAATCAGAGCTGCTACTACCTAGACTCAAACCACACTAGTCCTACTCGTCATTAGACGGATCTTCCTCTGGCTCCTCCTCCTCTGGATCCTCTTCTGAATCCTCTCTCGGGGCCTCCTCCTCATCCGAGGTGTCGTCAATCACAATCAGAGCTGGCTCACTTGTGAGAGAGCGGCCTTGCGCATCAGGACGCATAGGCTGAGAATCAGGCGCCTCAGAAGAAGGTGAGTACCTAAGAGAGTCTGGCCAGATCATATCAGCCATCCGAGATGACCACGAAGACGAAGAAGAAGAAGCGGGGCGACGACGTGAAGGACGGAAGGTAGAATGGCGCAACAAGTTAGGTGGCGTCGGAAACTCGAGAGTCACAGGTACGATGAAGTCCAGCTCTGGTACAAGTGGAAGTCCGAGACGAGAAATGATGACACAGACTTCCTCCCGAAAACTCACATCTGCGAGGGATGTCTGTCACCCTCCAGGTGCCCCTCGGCATCCACCGTAGTCGCACTTGCATTGACGTCATAGCTAAAGTCTCTGATACTGGCTATCGACGTGACGAGAAGAATACAACAACAAGAGATAGAAAAGAAGGGTGAGAACATCGCATGAACTCACAACATGTAGGATACAGTAAACTAGAGCATACACACACACAGGATATCCACACAATTCAATCAATAATGAATACAGTTTATATCATCATTATGCATATAGACTAATGCATGCGGGCCCAGGGAAACATCACCATCCGCAGTGCACACAGCAACTGCCCGACCATATATGTACAACGTATCAGGAGTTAGAGTATGTACTAGCGCGGTACTTATAATTTTCTTTTGGCCAATTTTTTCCGACTTCCAGACAATCTCAACTGACCCTGAAAACTTGAGAGCGACAGGATAGTGAAGCCTGTACCCCGTTTGCTCGACAGTAGGGAGCGAGCCTACGTCACCTGAGCCATTTCGGGACGTGACTATCCTCAGGGCTGGCATCCCCACCCGAGGACCCTCTGGCATTCTTTGCAAAACCCAGTGCCCAGTCCCTACCAGTTTCACACTGTACCGAGTGTCACTGCCATATAGGTCGTAAGGTTTTCAACCTCGAACATCAACAATGCTTTATGATGCATGTCATACTACAATGCCTTCAACAATCACATTCCTACAGGCAAAGCCCATTGAACCATTCAACGTCACCACATCCCCGTGGCGCGGCCCGAATTCAATGTCTTTCCATCAAGGGAAACCACACAACGTTTTCAGCAGGCACAATCCTTACAGTCGAAGCCCCTTTGAATCATTCTACGTCACCACATCCCCGTGGTACGACCGATTCAAAGTCTTCCCTTCACAAGGAAAGCCAAACCGCACTCTCTCGCCAAGCTTCTCAAGTCTTATGTAGAAAGAGTGTGTTGGTTATAACCTTTTAAGGTAGTTTGTACTAATGTTCTTGATAATCATGTTCACTTAAGCCCTATAATTTACTAAGACTTATGATTGTGTCTTATGAATGGTATTACTTATCCTAATTCTCCTTGTATGACTAATTAAGATTAGGTTTAACTTTTAATCATAACTGGTCTTCATTTACTGGATTACAATTAATTTTAATCCTCTTTAATTAAGTCTTAATCCTAACTTAAGATCCTAATTTATTCCTAATCATCCCTTAATCTTTTCCTCAATCTTGGATTAGGGTTTTAATTATACATGAGTAAGGTTAATCATGATTAATTATTTCTTAATCAACATTATTGATTAATTACTTAATTAATACTTTCATTAAGGTTAATTACCTTTAGACTTAATTAATCATACTTTACTTAATTAACTTAAGTGAATTAGGTTAATTAACTTAGGTAATTGAATTAGTTAAGCCCACTAATTAACTCTAAGTTTTAATTTTTAATAACTTGGATTAGAGTTGAAGTCCAACTCTAATCTGAGCCCAAATTCATAAGTTATTTTTGGTTTACTTTTAAATGAGTCTTTGACTCTCTTTTTTTTAAGGCTTTGGGCTCAAACCAAAGGCCCAAAGGTAGGATGACTCATGGGAGCCCATTTTTACTCGTAATAAGTCAAAAAGTTGACTTTTATGTTGACTTTTATTTTGGTGAAAGTAGAAATCCGAATTTAGTCTTTTACTATTTTAAAAACTTTCTTCATTTGCATTTTAACCCTTTTACTTATAAAATTATTCCTTAGTCCTTTTAGGACCATCAAGCCCATAAACATGTTTTCAACATACCCTTGTCCTTTTTAAGATCAAAAGGTATTCTTGATGAGTTTCATCAAGAATAACTCATGAACATCAAGAACAACTTGAATGTTCATCAAAACTTCAAATTTTTCACAACATCCAATCTTTACCAAATCTTCACACAATCATCAATAAATAATCTAAATACCAAATATCATACTAATCCACTCAAAATCATCCACATACACATTAAAGTTCATAACTCCATTTTCAAGCTCATAAACACTATTTTTCAAAGATCAATCATCCAAAACAATTGTATACATCCAACCAACTTCATGCATGTTGATGGATTCATCATACAAACACATTTCAAGTGCCAAAAAAATTTTTTAAAACACATGCAGCCCCACATTCTCTCTAGGCCGAGAGCTATAGGAGGAAAAAGGGATAATTTTTTTCAAAATTGTTTCTTGGCTTGCATGCATCAACAATCACAATCCAAGCACATTCCAAGCATCATAATAAACTTAAAAACATGTAAACAACCCAGCTCCAAGAATCCAAAGCATTTGCTCAAAGAAAAGCTCAAAAAGTGAATTTTTTCAAGGAAAAACAAGAGTAAAAACAAGGATTTTAAGGGCAAATCCTTGACTCTAGTTACCAATCCTACTAGAGTTCAAGTTCCCCCCCCCTTTACCTAAGGAATTTTCTGTAAAAATAAGGTGCAGTAACATCCCCAAAAACAGCTCCAAGATCCTCCTCTTGATCACCAACAAGGACTTCTACAAGGTTGGAGGCTAGGTGTTTAAGCTTAGGTTCAAAAATGGAACATTTAGCTTGAATGTGTTTGGAAGAAAAATGGAAGATTGGAGAGGATGAGGGAGAGATCTCACGGTTCTGTTTCTGCAAGAGAGAAGGAGAGAATGAAAAATGAAAATGGTCTCTAGCCTTTTTGCATGTAGGGAAAAAGAAAGAAATGGACAAGTGGCATAAGTCTTATGAAAAATTAAGGCTTTTTGTCATGTCTTTTGACCTTGGAAAAAGGCATTGAAAAGCTTTTCCACATGCACACTTCACACTCTCCCACAGCCTTGGGAGGAGGAAAAAGGAGAGTTGTGCAATTTTTCTAGCCCGGATCAAGAGTATTCGGGCCCGGTTCAAGATACGGGAGGGGCGAAAAGGTCATTTTCACAGAAAACCCTAAAAATTCCCAAAAATTCCCTTAAATAGGAAATTTAATTCTAAATCCAAAAATATAAATTTTGATGATTAAAATAATTTTAATCACTCAAAATCCAATAAAACACTCAAAACGGCAAAAAACGGTAAAACGTGGGTGTTACAACTCTCCCCCTCTAAAAAGAAATTTCGTCCTCGAAATTTGTGCATACCTTCTTGAAAAAGCTGAGGGTGAGACTTTTTCATTTGTTCTTCCAATTCCCAGGTTGCATTTCCTTCATCGGTTGCACTCCAAATAACCTTTACCAACGGAATCTCTTTTCCTCTCAACTACTTTATCCTTCGGTCTCCGATTCGCAGAGGTAACACTTCATAAGTTAGGTTTTCTTTTAATTGTATTATGTCGGGTTCTATGACGTGCGAAGGGTCGGGAATATACATTCGGAGTTGTGACACATGGAACACATTATGAAGGTTTGAAAGAAAAGGCGGCAAGGCAATTTGGTAAGCAAGAAGACCAATTCTTTTCAAAATTTGGTAGGGACCAATGAATTTAGGTGTAAGTTTTCAAGATCGCATTGCCCTACCAACCCCAGTCGTTGGTGTAATTCTCAAAAATACGTGATCTCCTTCTTTGAATTCAAGGGGTTTCCTCCTCCGATCATAGTAACTCTTCTGCCTGCTCTGTGATATTTTCATCCTTTCCTGAATCATCTTGATTTTTTCCGTGGTTTGCTGAATCATCTCAAGCCCTAACACTAGGCCATCGCCAGATTCAAACCAACACAAAAAGTGTCCTACACTTTCTACCATACAAGGCTTCGTACGGTGCCATCCCAATACTAGAATGGAAACTATTGTTGTAGGTGAACTCGATCAGTGCCAACAACTGATCCCAACTTCCTTCGTGTTCTAACACACATGCTCTCAGCAAATCCTCTAGGGATTGGATAGTCCGCTCAGACTGACCATCTGTTTGAGGGTGATAGGCTAAACTAAGCCTCAACTTGGTTCCTAAAGCTTGTTGTAGACTACCCCCAAAATCTGGATGTAAACCTAGGGTCTCTATCTGACACTACGCTAGATGGAACCCCATGTAACCTTATTACTTCCTTAATGTACAACTGGGTCAACTTTTCTAGAGAAAACTTAATGTTGATGGGTAGGAAATGAGCAGATTTTGTTAACCTATCAACAATTACCTATATATCATCAAAACCTGCAGGAGTTCTAGGTAAACCTACCACGAAATCCATTGATATGCTATCCCATTTCCACTCAGGGACATCTAAAGGCTGTAACTCTCCTGATGGTCTTTGATGTTCAATCTTAGCTTTCTGACAAACCAAACAAGATGCTACATACTTAGCTACTTCCTTTTTCATTCCAGACCACCAAAACATCTTCTTCAGATCTTGGTACATCTTAGTTGCTCCAGGGTGAATGCTCAACCCACTCTTATGAGCCTCTTCTAAGATCAGTTTCCTTATCTCCTTATCATCAGGTACACATATCCTTCCTTTGAATCTAATAATTCCATTAGTACCTTTACAAAACTCAGATTCTCCTTTCTTAGGAACTAGATCCTCCAAAACTTGCAAAGATTGATCCACTTCCCGTGCTACGCGAACTTGCTCCAAGAAATCGCTTGAAATCTTCAGGGTTCCCAATCTTATACTCTTAGGACCAAATCCAACATCTAGGTTCAGGTCTCTAAACTTTTCTATCAACTCTAGCTCCTTAACCATCATTGCTGACATATGCAAAGATTTCCTACTCAAAGCATCAGCCACTACATTGGCTTTCCCAGGGTGGTATTGCAGACTAAAATCATAATCCTTTAAAAACTCCATCCAACGCCTTTTTCCTCATATTCAACTCCTTCTGATCAAACAGATACTTCAAGCTCTTATGGTTACTAAAGACTTCAAACCTAGCGCCATACAGATGGTGCCTCCAAATCTTCAGAGCAAAAACTATTGTTGCCAACTCTAGATCATGCGTAGGGTAATTTACTTCGTGTGTTCGCAATTGCCTAGAGGCGTAAGCCACTACTTTTCCTTTTCGCATTAACACACAGCCTAATCCTAGTTTTGAAGCATCACAATATACTTCAAAATTCTCTTGTGGGTTAGGTATAAACTAACACAGACGCAATAGTTAACCTTTTCTCCAATTCCTGAAAACTATCATCACAATTTTGGCTCCACACAAAAGGTTGGTCTTCCCTTAATCGTATGGGTCAACGGGGGTTGCTATCTTAGAAAGTTTCTCAATAAACTTATGGTAGTAACCGGCTAACCCCAAAAAGCTTCTTACCTCTGTCACAGTCTTAGGTGCTTCCCACTACAACATAGTTTCTACCTTAGCTGGTCTACCGCTAACTCCTCCACTAGAGATCTCATGACCTAGGAAGTTTACTTCCTCCAACCAAAATTTGCACTTATGATAGCTTAACATACAACTTTCTATTCCTCAAGGTTATTCCAAAGAATTCTATACTTCCCGTTGGGTCCTAGAAATAGGAGAGAACATTGCACGAAAGAATGAGGATAGGTTGGCTTAAATGAGGCTAGAAAAACTGGGTTCACTAAGGAGGGAAAGGAACACCAATGACAACCAATCTAGATGGAATTACTAGACACCTGTAGCATCCGTGGTAAAGTCCAAAGCAGATCAATCTATCTTTAAACCTATCTTTGGGAATGTTATTATCATACCTTATGGTTATCCTACTCTCACGGATTGCAATTACCCCTTAGGGCATCCTTACGTGAAACATTGCCTACCTAAGCGTAGTACTATTTCCACCTTCATACTTGCCCTACATATTCACTTATTTATATATCTCTTCTTTGAGAATCTAAGCCCATCTAGTCAATGCAATAAACTATTCCTATAAAACTTAGTAAGATCATACTTAATCAACACACTCGTAACCATAATCTAATCTAATCATCTACGAGATTTCACTCACATACCTATTTCAATTTATAGAAGCATCAATCAAGCATATCCCTTGATCATCAAGGTCAAAACATACCATAATCCCTCATTGTTTGTCATCTCTATTATTTCTACTAACCTCATGGAAAGCGTTATCCTTACTTAGCTCCCACAATTGTAGTTCTTGTAGTGCCTACCGGTACACCTAATTTCTCCACCACATGATTCTCTCCTCAACCCTCCTGCGTAATCTTGATACTAATAGATCCTTTTCTTAGTCATATCCTATCATCCGACTAGTATTTGCTTAAGAATTACATCTTGTGCTATTGGTCTCAATATTTGACTTTTTTATCTCAAATCGAGTTTTCCCTTTTTTCTATAAACCCTTATTTTATCAATCCGTTAGAGATAGCGATCATACTCTAGTGTATCTATCAACTTCAATCATGGTACTCATTCCACAGTCAAATCCTTTTAGACTTCAAGTTCATCAACAGGGTATCCAAATATGCCTTAACTGCTAAGGTCAACCCCAATTTGTGTGTTGTCATCCTTATCCTAAACTCCATCATTATTTATCCTGAGTATACCCCAAGTCATCAATTTTTCTAACTTGCTTTGCCAAATTATATATATATTTCCAATAACTGAGTCCTCAAGAGCTATTAGTAACCAATCCCTAATCTAAAAACCTTAATAATTAAACCTTAATGATCAATCATCTAACCTCTGAATTTACAACCTCGAATTCATCATCGATCCCTTAGGTTACCTCATCTAAAGGAATGGAAATCTAACCTTAGTGGTCATCTCCTTACTTTAACTTTTGATATTTTCACTCATCACTTCAAATCACAAGTCAAATCAGCTATTGGTTATACTAGTGTATAATCTCAGGACCTAGAGGTCTTAGCAACACTCGTTTTCAGAAGGTTGATTTACTTAGTCCATTCATACTACCTTAATACTAACTAGGGTGTTAAGTTAATTCTTTATGAGGTGTGATATTATGCTACCCTGTCTCCTTCCCAGGAGATCGCCATCCCAGGGTTGCCCCTTTCTGCCATGGAATCCTGCATTCGCAGAACCAAGTCAGCTTCTTCCGTTTCATGCAGAACCATTCAAGCAAGGACTAAGCAACGCTACACACAGATCCTCATATTACTAAGATAGTAAGATGAGAGCAAACAATTCACACAAGGCAAACAATCAACACAAACAAACAATCAACACAGAGTACATAGAGAGAGAAGGGCAATTATAAGCCATACCCGAGGCCAAAAGGAAGAAAGAACAGCTCTGATACCACCTAAATGCGACACCCTTAGTTATACCACTAAGAATATCACATTATAACACGTAACCGTCGAGCTTACTGTTTTAAAAAACGTCAAAATATGGGAATATTTTTTTTAAAAGAGCTTCGTCCTCATCAACCTATTACATTTCTAATTTTCGTTTTAAGTATTTATGACAATATCCTTTCCTTAAGTTTGACAACTCGTTTTCTGAAAAACATCTAGACGATTATCACCTCGCGTACACACACAGTATACACGCAGTTATAAAATCAGTTAAAGGGAAGAAAACATCATAAATATATACATACATCACAGTGTCAGCGTATCTCTCGAGTCATTAAGATATCCACATCAAACATGAGTTCTAGTAGTAGACTAAATAAACGAGACCTCAAACAAAATACAAATAAGAGGTTACTAAATCAGAGCTGCTACTACCTAGACTCAAAAACCACACTAGTCCTACTCGTCATTAGACGGATCTTCCTCTGGCTCCTCCTCCTCTGGATCCTCTTCTGAATCCTCTCTCGGGGCCTCCTCCTCATCCGAGGTGTCGTCAATCACAATCAGAGCTGGCTCACTTGTGAGAGAGCGGCCTTGCGCATCAGGGACGCATAGGCTGAGAATCAGGCGCCTCAGAAGAAGGTGATACCTAAGAGAGTCTGGCCAGATCATATCAGCCATCCGAGATGACCACGAAGACGAAGAAGAAGCGGGGCGACGACGTGAAGGACGGAAGGTAGAATGGCGCAAACAAGTTAGGTGGCGTCGGAAACTCGAGAGGTCACAGGTACGATGAAGTCCAGCTCTGTACAAGTGGAAGTTCCGAGACGAGAAATGATGACACAGACTTCCTCCCGAAAACTCACATCTGCGAGGGATGTCTGTCACCCTCCAGGTGCCCCTCGGCATCCACCGTAGTCGCACTTGCATTGACGTCATAGCTAAAGTCTCTGATACTGGCTATCGACGTGACGAGAAGAATACAGCAACAAGAGATAGAAAAGAGGGTGAGAATCATCGCATGAACTCACAACATGTAGGATACAGTAAACTAGAGCATACACACACACAGGATATCCACACAATTCAATCAATAATGAATACAGTTTATATCATCATTATGCATATAGACTAATGCATGCGGGCCCAGGGAAACATCACCACCGCAGTGCACACAGCAACTGCCCGACCATATAGGTACAACGTATCAGGATTAGAGTATGTACTAGCGCGTACTTATAATTTCTTTTTCTTTGGTTTGGCCAATTTTTCCCGACTTCCAGACAATCTCAACTGACCCTGAAAACTGAGAGCGACAGGATAGTGAAGCCGGTACCCCGTTTGCTCGACAGTAGGGAGCGAGCCTACGTCACCTGAGCCATTCGGGACGTGACTATCCTCAGGGCTGGCATCCCCACCCGAGGACCCCTCTGGCATTCTTTGCAAAACCCAGTGCCCAGTCCCTACCAGTTTCACACTGTACGAGTGTCACTGGCCATATAGGGTCTAAGGTTTTTCAACCTCGAACATCAATAATGCTTATGATGCATGTCATACTACAATGCCTTCAATAATCACATCCCTACAGGCAAAGCCCATTGAACCATTCAACGTCACCACATCCCCGTGGCGCGGCCCGAATTCAATGTCTTTCCATCAAGGGAAACCACACAACGTTTTCAGCAGGCACAATCCTTACAGGCGAAGCCCCTTTGAATCATTCTACGTCACCACATCCCCGTGGTACGACCCGATTCAAAGTCTTCCCTTCACAAGGAAAGCCAAACCGCACTCTCTCGCCAAGCTTCTCAAGTCTTATGTAGAAAGAGTGTGTTGGTTATAACCTTTTAAGGTAGTTTGTACTAATGTTCTTGATAATCATGTTCACTTAAGCCCTATAATTTACTAAGACTTATGATTGTGTCTTATGAATGGTATTACTTATCCTAATTCTCCTTGTATGACTAATTAAGATTAGGTTTAACTTTTAATCATAACTGGTCTTCATTATGGATTACAATTAATTTTAATCCTCTTTAATTAAGTCTTAATCCTTACTTAAGATCCTAATTTATTCCTAATCATCCCTTAATCTTTTCCTCAATCTTGGATTAGGGTTTTAATTATACATGATAAGGTTAATCATGATTAATTATTCTTAATCAACATTATTGATTAATTACTTAATTAATACTTTCATTAAGGTTAATTAACTTTAGACTTAATTAATCATCTTTACTTAATTAACTTAAGTGAATTAGGTTAATTAACTTAGGTAATTGAATTAGTTAAGCCCACTAATTAACTCTAAGTTTTAATTTTTAATAACTTGGATTAGAGTTGAAGTCCAACTCTAATCTAAGCCCAAATTCATAAGTTATTTTTGGTTGACTTTTAAATGAGTCTTTGACTCTCTTTTTTGAAGGCTTTGGGCCCAAACCAAAGGCCCAAAGGTAGGATGACTCATGGGAGCCCATTTTTACTCATAATAAGTCAAAAAGTTGACTTTTATGTTGACTTTTATTTTGGTGAAAGTAGAAATCCGAATTTAGTCTTTTACTATTTTAAAAACTTTCTTCATTTGCATTTTAACCCTTTTACTTATAAAATTATTCCTTAGTCCTTTTTGGACCATCAAGCCCATAACATGTTTTCAACATACCCTTGTCCTTTTTAAGATCAAAAAGGTATTCTTGATGAGTTTCATCAAGAACAACTCATGAACATCAAGAACAACTTGAATGTTCATCAAAACTTCAAATTTTTCACAACATCCAATCTTCACCAAATCTTCACACAATCATCAATAAACAATCTAAATGCCAAATATCATACTAATCCACTCAAAATCATCCACATACACATTAAAGTTCATAACTCCATTTTCAAGCTCATAAACACTATTTTTCAAAGATCAATCATCCAAAACAATTGTATACATCCAACCAACTTCATGCATGTTCATGGATTCATCATACAAACACATTTCAAGTGCCAAAAAATTTTTAAAACACATGCAGCCCCACATTCTCTCTAGGCCGAGAGCTATAGGAGGAAAAAGGGAGAATTTTTTTCAAAATTGTTCTTGGCTTGCATGCATCAACAATCACAATCCAAGCACATTCCAAGCATCATAATAATTTAAAAACATGTAAACAACCCCAGCCTCAAGAATCCAAAGCATTTGCTCAAAGAAAAAGCTCAAAAGGTGAATTTTTTTCAAGGAAAAACAAGAGTAAAAACAAGGATTTAAGGGCAAATCCTTGACTCTAGTTACCCAATCCTACTAGAGTTCAAGTTCTCCCCCCCTTTACCTAAGGAATTTTCTGTAAAATAAGGTGCAGTAACAGCCCAAAAACAGCTCCAAGATCCTCCTCTTGATCACCAACAAGGACTTCTACAAAGTTGGAGGCTAGGTGTTTGAGCTTCGGTTCAAAATGGAACCTTTAGCTTGAATGTTTTGGAAGAAAAATGGAAGATTGGAGAGGATGAGGGAGAGATCTCACGGTTCTGTTTCTGCAAGAGAGAAGGAGAGAATGAAAATGAAATGGTCTCTAGCCTTTTTGCATGTAGGGAAAAAGAAAGAAATGGACAAGTGGCATAAGTCTTATGAAAAATTAAGGCTTTTTGTCATGTCTTTTGACCTTGGAAAAAGGCATTGAAAGCTTTTCCACATGCACAATTCACACTCTCCCACGGCCTTGGGAGGAGGAAAAAGGAGAGTTGTCAATTTTTCTGGCCCGGATCAAGAGTATTCGGCCCTGGTTCAAGATACGGAGGGGCAAAAAGGTCATTTTCACAGGAACCCTAAAAATTCCCAGAAATTCCCTAAAAATAGGAAATTTAATTCTAAATCCAAAAAATATAAATTTTGATGATTAAAAATAATTTTAATCACTCAAAATCCAATAAAACACTCAAAATGACAAAAACGGCAAAAAACGGTAAACGCGGGTGTTACAGTGGTTACCGAAAATGGTTGATGGGTTTGTGCATTTAATTCAAACTCTATTAAAAGATATAAAGTTGTGGAATTTGAACTTCAAGGTCGCACCAATTTCAATTCAAACTTCAGCACTATCGTGCCCAACCCACCCAATACACACACATATATATTATTATTAAAATATATAATATATTTTATACATTATAAAAAATCTGATATATATTAAAACATAAAATTAGATATTAGAATCATATTAGAATCGAAATAATATAACATTAGAACTGGGGAACTTTAGACTATACAACCCTAATTTATGTGACTGTCTCACCTCCTTTGAGTAATTTTCTTCCACCTAGTCTTTGTACAAGGCGGTGGCGTACTACCTTAGTAATTATGTTGGATGATTTTGGAGTAATTTTTCAATTGAGTATAATTCTTTTTAGGTTTATGTTGTTTTATTGAGTTACTAATTTTTTATTTAATTAAAGTGCAGGTAATTAATTAGCGTATATACAAGTTATATAGGTGCCCAACAAGTATGAGGATGGACATGATAGTGTCTTACCCACACAAGTATAAATACAAGTACAAACTTTTATTTAAAACACGTGTATGGAATAATGATAATATCCTACCGAGAGGATATCCATTCTCATGCCTAACTTCAACCTTCCATAACACGACTCAATAGGTACTAGCTAGGATGAGTTGTTAGTTTATTTATCTAATAGACTCCTATATATTTACTAAAAAATTAATATTAAGTAGACAATCATAATGTTGGAATCAGTAGGTGTTGGGGGTTGGAAGTAAAAGAGATTTAACTCCCTTAAGTATGTGATCCTTAATTTGATCCTTAAACATGTGTGACGAGAAAACTCTATTAAGAGAGGTTTTCATTTTAACACCAGACAATACCCTATCTCTCGTCTATCGAGTGGAAGAATATTTTGAAAAAAAAAGTGTTTCACTCTTCGAACATAATATATCCTATTAATATCTTTCTCAATGCTATGTAGTTTTTTCCCTGTAAGGGTCGCGATCTCACCTTTCACCATGATTATTCTAAGTTGGTTTAAAAACAAAAGTATCGTGTCCCGACTTTATCAGTTGTATGATATATTTTAATTTTATAAAAAAATTATTTACTATAAATATTAATATTTTTAAATATATAGACATTTTCATAATAAATACATTTTAAAATATACTATATAAAATATATTTAAAATAAAATAATTTAAATTTGATATGTAAATATTATACTATAATTAATTAAATTATGTATATAATTTAAATTTAATATATAAACTATTAAGAGATCATTAATTTAAATTTAAATTTTAATTTAAATATTAAATGATAACTGTTTGAATCTAAATTATTAATTTATTAAAATATAATTATTTCAACCATATCATTTAACTATTAATATTTATAACTATTATATCTTTTATATAAATTTAAATATTAAAATAAATCGGTTATTGTTATTATAATTATTAATTGAGGATTATATTATTGAATAGTAATGATAAGAGTTTGAATTAATAAAAAATAGTTAAGAATTAAAATAAAAATTAAATTTAAAAATATCATGCCTCTAAGAGATTGATAGAGGTTTAACAAATGTTCAAATAGATTATAACAAAAGTGTGTGAAAGACACGTTTAAAAAATATGAAAATATAAAAATGACATGTGGTTTTTAAAAATGACAAAACAGAGAAAGTGTAATCACTCACTTTTTTTTAATTATATTGATTTATGATAGTATACTTTTGCCATGAAATTACTTTGTAATGCTCTTTATATATGTTATCCCAACAAACAAAATGATACATATTTGCTAAACAATCCATGTTATCAATTCAAATTCACGGTATCAGTATAGACGAGATATTTAGTTATTTATAATTTAGTGATATTGAATATTTTCTCACCAATTTAGTATTTACTTTGTTCTTCACGAGGGCATCCTGTGAGAACTATGATCATCAAGCACTGGACTATCTGATATTTCTTTGTTTGACTATGACAAGTGGTTTGGGGGCAATAGCGTGAGCCCGTGTTCTGTTCCATTGCTTCTAAGAATATCATTATGAAATGACCCTTCAGGAGTAGCTCTTCTAGAAGTTGTTCTTGGTGATGCTGTTGATGCAGAGGCCAGTTCCTCTGCATTTACCACCATCATGGCTGGTGGTGCGGCAGTGGCGGTCTTCTGACATGATTATGCGTGTAACTCCCCGTTCTTGTAGCCTTCATTGCCATAGTGAATTTCCTATCAAGTTGGAAATAAAGAGAATTAATGAGATAAAAAATAAATTACAAAGTCCTGACAGAAACAGGGCATTAGCAACAAAGAAGCAAACTCCTTTATATCATTCTTGAGAATAACTAACAGTTTCTCAAAGATTTTACCATTTAACTCGGAATTGGCTTTTGAATTATCTGAAAAGAGAATTAGTGTTGGTGTGATGATTGTGAGGACAGCCCAGAAGAAGAATATTGGATCTAAAGTTCTTTCACTCATTTGTAAAGAAAACACACCAATTTCATGAGCATTTGTGTCAGGTTTATAATATACAAAGACTTGTGTGTCAAAAAGAGAGGTATAGAGGCGTGGGAGATGTTCTTGACTTTTGGAGATTAGCTGGCCATTTTAAAGATCATTACTATTAGAATATTTGAGGCCGCTACCTCAATTTTCTAGTTTGTTGTTTATTGTTATTATAAAAAAGCTAGAGTCATGTTTTGACAACTTAACCATTGGTTTCTTGGTTCTTGGTTGTTTACTTGTTAGGTAGTTGTGAGATAGCCTTTGGTGTATATAAGACACTCTAGCTGGCAGGGTTATCTTATACAAGTGGAAGGAATCTATCATGGTTACGAATTGCTGGCAATGATTTACCAATCCCTCTCCACTCCAGTTAGCTTTATACCTATTTTGGTCTTTATGATGTTTACTTCTCAACTTGTTATTCATGCTCTTGTATTGCGATTTGGCTTCCCTCTTGTCTTCTGCTCCTATAAATGACGTCATTTCAAAGTTATTTGAAAAACTAAACTCGTACACCGCCCATCCTTCGCGAACCTATTCTTATACAAGAATCCACCACCAACCCTTCTCCTCTGTGCAGACCCATGCCACACCACTCCATAGACCGTTGTGCGCTCCGCGACTGCGGTTCCTTCGCGGTCCTCCGCAATTGTTGCTTCTCACCTTCAAAATTTTCCCCGACATTAATCCAATAGAAATTAGTAGTTTTTTTGTCCTTCTATTATTAACATTAATAAACTGCATTGGTTGTCAAATTGTGATGTTGTTTGTTGGAAAATAGATTTACTAGTTGCATATCTGAAGTTCTCATTAATGGGAAATTAATTCATAATAGATTTGTTAGTTTTATTTCTCTATCATTGCCATTAATTGTTGAGAATGTAGTTTTCCTTTGAGAATTATCTTTTTTTCACTTTTAATCTGCACACAATAATACAACGATAGAGTATTGTTGTTGTGGTCATACCATTTTTTCTATGTGCAAAGATTTTATATGATTGGAAGAGACCAAAACAGAACATTTTGGAGGATCCCTAAAGATTGATAGATTGGAGCCATCTGAATTAAATATCATCGAAGATTCAACAATATACTCATAAATTGATAGATTGGCGCAAAGTCTTTAATTCAGTGGTAAACTGTCTTATTACCTAAAGAAACGGCTGAGATGAAATAATAAAGACAGTCATGATTTAATTTTAAAATAATAAAAAAAATGACAGCGTTTGTAAGGGCCGGAGACGAGCAACACGACTCCGCGTAGGAGAGAAGCTAAATCGCTTGTATTGTGGACAATTTTGCAACTAGGGCTATATATAAATTAATAAAACGACTTCATATTTTCACATATCCACATCTCTCCTTGTTGCAAGTTGCTAACTGCTATCAAATTCGTTTTCAGGCAGTAGGAAAGTCTGGAGTAGTGAAGAAGGAGAAAATATTTGTAAAGTTTATACTCATAATATTTCTTTTTGTAACTCACAAGTATGATTGTGGGTTTAACTCGGGCCGAGAGTTGTGGTTAGCTAAAGTACTCCGAAAAGTGATGACTCCAAGATTCAAATCCACGACCATGCAGGTAAAATCTGCCTGGGTCATGGTCCATATTCACTATGACCAACCACTGTTTGATATACTCATATTATATTTGAAAACATAAATAAAAACTTGTATTGCCACGTTACAAATTAATCATACTTACAGCATAAACAACATATTTTCAATTAAGTACATGACCATATAATAGGATATTAAGAAAAATTACAATTATTTTATGAATATCTAATTTAAGAAAATTAAAACTAAGTGGAAAAACTTAAAGGGGCAATCATAGGCTGACTCAACTTAATTACACACTCCAAAACAGAATTGCCCTAGTTAGCACAAAAAAAAACTTGATTAGTCACTATATATCGACAAAGTAAATTAGGTAGATGACTAATAAATATAAAACGATTAGTCAATTACACACTTTTAATTGAATATATGATAATTTAATAATGTTACATAATTTATATATAAGAATGAAGAATTAATCACATTAATTGAATTATCACCTTAAATAAGGACTATGGAAGAAGGAAAAAGGAAAAAAGAGATTAACAAGAATACATCGGAGGATTAAAAAACTACTTCTGTTCCCTCAAGGAATCCATACATGAATATTGGTATGAAGTCGCGGTAAAAATATTCACGACATATAAAATACTATGACTTTCCTATTTAAATAGCAAGTGATTCTCAGGTGAATAAGTGTAGGATGACGGTATCTGTACCATACAAACTTACTTATTGCAATGTTAGGGGTGTTTATGGGACGCATTGGGATGAGTTTTGTTTGTCCCTAACTCGGCCCTAATTTTTGACTGGACCAATCATATGGATCCGAACTCGTCCATAGACCCGAGAAGACCCGTTGATGTGCAGTATAAGTAAGACAGTCTGAGTCGGGCAGGACCGGCGGATTGACCCAATATCTAAACTAAATATAATCATGAAACGATTATATAACAAAATATTCAACAGAAAATATTTCATACAACTAATAAATATATTGCATACAATAGAATACCTTTTAATGTATGTAATATTTTTTACTTTTTAAAGTTTGGATCATTACTAAAACAAGAATAACATTATATCACTATATAACTTACGTATATATGTATTTTTTAAGATAGATAGAGGAAACTTATACTCAAGAAACCCTGTCTAAAAATTAAAAAAATAAGGTTAGGGAGACTTTACATAATAGAAAATTATAAGTAATAAATATTATATTTATATAACAAAGGACGAGTCAGGTAAGTCCGAAGGTTAACCCGGACCCGTCCTTAACCCGATATCGGTCGAAAAAATGAAACCCGATTTAGTTTTATTCTTTCTTGCAGACAAAACAGACCCGACCCGAATCGGATGGGTTGAGCTGGGTCAAAGGGACAGATCAGGTCTTAAAACACCCCTAATCAAGACCATGTACAACACGTACCACTCTACATATTTAATCCGAGCAAACTTCGATAGGATGTTGAAAATATCCGACCGAATTAAGTAAGGATTTATTAGTATATTCTATTAGTGTAAAAAAGTTTTATACAGACATCTAATGATGTGTCGCCATATTCGTATTAGTGTAAAAAAGTTTATACAGTCATCTAATGATGTGTCACTATATCATTTAATGATCATGACATCTCATATATTATTAAATTCAATAAATGATTTGACACCACATCATTGGATGTCTATGTAAAACTTAATTCTTTACATTGACAGTGTGTATATATTAAACTTTAAAGTAATCCAAGCAAACCCAAACTAAACGGACCAGATAGAGAAATATGTTGTATGTAAAAAAAAAACATGAAAATGACATTCTTCAAAAAATAGTGTTGATTTTTTGACAAGTATTTTACAATCTTTATTCTTCTCTTTTATACCTATCACTTATTTTATTACGTCTCTATTTTCTTTTTATCACACTCACATTTACATTCACAAAGAATTATTCTTCTCTTTAGTCCTATCACATATTTTATTACGTCTCTATTCTCTTTTTATTACACTCGCATTTATATTCACAAAGAATGTAAATGTGATGTAAGATAAAGAGTGTGAAACATTAACTATTTTTTTCAAGAATGAGTTTAAATTATTCATATAATAACATCAAATATTAAGCACTACTAAATTAATTTTAACTTATATTAAAAAAGGAATAATATATTCTTTTAATTAAGTATTCTAAATAAATATTTTAATTATTCAAAATAGTAATGTAAAATGCATTAATATTTTGAAATACATTAAATGAGAATTTAAATTGATATATTAATGAATATATAGAATTTATTTTACCAAGAAAACAAAAATGCACTTTTAAAACATAATTTTTACAAGTCATATAATAAATCCATAATCTATATACGTAATTTAGGATTAAAATATTTTAAAATTTTATTTTCCAATAACTCTTTCTTAATGATTTTCCTAATTAATTTAAATAAAAATTATTAAGCACTTTACAAAAGTTTCAGATATCTATATATGTTTGATTCTGTCTTATTTGTTAGTTTTTCAAAATTATATACAAAATAAATTTTCAAAATTATTTTTATAAATAAAATGATTTATTATAGCATTGCCACCACAAAATTATAAAAATTAAAAAGTAATTTCCGAAATATATTAGAGTTGTGTTTTGGATTTTTAGTTTTAAAAATAAAAATATTCATTTTTTAAAAATTGTTTGTCAAACAGAGTTTTTTATTTTTTTATGTTTAAAAATAAAATTATTTTTTAAAATGATAAACAATCAGACCCCTAGGATTTACATTTTTAGTGAATTAAAATAGTGTAAAAGTTTTGTACTAAATTTTTTTTTGTAACATTAGTATTATATTTAGATTTTTAGTGAATTAAAAATTCGTATATGATTGAAGTAAGCTTAGTGGATTCATTTAAGGGGGAAACTATCCTAACATCTAATTTGTGTTTCCCATTCATGAGACTCACATTTGAATCCTTATTTAAAGCAAATTTTACTATCGTTTGATTTCAACTTGTTTAATGCCTTTTCTTATAATATTGAATGTTTAGTGCCATACAGTTAAAAAAAACTCTAGCTTGTTACATTATTTTTTTTAAAAAAATGTGACCAATCCATCCCATTTGACTTAAGTGTCACAAAAAGTAAGGTGGACTGGCAAATTTCTATCCCACAACTGAATGAGTCAAGCCGAGTGATGCATTATAAGCCAATAACTAAAATGACACCTTTTAAAATAATGTTGTTTTATTTGTCACGCCTTATATATATTTTATGGTTACTTTATATCTCCTAATCTCTTTTTTTCCATTTCCATCATTGTTATAATATTACAAGGAGGTCATAAACGTGACATAATAAAAACAATTCTTTATCTTTCATAAAAATAAGTTTAATACACTCATTCAACAATGTCAATATTAGAAAGTGTTCAGTTTCTTTTGTTCTTATAGCAAAAGAGGAATGTTATATTTTGAATAAATATTTTAATAATGTTTTTCTTTCGTTCTTAGAGCAAAAGAGGAATGTTATATTTGAATAAATATTTTTAATAATTGTTTTCATTAATAAAAATAGAATATGTCAAATGCATTTAATATTTTTCCAAATAATTTAATGAGTAAGAAGAATAATATATACTACAAAATAAGTAATTGCATATTATAAAAAAACACAAAATTAAAATAAAATAAAACTTATCGTTAAAGTCATAAAATAAATGTAGCTAGGTATAAAATATATCAATAATAAAATCATTCAACATATTATTCTTCTAATAATTTTAATAATTATCTCAATTATTTATTTAAGAAAAAAGTATTAAACAGTTTAAAAAATAATTATTTAAGGTAAAAATAAATAAAAAGAAATGAGGGCAACGTAAGAATGAGAAAGAGAACAACAAGCTATGTGTCTCGGTTCAAGTTTTCTCTCTAGATTGAGAATAATCTCAACAACACCTTCGCACAAATTGTGTATGTATCCAAGTTCCATTTGAATTTTGTATTAAATATTCACAAATATCACCCACCGGCCTCATTTTTACTATCTTCTCTGGTTTTCAGCTCAATTTTCATCAATCGAGACATCAAACCAGGTATGTTTTGTTCCTTCTTCCCTTCAATGCATGTTTTTTATTTATTTTTATCTATATTTAGTGTTCCACGGTCATTTCTAGTGTTATCTATATGGTTTTGTGTGTTGATGGCGTTAATTTTGATGATTGTAATGAAATGAACATAAATTTACACATAGTGAGGTTGATACAGTGATAGTCGGATAGGTGTAGGATCTAGAATTGAGCAAAACCAACCAATTAGAATCAAAATATAGTGAATAAATTGCGAAAATAAGGTGCAGGGCAGCAGCTTATTTTGCACAAAAAAGTGATAGAAAATGAGAGAAAATGAAAGAAAAAGTGGAGAGGAAGAAATGGGAAGGACGCCACTGAAGCAAGAATCCACTTGCAGCAGATAAGTCCAATGCCAGACGCCACTAATTCAGGAGAATTAGATAAGTCTCAGTATGGTTTGAGCAACAACCACCAAGCCTCACTCAACTCACAAAGGGAGGAGAAAATTTGGCATAATGCCTTTACTTCAAATTCAATTGTGTCCAATACAAGAGGAGAAGACTCCTTTATATAGGAGTGGAAGGGGAAGGGGGCGGATTTTTAGGAGAATAAAATGGGAGAAAAATAAAAGATGAGTGAAAACACTCCTAAGTGGGTTTTGAACCCAAGACCCCAAAGGTTTATGGCTAAGCTAAGTCTTAAGCCATTAAACCTCTAAAATGCGCCCCACTCATGTAAAAAAAGTTACAAGATGAAAGAAATTCTATCCTAGGTGGGAATAGAACCCATGACTCCCTAAGCCTTATAGTAAGGCAACCTACTAACCAATAAACCCATACAATTAGCACCCAACTAGGATGAAATAAAAGGAAAATACAAAAATAAAAAGAAAATACAAGAGAGTCCTAATTAAGGGTGGTCCATAGGACAAGGGTCTTATCCAGGGTCAAGGTGTCCTTCTGTAGGGTAGTGACCCTTATTTGTAGGGTAGTGACCTTTATTTGTAGGACACTAATTTCTCCAACTTTTCCTTGCTTGAAGCTGAGGCTTGCAGTTGGTGCATATCCTCCAGTGTAGGTCTTGCAGGTCCAAGCTTCTAGCAGAGTGCCATCATTCCCTCCCCCTTGAAAAGGATTTGACCTCAAATCTGAAAATTCAGAAAGGAGCCGTTAAAATAATGAACTGGGTAGAAGAAGGAGTTGGATGACAAAATATAGGAAGTAAGAAGATGCTTCCCTACGCTTTTGGAGAGTAGAGTCAGAGATCCACAAGTTGAACATCTTCCTTGAGCCTAGACAATAAGAAGAAGAGCCATAAGTATTTTTCCAAAGCAAGCAAAGTGAAGGCTCGTAACAAAAATACTTGGGGATCATAAAGATTAGCAAAAGAAAAACATAGGAGATGAACAAGAGGTATTTGAGATAAGGGTTAGAAAACTCCCTCAATGAAGATTGAACCATCTTGTCCATGTACTCTGCGGATTTAGATCCTCGATCAAAGACTAATCTTTTGAAGCCCTCCTTTGCAAGTAATACAAGTAAATGGTCATGGAGAAAGCTTAGGAAATAAATTCCACTTGAGTACAAAAAGTGTTTCAATGTGCGATATCCATCAAAGTATTCTATACTATGTTCCCAAATAAATGCACATGTGAAACTATGTGGCATGAATGTCTTCATATTTTTCAATAACATCCCAACATTTTTATTGAACATAACACATGCATCTTGAGTATGATTGTCAAAATCATAGTGCATATGTTCATGCCATGAAGTATTCATGCAAGTTTGTTCAAGAGCCATATCCATACTAAAGCACTCACTCAAGTAAGATGACACCTTTTGCATATTATCATATGTGTTCATGAAAGGTGAAATACCAAAAGAACCACAGTGAGTATGCATATCAAGAAGCATATCATCATTTGAATTAGATGTCAAACAAGTTTTCCTACATGTGATAGCTTCATCCAAAATTTTATCCTTTTTACTAACTAGTTGAAGATCATAATACACATCTTTGTATGAAATAATTATTTTTGGTCCAAAATGTGTATTCATTCTATAAACACAAACCAAAGGCACATGCATATTCAATCCAACTTTGTTTTCAATCTTATCATGCAATCTAAAGGAATTGAGTAAGCATGCATCTTTAGTAAGTTTCATGGTACTCTCATACATAGTTGGCTTTTCTAAACATGCAATAGGTTTCAAAGCATCATCAATATTGTTCATTTCTTTTAAACATGTAATGCTTTGAGGCATATAATTGTGCATAGAAAAAGGAATTTCATGCATAAAGAAAGTTAGTTTAGGAAACTCCCTTTCAATAGCTTGAGTTGTCTTCGTTGCAACACTAGAAGTATTTTCCCTCAACCTATTCATGCTTTCACTAGAAGAGTTGGCATTTAAATGATCACAAGAAAATCATACTTTCTCTTCTTTCATTCTTAATTTATTTTCCTTGTTTTCTCTTTCAAGTTTCTCTTCTTTCTCTTTTCTAATTGTTCTCTTTTCTCTTGTTCTATTAACCTCTTAAGTTGGATTTGATCTTCCCTAATTTCACTAGAGGTCATAGGCATTAAGGTAAATTTAACCCCTTGGTGGCGGAACCTATAGGTGTTGGAATAACCATCATGCTTCACCCTTCTCTCATATTGCCATGGTCTTCCTAAAAGGATGTGAGAGGCTTCTAAGGGTATGACATCAAAGGTTATTTCATCTTGGTAATCCCCAATTTTGAACCTTAAGCTCACTTGCCTATCCACCTTAAATTCTTCCTCATCACTCACCCATTGAAGTGTATAAGGTTCTGGATGTGGGGTAGTAGGTAAGTTTAGCCTGTTAACTAACCTAAGGCTAGCTAAGTTGCTACTACTTCCTCCATCTATGATCACTAAACATACCTTATCTTCAATTTGGCACCTAGTGTGGAATAGGTTCTCTCTTTGGCTCTCTTCTTCACCCAAAGGTGTTTCTAAGGCTTTCCTAAACAACATGGTTGCCCTTTCCCCTTGCCTTCTTCCTTCCATTCTCCTAATTGATTTTATGTTAAAACTTTTAAAGGACCTCACCACTCACTAAGTGTTTACACTCAAAGGAATGTTAACACTCGTGTATGTCACTCTTTTTGGGCTTTTTCTATAATGAAAACTCTCTTGCCTCTTCTACTCGGTTGGAGGTTGATTAGAAGTTGCAAAGACCAACGTGAGTCTAAGTCTTAACCTTACCCAAATAGAAGCGCACTAACAAAGAAAATACCTACTGGAAGAAGATTGGAAAAAATCCTAAGACAAAACAAAAGAATTGATATGACAAACAAGAAAAGCTGGCATTCAAACAAGCTTATACACAAGAGCAGACAACAAACAAGACAAAACGGAAGAAATTACAAAGAGAATTGTTTTTGGTGATTTTTGAAAAAGAATTGCCAAATTGTCGTTTTTAAGAAAACAGCAAATACAACTCAATTACGGTATACAGGGAAATGAAACAGAAAATTACAGTAAAACTGTCACTATATTGTTGGGATATCTCTTTGTTTTGAATTTTCTATTTTTCTGAATTTTTTTTTGAATTTTTTACTCTTTTTGGGTGTCATTTGACTTTTTCTTCCTTGTTGTTGACTTTTGCACCCTTTTTGCTTTTTACACCTCTTTTTCTATTTTTGGCACGTACGTACTTTTTTTATTTTTTCTTGCCTTTTCTTTCTTTTTTTGTCTTTTTCCCCAACAGAAAATTACAGAAATTTGTACACAATGAAAAGAAAATTAACTGTACCTACTGTAATATTTTTGGAATTTTCTAACAGTAAACTGGTCCAAGTGGCCCAGAAAAGCAAAAATAATGAATAAACTGATTTCTGAAAACTGTAAAAACGTGATGGCAACTTGATTTCAAAATTGGCCAAAAAAATTTCTTAGCACTTCCTTGTTGATTATACAAAACCGGTATGGTCATAGAAACGCGCTTGGTTCAATTTTAAGATTGGAATTAAATTTTGAAGGAAAATCAACAATTAGAATTTGTTGATCTTCTTCCAATACTATGAACCAAAAAAGATCCTATAGGTGAGCGTTTTGCACAATCAAACAGGGAAAGTCCAAGGTTGAGATAACAGTCAATCCAAATTTGTAATCAGAATGCCAATAAAACAAACATAACAAGAGTAGGAAATTGAACAACACAAGAACCCAAAAATGCGCAAAAATGGCAAAAATAAGAAGGAAAAATTGCGTAAAAATAAATGGCAAGAAATTAAAGGGGGAAACTGAAATTAAAAGGATGGGGAGGACAGAAATGTAAATGGCAGAAAGTAGAAGGGGATGGCAGAAAGTAAAAGAATGGGGAGAGCAGAAATGTAAAGGGGGAAGCGGAAATTAAAAGGATGGGGAGGACTGAAAGTAAATGACTGAAAGTAAAGGGGGAAGCAGAAATTAAAAGGATGGGGAGAGCAGAAATGTAAATGGCTGAATGTAAAGGGGGGAGCAGAAATTAAAAGGATGGGGAGAAGCGGAAATTAAATGGCGGAAAATTAAATGGCGGAAAGTAAAGAGATGAATATGGGGGATGAACAATTAATGGTGAAGGGGAGAAATGTAGGTGAACGATCTTTGGAAAAATGAAGACAACAATGCCTCCTCTTACCACACTTCACCACAAACAAGCAGTTATATCAAGCAATTTTCAAGAATTACTCAAGAACAAGTATGAGCAATTAAAGAGGCATTTAAACAAACACCTAGGGGGTGGGAATTAGCGGCCCAAAACAGCCCCCCACTAGCAAGAATTCAAGCAAATCAATCAAGACAGACAAGTGCTGATAGCAGCAGAAAGGCACCTCGGGCCCGGGAAACGGTCCAAGTCCAAATTACAATTGAAAAGAGGGATGGAATTACACTAAATTGAATGAAAATTCTGCACAAAGAGGTGCAGTAAGTCAGCACCCAAACAGCGCCCAAATGACTCCAAATTTTCTCAAATTCAACAAGCTCTGATGACTAATTGATAGCCGGATAGGTGTAGGATCTAGAATTGAGCAAAACCAACCAATTAGAATCAAAATATAGTGAATAAATTGCGAAAATAAGGTGCAGGGAAGCAACTTCTTTTGCGCAAGAAAGTGATAGAAAATGAGAGAAAATGAAAGAAAAAGTGGAGAGGAAGAAATGGGAAGGACGCCACTGAAGCAAGAATCCACTTGCAGCAGATAAGTCCAATGACAGATGCCACTAATTCAGGAGAATTAGATAAGTCTCAGTATGGTTTGAGCAACAACCACCAAGCCTCATTCAACTCACAAAGGGAGGAGAAAATTTGGCATAATGCCTTTACTTCAAAATTCAATTGTGTCCAATACAAGAGGAGAAGACTCCTTTATATAGGAGTGGAGGGGGAAGGGGGCGGATTTTTAGGAGAATGAAATGGGAGAAAAATAAAAGATGAGTGAAAACACTCCTAAGTGGGTTTTGAACCCAAGACCCCAAAGGTTTATGGCTAAGCTAAGTCTTAAGCCATTAAACCTCTAAAATGTGCCCCATTCATGTAAAAAAATTACAAGATGAAAGAAATTCTATCCTAGGTGGGAATAGAACCCATGACTCCCTAAGCCTTATAGTAAGGCAACCTACTAACCAATAAACCCATACAATTAGCACCCAACTAGGATGAAATAAAAGGAAAATACAAAAATAAAAAGAAAATACAAGAGAGTCCTAATTAAGGGTGGTCCATAGGACAAGGGTCCTATCCAGGGTCAAGGTGTCCTTCTGTAGGGTAGTGACCCTTATTTTGTAGGGTAGTGACCTTTATTTGTAGGACACTAATTTCTCCAACTTTTCCTTGCTTGAAGCTGAGGCTTGCAGTTGGTGCATATCCTCCAGTGTAGGTCTTGCAGGTCCAAGCTTCTAGCAGAGTGCCATTATACAGGCGTTAGAGACTTGGAACAGGGCTATGGAGAAGACCATGGATCTAAAAAAGAAGGGCGTGATTACATCAACCTTGATCTGCCCACTTTGCAATCATTTGACGGAGGAGACCACCACCTTCTTATAGTGCCTCTATATTCATTCTATACCCACTTGTTTTCTTCACTCAATTTGATGTGAATTTTTTAAAATTTCAGATATTTGTGTCTGTATTTCTCATCTTAATTTGTATTGGTTTTTATTTTTCCACTTGGAATTGCCTTTTCTATAGCTTTCCTCAAATATGTTGGTCTAGTAATTGCTTAGTTACAACTATGGGTATTTGGTAATTAAATACATTTTAAAATATTTTTCCTCTCCTTTTTATATACCCATATCTCAATCTCCTTTTTAGTTGTAAAATGAATGAAAGAAAATTTTGTTAAAAGAAGAATGGAAAATTTACATGTAACTAGTCAGTTTTAATAATACAATTTTAATAACTAAAACCAAGTTTTAATATTTTTATCTAAATAAAATAAAACCAATTAAAATTATATCACATAAACAAATTCTCCTCAAAATTAATCAATCCTAAATATCTAACCTCCCATGTACATCTCATTTGTAACATCCCACTTGTAGGCTATCTTAAATTAGTAAGTTAAGGGGGTGACCTATATTTGTTA
Organism: Sesbania bispinosa; assembly: GCA_026901365.1. Lineage (NCBI taxonomy): Eukaryota > Viridiplantae > Streptophyta > Magnoliopsida > Fabales > Fabaceae > Sesbania > Sesbania bispinosa. The sequence goes on from QLOH01000019.1 coordinate 1,940,664, forward strand.
AATCTAGAAACTGATAGTGATAAGTAAAATGTAGGTCAATTTCTATTTCAAACAAGTAGATGTTTTTAACTTAAGTGAAATTGAAGTAATTTTGAGTTCTGGTAATCGATTACAAAGAGTCGGTAATCGATTACCTGGGAGCTAGTTTTTAGGTAATCGATTACTCACAGGGTGTAATCGATTACCTGAGAGCTAAGTTTTTGGTAATCGATTACAGGGTGTCTGTAATCGAGTACCCGAGAGCTGTATTTTGTGTAATCGAGTACTCGCAGGGTGGTAATCGATTACCTGAGGACTGAGTTTTTGGTAATCGATTACCAAGGGTTGTAATCGATTACCAGATTCCCAGAAACACTTTCCAGTGTAAATTCTACCTCTGGTAATCGATTACAGCACTACTGTAATCGATTACCAGCGGTCCAGTATAAAAGCTGGACATGCAGAAATTGAAAACACACATTTTCTTTCACCCTTCTTCAAGCCCTAGAGAGAGAAAGTGAGAATCCTAGAGAGAGGAACTTAATTTTGGAGCCTTGGAAGGAGATTGAAGCTAGAATCAACAATTGGATTACTTCAAGCTCTCAATTCCTCCCTTAATTTCATAGATTGGTGAGTACAACTCACTTTTAGAGTAGAAACTATTGGTCTCAATGCATGTTCCCACCCCTTTCTCTTCCCCTTTCTTGATGCTGGATATTTGATGTTTGAATTGGTAATTTCTTGTTGTTTGGATTGATTATTGATAGATTGAGCATGTGAGTATAGAATCGAGCGTCGAAATCTTTAGTTTCGAAGTTTTCGAAACTAACGAACTATCGAAACTATCGAAATTATCGATTTCCCTCGATTGTAACTCATATGGAAATCCGAATTGGTTATAGTTCTTTGTTAAGTGTTAATTCATGGATTGAAATGGTTAGATTAGAGTTCAAATTGGAAAATTAAGACTTACGTTCATAGGATCAAAACTTTCTAAATAGTCGAGAATTGCGATATTCATTTGTAATTTGCTATGTATAGAGTAATGCATTGATACCCTATCATGATTATGTATAATTAAAGTGAATTCAAGCCAGCTTTGGGTCGTGAGTAAAATAAAAGATTAATGGTATTGAAAACATGGCTTCGGCCCAGTTTGGGTGGGATTTGTCCCCGGGAAAGCCGGTTCCCGTAGTCTAAGCTCAGGTCTAACTATAGAAAGTGATAAGAACATGCCGGCTGGGGACAGCAGTGAGTGCATCATGTTGCATAATACATATGTGATGATTGTATTGAGTTGTCATAGAATATGAATTGGCATAACTATCTATTCCTTGCATTTATGCATATGAGATATATTCACAGAGATTTTTATCTCACCACTTGTTATGTGGATTTTGTTTAGCTGAGCAGGTACCTCCGTCGTCGGATTCCCAATCCGGGAAGTGAAGGGCTTGGGGAAGTAGGTATTTGTTCCTTTTGTTTGTTTTAAATGAATCAACATGTGAAATTTGTATATGTATATGTGAATTACTAGGATTGATGTTGTTTAGTAAGTTTATTTTGAAACTCTTGTGGGACCTGAGGAGTTTCCTGATGTAAATGTTGTATATAGTTTGGACTCTTATGGCATTGTTAGTAGGTTCATTGAATTGTTGGATTTTCGTTGGATTTCTTACAATTTCTTGAATGAGTTGATACTTAAATCGTTACGCTTCTGAATTCTAAGTTAAGAACTTGGTTTCCAACGGACTAGATTCTTAACTTGAAATTTAAGGTGTTTCATTTTGGTATCAGAGTAGTTCAATCCATTTGGACTCTGAAATTAGGATATTCTGTGGTTTGTTAATGATTCCATATGTATTATTTTGTGAGTTGAGAGACTGATCACCTCGAAATTTGCTTGATGATATGTAGGGAATTATGGCAGGCGGCAGGAGAGGTCGTCCAAGGGTCAATCAACTTCCATCATTATCATCATCTTCACAGGATCCTACCCCGGATCCTGTGGCGGCAGCTCTTCAAGCTCTGACTCAAATGATGGGAGAGAAAATGAATGCTAATCGGGTTCAAGCGGAAGCGGCACGGGAGCAAGCTGCTACCAATGCAACAGTGCTTCAAGAAATGACTAGAAGGTTCAGAGAGCCACCACCAACCCCTGTTGTAGATTCTTTTGCTGTTGGATTGTCAGAATTTAGGAAGCACACTCCTCCGCAGTTCAACGGAGTTTACGACCCTGACGTTGTTGCTAATTGGTTTCGGGACTTGAATCGAATCTTCGAAGTGATGAAGTGCACTGATGAGGCTAAGGTGGGCTTTGCGGTCTATATGTTAAGGGGAGAGGCCGAAGACTAGTGGAAAACTGCTAAGGTTCGGGCTGCAGAGGTGGAGGCTCCTATGACTTGGGAGGTGTTTCAGAATTTGTTTTTGGGGAAATATTTTCCAGCTACCATCAAGAGGCAAAAGGAGACTGAATTTCTGCAACTTAGGCAAGGAGACATGTCAGTGGGTCAGTATGTGGCAAAGTTTGAGGAGCTAGACAAGTGTTCCCGTTACCTTCAAGCTGTGACTGATGAGGAGTGGAGGTGTGCTCAATTTGAGGGAGGATTAAGACCTGAACTGTTGGACCGGATTGGAACATTAGAAATTAGAGACTTTTCGTTGTTAGTGAGAAAGTGCTACATTGCTGAGAAGAATTTCAAGGGAACTACTTCGTCATCTACACCAATGGAGAATAAGGGAAAGAGGAAGTTTGAGGTGCCCCTTCCGGGAAAAGGCTCCAAGCCTAAGTGGCAAGGCAAACCAGTCTTGCCCACTCAGCAAGCCCAACGCCAAGGAGGACTTAAGTGCAACAAGTGTTGAAAGGAGCATGCTGGGGAGTGTATGATGGGGAAGAACTTGTGCTACTTTTGTAAGCAACCGGGTCACATAAAGAGAGATTGTCCAAAAATGAAGAATTCCCAGAAACCTCAATCAACTGGAAGAGTTTTTACCCTCAGTGGGCATGTAGCAGCTTCTGCAGACAATCTGTTGAGAGGTATATGCACCCTAGGAGAGAAGACCTTAATTGTATTGTTTGATTCTGGGGCAACCCATTCTTTCATTTCTTCTGAATGTGTTGAACAGTTAAAATTGCCTGTTGATTCTTTACCTTATATTCTTGATGTAATTACTCCAGCTAAAGAGTCTATTTCCACTTCTCTTGTGTGTTCTAAATGTTCTATTGTTATTCAGGGTAGGGTTTCTGTAATTGATTTGATTTGTCTACCTTTGAGGGGTATGGATATTATTTTGGGGATGAACTGGTTATCTTCCAATCAGGTTACATTAGACTGTTTCAATAAAAAGGTCATATTTCCCCCTTTTCCTCCTCCTCCGAGGGAGAGACCCCCTATGCTTTTATCCAGTGTCACCCAGATTAACCAATGTCTCAGTGATGGGAGTGAATGTTTTATTTTGCTACTTTCCTCAACTTTAGAATCTAAGGTAGATTTAAGCAGAGTAGCTACGGTTAGGGAGTTCCAAGACGTTTTTCCTAGTGAAGTTTTAACCTTACCACCAGACCGAGAGTTAGAGTTTACCATAGACTTAGTACCAGGTGCGGGACCCATTTCTAAAGCTCCATATAGAATGTCTCCACTAGAACTAAATGAACTTAAAACCCAACTAGAAGATCGTATAGTTAAAGGGTTCATTAGGCCTGGTGTGTCACCCTGGGGAGCTCTAGTGTTGTTAGTGAAGAAGAAAAATGGGAGTATGAGATTGTGTGTAGATTATAGACAATTGAACAAAGTCACCATTAAGAACAAGTACCCGCTTCCTAGGATAGATGACCTTCTAGACCAACTTAGGGGTGCCTCGGTGTTTTCTAAGATAGATCTTAGGTCGGGTTACCACCAGATTAAGATTAGAAAGGAAGATATCCCTAAGACAACTTTTAGGACTAGATATGGGCACTATGAGTATCTAGTGATGCCATTTGGTGTTACTAATGCTCCTGCAGTATTCATGGACTACATGAATCGAATTTTTCGGCCCTTTTTGGATCAGTTTGTAGTGGTATTCATTGATGACATCTTGATTTATTCTCGTAGTCTAGGAGAACATGAAAATCACCTTAGGATTGTTTTAGAGATCCTGAGAGAGAAGAGACTGTTTGCTAATCCTGAGAAGTGTGAGTTTTGGATGGACCGAGTCCATTTCCTAGGGCATGTTATCACTAGAGAGGGGGTATTAGTTGATCCCAGTAAGGTAGAAGCCGTTCTTGAATGGGAAAGACCTAAGACCGTCACGGAAATTAGGAGTTTCCTAGGATTGGCCGGCTACTATCGGAGATTCATTAATGGATTCTCCCATTTAGCTTTGCCTCTCACAAGATTGACTCGAAAGGGTCAAGCTTTTGTGTGGGACAAAAAGTGTGAACAGAGTTTTCTAGAACTCAAAGATAGATTAACTACCGCTCTGGTACTGGCGTTGCCGGATTTGTCCAAGACCTTTGAAGTGTATAGTGATGCGTCGGGTAAGGGCGATGTGTTTTGATGCAGGAAAGGAGAGTAGTGGCTTATGTCTCTAGGCAGTTGAGGCCTCATGAGGAAAATTATCCTACCCATGATTTAGAATTAGCAGTTGTGGTTTTTGCCCTCAAAATTTGGAGGCATTACCTGTTTGGTGTAAGGTTTGAGGTCTTTAGTGATCACAAGAGTTTGAAATATCTCTTTGATCAAAAGAACTCAACATGAGGCAAAGGAGGTGGATGGAATTTCTTAAAGATTATGACTTTGAGTTGAAGTACCACCCAAGCAAGGCCAATGTAGTGGCTGATGCTCTCAACAGGAAATCTCTTCATGTATCATCCATGATGGTACATGAAATGAATCTTCTGGAGGATTTTAGGAACCTGAGTCTTAGTGTTGATGTTGGTGAAGGCAGTATTAGGTTGTGCAAGTTAGAAATTAGTAGTGAGCTTCAAGCTCTGATCAAGGAAGCTCAGGGTTCGGACCCAGAACTTCAGGGTAGAATTGGACAAGCAGGATTTTCTAAATCAGAAGACGGGACAATTCTTTTCCAAGGAAGAGTTTGTGTCCCTAAGGGGGGTAGTGTGAGGCAAATAGTTTTAGAGGAGGCCCACAGAGGCAAGTTTTCTATACATCCTGGCTCTACCAAGATGTATCAGGATTTAAAGAAGATGTTTTGGTGGGAAGGGATGAAGAGGGAGATGGTTGTATATGTTTCTAAGTGTCTGACTTGTCAACAAGTGAAAATAGAGCACCAGAGGCCATCAGGGACCCTTATGCCATTAGAAATTCCTGAGTGGAAGTGGGAGAGTATAGCTATGGACTTTGTGGCAGGGTTGCCACGAGTCCAGGCTGGCTTTGATTCCATCTGGGTCATTGTGGACCGGTTAACTAAATCGGCCCATTTTCTTCCAGTTAAAAATACCTATCCTCTGAAGAAGTTAGCTGACTTGTATGTCAAGGAGATTGTTAAGCTCCATGGCATTCCCTCTAGCATCATATCTGATAGGGACCCTAGATTCACCTCTAGGTTCTGGAATGCACTTCATCAGTCATTTGGGACTAAACTTAGGTTTAGCACCACTTATCATCCTCAGACTGATGGTCAGTCTGAGAGGACCATCCAAACCTTAGAGGATATGCTAAGAGCTTGTGTGTTAGAGGAGTCGGGCAATTGGGATAGGTACCTACCTCTCATAGAGTTTGCCTACAACAACAGTTTCCATAGCAGTATAGGTATGGCGCCTTATGAGGCTCTATATGGTAGAAAGTGCAAATCTCCTGTGTGTTGGCATGAGATTGGAGAGAAAGCCCTGTTAGGTCTAGAGTTGGTGCAGGAAACTACTGAAAAGATTATAACCATTAGGAAAAATCTTGTAAGTGCTCAAAGCCGGCAGAAAAGCTATGCAGATAATAGAACAAAAGATTTAGAGTTTGAGGAGGGAAATCATGTTTTTCTAAAAGTAACTCCTATCACTGGTCTTGGAAAAACTATGAAAATCAAGAAGTTGAGTCCTAGATATATTGGTCCATTTCAGATCCTGCAGAGGGTTGGCCCTCTTGCCTATAGGATTGCTCTTCCACCTAATATGTCCAAAATCCATAATGTTTTTCATGTGTCTAAGCTAAGAAAGTATATTTCTGATCCTTCTCATATTCTAAACTCAGAATCAATACAATTGAGGGAAAATCTCACAATTCCTTCTAAGCCTGCACAGATTGTAAGTTGAAGTGCCAAAACCCTAAGGAATAAAACAATTCCATTGGTTAAGGTCATATGGGAAGGCCTATCATCTGATGAAGCAACTTGGGAAAAAGAAGAAGATATGCAGAGTCAATATCCTCACTTGTTCCTTTGAGGTATTATATTCTACCTTTGGTATCTTTAATCAATTTTGGGGACAAAATTGCGTTAAGGGGGGGTAGAATGTAACATCCCACTTGTAGGCTATCTTAAATTAGTAAGTTAAGGGGGTGACCTATATTTGTTAAATTTAGAAACTGATAGTGATAAGTAAAATGTAGGTCAATTTCTATTTCAAACAAGTAGATGTTTTTAACTTAAGTGAAACTGAAATAATTTTGAGTTCTGTTAATCTATTACGAAGAGTCGGTAATCAATTACCTGAGAGCTAGTTTTTAGGTAATCGATTACTCACAGGGTGTAATCGATTACCTGAGAGCTGAGTTTTTGGTAATCGATTACAGGGTGTCTGTAATCGATTACCCGAGAGCTGTATTTTGTGTAATCGAGTACTCGCAGGGTGGTAATCGATTACCTGAGGACTGAGTTTTTGGTAATCGATTACCAAGGGTTGTAATCGATTACCAGATTCCCAGAAACGCTTTCCAGTGTAAATTCTACCTCTGGTAATCAACTACAGCACTACTGTAATCGATTTCCAGCGGTCCAGTATAAAAGCTGGACATGCAGAAATCGAAAACACACATTTTTCTTTCACCCTTCTTCAAGCCCTAGAGAGAGAAAGTGAGAATCCTTGAGAGAGGAACTTAATTTTGGAGCCTTGGAAGGAGATTGAAGCTAGAATCAACAATTGGATTAGTTCAAGCTCTCAATTCCTCCCTTAATTTCATAGATTGGTGAGTATAACTCACTTTTAGAGTAGAAACTATTGGTCTCAATGCATGTTCCCACCCCTTTCTCTTCCCCTTTCTTAATGCTGGATATTTGATGTTTGAATTGGTAATTTCTTGTTGTTTGGATTGATTATTGATAGATTGAGCATGTGAGTATAGAATCGAGCGTCGAAATCTTTAGTTTCGAAGTTTTCGAAACTAACGAACTATCGAAACTATCGATTTCCCTCGATTGTAACTCATATGGAAATCTGAATTGGTTATAGTTCTTTGTTAAGTGTTAATTCATGGATTGAAATGGTTAGATTAGAGTTCAAATTGGAAAATTGAGACTTACGTTCGTAGGATCAAATTCTAAATAGTCGAGAATTGCGATATTCATTTGTAATTTGCTATGTATAGAGTAATGCATTGATACCCTATCATGATTATGTATAATTAAAGTGAATTCAAGTCAGCTTTGTGCCGTGAGTAAAAAAAAAGATTAATGGTATTGAAAACATGGCTTCGGCCCAGTTTGGGTGGGATTTGTCCCCGGGAAAGCCGGTTCCCGTACTCTGAGCTCAGGTCTAACTCTAGAAAGTGATAAGAACATGCCTGCTGGGCACAGCAGTGAGTGCATCATGTTGCATAATACATATGTGATGATTGTATTGAGTTGTCATAGAATATGAACTGGAATAACTATCTATTCCTTGCATTTATGCATATGAGTTATATTCACTGAGATTTTTATCTCACCACGCGTTATGTGGATTTTGTTTAGCTGAGAAGGTACCTCTGTCGTCGGATTCCCAATCCGGGAAGTGAAGGGCTTGGGGAAATAGATATTTGTTCCTTTTGTTTGTTTTGAATGAATCGACATGTGAAATTTGTATATGTATATGTGAATTACTAGGATTGATGTTGTTTAGTAAGTTTATTTTGAAACTCTTGTGGGACCTGAGGAGTTTCCTGATGTAAATGTTGTATATAGTTTGGACTCTTATGTTATTGTTAGTAGGTTCATTGAATTGTTGGATTTTCGTTGGATTTCTTACAATTTCTTGAATGAGTTGATACTTAAATCGTTACGTTTCTGAATTCTAAGTTAAGAACTTGGTTTCCAACGGACTAGATTCTTAACTAGAAATTTAAGGTGTTTCATCATTCCTGCATAAAAAAGAATTTGGCTAAATCCCTAAATTAGAAAATGTTGTCCAGTAGTACTCCACAGTCTCCGTCGTGAAGAATCCGTCGTGCAGCATCCGTCTTGCGTCGTGCACCCTCCGTCCTAGTTGTGCGTCATCCGCCTTGCGCTATGCGCAGTCAACCTTGCATTTGGTGTCGTCCGTCGTGCACTATGGGAGGTCTCTCCCTGTGCGCGTTCGTCTCTTCCTATTCGTCTTTCGTTGCCTCTACCTTCTCCTATGCGGCTTGCGTCGTTGTGTGCCCATAGGTTTCCCTTTATCTCTTGTTGTGCACCCACAGGTTTCCTTTTCCACTCTCACTCTCATTTTATTATGTGTCTGTTATTGGCTATTATATATAATTGTTGGGGGTGGGGTTTTACTTGTGATTAGGGTTTAATGTTTGCCAACATGTGTATGTGATGGAGAAAAAATTATATTTGTCCAAGTAGGAACAAGTGTGATACTACAGTGGTGGGTCCTCTATGACTCTAAAACCTGGTAATCATTGAATTGGTTCACGACCTTCGGAAGAACATTTAGGAAAGAGGGGTTGGATCTCATGGTGAGAGTTGGGAAGCCAGAGACTGTGTTGGTTGAGTTGGAGAAGGCCATTGGTGCAAACTATGTGTATGCTCATATAGAGGTTTCGCATGATGAGGTGAAGGCAGAGGAAAAGATTGAGGCGGCCATGAAGGAGGAGAATGTGGAGATGAAGTACTTTTGGGGAAGCACCTTGTACCATGTTGATGATTTGCCTTTCAAATTGGACGGTATGCCTTCTAACTATGGAGGGTTTAGGGATTGAATTCGGAAGTTGAAGATATGGTTTATGATTTTCTTTGAACTAAGAAACTTGAAGTTCATTTGGCTATGTTGTCAGATAGTTTATTTATATATTTTTAATTTTCTAGTTGTAAGTTTTAGAAGGGTAGATCTCTAAGTTGAATGTTTAACATTATTTGAAGTCTAACCTTTTAAGCTTTGTTTTAGAAGACTCTCTATCTCTTAACTTGAATATACCTGACAATGATGCTTTTTAGGCTCGTCCGTGGATTATGACCACACACAGAGAGTTGTAGGCTAACCTTTTAAACATGTGCATATAATATTTGGGGATCTAGGTAGGAATATCCTGGATTAATGGTTGTGTTGTTTGTACAGGGTGACTCGATTTTGGATTTCTGCAACCATACTATCTTCTTTATTTGTGAGTTGTAGGCTCAAATAAGGGAATTTCCCCCTTACTTTTCATTCTTGGATAAGGATGCTTTTTATCTTAATTTTCTATATGCCAAATGCCGCATACACATCACACGATCACAAGTTTTCTTTACTGCTTTATGTGCTTGACAATTATTCTCTGCATTCTCTTTTGTTGTGGTGGTCTTTTTGCAAAACTTTGTTTTAATGAATAGCGTAAAAATTTATTCCTCCATCTCCAATATGTGCTTGGAAAGTTTGATGTTCTAAATCCAGAGAAGTAAATGAAATTGCCTTTAACAGTAAAACCAACTTTACAAAGTTCCAACCTCTATTTTGTACAATAAATTGTTGTCAATTGTCAATTTATTGATCGTAGCGGCAGAGAAAATATGATATTGAACCATAATCCAATTAATAAAATTTGTTTCATAAGGGGGCAAGTAAAGTTTGTCGATCGTAAAGTTTTGCATTGTTATCCCTTTTTTGTTTGTGTAATTGTTGAGTGTACTCTGTTTCCACTTCCAAAAGTTTATTCATGAACTTTCATTGCTACTTTTGTTTGTTGACTATGTCATTAACATCTGAGTTCTTATTACGGGAGGATCTACATCTAACATTCTCAAAATTATTAATGTTTGGTTTCTTTGATATGTGAATTAGTCTACTAGCAATGGTGGATTATTGAATTCTATACCTTAATTTTGTATCTTATTGCTTTGGAAGAGAAGAGACAGTAGGAAAAAGAGAGGAAGTTGGTGTTGGTATTAGAAAAAAGGAACAATGTAACCAACCATATTGACAATAGAAACAAAGATAAAGGCAAGGAAAAAGTCTAAGAAGAAGATCAAATGGACGATTTTGATGACGCTGAGAATCATGGTCCAATCAAGAAGGGACACAAGAGCAAGGTGGTGTGTTTTCAGGTTCTTGTCATTCTATATCTTCTTGAGAGAATGACAAGAACACACCACCTTGCCAGAAAACACACCACCTTGCCCTTGCGTCCTTTCTTGGTTGGACCATGATTCTCATCCTAATCAAAATCGTCCAATCGATCTTCTTCGTAGACTTTTTCCTTGCCTTTATCTATGTTTCTATTGTCACTATGGTTGGTTACATTGTTCCTTTTTTCCACTGCCAGTGCCAACTTCCTCTCTTATTCCTGTTGTCTCTTATCTTCCAAAGCAATAAGATATACAATTAGGATATAGAATTCAATAATCCAGCATTGCTAGCAGACTAATTCACATATCAAAGAAACCAAACATAAATAATTTTGAGAAAGTTAGATGCAGATCCTTTTCTAATAAGAACTCAGATGTTGATGGCAGAGTCAAGAAACAAAAGTAGCAATAAAATTTCATGAATAAAATTTTGGAACTGGAAATAGTGTACACTCAACAGCGACAAAAACAAATAAGGGATGACAATGCAAAACATTACGATCGATAAACTTTATTTTCCCCCTTATGAAAAAAATTATATTAATTGGATTATGGATTATTTTTCAATTTCAGATATTTCAATATCATATTCTTTGATCGTAGAGGCGGAGAAAATCAGATATTGAAAAATAATCCATAATTCAATTATTACAATTTGTTTCATAAGGTGGCAAGTAAAGTTTGTCGATCGTAAAGTTTTGCATTTTCATACCTTATTTCTTTATGTAATTGTTTAGTGTACGATGTTTCCACTTCCAAAATATAATTCATGAACTTTGATTGCTACTTTTGTTTCTTGACACTTCCATTAATAACTGAGTTATAATTAAGGGAGATCTGCATATAACTTTCTCAAAATTATTTGTGTTTGGTTTCTTTGATATGTGAATTAGTCTAGTAGCAATGGTGGATTATTTAATTCTATGTCTTAATTTTGTATCTCATTGCTGTGGAAGAGAAGAGACAGTAGGAAAAAGAGGGGAAGTTGGCGCTGGCATTAGAAAAAAGGAACAATGTAACCAACCATAGTGACAATAGAAATAGAGATAAAGGCAAGGAAAAAGTCTACAAAGAACATCAATTGAACGATTTTGATTAGGATGACAATCATGGTCCAACCAAGAAGGGTCGCGAGAGCAAGATGGTGTGTTTTCTGGTTCGTGTCATTCTATATCTTTTCGAGAGAATGACAAGAACCAGAAAACACACCACCTTGTCATGCATCCCTTCTTGGTTGGACAATGATTCTCATCCTAATCAAAATGGTCCAATTGATCTTCTTCGTAGACTTTTTTCTTACCTTTATCTCTGTTTCTATTGTCACTATGGTTGGTTACATTGTTCATTTTTTCAAATTCCAACGCCAACTTCCTCCCTTTTTCCCGTTTTCTCTTCTCTTCCAAAGCAATAAGATATGGAATTAAGATATAGAATTTAGTAATCCACCATTTGAAGCAGACTAATTCACTTATCAAAGAAACCAAACATAAATAATTTTCAGAAAGTTAGATGCAGATCCTCCCATAATAAGAACTCAAATTTTATGGGAGAATATCTAATATTAAAAATTAATACATAATCCAATAAATATAATTTATTTCATAAGGGGCCAAGTAAAGTTTGTCGATTGTAAAGTTATGCAATGTCATCCCACATTTTTTTGTGCAATTGTTAAGTGTACTCTATTTCCACTTCCAAAATTTTAGTCATGAACTTTCATTGATAATTTTGTTTCTTGACTCTGCCATTAACATCTGAGTTCTTTCTAGGGGAGGATCTGCATCTGGAATTCTCAAAAACTTTTATGTTTGGTTTCTTTGATATGTGAATTAGTCTGCTAGCAATGGTGGATTATTGAATTCTATATTCTAATTCAATATCTTATTGTTTTTGAAGAGAAGAGACAACAGGAAAAAGAGAGGAAGTTGGCGCTGGCATTGGAAAAAAGGACTAATGTAACCAACCATAGTGACAACAGAAACATAGATAAAGGCAAGGAAAAAGTCTACGAAGAAGATCAATTTGACGATTTTGATCAGGATTATAATCATGGTCCGACCAGGAAGGGACGCAAGAGCAAGGTCGTGTGTTTTCTGGTTCTTGTCATTCTCTCAAGAAGATATAGAATGACAAGAACCAGAAAACACACCACCTTGCTCTTGCGTCCCTTCTTGGTTGGACCATGATTCTCATCCTAATAAAAATCGTCCAATTGATCTTCTTTGTAGACTTTTTCCTTGCCTTTATCTCTGTTTCTATTGTCACTATGGTTGGTTACATTGTTCATTTTTCCAATTCCAACGCCAACTTCCTCTTTTTTTCCCGTTGTCTCTTTTCTTCCAAAGCAATAAGATATGGAATTAAGATATAGAATTCAATAATCCACCATTGCAAGCAGACTAATTCACATATCAAAGAAACCAAACATAAATAATTTTGAGAAAGTTAGATGTAGATCCTCTCCTAATAAGCACTCAAATGTTAATGGCAAAGTCTAGAAACAAAAGTAGCAATAAAAGTTCATGAATAAAATTTTGGAATGGAAACCGAGTACACTCAACAATTAGACAAACAAATAAGGGATGACAATGCAAAACTTTATGATCGACAAACTTTATTTGCCCCCTTATGAAACAAATTGTATTAATTGGATTATGGATTAATTTTCAATATCATATTTTTTGATCGTAGAGGTAGAGAATATTTAATATTGAAAAATAATACATAATCCAATAAATACAATTTATTTCATAAGGGGCCAAGTAAAGTTTGTCGATTGTAAAGTTTTGCATTGTCATCCCACTTTGTTTGTGCAATTGTTAAGTGTACTTTATTTCCACTTCCAAATTTTTAGTCATGAACTTTCATTGCTAATTTTGTTTCTTGACACTGCCATTAACATCTGAGTTCTTCCTAGGGGAGGATCTGCATCTGACATTCTCAAAAAATTTAAGTTTGATTTCTTTGATATGTGAATTAGTCTGCTAGCAATGGTGGATTATTGAATTCTATATCTTAATTCAATATCTTACTGCTTTGGAAGAGAAGAGACAACTAGAAAAAGAGAGGAAGTTGACACTGGCATTGGAAAAAAGGAATAATGTAACCAACTATAGTGACAACAAAAACAGAGATAAAGCCAAGGAAAAAAGTGTACGAAGAAGATCAATTTGACGATTTTGATCAGGATTATAATCATGGTGTAACACCCAAATTTCTAAATTCAAGACTTAGTCCGTTGGAGACTAAACCCTAAATTTTCGAAATTTAAATCGCGCCATTTCGAATATCATACATCACAATTCGATGAGAAACCAACGATAACTTATACAATTTGTGAAGAACTCAAACTTATATACACACTTCTGTAAAAGTGCACAAAAGGCCTGAAGGCTACAAACTAAGCATTTCTAACATAAAACCAAAATATACAGAAGTACCCCTACACAATCTAAGAGATACTAAATCCAACATATATCAGACCCTTGCCTTCAAATCACTGATCCTTACCAGGAGATACCTGCACACCTAGATCGTGTCCACAAAACGCGTGGTGAGACTAATGTCTCAGTGAAGTATAACCATGCAAACATGTCTGTAGGTGTGACACCCTTCTACCCTATACTCCTATATGTTTGACAAATTGAAACGTAGAAAAATGATGTCCCTCGATGGGTAAAAAGGTTCACAAACGCTCTTATTCAAAACCTCATTAGTTCGAAAACAACTTTAATTAAATAAAAATAAACTTCAAATATAATCCAAACACTTATGCAGCGGAATCTCAAAATAAAATATAAAACAACTAAACATCCTACTTGTCGTACAAGGCATCCAAAATAGTTCATCAGAATATTCCTAACTAGAAACATAATAAAGACCCCCAAAATTATACCCTGATGTCACATCTATCAGAGCACATTCCCTTTAATCAAACTCGACACCAATCGTGTCCTCATCAACACCTGTAAAAATATCCATAGTAATACGGTGAGGAAAAGAATACTACCCATATATACACATAGGAGGCTACCATACCCTCACCCACATATAAACAACATCATCATTTATTATACCACCAATACATCAGATAAACCATCAGATAACAATCATCCCAAAACTCAGCATATAGTTAAACATCTATATCAACATATATATTTCATACCATCACTCCCAATTATAACACATGCATACATCCATCATGTATTCACCAAACCCATTCATCATCATAATAGAACTCGAATATCATCATATATATCACTCATCAATACATACACCAAAAATCATTAACATTATCAAATAACTCAATTCCATCGTTGAGTATTCCAAATATCACATGCACCAGCACTCATCTCATCATCTACCCGAAGATCATGACTTGGAACTCCGCACAATGGGTGCACCTTGTCAATCACTCTAGTTAGTACCAAGATAGTCTACCGGAGTCACCACACACAATCCGATAGGTTGTACCCCCTCTATGGGCCCGCACAACGACATTCGACCCTAGGTTGCACCCCCTCTATGGGCCAGTACAATTACTCCTAGGTTGCACCCCCTCTATGGGCCCGTGCATCGAACGCCCCATCTTGATCCCCTGAGTTGTACCCCCTCTATGGGCCCGCACAACTCAGTTCACTTCCCGAATTGTACCCTCTCTATGGGCCCGCACAATCCAGGTCTCATCACACATGCTCAAAGCATCTCTCTTAAGTTGTACCCCCTCTATGGGCCCGCACAACTCAAGTAACATCATCATTAATTATATTGCATGTTCACCAACCACATGCATTCCAAATAACATAGCATATTAACCAACCATATGCATTCCAAATAACATCAATTACATAGCATATTAACCAACCATATGCATTCCCAATAACATCAATTACATAGCATATTAACCAACCATATGCATTCCAAATAACATCAAATATATAGCATCATCAAGCATCATTAATCATCATCATCCTAAAGCATCCACAATCATTATACTCTAAACATCTAATTAATCAAGCAATCCACAAAACAATAAACATCCAACTCAATTTCATCAATAAAAACCCCAAATCTACAGCTACAGTGAGAACTAAATATCTCTCAACCTAGACTTCATATCAATGATCCAACCGTTCAGAATGAAAAACCGGGTGTGTCCAAACCAGCTGTTACAATTTCAGCCTGATCCAACGGTTAACGAATCTGCAGTCACTGTTTTACAGTCGCAGCTCTATCTAAAAACGAGAATAACTTTCCTCTATTGCGAACTAAATATATCCAAACCTAGACCTCGTATCTATGATCCAACCGTTCAGAATGAAGTACCAGGTGTTCCAAACCAGCTGTTAAAATTTCATCTCGATCCAACGGTGAACGAATCTGCAGTCGCTATTTTACATTCACATCTCTGTGTAAAAACGGGAATGACTTTCCTCTACCCTCTTCTTCAATCCCTACTTAATTCCTCAAGTTCCTAATTCAATTAAACTCGTTTTTACCGATTAAATTCACTAAAATCAACAATCATTCCTATAATTTCCAATAAATTTAACATCTAATCAATTATGGTTCCTTATCTCTAAACCCTTGTTTAACCCCTTTTCACTGTTCTCATTATTTTCATTCAATCCACACAAGATTCATCAAGAATCATACAACAATCAACAATCCATAGTTTTCATCACAAAACAACACATATTCACATATTGATTTCAATTATTAATCTTTAAAGGTTATTCCCACTACCCATTCATCCCTACATGCATATACAAGCAGCACCCTCTTCCCCACCGTACCTTAAGCGAAGATCAAACTGCAACAATCTTGATTCTTGGTTCTTGATTCTCGATCACTCAGCAATCTCCTCTTGAGATGTAATTTCTCCCCTCCTTGGCTCTTCGCTCTCCGACGATTTGAAAAATAAGGATTAGGGTGAATTGGTACCCTTTCCCTATTTAAATACTTAAACGCTTAATGGGCTTGGGCCCATCCTCTACCCACTTATCCTATTTATTACTTTTATTATTTCTTATTAGATAACCCTTACTCATTAAATATTTTAATTTCATTAATATTATTTATTTATTTATTTCTTCTACTCGATTAATTAATCTTAATTTTATTTTACTTAATAAAATTTAGGATGTTACAGTAGGAAAAATAGAAAATGAAATGCATCAATCATCACCAAGTAAGATATACATACTAACAAACATCTTAAACATAAAGGCACATAATCGGCATAACCCAGCCGACGGGCTGTGGCGCATACGCCCTCAACTGAACTTGGCGCACACGCCCTCAACTGAACTTGGCGCACACACCATCAACTAATCTTAATTCTTAACTCATAATTGGACTAGCACACATGAATCGATAACAAGAACTAAGATTTCAAACATTTCGAAAGCTTCGTAATTATCGTAAGTTAGTAACTTCGACATTCAAAGATTTTCCAAGCAACCCTAACATCATTTACTTAAATCAAGCACAAACATCATAAATCCAATCAATTTAATCAAATAGAAAGGGGATCGAAGGGGTAGGGTTCATACATTGAGCATTTCGTTAATTTCATAATCTCGCTACTTTCGTAAATCTCGCTACCCTAAGGTTTTCAATGAAAATACTAATCAAACTACTCAATCTCAAGCATAAATTACTAATATAACTACAATAATCATATAGAAGAGGAATGAAGGAATGGGATTCATACATTAGGGAGAAATCAAAATCAAAATCAAAGGGGAAAGTGGGTGTGTGAGTTATACTCACCAATTCTATGAAATCAAGAGTGAAATGAAGGATTGAAGTGATCCCCTTGATTAATCTAGCTTTAATCTCCTTCCTAGGCCTCCGATTGAGTGTTTCTCTCTCTAGACTTACTCTCTCTCTCTCTAGGGTTCGAATGGGAGAAGAGAGCAAATGAATGTTCTGACTTTTGCATGCCTCGGGTATAAATACTGGACAGCTGGTAATCGATTACAGTAATGCTGTAATCGATTACCAGAGGTAAAAATTACACTAGAAAACATTTCTGGAAATCTGGTAATCGATTACAACCCTTGGTAATCGATTACCAAAAACTCAGCCCTCAGGTAATCGATTACCAAAAACTCAGCTCTCGGGTAATCGATTACAACCTGTTAGTAATCGATTACCTAAAAACCAGCTCTCGGGTAATCGATTACGGACTCACTGTAATCGATTACCAGAACCCAAATTCCCTAAGTTCACTTAAGTTAAAGCTAAAAACTTGATTTTATACCTGAGTTTTAACTTGTAGCTCCTCAATTAACCTTAATCCCTCAACTTATTCTCAGCCTACTAAGTTATTAAAATTCTCAATTTTGCGGGATGTTACATTCTACCCCCCTAAAAGAAATTTTGTCCTCAAAATTTGCTTTACATCTCATCTCTACATCTCTTACTATAACCAAGCTTTTCAAGTAGATGTAATAACGATAATGCAAGTAATCAAAGTGGCACACCAAAAACATAACACAAACACACATATTCCACATCATATCAACGAAAACAATCAGGAACAAAATAAAGCAATAAGTGAAAAGGAAATGTTCATTTCCTTACGTGATGGTTAGATTAAGGAGAATTTTAATCTTGTTCTTACCTTCATCCTCCCCTAACTCTGGGCACCTACGTGCTATGTGACCCCACTTTTGACAATGGAAACATCTCTTTCGACTTGTAGTTTCTGAGTAGTCTCGTATCACGTGTCCGAGTTGGCCACATTCGTAACATACCCCTAGTCCCCACATGCACTCTTCCCCATGGCTCCTCCCACATTTAGGGCATTGAGGCATTTCCCACTGCCTCTGAGCTATAATGTCGTCCACAATGTCATCATCCTGCTCCTCCGATCCCGAGTTTATCTCCTGGCTGGGCTCCTCTAGTTGTTTCTTCCCCTTATCATCTGACAGCGGAGGTGAGGTAGCATTCTTCTGGTTTTTCTCAGCAATGTAGTATTTGTTGATTAAGGTGGAGAAGTCCTTGATCTCATATGTTCCAATTTGATCTAGCAATTCTGGTCGTAGTCCCCCTTCAAATTGTGTGCATCTCCATTCTTCATCGACCACCGCTTGCATGTACGTGGAGTACTTGGCTAGCTCCTCGAACTTTGCCACATACTGACCCACCGTCAGATTCCCTTGCTTTAATTGAAGAAACTCAGCTTCCTTCTGTCTTCGAATGGTGGTCGAAAAGTTCTTTTCCAAAAATAAGGTTTGAAAGACACCCCAAGTGATTGGGGCTTCTGCTATCGCAGTCCGAGCACTAGTAGTCTTCCACCAATTCTCCGCCTCACCCCTCAGCATGTACACAACAAAACCAACCTTGGAGTCATCAGCACATTTCATCACATAAAAAATTTTATTAAGATCTCTAAGCCAGTTGGAAGCCACATCCGGATCATAGACTCCATTAAATTGAGGAGGGTTGTGTTTCTGAAATTCCGCTAACCCACGAACAAACTGATCCACCGTAGGAATGGGAGGTGTCCCCGTTGTCCTCCAGTTCAACTCCTGAAGTAGTGCCGCATTGAGGGTTACCTGCTCTCAAGCTGCTTCGGCTTGCATTCTGTTAGAATTCATTTGTTCCCTCATCATCTGAGTAAGAGCCTGTAGAACGGACGCAAGAAGGGACGCAAAATCAAGGTGGTGTGTTTTCTGCTTCTTGTCATTCTCTCAAGAAGATATATAATGACAAGAAACAGAAAACACACCCCCTTGTTCTTGCGTCCCTTCTTGGTTGGACCATGATTCTCATCCTAATCAAAATCGACCAATTGATCTTCTTCATAGACTTTTTTCTTGCCTTTATCTCTATTTTTATTGTCATTATGGTTGGTTACATTGTTCATTTTTTCCAATTCCAACGCCAACTTCCTCCCTTTTTCCCGTTGTCTCTTTTCTTCCAAAGCTATAAGATATGGAATTAAGATATAGAATTCAATAATCCACCATTGCAAGTAGACTAATTCACATATTAAAGAAACCAAACATAAATAATTTTGAGAAAGTTAGATGTAGATCATCCCCTAATAAGAACTCAAATATTAATGGCAGATTCAAGAAACAAAAGTAGTAATAAAAATTCATGAATAAAATTTTGGAAGTGGAAACAGAGTGCACTCAATAATTTCACAAACAAATAAGGGATGACAATGCAAAACTTTACGATCGACAAACTTTACTTGCCCCCTTATGAAACAAATTGTATTAATTGGATTATGGATTAATTTTCAATATCATATTTTTTGATCGTAGAGGCAGAGAATATCTAATATTGAAAAATAATACATAATCCAATAAATACAATTTATTTCATAAGGGGCCAAGTAAAGTTTTTCGATTGTAAAGTTTTGCATTGTCATCCCACATTTGTTTGTGCAATTGTTGAGTGTACTCTATTTCCACTTCCAAATTTTTAGTCATGAACTTTCATTGCTAATTTTGTTTCTTGACTCTACCATTAACATATGAGTTCTTACTAGGGGAGGATCTGCATCTGACATTCTCAAAAATTTTTATGCTTGGTTTCTTTGATATATGAATTAGTCTGCTAGGAATGGTGGATTATTGAATTCTATATCTTAATTCAATATCTTATTGTTTCGGAAGAGAAGAGACAACATGTAAAAGGGAGGAAGTTGGCACTGGCATTGGAAAAAAAAGGACTAATGTAACCAACCATAGTGACAAAAGAAACAGAGATAAACGCAAGGAAAAAAGTCTACAAAGATGATCAATTTGACGATTTTGATCAGGATTATAATCATGGTCCAACCAAGAAGGGACGCAAGAGCAAGGTGGTGTGTTTTCTGGTTCTTGTCATTATCTCAACAAGATATAGAATGACAAGAACCAGAAAACATACCACCTTACTCTTGCGTCCCTTCTTGGTTGGACCATGATTCTCATCCGAATCAAAATCATCCAGTGATCTTCTTCGTAGACTTTTTCCTTGCCTTTATCTCTGTTTCTATTGTCAATATGGTTGGTTACATTGTTCATTTTTTCCGATTCCAACGCCAGCTTCCTCCCTTTTTCCCGTTGTCTCTTTTCTTCCAAAGCAATAAGATATGGAATTAAGATATAGAATTCAATAATTCACCATTGCAAGCAGACTAATTCACATATTAATGAAACCAAACATAAATAATTTTGAGAAAGTTAGATGTAGATCCTCCCCTAATAAGAACTCAAATGTTAATGGCAGAGTCAATAAACAAAAGTAGCAATAAAAGTTCATGAATAAAATTTTGGAAGTGGAAACGAAGTACACTCAACAATAAGACAAACAAATAAGGGATGACAGCACAAAACTTTACGATCGACAAACTTTACTTGCCCCCTTATGAAACAAGTTGTATTAATTGGATTATGGATTAATTTTCAATATCATATTTTTTTATCATAGAGGCAGAGGATATCCAATATTGAAAAATAATACATAATCCAATAAATACAATTTATTTCATAAGGGGCCAAGTGAAGTTTGTCGATTGTAAAGTTTTGCATTGTCATCCCACATTTGTTTTGCATTGTCATCCCCGAATTTCGAAATAGTGTTCCCAACAGGCATTATTTCTTAATTTAGAAATTAGGACGTTACATATTGATCGAGGTCGTACTCAACCAAATAAAATGAATTCAAGTGCAGTAGGTTGATTAACCCAAAGTCGTCTCTCTCAAGGAATCCAATTACAAATTCAGATTTTCAATCTCATAGGAACTCACACACACAAGGGGATTTTGATTGTTGTTCATACTAATTTCTTAATTTCCAAAACATAATTTAAATTTGCAAAAAACAATTCAAGAAAAATGAATTGGTTCTCTACTTCATTCACAAATTGGATATATCATTGGTTCATACAAAATTCCTCAAATCCTTGACAGAATCAAATTCGGATTAAGCATCCTCATTAATTTTCACACTAGAATAAAGAAAACTAGCATGAATCCTAATTTCTAATCCTTGGAATTAAGCAAACCTAGAATTCATTTCAAATTAAGCAACCTAAAATGTGAGTTTGATTCAGATTAGAATTCGAATTTCATAAAGCATGCAACTCAATTTCAAATTCAAACCTAAACATGAAGAAACTAGGAGAAGGAGAATTTATGAATCTGTCCAAGAAATTAAGAGATGAAAACCGAAATTAGAACCTCAATTCCCTTTGTGAATGCAGTAGAGAAACAATCCTTGAAGCTTAGCCTTCCATTTCCATGGAGGAGGAATTCTAAAATTGAAGAAGAGGAAGAAGAAGAGTCAAAACCGAAATTGCAAGAAGAGAGAAAAAGAGAGGGAAAGTGAAGAGTCTCTTTTTCTAAAATCTGAAAAATGAGAAAAAAATGTTTGAACTATTCAGCAACACACCTATTTATAGTGCCTAAATCATTAACAAACTGATTAGGCCTTAATTGGGCCGAAATTAATTAAAACAAGCCCACAAACTAATTACAAAACTAATCAAATTTGGACTTGTGACAAACAACAACAGTAGGCGATTTTGAAACAGCAACTGCTCCTACTTTCTTCATGGAAATATGGTCATATAGCATATCAAATTAAAGCCCCAGAAGTTAGCTTTCCAATGCCACTGGAATCACTCAAATTGTACACCTGCAGCTCCAGATATCAAAACAAAACAGGTAGGTCAGTAGGCTTAAAAATCCGAATTTAAACAACATTTATAGTTAAAGCCCAATTAAGCCCAATTTGGTAAATTCCAATTAAAATAGTGGATTTAATCACAATTAGAGTCCAAGAAAGCTTAGATTATTTATGCAAAGTGTGAATAAAAATGTGATCATCAAATTCCCCCACACTTGCCCTTTTGCACTCCGGGCAAAACACCATATGAAGCTAAAAATCAATTAGGGAGAACAATGCAAATACAAGTGGCATAATTAACAAGAGATCCAAGGAATGCATAAGAGTAGGCAAAATACATCGTCAAAGGAATCATGGAGTCATGAAAATTATGAATGGAATTCCCTACAATTTAGCAAACAAGAGGGTGAATCAAGAGTGATAGAATCCTCACAAGACAAACTCTTCAACTCACAAGTGTTTAGGCTTGTGTATATACACTCAAAGCACTCATGAAAGCAAGCACTACCATAGGCTTGAAAAGATTCTAATATCCACAACAATTGAAACACATGCAAGCAAAGATCAAGAGGACTTCAAATAGGATGTAATGGGGCCAAGGTAAATGTAGGGAAAATGAAGGATAATACGTTAAAAACCAAAGAGAATAGAGGAGCAATGGGGAATAAATCCAAGAAGAAATGCAAGTAGCATACATCTCAACAATACAATTAAACTCTTCTTTTCTACCTTTTGACCCATTTTTTTATTTCAAGAACACTTTATTTCTTTGCTTTTTTTAATACTTTTCTTTTGAGCTTTTCTTTATTCTTCTTCTTCTTCTTCTTTCTTTTTTTCTTTACTTTTTCATTTTTTTTTGTAACTAGCCAAAGGTCAACAATATGATATCCACATAAGGAGATAAGATAAGAAATTCAAGTACACCCCCACACTCATTCAAGAATCTATTCCCAAAACAATTCCAAAGCTCCTTTATCCTCTAAGGCAAGGACAATCATGGTTTTTCACTTTCAAGGCTTGTAATGAGCTTTCAAAAAACAAGAAATGGGATCTATAGGCTCAAAGGGGCTAGCAAGTGGAAAATCAACAAGGTTGGCTAATATGGCTAGTAGCTCAATTATCAACAAAAATGCCTCAATCATCTCAATACATGCATGTGAACAAAGTTGTAAATCAAAGAGTCAAGCCAAGTTCTAGAGCACAAGCAAACAAGAGTGAAATCACACAAGAAAAAGAGAGAATGACATAGAATGGTCCATCCATTAATAAGGCTCAAAATCTCACCAAGGACAGCTCTATCACAAAAGATTCAACCCAATAATTATCAAAACCAACTTATTCACCAAATTATAAGGAATCCAATCAACATAAGTCATGAAACCAATTATCCAAGAAAAAAACATGCCAAATGTATTTATTTTCCTACGGTCAAAAATTCTGTTTTTGCTATAAAATTCGGATAACTGTCAAAATTCTGCTGTAAAAATGAAATACTGCTATATAAAATTCTGCTGTAAACAGCAACAGTGAAAATGTACAGCAGCTACAGTAATGCAAAAACAGCAACAGCAACAGCAACAACAAAACAGCAAAACAGACAGTTTACAGTAATTACAGGCAGCATAAAACAGTAACAGCAGCTACAAAATAGCTATGAAAATGCTGACAGCAACACAAAAACAGCAAATTTCCTACAGAAAACACCAAAAATACAGTAAAATAGCAGTTTTTTAACAGTAAAACACCAAACAGTTTTTTATTATTTTTTTTATATACAACCCTAAAAATTACTAACACACAAACAATACAATCCTAACCATATACTAATTCCTAAAATCAATTCTTAAATCCTAAAACTACAAATCTCCTCCCCCACACTTAAATCACACATTGTCCTCAATGTAAAAATAATCAAATTAGAGAACAAAGGACATAATGCAATAAAATAGTGGGGAAAGAGACTCCCTCATCAAGGTGGAAAAATTTGCACTTGAGGGAATGTGGAAAATCCAAACTCATCTCCTCAACCGTCTCCTCAACCGAAGCGGGATTCTTATGAAATAGCTTGAGACGGTGGCCATTGACCTTGAAGGTCTTGTCAGTGGACTCACTCTTCAACTCTACAACACCATAAGGATAAACATGAGTAATAATAAGAGGTCCAATCCAACGGAAACGAAGCTTACCAGGCATGAGCTTAAGTCTAGAATTAAATAATAACACCTTTTGGCCTACAACAAACTCTTTCCTAGCAATAAATTGATCATGAAATATTTTAGTTTTCTCCTTGTAGAACTTTTGAGTTCTCATAGGCCTCCAGGCGAATCTCATCAAGCTCCTGCAGCTGAAGCTTCCTCTGCTCTCCAGCCCGGTCACAATCCAGGTTGCAAGCCCTAACTTCCCAGTACGCCCGATGCTCAATCTCCACAGGTAAGTGGCACGCCTTACCAAAAACAACTCTAAATGGAGACATCCGAAGAGGTGCTTTGTAGGCGGTCCTATGAGCCCAGAGAGCATCATCAAGGCGGCGGCTCCAATCCTTCCTGTTAGGCTGCACCATCTGGGGGTGGTATGGTGTAGAAACTCTATGCACCACCCCATACTTCTTCAGCAAAGCCTCCATGGACCGGTTACAAAAGTGGGTCCCCTGATCACTAACAATGGCTCGAGGTACTCCAAACCTGCAAAAGATATGAGACCTGACAAAATCCACAACAACTCGAGCATCATTAGTCCTTGTGGCTATAGCCTCCACCCACTTGGAGACATAATCCACAGCAAGCAATATATATATATATATAAAACCAAAAGAAACAGGAAATGGGCCCATAAAATCAATACCCCACACATAAAAAATCTCACAAAACAACATAGGCTGCTGGGGCATTTGCTGCCTGCTACAAATGGCCGCTCCTGCTCTCTGACACTGCTCGCATGTAGAGGAGACTCTCCAGGTGTCTCTGAAAATCGTAGGCCAATAGAATCCAAAATCCAACACCTTCCGTCCTGTCCTCTGGGGTCCAAGATGTCCTCCAACAGGTGAGGCATGACAGAACTGAAGTACAAATTGGATCTCATGATCTAGAATGCACTTACGAAAAACCTGGTCACTGCAAAAACGCCATAAATAAGGGGCATCCCATACATAATACTTGGCATCACTCTTAAGTCTATCTCTCTAAGCCCTAGATGCCAAGGGTTGAAAAACAGATGCAACAAGATAATTTACAATATCACCAAACCAAGGGGTAAGGGGAGGGGGATGGGAATCATGCAAAGCCATAAGCTGCTCATCTGGGAAGTCATCTCGAATAGGAAACACATCCTCTTCTCTCTCAATGCGACTCAAATGGTCTGCTACAAGATTATGCGCACCATTCCTATCCTGGATGTCCAAGTCAAAGTCCTGGAGCAGTAGAATCCACCTGATCAACCTGGGTTTGGAATCTGTCTTTTTCAAAAGGAACTTCAGAGCAACATGATCGGTAAAAACCACTACCCTAGAGCCTAGCTAATATGACCTAAACTTATCCAATGCAAAAACAATTGCTAACAACTCTTTCTCAGTGGTAGTGTAATTTACCTGTGCTACATCCAAAGTCCTAGATGCATAATATATCACATGAGACAGCTTACCAACCCTCTATGCCAAAACAGTTCCCAATGCATAGTTTGATGCATCACACATCAACTCGAACGGAAGCGTCCAATCTGGTGGCTGAATGATGGGGGGTGGTGGTGAGAGCTTTCTTGAGGCGATCAAATGCCTCTCTGCACCGCTCTCCAAACTCGAAGGTAACATCCTTCTGTAGCAAGTTGGACAGCGGAAGGGCTATCCGGCTGAAGTCCTGAATAAACCTGCGATAGAAACCTACATGTCCAAGAAAAGATCGAACCTCTCGCACGCAAGAGGGGTAAGGCAAGTGTGAAATAACATCTAATTTTGCAGGATCTACCTCTATGCCATTCCTAGAGATAATATGGCCTAAGACTGTACCATGCTCTACCATAAAATGACACTTTTCATAATTCAGAACAAGGTTAGTCTGTATGCACTTATCAAGCACTCTAGTCAAGCTATCAAAACATGCATCAAAGGAGGAGCCATACACATTAAAATCATCCATAAAAACCTCTATACAATGCTCAAGTAAATCAACAAATATACTCATCATGCATCTCTGGAAAGTACCAGGAGCATTGCATAGACCAAAAGGCATCCTCCTATAAGCAAAGGTACCAAAAGGACAGGTAAATATAGTCTTATGTTGGTCCTCTGGTGCAATACAAATCTGAAAATAACCAAAGAAACCATATAAGAAACAGTAGTGTGATTTACCTGCCAGGCGCTCTAGCATTTGATCAATGAAAGGAAGTGGAAAGTGATCTTTCCTGGTCGCCTGGTTGAACCTCCTGTAGTTGATGCAGACTCTCCAGCTGTTCTTCACCCTAGTAGGAATCAGCTCATCCTTCTCATTCTTCACAAATGTAATCCCAAATTTCTTCGGTACCACCTGTACTGGGCTCACCCATGTGCTATCTGATATGGGATATATGATACCGGCCTGTAGCAGCTTGGTGACCTCCTTCTTGACCATGTCAAGAATCTGGGGATTCAGCCTTCTCTGAGGCTGTCTCACAAGTTTAACCCCATTCTCCAACAGAATCCAATGCATACATGTGGAGGGGCTAATACCTGGAATATCTGCCAAGGTCCAACCTAGAGCTCTCTTGTGCTCTCTAATCACATGCAACAACCTCTGCTCCTGATCAGCTGAGAGAGCAGTAGAAATGATCACTGGAAGCTTCTGCTCATCCTCCAAATATGCATACTTGAGGTGAGAGGGAAGTGGCTTCAGCTCCAGTGATGGGGGCTGGACAATAGAAGGTAACAATCTGGTACTGGTAGAAACCTCTGCAACCTGCAAATCAATCAAGTCAGATGTATCTGTAATTGCTGTAATCAAGCCACTGCATTCTGACTCAATTGACTCAACTGGTGTATCAATACCAGAACCTATAGGACAATCAGAACAATCAACACAATCAAAAGTATCAGCAAATATGAACTCATCTATCTCAGCACACATACTACACACAGATGAATCAGAACATAATTCACAAGTGTAGACATCACTGAAATCAGAAAAGTTCGGAAAGTCCAAATGTCCTACAAACTCAGACAAACTATCATCTACAAGTTCAGCAAGCATATCAATATGGAAAACAGAGTGATCCTCAACAGGATACCTAATGGCATCTAAAATATTAAACTGAACCACACTGTCTCCAAACTCCATGGTTAGTGTGCCTGCATGAACATCAATCTTAGTCCGAGCTGTCTTCAAGAAGGGCCTGCCCAAGATGATGGGTGCTGCACCAGTGAGTGAATCTCCTCCATCCATATCTAATATGTAAAAGTCAGCAGGGAAGATGAGGTCATTCACTCGAGCCAGCACATCCTTAGTAAGGCTTGCAGGGTGGGCAGTGCTCCTGTTTGCCAACTGAATGACAACACTTGTAGCCTGCAAAGGACCAAGAGACAAAGAGGTGAAAACAGATAAAGGCATAACATTAATAGATGCTCCTAAATCAAGCATAGCATTATCAAACTTGTTTCTACCTATAACACAAGGAATAGTAAATGTCCCTAGGTCTTTGCATTTTTCTGGAATGGGAGTCATAGGTCTCTTAATGAGTGCAAAGACATTTCATCCCATGCTAATCCTCTCATTGCCCTTCAGCCGCCTCCTATGGGTGCACAGATCCTTCAAGAACTTGGCAAATCTCAGAATTTTCTTTATGGCCTCAAGTAGAGGTATATTCACCTCTACTTTCCTGAAAGTCTCCAAGATCTCCTTGTCAGTCTCTTCCATTTTTTTATTCTTTTGCACAACTCTTTGAGGAAATTGGAGAGGAATAGAAGGCTGCTCAATACATGAAGAACTGGGGCTGCTCAAAGGACTAGGAATAGCTCTCTCATATACAGGGTCTACAGCTGTATGAATCTCATCTCCTTGCTCAGACTGTTGCCTATCAGGTGCTTGCACACTTTTACCCGACCTTAAAGTGATTGCACTAACATTCTTCGGGTTGACAATAGTTTGAGCAGGAAGCTTATCTGAACCCTGAAACTGCAACTGATTTAGAGTAGTCGCCATCTGGCCTATATGCTTCTCAAGGCTCTGAAAAGTTGCTTCTGTCCTCTGCTGGAAATTCAGATTATTGACCGCCATCTACCTCATTAATTCTTCCAAGGAGGGTTCACTCTTGGAAGGTGCAACAGCTGGTGTTGTAGGCTGGTGCTGCTGCTGAGGGGGTCTACCAGAACCATAAATATTGGTAGCATAAGCCTGAGGAGGAACAACAACATCTCCTTCAGACTCATGAAAGGTGGGACAAGCATCAGTGGGATGATAAGCAGAAGTACAAATCCCACATAATTTAGCAACCTTCTGAGACACTGCTAACTGCTTGACTAAGGAAGCCAAATCATCAAGCTTGTTCTCTAACTTCCTATGATCAGTAGCATAAGTGGTCTCCATCTCATTAACTCCTCTAGTCAAGGCCACTGAATTACTTCTGGTACCAAACTGCTGGTTATTAGAAGCCATGTTCTCAATTAACTGCCTTGCTTCAACTGGAGTTTTATCTACAAGCGCTCCTCCACTGGCTGCATCTATCATCTGTCTGTCCATGTTTATCAGGCCCACATAGAAATACTGGATGAGTAGCTGCTCATGAATCTGATGATGTGGACCACTAGCACAAAGCCTCTTAAACCTCTCCCAGTACTCATACAAACTCTCTCTGTAATACCCGCATTTTTGCTTATATGCTGTTATTGTGTGATATAGTGAATTTTGAATGATTAAATATTTTTAATCATCAAAATTGGTTTTGAAAAGGTTAGAAATTAATTTCCTATTTTTCTAGAATTTTTGGGAATTTTTTGGGATTTTTGGTGCAAAATGACCTTTTACCCCCTACACTTTTTGGAACCGAACCAAAATGCCCTTGACTTGAATCACAAAAATCTGCAACATTTAGCAAAAATATCTCATTTTTGCCCTCCCAAAACCGTGCATGTGATGGTATGGCACTTAACTTGTCTTACACATTTCCTTAGTCAAAGAAGTAAGAAAGCCATCATTCTTTCTTACACTTGCATCATACCTCCTCATTTGCATGCAAACCACTTCTCACTCTTCATTTCCTCTCCTCCAAACCGTGAGCTTTCTTCCCCTTTCTCTCCATCTACTTCATTTTCTTTCCTACACACACTTGGTGAAAGGTTCCATTTTTGAACCTTAAACCTCAAAATCTAGCCTACATCCTTTGGAGAAACTTACTTGGGTGATCAAAAGGAGCATCAAGAGGAGATTATCTTTGAAGTTGCTGCACCTTTTTCAAGTTTAACTTCCTTAGGTAAGGGTGGGAGAACTTAAACTCTAGTAGGGTTGGTGACTAGAGCCAAGGATTGTCCTTGATCCTTGTCTTGATCATCTTTTTCTCTTGAAAAAAAATCACTTTTGGGACCTCCTTTTGAATGAAATGTCTTGGATTTCTTGAGCTGGGCTGTGTGTGTGTTTTGAACTTTATTTTGATGCTTGAAAAGTGCTTGGATTGTGGTTGTTGATGCATGCAAATTGTGATATTGGTTGGAAAGAAATTTTTCCCGTTTTTACATAGAGGAGCGACCATAAAATGGCGACTGCAGATTCGTTCACCGTTGGATCGGGCTAAAATTTTAATGGCTCGTTCATAACATCTGAATCGTAATTTTGAACGGTCGGATTGTTGATATGATGGCTAAGCTGGGAGATATTTGATCTGCACAGTGGCTGTATATTTGGAGTTTTAAAAAAAACAGAGAGAGAGATACTTGCTTGTTAATGTGCTTGTGTGCATGTGGTTCAAAATTATTTTGATGCTTGGAATGTGTTTATATGTTGAATTTAAGAACATGCATGAAGTTGTTTGAGTTTATGAAATTGAGTGGATGTTGTGAAAAAATATTGGACTTTTGATGAACATTCAAGGTGTTCTTGATGTTCTTGAGTTTTTCTTGATGAAACTCATCAAGAATACCTTTTTGATCTTAAAAAGGTCAAGGGTATTTTGAAAACATGTTTATGGGCTTGATGGTCCAAAAAGGACTAAGGAATAATTTTATAAGTAAAAGGGTTAAAATGCAAATGAAGAAAGTTTTTAAAATAGTAAAAGACTAAATTCGGATTCCTAATTTCACCAAAATAAAAGTCAACATAAAAGTCAACTTTTTGACTTATTATGAGTAAAAATGGGCTCCCATGAGTCATCCTACCTTTGGGCCTTTGGTTTGGGCCCAAAGCCTTCAAAAAAGAGTCAAAGACTCATTTAAAAGTCAACCAAAATTTATTTATGAATTTGGGTTTAGATTAGAGTTGGACTTCAACTCTAATCCAAGTAATTAAAAGTTAAAACTTAGGATTAATTAGTGGGCTTAACTAATTTATTTACCTAAGTTAATCAACTTAATTCACTTAAGTTAATTAAGTAAAGAATGATTAATTAAGTCTAAAGTTAATTAACCTTAATGAAAGTATTAATTAAGTAATAAATCAATAAATGATGATTAAGAACTAATTAATTATGATTAACCTTAATCAAACATAATTAAAATCCCAATCCAAGATTAAGGAAGAGATTAAGGGGTGATTAGGAAATAATTAGGATCTTAAGTAAGGATTAAGACTTAATTAAAGAGGATTAAGATTAATTGTAATCCAGTTAATGAAGACTAGTTAAGATTAAAAGTTAAACCTAATCTTAATTAGTCATACAAGGAGAATTAGGATAAGTAATACCATCCATAAGATACAATCATAAGTCTTAGTAAATTATAGGACTTAAGTGGACATGATTATTAAGAACATTAGTACAAACTACCTTAAAAGATTATAACCAATACACTCTTTCTGCATAAGACTTGAGAAACTTAGTGAGAGAGTGCGGTTCCAACCTAAGATGGGGTTTGGTTCTCCTTGAAGGAAAGACATTGAATCGGGTCGTACCACGGGTAAGTGGTGACGTTGAATGATTCGATGGGCTTTTCCTGTAAGGACTATGTATGCTGAGAAAGTATTGATTGGTTCTCCTTGAAGGAAAGACATTGAATCGGGTCGTACCACGGGTAAGTGGTGACGTTGAATGATTCAATGGGCTTTGCCTGTAAGGATGTTAATGTTGTAAGCATTGTTGTGTGACATGCATCATAAAGCATTAATGATGATCAAGGTTGAAAACCTTACGACCTATATGACAGTGACACTTTGGTACAGTGCGAAACTGGTTGGGAAGGGTGCACTGGGTTTTGCAAAGAACGCCAGCGGGTCCGGTAAAGGACGCCAGCACTGAGGATAGTCGAGTTCCAGAAAGGACATCATGAGACGTAGGCTAGCTCCCTACTGTCGAGTCCGAAGGGGGCAGGTTTGACTATCCTGTCGCTCTCATGGTTTCGGGGTCAGTTGAGATTGTCTGGAAGGACGCATAAAAGATTTGGCCAAAAGAAAATAAATGAGCAATGCTCCTTGTACTAATTGCTAGTACAGACTCTATCTCCTGATACGTTGTACATATATGGTCGGGCAGTTGCTGTGTGCACTGTGGTGGTGATGTTTCCCTGGGCCCTCATGCATTAGTCATTGCATTATAGTTGCAAGGTTGCATTCAAATGAGTGTACTATGATGACATGTTTGAGATTGCTTGTTGATTGATCTGTGTGGATCATCCCTGTGTCTGTGCTCTAGTTCATTTTATCCTACGTGTTGTGAGTTCACGCGATGTTCTCACCCTTCCTTTCTATCTTTTGTTGTTATATTCTTCTCGTTACGTCGATAGCCGGTATCGGAGACTTCAGCTATGTCATCGATGAGAGTGCAGCTACGGTGGATGCCCAGAGGAACCTGGAGGGTGACGGATATCCCTCGTAGATGTGAGTTCACTGGGGAAGTTCGCGTCATCATTACTCATCCCGGACTCCCGCTTGTACCAGAGTTGGATTTCATTGTACCTGTGACTCTCGAGTTTCCGATGCCACCTAACTTGGTGCGCTATAATACTTTTCGTCCTTCACGTCGTCGTCCCGCTTCTTCGTCGTCGTGATCATCTCGGATGGCTGATATGGTCGGACCAGACTCCCCTAGGTACTCATCTTCTTTTGAGGCGTCTGATTCTCAGCCTATGCATCCTGATGTGCAGGCCGCTCTCTCACAAGTAAGCTAGATCTGATTGTGATTGATGACACCTCGGAGGAGGAGGAGGCCCCGGAGGAGGATCCAGAGGAGGAGGAGCCGGAGGAGAATTCTTCTAGCGACGATCCCTCAAAGGATTTTGGGATGATCACCATCGGAGACACTGGGAGGAGGAGCAGTAGGGTGTTCACTACTGAGTCGGGAGATGACGAGTAGGACTAGTGTAGTTTTGAGTCTAGGTAGTAGCAGCTCTGATTTAGTGGCCTCTTATTTTGTATTTTGGTCGAGGTCCTGTTTATTTGGTCTACTACCAGAACTCATATTTTGATGTAGATATTTGGGTGGCTCGAGAGATACACATATGTTATGTTAGTATATGTATATACTTCATGTCGTTTCCCTTTTTATATTGATGTTATAACTGCTTGTATGTTGTGTATGTGTGCGAGGAAGTAACCGTCTAGATGTTTTCGGAAAACAAGTTTCAGAATAAGGAAAGGATATTTCATAAATACTTAAAATGAAATTAGAGATGTAATAGGTTGATGACAACTAAATCCTTTTTATACAAAAAAAAGCCTATATCAAATGAGCAGAAACCAATAAAATGGATACATGGAAAATACTATATTAACATAGGAAACAACCACAAAAAAATTCAGAACAAAATTCAAAGCCTAAGTACCAAAACTACCTAAGGTAAGAAAGGAAAAATACACCAATAAAAACTTAAAACTTCCAGAAAAAATAGGAAACGACCTTTTGTGGCCATTTTATGGTCCATCTCACTGCCATGCTGTGAGGTTCACTCTAACTAGCTTCTTATATTCAAAAAGCATATAAAATATGTGAAATTCTGACACTCCTAGCTCAAGTTATGTCCAATTGAAGTCAACGGGTCAAAATAAGCCAGTATAAAGTGTAATCTAACAATCAGAACTTATCTAACAGCAGCTGGGGTATCTAATATTCATTAATAACCTAAATAAATGTGGACACAAAAATTGGCACACAAATTCAACCTCTAACTATGTTAAACAAAAAGTCAGATTTAATTGCAAAAGTCAACAACAGAAAAAGTCAACAGTACTTGATCAACTTATGCAATTCAATCCAAATGACATCAATTCTGTTCTAATTTCATCTAAAAAATTTCTAAACATCAAAGCATGACTAAACACACTAATTACAATGACTCAACACATCACACAACACAAAACACAAATTGAACCTCACTAAAAGCAATGGAACAGTAACTATGACAGATTAGGCTACTTACCTCAAAGTTGTGAACCAAAATTGATCAAACTGAATCTGCACAACCAGGGTTAATATACCAAAACACAATATGAATTATGACTCTACCTCCTAAACACAGAACAGTACACGAAATTGACAAAACAGAAATGAAAACAGAACACAAACAATGACAGAAATTCACACAAACTTGAAAATCGAATTTGAATTGAATTCCCCGGCAACGGCGCCAAATTTGATCGAGGCCGTACTCAACCAAATAAAATGAATTAAAGCGAAGTAGGTTGATTAACCCAAAGTCGTCTCTCTCAAGGAATCCAATTACAAATTCAGAATTTCAATCTCATAGCAACTCACACACACAAGGGGATTTTGATTGTTGTTCATACTAATTTCTTAATTTCCAAAACAGAATTTAAATTTGCAGAAAACAATTCAAGAAAAATGAATTGGTTCTCTACTTCGTTCACAAATTGGATCTATCATTGGTTCATACAAAATTCCTCAAATCCTTGACATAATCAAATTCGGATTAAGCATCCTCATTAATTTTCACACTAGAATAAAGCAAACTAACATGAATCCTAATTTCTAATCCTTGGAATTAAGCAAACCTAGAATTCATTTCAGATTAAGCAACCTAAAATGTGAGTTAGATTCAGATTAGAATTCAAATTTCATAAAGCATGCAACTCAATTTCAAATTCAAACCTAAACATTAAGAAACTAGGAGAAGGAGAGTTCATGAATCTGTCCAAGAAATTAAGAGATGAAAACCGAAATTAGAACCTTAGTTCCCTTTATGAATGCAGTAGAGAAACAATCCTTGAAGCTTAGCCTCCCATTTCCATGGAGGAGGAATTCGAAAATTGAAGAAGAGGAAGAAGAAGAGCCTAAACCGAAATATCAAGAAGAGAGAAAGAGAGAGGGAAAGTGAAGAGTCATTTTCTAAAATCTGAAAAATGAGAAAAAAGTGTTTGAACTATTCAGCAACACACCTATTTATAGTGCCTAAATCATTAACAAACTGATTAGGCCTTAATTGGGCCGAAATTAATTAAAACAGGCCCACAAACTAATTACAAAACTAATCAAATTCGGACTTGTGACAGACAGCAACAGTAGGCGATTTTGAAACAGCAACTGCTCCTAATTTCTTCATGGGAATATGGTTATAAAGCATATCAAATTAAAGCCCCAGAAGTTAGCTTTCCAATGCCACTGGAATCACTCAAATAGGACACCTGCAGCTCCAGATATCATCAAAACAAGACAGGTACGTTAGTAGGCTTAAAAATCCGAATTTAAACAACATTTACAGTTAAAGCCCAATTTGGTAAATTCCAATTAAAACAGTGGATTTAATCACAATTAGAGTCCAAGAAAGCTAATATTAATTATGCAAAGTGTGAATAAAAATGTGATCATCACATATCTAAAATGAACCCACAAACATGGGGTGAGACTAATGTCTCGGTGACCATAACTATAGCATGCAAGTGTTGGGGATCACACGAATTTTATGCAACATACCAAGCATAATTAAAACATACACATGATTAAATGAAGAACTTAGGAGAATTTGAAACATATATGTGATTAAGTGAAGAACTTGAGACTATGACTATAACATAAGCTGCTAAACCCAATAGCAAAGGTCTTATCACTTGACATGCAGCTAGACCTGAGCTCAGACTACAAAGAACATCTACCTTGGGGACATAAAGTTGCTGCCATTACCTAAAGGTCAAAGCCCAATTTTAATCATTTAACATGATGGTCCTAGACCTATGATGGCCGAAGCCGAAATTGTTTTCTTTAATATGGTTGTCCAAGACCCGGGACGACCAAAGACAAACATGAGGTTATTTAACTCAACTTGATTCCATGAAACATGAGTGCTTAAATTAATTTTCACAATGATATGAACATGATATTTACATGGCATTAAGATGGACTTATGAAGAAACCCCAAAACCCTTATCAAAACCCCCATGAATGTGAACCCTATGGCTAGACAAGTAAATCCCCAATTCCTATTGTCAATAATCAACCAATCCATAGACAACAAATTAAATCATAACCACACACAAGCAAGAATAGGGAGGGATTATAGAAGAGGGATCATGGATGACCGTTAAAGCAATAATGAAGGTGGGTGTGTGAGTTGTACTCACCTAGATCAAGCCCCAAGAGAGGAGGGAAGATAGTTGATGGATGGTGAGAGCTCCATGCATCTCCTTCTCATTCACTATAAACCTGTGCGCACTCTCTCTCTCTAGAGTGAGAGAGGAAGGTTAGAAATGGGGTGGAAACCCTAACTTAGGTGTTTTATAAAACTAGATTCGCGTATTCTCGCTCAAGCGAGATATTTTCGCTTGAGCGAGAAAATCAGAACGTTTTCTATGAAATTTTGCTGTCATTTTCGCTCAAGAGAAAATATTCTCGCTTGAGCGAAAATTTCCAAAATCAGCACTACAACGTGAGCTGAATATCTCAAAACTCAAACTTCATATCAACGATCCGACCATTCAGATTAAAGAATTGGATGTCTTGAACCTACTGTCCAAATATCACCCCGATCCAACAATGAACAATTTTTTAGTTGTGAATTAATGGAGGCAGCTCGGTGTGTGAGTGAACATGACTTTCTCTCTTAAATTGTTTATCTTTATAAATGTATTACCCCAACTTATAACTCATTATTTAAATTATTGTAACTCATTATTTGACCTATTTCCTACCATTATTATCATCATTATTCTAGTAACTTTTTTGTTTTAATTATGGTCATTGAAATACATTATATGTGTTTTAATTATAAATTCTATATTCTCGAATTTTGGGATGTTACAGTACAAAATCTAGAAGAAAGACCTGCAACTTTGTTGTTGAACCCAAAAGCATAATCTCATGTCTAGTGGTTTATAATTGGCTTGGAAGTCGGAATAGTCATCATTTCATGAGAACCTGAACAACACTTAGAGATTTTGTAACGTCCTAATTTCTAAATTCAAGAATTAAGCTCGTTGGAAGCCAAATTCCCAAATTTCTGAAATTTTTTCGCATCATTTTAAATATTGCATTACAACGCCATATAACATTTAAGCTTCCAACAAAAACTCAAACAGTATATGGAAACAATAACTGAATACATAAATGCCTCAAGGGCTCAAATAAACATAATTTGTATACAACGACTAGGATACCCCCATACATGTGCCCTAAGAAAAATAGAAAGGCCCACAGGCTGCACATGTACAGTTATATCCCTCAAAATAATATTCTGATATACAATCATCAATATAAAATTTAAATGTTCAAGTAGCTAAATACTTCAAAAGACTAAACTCACGAGCGCCTCCAAGCTCATTGCCCTGGCCGGGGTGGGACCTGTGCATCTATAATATAACCACAAGACGCGTGGTGAGACAAATGTCTCAGTGAATATAACTTATGCTCATGCAGTGTAGGGAAACAGACAAATGTTATGCAATAGTCAACAAATAAATGTTAATTAATACAAACATTCTCAACTCAAACATTTGAATACTCATAACATGGTTTTCCCGGCAGACAGAGTCTTTTCACTGATTCTAAGGGTAGACCTGAGCTCAGACTACAAGGAACGTCTCCCTTGGGGACTAATACCCGCCACATATTCTGGACCGAAGTCAAGTTTTCATACATTATTCAGGATCGAGTAAGTGTAGCAGAGTTGAGGAACCATCTTTTTTGTTTTGAAATTGATCGAAGTTACACATGTTGGACATTTCATGGTGACACTAGAAGTGAACATTGTGGTATAGGAGAGAATGTCAATGTACAACCTAGTGATGATGAATGTGAGACCGGATGGGAGGATTGTGAAAGAATTGATGAGATTCGAAATGTGGTTGAAGAGGACCTTAGAGATTGTCCCCAAATGTTTGATACCCTAGCTAGTGATGCTAAAAAACCATTGTACAACAGTTGTTCCAGGTACACGAGGTTGTCCGCCATGTTGAAGTTGTATAATCTAAAAGCAACAAATGGATGGTCTGGCAAGAGTTTAACAGAGTTACTCATTTTGTTGAAGGAGATGTTGTCGGAGGACAGTGTGCTACCTAACCGAACTTATGAGGCAAAGAAGATGTTATGTTCTATTGGTATGTC
Organism: Sesbania bispinosa; assembly: GCA_026901365.1. Taxonomy (NCBI): domain Eukaryota; kingdom Viridiplantae; phylum Streptophyta; class Magnoliopsida; order Fabales; family Fabaceae; genus Sesbania; species Sesbania bispinosa. The sequence continues at coordinate 1,978,359 of QLOH01000019.1, forward strand.
CTATGAGAAGATACATGCTTGTCCCAATGATTGCATTTTGTTCAGAAATGAGCATTCATCATTAAGTGTGTGTCCTAAATGCAATATGTCTCGTTATAAGAAAGAGACTACACCAGCAAAGGTGGTTTGGTATTTTTCGATAATTCCAAGGTTTCGAAGGATGTATGGTAGTTTCATTTATGCAAAGCACTTAACATGACATGCAAATGAACGAGTCAAGGATAGCATGTTGAGGCATCCCGCGGATTCTCCGCAGTGGAGGAAGATAGATGATGAGTACCCCTCTTTTGGGGAGGAAGCAAGAAATCTTTGACTTGCATTATCAACAGATGGAATGAATCCACATGGTGTCCAATCTAGTACCCATAGCACATGGTCAATGTTATTGGTGATATATAATCTACCTCCATGGCTTTGTATGAAGCGCAAATACATGATGTTGTCTATGTTGATATCGGGGCCCAAACAACCGGGTAATGATATAGATGTGTACTTGGCACCATTGATTGAATACTTGAAGCTATTGTGGGATACTGGAGTAGAGGTCTATAATGGGTACAAAGAAGAATCTTTTTAGTTGAGGGCACTATTGTTTGGAACGATTAATGATTTCCCTGCCTATGGTAATTTGTCTGGCTATAGTGTGAAAGGTCAATGTGCATATCCTGTTTGCGATGAAAATGCTACTTGGATGCGCTTGGCACATTGTAAGAAGAATGTATTCCAGGGCCATCGTAAGTTTTTGCCTTTATCCCATCGTTATAGGGGATGGAAGAAAGCATTCAATGACAACACCGAAGAGGGGAGGCCTCATTCTCCATTGACAGGTGGTGAGTTGTGGGAAAAGGTGGGTAACTTGACCAACAAGTTCGACAAACCTTTTTCTGGACAACTTGTTACTGGCGGATGGAAAAATAAGTCTATTTTTTTAGTTGCCATATTAGAAGTCATTGTTTATTAGACATTGCCTTGATGTGATGCATATAGAAAAAAAATGCGTGCGAGAGTGCTATCAGCACATTATTGAATGTCAAAGGCAAGAGCAAGGATGGGATAAATGCGAGATTAGACTTGTTGGCAATGGGTATAAGAAAAGAATTGGTCCCAGAAAGAAGGGGTTCATGTACATATCTACCCCCGTCGGCTTATACTCTTAGCAGAAAAGAAAAAGTTATCTTTTGCAAGTTCCTGCAGGGAGTCAAAGTTTTTGAGGGCTTTTCCTCTAACATTAGAAATCTAGTATCCGTGAAAGATCAAAGATTGAAAGGTGTGAAATCTCATTATTGTCATGTTTTTATGGGTCATTTGCTTCCGGTTGCAATACGATCCATTCTGCCAAATAAAGTGCGCATTACATTAACTAAACTGTGTCATTTCTTCAGAGCTATTTGTAGTAAAGTGATTGACCCTGGGAAGTTGCCCATTTTGCAAAGACATATTATTGTCACCCTGTGCGAGCTTGAAATTTACTCCTCCTTCTTTTTTTGACATGGTGATTCATCTCATAATTCACCTGGTTTAGGAGACTCAATTATGTGGACCAGCTTACATGAGATGGATGTACCTGGTTGAGCGATACATGTGAAGTTGGCTAAAGGTCTCTAGAAGGGGGGGTTGAATAGAGACTTCTCAAATCTGTTACAGCTATTTCACACTAAAATTGATTGTTGAGATGTGCTCTCAAGTTTGTTGACTTGGAGTCTCTGTAAAGACAAGATATATAAATAAATACAATTTTAGTGATGATTTATATTTCTAGATTAATTCAGAATCTTATCATGAATATTGGCTCAGTTATTGCTTTTATTACTAAGTTGATTTAGTTCTTTCAAGATAAGCTTAGTAAAGACAAGATAAGAGACAGGGGGCAGAGATCTTATCCTGGTTCACCCACTCCTTGGGCTACGTCCAGTCCTCACAACACGTGAGATTTTCCACTATTGACAAACCCGCCAATACAAGTATTCTTACAGCCTCTTTAGGACGTCTAACTCACACTAAGACTAGGCACTCCTATCTTAGCTAAGTCACAAGTATTCTTACAGTCTCTTCAGGACGCAAACACCTCACTCTAAGACTAGGAACCTTCCTATCTTATATGAGACAGGTTACAGTAAATATTCATGATGTGTCTAGCTTACAAGCATACACAGTATGGATATAGAGATGGGTAAGCTAGGTAATCTCTCTACTTAAGATACAATATAATAGTGATGCACACAAGAGAGATGAGAAGAGACAGGTGATCTCAAGATGAGATGAGTCCGTTCACAGACAGCTGAGATGTGCACTTGAGATGTCAGTTGAGATGTGATAAGATGCTTGATGATCGTACAGTAATGTAGGCAGTCTCTCTCACTTCCAACTGTTTGATCTTGTCTCTTTTATATCTCCAGTTAGAAAAACTAGTCGTTATATGACCGTTTCTAGCTGTTGGAGTTCACAGCAAGGAGACAGGCTTTCCAAGTAGGTGTACAGCAGCTTTTCAGGTTAAGTCACTGTGTCAGTGTCCTTGTGTCCTTGTTTGACTTTATGCTGACCTCACTTGTTGTCTACTATCATTGAGCATGCAGTCTTGCTTTTGTCTAGAGTTAGTTATAACTTTCTTGTATCTCTGATGAGATCTCGTCTGTTCGCGTCTGTCCATGAGACAGCGTCTCAAGCTGTTCTTGCATCTCAAGCTGAATTTGCATCTGTTCATGGCTTGCATCTCATGCTGAGCTTGCTTGCATCTAAAGCTGAGCTTACATCTGTTCATGGCTTCATGCTTATGCTTGCTTGAACTATGATAGCTTCTAAACATAGGCTTGCATCTCAAGCTATGCTTTTATCTGAATCTTGTTGAAGTGTTTCTTTATAGCCTTAGCGATGAGCTTGGTTGTATATTTTCTGTTCTAATTCAAACACACATGTTGTATCTGTAGATTGACTTGCTTGAGCTCTAGTTTGATCCTTGAAGCACACAGCTGTAAAGCTCTTAAAGACTTTTAATGGCTTCTGATCTTGTGTTCTTGCTACCCATAACTTAGCTTGTTTAAGTGGTCTAAGGATCCTTTCTGTCTTCATGTATTCCTGTAGTAACTTAAATACAGAAAGTCTCTGCCACACTTGAGCATACAGTTAGCAACACAAGATGCATCTGATATGTATATTTAAACTTAGTCAGTTTGTCATATTAAAAATTTCTTGGAGGTGAGCTTGTCTCAACAATCTCCCCCTTTTTTGATGATGGAAAACTATGAGTTTAAATATCTGATGAGATAAAAATGAATATGATGTATGTCTAAGGTTAACTCCCCCTGAGTTGAGCAATCTCTTTGTAACAGAAATGCTTGAGGGAAAGAACTCCCCCTGAGTGATAAGCTTAATTTTCTGTTCCGAGATTTAATATTCAATTGTGAGCTAAAATGTCACTTAGATTGCTAAACAAACCAAACAGAAAATATACTGCAGATATCTGAGAGTCAATTTTCATTAATCATAACTTTACAGGATTACAAAGCAAAAGATGCCACTGCATCTCAACAAAAGAACTATGAAAAGATGCCAATTACATCTCTAACTGTCAAACTGATCATATCCTAAAAAAAATCTGTGACGTTTTCCTACCCAAGACTTTCATTAGATAACTCTCATTAGATATATCTAACCTACTCTCCCCCTTTTGACATTATCAAAACGAAAGACTAGCATAGCTAGGATGAAAGGGAAGAGGATGAGCCTAAGCTAGGGCCAAAGGGTCGCAGCACAATTTGAGGAAACTCAGGCAGAGGAGGCAAATTGGAAAGATGAAGGTTCATCCTCTTGTGAAATTCATTCGATGCATGCATTGCTTGCAGGACTGTGTCAAATCCTGAAAGAATGGCCTCTTGCCTCTTCTTGTGGTGCTTTAGTTTCTTCAAGATCTTCTTCTAATTCTGTTCAAGTCTGGCCTGGAGGGTCTGGTGTTGTTGTTGTTGTTCCTCTTGTAATTGGTTCAGAAAAGTATTGATTGAATTGCACAGATGAGTAGGATTGGATGGTTCAGATGAGGGTGCCTTAGCTGGCTCAGGTCTGTCAGTGGGAGGTGCAGTCTGATCATATTTGGGTTGTCGTGAGTTGAGCAGGATGGTCTCAACAAAGAATTTTCTAGGAGTGGGAAATGAAGTAGGGATGGAGTAAGTTGGCTTTAGACTTACTGGAGTAGCTTGTTGAGTGGTGGTTACTTCAACAGTCTCAGTCTCAATTTGCTGCGGCTCTTGGTGAGTCTCAAAGCTTGAGGTAGTGGTATCCTTTTCTAAGCTCATCAAAGTTTCAGCAACAATCTTACTGATAGGAGAGGCTTCCTGTGGAGTTATCTCCGGTGGAGGAGATGGAGGAGGTAATTGAGGAGATGCTTGCTGCAGTGGTGAATGGTGCTCAGTTTCTTGTTCAAGCATAGCTCCTTCTTCTTCATTCCTTGCTTCAGCTTCTGCTTCTCCTCCTTACTCATGGAGTTTCTCAGGTGTTGGTTTAGTATGAGCTAGAGCAGTGAGATCAGATTTGGATTTCTTCTTCTTCTTTCTCCTAGTCTCAGTTTTTGTAGAGACAGAAGGCTGAGCTTTCCTTTTCTATTCTTTTACTGGAAACTCAGACCCTGCTTGAGTTTCATCACCAGCTGTCTTTAAGGCCTTCTTTTTCTTCTTTTTCTTGTCTGCCTCTGACATTTTGGATGATGGAGAAGCTTGTGTGTTTGTAGGGACAGCAGGAGGAGGATCATTTAAAGGAAAAGTAGGAGTGGGGATCTTCTTACTGTTTAAGCCAAGAGATTTAGGTTTTTGTTTCCAACAAAACCTGGTCTTTCTTCAGACTTTTCACAGCCACTGAAATCAACCTTAAAATGCCTCATGAATCTCGTAGTGAGCATTCCAAAGGGAAGAGATGCGTTGATCATGGAGTTGTGGAAGGCATGCTCCATATGCCTTAAGATGAGCAATGGGAGGTTCAGAGGTATCCCATGCTTGAGGTGATACATCACCATCAAGTCTTGATGATAAACCTTGTTAAAAGTGCCAGCCCTTGGCATGATGCACTTAACAACCAAATGTAATAGAAATTTACCAAATAGGTTCAGAGATGATGTAGCATCTGTGATGAGACCACCTTTGAAGAGAGAGGTTCCTACATTGGCTGATGGAATTCCAACTTCATTCCACCAGTGTTCTTCATTGTACAGCCTATTCCCAGCTACAGGTGCTTGGATGATGTCACCAAGAGTTTCCTCTGTCAGTTCTATGTGGACACCTCTGATGTCAGAGATGATGTGGGGCTGACCCTGGGAGGATCCCTTAGCTATGTAGCAAGCTGCGTAGAATGCACTAGTCATCTTTGGAAAAACTGACTCAGTCATGCCCCAGTATTCCTTCCATCCTTGTTTTTCCAGATAGGGACCAATGTCCCATCCTTCATCTCTTAGCTCTTGAAATGAGATCGCTCTTCCTATTATGATCTTCTTGTCTACGAATCTTTTATTAAACTTCTCTTCCACTTCAGCATTGGAAAAGATATCAGATTGGAACGAAAGCTTCTTCCTTTCTACAACTTTTTCTTTCCCTTTCCTTGAAGCCTCTGGTTGAGTTAGGTCTATGTGAACTGTAACACCCGCGTTTTTACCGTTTTGCCGTTTTTGCCGTTTTGAGTGTTTTATTGTATTTTGAGTGATTAAAATTATTTTTAATCATCAAAATTTATATTTTGGATTTAGAATTAAATTTCCTATTTTTAGGGAATTTTTGGGAATTTTTGGGGTTTTTTTTGTGAAAATGACCTTTTTGCCCCTCCTGTCCCTTGAACCGGGCCCGAATACTCTTGATCCGGGCCAGAAAAATTTACACTGACTCACCTTGACACATCATAACAGCCGTGCATGCAGAATAATGTGCATGGGAGACACTTGTAAATTTTCCCCTTCCTTACAAGACAAGTGTGCAAGCAAATAAGCCATGTGTCATTTATGTTTCCTAAAGCAAAAATTCCACTTTCTTCCTTTTCCTTTCACATGCAAACCAGAATTTTTTTCTCTCATTTCACTCATTCTCATCCACTTGCAGCTGTGAGCTTCCTTCCCATTTTCTCTCAAGTTTTCCATTTTTCTTCCAAACACATTCAAGCTAAAGGTTCCATTTTTGAACCTAAGCTTAAACACCTAGCCTCCAACCTTGTAGAAGTCCTTGTTGGTGATCAAGAGGAGGATCTTGGAGCTGTTTTTGGGGCTGTTACTGCACCTTATTTTTACAGAAAATTCCTTAGGTAAAGGGGGGAGAACTTGAACTCTAGTGGGATTGGTAACTAGAGTCAAGGATTTGCCCTTAAAATCCTTGTTTTTACTCTTGTTCTCCTTGAAAAAAATCACTTTTGAGCTTTTCTTTGAGCAAATGTTTTGGATTCTTGGAGCTGGGTTGTGTACATGTTTTTTAAGTTTATTTTGATGCTTGGAATGTGTTTGGATTGTGATTGTTGGTGCATGCAAGCCAAGAAACAATTTTGGAAAAAAATTTCCCCTTTTTCCTCTAATAGCTCTCGGCCTTGAGGGATTTTGGGGCTGCATGTGTTTCAAAATTTTTTGGTGCTTAGAATGTGTTTGTATGATGAATCTATGAACATGCATGAAGTTGGTTGAAGGTATACAATTGTTTTGGATGATTGATCTTTGAAAAATAGTGTTTATGAGCTTGAAAATGGAGTTATGAACTTTAATGTGTATATGGATGATTTTGAGTGGATTAGTATGATATTTGGCATTTAGATTGTTTGTTGATGAATGTGTGAAGTTTTGGTGAAGATTGGATGTTGTGAAAAATTTGAAGTTTTGATGAACATTCAAGTTGTTCTTGATGTTCATCAGTTGTTCTTGATGAAACTCATCAAGAATACCTTTTTGATCTTAAAAAGGTCAAGGGTATGTTGAAAACATGTTTATGGGCTTTGGTGGTCCAAAAGGACTAAGAAGCAATTTTACAAGTAAAAGGACTAAAGTGCAATTAAGAATGAGTCTTTAAAAATAAATAAAACAAATTCGGATTTCCAATTCCAACCAAGTAAAAGTCAACTTAAAGGTCAATATTTTAGGTTGCCATGACTAAAAATAAGTTCCTAAGAGTTATAAAACCTTTAGGCTTTTAATTTAAGTTTAAAACCTTTAAGAAAAGGAGTTAAAGACTCATTAAAAGTCAATCAAGATAAGATTATGAAATTAAAGTTAATTGGAGTTGGACTTCAACTCTAATCCAAGTTATTAAGACTAAAACTCAAGAGTTAATTAGTGGACTTGGCTAATTTAGTTATCTAAGTTAATTAACCTAATCTGCTTAAGTTAATTAAGTAAAGAATAATAAATAAAGGCTAAAATTAATTAACCTTAATCAAATATAATTAAAAGCTTAATCCAAGATTAAGGAAGAGATTAAGGAATAATTAGGAATTAATTAGGATCTTAAGTAAGGATTAAGACTTAATTAAAGAAGATTAAGACTAATTATAGTTCAGTTAATGAAAACTAATTGTAATTAAAGATTAAACTTAATCTTAATTAGTCATACAAGAGGAATTAGGATAAGCAATGCTATCCATAAGACACAATCATAAGTCTTAGTAAATTATAGGACTTAAGTGGACATGATTATCAAGAACATTAGTACAAACTACCTTAAAAGACTATAACAAACACACTCTTTCTTCATAAAACTTGAGAAGCTTAGTGAGAGAGTGCGGGTTCCAACCCAAGGTAGGGTTCGATTTTTCCTTGAAGGAAAGACAGTGAATTCGGGCCGTGCCACGGGGATGTGGTGACGTTGAATGGTTCAATGGGCTTTGCCTGTAAGGATGTGAATGTTGTGAGCATTGTTGTGTGACATGCATCATGAAGCATTGTTGATGTTCGAGGTTGAAAACCTTATGACCTATATGACAGTAGCACTTGGTACAGTGTGAAATCGGTTGGGAAGGGTGCAACTGGGTTTTGCAAAGAACGCCAGTGGGTCCTCAAAAGGGACGCCAGCCCTGAGGATAGCCTAGCTCCCGGAAGATCTCAGGGGACGTAGATTAGCTCCCTACTGTCGAGATTGGGGAACCCAGCTTAGCTATTCCTGTCGCTCTCATGATTTTCGGGTCAGTTGAGATTGTCTGGAAGAACGCTTAAATGATTTGGCCAAAATGTATGAGCAATGCTCTTTGTACCAATGCTAGTACAGACTCTAACTCCTGACGTGCTGTGTATATATGGTCGGGCAGCTGCTATGTGCTCTGCCGATGGTGATGTTTTCCCTGGGCCCGCATGCATTAGATATTACATTATAATAGTAGAGTTGCGTTCATATGAGTACACCATAATGAGATGTCGTGATTGCTTATTGATTCGACTGTGTGGATTGCCTCTGTGTGTGTGCTCTAGTTTGTTGTATCCTACATACTGTGAGTTCATGCGATGTTCTCACCCTCCTGTTCTATGTTTTCTTTCTATGCTCTTCTCGTCACGTGGATAGTCGGTATCGAGGACTTCCGTCATGACGTCAATGCAGGTGCGACTCAGATGGTTGCCAAGGGGCACCCGGTGGGCGACGAGTATCCCGCGCAGGTGTGAGTTCTATGGAGGGGGAGTCTGTGTCATCATTACGCACCCCAGACTTCCTCTTGTACCTGAGAAGGACTAGGTTGTGTTGAGTCTAGGTAGTGGCAGCTCTGATCTAGCGACCTCTTGTTTTGTATTTTGTTGAGGTCTTATTTATTTTAGTCTACTACTGGAACTCATGTTTTGCGTGGTTGCCTTGTTGGCTCAAAAAGTACATCGACACCGTGATGTATGTATGTATATATGTATATTTATGATGTTTCCTTCCTTATGATTCATTTTATAACTATGTGTATGCTGTGTAGGTAGGCGCGGTAATAAGCGTCTAGATGTTTTCGGAAAAATGAGTTTTAAATTTAAGGAAAGGATATTTCATAAGTACTTAAAATAAAGCTAGAGAGGTAATAGGCCAATGACACCTAAACCCTTTTCAAAAAAAAAGATTCTGTATTTTGGAGTTTTTGAAAACAGTAAGTTCGTTGGTCACGTGTCATATGTGACATTCTTAGCGGTATAACTAAGGGTGTCGCATGAACAGGGGATTTAGGAGCTGCAGTTATGGTGACTTGTGAAGCAATCCTTTGGGATTTCATCCTAGGAGGCAAAGGGGTGCTCTTTTTGGAAGATGTGGACTTTGAAGATGGAGAAGGTTGGGTAGGTTGGGAGGATTGTGAGGGTTCCGTTTCTGTGCTAGGTTGTGGAGATGGAGAACGACTCAGGGTTTCTTGGCTTGAATGGATGCTCTGAGATTTTGATCCTTCTTCTGATCCAGAACACATTTTTGCTTCTGGAGATGATGACGATGAGGATTTATCAGAAAAAGGGAGTTTGAGAGCAGTGATTTTGATGCGCATTTGCAGAAGAGAGGAAAGTGAGGTATGAGTTAGAGATGAGCTTTAAATAGAGAGAGATCTGAGAGAGAGAGTGTAGGATAAAAAAAAGGATTAAATGCGCTAGTGGGAAGTTATTGAAAACGGTTGAAGAGTGGTTGGCTTTTCTTTTTATAGCATAACGGCTAGTTTGCCAAGTAGTGGTCAGTTACTAGCCGTTGACTAACGACTCTTTCTTCCATTCAGTAACGTTCATCTACGTTTCAGTAACCACATGAGACGTGAGTTGAGATGAGTTACGAGACGCGTCTGATAGAAGATGCATCTGAGACCTTGTCTCTTCACAGATGACCCCTGAGTCTCATTTCTGACGATATTCTCAGCATATAACCCAGTACTAAGTTGAGCTTAGTTCATCATTTTTAATCAAGACAGCACACATTTAACAATTTTAAATTTTCAATGAATCTTTCTTCTACCAAGGGTTTTGTAAAGATGTCAGCTAGCTGACTTTTGGTATCTACAAATATTAATTCAATATTTCCTTTTTGCACATGATCTCTTATAAAGTGATGTTTGATGTCAATGTGCTTAGACCTAGAATGGTGAACATGATTCTTTGCAAGGTTTATGGTACTAGTGTTGTCACAGTAAATAGGAATTTTAGAGTACCTGACTGTATAATCTTGCAATTGAGATTTGATCCATAGTACTTGAGTACAACATGCAGCAGCTGAGACATACTTAGCTTCTGTAGTGGACAAGGCAATGGTATTTTGCTTTTTGCATGACCAGGAGATAAGGCATTTTCCTAAGAATTGACAGGATCCACTGGTGCTCTTTCTATCCATCTTGTCACCAGCAAAATCGGCATCACTGTATCCTATGAGATCAAAACTTTTTCCTTTCTCATACCATAAGCCAAGATTAGTAGTTCCAATCAAATACCTAAATATTCTTTTAACAGCAATGAGATGAGATTCTTTAGGATCAGATTGGTACCTTGCACATATTCCCACAGCAAACTGAATATCATGTCTGCTGGCTATTAAATACATAAGGGAACCAATCATGCCTCTGTAAAGCTTGTCTGAGACAGCTTTTCCAGCTTTATCTTGGTCAATCTGAGTTGAGGGGTGCATAGGAGTCTTCATTGGTCTGGCCTCACTCATTTTGAACTTGTTGAGCAGGTCTCTAGTGTATTTTTCTTGACTAATGAAGATCCCATCAGTCAGTTGCCTAATCTGTAGCCCTAAGAAAAATCTCAGCTCACCCATCATACTCATCTCAAATTCTCCCTGCATGAGACTTGAGAATTCTTGGCATAGAGATTTATTAGTTGTCATACCAAGCTCTTGGAGCCTGCTTGAGACCATACAGAGCCTTGGAGAGTCTGAGCACATATTCAAGATGATCAAGATCTTCAAAACCAGGAGGTTGTCTCACATAGACTTCTTCTTCTATGATTCCATTTAGGAAGGCACTTTTTACATCCATCTGGTACAATTTGAAGTCCTTGAATGCAGCAAATGCCAACAGGATCCTTATAGCTTCAAGTCTTGCCACAGGTGCAAAGGTCTCATCATAATCTATTCCTTCTTGTTGATTGAACCCTTGTGCCACCAATCTGGCTTTATTTCTCATGACCTTCCCTTTCTCATTTAGTTTATTTCTGAAGACCCATCTGGTTACAATTATGGATTGATGAGATGGTGGAGGAACTAAATTCCAGACTTGGCTTTTCTCAAACTGATTTAACTCTTCCTCCATAGCCTTAACCCAAGATTCATCATGGAGAGCTTCATCAATGTTCTTTGGTTCAGTCTCAGATAATAAGACCATTAAGTTTTCATTTTTTCTGAATGAAGACCTAGTTCTGATTCTGTCTGAGGTTTCTCCAATGATTTGTTCTCTGGGATGAGATCTCACTAATCTCCAACTTCTAGGCAGTTGAGATGCATGCTCATTTTGGATCTCAATATTTTCTTGTCTTGTTTCTTGAGTTTCAGTTTCATCATCTGGATTATTTTCTTCTTGGAGGTTATGAGATGTCTCAAGGTGGCTGCTTCTGTGAGACAGTCCTTCAGATTGAATATTTCCTCTTTGCTCAGATTGAGATGATCTCACTAGCGTTTGGTCAGGTGAGGATCTTTCCTCAACTTCTTGTGTTGTGATCTTTAGTTCTCTCATCATTTCTTCAATCTCTTCATCAACTTCTTTTTGGAAGTTTCCCTGTATCTCATTGAACACTACATGCACAGATTCTTCAGTAGTTTTGGTTCTCAGATTATATATTCTATAAGCTTTAGATGTTAGTGAATATCCCATGAAAATTCCTTTATCAGATTTAGTGTCAAATTTGCCTAACTGATCTTTAGTATTTAAAATATAATAATCACATCCAAAAACATGAAAGTAAGAGATTGAGGGCTTTCTACCTTTCCAAAGCTCATAAGGAGTTTTATTCAAGATCTTCCTTATGGTAACTCTGTTTATAATGTAGCAGGATGTGTTGACAGCTTCTGCCCAAAAGTATTTCTCAATTCCATAATCACATAGTAAAGTTCTTGCCATTTCCTGAAGAGTTCTATTCTTCCTCTCAACTACCCCATTCTGTTGAGGAGTTCTTGGACAAGAGAAATTGTGAGTGATGCCATTTTTGTCAAAGAATTCTTTAAACTTGGCATTCTCAAATTCTCCACCATGGTCACTCCTTACAGATCCAATTCCATATCCTTTCTCAGATTGAATTTTTTTGCAAAAGGTTTTGAAAGAGTCATAAGATTCATCTTTCTGAGATAGGAACAGAACCCAGGTGAACCTTGAGAAGTCATCCACTATAACAAAACCATATTTTTTACCACTAAGACTGGCAGCCTTAGTTGGTCCAAACAAGTCAATGTGGAGAATCTCAAGTGGCCTGGTAGTTGAGACATGAGTCTTGTATTTGAAGCTTGATTTGTTGTGCTTGCTTTTTATGCATGACTCACAAATCATATCCTTGTCAAATTTAACTTTAGGTAGTCCTTTGACAAGAGATTGATTTGCAAGCTGACTCATGGTTCTCATGTTGATATGTCCAACTCTTTTGTGCCATAGCCATTTTTCATGGTCATGAGACATGAGACATGTGAGATCAGACAGACTCTTAAGAGAGACTGAGTAAAGATTTTTATTTCTGATTCCAGAAAAGACCTTGTTTCCAGTTTTTGAGTCTATGATCTCACAGAAATTTGGTTGGAAATTCACATGATAACCATTGTCACACAGTTGGCTAATGCTCAGTAAATTGTGTTTCAGACCTTCAACAAAATATACATTTTCATTTTGAGCTGAGTTGGTCTTACCAATCTTACCAATGCCCTTAATTTGGGCCTTACTGTTGTCTCCAAAAGAGACAACCTCAGTAACCTTCTCTTCAAGTGACAGAAACTTGCTTTTGTCTCCTGTCATGTGTCTTGAACAGCCACTGTCCAGTACCCATACCTTCTTTGACTTGGCTGCTGCCAGGCACATCTGTCACACAATGAGGTTTAATTTTACGTACCCATTTATACTTGGGTCCTTCATGGTTAATGACCTTTCTCTTGGATGCTACATGTCTTAGGTAGCATTCAGTGGCCTTATGAACAAATTTACTACAGCAAGAGCATCTTTCTTTCTTCCTTTTTCTTGCAGGAATGAAGAAATCCTTGTACCAAATCTCACTGGAGGACTTCTCATAGCCCAGTCCAGCTTTATCAAAAATTCCTTTTTGAGACCCAATGAGTCTCTCAAGGTTTTTTGTTCCCTTAACAAATTTTGCCAGATCATCTATGAGAGTTCTATTTTGTTTCTTGAGATTCTGGTTTTCTTCTGAAAGATGCTTTAGCCTTTGCTCATCAGGAGGTTGCCTCATACTTTTAGTAAGTTCAGACAACTTCATGTGAGACAACATGAGACTACTATTTTTATGATTCAAATTATCATTTTCTTTTTCCAGAAATTTAACCTTTTCAAGAGCTATATCTAGCTCTGATTTTAAATGAGAGCTTTTTGAAACTAGGAGATTTGAATCATAAAGAAGATTTTCAAAGACACACTTGAGTTCAGTTAGAGTCAGTTCAGAGTCTGAGTCACTTACCTCATCATTATCTGATGAGTCACTATTTGCCATAAGACATATGTTGGTTGATTCTTCACCTGGACTGTCATCTCCTTCAGTGTCATCCCAAGTAGCCATCATTGCTTTCTTCTTAGGACTTTTCTTCATCTCTCTTCTGAGCTGAGGGCACTCAGATTTCATATGTCCAGGTTTTCTGCACTCATAGCAGATGAATTGACCTTTCTTTTCTAATTTGATTTCTCCTCTTCTTGATGGAAACCTTTTCCTTCCACTTCCTCTAGCCCTCCACATGCGTCTTATCTTTCTTGAGATGTAAGCCAGCTCATTATCCATTTCACTTTCATCATCATCTTCTTCATCTTCTTCAGTTTCTGTGTCATGAGATGAGTGTAGTGAAGTCTGTTGAGATGAACTTACCTTCTTACCATTGTAGTTGCTAGAGGTTGTTTTCAGAGCTAGAGTCTTGGGACGTCTTATGTGGTCCTCTTCCATCAGTTACTGCTCATGAACCTTTAGTGATCCAAGGAGTTCATCCAGTCTGAGGGTGCTCAGGTCTTTGGCTTCCTGAATAGCTGTGACCTTAGGTCTCCAGGGCTTGGGTAAGATTCTCAGGATCTTTCTTACCATATCTTGGTTAGAGTATGTTCTTCCTAGAGATTTTAGGTCATTTGTTATGACAGTGCATCTTCTCACCATGTCTTCAATGCCTTCATCTTCATTCATCTTGAAGAGCTCATACTGTCTTACTAGTATGTTGATCTTGGCTTCTTGGACTTGATTTGTTCCCTCATGTTCAACCTCAAGAGCATCCCATATTTCTTTGGTTGTTGTACATTCTGCTACCTTATCATATTCACTGCGACTAAGAGCACAAGTTAGCAAATATTTAGCTCTTGAGTTTAGAACCTACCTTGCCTTCTCAGCATCTGTCCATCTGTCTATAGGCTTAATTATTCTTTGTTCAAGCTCATCAGTGATGTAGGGTGTGTAGGGTCCATATTCTATGATTTCCCATAGATCAACATGTTGGGACTCAATGAACAGTTTCATCCTATCTTTCCAGTAATAGTAATCAGTTCCATCAAAGGAAGGTGGCCTGTTGGTGGAAGCTCCTTCAGGTATGAACAGACTTGCACTGGGTCCAGCCATGGATCTTTTTCCTCTTCACACACAGGTATGCTCAACCCCTTAAGAGGCCGAGCTCTGATACCAACTAAAGTTGGTTGAAGGTCTCTAGAAGGGGGGTTGAATAGAGACTTCTCAAATTTGTTCCTGCTATTTCACACTAAAATTGATTGTTGAGATGTGCTCTCAAGTTTGTTGACTTGGAGTCTCTGTAAAGACAGGATATATAAATAAATACAATTTTAGTGATGATTTATATTTCTAGATTAATTCAGAATCTTATCTTGAATATTGGCTCAGTTATTACTTTTGTTACTAAGTATTTTTAGTTCTTTCAAGATAAGCTTAGTAAAGAGAAGATAAGAGACCGGGGGCAGAGATATTATCCTGGTTCACCCACTCCTTGGGCTACGTCCAGTCCTCACTACACGTGAGATTTTCCACTATTGACAAACCCGCCAATACAAGTATTCTTACAGCCTCTTCAAGACGTCTAACTCACACTAAGCCTAGGCACTCCTATCTTAGCTGAGTCACAAGTATTCTTACAGCCTCTCCAGGACGCAAACACCTCACTCTAAGACTAGGAACCTTCCTATCTTAGATGAGACAGGTTACAGTAAATGTTTATGATGTGTCTAGCTTACAAGCATACACAGTATGGATATAGAGATGGGTAAGCTAGGTAATCTCTCTACTTAAGATACAATATAATAGTGATGCACACAAGAGAGATGAGAAGAGGCAGGTGATCTCAAGATGAGATGAGTCTGTTCACAGACAACTGAGATGTGCACTTGAGATGTCAATTGAGATGTGATAAGATGCTTGGTGATCGTACAATAATGTAGGCAGACTCTCTCACTTGCAACTGTTTGATCTTGTGTCTTTTATATCTCCAGTTAGAAAAACTAGTCGATATATGACCGTTTCTAGCTGTTGGAGTGCACAGCATGAAGACAGGATTTCCAAGTAGGTGTACAGCAGCTTTTCAAGCTAAGTCACTGTGTCAGTGTCCTTGTGTCCTTGTTTGACTTTATGCTGACCTCACTTGTTATCTACTATCATTGAGCATTCAGTCTTGTTTATGTCCAGAGTTAGTTATAACTTTCTTGTATCTATGATGATATCTCGTCTGTTCGCGTCTATCCATGAGACAGCGTCTCAAGCTGTTCTTGCATCTCAAGTTGAACTTGCATCTGTTCATGGCTTACATCTCATGCTGAGCTTGCTTGTATCTAAAGCTGAGCTTACATCTGTTCATGGCTTCATGCTTATGCTTGCTTGAACTATGATAGCTTTTGAACATAGGCTTGCATCTCAAGTAGTTATTTTATCTGAATCTTGTTGGAGTGTTTCTTTATAGCCTAGTTATGAGCTTGGTTGTATATTTTCTATTCTAATTCAAACACACGTGTTGTATGTGTAGATTGACTTGCTTGAGCTCTAGTCTGATCCTTGAAGCACACAGCTGTAAAGCTCTTAAAGACTTTTAATGGCTTCTGATCTTGTGTTCTTGCTACCCATAACTTAGCTTGTTTAAGTGGTCTAAGGATCCTTTCTGTCTTCATGTATTCTTGTAGTAACTTAAATACAAAAAGTCTCTGCCACACTTGAGCACACAGTTAGCAACACAAGATGCATCTGATATGTATATTTAAACTTAGTCAGTTTGTCATATTAAAAACTTCTTGGAGGTGAGCTTGTCTCAACAACATGAAGATATTAAAAGGGTATGTTAAGAATCGTAGTCGGCCTGAGGGTTGTATGGTTGAAAGGTACATTATTGAAGAAGTTATTGAGTTTTGCACTGAATACCTTAGTGGTGTCAACTCCATAGGGCTTACGACCTCTAGACACAATAAAAGATTAGAATCAGGAGGGATTGGGGCAAGTGATGTCATAACTATTCAAAGAGAGCAATGGGTTCAAGCACACCTTCATGTCTTTCATAATGATGATGAGGTAGAGTCGTATGTTGAAATTCACAAGGAGATACTTCGGCACTCGAATCCTAACTGAGGAGACAATTGGATTACAAGGGAACACAATTGAAGCTTTATCACATGGTTTAAGTCTAAGATTTTGTATGACATGTACCAAAATCCTAATTTTGTCTCTACTAGATTAAGATTTTTAGCATATGGCCCAAGTGTTCATGTAATATCTTACAAGGCTTACCTGATTAATGGCTAGACTTTCTACACAAAGGACCATGATTGCATATGGGAATTGGATTATACTCACTTTCGGTTGCCTGTGTTTGGTTGTAAATGGGTTGACAACAATACGGGTATTCAGGTTGACAACCTTGGCTTCTTGCAAGTTAATTTTAGCAAGGAAGGGTACAAAGATGGGCCATTTATCCTAGCATCCCAAGTTCAACAAATTTTCTATGTTACTCATCCTGTGGATGTGAACTGCTCCATAGTGATGTTAAGTTACAAATTCAATGACGACCCAAATATGGATAATGGGGAGGAGGAAGTTGAAGATGATCCTTTTCATACGACATCACAATTATTACAGGGTGACTCCACAACAGATGATGGGTTGTGCATGAGAGAGGACCATGGTGAGGGTATTTGGATCAACCCATCAATTCGTCTTAGAAATGGACACACAAGTTTCAAAACAACTAGAAAAGAAAAAAATGAGTTAGTCCACGTATGTATGTTTTTACATATTTATATAGCTATTTCTTTTGTTTTGTATACTATTAAAAGAAGATACTAATTATTCTCTTATGTTTCTCATGCAACTAAAATGTCAGGCTCCAACAATGATAGTGGTCAAAACATGGATGACCAATACAAACGTGGAGCAACAACTATGGCCCAAGTCATTAAAGAGAGGAATAAGGGAAACAAGATTCAGGTAAGAAAATGTATGTTTACATCATATTATGTTTATTAAGTTGAATTATGTCATTATATAGTTTGTCATTTTATTTAGGTTGCATGGAATTCTAGGGGCCAACCTATTAAACATGGTGGCCCTACACTTAGTAGTTATATTGGTGCCATTGTTCGTGAAAGGATACCAATTACTATCATACAATGGAAAAATGAAGAAATGAAGGAGTACAAGAATATGATTTGGGAGGAAATTAAGGTACTTACTATGTCCCCCCTTTATATTTTAAGTTAAGGACACCTAATCTGAAATTCATGCATTATGTTTTGTTTTCTATGTTGTCGGCTTTTGAAATTGATGATTGCCATAAGAGATATGTGCTTATGTTGGCTGGTAAATGACATAAAGCTTTTAGGTCAACATTATCCACCCAACATGTTTTTGATGAGAATGGTGAAGTAATACCACATCCCCCTAAGAGATATGTAGATGTAATATCACAAGAGCAATGGGATTTTTTTTGTTGCCCAACGATCCCAAAAATATTTGAAGGTCCTATATTCATCCATATGCTTAATATTTTTATTGTTTTTGTTAACGAACAAATTCTTGAATATGTTTACCATGTGTTGTTGCAAGAAATTAGTGAGAAAAATAAGGCCAGGGCTTCAAATCCGTAATATCCATATAGAGCCTCACGTTTGGGTTAAGCTCAGCTTGAACAACAACTGGTGATTATTGTCGTTAACATAAAATACCCATATAGTACTTTTTTTTAGTACTAATAGTTTGTAAATTATATCTTACAGTTAAAAGAAATGGGTGATGGAAGCATTGAAGTTTTGAAGCATATTTTGTGGAAATCCGCTCGAATTAACTAGAAGAAGGATGCCAACAATGAAAGAGTTAAAGAGGTCTTCACACAATGTATAAGTATCAAATGATATTGTGTGTTAAATTTAGTATCTTTGTCATTGAGTATTACATTTACTCCCAATTTTCAATTGTTACTAGGAGGAAATATTATCTCAAGCTGAGTCTGGTAGCTCTGATGAAAGACATGTCCTGGACACGGTTCTTAAGAAAGATGTGTATAGGGGTCGTGTTCGGGGTATGGGTTTCGGTGTATATCATGGAGAATATTTCACAGCTCCTAAACCCAAAGAAAATGTAGTACCTCAAGAGCAATATAACAATATTTTAGAGGAATTGAGGGAAATGCAATCTGGTTGGAAAGAGATTAAAGAAAGACTTGATGATACTACAAGAAAGCTTGACCAAGTTACCAAAGATCATAGTTTGAGAGATTCTAATAGTTCTCCCAGACCTGTCTTGCCTGAGGTAATTGTTTGTTTCTTTACTTATAATTTACATTTTAAGAGATTTGTTTTTTACACATAAACATATTTACTTATCTCAATGGTTTTTGGGTATATTTCAGTGTATAATGTATTTGGGAGACCCTATATTACGAGTGGTTGGTAAGGGGCAAGCACATAATTACCCAAACCAGAACTTACACAAATGCCCACTTCCCTCCAACCAATTGAAGGTCATGGTTCAAATTTCTATTGAACCACATGTTGTGCTTCCATTCCCGGATCATTTTGGGGAATTGAGTACTGTTGGAGACGCATTAGGATTTTCGTGGCTTGGCCATGTACTTACATTGGATTGGATTCATTGGTACGTTTATAGTTTTATTTGTGTAAAAAGTACATTTATATAAGTTCAATTACAAATACTAATTTTTCAATTTGTTGAATTTTAGACTCCCCAAACTTCCGCAGCGGCACCGCCTCTGGAGACACGTTTTTCAAATGAATCATTAGTACATAAGTCTCTCGTTCGAGAAACTCCTGCACGGGTTGTCACCTCAAGGCCTGCTAATCCTTCCACCAAGAACTTGCAACTACTAGATATGTACTACTTGGTAAAGATGCAAGAAAGTGGTGCTATCATTAGTTACAAGATAGGTGCGGGTATTGTTTCTCCGCATGAAGTAGATGCATGGATCGATGCAAATTGTCTTCATTCCGTCATCTATCGTGATTGGTTAGATGCCACTGTCATAGACATCTACTGCAGGTAATTTGAATTCAGAATATTTCATAGTATTTCATTCTTATTTTATGATAAGAATTGTAAACTTAGTTAACATTATCTATTTTTTTATTGTACAGTTGTTTGTATAAGGAGCTATTAGTTCCATCTTCCCGCACGAATAGATTTGTGTCCATATCTCCACAACTAACCACAACTTTTAATGCAAGAACTAAGCAAGACGAAATTGTGGGTAGTGTGTTGTATAACAATCGCGGGCAAGATAAGTTGTTTCTAGCTCCTTACAATTTTGACAGGTATGTGAAGTATATGTTTATTTCTCAATATTATTATTTTTAAAAAAATATACGTTTGACACATCTTGCAATATGGTTGTAGGCAACATTGGGTTCTTCTAGCCATCAATTTAAGGGATTTTGGCAAGGTTTACTTTTTGGACTCCTTGCGCCATGATCCAAAACACTATGAACCGATGAAGTCTATAATTAATAAGTAAGAATTCCATGTCAAATAAATTTATATTATCACACCTACATTAATTGTTTGTAGTTCTCATATACATTATTTGTTACATTGGTTTAGAGCTTTTACTGAATATCGAAAACTAAACGGTTTGTAACATCCCGTATATTAGGCTACTATAACTTATAAGATTTAAAGGGTAATCTGTGTATGTTTAGTTGAGAAACTGAAAGTAATAAGGATTAGGGAATAAAATCTAAGTTTGGAATTCTTAAAATAAGTAAATTCTAGGAGTTTAAGTCCCTGGTAATCGATTACCAAGAGTTGATAATCGATTACCAGAGAGACATTTTGTTGGTAATCGCCTGTCAAGGATGTGGTAATCGATTACCTAAGAGCAGGATTTTTGGTAATCGATTACCAGGGTTTAGTAATCGATTATCAGAAATCTGGGTTTCCAGTAATCAATTACCAAGAGTGGTAATTGATTACCAGATTACCAGAAAGGGCTCTTTAGTGTCTTTTTAGCCTATGGTAATCGATTACAGTAAGTCTGTAATCGATTACCAGCACGTAAAATATAAATAGCTGGTGCGAAAATTAAGTCAGATTTTCATTTTCTTCTTCACCTCCTTCATCTTAGAGAGAGAGAGTGCGAACCCTAGAGAGAGAAACTTCATATCGGAGCTTGAGAACGGATTCGGAGCAAGGAAACAACAAGGATTTCACCCACTAACATCCTTCTCCTCTTGAATTTCTAGGATTGGTGAGTACAACTCACTTTTAGAGTAGAAACTATTGGTCTCATTGCATGTTCCCACCCCCTTTCTCTTCCCCTTCTTGGTACTGGTTAAATGATGTTTGAATTGATAATTTCTTGTTGTTTGGCTTGATTATTGATAGTTTGAGCATATGAGTATAGAATCGAGAGATGAAATCCTTAGTTTCGAAGTTATCGTAACTATCGAAACTATGGAAACCCCTCGATTGTAGCTCATATGAGTATTCTATCTGGTTATAATTCCTTGTTTAGTACTACTTATGGATTGAAAGGGCTAGTTCGATGTTTGGATTGGAAATTGAGATGTATGTTTGTAGAAACGAACTTTCGAAACACTTGAGATTTACGAACTGTTGTTATGCTCAATGTTTGGACCTAACTCCTTGATCTCCCTTTCCATTGAGTTATTTTGAATGATTTAGTAACGTTTGTTTAAGATTGGGTGATTGGTAGTAAGTTTTGCACTGAAAACCTTAGAATGTCATTTATTGATTCATTGAGATTATGTGCATTTGAGTAATATAAGCCGGTTTCGGCCGTGAGTTAACTAAGCCAGCCTTTGCGCTGTGAGTTAAAAATCAAGTAAGTAAGTAAAACAAGACTTCGATCCAGTTTGGGTGGGATTCGTCCCCGGGAAAGCCGGTTCCCGTAGTCTGAGCCCAGGTCTAACTCTATAAAGTGATAAGATCATGCCTGCTGGGCACAGCAGTGAGTGCATCATGAGCATCATAACTTGCATTACTCAACATTTCACATTAATCGAATTATGTGTTGCTTTTAGTTTGATATTGACTAATGGTAATCATGTGTTATGTATTTGGATTCATGAAAGTGTAAGATATGAAGTTTTAAGTTGTCATTCATATCTGCTCCCTGCATTCATGCATGTGGTTGTATTCACTAGGATTATTATCTCACCGCACGTTTCGGGGACATATTTTAGTGGTGCAGGTACCTCCGGTGAGGTTGAGGCAGTTCAGGTGAGGGTGGAGCTGAGTCTTAATTCAGCAGAGAGATTAGTTTAATAGGAGTAGTTCCTGGATTACTTATATTTGTATATTTGGGTATTCACTGAAGTGTATTGATGTAAATTGTATAAGTGTAATTATTTCTGAGTTGGCCACTGAGGCCTAGTTGTACTCTTATGATATGTATGATATTGAGTTGTACTGGTTTTTGCTGATTTTCAGGTTAAGCTGAATTTGGTAATTGTCCGGTTTTTAGGGGAGACTCTGCCGGATTTTCGGTATGATTTCATTGAATCACACTTATCTAAGTGTGAATCTTTCCCTGAACTTAAGTAGGTTTCATACTTATTTAAGGTCTTTAATGTTTGTCTTGTTTTGGCTTAAGCTAATCGTTGGAAAGTTTAAGCGAATGTATGACGATATCAAAAATTTAACGGAATGATTTCAAGGAATTCAGGAATAGTGTCTCCAACGGGCATTATTTCTGAGACCAGAAATTAGGGCGTTACATTTTGGTATCAGAGCAGTTCAATCCAATTGGACTGTGGTTAGGTTAGCTGCCCGTGACTTACTATGATCTTCTAGTATGTGTACTCATTCTAGGGACTGATCACCCCTATAGTGTGTGCATTGTACACGGAGATTATGGTTAGTTATATGAGTAGGTTACCTTGGTCAAGGAGTTAGAATACCCCCTTAACAAGGGTAGAGCCACCCACCATGTATTAGAAAGAGAGTAACCTAAGTTTATTCCTAAGAACCGTATGCTCACCATAGAAGCTTTATAGAATGTGACCTTAGAGTTCTAGTGAACCTTAGGCACCTCTGAGGTGGTTAGTTAAGATAGATTCCTTCCTTGTGGAGTTTGGTTTGTTGTTTAATTTATATGTGATCTTGACTGTGTGTAACTTGTATAATTTGAATGTTTTGTGCTTCTTGCTATTGATTTATAATGTTGTTTGGTTTGAATGGTTTTATGGCATGTTATATTAGAGTGTGTGTGCTTGCTAGGTAGTAGTCCACATAGTTAAAATTTCTTTTATGCAAACATTAGTTAAAGGTCACATTAGAGGGAATATGGGAATGTTAGTTCATATTGGGATAACTACCCTACTTAGAGTGAACCAGAGCTTGCTTAGGCACACATAGGGATTCCAACCACCGGGGAAGTGTGTAGAGAGTTATAATCTAAGTAGGCTTGAGACCTTATCTAAAAGCCAACAAACTTTGCAGGGACATATAGACATTTGGACCTAAACTTTCCTCTCTTTTCCTAGCGCGCTCAGGCGGATTTAAGCCCCCAAATTTGTTTTTTCACCATTCTTCTTCATTTTTCTTCCTCTTCCATAGGAGACCCTAGAGAGAAGGCAGAGAGCTTAGAGAGAGAAGCTAAGGGAGAGCTAAGGAGGGCTTGGATTTGGGTTCCTCATCATCATCTTCAACCTTGAAGCTAAGGATCCTCACTCTTTTCCTCCATGTTTTTCCTTGAATCCTCCTCTATTTGAAGGTGAGTGAAGCTCACACACCCTCACCACATGTTGGTTGTGTTTCTATCATGATCCCCACTCTTCTAATCCCTTTCTTTTAGTGTGTGGGTGTTGATTTAGTGTTGAATAGATTATTGGCTTGAAATGTGCAAACCTTAGGTTAATCTAAATTAGGAACTTTGTGAATTCTTATGAAATGTTGCTATGGCATGTTTCTCTTGATGATTTCTTGTATTCCTTAAAGATTTAGTGGATTTATAAGTTATTTTGATATGATTATGCATAGGAACATGGAATTAGGGTTTATGTGAAGAAGTTTATTTAGGGCTTTCAATTAGGGAACTTGGATAATGTTCTAATATGAAGATTACATGATTATGTGTTGTTAGAGATATTTTTCCATGCATTTGCATTATCTAAAAGACACGCTTAATTTCCACATGGGTCCAGGGCCAAGTCCCAATAGGTCTTGGATTCGGTTAAGGGAGGTTCTCCTAGAGAATAATTCACCTTAGGGGGGTGGAGAGGTTCAGGTTGTAGATACTCCTATCCGGACATGGGCCAAGAGTTAGTGGTCGTAGTCTGGATTTGAGTATCAACTTCACTAACGCCTCTTAAGACCCACAGATTTTTAGAAGTTCCAAGGGTCGAGTCCCTAGGCCTTTGGATCAAGCATGGAAGGTTCTCTTCGAAGAATGATTCACCTTAGGGGGGTCGACAAGTCAATTTGCTAATACTCTAATCCAGGGCATAGCCCAAAAAAGGGATTGTGGCCGGGATGTGAGTATTAGCTACATTGATGCCTTCTAGGGCCCAGAATAATTGGACTTCGGTCCCCAGAGTAAAACTTGGACTTCGGTCCCCAGAATAATGGTGGGATATGTCCCCAAGGAAGACGTTCTTGTAGTCTGAGCTCAGGTCTAGCCCCAGAATTAGTGAAAAGAACCCGTACTGCCGGGAAAGCAGTTCATGCATCATATAGACTACAGAGATTCCCAGATTATTATGTATTTCCAGAATTATAGGTATTTCAGAATTATTATGTATTTTTGAATTATGATGCATGACAGAATTAACGAGTATGTTAGGATGTTTAATCATACTTGATTTAGAATTGTTATGTATTCAGACTACTAGCTTTATGAGTATCAGTTGTATGTTGCATTGCATATGAGTGAGACTCCCTACACTGCCTGTTGCATGCTTTGCTGGCTGAGACCGTAGTCTCACCCCACGTTTCGGGGATATATTTTAGTTTATGCAGGGTATTCTAGCCTTTGTCCAAAGATGAAGATGAGCTTTTGGAGTAGACCTACACTTCTAGTGACCAGATAGTAATTGTGAAGTATTATCCATTGTAATTAATCGTTGATAATGTAATTAAATAGAGAATTCATCTTATGGTTAAGTGTAGTCTTTAATTAATTAGAAATTGATGTAGAAACCTTTAGATTGGCCACGGAGGCCTATTTCTTCTTTGGACTAGATTAGTACTCTTGTTATTGTGAATTGTACTGGGATTTTGCTGGTTTTCAGGTGATTCTGGAAATTGGGAAATGTCCAGTTTTCAGGGGAAACTCTACTGGATTTCCGGTAGGAGATTATGAACTCTCACACTTGTGGGTGTTGGTTGCCCCACGTTCCAATTTAGAATTTTGTGTTTAAAATGTGATGTATGAATTATGTGGTAGTCTAAGCAAACGTTGGATTGCTTTGGCATCTTTGTATTATGTGTGCCAATATCGAAAATGGCGCTAAATAATTTCGGAAATTCGAGAATAGTGTTTCCAACGGACATTATTCTTGGATTTAGAGATTAGGATGTTACAATAACCCCTAATTCTATTATTAAGTTGAATTCTTGGGATGTTACAACTTCCGTCAGGGCGTTTCGAGAAACGCCCTTCTCTCAACGACCATACAAGAGCAGTTTCTACTAGTGCACACGAAAGCGCCCTTTTATGGGGTACGGGGGCGCCCTTATTGGCCTTTTTGGCATAGTGCCCGAACTAAAAATGAGTTCGGGCCGGGCCACTCGTGCGGGCTAACAGGTACCCGAATTAATTAAAAAAATAAAAAAGGGTAACTTGCTGAGCGTGGACCGATTGAACGCGTTGCTGGCCCTTTTTGTGTGTTTGTAACATATATACATGACAACATGAATGGTTATCCCATATTAGACGTTCAGTATGCATTTAATTTTTTAAACAGTATATTTTTTACCTATTCAATATATATTTTGAATAATTATATCAATTTAACGAATATGGTACAATATTTAAAATACCACATGCTTATGTGCTTAATATGGTAGTTACCGAAAATGGTTGATGGGTTTGTGCATTTAATTCAAACTCTATTAAAAGATATAAAGTTTGTGGAATTTGAACTTCAAGGTCGCACAATTTCAATTGAAACTTCATCACTGTTTAAAGTTTTGAACTTCAAGGTCATGCATTTTCAATTCAAACTTCAACACTATCGTGCCCAACCCACCGCATACACACATATATATATATTATTATTAAAATATATGATATATTTATATAAATTATAAAAAATCTGATATATATTACAAAATAAAATTAGAATTAGAATCATATTAGAATCGAAATAGTATAACATTAGAAAGTGTGGAACTTTAGACTGTACAACCCTAATTCATGTGACCGTCTAACCTCTTTGAGTAATTTTCTTCCACCCTAGTCTTTGTACAAGGCGGTGGCGTACTACCTTTAGTAATTATATTGGGATGATTTTGGAGTAATTTTTCAATTGAGTTATAATTCTTTTTAGGTTTATGTTGTTTTATTGAGTTACTATTTTTTTACTTAATCAAAGTGCAGGTAATTAATTAGTGTATATACAAGTATATAGGTGCCCAACAAATATGAGGATGGACATGAAAGTTTCTACCCACACAAGTATAAATGCAAGTACAAACTTTTTATTTAAAACACGTGTATGAGAATAATGATAATATCCTACCGAGAGGATATCTATTCTCATGCCTAACTTCAACCTTCCATAACACGACTCAATGGGTACTAGCTAGGATGAGTTGTTAGTTTATTTATCTAATATCCTATTAATATCTTTCTCAATGATTATTCTAAGTTAGTTTTAAAAACAAAAGTATCGTGTCCCGACTTTATCAGTTCTATGATATATTTTAATTTTATAAGAAAATTATTTTACATCTAAATATTAATATTTTTAAATATATATACTTTTTAATAATAAATACATTTTAAAATATATTTAAAATAAAATAATTTAAATTTCATATGTAAATATTATACTATAATTAATTAAATTATGTATATAATTTAAATTTAATATATACATATTAAGAGATAATTAATTTAAATTTAAATTTTAATTTAAATATTAAATGATAACTGTTTTGAATCTAAATTATTAATTTATAAAAATATAATTCTTTCAACCATATCATTTAACTATTAATATTTTATACTATTATATCTTTTATATAATTTTTAAATATTAAAATAAATCGGTTATTGTTATTATAATTATTAATTGAGGATTATATATTATTGAATAGTAATGATAAGAGTTTGAATTAATGAAAATAGGTTAAGAATTAAAATAAAAAAATTAAATTTAAAAATATCATGCTTCTAAGAGATTGATAGAGGTTTAACAAAATGTTCAAATAGATTTATAACAAAAGTGTGTGAAAGACACGTTTAAAAAATATGAAAATATAAAAAATGACATGTGGTTTTTAAAATGACAAAATAGAGAAAGTGTATCACTCACTTTTTTTTAATTAATATTTGTTTTATCATAGTATACTTTTACCATGAAATTACTTTGTAATGCTCTTTATATATGTTATCCCAACAACAAATGATACATATTTGCTAAACAACGCATGTTATCAATTCAAATTCATGGTATCAGTATACGAGATATTTAGTTATTTACAATTTAATGATTTGAATATTTCCTCACCAATTTAGTATTTATTTTTTTCTTCACGAGGGCATCCTGTGAGAACTATGATCATCAAGCACTGGACTATCTAATATTTCTTTGTTTGACTTTGACAAGTGGTTTGGGGGCAATAGCGTGAGCCCGTGTTCTGTTCCATTGCTTATAAGAATATCATTATGAAATGACCCTTCAGGAGTAGCTCTTCTAGAAGTTGTTCTTGGTGATGCTGCTGATGCAGAGGCCAATTCCTCTGCATTTACCACCATCATGGCTGGTGGTGGCGGCAGTGGCGGTCTTCTGATATGATTCTGCGTGTAACTCTCCGTTCTTCTAGCCTTCATTGCCATAGTTGAATTTCCTATCAAGTTAGAAATAAAGAAAATTAATGAGATAAAAAATAAATTACAAAGTCCTGACGGAAACAGGGCATTAGCAACAAAGAAGCAAACTCCTTTATATCATTCTTGAGAATAACTAACAGTTTCTCAAAGATTTTTACCATTTAACTCGGAATTGGCTTTTGAATTCTATGACAAGAGAATTAGTGTTGGTGTGATGATTGTGAGGAAAGCCCAAAAGAAGAATATTGGAACTAAAGTTCTTTCACTCCTTTGTAAAGAAAACACACCAATTTCATGAGCATTTGTGTCGGGTTTATAATATACAAAGACTTGTGTGTCAAAAAGAGAGGTATAGAGGCGTGGGAGATGTTCTTGACTTTTGGAGATTAGCTGGCCATGTTTAAAGATCATTACTATTAGAATATTTGAAGCCGCTACTCAATTTGCTAGTTTTGTTGTTATTGTTATTATAAAAAAGCTAGAGTCAAGTTTTGACAACTTAACCATTGGTTTTTTGGTTTCTTGGTTGTTACTTGTTAGGTAGTTGTGAGATAGCCTTTGGTGTATATAAGACACTCTAGCTGGCAGGTTATCTTATACAAGTGAGCAATCTGTCGTGGTTGCGAATTGCTGGCAATGATTGTACCAATCCCTCTCCACTCCAGTTAGCTTCTTACCTATTTTGTCTTTATGTTGTTTACTTCCCAACTTGTTATTCATGCTCTTGTATTGTGATTTGGCTTCCCTCATGTCTTCTGCTCCTATAAATGACGTCATTTCAAAGTTATTTGAAAAATTAAATCGCACACCGCCCATCCTTCGCGAAGCCGTTCTTATACGAGAATCCACCCCCAACCTTTCTCCTCTGTGCAGACCCGTGCCACACCACTCCATAGACCACTATGCGCTCCGCGACCGCGGTTCCCTTTGCATCCTCCGCAATTGTTGCTTCTCACCTTCAAAATTTACCTGACATTAACCCAATAGAATTAGCAATTTTTTTGTCCTTCTATTATTAACATTAATAAACTGCATTGGTTGTTAAATTGTGATGTTGTTTGTTGGAAAATAGATTTACTAGTTGCATATATGAAGTTCTTCATTAATGGTCAATTAATATTCATAATAGATTTGTTAGTTTTATTTCTCTATCATTGCCATTAATTGTTAAGATGTAGTTTTCCTTTTTAGAATTTTCTTCTTTTCACTTTTATCTGCACACATAATACAATGATAGAGTATTGTTGTTGTGGTCTTACCATTTTTTCTATGTGCAAAGATTTTATATGATTGGAAGAGACAAAAATAGAACATTTTGGAGGATCCTAAAGATTGAAAGATTGGAGCCATCTGAATTAAATATCATCGAAGATTCAACAATATACTCATAAATTGATAGATTGGCGCAAGTCTTTATTTCAGTGGTAAACTGTCTTATTGCCTAAAGAAACGGCTGAGATGAAATAATAAAGAACAGTCAAGATTTAATTTTAAAATAATAAAAAAAACGACATCATTTGTAGGGGCCGGAGACGAGCAACACGACTCCGCGTAGGAGAGAAGCTAAATCGCTTGTATTGTGGACAATTTTTGCAACTAGGGCTATATATAAATTATAAAATGACTTCATATTTTCACATATCCACATCTCTCCTTGTTGCAAGTTGCTAATAGCTATCAAATTCGTTTTCAGGCATTGGAAAGTCTGGAGTAGGGAAGAAGGTGAAAATATTTGGTAAAGTTTATACTCATAATATTTCTTTTTGTGACTCATAAGTATGACTGTGGGTTTAACTCGGGCCGAGAGTTGTGATTAGCTAAAGTACTCCGAAAAGTGATGACTCCAAGATTCAAATCCACGACCTTGTAGGTAAAATCTGCCTGGGTCATGGTCCATATTCACTACGACCAACCACTGTTTGATATACTCATATTATATTTGAAAACATAAATAAAAACTTGTATTGCCACGTTACAAATTAATCATACTTAAAGCATAAACAACATATTTTCAATTAAGTACATGACCATATAATAGGATATTAAGAAAATTACAATTATTTTGTGAATATCTAATTTAAGAAAATTAAAACTAAGTGGAAAAACTTAAAGGGGCAATCATAGGCTTGACTCAACTTAATTACACACTCCCAAACAGAATTGCCCTAGTTACACAAAAAAAAATTGATTAGTCACTATATATCGACCAAGTAAATTAGGTAGATGACTAATAAATATAAAACGATTAGTCAGTTACACACTTTTAATTGAATATACGATAATTTAATAATGTTACATAATTTATATATAAGAATAAAGAATTAATCACATTAATTGAATTATCACCTTAAATAAGGACTATGGAAGAAGGAAAAAGGAGAAAGGAGATTAACAAGAATACTTCGGAGAATTAAAAAGCTACTTCTGTTCCCCCAAGGAATCCATACATGAATATTGGTATGAAGTCGCGGTAAAAATATTCACGACAATATAAAATACTATGACTTCCTATTTAAATAGCAAGTGATTCTCAGGTGAATATGTGTAGGATGATGGTATCTGTATCTTACAAACTTACTTATTGCAATGCTAGGGGTGTTTATGGGACGGATTGGGATGAGTTTTGTTTGTCCCTAACTCGGCCCTAATTTTTGACCGGACCAATCATATGGATCTGAACCCGTCCATAGACCCGAGAAGACCCGATGATGTGCAGGTCTAAGTAAGACATAGTCTGAGTCGGGCAGGACCGGTCGGATTGACCCAATATCTAAACTAAATATAATCATGAAACGATTATATAACAAAATATTCAACAGAAAATATTTCATACAACTAATAAATATATTGCATACAATAGAATCCCTTTTAATGTATGTAATATTTTTTACTTTTTTAAAGTTTGGGTCATTACTAAAACAAGAATAACATTATATCACTATATAACTGTAACATCCCGCATATTAGGCTACTATAACTTATAAGATTTAAAGGGTAATCTGTGTATGTTTAGTTGAGAAATTGAAAGTAATAAGGATTAGGGAATAAAATCTAAGTTTGGAATTCTTAAAATAAGTAAATTCTAGGAGTTTAAGTCCCTGGTAATCGATTACCAAGAGTTGGTAATCGATTACCAGAGAGCCGTTTTGTTGGTAATCGCCTGTCAAGGATGTGGTAATCGATTACCTGAGAACAGGATTTTTGGTAATCGATTACCAGGGTTTAGTAATCGATTATCAGAAATCTGGGTTTCTAGTAATCGATTACCAAGAGTGGTAATCGATTACCAGATTACCAGAAAGGGCTCTTTAGTGTCTTTTTAGCCTATGGTAATCAATTACAGTAAGTGTGTAATCGATTACCAGCACGTAAAATATAAATAGCTGGTGCGAAAATTAAGTCAGATTTTCATTTTCTTCTTCACCTCCTTCATCTTAGAGAGAGAGAGTGCGAACCCTAGAGAGAGAAACTTCATATCGAAGCTTGAGAATGGATTCGGAGCAAGGAAACAACAAGGATTTCACCCACAAACATCCTTCACCTCTTGAATTTCTAGGATCAGTGAGTACAACTCACTTTTAGAGTAGAAACTATTGGTCTCATTGCATGTTCCCACCCCCTTTCTCTTCCCCTTCTTGATGCTGGTTAAATGATGTTTGAATTGATAATTTCTTGTTGTTTGGCTTGATTATTGATAGTTTGAGCATATGAGTATAGAATCGAGCGTTGGAATCCTTAGTTTCGAAGTTATCGAAACTATCAAAACTATCGAAACCCCTCGATTGTAGCTCATATGAGTATTCTATCCGGTTATAATTCCTTGTTTAGTACTACTTATGGATTGAAAGGACTAGTTCGATGTTTGGATTGGAAATTGAGATGTATGTTTGTAGAAACGAACTTTCAAAACACTCGAGATTTACGAACTGTTGTTATGCTCAATGTATGAACCCAACTCCTTGATCTCCCTTTCCATTGAGTTATTTTGAATGATTTAGTAACGTTTGTTTAAGATTGGGTGATTGGTAGTAAGTTTTGCACTGAAAAACCTTAGAATGTCATTTATTGATTCATTGAGATTATGTGCATTTGAGTAATATAAGCCGGTTTCGGCCGTGAGTTAACTAAGCCAGCCTTTGCGCTGTGAGTTAAAAATCAAGTAAGTAAGTAAAACACGACTTCGGTCTAGTTTGGGTGGGATTCGTCCCCGGGAAAGCCGGTTCCCGTAGTCTGAGCTCAGGTCTAACTCTAGAAAGTGATAAGATCATGTCTGCTGGGCACAACAGTGAGTGCATCATGAGCATGATAACTTGCATTACTCAATATTTCACATTAATCGAATTATGTGTTGCTTTTAGTTTGATATTGACTAATTGTAATCATGTGTTATGTATTTGGATTCATGAAAGTGTAAGATATGAAGTTTTGTTGAATCGTTAAGTTGTCATTGATATCTGCTCCCTGCATTCATGCATGTGGTTGTATTCACTGGGATTATTATCTCACCCCACGTTTCGGGGACATATTTTAGTGTTGCAGGTACCTCCGGTGAGGTTGAGGTAGTTCAGGTGAGGGTGGAGCTGAGTCTTAATTTAGCAGAGAGATTAGTTTATTAGGAGTAGTTCCTGGATTACTTATATTTGTATATTTGGGTATTCACTTAAGTGTATTGATGTAAATTGTATAAGTGTACTTATTTTTGAGTTGGCCACTGAGGCCTAGTTGTACTCTTATGATATGTGTGATATTGAGTTGTACTGGTTTTTGCTGATTTTCAGGTTAAGTTGAATTTGGTAATTGTCCGATTTTTAGGGGAGACTCGGCCGGATTTGCGGTATGAGTTCATTGAATCACACTTATCTAAGTGTGAATCTTTCCCTGAACTTAAGTAGGTTTCATACTTATTTAAGGTCTTTAATGTTTGTCTTGTTTTGTCTTAAGCTAATCGTTGGAAAGTTTAAGCGAATGTATGACGATATCGAAAATTTAACGGAATGATTTCAAGGAATTCAGGAATAGTGTCTCCAACGGGCATTATTTCTGAGACCAGAAATTAGGGCGTTACATTTTGGTATCAGAGCAGTTCAATCCAATTAGACTATGGTTAGGTTAGCTGCCCGTGACTTACTATGATCTTTTAGTAGGTGTACTAATTCTAGGGACTGATCACCCCTATAGTGTGTGCATTGTACACGGAGATTATGGTTAGTTATATGAGTAGGTTACCTTGGTCAAGGAGTTAGAATACCCCCTTAACAAGGGTAAAGCCACTCATCATGTATTAGAAAGAGAGTAACCTAAGTTTATTCCTAAGAACCGTATGCTCACCATAGAAGCTTTATAGAATGTGACCTTAGAGTTCTAGTGAACCTTAGGCACCTCTGAGGTGGTTAGTTAAGATAGATTCCTTCCTTGTGGAGTTTGGTTTGTTGTTTAATTTATATGTGATCTTGATTGTGTGTAACTTGTATAATTTGAATGTTTTGTGCTTCTTGCTATTGATTTATAATGTTGTTTGGTTTGAATGGTTTTATGGCATGTTATATTAGAGTGTGTGTGCTTGCTAGGTAGTAGTCAACATAGTTAAAATTTCTTTTATGCAAACATTAGTTAAAGGTCACATTAGAGGGAATATGGGAATGTTAGTTCATATTGGGATAACTACCCTACTTAGAGTGAACCAGAGCTTGCTTAGGCACACATAGGGATTCCAACCACCGGGGAAGTGTGTAGAGAGTTATAATCTAAGTAGCTTGAGACCTCACCTAAAAGCCAGCAAACTTTGTAGGGACATATAGACATTTGGACATAAACTTAGTGATGACAACCTGTCAGTAGACTTCTAAACTGACAGTTGATGGCTAGGATCAACTTGGAGCTGCTTGAAGTGCTTGGGGCTGAACCAAGCATGAGTCTTCCTTCATGAGAGTCAACCCTTGATCAAACCTTGATCATTGACCAAGGAGTCAAAGTCAACATGCAGGACTCAACTTAATTAGGAATCAATATAATTAGGATTTATGATTTAATTAGGATTTGTGTTGTAATTAGGACATGATTGTCATTTTTCCTTAATTAGGGGCGCTACATGTATGGTTTTATTGGTTAGTAGGTTGCCTTACTATAAGGTTTAGAAAGTCATGGGTTCTAATCCTGCCTAGGATAATTTACTCATCTTTTATTTCCTATATAAAAAAGGGCGCTAATTGGGAGGTTTATTAGCTTAAGGCTTAGCTTAGCCATAAACCTTTAGAGGCTTGGGTTCAAATCCCACTTAGGATGAGTTTGCACCCATCTTTTATTTTCTCCCCTTTATTCCATGTAGTGGCCGCCCCCCTCCCCCCTTCAACTCCTATATAAAGGAGTCTTCTCCTCTTGTAATTGACACATTGAATTTTGAAGTAAAGGCATTATGCCAAATTTTCTCCTCCCTTTGTGAATTGAGTGAGGCTTGGTGGTTGTTGCTTAAACCATACTGAGACTTATCTAATTCTCCTGAATTAGTGGTGTCTAGCATTGGACTTATCTGCTGCAAGTGGATTCTTGCTTCAGTGGCGTCCCTACCATTTCTTCCTCTCCACTTTTTCTTTCATTTTCTCTCATTTTCTTGCATTTTCTTGCGCAATTATAGCTGCTGCCCTGCACCTATAATTCGCAATTTTAGTGCCTTTAATTGATTCTAATTGGTTGGTTTTGCTTAATTCTAGATCCTACACCCATCCGGCTATCAATTGGTCATCAGAGCTTGTTGAATTTGAGCAAATTTGGGGCTGTTCTTGGCTGTTTTGGGCGCTGCATACTGCACCTATTTAGTGCAGAATTTTCATCATTTTAGTGTAATTCCATCCCTCTTTTCAATTGTAATTTGGACTTGGACTGTTTCCCGGGCCCGAGGTGCCTTTCTGCTGCTATCAGCACTTGTCTGTCTTGATTGAAATGCTTGATTTCTTGCTAGTTTGGGGGATGTTTTGGGCCGCTAATTCCCACCCCCTAGGTGTTTGTTTAAATGCCTCTTTAATTGCTCATACTTGTTCTTGAGTAATTATTGCAAATTGCTTGATATAACTGCTTGTTTGTGGTGAAGTGTGGTAAGAGGAGGCATTGTTGTCTTCATTTTTCCAAAGATCGTTCACCTACATTTCTCCCCTTCACCATTAATTGTTCATCCCCCATATTCATCTCTTTACTTTCCGCCTTTAATTTTCCGCCATTTAATTTCCGCTTCTCCCCATCCTTTTAATTTCTGCTCTCCCCTTTACATTCTGCCATTTACATTTCTGCTCTCCCCATCCTTTTAATTTCCGCTTCCCCCCTTACTTTCAGTCATTTACTTTCAGTCCTCCCCATCCTTTTAATTTCTGCTTCCCCCTTTACATTTATGCTCTCCCCATCCTTTTACTTTCTGCCATCCCCTTCTACTTTCTGCCATTTACATTTCTGTCCTCCCCATCCTTTTAATTTCAGTTTCCCCCTTTAATTTCTTGTCATTTATTTTGCACAATTTTTCCTTCTTATTTTTGCCATTTTATGCGCATTTTTTGGGCTCTTGTATTGTTCAATTTCCTGCTCTTGTTATGTCTGTTTGATTGGCATTCTAATTGCAAATTTGGATTGACTGCTATCTCTACCTTGGACCTTCCCTGTTTGATTGTGCAAAACGCTCACCTATAGGATCTTTTTTGGTTCATAGTATTGGAAGAAGACCAACAAATTCTAATTGTTGATTTTCCTTCAAATTTTAATTCCAATCTTAAAATTGAACCAAGAGCGTTTCTGTGACCATACCGGTTTTGTATAATCATCAAGGAAGTGCTAAGCAAATTTTTTTGGCCATTTTTGAAATCAAGTTGCCATCACGTTTTTACAGTTTTTTAGAAATCAGTTTATTCATTATTTTTGCTTTTCTGGGCCACTTGGACCAGTTTACTGTCAGAAAATTCCAAAAATATTACAGTAGGTACAGTTAATTTTTTGTTCATTGTGTACAAATTTCTGTAATTTTTTGTTGGGGAAAAAGACAAAAAAAAGAAAGAAAAGGCAAGAAAAATACAAAAAGTACGTACGTGCCAAAAATAGAAAAAGAGGTGTAAAAAGCAAAAAAAAGGGTGCAAAAGTCAACAATAAGGAAGAAAAAGTCAAATACACCCAAAAAGAGTCAAAAATTAAAAAAAAATAAAAAAAAATAGAAAAACAAAACAAAGAAGTATCCCAACAATACAGTGACATTTTTACTGTAATTTTTCTGTTTCATTTCCCTGTATACCGTAATTGAGTTGTATTTGCTGTTTTCTTAAAAACGACAATTTTGGCAACTCTTTTTCAAAAATCACCAAAAACAATTCTCTTTGCAATTTCTTCCGTCTTGTCTTGTTTGTTGTCTGCTATTGTGTATATGCTTGTTTAAGTGCCAGCTTTTCTTGTTTGTCATATTAATTCTCTTGTTATGTCTTAGGATTTTTCCAATCTTCTTCCAGTAGGTATTTTTCTTTGTTAGTGCGCTTCTATTTGGGTAAGGGTTAAGACTTAGACTCACGTTGGTCTTTGCAACTTCTAATCAACCTCCAACCGAGTAGAAGAGGCAAGAGAGTTTTCATTATAGAAAAAGCCAAAAAGGAGTGACATACATGAGTGTTAACATTCCATTGAGTGTAAACACTTAGTGAGTGGAAAGGTCCAAATTCTTGAAAATAAAAAAAAAATTAACAATGGGTAGTAGGAACTCACCACCTCCTTCACCTAGAACTTTGAGGTATAGGGCCGAGTTGCAACATGCAATTCAAGACATGGCCAGAATGATGAGGCATGAGATGAGTGAACTTAGGAAAGAACTAAGTGGGAATAGGAGGGAGAGAAGGCATTCTTCTCAAGAAGGAGGAAGTGAGGATAGGTATAGTGTGGTTAGGAGTGAAGATAGGTACCATGCTGAGAGTAGTGAGGGAGAGAGACACTCTAGCCATACCTATAGGAGAAGGGAAAGAGAAAGAGAGCATAGAAGGCCTAGGAGGTGTGAGAAACCTAGAGAGTTTAGAAAAGGCTACTATGAGGAAACCCCTAGAAGAGAAAGAGAAGAGTATTATGAAGAGAATCCTAGGAGGCATAGGAGAGAGCATAGGAGAGAAGAAGAGCCTAGAAGGGAACAAGGTTTTAGAGGGGTAAAAATAGAAATTCCAACCTTTAATGGTAGAAATGATGTAGAACAATACCTAAGATTGAAAGAATCTTTAGTTGCCATAGGTATAGGGAAGAGAAAAAGGTTAAGATTGCCTCTCTAGAATTCAAGAACTACGCCTTCGTTTGGTTGCATCAGCTTCAGGCTGAAAGAAGAAGGTGTAATGCTCCTTTGGTTTCCTCTTGGGAGGAAATGAAGTCCATCATGAGAAAGAGGTTCATACCTCAACATTACACTTGGGAGTTGCACATCAAACTCCAAACTCTTAAGCAAGGTTCTAAGAGTGTAGATGAGTACTTTAAGGAAATGGAACTTGCTTTAATTAGGGCCAACATAAATGAGGATAGTGAAGCAACTATGGCTAGATTTATCAATGGACTTAATTTCGACATAAGGGACATAGTGGAATTGCATCCTTATGTAGAAATGGAGGACTTGGTACACCAAGCTATTAAAATTGAAACTCAACTAAAAAGAAAGGGTAGCTATAAAAGAGGAAACACTAGTTTTACAACTAGGAACAAGGAAACCCTAAAGGAAGATAAGGGAAAGAGCCAAGAGAAGGAGGAACCTAAGGGTCCTAGGGTTACTTCTAACCCCACTCCTTCTACTAAAAAGGAAGAGCCCTCTACCTCCAGAAGAAACATCAAATGTTTCAAGTGTGATGGCAAGGGACACATAGCTTCCCAATGCCCAAATAGGAGGGCAATGTTGGTTAAAGAGAATGGAGAGTACACTAGTGCAAGTGAGAATAAACAAAGTGAGGATGAGGAAAAAGAAACTAGTGAAGAAGAGAATGAAATTAAGAAAGAAGTATATAGAACCGAGGGTAAACTTTGCATGGTGAGAAGGTCCCTAGGAAATCAAATAATAAGAGAAGATGAACAAAGGCAAACTGTCTTCCACACTAGATGCATGGTAGAGGGACGAATTTGCTCCCTAATTGTTGATAGTGGAAGTTGCACTAACATTGCAAGTGCAAGAATGGTGGAAAAACTTGGTTTATCTACCACTTCCCACCCCAGACCATACAAGTTATCTTGGATATGTTATGATGGGGAAAGGGAAGTAAATAAACAAACTCTCATCTTTATTTCCATAGGTGATTATGATGATAATGTTCTTTGCAATGTTGTACCTATGGATGCCACACATATCTTGTTGGGTAGGCCTTGGCAGTTTGATAAGAGAGTCATCCATGATGGATACTCTAATCAAATATCTTTTAAACATGATGGAGCTAAAATTACTTTGATGCCAATGTCAATCCAAGAAATATGTGAGGATCAAACTCACATGAAGAGAGAGATAGAATTTGAGAAAATTAAGAGACTTAAGATAGAAGATGAGGATAGAAAGAAAAAGAAAGAAGAAACATCAAGAGTGATGGTAGAAAAGGTGAAAACCAAAGAGAGACAAAAAAATAAAAGGGAAGTCATGTTATTACTTCATCAATTCAAAATTGCTGATCTTAATTGTTTTGAAGGAGATCAAGAAAGGGAGCTGCTGATTAAGGAAGGAGGCCGTAGCAACACTACAAGGGAGTTTCCTCTAACCTTTTCTCCTATTTCTTCTTCTTCTTTCACTTCCCTTCTTTCTTTCACCAAAACTCCCTACATGATTCCCAAGTACTATTGTTATGAGCATTAGAGGATACATGCTTGGGAATAATGAGTCTTCTTCTTTGTTGGATAGGGTGCGCAAGGATGTCCATGGTTGAGGTCCTAGCAAGGTTTCACTAGTTCTAAAGGGAAGTGCCCACCTTCTCTTCCTTGTCATCCATCCCTTTATTTCTCTTCTACCCCTTATACTTTTCTCAATTTTCAGATTTGAGGACAAATGCTTCTCAAGGGGGAGGGGATGATGACAATCCGTCAGTAGACTTCTAAACTGACAGCTGATGGCTAGGATCAACTTGGAGCTGCTTGAAGTGCTTGGGGTTGAACCAAGCATGAGTCTTCCTTCATGAGAGTCAACCCTTGATCAAACCTCGATCATTGACCAAGGAGTCAAAGTCAACATGCAAGACTCAACTTAATTAGGAAACAATATAATTAGGATTTATGATGTAATTAAGATTTGTGTTGTAATTAGAACATGATTGTCATTTTTCCTTAATTAGGGGCACTACATGTATGGTTTTATTGGTTAGTAGGTTGCGTTACTATGAGGTTTAGAAAGTCATGGGTTCTAATCCCACCGATATTATGGAGTCCTTAACCAACTACGTTTGAATTTAAATTCAAATTTTATAATTAAATCTTATCCTAAATTTGTATTGATTCTTATCCTTAATTCTCGTGATCTCATTATTCCTATTTTAAAATCTTATTCTACTTTAAAATACTAACCATATCTCCCTTATCAGATTATCATTATTAATCCTGATATTATTTTATTAATGTAATAATTACTATATTTATAACAATTAATGTTAATTGCAATCTTATGATTTATCTCTTAATAATATTATTATATTATTATCTCATAAATACAGGTATATTAATATTTACTATTATTAATATGTAACTTCTATTTTTACAACTAACGTCTTTGAAATATAATTATACTTATTTAAATTATATTTCTAAATTTCTAAATTTCGGGATGTTACAATAATATTCTTAAAATATTATAAAAATTTAAAGTATTTAAATTTATAAATAATATATATAACTCATTTATGTAAAAATTTAAAATATATGTTAAAAATTATTTAAATTTATAAACTAAGAAGTATAATTAATTAAAAA
This sequence comes from Sesbania bispinosa, assembly GCA_026901365.1. Lineage (NCBI taxonomy): Eukaryota > Viridiplantae > Streptophyta > Magnoliopsida > Fabales > Fabaceae > Sesbania > Sesbania bispinosa. The sequence goes on from QLOH01000019.1 coordinate 2,017,847, forward strand.
AATAAAAAATATACATGTATATTTTTAAAAGAAAATACGTTAAAAATTCTAAAAAATAAATAATATTATACTAAAATTATAAATATTTAAAAGAATAAACATAAAATTTAAGTTAAATATGAAAGATTTTTTTTTCTTACACATTCAGCAAGTCATAATCATTTTGCCTCGAAATGTATCATTTGGTTTTCTATATGCTATTGTAATTGTTAGGTTTTCTATATGCTATTGTAATTGTTAGGGGCACATGAATCAAACCATATGTATTTTTATTACGTTCTCTCTTATCTCTTACATATTTTCATTCATTTCTCCGTCGTTTAGAGAAGAGACTTTTTAATGTGGGACCCATCACACATCGCTATCAAATTCTCTTCTCAATTATTTTTATTTTTTAAATCTTCCAAATAAACTTCTGTCCTCCCTCTTATTTCTCCTCACTCCCTCTAATTTTTCTAGTATTTCTTCTATACCAAATAAAGTGTAAATGAATTTCACTCTATAATAAAATATATTTTAAAAAATATGTTGCAAGGGTGAATTGATATATATTTTTAAAGAAAACTAATCAATTCTATCAAGTCAATGTAGGAGATCTTAAAATTGTTAAGAAAAGACTACCATCATCATATAAACTAAAAATAAATTATAAAAGAATAAAAATAAGCTTATAGTGATGGCACTAAACCCTATATATTAAAAGTTTCTGTCCAATTCCCAAACATTCTTTGCAATAATAAACCAATAATAATAATTGAAATTAAATGCCATTGGATTTTGATACAACCTTTTGTAATATATATTAATTTATTTTCGTACATAGTTGACAGAGGAGGGAGGGGGAGGGGTGAAAACTGAATTGAGCAGTGGTGGCAGTAAGCAAGTACTTGGCATTTTGGGTGTGGAGGTGCGTGAGTTAGAGAGGCTACAGAAGGGAGGTCACGAAAGGTGGCATTGAAAAGTCTTTCTCTTTTGCTGTAATAATATTAATATATATATATATATATATATATATATATAGATAATAGATATCTCCTCCATGGATTGTATTGTATTGTATTAATGAATTGTTTGTGTCAGTTAGCTTAACCCAATACCTGCTGCAAAAGCAACATACCACTGAGATCAAGCGGGCCCAGAGCCAGAAATCGTAGAGAAGAGAATTCTCTTCTGCTACTAGCCATGTCCTTATTTGTGAGTCGAAAGGGATGGAGAGGGACCCTTCCTTATTCCTATGTCATCCTCACCTCATCACTGCCCCAAAACAATATAACAAAATTCCATTCACTTTTTTAATACCTACATACAACAAACAGTGCGCGTCGTATGTTAAAAACATCACTAATACAACACAATAAAACGAGACATAAAATATAACACAACCACAATTTTGTCCGTACATATATTACAAGTAAAAATTATTTCTATTTTTATATAATTAATATTTATATATATCTTAAATATATTTATTTTTTATAATAAATATATAAAAATATAAAATATAAATTGAATTTAAAATAAATAATTTAAACTTAAAAATTTAAAATATAAATATTAAAAGATAATTAATTTCAACTATGGATTTAATTTGAATTTATATATTAAAGGATATTTATTTTAAATTTAAATAATTAGTTTATTAAAAAATCTAATCATAATATTTCATCAATAATATTTCATGTAATTTTAATATTATCATATCTTTTATATAATTTAAATTTTAAACTATTAATTAATTATTCAATTTTCTAAATTCAATTATTTATTATTATTATTAATGATTATATGTATTATTAAATAATAATGAGACGATTTGAATTTAAATTAAAAAATATATAGAATAAAAAAGGGTTAAAAATTGGAATTATAAATAGTTACATTTTAAAATATCAGTTTCTTGAGATATCAAAAGAGATTTAAAATAATGTTAAAATATATTTTTATAGAAGAGGTGTGTGAAATATTATAAAATATATAATTAAAATTAAATGTTACTATTTGCTGAATTATTATAAAATATATGTGGGATACCAATAGCAATAGAATACAATTAATAATGATATGACAGCAGAATGACTATTTGAAAATGCACTTGCTCGTTGCCTCTTGTTTAATTTTCAATTATTAATCAATTATTATATTATTGAAATTTTAAATTCAATTATTTATCGTTATAATTATTAATTGATGACTATATGTATCATTAAATGACAATAATTAAACTTCGAATTTAAATTAAAAAAATATTTAAAATATAAAAAAATAAGTTAAAAATTAAAACTAAAAATACTTATATTTTAAAATATCATATTTTTAAAGATTTAAGAGAATATTTAAATATTTTTATGAGAGAGGTGTAGAATATATTATAAAATATATAATTAAAAAAGTTATTATTTATTCAATTATTATAAAATAGGTCTCACTAACGAGTGTCCTAAGGGCATTCGTTAAGGAAAGGCCACTCGTTAAGGAAAAAAAAAAGAGAAAGTTTTTATTGAAAATCATAATCTTGATTACATCCATGACATTAAATGTCACACACTCCAATAAAAACTCTTTCTTTTTAATTCCTCAACGAATGCCCTTAATAAGTGTCTAGGCACTCGTCAGCATTTTCCTTATAAAATATACGTGCGATATACCAATAGCAATAGAATAAAAAATAATGAAATGACAGAATGACTATTTGAAAGTGCCGTTGCTCGTTGCTTCTTTCAATAGTATTAAGACGCAGCACATGCATACATACATCCATACACAAGAAAAATGCTTAATGCGATGGCATGCATTCCGTTTCTGTCCTCACCATCAGTCTTCCATCTGATTCTGATCAGTACCTATGCATGCCATGCCATGCCAATCTATACTTTGCATAGATACGCTCCCTCTTCATATCTGCACCACACCACCTAGGCAGCGCGTGTGATATAACCGTGAAGTTATAGCGTTGGAGTTGCAAAACGCGAACCCAATCGCGTGAGAGAGTGTGGAAGAAGAAGGAGGTGACATCACCGAAGCATACAAAGAGTTATGAAATGAATCTATCCAGGGAGGGAGATCGAAGAATAGGCACAAGGCATTAGCATAGCATCAGAGAGAGAAGGGTAGAGCGGGGTAGCACTTATTTGTCTCCTTATTGTTGAATGCTGAGAATAATTTTTTTTATTATTTATAAATAAGGAAATGAAAGTGCAAATTATATATGCAATATCATCGCAATCTGGCCACAAAGTCCTCTCTCTATCTTTCTCTGTGTATGCAATACAAGAATGGCTCAGTGCTGAGTCAGTGGTAGTAAACAGCAGCAGGAGAGAGAGTATGTTATATATGTGTGGATGACGTAACAAGTATAATACTGGAAAGCGTGCGAAAGCGTGTGATGGGGTTCTGGAATTGAATGCCTCATTATTAATAAATAAAATAAAATACCCATTATAATTTAACTGATTAACTCTATCTTTGGACTTTTCTCCACTTCTTATCTACGAAACTTCACGGTCATAGTCCATGAAGAGGAGAGGACCCCTTGGGTTGTAAGATAGTAGCATGTATATACGGCGGCAGAAGACAGAGAGGAGCGTCATGCTTATTCATGGATGGGGTAGGAGAACTATGATACTTATATATAAGAAATATTGGATTAAAATTATTTAAAATTATTAAGGTTATGAAAATGTATTAGAATCTGTTCGAGATAATTAGTAGTGTCATGAATTTAATTTTTTTATTAAAAATACTCTTAGTATTAAATGAGTAAATAAGTTAGTACCTTTTTAACTACTCACAATAAATTAAGAGCATATAATGTATTTAACAATTAATGCAACTAAAAATGGTACTATGTTTCTTATATATAGGACAAAAAAATTCATTTTTATTTCTTATATATAGAACCAGAGATAGTATTATTTATAAAAAATATAGTACAAGAAAATATCTTAAAATTAGTTAATTATAATTTTAAATTTTATTTCAAAATATTTTTACTATTAAATAATTAAAATAATAAACGAAATTATTTTCAATTAAAGTCGTTATTAAAGTAGTAACTGATTTTATACCAATAGTTGGTCATTCAAAATAGTATAGTACATTGACTATCATGGGAAGTAGGTAGAATTGGAAAAATATGTTAGCCCGACCGGGTCGGTCCGCAAAAATGTAGTACTCGGGCACTAATTTTAGAAGCCCAAATAACTCCCAGGCTCGCAAAAGGCCAGGTAGCCCGTAAAAACTAGTAAAAAAATCAGACTAGCCACAAAAGGCTCGCAAAAATATAGGGCTCGGACACTTATTTAATTTTAGAAACCCGAAAAACTTTTGAGTTTCTAGTCAAACTCGATAAGGTTTGTTACTCGCATTGAGTCGAGCCGGTCAGCGTTATATTGAATTTTCAGCTTTAAAAATAGGTGAACGGTGGATAATAAATTAAGGGTACAGAAGGAACTTCATTATTAATACAATTCAAGATAATATTATGTTTCTTATATTTATGGAAAAAAAATACATTTTTATCTCTTATAATTAGGACCAAAGTTAGTAATAAGTATGTTATAGGTTTAAGTTAAATATGTTTTTAGTCCCTCAAATATAATAGTCAAGATTTGGTTTTAGTCGCTATAGTTTAAAATCGATGGTTTTAGTCCTTCAAAAATTAAAAATACACTAATTTAATCTTTATTTCATAGTCTTGCTACATAAGGATTAAATTGGTGTATTTTTATTTATGAATGATCAAAATCACTGGTTTAAAATTATAGGAACTAAAACTAAATCTCAACTATTATATTTTAGAACTAAAAATATATTTAACTCTAAAACTTTTTAAATGATACTTTTGTCTTTATAGTTTAGTCTAGTCTAGCTCTCAATATGTTACTTGTCATAAAAATTAATTTTCAAAACTTAATATAAGATTGATTTAATAATAAACAAAATATATAGGTAAGATTTAAATTAATTAACATGATTAATTTGATTACTTGAGGTGTGTGTATTGGAAGAGAAGTAACTAGGAGACCTGTCAATCCGGGGAGGTGAGCCTGAGAGGTTCGTACAAATTAAAGGTCGACGTGGAAAAGAGTGGTGAGACGAGACTGAGAGGCATCATTGTCTCAATAATATTAATCAGCGTGAGTGAGTGAGAAAGAGTACCTGCCTGTACCTGTACATGTACATGTTCATGAACATACATATAAAATGGGAATTATATACTTAGTCCGATTCATTTACACCGGATATCAAACTTACTTATATCACTTAATAATTTTTTATAAAATAAGAATTTGACCAACCCAATCATTAAATTGAAAATTTTTATAAAGTAGATTAAGCTTATAAAATTTCATCAAAAATCGAAAACTATTTGATATTTCATCAAACTAATTTATTTTAACGTATAATATGTTTTTAAAATATAAGTAAAAGTACATTATTAAATAACATATCTATGAATGTCCAAATTATCTGAAATTTGATATACATAATCATGGAGGTAATATAATGTGATCCAAAGGTTGGATTAGTTAAATTCTCATTTTACAAAAAGTTATTAAGTGGTGTAACTCTTCAAGTTTAACACCTAATGTCAACAGAGTCAAGATCCGTTGACACCAGGTGTCAAACTTGTAGAGTTACATCTCTTAATAACTTTTTATCAAATGTGAATTTGACCAATCTAACCGTTGAATCATATTATATTACCTTCATAATCATGTATATCAAATTTCAGGTAATTTGGACATTCATAGGTATGTTATCTAATATATAGTGGACTTTTACTCATATCCTAAAAACATATTATACGTTAAAATAAATTAGTTTGATGAATATATTTTTAAAATATAAGTAAAAGTCCACTATTAGATAACATATCTACGAATGTCCAAATTATCTGAAATTTGACATACATGATCATGAAGATAATATAATATGTTTCAACGGTTGGATTGGTCAATTTCACATTCTATAAAAAGTTATTAATTGGTGTAAGTCTTGAAGTTTGATACTTGGTGTCAACAGATCCTGACTCATATATATATATATATATATATATATATATATATATAGAGGTGGGAATCAAGTTATTTCAGGAGTAACTCTTTGTTGAGTTACTCCACTTAATAACTTGTTATGAATATTGATTTTTATCAATCCAACCGTTGAATTGAAAGTTCTCATTATGTAGATCAAGTATACAAATTTTCACAAAATTTGAAAACCATTTGATATTTTATCAAATAACCTTAATTTAACGTATAATAAACTTTTTAAAATATAAGTAAATGTTGACTGTAAAATTACATACCTATAAATATCTAATTTATCTAAAATTTGGTATACATGATCATAATGTTAATATCACATTGTTTAACGGTTAGATTTGTTAAATTCATTTTCTACAAAACGTTATTAAGTGGAGTAACTCAACAAAGAGTTACTCCTAGAGTAACTTGAATATATATATATATGAGGAGGGTTCAAATTACACCAGTGTAAGTTACACCAAGTATTACACCGCTGATAACTACAAATCGAATGTGCTTTTTAGTAATCCAACCGTTGAATTATGTTTATTCATCATGATTATTATATGTGTTAAATTTCGTAAAATTTTGACACTAATAACTTGATAATCAAACAGTTGGGTTTTTTCATATATTTCAAATGTATATATAACGTTAATCTTGAGACATCTTAATGACATATCAAATAATTTCGGATTAATGTAAAATTTTATATGTATGATCTATATGATAGTAACTTCCAATCCAACGATGGATTACTCAATACATTGATCCATTAAAAAATTATTCAGCGGTGTAATACTTGGTGTAACTTGCACGGGTGTAATTTGAACCCTTCTATATATATATATATATATATGGGGTGGGGATCAACTTACTCCAGGAGTAAGTCTCAGCAAAGTCACTCCATTTAATAATTCTTTGTAAAAATTGAATTTCATCAATCCAACTGTCATATTAAAAATTTTCATTAAGTATTAAGTAGATCAAGCCTACAAAATTTTATAAAATTTAAAAATTATTTTTTGTTTCATCAAATCATTTTAGTTTAACGTATAATATACTTTTTAAACTATAAGTAATGAGATCACATACCTATGAATGTCCAATTAATCTAAAATTTGGTGTGCATAATTATCATATTAATATCATATTATTCAACGGTTAGATTTAATAAATTCACATTCTATAAAAAGTTATTAAGCGGGCTAACTTATATATATATATATATATACACACACATATAGAGTCAGATCCGTTGACACCAGGTATCAAACTTGAAGAGTTACACCTCTTAATAATATTTTGTAAAATGTGAATTTGACCAATCCAACCGTTGAATTGAAAGTTCTTATAAAATAGATCAAACTTATAAAATTTCATAAAAATCGAAAACTAATTGATACTTCATCAAATTAATTTATTTTAACGTATAATATGTTTTTAAAATACAAGTAAAAGTCCACTATTAGATAACATATCTACAAATGTCTAAATTATCTAAAATTTGATATACATAATCATGAAGGTAATATAATATGATTCAACGGTTGGATTGGTCAAATTCACATTTTACAAAAAGTTATTAAGAGATGCAACTCTTCAAATTTGACACCTGGTGTCAACGGATCCTGACTCATATATATATATATATATATATATATATATATATATATATATATATATATATATACATACAGACAGACACACACTGGCCTGCTGCTCCAATTTGTGCGTCTAATAACCAGCATGATGCCCGATTAAACTTACAAGCAATAGATAAGGTGTTTGAAAATTTTTAAAAATGAAATATTTCAAGATGGATGAGGTCAAGTTTTAAATATTTAATTTTAATAATTAGTTATACTTTAAAGTTTAATTTTAAGATTGATTTTGTTTTTCAAAAATTAAGTTAATTTTTATTTTTCTAAATTTTCTATTTCATTGATCTTTTCTTTTAGATAATAGAGAATTGTTAAATAAGTTATCATCAATTTTTTTATTATATAAAAATATTACTATCTTCATTATAAAAAATTATCTTCTAGTCTTAGTCATTTTCAAAGAATAAACATTTTTTTTATTTTTACTATACTTTCTTAATTAACATAAATAAGTTTGCTAAATACTAAATCAATCAATATATAAAGAAATTCAACAAAATAATTATAAAAGATAAACCATAAATAAGTTAAGGTTAAATATATCTTTAATCTCTATAAAATTAATAAAATTTTATTTTATTCTACGGTTAAATTTTATCTATTTATAATACTTAAAAAATAGAAAAAAAATATTTTTCTTGGAGAGAGAAAAAATACATTGTTTTTTGTTAAATTTAGCCGTTAAAATAAATAAAGTTTAAATAAAGATTAAAATCAAATTTTACCAAAAATATAGTTAATCCATAACTTAAACAAGTGAAACTCCTGCTTCATATTTTAATTAAGTCAAACCAAAAGCTTAAATTTGATAATTTTTCAAGAAATGAGTTTAAGTTTGAAAATCTCTTTTTTTTTTCTTTCACAAGTAAATTTTAAACTTCAAGTATTCAACATAACTCATTTACATAGAGTTAGCAATTGGAGCTACCCGACCTGATGAGGGTTGTGGGTTTTATGGGTCAGGCTAAAAAAATTTGAGTATTATTCGAATTTCTAAAATAAAGGCCATAGTTCTATAATTTTATGGGTTTTTTGCGGGTAGCCCGGTTTTTTTCCTGGTTTTAACGACCTACTCGATCTTTTTTGTGGGTTTTACGGGTAGGAGACTTTATCAAGTTGGACTAATTAAAAAAACACGAGAGTTATTTGCCTTCTAAATAAAGACTGGAACACTGCATTTTGTGGGCTTTCATGGGTCGGGCCTGTCATTGTAACCCACTTTCCCAAGTTTTACATTTACACCATTAATCTAACCTATGAACATAAATGATTGGTTAATATCATGTTTAGTAAAACTACTTGATTGCTAATTGCTAAGTTAAATGTGTTAAAAATAATTGAATTAAATATTTAATAAAATTAGTTAATAAATATAAAATAACATAAAAATGACATATTTATATAATTTTTATATAAACTCTACTTTTAGACAAAAATATATTTCTAGGTAATAGTTTTAGAAATTTTTATCAATTTAAAGATTAAATAATTTATTAAAAATTAAAATAAATATAGTATAACATATAAAATAAAATTTTACTATTTTTGGGATTATTTTTTATGTTACACTATTTTAACTTTTAATAAAATATTTTATCTTTAAAAATTAATGATAATTTGAAATTAATAAAATAGAGAGGATATAAGAAAAATCATAATATTAATGACGAAAAAATAATAAATTATAAACTATAAGTTAGACAAAGTATCTTATAAGTTACAAACACTTTTATTTTGGTTAAATAAGCTTAACTTATTTGGCATGCTAAACACACTCTAAATTAATTAAATTGTGTTGCATGCAATTAATATTTATCCCTTTTAAAGTAAAAGATTTATTGTAGAAAAAAAAAGTAAAAAAATTATTATTATTATAAGATAAAAAATTAATAGTTAAGATTTAATCAAATTTATAATTCATGATATATATATATATATATATATTTCAATATAACCTCAATTATTACCTTTTCAATCAATAAATAAATATATCCATTTATTTTATAAAATAAAACTCTCACTTTAAATTAATGAAATATCTATAACCAATAAGTGGTTCATTTATGTGATACATAAATGATTTTTCTTAAATAAAGTATTGTTTTCATTCTAGAATCTAGATATAGAAAAAAAAAATGTAAAGTATTTGTATTTATCCCTTTAATAATCACCCAAGGGGAATCATATATCAATATCAATTACTTACAAATATTTCATCCTAATTATATATATGCTCTATTGAATAAATAAAATTGAATTTAATATCTTAATTTCAGCATTTTATCAGTTAAACTATATATACTCGAGTTTTTACGACAATGAAATCTAATGGATTACTCGTGCATGTTCAATCTAAATATTAGCACTTAAAATTAGTTTTCAATTTTTATGAAATTTTATAAGTTTGATCTACCTTATAAGAACTTTCAATTCAACAGTTGGATTGGTCAAATTCTCATTTTACAAAAAGTTATTAAGAGGTGTAACTTTTAAAGTTTGACACCTGGTGTCAACAAATCCGGACTCTATAGGATCCATTGACATCAGATGTCAAATTTTAAGAGTTACACCTTTTAATAATCTTTTGTAAAATGAGAATTTGACCAATCCAACCATTAAATCATATTATATTACCTTCATGATGATGTATATCAAATTTCAGATAATTTGAACATTCGTAGGTATGTTATCTAATAGTTGACTTTTACTTATATTTTAAAAACATATTATACATTAAAATAAATTAGTTTGAAGAAGTAACAATTAGTTTTCGATTTTTATGAAATTTTATAAGCTTGATCTACCTTATAAGAACTTTCAATTCAACAGTTGGATTGGTCAAATTCTCATTTTACAAAAAGTTATTAAGAGGTGTAACTCTTAAAGTTTGACACCTGGTGTCAACATCCATTGACACCAGATGTCAAATTTTAAGAGTTACACCTTTTAATAATTTTTTGTAAAATGAGAATTTGACCAATCCAACCATTAAATCACATTATATTACCTTCATGATCATGTATATCAAATTTCAGATAATTTGAACATTCGTAGGTATGTTATCTAATAGTTGACTTTTACTTATATTTTAAAAACATATTATACATTAAAATAAATTAGTTTGATGAAGTAACAATTAGTTTTCAATTTTTATGAAATTTTATAAGCTTGATCTACCTTATAAGAACTTTCAATTCAACAGTTGGATTGATCAAATTCTCATTTTACAAAAGTTATTAAGAGGTGTAACTCTTAAAGTTTGACACCTGGTGTCAACAGATCCTGACTCTATATGAGTCAAGATCCATTGACACCAGATGTCAAATTTTAAGAGTTACACATTTTAATAATTTTTTGTAAAATGAGAATTTGACCAATCCAACTATTAAACCACATTATATTACATTCATGATCATGTATATCAAATTTCAGATAATTTGAACATTCATAGGTATGTTATTAATAGTTGACTTTTACTTATATTTTAAAAACATATTATACATTAAAATAAATTAGTTTGATGAAGTAACAATTAGTTTCGATTTTTATGAAATTTTATAAGTTTGATCTACCTTATAAGAACTTTCAATTCAACGGTTGGATTGGTCAAATTCTCATTTATAAAAAGTTATTAAGAGGTGTAACTCTTGAAGTTTGACACCTGGTGTCAACAGATCCTGACTCTATAGGATCCATTGACACCAGGTGTCAAATTTTAAGAGTTACACCTTTTAATAATTTTTTGTAAAATGAGAATTTGACCAATCTAACCATTAAATCACATTATATTACTTTCATGATCATGTATATCAAATTTCAGATAATTTGAACATTCGTAGGTATGTTATCTAATAGTTGACTTTTACTTATATTTTAAAAACATATTATACATTAAAATAAATTAGTTTGATGAAGTAACAATTAGTTTTCGATTTTTATGAAATTTTATAAGTTTGATCTACCTTATAAGAACTTTCAATTCAACAGTTGGATTGGTCTAATTCTCATTTTACAAAAGTTATTAAGAGTTGTAACTCTTAAAGTTTGACACCTGGTGTCAACAAATCATGACTTCATATATATATATAATATATATATATATATATATATATATATATATATATATAAAAGGAGTAAAAATAGCTCGAATATTTTGGTAAGGCGCAAGAATGGAAGGAAACAGAAGATGATTTTATTCTCTTTTAGTCCTTTTGTAAAAACATGACGATGAATACTTTCCCTGTTCAATTAAGCTTAGCTAATTAATAAAAGGCTGTGCCACCAATTTCCCAAAGAAGTTATTTTACTCTTTCACACGTTTTCCCAAAGTAATAGGCCTCAGTCCTCACTGTTTTAAATTTTCAGTATTAAACCTGTCATTGATTTTTCTATGCTTCGTTTGAAGGAAGGAAAGCAGAGATCACACACAGTAAACATGAAAATGGCTGCATACAGAGCCTGCGGGTCTCTGTCTATTCTCATGTTTATGTGAAAATCAGGTGTTACGCACGTGGATCTCAAAATACGTCAAGGCAAATCTATAAAGGTATATTTAGAGTGGTAGTGTGAAAGGGGGAAAATTTGGGGGAAAAAAAAAGAGAGAGAGAGAGAGATTCTTTGTTCGGAATTGTTAATTGTTTAATAGAAAAAGGGAGAATTTCTTGTAGTTTTATGAAGAAAAAACACTAAAAATACATGTAAATAAGATTATTTCTGTATGGTACAACCGTGCAAGGAAATAAAAGAAAAAGATGTACAAAAAGAAAATAAAAGGGAAGAGAGAAATTGTTAATCTTCTAGTTGGTATAAGGGGTGCGATCCAATATAACTTCAAAAGTAAAATTTGTTAAATAAATATAATATTAGCATACTAATTAGACACAAAATTTTAAACAAATTAGATATTTATAGGTATGTCAAGCATCGGTGTACACATGATTTTATCTTTTGGGAGGCTAGAGTAAAATACTCCTTGTTTTTTTAGAACTCTTTTGATAATTTTAAATAGAGTTTGACTTAAAAAAGTGTGAACTTGAGAGTTGTACGAAATTTTTAAAAGCTAATATATTAAAACAAACATTTCCTTAATTTTTTGAACTAAAGAGAGTATTAAAAATTATAATAAAAAAGAAAATTTTATTTAAATAAAACTCTTCGTTCTTTTATAATAGTAATTTGCATTCCGGGACTGAAAATCAAGCTATTGACAATAGGTTTTGTGAAATCTCATGTGCTGGTGAAGACTTTGGTTGGGCTTATGTGCCCTCATTTGGAAATTGGGGGGCGAGGGGTTATCTATGTGGAGGAAATCTGTATTTATTGTTCATGAAATATTTTCTCATACAATTTTTATTAGTGTTAGTGGTTAGGTGAGAGTGCAAAAGAAATTTTATAATATAGTTAATGTTTATGCCCATGTGATTTAAGGGATAAATAAGAAACATGGTTGAAATTATTTGCTATTAAAAGATCGAGGGGTGGTGATGATACGAACCGGAAGCGTAAAGATAGGAACTTCTTGAAGATCAATTAACGGTAAATAACTGTAAGGAGCTTGACACAATCAAAGACCTGCTAGAAGCACCAAAGTTATCAAGATATAAGCAACTAAACCCTAACCAAGACCTGCTGGTAGAACCTAAGTTATCAAGTAGTTCTTTAATCCAAGAACAAATGATAAGCTCTCACAATGAGAAAACTCAAATTTATTGATAAAAATAATTGTCTACAAACTGATTCTCAATGCTAATATATAGCAAAGGAATTTCCTAAAATAAACTATCTAAAAGATACAATCCTAAATTAAATAAATTTAATTCTAGATAAGATAAAATATAATCCTAAAAGATTTAATCCTAAATAAGATAAAATATAATCCTAAAAGATGTAAATATAATCCCAAGAGATGATTCCTAACATATCTTATCCTAAATAAATCAGTTATGATCTGATTAGATACACTTTCCCGAAATAGGCTCTCCTAAGATTCGGATAACAGACATAACCGATTGTCAGATCGGATAACACTCTTGAACTTCAATCCGAGCTAAGTTAAACCACTTCTTTGGTTCTTCTTCTGCTTGGTGGTCTATATTCCTTTGGACTTCAGTGATCAAGAGTTGCAAAGCTCTCTTTAACCGCTCAGATCTGGCCCCGGTCATTGGATCTTCAATCCCTTGCAATGCATCTGAGGCATCTTGGTTGAGGTCGGATGAGATCGTGTCATTCCCCCCTTCTTTGAAAAGATTCGTCCTCGAATCTGATTCATCACCTACATCAAATAAGGATAAATCAGTTACATTGAATGTTGGACTAACATTACCATATTCACTTGGAAGATCTATCTTGTATGCATTGTCATTGATCCTCTCTAGAACTTGGAATGGACCATCTCCTCTTGGTTGAAGTTTGTTCTTCCTTTGAGCTGGAAACCTCTCTTTCCTCATGTGAATCCAAACCCAGTCGCCTGGTTCAAATATTACCTTCCTCCTCCCTTTATTGGCTTGTGTTTGCATACTGCTCATTTTTCCTTTCAATATTAGCTCGGACCTTTGCATGTAACTCCCTGACATAACCTGCTTTCCTTTTACCATCTAAGCTGAAAAATTCAGAAATAGGTAATGGCAAAATATCCAAAGGAGTTAGTGGATTAAAACCATATACAACCTCAAAGGGTGAAAAAGAAGTAGTATAGTGTACCGTCCGGTTATATGCAAACTCAACATGTGGCAAACATTTTTCCCATTGCTTTAGATTCTTGCCAATGATAGAACGTAATAAGGTTGAAAGCGTTCTATTTACTGCTTCAGTTTGTGCATCCGTTTGAGGATGTGCAACAGTAGAAAATAGAAGTTTTATTCCCAATTTATTCCATAAAGTTCTCCAAAAATGACTTAGGAATTTAACGTTCCTATCACTCACAATTGTCCTTGGTAAACCATGCAATCGGAAAACTTCTTTAAAGAATAGGTCAGCAATTTGTGTTGCATCATTTGTCTTTGAACACGCAATAAAGTGTGCCATTTTACTAAACCAATCAACAACAACAAAAATACTATCCTTACCACTTTGAGTTTTTGGCAAACCGATCACAAAGTCCATGGAAATATTTGTCCAAGGCTGCTCAGGAACAGTCAAAGGTGTATAAAACCCATGTGGATTTAATTTTGACTTAGCTTGCTTACATGTTATGCACCTTTCACACTCAGCTCGGACGTCCTTGTTCATGCTCGGCCAGAAAAAGTGCTTGGCCAGGATGTCCAGTGTCTTCTACACTCCAAAGTGTCCCATCAAACCGCCTCCATGGGTCTCCTTAATCAACAATTCTCGTAAAGAACTGACTGGTACACACAGTTGGTTCCTCTTGAACAAAAATCCTTCATACCTATAAAATTTCTCACAAGATCGATTAGAACAAGAATCCCAAATTTGTTTAAAATCAGGATCACTTTCATACAGACCTTTAATTTGTTCAAAACCTAACAATTTTGCTTGTAAAGAAGTAAGTAAAACATACCTCCTTGACAAAGCATCAACAACTATATTGTCCTTACCATTTTTATACCTTATTAGATATGGAAACATCTCAATAAATTCCAACCACTTTGCATATCTTTTTTGAAGCTTCCCTTGAGATTTTAAAAACTTTAAACTTTGATGGTCAGAATGTATAACAAACTCTCTTGGCCACAAATAATGTTGCCAAGTTTGTAATGCCCTTACCAAGGCATACAATTCCTTGTCATAGGTTGGATAATTCAATGCTGCCCCATTAAGCTTTTCACTAAAGTATGCAATCGGTTGGGATTCCTGCATTAAAACAGCCCCTATACCAACACCAGAAGCATCACATTGAATCTCAAAAGCTTTATCAAATTAGGTAAAACAAGTAAGGGTGCATTTGTTAATTTTTCTTTTAAAGTGTTAAAAGCTTTTTCATGTGCATCTGACCATTTAAACACAATATTTTTCTTAACAAGTTCATTTAAAGGCGCAACAATAGTGCTAAAATCTTTCACAAACCGCCTATAGAAACTTGCTAACCCATGAAAACTTCTCACTTCACTAGCACTCTTTGGGGTCGGCCACTCTTTAATAGCCTTAACTTTTTCCTCATCCACACTTTCCCCTTTGAACTTATCAGAAAACCTAAGAATACAACAGAATCAAGGCAAAAGGTACATTTCTTTAAATTAGCATATAATTTATTTTCCTTTAATACCTTAAAAACAACATGTAAGTGTTCAACATGTGCATTATAAAATTTGCTGTAAACCAAAATGTCATCAAAGTAAACTACCACAAACTTTCCTATGAAAGAGCGTAATACATGGTTCATTAACCTTATAAAAGTACTGAGTGCATTAGTTAAGCCGAAGGGCATCACTAACCACTCATACAAACCATACTTTGTTTTAAAAGCAGTTTTCCACTCATCACCCTCTTTCATTCGAATTTGATAGTAACCACTTTTCAAATCAATTTTAGAGAACAAACATGCCCCATGTAACTCATCAAGCATGTCGTCCAACCTAGGAATTGGATAACGATACTTTACCGTAATCTTGTTAATGGCTCGGCAATCAGTGCACATACGCCAAGAACCATCTTTCTTTGGTACCAATATTACCGGTACAACACATGGACTAAGGCTTTCCCTTACATACCCTTTTCCCATTAGTTCACTGACTTGTTTTTGGATCTCCTTGGTCTCATCCGGGTTGGTTCTGCATGCTGGTCGATTTGGTAGGGCACAACCGGGTACAAAGTCAATATGGTGTTCTATACCTCTTGAAGGTGGTAATCCTTGAGGTAGCTCATCCGAAAAGACTTCTCCAAACTCCTTCAACAAATTTTGAATTTCAGAAGGTAAAGAATTGTTAGAATCATCAGAGAAGTATATGTCTTTAAAAACAAGAATCAATAATTGCCCTTTATCTAACAATACACTTTCAACTTCCCTTTTTCTTGCAAAAGCGTTCACCTTGCTTCTGCCCTGACTCGGTTGTAACGTCGAACAAACATCCAATCTTGAAGTCGGATTTGAACCCATGCCCACTTCTCTCTTCTTCTCTTTTCTTTCTTTTTCTTGAACAGAAAATTGTTCTTCCAACTCCTTGCTCTCCCTAGCAATTCTTATTTGATCTGCATATGCTTCAGAAGGTTGAAGAGGGGATAGCACAAAGGTTTTATTATTCAATTTAAAACTATACCTATTGTGATACCCATCATGAGTTACTCACCTATCAAATTGCCATGGTCGACCAAGTAGAATGTGTCCAGCATGCATAGGTGCAACATCACACAAGACTTTGTCTTCATATTTTCCAATGGAAAATGAAAGCAAAACTTGTTTTGTTACCCTTATGTCCCCTCAATCATTTAGCCACTGCAGTCTATAAGGATTAGGATGTTTTATGGTAGGTAATTTTAATTTCTCAACCATCAAAATACTAGCAACATTGGTACAACTACCACTATCAATTAAAAGACTGCAAACCTTATCACTTACGCGACACCTTGTATGGAATATGTGCTCACGTTGCTCCTCAACTACCCCCATCTTTGGTTGTGCATTCAACACCCTCCTGGTGAGTAATGCATTACCGTGGTCTGGCTCGGTGTATTCCACATCACTGCAATCCTCCAGCTCAGGCATTTCATCATCTTCTTCTTCACTTGCACTTTCCACTTCACCATTGTCACGCATGAGTATGACCCTCTTGTTCGGACAATTAGAAGCAATATGTCCAAGACCTTGACACCTGAAACATTTAATTTCACGTGCTTTAGAAGATGAATTGAATTCAGACTTACCTTTACTGGCTGAGGTCGGTTGTCCCATCTTTGCCTCTTCTTTTGGCCGAGGTTTCGGTTTGTTGGTAGCCCAGGATTTCCAAGAGGTACTAGGAGTTCCTAGAAATCTTACAACTCTGGATTTAAGTTGTCTCTCTACTTGGATTGCTTTGTGTAATAAATCCTCCATCTCCACATAATGATGGAGTTCCACTACATTTGAAATTTCTTTCTTTAACCCTCCAATGAATCTAGCCATTGTTGCTTCTCGGTCTTCTTGCACATTGGCTCTCATCATGGCTATTTCCATCTCCTTGTAGTAATCATCTACACTCATAGAACCTTGACGTAGGTCCTGCAATTTTCTGTACTAGTCTCTGTGGTAATGACTTGGTACAAATCTCCTTCTCATCACGGCCTCCATCTACTCCCAAGATTGAATCGGTCTTTCTCCACACCTTCGCCTGCTCAACACATATTGATCCCCCCATATACTTGCATAATCAATGAATTCTACCACAGCTAATTTTACCTTTTTCTCCTCAGAATAATTATAGCAATCAAAAACATGCTCCACCTTTCTTTCCCACTCCAAATATAACTCAGGATCATTCTTCCCTTGGAAAGAAGGAATGCTCATCTTGATGTTTCCAAGATGATTATTCCTATTGCTTTCTCTTCTAGAACTACTTCCCTTGTCCTCTTCTTCCTCGTCCTCTTCTTCAGTGCGGTTAGGAGACGTTCTACTCCTTCTCCTTGGAAACCGATCTTCCATCTCATCCATTCTTGCACTCATTCTCATAAATTCACTTTGTAGTGTCTTGAGGAACGATTTGAGGTCTATTTCTCCAGCATCCTCCTCACGTTGGTTTACTGTACTCATGATTAAAAGAAATTTGGCTGTAAATCAAATGATGTTAGTGATAAAAATAAGAATCCTCACAACACTCCCTTACGTGTTTTCACTCAAAAGTTTTGATTCTCTCGTGTATCACTCTAATTTTTGGATTTTTCTCACTATATTGTACTCACCACTCTTGCCTTTTTCCACTCAACTTATCCTTACAAGCTCTTGAAATAAGGAACTTTTGGGATAGATTCTACTTACAAGTAATAGAGAAGGTGTTGATGATAACTTGACAACTTTTAGTGACAAAACACTATCCCAGAAAGTAATCAAGATGTGTAGCTGATTACAACTCTTCAATTCAGATGGATTCGTCACCTCAGATGAAATCTTCTACTTGGAATAAATATTGTGGACAAGATTTGCTGTTGAGAAAATTTAATACTGCACCTTTTTTTTTACTATCTGCACCTTTCTCTTTTTTTACTACTACAGATCTCCTTTTTTTTGTGTTGTCTGCACATCTTTTTTTTAACTAATGCAGTTTTTTTGTTTTTTTAATAAGATAAAGACTAAAATATAAGGATAGATGTTACCAATTGATCTCAAGAGCCGAAGCTCTGGTACCAAATGATACGAACCAGAAGTGTAAAGATAGGAACTTCTTGAAGATTAATTAACAGTAAATAACTGTAAGGAGCTTGACACAATCCAAGACCTGCTGGAAGCACCAAAGTTATCAAGATATAAGCAACTAGTCCCTAACCAAGACCTGCTGGTAGAACCTAAGTTATCAAGTAGTTCTTTAATCCAAGAACAAATGATAAGCTCTCACAATGAGAAAACTCAAATTTTATTGATAAAAATAATTGTCTACAAACTGATTCTCAATGCTAATATATAGCAAAGGAATTTCCTAAAATAAACTATCTAAAAGATACAATCCTAAATTAAATAAATTTAATTCTAGATAAGATAAAATATAATCCTAAAAGATTTAATCCTAAATAAGATAAAATATAATCCTAAAAGATGTAAATATAATCCCAAGAGATCATGATATTGATTCCTAACATATCTTATCCTAAATAAATCAGTTATGATCTGATTAGATACACTTTCCCGAAATAGGCTCTCCTAAGATTCGGATAACAGACATAACCGATTGTCAGATCGGATAACACTCTTGTACTTCAATCCGAGCTAAGTTAAACCACTTCTTTGGTTCTTCTTCTGCTTGGTGGTCTATTTTCCTTTGGACTTCAGTGATCAAGAGTTGCAAAGCTCTCTTTAACCGCTTAGATCTGGCCCCGGTCATTGGATCTTCAATCCCTTGCAATGCATCTGAGGCATCTTGGTTGAGGTAGGATGAGATCGTGTCATGGTGATTTGTGGTGCTCAGAGGGTGACTTTAATGTGTGAAATTTGAAATAGAGAGGAAGGGAGCTTCTACTTTGTGGAGGAGAGAATATATGATTTCTTTTGTGCAGTTTATTGAAAGAGCTGGGTTATTGGATCTACCTATGATTGGGAGAAAATTTACCTGGTATACAACTGATAGTTCTTGCATGAGTAGGTTATGTAGATTCTTAGTATCCTCTGAATGGTTGGAGCACTTGAGAAATACATTGTTATCGGGGTTAAAAAGAGGAGTGTTTCATCACTGCAGTGTTTTCTTGTTGAAGCAGGATTAGGGTCCTAATCCTTTCCGAGTGTTTGATTGTTGGTGGCTTGTTAATGGTTATGCAGATTTTATTAAATAACAATGGAGTGAGATTTAGTGGAGGGTCATGCAGCCTTTATGTTGAAGGAGAAGCTTAATGTACTAAAAAATAGCTTGAGAACATGGAATAAGGATTCCCCTCCTAGTATCAATCTCATCATTTGAAACCAAACACACATTTTTCTATTGCATAGGTTTCTTGTAACTCATTATTATGTTTACGGGAAGAGCACACAACATTGACAATCATTGTTTATAACATTTGAAAAAAAAAGCATAAACATCAAGTACTTCTTGAGCTAGAACAAGAGCTTGTAATTGATGAGATAAACAATGTAGCTAATATGCATAAGGACATTCTTGAAAAATTAAAGCTTTTGTTAGTAATTCCACTATCCATACATATTGTTAGCTCCATCATATCCCTGGCCCCAAACATCATATGGTATTCATATTATGATGAGATAAAGTTGAACGAATCCCTTGTTTAAGAGTGAATGATATGTGCTTGTTTAGTTTACAGTTGAATAAAATTGATTCTAGAATCAATGGTTGAAAAATGACACATTTTACGAATCACTTTAGACGGAAGTAATTTAAAATCAATTCACTACAAAAAATGGCGAATTAGATGCGAAATATTAGCATCGGCCACGACATCGACGCTACTAGCGTCGGCCAGGCCGACACTAAAGGCTGACGCTAAAGATAAATTTTTTTAATTTTTTTATTTAGCGTCGGCCTTAGTAAAGTTAGTGTCGGCCTGACCAACGCTAATTTCTTGCTATTTTTTCACTATGTATATAATATTTTGCACTATATATTTTAAGAAACAAACTTAGTGTAACGGTACTGCTCCTTCTTGGTATCATGCTGATTGTGGATTCGATTCTCACAATTAATAAGTTTAGAAAGAAAGGATTTTTTGACAAAATTATTAGCGTCGGCCATGATCGTCGCTATGTTGTCGCTATGTTGTGATGACCATTGAACTAGTGTCTGCTATTTGCAACGACGAGAGTTTTAACGACGACTAGTGGGCCGATGCTAGACCATCACTAATTAGGTTCATCATGAGTTTCAACAATGATTAACCAAAAAGTTTGTACTGTCAATCTCCTTTCAAATTTCATTGTGTGCCTTCCTAAAAATTAAATGTAAAATTTCCTTTTTCAATGGAAAATAAATTTAAAATTTCCTTTTACAATGTAACTGTATCTTGTATTTTGAGGGACATTTTCCAATACAAGTCTATCTAGTACTACTTTATTCCAAGACAACACCCTATGTGCCCATAAGCATGTCAAGGCTTGCTCCAGCTTCAATTGCATTGATGATTACGGCAATTTATTTTTTGAACATTTTAGATATGTTATAATTTTTTTGCATAATTATATATTTTATTTTAATTAATAAAAAAATATAATATATTTTTCACTATTGTACTCTTGTAATTCGGATCCAAATTTTTAAGTATATTATTCTTATCTATTGTGACAAATGTATAATAGCCGTTCTCTTTGGTGATTTATTTTAGTCAAAATAAATATTGGGTCCTAATGTAAATTAAAACCTACATGTTTTAAATTAAATTGATATATGTAGCCAATTATGCAATTTTGTATTATTTTGTATACATTGTTTTGGATCATCAATTGGTATCAAATTATTAAATTGTTCTCAGACAATTGCCAAAACAACTTATTTCCTTGTTAAACTTAATTTTATTTTGTACAAAATTTTATAAACTTAGTACATGCTTAATATATTAAAGTGCACAAAATAAACAAAAACCGATGAAGTAGTAACAATCATGTGATGATGTTTTTATTTTATTATGTTTTAATATATTTTAAAAAATATAAATCTATCATTTTACCTTGATTTCATACCCATTCGTAAATTATTTTTCGCAACCAATAGCAAAATTTTATAAATTAAATATTATACTTTTTAATAAATATTTTTTAATTTATTAATTTTCCATTAATGCTTTTGAGATGTTTTCATTAACAACTAACAAGTTTCATAATTATTTAATATCTATTTTAATAATAAAAAATGTTTAATAAAATATATTAAATACTTTGAGTGTATTTGACAAAATTATAACTAAAAGGTGAAAGCTGAAAAGCTGATAAATTAAATCAAATCTTAAAATTTAGTGATCATATATTTTTAAATGATTATAAATTTCTATATTATAATTTATTTAAAAATATTGATAATCTTAAAAACTTTTATAAGTGAAATTTTAAATAACATTTTTATAAAAAAATTATTTTTCGTAATATTACAAAGTTTTTCTCCATAATTTAAATTGTTGTTAATAAATATTAAATATTTTCTTAAAAAATAAAATAAATTGTTTAATAATTAAAATAATTAGTACAATATTAAAATAATAATTAGAAAAAATAGTATTACATATCAATAAAAAATAAATATATAATATAACTATAAAATTGAAAAAAACAATTCATATAACTAAAAATTAATTTTTTTAAAAATACCTCAAATAACTTCTCAAAAAAGACTAAATAACTATATAAAAAAATTGACTATTAATGATTACATTGATGAATTTAGTGGAGGCAAGTGGGGGCCTCCCCTTCTCAACAAGTATATTATATATTTCACTCACAAAAATATAGATTATTTGTTTTTTAGTTATTTCTTATATTTAAATTGTTTTTTATTAGTGATTTATGTATTTATATAAATTAACTTTTATTATATATAAACTTTAAACTAATATCTCTTATGTATACCATCTATATAATATTTAGAAATGTTTATAAAGAAAAAAACTATCAATTTTAGCTAAATCGACATGAGAAACACATTCTTTAACCAATATTATTACAATACTCATTAACAAAGACTATTAAAATTGCTTTGCTTTATTTTTTAGAGTTAATAAATTCATACAAACAAAATCATATAACAATTCATACAACATACTTTTTTTTCTCTATATTTCTCAATCATATCATCTATCATATCTCACGGTTCTCTCTCTTTTTTCTTTTCATCTCTCTTTGATGTATGTTATGTTGATGTATAAATATGATTTTTCTAATTTTTTATGCCTAAAGTCCTGTATGAGGGATTGTTAATTTGTTATGTATCGAGTTAATTTTACTTTACTGTCCTGTTTTAACATCCAACAAAAACTGCTTAATAAATTATCCAGTAAAAAAACAAGAAGTAATGGCCGTGCTTTGTAACTACGTAAACTACCACTCCCTGCTTTCACTTTATTTGTTTGTCTATTTAACTTTTGGATACAGTTGGAGTTTTGCTTGAACTGAAGTACCATTCCATTTATGAAACTGTTTTGTACAAAAGCTAATACTTGAGTAGTTAGAAAAGCGTATGCTCCTAAATACAAAATTGTACATACACAGAAATCCAGGAAAAAAAACCAAGAAAGAAATTGCCCATGTGATCCTAACTCCGTGTTCATCTCTCATTTTTTGATATTTTTCTTAACAAAAATAAAAATAAAAATAAAAACTTGACACAGGGGTAAGGACTATGAATTATTGAGTAGGATGATATGTGAATCACAATAACTCTTGTCCTTCACTGTTCTCCACTGCCCAGCTATGTCTTCAGCTATTTTAACAGCATCGCATGACGTTCCTTGAAGACCCCTCCTTGTGAAACCCACCGTATACAATCCATGCTCTCCTTTCCACCCATCAGGAAAGGGTGTTTTTGGCATTCCATCTTTGGTGAAAAAATCACAATTCTGAATTAAGAAAAAAAAAAAGAAAATATTAATTATTTATTTATCATGATAAGTCATACTATGCTATAAAGATAAGAGTATGTAATCTTTTTATCCTATAATAATAGAATATTAAACATGATGCATATATACTTTGGATTTTAATGACCGGATGCATAGTCAATGACAAATGATACCCTCTACCCACAGAAAAACAAAACAAAAGTTAAATTGACCTTGATTAATTAAATATATTAAATTTGAAGCAAAAGGAATTATGCAAAAGGGTGGCACAGTTTACTAATCAGGTTATCCGCACAGCACAAAGAATAATTTTTAATCCAAGTTGCTAGCTAACGAGATATTTCATGATAGTTACACATCATAAACCGTCAAAACGAATGTAGAGAGTTTAAAATTTTGATAATAATAAATTAATTTTAATATGAGGAGAATTATGCACATAAAGAATATTAATTTTTTTTTTCAAAAAAAATGGTAGAACCCAGCCAGCCCAGCACAGTCCCCAAACTGATTTTATTCTTTCTTTCTCTTTTGCATGAAGAAAAGAAGACATTTGTAGGTTTCTGCTCTCTGCATGTGTCCCAAGCCTAGATAGTGATAGGTCATAAGTGCTTCATAATAAGATAGAGCTAAAAACGCAACAGAACAGATCAATTTTTAACCTTGAGCCAAGTAGGCACATTGCTCTTGTATCCTGTTGCCAAGATTATAGCATCGAATTCCTTTTCTTGTCCATTCAAAAATTTGGCACCACTTCTTGTTATCTCCTTCACACCTTCCACAACCTACCAAATAAAATAAAATAAAATAAAAAACTTACCAATCTTAGCATATACAAGACAACAATAAAATGATTATGATATCCTAGCTTGCTTTTACAAGTACAAATTACAATACTCCTGAATGAAACAACAAAATGAGGTTGTTATATTATTTCATTTCACTTAAAATGTACCTACCTTTATGTTGCCAGATTTTATTTGTGCTACTTGACCCACATCAAGAACAGGGGTTTTCCCTGTTGCAAGTTTAAGCTCTATTGGTCCTGTTTTTGGCCTCTTGATTCCATAGTGATTGGTGTTGCCCAAAATGAAGCTAGTTAGCAGCAAGAGGAACTTGTCTACTAATTTTATTGGAAGCCATTTATACAATGCCATGGCTACTCCAAATGTTGAGAAGCCAAACATCTCCCTAGGAAGAACATGTACCTATTATAAATTGCACCAAAGTCAGCAAAAAGGACACACTCCCAAGTTTGATGATTAGTTACCCAAATGGGAAAATAGAAAACCCCACACATTTATGATGTCAATTTCAGTACTGAACAACTATGTATCATCGTGATGATTAATTAATAAGAGAACTTACTGTATTTCTTGCAACCATGTGTGGAATGGCATTGTGCCTACAAAGGTCCAAGCTAACTTCCATTCCAGAATTGCCACAACCAATGACCAAAACCTTTTGGTTTTTGTAGTCAGAACCAGTTTTATACACACTGGTGTGAACAATAGGACCATGAAACAAGTCCATCCCAGGAATTTTGGGAATGACAGGCTCAGCATTCTCGCCTGTAGCAACCACAAGCCAAGGGGAAATGTACTCACAATCTTGAGTTCTAACCACCCAAATTTCAGAACTTGGATCAAACCCTGCACTCATAACAGTTTGGTTGAACCTGGGGTGAATGGAGAAGTGTGATGCATAGGACTCCATGTAAGAGATGAACTGGTACTTTGTGGGGTACTTTGGGAAAGTGTGAGGGAAACCCATCAAAGGAAGTTCACAAAACTCTTTGGGAAGGTGTAGTTTGAGACGGTCATAGGTTCTGTTTTGCCACAGAGAAGCTATGCAATCACTCCTCTCAAGAATCACACATGGTACTCCATGTTCAGAGAGACAAGCAGCAACTGCTATCCCTGAGGGTCCAGCACCTACAATGATAGGTCCATGAACCCACACGCACTTCCCTTCCTCTTTTTCTTGTTCTTTGCAAGAACCCATGTAAATAAGAAGGGGGAAAATCAATCCAATGGAAAAAAGGTAACTGAGGAGAAAACTGAAAAGTGAAAGAGGAACTTGGGTTTCTTGACTTAAAGGTGGAGTCTTTTGGGGATGATGTTGTGTGGGAATTTAAAGGGGTAGTAGGGGAGGTGGCGTGAGGTGTGAAATAATGAAAATCAAATATGGTCAACGAAAGTCTTCAGAGATTGGTTCCAAGGGTGAACCTTTTAAATGCATGGAAAGCAGGGGATAGAGAGAGAGAAAAAGAGAGATTTTTTGAGCAGTGAGAGAGGGGGTGGTGTAATTGAGGCGTGAAGGTTAAGGAAAGGATTTGATTCTCTTTCTCAAGGCTCTTTCTTCTCAGCAGAGGGATGGAGGAAGCAATGGAGAAAATAGAGATGATATATAAATACATTTATGCATGCCATTTCTTTTTTAATTTTTCATTTTGTTGGAATGACTCGCAGCTAGCCACTCACACATCATACAATTTTTGTTATTTTTTTAACTTTGTCACGCTTAATTTGTCAGTAGTACTCTCAGGTCTCTGTGGCCCAGTTTTTTACAATTACTCTACCCATTTTCAATAACTGTAATTTGAAGGGGAAAAAAAGGTTAAAAAATTACTGAGGTAAAAAGATTGATTATACTATACAGCTTTTGGTAAGTGTACGTAAGTAGCAAGTACAAATACTATTGAGGATGGATTAAAAAAAATGGAATTTGGGTTTGTAATATTGTTTTGCATTTGTATGACTGTTTCCAAAAGTTGAGAGGTGGGAAGGAAGATTTTGGAAGCATTGGAGGTTCCAAATTGGCACAATGTTAGAGTGGAGAGTGGTGAGTGTTGCAACTTACGAAGTGTTTTCTGTCAGGAAGCGGCGCGTGGGGTCGAAGTGGAAGTGCACAGATACATACATCCACACAAAGAGGAAGCATTTTGTGTTGTGTTGTTGTGTAAAGGTAGATGATGATGATGGAGATACCAAATACACTAAAGAATGTTGCTGCATGCTGCTAAACAGCGTGGAGATTTTCTTTGCGTGACAACCGTCCCAATTTTTTGTTCCATTTAAGATGGTATGCTTAATTTTAAGTAAATAAAAAATGAGTACGGATCTTTTTGTAAATCATGAAAAAGTTTGGTAGTTGCAAATTATGGGTGTGACAAGGAATTTAGTTTATTTTAAGTAAGGTTTGGTTCAAGTACAGTGAATTTATTCATTCTTTCTTTAGTAAAATTTTTATTATTGTTTATTTATTAATATTATTTTAAAAGTTTAAGATAATATTAACTATTATTTTGTTATTTGTGTCTTTTTTTAATTAATTAATGAGAAAGAAAATTTACAAAAAGATAATTTATTCAAATATAAAGGGTATATTAAAAATTAATTAATGCTTTTTTGTAAAAATAAAGATATTGATTATATTTTTTTAATTTGAATAGCTTAAATGACACATAAAAAGAAATAAAGGAAAATTAGTTTTTTATAATTTATGCAACATTAATGTATAGTATAAAAAATAAATAAATAGAAAGGTTCAAAAAAAATAATAAAAAATAGATAAATACTAACAAATAAGAATATTATTGAAGAAATTTAAAATATTTTTTTTGAATTTTCTAGCTTTTAAAACCATCAATATATGAAATGTTATGCTTTTTAATAATTTTTTTTTGTTTTCTTATATGTATATATATTGTGACACTTGTTTTATTATTCCGTTCAGCTCAACTTAAACGATAATTTAATTTAATTTTTTTCATAAAAAATTCGGTAAGGAAGATTTTGTAGTTTTCATTTTGTATAGCAATTATCTTAGTATTTATCACAAAGGTTATACTCCAATCACAAACATTTAATATTAATAAATCATGTTTCTGTGAATTATTTTAAAGTTGTTGTTGAATCAATAAATAAATTCCAAATTTTTTATTGTCATGTATGTGATAATGAGAAGATATAGAGAAAAAAGTGCATATTATATAAAATATTTGTTTTCAAATAATTTCAACCAATAAATCTAATCAATTATATTACATTATACTATTATATAAAAGAATGTCTTAAATAACAAGTTTCATATGATCTGATATATATTATATTTAGTTTTCCTCCAAAATTAACTTATATCATAAGTTTCTTATGACTATTGGTTGAAATGCCTTTCTACCCCATACTTATTTGAAGGTGTTCTGGAATAACAAGTTTTAGGACATCTCATATCAAAGATGTTGTTCATCAAGGTCTATGGGACCCGATACAAATTGGTTGAAATGACTTTTCTATCATGTACTTATTCTTTGCGGATGATATAATTTTTATATTCAAAGCCATCAATGATTAAGTGTAATGTTATCAACACTAGTGCATATATGAAATTACGATGCAAAACGATGACGATTAAAGGGCAACCGTCGTCGTATATGACACAATGGAAATTTTAAAAATATGCTCAACTTTACGACGACAACTACATGTTACTCGTCGTGGAAAGCATCAAACAAAGACACTTACATGTGTAACCGTCGTTAAAAGGTAATATTCGCAAGTAAAAGACAACGGGTGCAGGATAAACGTCGTTGAAAGACTCAAATGACGACGGTTCCATGTTTGACCATCATTAAAAGTCCAAATGACGACGGTTCCCCACATAACCGTCGTCAATTAGCTTTTAAAACCCCTAAATCCATTCGCAGAAACAGTTTCCCCCTCGTCCTCTCCAGTCGCCCCTCTCTCCCTTGTCCTCTCTCTTTCCCTCATCTCTCCCTCGTCCTCCCTCGTCCCCCCTTCGTCCTCCGTCGTGGCTGTCGTGGTCACCACCGTCGCGCTCGCAACCTCATTCCTTCGTCCAACCTCGTTCCTGCCGCGTCTCACCCTCTTCTTCCCTCGTTCCTCCGACAACCACATCAACTTTAGACGTTGTCTCCCACTGCTGCAGAGGTCAGGCTATCTTTGTCTTGCCTTTTTATTTTATTTTTCATGAATGGATATTTATTATTTGTTGTTTGTTTTTTATATATATTTAGAAATTGTTTAGGTTGTTATAGAATTGGTTTAGGTTGAGGTTGTTGAATTGTTCATTGGCTTATTTAGTTAGGTTGTTGAATATATTGCTTAGTTTGGTTTAGTTGTAGATTTAGGAATATGGAATTGCTTAGGTTGCATAAGGGGTGAGATATTGGAAAGTAGCCTCCATGATTCAAAACCTTAATTTAGAAATAATTATAAGCCTCAATTTAAGTATATATAAACATTATCTAGTAATCCTAATTTATATTTATTAAAAATAGGTGACAACTTCCAAATACTAAAATTCCCAAACATTAATTAAATTACAATATAAGAAGTTTGAATCACAAAAATATATATGGAATAAATTTAAATATATGTTTTGTATTTATTATTATATATTTTTTGTCTTTATTAGTATAGGTGTTCAATAATTTTATATGCTTATTCTTTTAATAATATGTTTTACCTTTATTTATTTAATTATATGTTTTGTATTTATTGTTGGTTTTTCATATTCGATTGATACATTGAGTGAACCTTAGTTTCCCGTTTGAGATTCAATATAGAGATTAAAGTACTACTGCCAATTTGAAATGTCCCTGTAATATCGTTTTTATAATAACGAAAGGAGGGAGTATTGATAGTCAATGTATTGAATCTTGAATTGTCCAGTCGGACAGTTTGGGAAGATTAGTCACTTTTTTATAATTCATTAAAACGTATATTTTAATCATCATTTCATATATATTTCATGAAATTTCGGTTGATTAAATTTTGTGTTGATCTTCGGGTGCATATTTGATTGTGGTTCATTTAATATCACCACTTTCATTTCGTGCCACCTGAAAACCAATGTGAAATGCTGCCGAAATTTTGTGAAATCTAAGAAATGATAATTAAAATTTACATAATAATGAATTATGGAAAAATGAATCTTTTTGAATGGATAGGGCCACACCTTTTGAATAAAAAAGTGAGATATACATGCATGTTGACAAAATAAAGTGTCCATCACGCACGTACAAGATGCATGCAATGCTATTTTGTACTATCAATGATTTCCCTGCATTTGGGAACTTGTCGGGTTATAGTGTTAAGGGTCATAAAACTTGTCCTGTGTGTGAAGAAGTAACTTTCCATCAATAATTGAAACATGGAAGGAAGACATTGTATGTTGGGCATCAGAGTTTTTTGAAAAAGTATCACCCACATTGAAGATTGTGAAAGGCTTTTAATGGGCATCCAGAGGATGAGGTTGCGCCGACTCTGTTAACATGTGTGTAGATTTATGAAAAGGTGAAGGACACTAATGTTGTATTTGGAAAGAGCAAAGAAAAGACAATTGACCCAGACATGTGGAAGAAAATATCCATATTATTTGATCTCCCATACTGGTGCAAATTACATGTCCGACACTGTATAGATGTCATGCACGTGGAGAAAAATGTTTGTGATAGCTTGATTGGAACGCTTCTCAATATTAAAGGGAAGACTAAGGATGGTGTGAATGCTCAATTTTGACTTGCTTGAAATGAAGATACGAGAGGAGTTAGCACCAAGGGAGGTAGGTAAGCGCACATATTTTCCCCCAACATGCCACATCTTGTCCAAAAGGAGAATACTAGTTTATGCCAATGTCATAAGGGTGTTAAGGTACCACAAGAATACTCTTCAAATGTCAAGAGCCTTGCATCAATGAAGGATCTGAAACTAGTTCGGCTAAAGTCTAATGATTATCAGGTCCTGATGCAACAATTACTGCCTGTGGCTATTGGTGGAATCTTGCCAAAAAATATGAGGCATACTATAACTATATTGCTTATTCTTCAATTTGATTTGTAATAAAGTCATTGACCCTCAGAGTTGGACCAACTCGAAGAAAACATTGTTGTGATCTTGTGTCAATTGGAGATGTTTTTTCCTCCATCTTTTTCTGACATCATGGTGCACTTAATTGTTCATCTGGTCAGAGAAGTTAAATTGTGCGGGCTAGTTTATCTAAGATGGATGTATCCAGTTGAGCATTATATGAAGATTTTGAAAGGGAATATGAAGAACCGGTATCATCCGAAAGCTTCTACTGTTGAAAGATACATTGCAAAAGAAGCTATTAAGTTTTGTACCGAGTACTTTTCGAAAGCAAAACCTATAAGACTTCTTGCCAACTGTTGGCACACTAGACAATCCGCAAGTAAGTGCTCACGGGGTGTACATATGGTAACCAAATCTCGGGAAGAAGTTCTTCAGGTACATTTGTATATATTGAATAACACGAATGAGGTACTACCTTTCTTAGCTGCTCACAAAGCCATTGTGAAGGAGAATAACCCAAGACAACTAGAGAAGTTGGTGTTGATGAAGCATAATAAGACTTTCATGGCTTGGTTTAAAAATAAAATCATGAAAGATCCTACAACATCTGAAACATTGACATGGATGGTACATGGACTCAAATTTGAAGTCTTAAGTTGCACTGGATATGAAATCAACAATTTTTTATTCTATATGAAGTCTCGAGATGAATATTGTAGTCACAAGAAGAGGGGTTGAATTGTGACCAGTTAAAACTTGATTTTTTTCTGAAAGAACTTTTAATTATATCTACTCAAGAATATCTTCTTGGCTAATATTAGAAGCTTAGTGTTCAAATTAGACAATATACCACAAGGATAGATATTTTATATGTGAACTTATGATTTAAGTAATGCTTGTGTCATGAAAATAGAGTCTTTTCTTTTGAAATACTTCTTTGAAAAAACACAAGTAATATTTTTATGAAATCACATAGATAGGTATTAAATAGATTTGAAAATACTTGATATGTAGTAGTGGAAGATTATGCTATCCTTTTTTAGAAAGATTAATAAAAAGACTTCGAATATAAAGAGATTAAGGGAGGAAGAATGTGCTTATAATATTTTATATTATTTCACCCTTTAAACCTTTGGGCTACGTCCAGTCCTCACTCTCAGCACGACTTTCACTATGTCAAGGTTGATACATAGGTATTATTTCTTCTCCACAGCCTCCTCAGGTTCTTTGGTGCAACACACCACCTAGTATTCTTCCACAGCCTCTACAGGCTCTTACAGAGTATTCTTCTGTAGCCTCTACGGGATCTTAATACTCTTCTTCAGCCTCTGCAGGCTCACTATTACAACACAATATTGAAAATTTGCAATTTTGTCTCACCCAATACAAGCACAAATCTCTGCAGGATGTACCCAGACTTCTCAAGAAGAAGTAACACTACCTTGTTAGTCTTGAGTGTTACAATCAATGATTTGAAAGATAAATACAACTAAAGGCTCAAGATTTAACAATAGAAAGAGAACAACTGAAAGATAATGAGCCTAAAACCACCATTGCTGAATTTCCTAACTATTTTGGCACAAAAATGATGGTTTAACAGAAAGTGGTATTTCTCCAGGAGGTACATATTGTAATTTTGATGCACTATAAAGCTTCTTCTAGTGTTGTGTATCTTGGAATGGAGTAGAAACTCTTTTTTATAGCCAAGGATTGAGTAAACTAGTGGTTGGAGTGCCCTGGAGAAAGGTTAAGGTCTTAGATGGCTGTTAAGGAGATGTCACCGTCATGTGGCAGCTTTTCTCTTTCATCAGGTTTGACCAAACTTCCTTCTAAAGGGTCATTCTTCTAGAGCTAGGATTTTTATTTTGTTTGAGCTTTCTTCTTCTAGGGTAGTATGTGAGAAGTGAAGGAATATTAGGCAATTTCTTGTTTTCAGATTTAGATGTATTTTACTCCTGTAATTTAAATCTGACACTTTATTCATCAATTTCAATCTCCTGTAGGGTTTTGGAAGCATGTCTTTCTTCTAAGGTTGTTTTGTGAAATTGATAAAAGTTTCCTTTGGATCTTATCAAGATCTTTTTTGCTTTGACACATCTTGTGAATAAGAATATTTCTTCTTATTATTAAATATGGAAGCTTCTCTTTATCAGAACATTCTTCTTTCCAGATAAGCTTCAATTTCTGGGTAGTTTCTTTTGGATAGGGTAATTTTGTAGCAGAACTGTTTCTTCTGAATAGATTCTTCTTTGAAGATACATTTAAGCTTTTCTATTCAATTTTAAGACAATCTCAATTGCAACCATTAGTATACAAGGATTCAAAATTATATTAAGTTTATTTTGAAAGTTTGTCATTATGAAAAGATCTCAAGAGGATTCTTGGACCTTACAGACAAAAGTACAATGCAAAATAGTGGGGATCACTTTAGAGGCAGAGTCGATGCAATTCTCTACATCGAAAGATCAAAACCCAAATATTGGATCAATGTCGTACTATGGTGTAATTGAAGAGATCTGAGAGGTTGGTTATACTAAGTTTACAGTTCCTGTTTTCAAGTGTAAGTGGGTTGATAATAAGAGTGGTGTGAGAATCGGTGAATCAGGAATGACATCGATTGACTTTCGAAAGATAGGATATCAGGACGAGCCATTTATCATGGCACATCAAGCTTACAAGAATCTCTTCACAAAGATCAGCAGTCGATTCTTGATATTTATAAAACTCGTTCATTTTCATCAATGATGATTAACAATGCTGAGGACAATGTTGTGGATGATGTACATGCCACTCAAAAAGACCACGATGAGGGAGTATGGGAACTACCCAATAAAAAAGTTAATTAAGTTATGCACCAATATTAATATGCCAAACAAATTACTAATGTTATGTCTTAATGTTAATAGCTTTTTTTTATTAGTTACTTATGTCTCATTGTCACTAACGTTTGTTTTATTTGATTTCTTAACAATACATAGCTGATGATCAGGTTCCCCCTACATCTTCAGGGAATCCTTCAGACGGGACCTCCACAAGATCTGGTAGAGGACCTACTAGATTGAGGTCCCTGTCACTTAGACGAGCTTGCGGTGAGAGGATATCACACACCATCGACATTAACACTGGTGTGGGTGCTAGGCCAAATACTGAATCCTTTAGCAGCTATCTCGATGTATTAGCGCAAGGCAAGATTTCCATTTTAGTCCCCTCCTGGGACCATGTGACTAAGGGCGAGAAGAACATGATCTGGCAGGATATTTTGTTAAAATACCTTCTATGATATTGTCCCTAAATTCCTGGATATTTACTATTAATTTTAACGACTAATTGATATTTTGTTTGTTTTGCCATTGATCAAGGTCGTACTTAATCAAATAATATGAATTAAAGTGTAGTAGGATTGAATCAACCCCAAGTCGTCTCAAAGGAATTCAACAACAATTCAGAAATTCAGATTTCAGACAGGAGATTTCAGAAGCAAAAATTCAGACGCGTCTTAAGACAAAATGGTTTCAGAAGGGTGAAATTCAGACAGGTAAACTTCAAACAGGTCTTCAGACAACAACTTCAGACACCTATACTTCAGACCACTAACTTTAGAACCAAATTTCAGACACTATCTTAAGGGTGCAGAATTTCAGAAAATAACAGAAATAGGGGGAATTTTGGTTGTTGTTTAGAAACATTAATTCACAATAAAAAACGTAAGATTAAGAGCAATGCAAGAAAACAATTGATTCTCTTATTCATTCACTGTTGAATCTTTCATCAGTTAATATGCATCGACCTCAAATTCTCAAATAGATTCGAATTAACCAATCATTGTTAGAATTAAGCGAACTGGTATGAGATATCTAATCCGTTACCTTCTGAATTAAGCAAACAGTAGGTTGTTTAGAGTTAAACAAACTAAACCAGAATTCAAGAAGAAGAACAGAGTTGGATTAACAACAAGCTTTCAAATCCATTTCAAGATTCAAAATCAAAATTCTAAAGGAGAAGACGAAATAGAACATGTTGGAGAAATTGAAATTTGAATTGAATTAAATTAAGCCTTAAGATCCAATGTGAAATTAATTGAGAATCAATCCTCAAACGTTTAGCCTTCCATGAAGGAAGAATAGAAAACGAAAATTATAGATAAAGGAAGAAGAAAGTAAATAAAAGAAGAGAGAAAAGCCAAGAGTCTAAAACTCAAATCTGTAAAATGAGAAAAAAACTCTTTAAAATAATTGTAACTGCCAGTATATATAAAACTCTCCTAAACCATAAGATTAATCTGATTTAAATGACAATTGGGTCTTGATCAACAAGTATAAGACCCAATACACAAACTACCTAAGAACTTTGTTGTTTCCCGCTCAACTTCAGAACATAAACTTTAGAAGCAAATTTGACCTCGTTCCTTTAGTTAAATATATTTATTCATCATATCAAATTGAAGCCCCGAATCTTAGCTTTCCAACGCCACTGGAATCACCTCAATCGACCAGCTATAGCTCCAAATATCAGCAAAACTATACAGATAGGTCAATTAAGCACAATTAGGTAAACCCTAATCAAAACAGTGGAATTAATCACAGTTACAGTCCAATAAAGCTGAGATTAAAGATGCAAAGTGTGTATAAAAATATGCTCATCAGCCATGCAGCTGCATTATGATATGCCTTATGTAGGGACGTCGAAATTGAAGGTTTTGTCTTTGATTGCAATGAAATTTCGTGAGTTTAAGTCCAAATTGACCACTACCTATGTATTTGGTTCAAAGAAGGGTGAGAATCCTTGCACCAAATACAAGGGGATTGACGAAGAAACTTGGGAAAAGTTTGTTCAAAGCTGATAGGATGATCAATGGAAGGTTAGTGCAATTTAGTTTGTTTTACATATTAAGTTATAAATAAATATATAATAATTAATTTTTCATTGATGACATGATGTTAGGAAAAAGGCACAGGGGATTCAGGCACATAATGTTACCCCCCATATTCTGTCTCATGGGGGTTATAAAAAGCTTGAGCAAGCCATAAAAAGGGAGAAGCAGAAAGCACGACCTTCAGATGTTAATGATCCAGATGTGGACCCTGTAACATCTGAAATTTCATAAATCATTTTTCATAAGTTAAATAGGGCTAGAAAGGTATATTTTTAAAAAGGAATTAGGAAAAGAGGGTAAGAATTGGTAAAAATGGCTAGGAATGGAAATATGGAATTTCCATTCTAGTGTAATTTTGCTCAAGCAAGAATACCCTCGCTCAAGCGAATATATGAGTGAAAATGGGAAAATTGAGTTCTGATTTTCTTGCTTAAGCGAGGATAGTCTCGCTCAAGCGAGACAAGCCTTGCTCAAGCGAAATTGCTTCAATATTTAGAGTTGCTCTCTGCATTTGTCTCGCTCAAGCGAGCAGATCCTCGCTTGAGAAGAACGTGAAAACAAAAGGCACTTAGTGTTCTCGCTCAAGCGAGAAATCCTCGCTTGACTGAGAATGCGCAGATTTGAGTTAAATGCTGAATTAATTAGGGCATGGCTCATTTATGTATTTTCCCCCTTTTAGAGAGATAAATTTCTTGAGAGAGAGAGTGCTCTTAGGCCAAAGAGAAGGAAAAGGAGGACCACACTCCCTCAACCATTCCCCTCCACTTGGGTTCCCTTTAGGTGAGTATAGCTCACACACTTCACCCCCATGTGGTATAAGAACCTCCCCATGAATCCTATCTTCACCTCCCATCTTCTTTGTCTTGTGATTATGATACTTATATGTATTGGCATGTGAGTCCCTATTTGTGTGGTTGATTATTGTTAAGGATTGATTTAGGATTTGTTTCACTTAAGGTTTGCCCTTAGTCGTGTAATATTCTAATTGCCCCATGAGTTATGTTATGCTTATGCTATGAATAAATATTGTGCTTGGGCATTGGACCCAGATAACAAGAAAATGTATTTTGAACTCTGGCACCCAGTCAAAAATGAATTTGGCTTCAGCCCCAATTCACATTTAAGCAAGATTGGACTTCGGTCCCCAGTGTTAATGGACTTCGGTTCCCAGTTTTAACATGGGTTTCAGCCCCTAGTTAATGACGTGTATTAGTTCCCAAGGGATACGTTCCTTGTAGTCTGAGCTCAAGTCTAGCCATAGTTAAATTATAAGACCCCGTCTGCCGGGTAATGCAGGTCATGCATATCATGAATTGTTATGGATTGAGATCTCGTATGTTATGAATGTTGTATATTTCTCTTGTTGCATAACATCTGCCTGTCTCCCCACACTGCTTATTGCATGGTTATGCTCACTGAGACATTAGTCTCACCAGTGACCATATGTTTTGTGGCTTTATTTAGATGCACAGGTTCCCCCTTGGGCTGGTTAGTGAGAGCGTCGGAGCTTGGGAGTTATATTTCAATTTGATGTATCTAACGCTTTATGTTTGAGATATTTACTATGTTAACTTGTATTCTTTTGTGGGATATATCAGTACATATGTAGCCTTCGGGCCCCTTCTATTTTGTTGAGAGCACACGTGTGGTGGTATCCCATCCATGATATTATCATGTAAACATTATATTGTCATATGAGCCTTGATGGCAATTTATGTTTGATTTAGTTTATGTGAATGTGTATGGTTTAAGTAATGTTGGATTGCTTAAGCGCGATTGTTAGGTGTATGTGAATGTATCGATAATGACGCGAAATAATTTCATAAAATCGAAGATTTTGTCTCCAATGGACATTATTCTGGAATTCAGGAATTGGGACGTTTGATCGAGGTCGTACTAAACCGAATATTAATATTCAGAAAAAGTAGTTAATGGTGAATTAACCAAAGTCATCTCTCAAGGAATTAAATAGAAAATTTAGAAAATAATTCACAAGAATTGTTAATTCAACAACAATAGGATTTGTTGTTTTCAGAAATCTCTAAGCCTTTAAAACAGAATTCAAAATTTAGAAAATATACAAGAAAACCAGATTAATTCTCAAGGCCTTTAACATTAGGATCTTTCATTGATTTACAAAAAATTATCAATTCCTTCATAAATTCGAATGAACTAATTAAGTATCAATTAATTCATCAATTATCTCATGCAAGGATAAACAAACTTGTGTGAGAATTCTAATCCCTAATATACTGAATTAAATAAACAGTAGATTCATTTTAGAATTAAGCAAACTAAAATTCAAATTGAGGATTAAGAGGATAAATAGAACCACGAAGCATGCATTCCAATTCAAGATTCAAAATCCTAAATTCTAGAGATTAGGAGAGGAGTTGAATCCTGAAGATCCAATGCTAAGAACACTTGAGAATTAACCTTGAATGTTCATCTTGCCATTAAGGTTAAAGAGCAAAATCAAAAATGAAAGAAGAAGAAGAAGAAGAAGAAGAAGAAGAAGAAGAAGAAGAAGAAGAAGAAGAAGAAGAGAAGAAAGAAAGAAAGAAAGAAAGTGAAGAGACTTAAATATGAAATTTAGAGAAATGAGAGAGAGTTCCCTCCAAAAGAGTAACCGCCCCTATTTATAGATCTACTCCTAAACACATGATTAATCAGATCTAAATGATGGTTGGGTCTTGATTAACAAGTTTCAGGCCCAATACACTAATACAAGTCTTGAAACAATGTTGTGGAAATACCGTAGTCCAACTTCAAAATTAAACTGCTCTTAATTCCCTTGTGGAAATTCCATCATGCAACATATCAAATTAAAGCCCCCGATCTTATCTTTCTAATGCCACTGAATCACCCATATCATCCAACTACAGCTCCAGATATCATAAAATAATGATAGGTGCTTAAAATCCGAAATTAAACAACAATTACAATTAAAGTCAGTTAAGTCCAATCAGGTAAATTCCATTTAAAACAGTGGTTTTAATCATGAATACAATCCAATAAAGCTAAGATTAAAGGTTCTAAGTGTGAATAATAATGTGCTCATCAAATTCCCCCACACTTGCCCTTATTGCTAGCTGGATGGGTACGAATCTAGAATTGAGCAAAACAACCGGTTAGGATCATGAAAATCAAGCAATTATGCGGCTGGAACAGCAAGTAGAAACCGTGAGAAAATGGAAGAAAATAAGGGAAATTGAAAGAAAAAGTGGAAGAGAAAGAGATGGTTGGGACGCCACTGAAGCAGGAATCCACCCACGACAGATAAGTCCAATCGATAAACGCCACTGATTCAGGAGAATCTGATAAGTCTCTGGTTGGTTTAAGCAAGAACCACCAAGCCTATTCTCAACTCACACTTGAGGAGAAAAATGGGCATAATGCCTTTACTAATTTCATCAAAATTACAAATGGAAGAGTGAAGCTTCCTATTTATAGGAGTTGTGGGCGGCCACCCAAAGAAAAGGAGAAATAAAGATTACTAAAAACCTCCTAAGTTGGGTGTTGAACCCATGACTCCTACCCCAACTAGCCTAGAAACCTCCCAACCAATAAAACCACTAAAATAGTGCCCATCTTAAGGAAATAAATGGGAAAATTACAAAATAAAAAGAAAATACAAGAGAGTCCTAATTAAGGGTGGTTCATAGGACTAGGGTCCTATCTAGGGTTAAAGGTGTCCTTCTGTAGGGTAGTGACCTTTATTTGTAGGACACTAATTTCTCTAACTCTTCTTTCTCCAACTCTTCCTTGTTTGAAGCTCAGGCTTGAAGTTGGCGCATACCCTCCAGTGTAGGTCTTGGTCCAAGCTTCTAGCAGAATGCTATCACTTTTGCACTCTGGACAAAATACCGCATGGACTTTAAAATCAAATTGGGAACACAATGCAAATACAAATGGCATAATTATCAAGAGATCATAGGAATGCATAGGAGTAGGAAAAATACAACATCCAAGGAATGAAGGAATCAAGAAAAGTGTGAATGACATTCCCTACAATCTAACAAACAAGAGAGTCAATCAAATTAAAAGGGTGAATCAATGGTGATAGAATCCTTACAAGACATACTCTCCAACTCTCAAGTGTTTAGGCTTGTGTATATACACTCAAAACAATCATGAAAGCAAACACTACCATAAGCTTGGCAAGACTCTAATATCCACAATTGAATCACAAGAAAGAAAAGATCAAAATGACTTCATATAGGATGTAATGGGGCCAAGGTAAAGATGGGAAAATGAAGGATAAGTAGCTAAAAACCAAATAGAATAGAGGAGCAATGGGGAATAAATCCAAAAATAAATGCAAGTAGCATACATCACAAGATCACAATTATACTCCTCTTTTCTACCTTTTGACCCAAAATTTTTATTTATTTCAAACACTTTATTTCTTTGCTCTTTTTTTAATACTTTTCTTTGAGCTTTTCTTTATTCTTTATATATATACATATATTTTGTTTTCCTTTCCATTTTTCTTTTTCTTTTGTAACTAGCGAAAGGTCAACAATGAATTATCCACATGAGGAGATAAGAAAATGAAGTATACCCCCACACTTATTTAAGAACCTATTCCCAAAATAATTCCAAAGCTCCTTTATTTTCTAAGGAAGGGAG
Organism: Sesbania bispinosa; assembly: GCA_026901365.1. NCBI lineage: Eukaryota > Viridiplantae > Streptophyta > Magnoliopsida > Fabales > Fabaceae > Sesbania > Sesbania bispinosa. Next base: position 2,058,006 of record QLOH01000019.1, read on the forward strand.
AAATCATTGCTTTCCTCTTTAAGGCTTGTAATGAGCTTTTATGAACAAGAAATGGGAAATATAGGCTCAAAGGGGCTACCAAGAGGATTAACATCAAGGTAGGCTAATATGGCTTGTAGCTCAATATCAACAAAGAATGCCTCAATCATCTCAATACATGCATATGAACCAAGTTGCAAATTAAAGAGTCAACCCAAGTAATTCTAGAGCACAAGCAAACATGAGTGAAATCACACAAGAAATAGAGAAAATGGCATAGAATGGTCCATCCAAATATAGGGCTCAAAATCTCACTAAGGACAACTCTCACAAAAGATTCAACCCTTTAACTCTCAAAACCAACTTGATATACCAAGAATGCAAAGAATCCTATCAACGTCATGAAACCAATTATCCAAGAATTATGAAAATTCCAACTGCTAATACAAATCCTAAAAATCCAATGAAAAACATGCTATATGTACTTTTTACTATTAAAAATCAGTTTTTGCTATCAAAATCGATTCACTGTCAAAATTCTGCTGTAGGGAAAAAATTCAGCCGTTAAAATTCTACAGTAAACAACAGTAAATTTGCAAATAGCAACAGTAACAACTACAAAACATCAAAAGAACAAAATAAATAGCTTACAGTAATTTCAGATAGCAAAAGCAGTAGCAACAATTATGGAACAACTATAGATTAACTACGAAACAACAAACAACAAAGGAAAAACAACAAAAATGACCTACAGTAAACATTAAAAACAATTTTTTTAATCCTAAAAAAATCCTAAAATTACTAAACAAACTAAAAATTAAAATCTCAAAAATACAAATCTCCTCCCCCACACTTAAATCACACATTGTCCTTAATGTAAAATAAGCAAATTATGGATCAATAGACATAGTGTAATGAAAATGTGGGAAAAAAGGAAACTCCCTCTTCAACCAACTCCCGTCCTAGGAATGCTTGAATCATTCGATACCACATGTACCAGGCTCATCCAAGTGCTATCTAAAATAGAATATAGAATGTCGGTATGCAGCAACTTGGAGAGTTCCCTTATTACTTGCAGCAGAAAGTTTTCCTTTTTTTATCCTCCATGCCAGCATGCTCGAGGTGGCTAGGCAGTGGCTTCTCCAATAATGGTGGCTAAACAACAGATGGGAGCAATGTGGTACTAGGAGGTGATTCTGCAACCTACACATCAACAAAGTTAGATTTATATGTAATTGCTGTAATCAAGCCTATGCATTATGACCTTGTTGAATCGGTAGCTACTGTATCAACTCCAAAACCTATAAAATCACAATCAGTATTCAGAAACTTGTCAATTTCAGCACACACACTACATGAAAAAGAATTAGTACATGAATCACAAGTGTAACCATCACTGAAATCAAACAAGAATGGAAAATCAAGCTTTCCTACAAACTCAGATAATTTTTTATCAAAAACATGTTCAACAAGAAAATCTTCATGAAATACAAAATGGTTCTCAATAGGATGCCTCAGAGCATCTAAATCTTGTGACTGAATTTGATTCATAGTAGTAGCCTCTTGTTCAATCTGACTTTCCAAGTTTTGAAATGTCGCTTCTGTTCACTACTGGGAATCCAGATTGTTAACTACCATTTTCCTTATCAACTCTTGTAGAGAAAGCTCACTCTTGGAAGGTGCAACAACTTGTGATGGATACTGTTGTTGTTGTTATTGATGTTGCAATGAAGGGGGTTGCTATGGCCAACTTGGCTCAACAGCATGAGAATGAGACTGATAAGGCACATAAAGTTGTTGCAGAGGAGGTCCATAATTAAGATATAATGCTAAGAAAACTTGAGAAGGAGGGAGGAGAAGAATCTCCACCTCCAACTTTCCCCAACTCATTTTCTCTTCTCTATGAGCTTCCTTGAGGTGAGTATAGCTCACACACCCACTTTCATTCTTGCTTGAATCTTCATAATGAACCCTAATCTTTCCTTTCCCCTTCTTTAGTTATGTATGTTCTTGAATGATTGTTGATATTTTGTGCTTTGTGGTTGGATAGATGTTAGGATTGAATAATACAAGTTCAGTTAATGTATGTTAGGGTTCTCATATTACCTGTTATTGTTGTTTTTATAGATTATGGTTTATACTCATGCTTCTTGTCAAGAAAAACCACTCAAGTAACCAAGATTAAGTTTATGTGGATCCAAAGCCGAGTCCCAATAGGTTTTGAGTTCGGTCAAGGGAGGTTCTCCTTGGAGAATAATCCACCTTAGGGGGGTGGAAAAGCTCAAGTGTTTATTACTCCAATCCAGGCATGGTCCAAAAGGTAGTGGTCGTAGTCGGGATTCGAGTATTAATCAGAGTGACGCCTTTTAAGACCCTCACGTTAAATAAGCAAGATCAAGTTCATGTGGATCCAAGGCTGAGTCCCAATAGGTCTTGGGTTCGGTCAAGAAAGGTTCTCTTTGGAGAATAATCCACCTTAGGGGTGGAAAAGCTTAAGTGGTTACTACTCCAACCCCGGCATGGGCCAAGAGGCAGTGGTCGGAGTCTGGGTTTGGGTATTAAACACATTGACGCTTTTAGGACCAACAGGTTAATTATTTAAAACTTGGACTTCTGTCCCCAGAATAATTGGTGGGATACGTCCCCAAGGAAGACGTTCCTTGTAGTCTAAGCTCAGGTCTAGCCCTAGAATCAGTTAAAAGACCCCGTCTGCGGTAATGCAGGTCATGCATATCATGTTCAGCTTGAGTTGCATTTATCTGATATTTCAATTGAGTTGAGATGTGATATTAAGATGTATTGTGACTAGAATAGTGATGTTTTGTGTTGTATGTTGAATTTCATATGCCTGCTTCCCCACACTACTTGCATGCATAGTTATGCTCACCGAGACACTAGTCTCACCCAACGTTGCGGGGATGTATTTTAGTTGTGCAGGACGCTCTTGCTAACGTTTGGATGGAGATTTGGAGCTCTTAGAGTGGTCAGATAGATTCTATGGGGAATTAATATGTAATTGAATTAGTTAATGTTGTATTCAGTTAGGAATTTTGAAATTATGATTGAATGTTCATGTGAGCCCTGAGTGGCATTTGGATTATGTGATGTATGTTGAGTAATTGATATATGCAGCTTATGTAAACGTTGGACTGACATTAAGCCTTTATGAGTGTTTTTGTAACGATATCTGTAATCTAGCGAAATAATTTCAGGAATTCGGGAATAGTGTCTTCAACGGACATTAATCTTGAATCAAAAAATTAGGACGTTATATTATGGTATCAGAGCAGTTGAATCCAATTAGACTGTGGTTAGGTTAGTTTCCCGTGACATACAATGATTCTACAGTACCCCGTACTTAGTATAGGAACTGATCACCCCTCTATTGGGCGCGTTGTATACAGGATCGTGGTTAGTGGCGTGAATAGGATGCCTTGGCCAGGAAGTTGGGACACTCCCCTAACAAGGTTAGAGCCACCCACTTATTAGATAGAGAGACTAACATAGGTTTAATTCCCAAGAATAGAACCTCACCTTAGAGACCTTATAGAATGTCACCCTTAGGTCCTAGTGAACACGAGACACATAGAAATAACTAAGAAGAGTAGACTCCCTGATAAGTGAAGAGAGTGTGGTGGATTGAATTTGGACCTTGGTGATATGATTTATGTTGATTGATTGTAATGCTTGTTTTGCTCGAATGATTGTGTGGCATGTTGTACTTGTTTGTTATGGTTGGAGTATTAGTTCGTAGAGTTGAGAACTAATCTACTAGAAACCTTGTCAGGTTTTGATTTGGGAGGGAATAGGACAACTAACCTAAATCAAGGTAGAAACCTTGTCTAGAGTAAACCAAAGTTCAGTCAGGGCCCGAGGGGGAGGAATAGAACTAATAGGAATCATCAGTGAAGCATTGGAAAACATAGATTAAGTAAACCAAAGCAAAGTAGTGGGGGTCAACTTGGGTACTTCAGCACCATTAGGAGGGGCTAGAGATCGGAATCCTATTGGGTAAAGATTAGGGCGAGTGTTTCTCCCCGGACCACCTTAGGGCTAGTCAGGAGACTTGTTGAGCAATTTGTGATGCCTTTCAATCACCTAATACTTTTGCCTTATCCATGAATTGCATAGGTAAAATCCTCAAACCCTACCTGGATGGGTATGTTATCATGGTTGTGACCACCCACTTACCCTTTCCATTCCACGCCTAGAAAATACCTAATGACGCTTAAGGAGTAGTGTGGGAACCCCCTAGAGTGTGAATCTTATTCAAGTAAGTTTTGACCATCGGAAGGTGAGGGAGCAGTGACTTATGACCCAGACAACCTAGAAATTCCCAAGAAAGAATACCCTGCCCATACCTTAGGACTAATCACATCAGTCGTAACCCATAAGGACTTGGAGACATGTTTAGGAGATAAGTAGGGTTGAGGTCCCGAGTGAAGGTAGTGAGAAAGACCAGAATTTCCTTCAGACAACCAATAGAGTTGGAGCACCATCCAGGTGCCCCATTAAGGACCTACCAATATCAATGGAGAAGAGGCCTCAGTTGCAACTCCCTTAGAGGAGAGGGAAATTTAGTCTAGAGAGTTATGAATTCAAGCCCAAGATGTAGGAAGGTAGTGGTGATGTACCAACATACCAAGTAGAAATAGAGAGTCTTAATCGAACCACCCTTAGAGGTATCTTTGGAGCTTAAACTCAGAGAACACAATGGAGTTTTGAACAGTGTTAAGAAAACCGGATCGGACCGGCCGGTCCGACAGGTTGAACCAGTAACCGGACCTGTGACCGGTCTGGTCAGTTAATTAGACCAGTTATGCTAGTGAACCGGTGCTTACATCATCAACTCGTATTAAACAGGTGAAACTCGTTGCTGATTGGACCGAGCGAACCGTGCGCTTCACTGCTGAGACTGAGAAACACTTCCAATAAAATGATAAAAGTGCCTCTTTGCTGATTTGAACACACAACCTACTATTGGATGTCAGACGCGCCCACCACTCAGCTACAACAACTCTTGTCGTTAAGTGTTCAACGTTTTATATATATACATATCTAAAGCATTCAACTTTACACATTGAAATTCCTAATTCAAAAGTTTTATTAAATTTTAAAATCTACATTATTAAAAATAAATATATTTTGAAGTTTTATACTATATGAACGTGTTATTCTGTTTATATATTAATTAATTATTTATATATTGTGACACCCCTAGTTACCACTAGAAATGTCACAGTGTTACACGTGACCAACGAAATAGAACGTCAAAAATGCAGAAGTTTTTTTTTAAAAGGGTTTTGTCGTCATCAACCTATTACATCTCTAATTTCATTTTAAGTATTTATAAAATATCCTTTCCTTAATCTGAAACTCGTTTTCCGAAAACATCTAAACAGTCATTACCTCGTGCACATACACAACATACACATAGTTATAAAACCAACATAAGAAAAGGAAACAACATGAATATATACATACAACATAACATCAGTGTATCTCTCGAGCCATCCAGATATCCATATCAAAATAAGAGTTCTAGTAGTAGACCAAAATAAACAAGACCTCAACAAAATACAAAATAAGAGGTTACTAAATCAGAGCTGCTACTACCTAGACTCAAAACCACACTAGTCCTACTCGTCACTAGACGGATCTCCCTCCGGCTCCTCCTCCTCTGGATCCTCCTCTGAATTCTCTCCCGGGGCCTCCTCCTCATCCGAGGTGTCGTCAATCACAATCAGGTCTAACTTACTTGCGAGAGAGCGGCCTTGCGCATCAGGACGCATAGGCTGAGAATCTGACGCCTCAGAAGAAGGTGAGTACGTAGGAGAGTCTAGTCCGACCATGTCAGCCATCCGAGATGACCGCGACGATGAAGAAGAAGCGGGGTGACGGCGTGAAGGACGGAAGGTAGTGTAGCGCACCAAGTTAGGTGGCGTCGGGAACTCGAGAGTCACAGGCACAATGAAATCCAACTCTGGTACAAGCGGAAGTCCGGGATGAGAGATGATGACACTGACTTCCCCCGAAAACTCACATCTGGGAGGGATGTCCATCACCCTCCAGGTGCCCCTCGGCATCCACCGTAGTCGCACTTGCATTGACGTCATAGATGAAGTCTCCGATACTGGCTATCGACGTAACGAGAAGAACACAGCAACAAGAGATAGAAAAGAAGGGTGGGAACATCGCATGAATTCACAACATGTAGGATACAGTAAACTAGAGCATACACACACACAGGATATCCACACGATTCAATCAATAATGAATACAGTTTATATTATCATGATGCATATAGACTAATGCATGCGGGCCCAGGGAAACATCACCATTCGCAGTGCACACAGCAACTGCCCGACCATATATGCACAACGTATCAGGAGTTAGAGTCTGTACTAGCGCGGTACTTATATTTTCTTTTGGCCAATTTTATCCGACTTCCAGACAATCTCAACTGACCCCGAAAACTTGAGAGCGACAGGATAGTCAAGCCTGTACCCCGTTTACTCGACAGTAGGGAGCGAGCCTACGTCACCTGAGTCATTTCGGGACCTGACTATCCTGAGGGCTGGCATCCACCCTCGAGGACCCGCTGGCGTTCTTTGCAAAACCCAGTGCACCCGTCCCAACCAGTTTCCCACTGTACCGAGTGTCACTGCCATATAGGTCGTAAGGTTTTTCACCTTGAATATCATCAATGGTTATGATGCATGTCACACAACAATGCCTACAACACTCACATCCTTACAGACAAAGCCCATCGAATCATTCAACGTCACCACTTACCCGTGGTACGACCCGATTCAATGTCTTTCCTTCAAGGAAAACCAGACAATGCTTTCTCAACATACACAGTCCTTACAGGCAAAGCCCATCGAATCATTCAACGTCACCACTTACCCGTGGTACGGCCCGATTCAATGTCTTTCCTTCAAGGAAAACCGAACCCTATCTTGGGTTGGAACCGCACTCTCTCACTAAGCTTCTCAAGTCTTATGTAGAAAGAGTATGTTGGTTATAATCTTTTAAGGTAGTTTGTACTAATGTTCTTCTTTGAATCAATAATCATTTCCACTTGAGTCCTATAATTTACTAAGATTCATGATTGTGTCTTATGGATAGCATTACTTATCCTAATTCCTCTTGTATAACTAATTAAGATTAAGTTTAACCTTTAATTATAATTAGCCTTCATTAACTGAACTATAATTAATCTTAATCTTCTTTAATTCAGTCTTAATCCTTACTTAAGATCCTAATTAATTCCTAATTATTCCTTAATCTCTTCCTTTTAATTATATTTGATTAAGGTTAATTAATTTTAGCCTTAATTAATTATTCTTTACTTAATTAACTTAAGTAGATTAGGTTAATTAACTTAGATAATTAAATTATTCAAGTCCACTAATTAATTCTTGAGTTTCAATTTTAAAAACTTGGATTAGAGTTGAAGTCCAAGTTACATCTCTTCCCCTCTAAAAAGAAATTTCGTCCTCGAAATTTGTGCGTACCTTCTTGAAATAACTGAGAGTGAGACTTCTTCATCTGTTCTTCCAACTCCCAGGTTGCATTCCCTTCATCGGTTGTACTCCAAATAACCTTTAGCAACAGAATCTCTTTTCCTCTCAACTGCTTAACCCTTCGGTCTTTGATTCGCACAGGCAAAACTTCATAAGTCAAGTTTTCTTTTAATTGTATTACGTCGGGTTTTATGACGTGCGAAGGGTCAGGAATATACTTTCGGAGTTGTGACACATGGAACACATTATGAAGGTTTGAAAGAAAAGATGGCAAGGCAATTTGGTAAGCAACAAGACCAATTCTTTTCAAAATTTGGTAGGGACCAATGAATTTAGGTGTAAGTTTTCGAGATCGCATTGCCCTACCAACCCCAATCGTTGGTGTAACTCTCAAAAATATGTGATCTCCTTCTTTGAATTCAAGGGGTTTCCTCCTCCGATCATAGTAACTCTTCTGCCTGCTCTGTGATATTTTCATCCTTCCCTGAATCATCTTGATCTTTTCCGTGGTTTGCTGAATAATCTCAGGCCCTAACACTAGGCCATCGCCAGACTCAAACCAACACAAAGGTGTCCTACACTTTCTACAATACAAGGCTTCGTATGGTGCCATTCCAATACTAGAATGGAAACTATTGTTATAGGTGAACTCGATCAGTGCCAACAACTGATGCCAACTTCCCTTGTGTTCTAACACACATGCCCTCAGCAAATCCTCTTGGGATTGAATAGTTCGCTCAGACTGACTATCTATTTGAGGGTGATAGGCTGAACTAAGCCTCAACTTGGTTCCTAAAGCTTGTTGCAGAATACCCCAAAATCTGGATGTAAACCTTGGGTCTCTATCTGACACTATGCTAGACGGAACCCCATGTAACCTTATTACTTCCTTAATGTACAACTGGGTCAACTTTTCTAGAGAAAACTTAATGTTGATGGGTAGGAAATGAGCAGATTTTGTTAACCTATCAATAATTACCCATATAGCATCAAAACCTGCAGGAGTTCTAGGTAAACCTACCACGAAATCCATTGATATGCCATCCCATTTCCACTCAGGGACATCTAAAGGCTGCAACTCTCCTGATGGTCTTTGATGTTCAATCTTAGCTTTCTGACAAACCAAACAAGATGCTACATACTCAGCTACTTCCTTTTTCATCCCAGACCACCAGAACATCTTCTTCAGATCTTGGTACATCTTAGTTGCTCATGGGTGAATGCTCAACCCACTCTTATGAGCCTCTTCTAAGATCAGTTTCCTTATTTCCTTATCACCAGGTATACATATCCTACCTTTGAATCTAATAATTCCATCAGTATCCTTACAAAACTCAGATTCTCCTTTCTTAGGAACTAGATCCTTCAAAACTTGTAAAGATTGATCCATTTCCTGTGCTACGCGAACTTGCCTCAAGAAATCACTTGAAATCTTCAAGGTTCCCAATCTTATACTCTTAGGTCCAAATCCAACATCTAGGTTCAGGTCTCTAAACCTTTCTATCAACTCTAGCTCCTTAACCATCATTGCTGACATATGCAAAGATTTCCTACTCAAAGCATCAGCTACTACATTGGCTTTCCCAGGGTGGTATTGCAGACCAAAATCATAATCCTTCAAAAACTCCATCCATCGTCTCTGCCTCATATTCAACTCATTCTGATCAAACAGATACTTCAAGCTCTTATGGTCACTAAAGACTTCAAACCTAGCGCCATACAGATGGTGCCTCCAAATCTTCAGAGCAAAAACTATGGCAGCCAGCTCTAGATCATGCGTAAGGTAATTTACTTCGTGTGTTCGCAGTTGCCTAGAGGCATAAGCCACTACTTTTCCTTTTTGCATCAACACATAACCTAATCCTTGTTTCGAAGCATCACAATGTACTTCAAAATTCTCTTGCAGGTCAGGTAAAACTAACATAGGCGCAGTAGTTAACCTTTTCTCCAATTCCTAAAAACTATCACCACACTTTTGGCTCCACACAAAAAGTTGGTCTTCCCTAATCATACGGGTCAACGGGGTTGCTATCCTAGAAAAATTCTCAATAAACTTATGGTAGTAACCAGCTAACCCTAAAAGCTTCTCTCTTCCGTTACAGTCTTAGGTGCTTCCCATTGTAATACAGTTTCTACCTTAGCTGGGTCTACACTAACTCCTCCACTAGAGATCTCATGACCTAGGAAGTTCACTTCCTTCAACCAAAATTCGCACTTAGATAGCTTAACATACAACTTTCTATCCCTCAAGGTTATTCCAAAGAATTCTATACTTCCCGTTGGGTCCTAGAAATAGGAGAGAACATTGCACGAAAGAATGAGGATAAGTTGGCTTAAATGAGGCTAGAAAACTGGGTTCACTAAGGAGGGAAAAGAACACCAATGACAACCAATCCAGATGGAATTACTAGACACCTGTAGCATCCGTGGTAAAGTCCAAAGCAGATTGTAAGGTTACCTATAGTCTCGGTATATAGATAGAGGCAATCTATCTTTAAACCTATCTTTGGGAATATTATTATCATTCCTTATGGTTATCCTACTCCCACGGATTGCAATTACCCTTTAGGGCATCCTTACGTGAAACATTACCCACCTAAGCGTAGTATTATTCTAGCCTTCGAAACCTTGCCTTAATACTTACCGATTGAATTTCTCTTCCTTGGGAGTCTAAGTCCATTAAGATTAATGTATAAACTAATCATATAAATTGTTATGATCATACTCAATCAAAGCACTATAACTCTTACCAATTCCAATCTTAATCGTTTATGAGATTCCACTCACATACCTCTTTCAATTTATAGAAGCATCAATCAAGCATAACTCTTAATCATCAAGGTCAACACATACCATAACCCCTCATTGTTTGTCATCTCTATTATTTCTACTAACCTCATGGAAGTGTTATCCTTACTTAGCTCCTACAATTGTAGTTCTTGTAGTGCTTACTGGTACACCTAATTCTCCATCACATGATTTCTTTCTTCAACCTCCTGCGTAATCTTGATACTAATAGATCCTTTGCTTAGTAATATCCTATTATCCAACTAGAATTTGCTTAAGAATTACATCTTGTGGTATTGGTCTCAATATTTTGACTTCTTTTATCTCAAATCGAGTTTTCCACTTTTTTCTATAAACCCTTATTTTATCAATCCGTTAGAGATAGCGATCATTCTCTAGTGTATCTATCAAACTTCAATCATGGCACTCATTCTACCGTCAAACCCTTTTAGACTTCAAGTTCATCAACAGGGTATCCAAATATGCCTTAACTGCTAAGATCAAACCCCAATTCGTGTGTTTGTCATTCTTATCCTGAACTCCATCATTATTTATCCTGAGTATACCCCGAGTCATCGATTATTTCTAACTTGCTTTGCCAAATTATATATATATATATTTTCAATAACTGAATCCTCAAGAGCTATTAGTACAAATCCCCTAATCTCAAAACCTTAATAATTAAACCTCAGTGATCAATCATCTTAACCTTGAATTTACAACCTCGAATTCATCGTCGATCCCTTAGGTTATTCATCTAAAGGACTGGGAACCTAACCTTAGTGGTCATCCTACTCTAACTTTTGATGTCTCACTCAACACTTCAAACCACAAGCCAAATCAACTATTGGTTACACTAATGTACAATTTCAGGACCTAGAGGTCTTAGCAAACTTGTTTTAGAAGCTTGATTACTTAGTTCATTCATACTAGCTTAATTCTAACTAGGGTGTTAAGTTAATTCTTTTATGAGGTGTGATATTATGCTACCCCGTCTCCTTCCCGGGAGATTGCCCATCCCAGGGTTGCCTCTTTCTGCCATGGAATCCTGCATTCGCAAAACAAGTCAACTTCTTCCGTTTCATGCAGAACCATTCAAGCAAGAATAAGCAACGCTACACACAGATCCTCATATTACTAAGATAGTAAGATGAGAGCAACCAATTCACACAAGGCAAACAATCAACACAAACAAACAATCAACACAGAGTAAACACAGAGAGAAGGGTATCATAGACCATACCCGAGGCCAAAAGGAAAGAACAGCTCTGATACCACCTAATGTGACACCCCTAGTTACCACTAGAAATGTCACAGTGTTACACGTGACCAATGAAATAGAACGTCAAAAATGCAGAAGTTTTTTTTTTTGAAAAGGGTTTTGTCGTCATCAACCTATTACATCTCTAATTTCATTTTAAGTATTTATGAAATATCCTTTCCTTAATCTGAAACTCGTTTTCCAAAAACATCTAAACGGTCATTACCTCGCGCACATACACAACATACACATAGTTATAAAACCAGCATAAGAAAAGGAAACAACATGAATATATACATACAACATAACATCAGTGTATCTCTCGAGCCACCCAGATATCCATATCAAAATAAGAGTTCTAGTAGTAGACCAAAATAAACAAGACGTCAACAAAATACAAAATAAGAGGTTACTAAATCAGAGTTGCTACTACCTAGACTCAAAACCACACTAGTCCTACTCGTCACTAGACGGATCTCCCTCCGGCTCCTCCTCCTCTGGATCCTCCTCTGAATTCTCTCCCGGGGCCTCCTCCTCATCCGAGGTGTCATCAATCACAATCAAGTCTAACTTACTTGTGAGAGAGTGGCCTTGCGCATCAGGACGCATAGGCTGAGAATCTGACGCCTCAGAAGAAGGTGAGTACCTAGGAGAGTCTAGTCCGACCATGTCAGCCATCCGAGATGACCGCGACGACGAAGAAGAAGCGGGGTGACAGCGTGAAGGACGAAAGGTAGTGTAGCGCACCAAGTTAGGTGGCGTCGGGAACTCGAGAGTCACAGGCATAATGAAATCCAACTCTGGTACAAGCGGAAGTCCGGGATGAGAGATGATGACACAGACTTCCCCCGAAAACTCACATCTGCGAGGGATGTCCGTCACCCTCCAGGTGCCCCTCGGCATCCACCGTAGTCGCACTTGCATTGACGTCATAACTGAAGTCTCCGATACCGGCTATCGACGTAATGAGAAGAACACAACAACAAGAGATAGAAAAGAAGGGTGAGAACATCGCATGAACTCACAGCATGTAGGATACAGTAAACTAGAGCATACACGTAGGATACAGTAAACTAGAGCATACACACACACATGATATCCACACGATTCAATCAATAATGAATACAGTTTATATCATTATGATGCATATAAACTAATGCATGCAGGCCCAGGGGAACATCACCATTCGCAGTGCACGCAGCAACTGCCCGACCATATATGCACAACGTATCAGGAGTTAGAGTCTTTACTAGCGCGGTACTTATATTTTCTTTTGGCCAATTTTATCCGACTTCCAGACAATCTCAAATGACCCCGAAAAATTGAGAGCGACATGATAGTCAAGCCTGTACCCCGTTTACTCGACAGTAGGGAGCGAGCCTACGTCACCTGAGTCATTTCGGGACCTGACTATCCTCAGGGCTGGCATCCACCCTCGAGGACCCGCTGGCGTTCTTTGCAAAACCCAGTGCACCCGTCCCAACCAGTTTCCCACTGTACCGAGTGTCACTGCCATATAGGTCGTAAGGTTTTTCACCTTGAATATCATCAATGCTTATGATGCATGTCACATAACAATGCCTACAACACTCACATCCTTACAGGCAAAGCCCATCGAATTATTCAACGTTATCACTTACCCGTGGTACGACCCGATTCAATGTCTTTCCTTCAAGGAAAACCAGGCAATGCTTTCTCAGCATACACCGTCCTTATAGGCAAAGCCCATCAAATCATTCAACGTCACCACTTACCCATGGTACGGCCCGATTCAATGTCTTTCCTTCAAGGAAAACCGAACCCTATCTTGGGTTGGAACCGCACTCTCTCACTAAGCTTCTCAAGTCTTATGTAGAAAGAGTATGTTGGTTATAATCTTTTAAGGTAGTTTGTACTAATGTTCTTCTTTGAATCAATAATCATTTCCACTTGAGTCCTATAATTTACTAAGATTTATGATTGTGTCTTATGGATAGCATTACTTATCCTAATTCCTCCTGTATAACTAATTAAGATTAAGTTTAACCTTTAATTATAATTAGCCTTCATTAACTGAACTATAATTAATCTTAATCTTCTTTAATTCAGTCTTAATCCTTACTTAAGATCCTAATTAATTCCTAATTATTCCTTAATCTCTTCCTTTTAATTATATTTGATTAAGGTTAATTAATTTTAGCCTTAATTAATTATTCTTTACTTAATTAACTTAAGTAGATTAGGTTAATTAACTTAGATAATTAAATTAGCCAAGTCCATTAATTAATTCTTGAGTTTCAATTTTAAAAACTTGGATTAGAGTTGAAGTCCAACTCTAATCTAAGCCCAATTTCATAAATTATTTTTGGTTGAGTTTCAATGAGTCCTTGACTCACCTTTTTGAAGGTTTGGACCTAAACCAAAGGCCCAAAGGTTTGATAACTGTTAGAAATTCACTTTTACTCATGATAACTCAAAACATTGACTTTTGGGTTGACTTTTACTTGGGTGAAATTAAAAATCCGAATTTAGTTCTTTTATTATTTTAAAAGTTTTTCCTTATTTGCACTTTAACCCTTTTTGTTTGTAAAATTTTTCCTTAGTCCTTTTGGGTCACCAAAGCCCAAAAACACGTTTTCCAAAACTTCTTGATCTTTTCAAGATGAAAAAACATTCTTGATGAGTTTCATCAAGAACAACTCAAGAACATCAAGAACACCTTGAATGTTCATCAAAACTCCAAATTTTCCACAACATCCAATCTTTACCAAATTTTCACACAATCATCCACAAACAATTTAAATGTCAAATATCATACTAATTTACCCAAAATCATCCACATACACATTTAAGTTCATAATGTCATTTTCAAGCTCATAAACACTATTTTTCAAGGATCAATCATCCAAAACAATTGTATACATTCAACCAACTTCATGCATGTTCATAGATTCATCATACAAACACATTCCAAGCACCAAAAAAATTTTGAAACACATGCAGCCCCAAAATCCCTCAAGGCCGAGAGCTATTAGAGGAAAAAGGGGAATTTTTTCCAAAATTGTTTCTTGGCTTGCATGCATCAACAATCACAATCCAAGCACATTCCAAGCATCAAAATAAACTCTAAAACATATAAACAACCCAGCTCCAAGAATCCGAAACATTTACTCAAAAAAAAGCTCAAAGAAATGATTTTTTTCAAAGGAAAAACAAGAGCAAGGACAAGGATTTAAGGGCTAATCCTTGACTCTAGTTACCAATCCTACTAGAGTTCAAGTTCTCCCCCCTTTACCTCAAACTCTAAAGGAAATAGGTGCAGAATTTTTATCTCAAAACAGCTCCCAAAAAGCCTCCTTTGGTCACCAACAAGAATTTTTTTGCAAGGCTAGAAGGCTTAGTATTTGAAGCTTTGGTTCAAAGATGGAACCTTGGCTTGATGTGTTTAAGGGAAGATGAAAAATTTCAAGAGAATATGGTGGAGAGTTCACGGCCAAGGAAGGAGAGAAAGGGAGAGATGAGAGAAAACTAAAGCTTGCATGTTGGAAGGAAAGAAAGAATAAATGAATTTTGGTGTTTTAAATGCCATAAGGCTTAAGCTTAACACTTGTCTTGGAGAAAAGAATGAAAATGACAAGTGTCCCTCATGCAAAGCTTTCCCACACACACGACTTCTAGAAGGAAGAAAAGAAAGGTTTGTGCAATTTTTCTGGCCCGGATCAAGAGTATTCGGGCCCGGTTCAAGGGATAAGAGGGGCAAAAAGGTCATTTTTTTCAGAAAAACCCCAAAAATTCCCCGAAATTCCCTAAAAATAGGAAATTCATTTCTAAATCCAAAAATATAAATTTTGATGATTAAAAATAATTTTAATCACTCAAAATTCAATAAAACACTCAAAACGACAAAACGGTAAAAACGCGGGTGTTACATATATTATATAAAATTTAAAACAAAATTAATCATTAATAGATAATGAATCAATAATAATAACTAAATCAATTTTAAATGTGTTTTTTGTATTATTTATATTTTGTGATTTTTAATTTTTCATAACCCTCAATTTTTTGAATTGCATTCAAATCACGTCATAATTATCAATTAATATAAACTTATTTATTTTAATATATACATATATTTTTAATATATTCCCAGTTTAACCAGTTCAACCAGTGACTCACTGGTTGAACCAGTGACCCAATGACCCAGTACTCAGACCGAGTCGATGACCGGTCCGGTTTTAATAACATTGGTTTTGAACTTAGGATGTAGGCTTAGAACCTCCAGTGAAGGAATCAAAATTGAGAAACTTGAGGGCTGTTAGGAAGGGGCCGAGCCCTTAAGGGGGGTAGTCTTTTAGAACCAGATAGAGAAAACCACAGGGGGGGAACCCAAGTGCACTAGCACATCCAATACATACCCCGTCCAAGAACTTGATTCAATGATAGGTAGTTAGTCCCGACCGGATGGTCAAGGTTGGCCACACGGAACCGATAGGCTGACATTCTAGGTTGGAGTCCCGAGACCTTTAGGAGTTCCTTATTTTTCAGGACAACCCAAAGTGTGGATAACCATAGATCACCACAAGTCACAGTTGAGACATAAAGCCAAGCTAGGTGGAAACCTTATTCCATAAGTGGGGGTAGCGATAGTATGGGTTGGCGAGAGAAGAGTTCGCTAAGGTATGTTAGCGGGCTAGTTGAGGTTCACCATGACCATACCATGACCTGTAGGAATTGCACCTGCGTTAATG
This sequence comes from Sesbania bispinosa, assembly GCA_026901365.1. NCBI lineage: Eukaryota > Viridiplantae > Streptophyta > Magnoliopsida > Fabales > Fabaceae > Sesbania > Sesbania bispinosa. The sequence goes on from QLOH01000019.1 coordinate 2,074,292, forward strand.
GAATGAGTGTTTTTGTTAGGATCATAAGTGCTCCCTTAGTACGACATGTGCGTTTTGTTGCATGTCAAGTTTTGATGATTGCATGTGTTTGAGTTAACGACATTAGTCCTAAAGAAACCATAGGATAATTTAGAAAATTAATTAGAAATACTCAGAGCAAGGCTAGGTTATTAAAACACCAAAATTTAGGCTAAGTTATAACTATCGAGAGTTAGGGCCCCAACAATCCACGTAACTTCTAGGTACTGTCCCCAGGGAGGTGCTCGAGTTGTGGATTGAGTTAGAAATCTTGACCCGGAGTTTTATAACACCCCTTTAGGTTGCAACCCTGTGGGTAGCATGGGAAATTGGCATATGGCTTAGGATGGTAAAGAGACAGCTACCCTGTGCGTTCCCTCAAGGTAGCATCGTTTCGTTTAATTAGGAAACGTGGATAGGACGCCCTCGACTCATCAAGTAGTAGGTCAAACCGCGGTAGTTAAGCCTTACAAGAGGGAAGGAATCCAATATAAGATTACCTAGGAAACCATTTTAGGATTGTGGTTGAAGGATACCTAGTGACGGGGTGCTTACCCCAAAGAGGGGTGAATGAGAGGGTTAACTAGTGTTAGCATAAGCTAGGCATGGAGCGTGAGGGGATAATAACATCCAAGATGTAGCCGTGAGGACAGGGCTAAGAAGACCAGTTTGGGAGTGCAATCATCCCTTAATCCCCTTTTAGCCACCTTGAGTAATAGAGGTTTTGGTTATCGAGCGACAATTCAGGAGGATTCTAAGTACACAAACATAGTTAAAAATAAGAATGTGACCTGGTGTGGGGGTAACTGGAGGATATTTTGAGGACAAAACTTATTTAGGGGGGTAGAATTGTAACATCCCAAAATTAGGGCCTAGAGAGTATAGCGAAAGCCTCAGGCTGTGAATCCGACCAAGAGAGGAAGGTTAGAGATAGAAGAAGAAATTGGGGATTAGAATTTGAAATTAGACCCGAACTAGATAAATACACTAAGAATTTCAAGCTTAAAGAGATCCTAGAGGAATGACCAAGTATTAAGTCAAACAACTGTAAGATGAATTTAGAGGAAACCACACCCTAAAACAGAGAGAATTACAAAGGTATAAGAACGAGGAAAAAGGTTAAATAAAGATGAACTAAGTTAAGAGAAGGTTGTAAGGGCAGGAACTAGGATCAAGTGGGAAAGAGGAGTTAAAAGTAAGGAACTGAGCCTTAGGATTCCCGCTCAAGCAAGAATGGTCTCGCTTGAGCGAGTTATGCAACAAAAATTAGGATTTTGGTTTCAGAAGATTTCGCTTGAGCGAGAATGGTCTCACTCAAGCGAGAACCAAGGGAGTTTGGGGGGCTCTCTGGAAGATTTTCGCTTGAGCGAGAAGGACCTCTCTCAAGAGAGAATCATCCAGAGAGGGGAATGCTCTCTGGAGTATTCTCTCTCAAGCAAAAAGCCTCTCGCTTAAGGGAGAATGCAAATCCAGAATTTTCCTAGCATTTTCGCTGAAGCGAGAAGGGCTTGCTTGAGCGAGAATGCGCGTGCTAGTTTTAAAAACATAAGATTAGGGTTACTTTCCTCATTTTCTTCTCCGTTCTTTTATTCTTAGAGAGAGAGAGAGGTTTCTAAAGAGAGGGCAAAGCTTTTGAAGCCAAGAAGAAGGAGGAGAAGCTAAGAATCTCCACCCCTAACTTTCCCCAACTCCTTTTCTCTTCTTTATGAGCTTCCTTGAGATGAGTATAACTCACACACCCACTTTCATTCTTGCTTGAATCTTCAGAATAAACCCTAATCTTTCTTTTCCATTTCTTTAGTTATGTATGTTCTTGAATGATTGATGGTATTTTGTGCTTTGTGGTTGGATAGATGTTAGGATTTATTAATACAAGTTAGGTTAATGTATGTTAGGGTTCTCATATTACCTGTTATTGTTGTTTTTATAGATTATGGTTTATACTCATGCTCCTTGTCAAGAAAAACCACTCAAGTAACCAAGATTAAGTTTATGTGGATCCAAGGCGGAGTCCCAATAGGTCTTGGGTTCGGTCAAGGGAGGTTCTCCTTGGAGAATAATCCACCTTAGGGGGGTGGAAAAGCTCAAGTGGTTAATAATCCAATCCAGGCATGGACCAAAAGGCAGTGATCGTAGTTGGGATTCGAGTATTAATCAGAGTGACACCTTTTAAGAGCCTCACGTTAAATAAGCAAGATCAAGTTCATGTGGATCCAAGGTCGAGTCCCAATAGGTCTTGGGTTCGGTCAAGGAAGGTTCTCTTTGGAGAATAATCCACCTTAGGGGTTGGAAAAGCTCAAGTGGTTACTACTCCAACCCCAGCATGGGCCAAGAGGCAGTGGTCGGAGTCTGGGTTTGGGTATTAAACACATTGACTTCTTTTAGGACCAACAGGTTAATTATTTAAAACTTGGACTTCTATCCCCAGAATAATTGGTGGGATACATCCCCAAGGAAGACGTTCCTTGTACTCTGAGCTCAGGTATAGCCTTTAGAATCAGTGAAAAGACCCTGTCTGCTGGGTAATGCAGGTCATGCATATCATGTTCAGCTTGAGTTGCATTTATCTAATATTTCAATTGAATTGAGATGTGATATTAAGATGTATTGTGACTAGAATAGTGATCTATATATATGACGTGATGTTTTGTGTTGTATGTTGCATTTCATATGCCTGCTTCCCCACACTACTTGCATGCATAGTTATGCTCAATGAGACAGTAGTCTCACCCTATGTTGCGGGATACATTCTAGTTGTGCAGGACGCTCTAGCTAACGTTTGGATGGAGATTTGGAGCTCTTAGAGTGGGCCCTCCCATCCCATTGGTCAGATAGATTCTATGGGGAATTAAGATGTAATTGAATTAGTTAATGTTATATTCGGTTAGGAATATTGTAATTATGATTGAATGTTCATGTGAGCCCTGAGTGGCATCTAGATTATGTGATGTATGTTGAGTAATTGATATATGCAGCTTATGTAAACGTTGGATTTACATTAAGCCTTTATGAGTGTTTTTGTAATGAAGCGAAATAATTTCAAGAATTTGGGAATAGTGTCTCCAACAGACATTAATCTTGAATCAAGAAATTAGGACGTTACAGGCCGGTTGGAGAGTGGTCGGATACACAGATTCTAGTCAGTTGCCCTGTCCGGTTGAAGGATGGCCAGGTGAAAGATGGCTCGGGTGGCTGGCTACTCGGCTATTAGCCGACTGAAATGGCTATCCAGCTCAACATGAAAATAAACTTTGTCCTGATCCAATGTTATCATTCCCTCCCCCTAAAAAGGATTTGACCTCAAATATGAATAAATAGAAGAAGGGAAATGTAGAAGATGGATAGAAAGATGGAATGGATGAAAAAGATAAGAGTTAAGTATTGAATTCCCTTAGAATCATGGAATCCAAGATGTTTGTCCTTATAAAGCTTGCCACAACCTTAGGCAACAATAAGAACCCATAAGTATTGTTCTGAAGCATAGGATATCAAAGAATCATAGCAAAAGAACTTGGGAATCATAAATATTAGCAGTATAAAAGTATAAGATGTGAACAAGTGGTAATTGAGATGGGGTTAGGAAACTTCTTCATTGAAGATTGAATCATCTTGTCCTTGCATTCTTTAGAATTTGATCCGGGATCAAAGACTATTGTTTTGAATCCCTCCTTTGAAAGTAAAAGATACAGGTAGTCATAAAGAATGCTTAAGAATTGATTTCCAAAAAATTTCCAAGGAATAGTCAATTCCTCAAAATATTCTACAGTATGTTTCCAAATGAATGTACAATTAAAACTATGGGGCATAATTGTCTTAATTTTTTTCATGAAAAACTCAACATGCCCATAGAATGTATTACATGCATCTTGTTTATGAATCATATAAGCATATTGCATATTTTCATGCCATGAATTAATTTCACAATTAATTCCAACAGGCATGCTCAAACAATTGTACTTATTCAAGTAAGTTGGTGCCTTACTCTTTTCAAAACTATCATATCTTTGCATGTAAGACAAATCAGTTAAGGAATTACTTGGAGTAAGTATATCATAAGGTATATCATATGATTCAAATGTCATGCAAATTCTTTTACATGTGATAGCCTTACCCAAATTTTTATCTTTTTCCTAAACTAGTTCAACATCATAACATGCATCATAATATGCTAAGGAAACAATTACTTGAGGTCCGAAAATTCGCATGCATATTATATATATAAACCAAAGGTACATACATGTCCAATCCAACTTTGGTATCATTCCAAACATGAAATTCAAATTGTCTAGAAGAATTGACTAAACTTGTATCTCTAGTAAGCTTTAAGGCACTCTTAAACTCAGTTGGTTCTCCTAAACATGCAATAGGTTTCAAAGCACTATTAAAATAATCTAGTCCTATCAGACTTGTAATGCTTTATGGATTATAATCATGAATAGAGTAAGACATTTCATGCATAAAAAAAAATTAATTTAGGAAACATCCCTTTCAACAACTTGAGGTGTCCTCTTTGCACTATTAAGGTTACTTGCCATCAACCTATCCAAATTTTCAATAAAAGGGTTAACATCCAAATGATCATAAGGTAAGATAATTGGATTTCTCAAATCTTCTTTATTTTTCACACATTCTTCTCTTTTGTACTATTTTTATTTGTTTTTCCTTTTCTTTTTTGAGTTTATCTACCTTTTCCTTTTCAAGTTATTCTTTTTCTCTCTTAAGTTTTTCTTCCTTTTCTCTCTTATATTCTAATTTTTCTTTCTTTTCTCTCTCAATTAAGATTATTGAGAATTCGTCTTTTAATTTCATTAGAATATTCTTCTAACCTTCTTTCCCATCTATCTTCAAAGAATCTTCCTTATAATAATTTTTTGTTGTATCTTTCCTATTTTCTCTTCTTCTCCTTTCCTCTTTTTCATAAGTTTCCTCATAATAATATTTTCTTCTAAATTCTCTCTTTCCATAACTATCCCTATAATAATCCTTTCTTTTATACTCTCTTCCTTTCTTCATCATATCTTCTAAACTTCCTTTCTTCATGATACCTTTTCCTTTCATGGGTAGAGTTACCATAACTCCTCCTCTTCTTTTTATTATCCTCATAATGATATTCATTTATTTCTCTTTCTCTCCTATACCTTCCATCAATTTTATCATGAGAAGAGTGTCTTCTCACTTCCTCGTTTCTTCTAAGTTCCCTCCTAATTCCATCTAGCTCCTTTCTCATCATCCTTTGGAAATTCCTATTTATCTCCTCCATTACTCCTAAATTGATTTTTAAATTTTCAATTTTTGGACCTTACCACTCACTAAGTGTTTACACTCAAAAGGTGTATCCACTCCTGTATGTCTCACATTTTGGCTTTTTCTATAGTTTGCACTCTTGCCTTTTCTACTTAGGTAAGGTTTAATTAGGCTTACAAAAACCAAGCATTGAGACTTAACCTAAAAACTGAAGTTAGAAACGCACGAGAAAAAAGGAAAATACCTTACGAAAGCTACAAGTTGCCTAAGACAAAACAAAGATTGCACTAAGACAAACAAGAAAAGTTGGCTTGAAAGAGCTTATGCACAAGATTAGAATTCAAAGAAGACAAACAAACACATAAAATAACACTCTCACCAAAAGTTTCCAAATTTTTAGAAAACTACAAATTACAACTGAAAGAAAGATGATACAAGTAAATTGAAATTACAATAGAAAAGGATGAATAATGGACACTTTCTTACTTCAAATTTTTTTTAAATTATGAGGATTATCTTTCCTCTACACATTTTCTTTCTTTGATTTTCTTTTGACTTTTTCTTTCTTTCATTTCTTTTCTTTTTGACTTTTCATTCTTTTTGTATTTTTTTCACAATTGACTTATGCCCCAACTAAAGTATTATAAAAAACTGCAAATAAATCCCTATTCTAAAAAAAAATTGTGTGTATCTCCTCTAGAATTTGTACCAAAATGATTTTGCCAAGTTGGCCAAAATTAAGTTTAATTTCTAAAAAATGGTTTGAAAATTTTGTTGGCAACTTGAATCAAATTTCTACCAAAAACACAGAATTTCCTTTGATTTAGCAATCAAGTGGTAAAACAATCAAACAAAACGCCCTTGGTGAAATTTTTGGATCAAACTCAAAAAATGAGTGGAAATTTCATCATGAACTTGATGAATTTTCTACTGATTTCCCAAGCATTACCCAGCCTAGAATTATGTGTTTTGCGTGATCAACCAAACATTACCTAAGGATTTTCTAACGTATATTTCAAATTTGCAATCAGATTTTCAAGAAAACAGAGATAATAAAGGCATAAAATTTGAACAAAAAAGAGCCAAAAATAGCGCATAAATGGCATATAAAAGGAAAATTGCGCAAAATAAAAAGCTAAATGTAAATAGGATGAACTAAAATTAAAAGGATGGGGTAGTATGAAATTAAATGACTGAAAAATAGAGGGGATGATCAGAAATTAAAGGGATGGGAAATGACAGAATTTAAATGGCAGAAAGTAGAGGGGAAGCAGAGATTGAAAGTATGGGGATGAACAAAATTTAAATGACTGAATTGTAAATGGGGATAAGCAAGAAATTTAAAGTGGATTGGGAGAAAATATTGGTGAACAATCTTTGGAAAATGAAGACAACAATGCCTCCTCTTACCACAATCCACCCAAGAAAATTCACAAACAAGAGAAGTAAGTGAAGAACATGAAGAACAAGTAAAAACACATGATATCAGCAATTTATCAAACACCTAGAGAGGGTATTTAGGAGTGCACATACAACCCCCTGTACAAGCTAAAATCACGCAAACAAGCAAGCAAACAATTGCTGGAGGGCAACAGAAGGGCACCTCGGGATCAGAACAGTACAAAAGTCAAAAAATTACAAGGTAAATGAGATGGAATATAGCAAAAAACTAAAAAAATGAGAAAAATTCTGCACCTATATGCAGCCCAATCCATGGCCAAAAGTGGATGCCCAAGCCTCCAAATAGCTTCAATTCAAGGAGCTTGAATTACCAATTGATGGCAGCTAGGAAGACGAATCTAGAATTGAAGCCAGAGAACCATGAATTAGCAATTAGATCATACGAAATTGAAAGTAAAACAATGAATTCAAAAGGGAAAAGATAAGAAAAAGGTTGAAAAGATGGAGGAGGAAAGGAATGGTGGGAACGCCACAGTAGAGGCAACTCCCCTAGCTGATAAGTTCCAGTTTCTAGACGCCATTAGCATGGGGAGGTAGATAAGTCTCTTGAATGGTTTGGGGAAGCACCATCAACCCTTCTCAACTCACACTCATGGAGGAGGAAAAGAAGCATAATGACTTTGTATTAAAAATTAAGATTAGCTTACAAGTGAGGAGAGCTCCCCTTTATATAGGAATAGGGGCGGCTAAAATGAGAAGGAAATTAGTGAAAATGAAGTAGCGCCTACCGGTACTAAAAATGAAAGGAAAATCAAAATACAATAAAATCCTTAGTTTATGTAAATGATTGCTCCTAATCGTATACAAGTTGGACAAAGGTAGACTGGATACACAGTTGGTCGGCTGAAAGATCGGTTGGCCGACTGAAAGATCGAATGGCTGGTTGGAGAATGGTCGAATACACGGATTCCATTCAGTTGCCCTGTCCGGTTGAAGGATGACCGGCTGAAAGATGGCTTGATTGGCCGACTACTTGGCCTGATCGAATACAAAGATTAGCCGACTGAAATGGCTATTGGGCTTGGCATTAAAATAAACTTTATCCTAATCCAATGCTTTCATCATCCAAGACTATGCTTGAGGACTACATCAAATAGGGTGGCCCTATCAAGACTATACATATAAACATATAAAAAGGAGTCACTACAATCAGAGTTGTGAGTCAGTCAATATGCTAGTCACTACTAATATATGAATCTCCTCCTCCTCCTTATCCCCTCATTAACTAACCTTAAGACGATGACGAAGATACGAGTGGTGATGGAGGTGGCACCTCTCTAACTAACCCGGGAAAAAAAGGAAAAAAGTAACTCTAAAGGTATACAAATGGGAATTGGTGGTAAGTGTTGGAGGTGGGGATGCATTAGCTGGACATTCAACCAACATCTAAAGATCACGGTCCTCAATCTATTAATAAAGTTCTACTCTCTTCTTTAGGAAGATGTCACTAGAGCCTTGATATGTATGTTCTCCCTATCCAAGACCCATTTTACACCACAAAAATAATGAAAGAAAATTGATAACATAACAAACATGGAGTGAAAAAAGTATAAGAATTTGTCTACCGAGTCCAAGACCCTCCTCCTTTATAAGGTTTTAATGACAATAACCTTTCATACTCAAATTTTAAGTATCCTAAATGAAAGCTATTAATGTTTGCCTTGAGAATACTTGAGAAAGCACCAAAACACTTTTAACACATTAAGAAGCATATTAGAAGCATGATTCCCTATTTAAAAGCATCCTTTAGTCAAAGCTACAAGTTCCAAAGCGTGACTTACAAGAGGAAACTCTTCAATGGTGTTGAAACTAGTACAAGAAGGAACCTCCAAGCTTCCAAAAGGACAAAATCAATCATCAAGGAACCATTATGCATTAAACTAAGTCAAATCAAGCTTCGGAAGATACCGGAAGTTTTAAGAGATCATTGTGAGCCGTTAAAAGTAAGAACTGATGACAAGAAGGAAGAATGTGAACAACTGAACATGGAGAAATGTTGTAATCATTTAAGAAGCATATTCTCAAGTTACCATTGATACAAACAAAGCAAAGAAAGGTTTAACAATTGATTAGAAGCATGTGTAATGCTTCTGAAAAAGCTGTACCCATTTGCCTTCTCTAGAACCATAAAAAAATGCGAACATTCATTAGAAGAGATAACACTAGTTCACAAACTACTCAAGTTGTAATCGTTGAACACTTTCAAGTCAAATAACATTAAAAAAAGTCTTTAGAAGGTGAATTTGTTTATTATTTCAAAATCCATAAGGGTGTGTTATTATTTCTGCATTTAAGCTCGAAGGTAACTAATTGTACTGAGCAATAACATTGTCGATTGTGGTTATCAATTGGATAAAAAAAATTGTTTATATTATTAATGACACATCTTAAAATAAACATTGGAGGGAAATTCAACAATAAACTTTAGTTTTCTTTTTATGTTGCATTTAAAAGGTTCATAGGAAAAGTGCGAAAATCACTATCAAAACTTTCACATATTGTATGTTTGAAAAAATGTGATTGCTTACCGTGATAAAATATTAAGTACTTGTACCTTGAATACGTGTTTCAATATCTATGCGCCACGTGTATTCCACTATGTTTTAATTATTTGTGTTTATTACCCTATGTTGCTTATCCGTAATTTTACGAAAATTTTGTTAACCAGTGTGATTTTGAATTTTCTGGACATTGGAACTTAAAACTGCAATTAATTCTTTGGTTTTTTCTTTATTTGATTTCTATTCAGCTTCTCTCTATTTTCATTCGTTTCACTGTAGAGGTAGTTTGTCATTTGCAAATATGACAAGCCAAGTATTAAAAAATAAATTGTGTTCTAGTTGATGTATTAAAAAATCCAGCAGTATGTAACATCTTTATCTTTATCTTTATATATATTTAAAAAGTGGTCTTTGAAATCTAAAGTGAGGACACAATAGTAAATTCCTATAAGCAAAACTATTAAAATAGAAAGTTTCTTTTACATTTTAAATGATTAATGTTATGCATCACCGTTAATTAACAATAGTAATTATATTAAAGTAAATATCACTATAAAAATAATAAACTATTATAATAATAAATATAAATAATGATAATTTAAAACATATCTGTTAGTTTTAAAAAATAAAAAATAAGATTTAAAACATTTTCAAACACTTAAAAAATCATTTTATAATTATGTTGATAGTAATTATAGAAATTATTTAATTATAGTTATTTTTTTATATAAAAAATTCAATATTATTTAAAGTCCATTTTAACAATTTTAATATTAAAAAAAGAAAGGTTTATAACATAAATAAAAATATACTATGAAATTTAAAATAATATTAAAAATTATTTTATAATTACATTAATAGTAATTATAATAATTATTTAATTAGTGTTCTTCTATGAGTTTCCATTTTTGTTTAAAGGTCTTTGTGACCTAGGATCAAGAACAACTTTTCTTACTTTTTATGCTTGCAAATGTTAGAGTCCCAACTAAATATTTGAAAAAAGTAAAATTGTGATTGGTTATGATCATCTTCATTCGGTTTCAGAGTTTTTTTTAATTTCATTGTTGACAGTGATAAATGAAAATTTAAAAATGTTTAATTGGTGACTTATATGTGTATGTGTTGCAACAACTATATTGTTTTGAAAATTTTAACTTGATAGGAAATTAAAATTTGATTTGGTTATGAGTAAAACTAGGTAGCAAAATTTTTAAGTGATTGATGAATTGAGCAATTCCTATAACCCATAAAATTTAAGTTTTATTCAATTGTACTGTCAAATGCGAGCATATATAATTTGGATAGAAAATTATTGTATGTCTTTTATTTTATCAAATTATTATTGTATGTCTAATACGACAAAAATGCCCCGTGCATGGCACGGGTACACGACTGGTAGGGGTGGAAATAGGCCAGGCCGCTCGGTATGATAGTGTGTGAGGAATAAAAGATGTAATCATTTAATTTAATACTATTTGATAAATGAGAGTGGGGAATATTAATCATAAGTGAATCTCTTTGGAGAAAATTTCGTTCGATATGAATTTTTAAAAATGTACTTTTGAAACTTTTAAAATGTTAGGGTTCATACCAATCAGGGGTATTATAGTCACATATGATCAGGATGTTAGGGTTCATACCAATCAGGGGTAGTATGATGATCACATGTGATCATGAGATTAGGGTTCAAACCAATCTGGGGTATTATAGTCACATGTGATCAGGATGTTACGGTTCATACCAATCGGGGGTATTATAGTCACATGTGATCAGGATGTTAGGGTTCATACCAATCAGTGGTAGTATGATGATAACATGTGATCATGAGATTAGGGTTCAAACCAATCAGGGGTATTATAGTCACATGTGATCAGGATGTTAAACAGGGTTCATACCAATTAGGGGTATTATTGTCACATGTGATCAGGATGTTAGGGTTCATACCAATCAGGGGTAGTATGATGATCACATGTGATTAGGTGAAGGATTTGTTGATAACCTCATTTTATATAACCCAAATAACCTATGGTTTTAGAACCTCATTTTTATATGTAAAAACGACTTCACTCATAACTCAACGTCACTCGTGCGAATGCACGGGTACTGTGCTAGTTTCTGGAAAAGAGGATGAGTCTTCAAATAACAAAAAAAAAACAGGGAAGTAATTTTTTAAAATCAACAAGGGCAAAATGCGTCTGCGCATTGGGTCATGTAGTGAATTGAACACTAAGAAATGCGCATGCACATTTCAAACATTCAATAAAATGAGCATTCGCATTTTATAGCTATAAAATGAGCATGCACATTTTATAGCTATAAAATGAGCATGCACATTTTAGGGATACTGTCAGCAATATGCAATCCATGCTACGAGTTAAGAAAAGAAAGGAAGAAAGTGGTGATTGGAACCCATCCATGGAAGAAATCCGTTTGAAAAAGGTAATAATTTACAATTTTAACAGTATTTTTTTAGGTTTAGATAATAAACTCACTTGTTTTTCCTTGCAAAGCTTTTCTTCCGAATGAAAGCTTTGAAACCTGCTATCACGAATGGCTAATTATTGGAAAAAAAATATATCATGAAAGGCTTCTATCAGGAATTAGCAAACCGAGAGATAATTTTAAAAATTTTAAATATTGAAAACTAAACCGTACTTAAGTGGGGGGTCAAAGGATAATTTGAAAAAGACAGGGGTCAAACAATATTTTTAAAAAGACAAAGGCACCTTTCAAAGATTAATACACACGTCATGCTTTGGTTCTTTCACATAGTCAAAATACTTGTACCAAAATTGTTTTCCAGGTGCTGTAGAATCTACCTTGAAAAAATAGCTTAGTTAAACGATTGTTTAATAAGCATTTATTACATAAAATTCAATGAGGAAATGAGTCACTTAAACTTCACATAAGTTATTTAATAGGCTCCTCTATGCGGCATATATTGAAATAAATAAATAAAAGAGCTATATTAGCTAGTTTAATAAACTTGCACAAACACTTGCTGTGGTTATGATATTGAATAGAATAAGTTTAAATAAGCACTTACAAACATTTTTTTTATTTTTAAATTTATCAACTTTGACTTTTTTTTACATATATTAACTTGTTTGACTAATGATATGTAACTAATAACATTAGTAAATTAAACCATTATATGACATAAATATAAGACTCATATCCACACCAAAAAAAAAAAAAAATACAAATTCATTAAATTGGCTTAATGGTATACACTTTCTAACTACTAGAATTCAATATTGAGTCAACGCTTACAAGAATCAATTCTCTTAATGCACAAGCCTATAACGAATGGGAACGCCTTTAATTAAAGAATGGAATTAAATACATTTTTGTCCCTATACTTTTGTAAATGAGTGATTTTTGTCTCTCTAGTTTTAATTGCTCAATTTTGGTCCTATACTTTTGTAAATGAGTGATTTTGGTTTCCTTAGTTTTAATTGCTCAATTTTGGTCCTTCTTCTTTAAAAATTGAACAAATTTAATCCTACCATTAGTCTTCCATTAAATATTTAGCAGAGTTTGCTGACATGGATTTAATTTTGTGACCAGTAAACTATCACTTGACAAAGATTATTATTTAATTTTATCTCTTAATTTTTTTAAACGAAAAATCAGAAAATAAAATCAGATTCTACATAATTTAATATAATGAGAAAACAAAATAAAAAAAAATATCACTACTACACTCCAATTTCCTAAAAAATAAGGGTAAAACATGTTTCTAGTCCTTGTAAAATTAGTGAGTTTTGCTTTTAGTCCCTATAAAAAAAAATACAAGTCTTAAAACTAAAACAATTGTAGGTCTGCTTCAAGCCATCAACCAAGCAAACTGAAATCTCATTCGGACATGAAATGAAATTTAAAATGAAATGGAAAGCGAACTGAAATTTGTAAACTCTGATTTTTTTGTTTTAAAAAATTAAGAGATAAAATTAAATAATAATCTTTGTTATGTGATAGTTTACATGTCACAAAATTAAATTCATGTCAGCAAACTTTGCTAAATATTTAATGGGAGACTAATGGTGGGATTAGATTTGTTCAATTTTTAAAGAAGAGGGACCAAAATTGAGCAATTAAAACTAAGGGATCAAAATCACCCATTTACAAAAGTATAGGGACCAAAATTGAGCAATTAAAACTAGGGGACCAAAATCACCCATTTACAAAATTATATGGACAAAAAATGTATTTAAGCCTAAAGATGTCTGGAAAGAGACTTAATATCGTTTAATATAATATTTTTTTTGTAAAATATTTGTTGTTTTTAAAAAAACTTTGTTTTAATTTATTCATCATTTTAAAAAAATTAAGAAAATATTTATTATTTTTTTATAACTTTTTCTTTTCTTAATTTTTTCACAAATATTAAACGAAAGAATATTAATAGAACATACTATTTTAAGTATTTCAATGATAAATATTACTAATTTTTATTTTATTCATTATGTATCGCCTAAAATAAAAAATTGAAATAAATCGTTATCATGAGCTCCAAAATTAATATGCTCTTTCTCTAATAATTTACTAGTACTTTGCTACATAATATTTATAATATATATAAGGTATAGTTACACTATTATTTTTTGGTTTAACTAAAGGTATCCTGCACAGGAGGCAATCTTGTTCAAGCCGGGAACATCCACATCATGGTGGGGCTAGCTCTCCCAGCGGGGATTTTTTCCATCCACAAGACTCGAATCCGAGACCTTGCTTAAGGGGAATCAAACATGTACCACTTGAACCAAGCCCGTTAATAGTTACAATATTATAAGATAACTAGTGAGACGAAGCCGAATATTTAAAAGAAAATACTTTCTTATTCTCACACGTGTTATTTATTAATGTTAACTAGTATATTAACAAGCATAACAAATGGATAAAAAGCATATTTTTATATCATTAAAATTAAATTTATAATAAATTAATATCTTTAAAATTTAAAAAATATAAATTAGAAATAATTTTGGATATTTATACAATTTTAAATTATAATAATAAATTATATTTTACTATTCAAATCTAATTTATATTATTATTTGATAATAAGTTATAATTAATTAAATTAAAATCATAAGAATAATAATATATATATATATATTTATATTAAAAATGAGGATTAAAATAAAAAATTATAGAATAAGATTTTAAATTTTAATAAATTCTAAAATTAACAATTAGTATTTATTAATATTAAAAAATTCAAATAAGAAAAGAGAAAACATTAAGGATTTAGGGGGAAAGTATAGTGAGTCAATCTCATTTTTCAAGGGTGAGGTCTCAATTTGTAATATAGAGGGTTGATTTAATAATCGAAGCCATTATTTCAAGACTTTAATGAGTATACATTGTCAGTATAAAATTTTTTATATTGTCATCTAATAATGAGTGTCATGTCAAGAACATGACACCTCATTTATTATTAAACTTAATAAATGATTGATGAATATATTCTTTTATTTATATATATATATACACTTTGTAACCTTATTAATGGCACAATTGACTAATATTTGAGCTTAATTATATAGATTTGATTGAGATTTAATAAACTAGATCTTGTTTGGGCTTTATTTTTTATTTTGATTAAAATCAGATAATTTGGCCTAATGACCTTTACTTGCTTTTCAAGCCATATCTTGATTTGTAGGTTGAATTTTTAAGCGCTTCCACTTGCATTTGAAAGTTGATATTTGGGGTTTCATTTTGATATATAACATTGAACTATTTGGACATCTAACTTGAGATATAATTAAGTCACAAGTCAGACGCGGATTTCTGCCAATGAGGATGCGATTTTTACTTCCCTGTTTTAGTTGTTTTTGGGTACGTGATGACTGTATTAGGCCCAATATGTAGATATTAGGTATCAATTAGGAGAACGACTTTATATTCTTGATTTTTAGGAATATAGTATATATAGAGTTCTTCCTCTTCTTTTGAGAGTTGCCCTTGTTGTAAATTTTATTCATCATTTGATTGGTTAAAGTCTCCAGAAAAGGCTAAACCACTCTTGGATTAATTTTCTGGTGTAGTTTATAACAATAATTTTGAGATTCTGCTTTAATTTTAATTTCGTATTATTGTTATCAATCTTCTTCTCCCACTCCCATTTCTCTTTTGCTGTAAAATTCAAATTGGTTATTTTAATTAATTTGCTTTTATTTTCTTAATTCTTTAAATTAGAGATTAGGATTTCATGTGAGTTGCTTAATCTTGTATGAGTCTGATTGAATTTCAGTTCTTAATGAAATTAGAATTTAGGGGCTCTTGATCGCTGATCTAATTTAATAAATATATGCATGCTTAATGTATTTGGTAAATTCATGAATTAATTAATGCTTATTAGTTAATTCAAGATTGAACTACCAATTTTATATAAATTCAGTTATGAACAAGCTAGATGATTAAGCCACTTTTCTGAATAATGATTTTTTTTCAATTTTGATTTCTTTTAATTTCAATTCAAGTTTTGAATAAAACACCCTTTTGTGTGTTTGGTTAGTGTTTTGGTACTTAGTTAATTGATTGAGTTTCTTTAGAGGTGTCGTAGGTTGATCCCTAGTGTACTATATTCAATTAGGGGCAACCCAACCCTAAAGCAGGTAAAGCCCCCGTTTCAGGCCCATAAAAAATACCTTTATTTTAGGCCTCTAAAAAATATTTTATTTACTATTAATATTTTTTTAAAAAATAAGCTAATGGAAAATTAGCAAGTCATATTAAATTATTAAGATTAACTAAGTTTTTTTTCTTAAAAGGCCCCATTTTATCATGACTTTCTCTCTTCTCATAAATAATAATTATTAATAATTGTTTTTATCCATTTTTAACATTGATTTGTCTCATCACTTACTTTATTTTTTTTGTGTGTCTTTTTTTTTCTTCTGATTGTTCTATATTGATAATATATATTTTCTCTTACTCTCTCAATCTCTCTTTTTGTTGAGTGTAGAGTTTTATCCTTTAGTGAATATATATAAATAAGCATGTCACTTTACTTAAGTATACTCTATTGTGTCAATGTGAGTAAATTTATTTATTTAAATAGATAATTATATTTTAAAAAAATAATTCTTTTTTTTAAATTATCCTATCAAACATATATTAATATATTGAATTGGAGGATAAAAAGTGCCTCATTATAAAAATTGCTTTAGGCCCATGTAAACATTAGGTCGGCCCAATATTCAATTATTTATTTTGACCGATTATGACATTGGTCAATGATATGACAAACATCATTAGATGATAATATAAAATTGTTTTACACACACTGTATATGTATCCATTAGGTCATGTCTATCACAACACTCCTAAAAATTTTCTTAAACCAATATTTTATAATTCTTTACTCTTTTCTATATTATTATATTCTTTTTATTACTTTAAACAACTCAATCACTTTAATTTTATCTCTAACCCAACAACTTTAAAAATTCTTAAGTTGATCTCGCAACTTATTCCATATTTATATATTTTATTATTCACTTTAATTTATCTTATTTTTCTAAAACAAAAAAACTACAGTAAGTAGCTCACTTTTTGAGTTGCTTCAGTGAGAAACCACAAAAAATGTTGGGGGCTCTCAACACTTACCTTTCCAAAAGCATCGCATCTTATTACAAGAGCAACTGATCAGTTTGTGAGTTTTTACATTGATGAAAATGCTGTAAGTGTCTGTTCAGTTTATACTAATTGGATAGGTTGAAAATGAGTTATATATAAATTACAATACATATTTAATGAAATTGATTCGAAATCAATTCTAATAAAATGAATTTTGTACTGTTTTCAATGCAAACCAAACAAAGGTTTTAATAATGAAAGGTGGGCGAATGGAATTTCTCACATTTTTAATCTAAAATTTTAAAGTGCAGAATGAAAACAGATTGGTTTCATTAATGATGCATGATGATACATAACCAAGAATAGTTTCTCTCAAAATTAATTATTCCTATTAAAGCTTTTTATTGGTGTCATCTTACATGTCCTTTTAGTTTGTTGGTTATGTATAACAAGAATCCATTATCTCTTACATTTCTTTTTCGCCAAAGTAAAAGATATATATACTTACATTATTTTAATTATCCGTAAAGTTTAACAATGATATCCTTCTCCCAACTAATTGGTAACGCATGCATGCTTCTTTTAGATGAAGGCAAATAGATAAAAGTCGGTTTGTTGTATTGTTTGGCGTCAATTAACAACTTAGCAGCGTAATGTACCTTGAATCCAAATTAAATCAAAATATCAAAACCCCTTTTATATAAATTATCATTGCCAATAACAATATAAGAACAAAACAAGCAAAAGCTTAAATTTGGTTTATATGCTCTCAAATATTGAAAAAAAAAGGACAGACAAAGTCGACACACAGATTGAGAACCTAAGGTGTGAGATAAGATCTCATTATTGATACAACTAGCAACATGTGGGTGTTGACGTTGATGTGCGAATGAGGCTGGCCTATTCATCTATGCTCGTAGATGTCTAGAGAAGAAGAGACACCCAAAGAACATGCATACATACCCAAACTATATTCAATGAAGAAATGAAATCCGTGTAATGACTAGCTTTCAATGAATATATGATATTGTTTGGATACGGGATCTACTGAAACAGCTATTTGGATTCACTTGGTAGAAAAATCTACCATACAAAATGATATCTAGGGATCCACAGGGATCTTCATGGAATATATGTTCCATTTTTCAATCCTTTAATTATGTGCTTCAATACTCATCAATTTCTCAAAAAAACGGATTAATCATGATAAAAAAATTGAATTAATATTGATACAATTTATTTGTGATACACAAAACATACATGGAGCTAGTTATTAGGATCCGTTGAATCAAGTATAGATATTGGATACTAACCTAATAAGTGAAATTAATTAATCAGATCATTAAATTATATTATACTATTTTGATAATAATATATATTAAATTTTAGATAAATTAAATATATAAAGGACGTAAATATACATAATATATATAACACTAGATATTTATTTATATTTTAAATAACATATTATATGTTAAGATTAAAAATATATATAATAACATATCGATTAATTTTTATTTGTACAAAATCATGTTAACCTAAATAATTTATAAAATACTTTAATCTAATGGTTCACTTAATGAAATTATTATAATTTATTACTCATAAAAAATTAATAGAGATGTAAGTATATGTCATGACTAACAATTGTGTAAACGAAATCTAGCTCACAGAAACACTAATTAGACTTTTTTTTTTTTTTTTTTAAAAAGTTAATTAGACGAATTGTGTTAGACTTGTATACTATGTAATGAGTTTCATAATGCATAGTACTTTCGGGAATGAACTAGTCTCAGCTGAATATCCGCAGCCGATGTCTCCTCGTCTCATGTGCTGGTGCGGACTGCGACGAGGAGGGTGGTACCTGTAAAGGACACTCCGACACTCAAGTCAGTCCGTGGTGTTTGACAAGTAAGAAATAATTACGGGAATCTTAATGACGGACCTGTACCATTACAAATAGTTGGTTACATAGGTAAAATGTGGCGTGTGGGCCTGTAGAAGAGACCTGGGTCATCCACACTGCCTAGCAGGGTCAACCCGGGTAGGTGCATCTGGTGATTTGTCCAGGTTATACAAAAATGCCATGTTGGCGGGTCTGGGCCGGGGCTCTGGATCTGAATTTGGTTTGGGCCCTTTCGTTGGATTGGGCCCTGCGAAGCAGGGGGCCCAGTTATCCCAGCCAGAACAGTTGCCCCCCAGCGTGGCCCGAGATGACCAATTTGTCATGTCGGGCTATGTTACACCTAATTGGCGGGATGGCGTCATCTTGGATATACACCCGAGGTCATGGTTGGTGTGCTATGTCGTTTCGTCAAACGTTTTGATGACCGATTTTTTGAAGGTGTGTTGATTCGCCTTCTAGGGTTTGCGACGTTTCGATTCCCAGGGTAGATGACGCTTCACCTCCTAGGGTTTGCGACGTTTCGAATTCATAACGTATCTTTTCCACTAAGGGCTCAATGGGTCTTCTCCTTTGCTGTGCCTCATCCTCCTTCTATAAAAGGAGTGTGGTCCCCAAAGTTTCCTCATGCATTCCTGTGAGAGAAGTTCTGTTGAGATCAAGTTTGCAAGTCGTCCCGGTTCCCAAAATTTCTTTCTTCAAGATTGCAAGTTCCTTCGTGACCTTTAACCGAGGTACCCTTCCTTCTCTTAGCTTTTTCCTTTTCATTGGGGGGAAATGAGTAGTGACGAGTCCTTAGAGATCTTGCCCGAACCTCCTGACTGGTGGCCTGGTTGGTCCTTCGATGCCTTGTCGTCGAGTCGGACCGGGGTGTTTCAAGGTGAAACTAGCCAGGGTGTGCTTGGTTCGTCAAGAGACGTCTCAAGGAGGACCGGGACTGGTTGTGCATTGTCTGGGTCCGACTTTAGCTTGTCGGACTCAGAATCCTCGGGTGGCCATTCTGACTCAGGAAGTTGCTATACGGTCTCTGCAGGTGACCAAATGGCTGGCGGACAAGCGGAGATGTTGGTGCCGAGATGGGCGGACAAATATTCCTGGGTGGAGCCCGTGGTTCTAGGTACCGCAAGTATTTATAAGCCAGATGCTCCCGTCCCGGTTCAAGAGCGGTTGGTGAACTTGGAATTTTGTGAGCCGGCCCATGCCCGCGATTATGATGTCGTTGTTCCTCCGGCCGAAGCCTGAGTGTGTGAGTTGTCCAAGACGAACACACAGTTCATGTATTCGTATGATTACTATCATTCGAAGCTAAAGCCGTTGCTCCCCAATTTTGATTTTCAAGGGAAGGTTCTCATGTACCTGCACACGGCGCCCTCTCAGCTGCATCCGAACTCGTGGGCCTTTATTATTTGCTTTGAGTTAATATTAAGGGAGTTTCATTTGGAGCCGACTGTGAGCCTATTTTTTCACTATTTCCAAGTGTTAAGGAAGTATGAGAAGCGGAACAAGAATGAGACCTTAAGGACTTGGGTGTGCCTTCGCACGCATACGAACTGGAAACTCATAACGTCGTTCGTGGATTCGGCCAAACGAGGGAAGATCTCTTTCAAACAAGAGTTTTTCAGGATTCAACCGGCCCCGGGATGGGTGCCGTTTTGGAGGAACTGAAGCGATCCGGACGACGTGGTCCCTTGGATCCATATATACTGGTGTTCCATTCACTACGATCATGAACCAAGTTATTACGAGGTTCTTGCGGAACGCCTAACATCGGTCGAGAAGGCGGCCAAAAAACTGTAAGATGATTGTGTGGCCGAGATGGGCCCTTTTAAGAGCAAGAGTATATAGAGGGCCCCCGTCGTAATGTCAGATCCCGGATAGGTAGATGGGCATCTTTGTTTGAATAACTGTTTTCCTTCTAGTTTGTGTTTTTCCTAAGGTTTGATTGGTTTCTTTTTCTTTCAGTTTCCATGGCTAACACGACGATGAGAGCACTAAGGGCCGCACAGGCCCAGGTTAATGTCGGGTTAACGCCGGGAATGAGGAACCTGAGATTGTCCTGGACCTCGGGGATGAAACCAACAACGGTGGTGGTGCTGATCCTCCCCCATCCCCCCAACCCCAGGTCCAGGGGGGAGATGCTGAGACCCCGGACGGGGAGAAGAACCGGGATGTGGCCCGTAAAAGGAGGCGAAAGAACAAGAGCAAGTCTCCCAAGAGGAATAAAAAGAAAAAGGCCATTCCCCGGGACGAGGAGGAAGAAGAGGAGGAGTCGGAGGATGTTGAACAGGAGGCCCCGGGCTGGGAGGAGGAGGAGGAGGAGGAGGACCTGGAGCCGGTATTGTATGATGACGATTTTGATCTCGACCAGCCAGCTCTTATGGGGGCCCTTGCAAATGAAGAAGTTGTAAACGTTCATGCTTGGATTAACTTCAATCATCACCTGTGCGTTTTGGAGCAGCAATGCCTTTAGCAAGCCGCCTTCATGAAATATTTTCGTGGGACGGTCATTCCTCACTTTCAGGAGGTTCGAAGTTCCAATTATGACTTGGAAAGGGAGGTGAACGGTCTGAAAGCCTCGGTGGAGCTGGTTGGGAAGGAGTTGAAGTCTTACAAGACTTGGAATGAGTCGTTGAAAATGGCGAAGAAGAAGACCGACAAAAGAAACTCTATGTTGAAGTCCGAGGTAAAGCGGTTGAGGGAAGACCTGGCCTTGAGGACGGCCGAGGTGGGCAGGCAGGCCGTGGCGGCCTTGATAAAGAAGAACCTCGCCCGTCACCAAGCCAAATGAGAGGAGGGGAAGGCCAAGCTGGTGGGTATGGACAATAACTTAGTAAAAGAATCATTTAAAAATGCTCTGGCTTAGCTTTCTTTGAGGAATCCTGATTTGGTCTGGGATGGGTGTCCCATGAGTACGAGCTCTTACACGGCCAGATCTGCAAAGTGGATACGGAAGCTCGTAAGCTGATTGGCGTGGACTCCGGGAAGGAGGTGGCCGACTGGAACGAGGAGGGGGCCTATTGCGACACCCTTAGTTATACCGCTAAGAACATCACATTATAATACGTAACCGTCGAACTTACTGCTTTTAGAAATGTCAAAAAAAAACGCGGAATATTTTTTTTTAAAAGGATTTAGTCGTCATCAATCTATTACATCTCAGATTTTCATTTTAGGTATTCATGAAATATTCTTTCCTTAATCTGAAACTCGTTTTCTGAAAAACATCTAGACGATTATCAACTCGTGCACACACACAACATACACGCAATTATAAAATCAATCATAAGAAAAGGAAACAGCATGAATATATACATACAACATAATAACAATATGTCTCTCGAGCCATCCTGATATCCACATCAAAATATGAGTTCTGGTAGTAGACCAAATAAACAAGACCTCGACCAAATACAAAATAAGAGGTCGCTAAATCAGAGCTGCTACTACCTAGACTCAAAACTACACTGGTCTCACATCTACGCGAGATGTCCGTCACCCGCCAGGTTCCTCTGGGCATCCATCGCTGCTGCAATCTCATCGATGTCATACTGAAAATCTCCGATGCCGGCTATCGACGTAGCGAAGGAACACAATAGCAGAAAATAACAGAAGCAGAAAGGAAGGGTGAGAACATCGCATGAACTCACAGCATGTAGGATACAGAAAACTAGAGCACACACATACAGGCAATCCACACAGTCGAATCAATAAGCAATCACGACATCTCATCATGTTGTACTCATATGAACGCAACTCTACTATTATAATGTAATATCTAATGCATGCGGGCCCAGGGAAACATCACCATCGGCAGAGCACATAGCAGCTGCCCGACCATATATACACAGCACGTCAGGAGTTAGGGTCTGTACTAGCATTGGTACAAAGAGCATTGCTCATACATTTTGGCCAAATCATTTAAGCGTTCTTCCAGACAATCTCAACTGACCCGAAAATCATGAGAGCGACAGGAATAGCTAAGCTAGGTTCCCCAATCTCGACAGTAGGGAGCTAATCTACGTCACCTGAGATCTTCCGGGAGCTAGGCTATCCTCAGGGCTGGCGTCCCTTTTGAGGACCCACTGGCGTTCTTTGCAAAACCCAGTTGCACCCTTCCCAACCGATTTCACACTGTACCAAGTGCTACTGTCATATAGGTCATAAGGTTTTCAACCTCGAATATCAACAATGCCTCATGATGCATGTCACACAACAATGCTCACAACATTCACATCCTTACAGGCAAAGCCCATTGAACCATTCAACGTCACCACATCCCCGTGGCACGGCCCGAATTCAATGTCTTTCCTTCAAGGAAAATCGAACCCTACCTTGGGTTGGAACCACACTTTCTCACTAAGCTTCTCAAGTTTTATGAAGAAAGAGTGTGTTTGTTATAGCCTTTTAAGGTAGTTTGTACTAATGTTCTTGATAATCATGTCCACTTAAGTCTTATAATTTACTAAGACTTATGATTGTGTCTTATGGATAGCATTGCTTATCTTAATTCCTCTTGTATGACTAATTAAGATTAAGTTTAATCTTTTAATTACAATTAGTTTTCATTAACTGAACTATAATTAGTCTTAATCTTCTTTAATCAAGTCTTAATCCTTACTTAAGATCCTAATTAATTCCTAATTATTCCTTAATCTCTTCCTTTATCTTGGATTAAGCTTTTAATTATATTTGATTAAGGTTAATTAATTTTAGCCTTAATTTATTATTCTTTACTTAATTAACTTAAGTAGATTAGGTTAATTAACTTAGATAACTAAATTAGCCAAGTCCACTAATTAATTCTTGAGTTTTAATCTTAATAACGTGGATTAGAGTTGAAGTCCAACTCCAATCTAACTTTAATTTCATAATCTAATCTTGATTGACTTTTAATGAGTCTTTAACTCCTTTTCTTAAAGGTTTTAAACTTAAATTAAAAGCCTAAAGGTTTTATAACTCTTAGGAACTTATTTTTAGTCATGGCAACCTAAAATATTGACCTTTAAGTTGACTTTTACTTGGTTGGAATTGGAAATCCGAATTTAACCAATTATTTTAACAACTTAACTTAATTGCACTTTGGCCCCTTTTGTACAAAAAATTTATCTTTTAGTCCCTTACACTTAAAACATGTTTTTAAACCTCTTTTTGATCTTTTCGAGATCAAAAAGGTCTCCCTTGATGAATCTCATCAAGAATCCTCATGAACTTCAAGAACAAGCTTGAATGTTCATCAAATTTTCTCTTTTTTTTGTCTTTCTTTCTCCAATCTTTGCCAAAATCACACATAATCTCATCCATGTGTTTTAAACATCAAATAGGATATTTCAAACTATCCAAATCACACATGCACATGCTAAGGCTCAAACTTGCATTTTTCATGCTCAAAACATCATTATTTTCAAGATAAATCACCAAATCAATTTTTCCACTTAAGATCAACCACATGCATGTACATATATCCATCATATAATCACATCCAAACCATCAAAATAATTCTTGCACACATGCAGCCACCTCTTCCTCTCTTGGCCGAGAGCTTAAGGGGAAAAAGGAGGGATTTTTCAAAAAATCCTTCCATGGCTTGCATGCAACACAACCCAACCATCAACAACAATACAAGCAAGATCAAAGACATGCAAACAACCACAATAACCCAGCTCATCAAGACCGAAAACATTTTCTTAAAAACAAGCTCAAAGGTTTGATTTTTCAAGAGAAAAATAAGAGAAAAAAAAAACAAGGATTCAAGGGCAAATCCTTGACTCTAGTTACATGGCCTACTAGAGTTCAAGTTCTCCCCCCCCCTTTACCTTAGATCTTCAAGGGAATGAGTGCAGATTTTTCCTCCTCCAATAGCCCCTTCAAGCTCCTCCTTCAAGCCTCCAACAAGTGGATTTTGGTAGAAAGTATGTATTTAGCTTAAATCCAAGAATGAGACTTAAGCTTGGTTGGTGATTTGGGTGGAGATGAAGAAATTTTGGGGAGAAGAAGGGTGGTGGTGCGCGGCCAGCAAGGGAGAAAGAAGAAGAAGAAGAAGAAGAAAGAAAATGGGTAGGTGGAGAAGATGGCTAAGTGAAAAATGGTCATAAAGTGAAGCTTTCTCCTTTATATAGACTTAATGGTGTGAAGGAAGACATGGACAAGTGGCACACATGCACCATGCTCTTCCAACTCCCAGGTTGCATTCCCCTCATCGGTTGCACTCCAAATAACTTTCACCAACGGAATCTCTTTTCCTCTCAACTGCTTGATCCTTCGGTCTCCGATTCGCACAGGTAATACCTCATAAGTCAAGTTTTCTTTTAATTGTATTACGTCGGGTTCTATGACGTGCGAAGGGTCAGGAATATACTTTCGGAGTTGTGACACATGGAATACATTATGAAGATTCAAAAGAAAAGGCGGTAAAGCAATTTGGTAGGCAACAAGGCCAATTCTTTTCAAATTTGGTAGGGACCAATGAATTTGGGTGTAAGTTTTCGAGATCGCATTGCCCTACCAACCCCAGTTGTTTGTGTAACTCTCAAAAATACGTGATCTCCTTCTTTGAATTCAAGGGGTTTCCTCCTCCGATCATAGTAACTTTTCTGCCTGCTCTGTGATATTCTCATCCTTTCCTGAATCATCTTGATCTTTTCTGTGGTTTGCTGAATCATCTCAGGTCCCAACACTAGGCCATCGCCAGATTCAAACCAACACAAAGGTGTCCTACACTTCCTACCATACAAGGCTTCGTATGGTACCATTCCAATGCTAGAATGGAAACTATTGTTGTAGGTGAACTCGATCAGTGCCAACAACTGATCCCAACTTCCCTTATGTTCTAACACACACGCTCTCAGCAAATCTTCTAGGGATTGGATAGTCCGCTTAGACTGACCATCCGTCTGAGGGTGATAGGCTGAACTAAGCCTCAACTTGGTTCCTAAAGCTTGTTGCAGACTACCCCAAAATCTGGATGTAAACCTAGGGTCTCTATCTGACACTATGCTAGACGGAACCCCATGTAGTCTTATTACTTCCTTAATATACAACTGGGTCAACTTTTCTAGAGAAAACTTAATGTTAATAGGCAAGAAATGAGCAGATTTTGTCAACCTATCAACAATTACCCATATAGCATCAAAACCTGCAGGAGTTCTAGGTAAACCTACCACGAAATCCATAGATATGCTATCCCACTTCCACTCAGGGACATCTAAAGGTTGTAACTCTCCTGATGGTCTCTGATGTTCAATCTTAGCTTTTTGACAAACCAAACAAGAAGCCACATACTCAGCTACTTCCTTTTTCATTCGAGACCACCAAAACATCTTCTTCAGGTCTTGATACATCTTAGTTGCTCCAGGGTGAATACTCAATCCACTCTTATGAGCTTCTTCTAAGATCAGTTTCCTTATTTCCTTATCACCAGGTACACATATCCTACCCTTGAATCTAATAACCCCATCAGTTCCCTTGCAAAACTCAGATTCTCCTTTCTTAGGGACTAGATCCTTCAAAACTTGCAAAGATTGATCCACTTCCTGTGCTACACGAACTTGCTCCAAGAAATCACTTGAAATCCTTAAGGTTCCCAATCTTATACTCTTAGGACCAAATCCAACATCTAGGTTCAGGTCTCTAAACTTTTCTATCAACTCTAGCTCCTTAACCATCATTGCTGACATGTGCAAAGATTTCCTACTCAACGCATCAGCCACTACATTGGCTTTCCCAGGGTGGTACTGCAGACTAAAATCATAATCCTTCAAAAACTCCATCCATCGTCTCTGTCTCATATTCAACTCCTTCTGATCAAACAGATACTTCAAGCTCTTATGGTCACTAAAGACTTCAAACCTAGCGCCATACAGATGGTGCCTCCAAATCTTCAGAGCAAAAACTATGGCAGCCAACTCTAGATCATGCGTAGGGTAATTTACTTCGTGTGTTCGCAGTTGCCTAGAGGCATAAGTCACTACTTTTCCTTTTTGCATCAACACACAACCCAATCCTTGTTTCGAAGCATCACAATATACTTCAAAACTCTCTTGCGGGTCAGGTAAAACTAAAACAGGCGCAGAAGTCAACCTCTTCTTTAATTCCTGAAAGTTATCCTCACACTTCTGGCTCCACACAAAAGGTTGGTCCTTCCTAATCAAACGGGTCAACGGGGTTGCTATCCTAGAAAAATTCTCAATAAACTTACGATAGTGACCGGCTAACCCCAAAAAGCTTCTTACTTCCGTCACAGTCTTAGGTGCTTCCCACTGTAACACGGTTTCTACCTTAGCTAGGTCTACGCTAATCCCTCCACTAGAGATCACATGACCTAGGAAGTTCACTTCCTTCAACCAGAATTCACACTTTGATAGCTTAGCATACAACTTTCTATCCCTCAAGGTCTGCAAGGCTATTCTAAGATGCTCTGCATGCTCTTCCTCACTCTTGAAATATATGAGGATGTCGTCTATGAAGACCACAATGAATTTGTCCAAGTAGGGATGGAAAACTCGGTTCATATAATCCATGAAAACTGCGGGCGCATTGGTTACACCAAACGACATCACTAAATACTCATAATGCCCATAGCGTGTTCTGAAAGCTGTCTTTGGAATATCCTCAGACTTAACACGTATCTGGTGGTAACCTGACTTAAGGTCAATTTTTGAGAATACAGTTGCTCCTCTTAATTGATCCATCAAGTCGTCTATCCTAGGCAAAGGATACCTATTCTTTACCGTCACCTTATTTAGCTGACGATAATCTACACACAGCCTCATGCTACCGTCTTTCTTCTTAACCAACAACACTGATGCTCCCCAAGGGGACACACTAGGCCTAACAAACTGTTTTTCTAACAACTCTTCTAGCTGCTTCTTCAACTCAGCTAACTCTAATGGGGACATCCTATACGGAGCTATAGAAATAGGTCCGGTTCCAGGTACTAACTCTATGTTAAACTCTATCTCTCGCTTTGGCGGCAAACCAGGAATATCTTCAGGAAATACTTCAGGAAATTCTCTCACCACAGGCAGTGTACTGATTTCAGATTCCCGCTCTTCTTCCAAAGAAGAAAATATCATGTAGATTTGAGCTCCTTTTCTCAAAGAAGCATTCACTTGGTTGGCGGACAAGAATCTCGAACTTACCGAATTAAGAGTAGAGGGAGAAAAAGAGTCAAACACAACAGATTTATTATAACAGTCAAGTTGGACTCGATTGGAAGATAACCAGTCCATTCCCAAAACGATATCAAGCTGAGAAAGGGGTAAACAAATCAAATCAGCAGAGAAGGTTTTATCACCAATGGTGATTGGGCAGTTCAAACAGGCTAATGAAGTGATCACAGGTTTAGCAGTGGGAGTAGAAACAACAAGATCATAGGGCAATTTAGCAACAGGCAATTTCAATCGTTTCACACACTCCAGAGAAATAAAAGAATGCGTCGCACCCGAATCATATAATACAATTAAAGGAATTCCACTTATGACACACTTACCTTGGATCAGATCCTCGGATTCAGCAGCTTCAGCACCACTCATGGTAAACACTCTGCCTCTGGTTCTGGGCCTTCCAGCTTGCGCATTCAGATTTGACACAGGTGCACTTGCAACACCGCTACCATTTCCCCTCAGAGCAGGGCAATCCCTCTTGATATGGCCACCTTGTTTGCAATGATAGCAGATTGGTCCCCCGGATGGGTTTGCAGTCTGGTTCTTGACTGGACAGTCCTTCAAAAGATGATTCTTCTTACAACATGGACAACTGGCATAGTTGTTGGCGGTACTGCTTGCAGGACTTACTCCACTAGCAACAACTGATTGCGGTCTCGCGGCACTCCCAGACGATGAGCCAAAGTTGTTCCTTGGGACGAAATAAGGTTTCCTCCTTTCTTGTGTAACCTTGGGTTTGTTCCTCTGCGGGCCGAAATTCTTCCACTGAGCTTGCCTCGCCTTAGTGTCATCCTCAAAGATGCGGCACATGTTGACCATCTTAGAGAACTCGGTGATCTGCTGATAGCCAATGGCTTGCTTGATCTCTGGCCTCAACCCACTTTCAAACTTAGAGCATTTGGATCCTTCATCTACCGTGTTCTGGAAGTATGGGCAGAACTTGGATAATTCCTCAAACTTTGCGGCATACTCTCCAACAGTCATGCTCCCTTGTTCCAACTTCAGAAACTCAACCTCCTTGCGCTTCCTCAAATCAGTTGGAAAATACTTCTGAAGAAAAGTCTCCTTGAACAGATTCCAGGTGATCAGTCTCCCAGTAGCTTCTAACTGACGCCTGGCATACTCCCACCAGTGTTGAGCTTCTCCAACCATCATAAACACAGCCAAAGTTACCTTCTGCTCGTCAGGACAACCCATAGCCAAGAAAATCTTCTCTAGTTTTTCTAACCATAGTTGAGATCCATCAGGGTCATGACCTCCTTTGAACTGTGGTGGGTTATTCTTCTTGAAGGTAGACAGCCCACGGTAAGCGTCAGGGATATTGTTCTGGTTTTGATTACGGGATTGATTGATCTCGTCCAACGTTTGCTGCTGGTTCTCTAGAACGTTCACGATCCTTCCTAGGAGATCGTTCATCATAGGGTTACCTCTTCCTACCATGGAATCCTGCATTCACAGAACAAA
Organism: Sesbania bispinosa; assembly: GCA_026901365.1. Taxonomy (NCBI): domain Eukaryota; kingdom Viridiplantae; phylum Streptophyta; class Magnoliopsida; order Fabales; family Fabaceae; genus Sesbania; species Sesbania bispinosa. Next base: position 2,103,634 of record QLOH01000019.1, read on the forward strand.
TCAGCTTCTTCCGTTTCATGCAGAATCCTTCAAGCAAGAATAAGTAACACTACACGGATTCTCATATTACAAAGGTAGTAATATAAGAGCAAAGAGTTCACACAAGGCAATCAATTCACACAAACAAACAATCAACACAGAGTAAACACAGAGAGAAGGGTATTATAGACCATACCCAAGGCCAAAAGGAAAGAACAACTCTGATACCACCTAAATGCGACACCCTTAGTTATACCGCTAAGAACATCACATTATAATACGTAACCGTCGAACTTACTGCTTTTAGAAATGTCAAAAAAAAAATGCGGAATATATTTTTTTTAAAAGGATTTAGTCGTCATCAATCTATTACATCTCAGATTTTCATTTTAGGTATTCATGAAATATTCTTTCCTTAATCTTAAACTCGTTTTCTGAAAAACATCTAGACGATTATCAACTCGTGCACACACACAACATACACGCAATTATAAAATCAATCATAAGAAAAGGAAACAGCATGAATATATACATACAACATAATAATAGTATGTCTCTCGAGCCATCCTGATATCCACATCAAAATATGAGTTCTGGTAGTAGACCAAATAAACAAGACCTCGACCAAATACAAAATAAGAGGTCGCTAAATCAGAGCTGCTACTACCTAGACTCAAAACTACACTGGTCTCACATCTACGCGAGATGTCCGTCACCCGCCAGGTTCCTCTGGGCATCCATCGCTGCTGCACTCTCATCGATGTCATACTGAAAATCTCCGATGCCGGCTATCGACGTAGCGAAGGAACACAATAGCAGAAAATAACAGAAGCAGAAAGGAAGGGTGAGAACATCGCATGAACTCACAACATGTAGGATACAACAAACTAGAGCACACACATACAGCAATCCACACAGTCGAATCAATAAGCAATCACGACATCTCATCATGGTGTACTCATATGAACGCAACTCTACTATTATAATGTAATATCTAATGCATGCGGGCCCAGGGAAACATCACCATCGGCAGAGCACATAGCAGCTGCCCGACCATATATACACAGCACGTCAGGAGTTAGAGTCTGTACTAGCATTGGTACAAAGAGCATTGCTCATACATTTTGGCCAAATCATTTAAGCGTTCTTCCAGACAATCTCAACTGACCCGAAAATCATGAGAGCGACAGGAATAGCTAAGCTGGGTTCCCCAATCTCGACAGTAGGGAGCTAATCTACGTCACCTGAGATCTTCCGGGAGCTAGGCTATCGTCAGGGCTGGCGTCCCTTTTGAGGACCCACTGGCGTTCTTTGCAAAACCCAGTTGCACCCTTCCCAACCGATTTCACACTGTACCAAGTGCTACTGTCATATAGGTCATAAGGTTTTCAACCTCGAATATCAACAATGCCTCATGATGCATGTCACACAACAATGCTCACAACATTCACATCCTTACAGGCAAAGCCCATTGAACCATTCAACGTCACCACATCCCCGTGGCACGGCCCGAATTCAATGTCTTTCCTTCAAGGAAAATCGAACCCTACCTTGGGTTGGAACCACACTTTCTCACTAAGCTTCTCAAGTTTTATGAAGAAAGAGTGTGTTTGTTATAGCCTTTTAAGGTAGTTTGTACTAATGTTCTTGATAATCATGTCCACTTAAGTCTTATAATTTACTAAGACTTATGATTGTGTCTTATGGATAGCATTGCTTATCTTAATTCCTCTTGTATGACTAATTAAGATTAAGTTTAATCTTTTAATTACAATTAGTTTTCATTAACTGAACTATAATTAGTCTTAATCTTCTTTAATCAAGTCTTAATCCTTACTTAAGATCCTAATTAATTCCTAATTATTCCTTAATCTCTTCCTTTATCTTGGATTAAGCTTTTAATTATATTTGATTAAGGTTAATTAATTTTAGCCTTAATTTATTATTCTTTACTTAATTAACTTAAGTAGATTAGGTTAATTAACTTAGATAACTAAATTAGCCAAGTCCACTAATTAATTCTTGAGTTTTAATCTTAATAACGTGGATTAGAGTTGAAGTCCAACTCCAATCTAACTTTAATTTCATAATCTAATCTTGATTGACTTTTAATGAGTCTTTAACTCCTTTTCTTAAAGGTTTTAAACTTAAATTAAAAGCCTAAAGGTTTTATAACTCTTAGGAACTTATTTTTAGTCATGGCAACCTAAAATATTGACCTTTAAGTTGACTTTTACTTGGTTGGAATTGGAAATCCGAATTTAACCAATTATTTTAACAACTTAACTTAATTGCACTTTGGCCCCTTTTGTACAAAAAATTTATCTTTTAGTCCCTTACACTTAAAACATGTTTTTAAACCTCTTTTTGATCTTTTCGAGATCAAAAAGGTCTCCCTTGATGAATCTCATCAAGAATCCTCATGAACTTCAAGAACAAGCTTGAATGTTCATCAAATTTTCTCTTTTTTTTTTCTTTCTTTCTCCAATCTTTGCCAAAATCACACATAATCTCATCCATGTGTTTTAAACATCAAATAGGATATTTCAAACTATCCAAATCACACATGCACATGCTAAGGCTCAAACTTGCATTTTTCATGCTCAAAACATCATTATTTTCAAGATAAATCACCAAATCAATTTTTCCACTTAAGATCAACCACATGCATGTACATATATCCATCATATAATCACATCCAAACCATCAAAATAATTCTTGCACACATGCAGCCACCTCTTCCTCTCTTGGCCGAGAGCTTAAGGGGAAAAAGGAGGGATTTTTCAAAAAATCCTTCCATGGCTTGCATGCAACACAACCCAACCATCAACAACAATCCAAGAAAGATCAATGACATGCAAACAACCACAATAACCCAGCTCATCAAGACCGAAAACATTTTCTTAAAAACAAGCTCAAAGGTTTGATTTTTCAAGAGAAAAATAAGAGAAAAAAAAACAAGGATTCAAGGGCAAATCCTTGACTCTAGTTACATGGCCTACTAGAGTTCAAGTTCTCCCCCCCCTTTACCTTAGATCTTCAAGGGAATGAGTGCAGATTTTTCCTCCTCCAACAGCCCCTTCAAGCTCCTCCTTCAAGCCTCCAACAAGTGGATTTTGGTAGAAAGTATGTATTTAGCTTAAATCCAAGAATGGGACTTAAGCTTGGTTGGTGATTTGGGTGGAGATGAAGAAATTTGGGGGAGAAGAAGGGTGGTGGTGCGCGGCCAGCAAGGGAGAAAGAAGAAGAAGAAGAAGAAGAAGAAGAAGAAGAAGAAGAAGAAGAAGAAGAAGAAGAAAGAAAATGGGTAGGTGGAGAAGATGGCTAAGTGAAAAATGGCCATAAAGTGAAGCTTTCTCCTTTATATAGACTTAATGGTGTGAAGGAAGACATGGACAAGTGGCACACATGCACCATGCTGTGCAGCGCAATTTTCAGAGGAGAAAATAAGGTTTGTACAATTTTTTTTCTGGCCCGGATCAAGAGTATTCGGGCCCGGTTCAAGGGACAGGAGGGGCAAAAAGGTCATTTTCACAAAAAACCCCAAAAATTCCCAAAAAATTCCTAAAAATAGGAAATTTAACACTGATTCCAAAAATATAAATTTTGACAATTAAAAATAATTTTAATCATTTAAAATCCATTAAAACGCTTAAAACAGCAAAAACGGGAAAACGGTAAAAATGCGGGTGTTACACCTATCGCAAGGAGTGAGATGGTTGATGCTCCCCAAGTTGTAATTTGTCTAAGTTTCCTTTTTTTTCTTTCTTCGTATGTAAGTCGTCCCGGGCGTTTGGGGCGCATTTTGTAATAGATGATTGTTATTAACTATGTTTTCATTTTTCTTTTGTTGTTGTGTTCCTTTGAAATTTTGATTTTGATGCACTTCATACTGTCAATGCCGCCCAGGCCTTTATTGCGTTTCATAACGTCAATGTCATCCCGTGATAACACTCTGCTAGGAGCTTGGACCTGCAAGACCTACATTGGAGGATATGCACCAACTTCAAGCAAGGAAGAGTTGGAGAAATTAGTGTCCTACAAATAAAGGGATACTACCCTACAAAATAAAGGTCACTACCCTACAGAAGGACACCTTGACCCTGGATAGGACCCTTGTCCTATGGACCACCCTTAATTAGGACTCTCTTGTATTTTCTTTTTATTTTTTGTATTTTCCTTTTTATTTCATTCCACTTGGGTGCTATTTGTATGGGTTTTATTGGCTAGTAGGTTGCCTTGCTACAAGGTTTAGGAGGTCATGGGATCTAATCCCACCTAAGATAGAAAATTACCTCATCTTTCTTGTCCTTGTTAAAAGGGGCGCTATTTTTTAGGTTTATTGGCTTAAGGCTTAGCTTAGCCATAAGCCATTAGGGGCATGGGTTCAAATCCCACTTAGGATGAGATTTCACTCATCTTTTATTTTTCTCCCCCTTCCCTCATGTAAGTGGCCGCCCCCTCACTCCCCCTCTCCTATATAAAGGGGCCTCCTCTCTTGTATTTGGACACATTGAATTTTGAAGTAAAGGCATTATGCCAAATTTTCTCCTCCCTTTGTGAGTTGAGTGAGGCTTGGTGGTTGTTGCTCAAACCATACTGAGACTTATCTAATTCTCCTGAATTAGTGGCGTCTGGCATTGGACTTATCTGCTGCAAGTGGATTCTTGCTTCAGTGGCGTCCTTCCCATTTCTTCCTCTCCACTTTTTCTTTCATTTTCTCTCATTTTCCTTCACTTTCTTGCGTGAATATAGTTGCTGTTCCAGCACTTATATTTCGTAATTAATTGCTTAATTGTGATTTTCGGTTGGTTTTGCTCAATTCTAGATCCTACACCTATCCGGCTATCAATTGGTCATCAGAGCTGGTTGAATTTGAGCAATTTTGGAGCTGAAATGGGGCTGTTTGGGCGCGCAAAACTGCACCTATTTTTGTGCAGAATTTTCACCATTTTAGTGTAATTCCATCCCTCTTTTCAATTGTAATTTGGACTTGGACTGTTTCCCGGACCCGAGGTGCCTTTCTGCTGTTATCAGCACTTGTCTGTCTTGATGGAATTGCTTGATTTCTTACTAGTTTGGGGGCTGTTTTGGGCCGCTAATTCCCACCCCCTAGGTGTTTGTTTAAATGCCTCTTTAATTGATCATACTTGTTCTTGAGTAATTCTTGCAAATTGCTTGATATAACTGCTTGTTTGTGGTGAAGTGTGGTAAGAGGAGGCATTGTTGTCTTCATTTTTCCAAAGATCGTTCACCTACATTTCTCCCCTTCACCATTAATTGTCATCCCCCATATTCATCTCTTTACTTTCCGCTTTTAATTTTCCGCCATTTAATTTCCGCTTCTCCCCATCCTTTTAATTTCTGCTCCCCCCTTTACATTCTGCTATTTACATTTCTGCTCTCCCCATCCTTTTAATTTCCGCTTCCCCCTTTACTTTCAGTCATTTACTTTCAGTCCTCCCCATCCTTTTAATTTCCGCTTCCCCCTTTACATTTCTGCTCTCCCCATCCTTTTACTTTCTGCCATCCCCTTCTACTTTCTGCCATTTTACATTTATGTCCTCCCCATCCTTTTAATTTCAGTTTCCCCCTTTAATTTCTTGCCATTTATTTTTTGCGCAATTTTTCCTTCTTATTTTTGCCATTTTATGCGCATTTTTGGGCTCTTGTGTTGTTCAATTTCCTACTCTTGTTATGTCTGTTTGATTGGCATTCTGATTGCAAATTTGGATTGACTGCTACCTCTACCTTGGACTTTCCCTGTTTGATTGTGCAAAACGCTCACCTATAGGATCTTTTTTGGTTCATAGTATTGGAAGAAGATCAACAAATTCTAATTGTTGATTTTCCTTCAAATTTTAATTCCAATCTTAAAATTGAACCAAGCGCGTTTCTGTGACCATATCGGTTTTGTATAATCAACAAGGAAGTGCTAAGCAATTTTTTGGCCATTTTTGAAATCAAATTGCCATCACGTTTTTACAGTTTTTAGAAATCATTTTATTCATTATTTTTGCTTTTCTGGGCCACTTGGACCAGTTTACTGTCAGAAAATTCCAAAAATATTACAGTAGGTACAATTTATTTTCTTTTCATTGTGTACAAATTTCTGTAATTTTCTGTTGGGGAAAAAGACAAAAAAAGAAAGAAAAGGCAAGAAAAATACAAAAAGTACGTACGTGCCAAAAATAGAAAAAGAGGTGTAAAAGCAAAAAAGGGTGCAAAAGTCAACAACAAGGAAGAAAAAGTCAAAAGATACCAAAAAAGTCAAAAAAAATTCAAAAAAATTCAGAAAAATAGAAAAACAAAAACAAGGAAGTATCCCAACAATACAGTAACACTTTTACTGTAATTTTTCTATTTCATTTCCCTGTATACCATAATTGAGTTGTATTTGCTGTTTTCTTAAAAACGACAATTTGACAACTCTTTTTCAAAAATCACCAAAAACAATTCTCTTTGCAATTTCTTTCGTCTTGTCTTGTTTGCTGTCTGCTCTTGTGTATAAGCTTGTTTGAGTGCCAGCTTTTCTTGTTTGTCATATCAATTCTTTTGTTTTGTCTTAGGATTTTTCCAATCTTCTTCCAGTAGGTATTTTCTTTGTTAGTGCGCTTCTATTTGGGTAAGGGTTAAGACTTAGACTCACGTTGGTCTTTGCAACTTCTAATCAACCTCCAACCGAGTAGAAGAGGCAAGAGAGTATCATTATAGAAAAAGCCTAAAAAGAGTGACATACACGAGTGATTACATTCCATTGAGTGTAAACACTTAGTGAGTGGTGAGGTCCTTTAAAAAGCTTTCAAATAAAATCAATTTAAGATGTCATATAGAATATGGAGAAAGGAGCTAGATGAAGATACGAGAGAATTTAGAAGAGAAAAGGAAGTGAGAAGACACTCTTCTCATGATGAAAGGTATAAAAAAGAAAGGAAGGAAAGAGAAATAAGTAGATATCATTTTGAAGATAGTAAGAAGAAGGAAAGGAGTTATGTTAACTCTAACCATGATAGGAGGAGGTATGAGGAAGAAAGAAAGTTTAGAAAATATGATGAAGAAAGAAAGTATGAAGAAGAGAGAAAACTTAGGAGAAATTATGAGAGTGAAATTAGAAGAAAAGATCATGAAAAGAGAAGAAGAGAAAATAGGAAAAGTACAAAAGATTCTTTTGAAGATAGAATTGAAAGAAAGTTAGAAAAATTTTCTAATGAAATCGAAGATAAGCTTTCAAAATTCTTTTCAAAGTCCTTAATTGAGATAGAAGAGAGAAGAAAATTAGAAAAGAAGGAACAATTAGAAAAAGAAGAAGAAGAAAGGCTTAAGAGAGAAAAAGAAAAGGAGGTAGAAAGAGTGCAAATAGAAGAAGTGAAAAACAAAAACTTGGGAAAGCAACTAATTTTATCTTGTGATCCTTTGTTAGCTAACCCTTTGTGTGAAGGCATGAATAAGTTGATGGCAAGTACTTCTATTGTTGCAAAGAGGACAACTCAAGCTATTGAGAGGGAGTTCCCTAAACTAACTTTCTTTATGCAGGAAATGCCTCTTTCTATGCATCAAAGCATTACATGTGTAAAAGAAGTAAACAATGTTGATAATGCTTTGAAACCTATTACATGTCTAGAAAAACCAACTAAGTTTAAGAGTGCCATAACATTTACTAGAGATACATGTCTAATCAATTCCTTTGATCAATTTGGATTGAATATGCATGTACCTTTGGTTTGTATCTATAATGTGCATACACATTTTGGACCTAAAATAATTGTTTCATATAAAGATGTGTATTATGCTCTTGAACTAGTAGAGGAAAAGAATAAAATTTTGGATGAAGATATCACATGTAGGAAAACTTGTTTGACATCTATTTCACATGATGACATGCTTCTTGATATGCATGCTCAAAGTGAAGCTTTAAGTATACCACCTTACATGTCCACATATGATGATTTTCATAGACGTAAGGCGCTTCCAACTCCATACTTGAGTAAATGCATTTATGATACAAATTATAACAATGACTATAGGCATGTTGAGGCTTTGTTGAAAAATAAATCATATATGCCACATAGTTTTAATTGTGCATTCATTTGGCAATATATTGTGGATTATTTTGTTGGTTTGAAATATGCATATCACTTGTTTAAATTTCATTTTAACCAACTAACCCCTTTACTTGAAAAGAAGGGCTTCAAAAGATTAGTTTTTGATCCAGGATCTAAATCAACAGAGTACATGGACAAGATGGTTCAATCTTCATTAAGGGAGTTTTCTAACCCTTATCTCAAATACCTCTTGTTTATCTCCTATGTTTTTCTTTTGTCAATCTTTATGATCCCCAAGTATTTTTGTTATGAGCCTTCACTTTGCTTGCTTTGGAATAATACTTATGGGTCTTCTTCTTGTTGTCTAGGCTCAAGGAAGATGTTCAACTTGTGGACCTCTAACTCTACTCTCCAAGGGCTAAGGGAAGTATCTTCTTACTTCCTAAATTTTGTCATCCATCCCCTTCTTCTACCCAGTTCATTACTCTTAAGGCTTCTTTCTGAATTTTCAGATTTGAGGTCAAATTCTTTTCAAGGGGGAGGGAATAATAACACTCTGCTAGGAGCTTGGACCTGCAAGACCTATATTGGAGGATATGCACCAACTTCAAGCAAGGAAGAGTTGGAGAAATTAGTGTCCTACAAATAAAGGGACACTACCCTACAAAATAAAGGTCACTACCCTACAGAAGGACACCTTGACCCTGGATAGGACCCTTGTCCTATGGACCACCCTTAATTAGGACTCTCTTGTATTTTCTTTTTATTTTTTTTATTTTCCTTTTTATTTCATTCCACTTGGGTGCTAATTGTATGGGTTTTATTGGCTAGTAGGTTGCCTTGCTACAAGGTTTAGGAGGTCATGGGATCTAATCCCACCTAAGATAGAAAATTACCTCATCTTTCTTGTCCTTGTTAAAAGGGGCGCTATTTTTTAGGTTTATTAGCTTAAGGCTTAGCTTAGCCATAAGCCATTAGGGGCATGGGTTCAAATCCCACTTAGGATGAGATTTCACTCATCTTTTATTTTTCTCCCCCTTCCCTCATGTAAGTGGCCGCCCCCTCACTCCCCCTCTCCTATATAAAGGGGCCTCCTCTCTTGTATTTGGACACATTGAATTTTGAAGTAAAGGCATTATGCCAAATTTTCTCCTCCCTTTGTGAGTTGAGTGAGGCTTGGTGGTTGTTACTCAAACCATACTGAGACTTATCTAATTCTCCTGAATTAGTGGCGTCTGGCATTGGACTTATCTGCTGCAAGTGGATTCTTGCTTCAGTGGCGTCCTTCCCATTTCTTCCTCTCCACTTTTTCTTTCATTTTCTCTCATTTTCCTTCACTTTCTTGCGTGAATATAGCTGCTGTTCCAGCACTTATATTTCGCAATTAATTGCTTAATTGTGATTCTAATCGGTTGGTTTTGCTCAATTCTAGACCCTACACCTATTCGGCTATCATCCCGACTTTAAATGTGCTTTACAGCTTTTATGCCGTTCCGACTTTTAATGCATTTCATAATTGTCAATGCCATCCTGGCTTTAAATTCACATTACAACTTAATTCTCCCCCATCCCCTTGTCGGGGTGTAAGGTTTTTACTTGGCATTTTCCACGCCGGTGATCTAAATTCCTCCCGGTCCCTGTTCGGGCCGGGGTGGAATGGGTGCAGTAATGTTTTCTCAAGATATAGGTTCAAAGACCATTTTATTTATGAGGGTCAACTATAATACATTCTAAGGTTGGCTGCATTCCAGTATCTTGGAATCGGTTCTCTTTTAAGGGTTTTTAAACTTATATGCCCTGGTCCCAGTTATCTCGGTAACCCGGTAGGGGCCTTCCCAGTTTTCTGTCAGCTTTCCCTTGGAGGTGTTCCGACTTCCTATGTCGGCTCTACGCAGAACCAGGTCTGAGACTTGGAATTTTTTAACCAAAGCTCTGGTGGCGTGTCGGAGTGCTAGCCGTTCCTTGAGGACCCGGTCCCAGACATGAGTGACTTCCCTGGTTTCGTCCAATAGGTCGAGTTCTTCCCTGATTGCTTCCACGTTTTCTGTTGGTCAGAAGTTAGAGTGTCTCTTTGATGGTTCCCCCTACCTCGACCGGGATCATGGCCTTGGTGCTATAATCTGGAAGGGGGTTTCATCGGTTGGCGAGTGGGGTATGGTCCGGTATGCCCAGCTAACGTGGTCGAGCTGCTCTGCCCACTTCCCCTTGGCTTCTTCTAGTCTCCGCTTAAGTGCTTGTAGGATGACTCGGTTGGCTGCTTCGGCTTGCCCATTGGTCTGGGGGTACGTGTTCTACCGAGGAGAAGTGTTGTTTGATTTCCAGGCCGGCCAGGAGTTCTCTGAAACCTTTTTCCGTGAATTGGGTGACGTTGTCTATGATCACGGATTGGGGTAATCCCGAATCGACAAACGATATTCATGAAGAAGAACCTTTGGATCCGAGCTGGTGTTATCGTGGTGAGGGGTTCGGCTTTGATCCACTTTGTGAAATAATCAACGGCTACAACAAGGAACTTCAGTTGCCCTGGGGCAAGAGGAAAGGGGCCGAGAATATCGATTCCCCACTGGAAGAAGGGCCAGGGGCCCGTCATAATGGTTAGAACTTCAGTCGGGATCTTCTGGTGGTCAGAGTGGCGTTGACAGGCGTCGAATCTCTTGACGAAGTCTTCGCATTGCCATCCCATGGATGGCTAGAAGTAACCGACTCGCAATGCCTTTCGGGCCAGAGACCGACCTCCGATGTGGCTACCACAACTTCCCTCGTGTAGTTCAGCCATGACGTAACCGGTCTGCGGTGGTGTTATGCATTTCAGCAGGGGGAGGAGAAGCCTCTTTTGTATAAGTCCCCATTAACCATCGTGAATTTAACCGACATGTGCCTTATCCTTTTGGCTTCTTTGTTGTCTGATGGGAGTTTGCCCTTTTCAAGGAATAACTGGAATGGTGTTCTCTAGTCGTTTAAGTCTCCGATCTCCAGGATCGGGGCACCCTAGTCGAGGGATATGCTTAGGGCTGAAAGATTCTCTTGTAGCACGGTTTTATTGCTGCCCACTTTCTTCATACTAGCTAGCCGGGATAAGATGTCGGCTCGAGCGTTTTTCTCCCAGGGGACATGTTGGAATGTGACTTGTTCAAATGCCAAGGTTAGGTCTTGAACTTTATCCAGATATTTCTGAAGTAGAGGTTCCCGTGCTTGATAATCACCATTGACTTGTGAAATAACCAACTGAGAATCACTGCAAAGTGTGACGTTTTGTTCTCCAAGCTCTCGGGCCATGGATAACCCAGCGAGACAGGCCTCGTACTCGGATTGGTTTTTGGATGTTTTGAAATCAAACCGGAGAGACTGTTCCAGGTATATCCCTTCTTTGTCCTCAAGCATGATCCCGACTCCTCCACCCTTTTTGTTTGATGAGTCGTCTACGAAGATCGTACAACTGCATGGTTCGCCCGGGTTCGGGGTAGGTGGGCTTAGTTCGGTGATGAAATCGGCCAAAACCTGAGCTTTCATTGTCGGGCGAGGTTCAAAGGAGATGTCAAACTCGGATAGTTTGATTACCCAACCGGTCAGCCGACCAGATAGGCCCGATTTGTGGAGGATGGTCCGAATGGGAAGGTTGGTTCGGACTATGATGGGGTGAGATTGGAAGTAATGGAGCCGTCGGGTCGAGGTAACAATGGCTAATGCGACCTTCTCTAGCTTTTTATATCGAACCTCGGGTCCTTGAAGGGCCTTGCTGACGAAGTAAACAGGGTGCTGATCTTGCCCTTCTTCCCAGACTAGCATGGAACTGATGATCTGGTCAGTCACGCAGATGTAAAGAACAAGGGGTTCGCTTGGGACGGGCTTCGCAAGGACCGGGGGGAGCTTAGGGCTAACTTGAGGTCCTGAAAAAGCTTGTTCACATTTTGGTGTCCGTTTGAACTCTGATCTGTTCCTTATGGCCTTAAAGAGGGGGATTGAATGGGCGGCCGATCGGGGGATGAATCGGTTGAGTGCGGTTATTCACCCGTTTAGTTTCTGTACTTCTTTTAGGCACGTTGGGCTCTTCATTTGGATCATGAATTCACATTTGGTGGGGTTTGCTTCGATGCCCCGACTGGTCGGCATGAAACCCAGGAATTGCCCGGAGGGCACGCCGAAAGTGCACTTGAGAGGGTTGAGGCACATGTCGTACCTGCGAAGTCGATCAAATACTACGGTCAGATCGTCGACATGGTCTTTCCCGGATGGGGTTTTGGCGATGATATTATCGATGTACACTTGAATTTTTTCGCCCAGTATGTCAGTGAAGACCTTTGTCATCATTCTTTGGTAGGTTGCGGCAGTGTTCTTTAATCCAAACAGCATCATGCGATAGCAAAAGATGCCCCGGTCCATGATGAACGTTGTTTTTTCTTCGTCCTCTGGGGACATGGGTATCTGGTTGTAGCCCGAATACGCGCCCATGAAGGACAACCATTGGTAGCCGCTCGAGTTATCGACTAGCCTGTCGATGTTGGGGAGTGGGAAGGGGTCTTTAGGACAAGCCTTATTGAGATCAATATAGTCAACACACATTCTCCATTTCCAATTAGATATTTTAACTAGTACAACATTGGAAAGCCAAGTTACATAATTGCATTCTCTAATGAAACCGGCCTTGAGCAACTCGTTGACCTGCTCTTCAGCTACCTTCTGTCTCTTTGGTCCGATCTTCCTTTTCTTCTGAGCAACGGGTTTGAATCGAGGGTCCACCGAGAGATGGTGACTACAGAAGTGCAGGTCGATCCTAGGCATGAAGGCTGCCATCCAGGCGAATATATCTTTATTATCTTTGAATATCTTGATTAATCTTGCCTCTGTCGGCGCTCCGAGCTCCGCTCCGATTTAAACAACTCGGGATGGATCCGAACTACGTATAGGGATCGACTTGCACTTCCCAGCTGGCTCTAGGTGGGATGGAGGTGAAGAACTGGGATCTGTATCTGCTCGTGAGTCGAGGTCGATCATCATGACGACCTTACCTTTCCCCTTGTCCGGGATATACCTTGTTGTGGTCTGATCTGAGCTCTTGGGTTGGAGAGTGAGGTTCTAGCATTTCTTGGCCTGTTCCTGGTCACCGTGTAGGGATGATAATCCTGTCTCGCGAGCCGAACTTCATGGTCAAATGCCGGGTGGAGATGATCATGCCGAAGGCGTTCAACGAAGGGGACCCCAAAATGGCGTGGTAGATGCTGGGGCAGTCTACCACTAAAAACTTAGCATTCATCCCCCTATTGGTCACTTCATCTTCGAGACGGAGTTGGACGTCTAGGTATCCTCTCGGGCGGATTTTTTTGCCAGTAAATCCGATCAGTTCCCCTGGTAAGGGGAGAGATGTGCCTCGAACAGTTCCATCTTCTTTAGAGTGCTGAGGAACAACACGTCGGCTGAGCTGCCCTGGTCTATGAAGACTCGTCCGACATCGACGTGGCCGATTAGGGTTGTGATTACCATGGGGTCGTTGTGTTCCCTCCTCTTCGCTGCGAAGTCGGCTTCTGAGAAAGAGATGACGTGGCTGTCGTCTTTGGTTTGCTTGGACTATTACGGTATGTCGGACTCCACAGCGTTAATTTCTTGTAGGTGTCTCTTCTGGGAATTGTTGGAGGATCCGGCGAAGCCCTCGGAGATCATATTGATCTGGATTCTTGGGGCCGATGTCCTGGTGGGATTTTCGTTAGTCTTTGGTTTCGAGTTACCCTGAGGTCTAGATTCGTCTCGGGCAGGAGGATGGGGTCGATGCTTTCCTTGACTTGAGCTAGGGTCACCTCCACCCGGGCTGGGTGATCTCTTCCTACTGTCGCTCTTCCGAAAACCCCTGGTTACGACCACACTTGACAAATTTTACCAGACGACCGTCCTGTATCAATTGTTCTATCGCGTCCCGGAGCTGGATGCACTCGTTGGTGGTGTGACCGTAGCCTTCGTGGTATGCGCAGTACTTCGTTTTATTGTTTTGTGCCCGATCAGATAACGGGGGGGGGGGAGGGTTGGACGCCCTGCCGACCACAGTGTTCATGACTTCCTTGAGTATGTGCGTGAGGTCCAAGTTTAGAGGCGTGTACCTATTTTATTTTCCCTTGATCATGGGTTGGTCCTGGTATTGTGATGGGAGTTCATTCCCCCGACAATGTGGATCGCAGTCGGTCCATGGTGGAATCGGGTTGGTGGGAGTGCGGTCGAGGTGGATATCTCTTCTAATGAATTTGGCTGATCGGGTTCTGAATTCCTCCATGGTAACAACCGGTTCCTCTGAAAGGGAGACCACATATAGAGAATCGGGGAGGAGTGTTGTGACGGCGCAGATGAGTTGAACATTTTCTGCCAAATCTGGGATCTGGGCACATTCTTTGTAGAACCTTGACAAGAAGTTGCGAAGTGATCCATCTTTCCCTTGTCGCAGGGTGGTGAGGGTGAACTGGTTGTGGGGCACGTCTGACACGACGGTGAATCTCTTGATCAACGCCGAGTGTAAATCCTCCCAACGATCTATGGATCGAGGCGGGAGGGTTTTGAACCAGGCCAATGCCTCTCCCTTTAGAGTTCGGGGGAAAGTTTTGCAATTGACCGCCTCGGGGGCCCGTACGAGCAACATTTCGTTGCAAAAGGAGTCGAGATGCTTCCCCGGGTCGAAGGTCCCAGCAAAATGATCAATGGGGAGGGCGTTGCGGAACGCCTTGGGTATTTCTGCTATTGCCAGTCGGTCGGTGAAGGGTTGGTTGAAAGGGGTATATGCTTGTGGGAAGAGAGGTTGCACCTTTTGTCCCCCGGATGGGAGCCCCAGGGAGGCTGAGTGACCTCCGGGTGAGTGAAGTGAGACTGATGATGGGGAGGTGGCTGAACAAACGACCGTTGCAGGTGTCGAATTTGGTTCTTGAGCTGGCGAACGACTTGATCCGGGTGCGGAGGCGGGATAGGGGGTGTGAGGGTGTTAGGGCTGGAAATTTCACTAAGTTATAATTATAAAAGGTTCTCATTATAAAGATAAGATTCGAATGAATCTTAATAACAAAGGAAGAAACTTTGATTTGGAATCCTGATGAAATCCGAAATTGATAATTAAGGAGTATTTCGAATGCTTTACAAATTTTAATGCCTTGATTAATTAGAATCCTTGAATGATTTGCTTAAGGATTTCGAATAAAACATTAGCAATAAAGGCCTAAAGATTTTGAAGTTTTACCAATATAAAGATAAGGAATAGAAACTTATACAAGAGAATTAAATTCGAAACTGAATTTCATTCATATGACAAGTTACAAGGTAAAATTCGAAATACAATAGAATCCTCACAAGTTACAGAAGAAAATTCGAACTACGTGACAAATTCCAAACGAAATGATAATACAAGGAAAATAGTTCGAAATAAAGGTCTTCATATCTTGATCTTCTGGAAATTCTGGAGTAATCAAATTTCCGTTTCTTTGAATCTCTTAATCTTTGAAGAAGAAGAAGACTTTTAGAAGGCAAAGCTTGTGAGTGTGCATTCCTTCTCACTAACCTTCTCGAAAATAAAACCTCTCTTCTATTTCGAATAAAGGGGATTGATTAAATGAAAGATAGACGGGCAAACATCCCTTATAATTTGAATAGAAGGTAAATTGTAAGTGGAGATCTTCCAGGAAAATTTGAAGAAGACACAAACATCTCCACTTAACAATTTACACAAAAGAGGTCATCATCCCTCTCTTGATTCTCCTATTTCTCCCTAGTCTTCCCAACATTTGGGAATTAACCTATGATGAGGAGGGGGATGGAAGTGCCGCAAAAGACATAAGCATTCCCTTAAAAGAGGAGAAATCTAAGGCATTATTAGGTAAAAGTACCAATTAAATGCCTACTTTTGGTTATAACGTTCGACCCAAAGACCAAAGAACACATAGAAACATTTCTAACATTGGTCATTATGTCAACCTAAAATCAAATGAAATCACTTGAGACTTAGGTTGAACGTAATAACCAATATCAGAAATCTCTCTAAATTTCATAACAGAAATAGAAGTAAAGAAAGAAGAATTCAAGTAAAGAAGACTCGAAAGACTTGGAAAGAAAGTTTTAACTTTCTTAAATAAGAAGATAGGTAGTTTCTGAGAAGATTTACTTCTGATGTGAGTAAAAGTGAAAAGGAAAGGCAACTATTTATAAAAGAAACTCATGTGCATTGTCATAAATGCTTAAACATAAAAATCAGTGAAAATTGACTAAAAATTATCAGTAAGTTTCATCTGATAAATCAATTTCTGATAAAAAATGTGAAGCAAGAGAACCAATCCTAAGTTGACACGTGGCACTTGAAGGAAACATGCAAAACATGATATGTGTTTCATAGAGTAGAATTTCGAACTTATTGTGTCAACCCAATATAAAAACTCTCAGACTTAGAAATAATTTCTAAGGTTTAGAGTTATTAAAATTCGAAACTTGATATTGGCAAAACTCTCAAGAAATTCGAATATGACTTAGTCAGTTTTTGAAAGATTTCGAATATTACAGTATCAGAATCATAGAAGAATTCGAATCTGGCATGACTGGAACCACACAAAATTTCGAATTAGAAGCTTAAGTCATGTTATATGAAGATTTTGAATCAGAATGTTAGTCAAGTTGCTTGAAGATTTCGAAATAAAGACTTAACCAAATTCACTGAATAATTCAAGTTCAGACCCTGCAAGATTCACTGAAGATTTCGAATCAAGGGAAGACTAGACTCCATGAAGATTTTGAATGAAGACTTAGACAAATCACATGAAGATTTTGAGTCAGAATTCAAATAAGAGAAGGCACGTGGAAAACATTTGAAGAAGAAAGGACACTTGTGTGGTCACAGATTAGGCAGTTAGAATTTTATCATACGTGTCTGTTGTAAATTAGTTGACCGTTAGGGTCAAAAGTCTATAAATAGGGCAAAGTCATATGTCCTAGGGACAGATCTTTCTCATTTCTACATACTTAAGACAAATACTCGAAAAAAGCATATTGTCTACCATATTTACGACTACTTGCTAATCCGAGAAAACTCGAAAAGTATGTCAGTTTGAGAATTTCGTCAAACTTTTTACATTGTTCTTGAACTTTTCAATACATTTTCTTTAACTTTTCTTTTACTTTCTTGTACTTTCTTTACTTTCAATTCACATTGTTTCTCGTTCTTTTCTTTTTTCTACCTTTTACTCGTCAATTGCATGACTCTATTTTTAGAATCCACCATGAGGACCTGATTCCAGTCCCATATTGTTTACAGGAATCTTTATGATTATTTTTACTAAAAATCACCACAAACAGAGGGGGTCGGGATGTGATTCCGGCTCCCCAGCTCCTGCAGCCTATGTTGTAATTGCGCGATGATGGCGTCCCTCGGGTCGGGGAAACCGATGTAATGGGATGCCGTGACCAATGGTGGTTCTGCTGGTGGGGCCTGCCCACTATCTCCAAAACCCTCCTCATGGTACGAGGTGTCTTCGACCCAGCCTTCAGGAGTTGGCTGGAGGCGGGCGTTACGGAGAAGCTGTCTGGTAGTGACCGTCATGAGGGGAGGCCCTCCTTCTAGTGCCAAATGTTCGGGAATGAACTAGTCTCAGCTGAATATCCGCAGCCGATGTCTCCTCATCTCGTGTACTGGTGCGGACTGGGACGAGGTGGGTGGTACCTGCAGAGGACACTCCGACACTCAAGTCAGTCCATGGTGTTTGACTGGTAAGAAATAATGACGGGAGTCTTAATGGTGTACCTGTACCGTTACCAATAGTGGGTTATATAGATAAAAGGTGGCTTGTGGGCCTGTAGAAGAGACCCGGGTCATCCGCACTGCCTAGCAGGGTCGACCCGGGTAGGTGCGCCTGGTGATCTATCCCGGTTGTACGGAAATACCATGTTGGCGGGTCCGAGCCGAGGTTCCGGATCCGAATATGGTTTAGGTCTTTTCGTTGGATTGGGTCCTGCGATGCAGGGGGCCCAGTTATCGCAGCCAGAACAATACTGTATGTGTATAAGCCCTCATAGAAGTATAGTTGTGATACTAATCCTCAAATAAAAAGCTATAAATAAGTTTCGTAAAAAATAAAAATATGAATAAGAAATATTTTTCTAGAGTGATGACTCTAAAATTCATATACTTAACAATATTTGGTTTAGTTTGCTTAAATTTATATTTCACTTTCACTTCAATCAATCACGAATTAAGTAGTTAATTAACTCATAGGAATGAAAGGAAAATACCTCCTTAAAAGTAAAAGTCTCTTTAAATATTGTGTAAGTAAGAGTGTAGCCACTTTAAATTACTTAATAGGTTAATATTATCATGCGTTTTATTAAATTAAGAATGAATATGCTTATATTAATTTGAGAGACAAAATTATACTTTAAAAGAATCATTTTATGAAATGATGATAATTTTTCTCAAGTCTATCCACATTAAGAGAATCTCTCTTGATTTCGATGGTGAACTTGAAATCTTCTTCGGTGTTAGATATACTCTAAAATCGTCTAACAGACAACAATATATACTTTGGTGGGCTGTAATACTCAACAAACATTGTCACAGTGGATGCGGTGTTAATAAATGTTCCAATTGGGAGTACATGCATTGCCAATTTAGTGGGAAAAGCAATAGCTAGACCTACAACACTTGGTTTTTCACTTTATATATATATATATATGTATATATATATATATGTATGTATATATATATACATGCACTAATAGAAAATATCAATTTCAGATGAATTTGGATTACTTTTTCTACAGATTTCAATCCAAAAAAATATTTTCAGACACGATAGGACAAATTTCAAATCAACACAGCAGATGAATTTAGGTTATATTGATTTAGTTTCTAATAGCTTTTAAATGGATTGAGCTTTGCTAAAATTATTTTTTTTTTCAGACGGATTTTATATTATTAATTTAGATAACACTACAAGAAAATTAGGGATTAATTTGCTATCATAACATTCGTAGCCTATGTTGCACGGATACCGGTATGGTACCGGTACCGGGTATGGATATGGGTACGGGATATGGAAATTTTAAAAAAATTAGGGTACGGATACGTTAATATATATATATATATTTCTATCATTAATTCTATGAAAATAAGACCAATAAAATAATATTTAAATAAGATTAAATTGTATAAAACATTAAAAATCACAAATCATAACATAACATAATAATGGATTGATAAAATAACACCGTACAGGATGAAAAAACAAACAGACATTAAGGATACAGAACAGAACAGAGCACTGAGAGCAGTATACTGAGTTGATATATACTGTTAGCCGCAAGCAGAAAAGGGCAAAAAAAATAAAAGTGTGTTCATACAGAAAGAAGCAAACAGATGAAGGACGTGCACACAAATGCAGGGTCGTGGAAGTCTTGCTCGCAGTTGCAGTTGAGAACTGATCGAGGCCGTAGTCAATCAAATAAAAGGAATTAAAGTGCAGTAAGGGTTGGTTAACCCAAAGTCATTTCCCAAAGAATTCAATCACAAATTCAAAAATTCAAGATCAAAGCAACACACACTTAGGGGGTTTTGATTGTATTTTTCACAATCCTTAACCACAAAAACTAAAATTCAAAATTAACCAATGAACACTTTGATCAATCCTCTGCACATGCATAACATGGATCTATCACTGGAAATCAAGAAACAATTTTATGAAATATGTATGAATCCGAATTTCACCATGAATTAATCAATAAGCATCATTCAAGTTCTTGCATTAAGCATGTAATGTTCATCAATTAGGTTAGTGATTAAGCATCCCCAATTCTAATTGAATCTGAATTTAATTCGAATTTCATATCCTCAAGCATAAAGCATACTTGAATTCAATTCTACAATCCCTAAATTCAAAGTTTTAAGCAAAACCGAAATTCATGTAGGAAGAAGAACAAAATCGGAATTGGAATTAATGTTGAGAGATAAATTTCGAATTACAACCAAACCTCAAGATCCAAGCTAGCATTGATACAGAGAAGTTAGCCTTCCATTTCCATGGAGGTGGGATCCGAATTTGCAAGAAGAGGAAGAAGAAGAGGGAAAATCGTGTGAACCAAGGAAGAGAGAAAAAGAGAGGGAAAAAGAAGAGTCAAATTCTGAAATCTGAAAAATGAGGGAAAAGTGTCTAAACTATTAAGCAACACACCTATTTATAATGCCTAAATCACTAACAATCTGATTAGGCCTTAATTGGGCCGTAATTAATTAAAATAGGCCCAAAAACTAATTACAAAACTAAGTAAATTCGGATTTGCAACAAACAACATCAGTAGGAGATTTTGAAACAGAAACTGCTCCTAATTCCTTCATGGGAATATAGTCATATAGCATATCAAATTAAAGCCCTGGATGTTAGCTTTCCAATGCCACTGGAGTCACCCAAAAATGCCACCTTCAACTCTAAATATGATAAAAACAAGACAGGTAGGTCAGTAGGCTTAAAAATCCGAATTTAAACAATATTTACAGTTAAAGCCCAATTAAGCCCAATTTGGTAAATTCCAATTAAAACAGTGGAATTAATCACAATTATAGTCCAAGAAAGCTAAGATTAATTATGTAAAGTGTGAATAAAAATGTGATCATCAAATTCTCCGACACTTGCCCTTTTGCACTCCGGGCAAAACACCACATGAAGCCAAAAATCAACTAAGGAGCTCAATGGAAATACAAATGGCATAATTATCAAGAGATCCAAGGAATGCATAGGAGTAGGCAAAATACAAAATCCAAGTAATCATGGAATCAAGAAATATATGAATTGAATTCCCTGCAATTTAGCAAACAAGAGGGTGAATCAAATCAAAGGGGTGAATCAAGAGTGATAGAATCATCACAAGTGATAGAATCATCACAAGACAAACTCTCCAACTCTCAAGTGTTTAGGCTTGTGTATATACACTCAAATCACTCATGTAAGCAAACACTACCATAGGCTTGGCAAGACTCTAATATCCACAACAATTGAAACACATGCAAGCAAAGATCAAGAGGACTTTAAATAGGATGTAATGGGGCCAAGGTAAAGGTAGGGAAAATGAAGGATAAGAAGCTATAAACCAAAGAGAATAGAGGAGCAATGGGGAATTAATCCATGAATAAATGCAAGTAGCATACATCTCAAGATTACAATTAAACTCCTCTTTTCTACCTTTTGACCCATTCTTTTATTACAAGAACACTTTATTTCTTTGCTTTTTTTTTTATACACTTTTCTTTTGAGCTTTTCTTTATTCTTTATTCTTTTTCTTTTTTTTTTGTTACTTTTCTTTCTTTCATTTTCCATTTTTTTGTAACTAGCCAAAGGTAAACAATATGATATCCACGTGAGGAGATAAGATAAGAAATTGAAGTACACCCCCACACTTATTCAAGAACCTATTCCCAAAACAATTTCCAAAGCTCCTTTATCCTCTAAGGAAAGGACAATCATGGTTTTTCAAATTTAAGGCTTGAAATGAGCTTTTAATAACAAGAAATGGGATCCATAGGCTCAAGGGGGCTAACAAGTGGAAAATCATCAAGGTAGGCTAATATGGCTAGTAGCTCAATATCAACAAAAATGCCTCAATCATCTTAATTCATGCATGTGAACAAAGTTGCAAATCAAAGAGTCAATCCAAGTTCTAGAGCACAAGCAAACAAGAGTGTCACACAAGAAAAAGAGTGAATGGCATAGAATGGTCCATCCACAATAAGGCTCAAAATCTCACCAAGGACAACTCTATCACAAAAGATTCAACCCAATAATTATCAAAACCGACTTACTCACCAAATTATAAGGAATCCAATCAACATAAGTCATGAAACCAATTATCCAAGAATGATAAAAATGCCAACCACTAACATAAATCCTAAAAATCCAATGAAAAACATGCCAAATGTATTAATTTTCCTACTAAAAATAGCAAAAATACAGTAAAACAACAGTTTTTTTTTGCACAATCTTAAAAATTACTAACACAAAAACAATTAATCCTAACCACATACTAATTCCTAAAATCAATCCTAAAGTCCTAAAACTACAAATCTCCTCCCCCATACTTAAATCACACATTGTCCTCAATATAAAAATAATCAAATTAGAAAACAAGTAACATAGTTCAATAAAATAGTGGGGAAAGAGACTCCCTCATCAAGGTGGAAAAATTTGCAGTTGAGGGAATGTGGGAAGCTCCAAGCTCATCTCCTGAACTGTCTCCTCAACCAAAGCAGGACTCTCATGAAATAGCTTGAGACGGTGGCCATTGACCTTGAAGGTCTTGTTGGTGGACTCACTCTACAACACCATAAGGATAAACATGAGTAATCAGAAAAGGTCCAATCCAACGGGAACGAAGCTTACCAGGCATGAGCTTAAGTCTGGAATTAAACAACACCTTTTGGCCTACTACAAACTCTTTTCTAGCAATACATTGATCATGAAATTTTTTTGTCTTCTCCTTGTAGAACTTAGAGTTCTCATAGGCCTCCAGGCGAGTCTCATCAAACTCCTGTAGCTGAAGCTTTCTCTACTCTCCTGCTTGGTCACAATCCAAGTTGCAAGCCTTAACTACCCAGTATTCCCGATGCTCTATCTCCACAGGTAAGCGGCACGCCTTACCAAAAACAACTCTAAAGGGAGACATCCCAAGAGGTACTTTGTAGGCGGTCCTATGAGCCCAGAGATCATCATCAAGGCGGCGGCTCCAATCCTTCCGGTTAGGCTGCACCATCTTCTCCAGAATCCTCTTGATCTCTCTGTTGGAGATCTCAGCCTGTCCATTAGTCTGGGGGTGGTATGGTGTAGAAACTCTATGCACCACCCCATACTTCTTCAACAAAGCCTCCATGGACCGATTACAAAAGTGGGTCCCCTGATCACTAACAATGGCTCGAGGCACTCCAAACCTGCAAAAGATATTAGACCTGACAATCCACAACAAATCGAGCATCATTAGTCCTTGTGGCTATAGCCTCCACCCACTTGGAGACATAGTCCACAACAAGCAATATATATATATATATATATAAACAAAAGAAACAGGAAATGGGCCCATAAAATCAATACCCCATACATAAAAAATCTCACAAAACAACATAGGCTGGGGCATCTACTGCCTGCTAGAAATGGTCGTTCCTGCTCTCTGACACTGCTCACAAGTAGATGAGACTCTCCAGGCATATCTGAAAATCATAGGCCAATAGAATCCACAATCCAACACCTCTCGTCCTGTCCTCTGGGGTCCAAGGTGTCCTCCAACAGGTGAGGCATGACAGAACTGAAGTACAGACTGAATCTCATGATCTTGAATACCCCTACGGATAACGTGGTGACTACAAAAATGCCATAAATAAGGGCCATCCATACATAATACTTGGCATCACTCTTAAGTCTATCTCTCTGAGCCCTAGATGCCAAGGGTGGAAAAACAAATGGAACAAGATAATTTACAATATCAGCAAACCAAGGGGTAAGGGAAGGGGGATGGGAATCATGCAAAGCCAAAAGCTGCTCATCCGAGAAGTCATCCCGAAAAGAAAACTCATCCTCCGCTCCCTCAATGCGGCTCAAATGGTTTGCTACAAGATTATGTGCACCACTCCTATCTTGGATATCCAAATCAAACTCCTGGAGCAGTAGCATCCACCTGATCAATATGGGTTTGGAATCTGTCTTTTTCAAAAGGAACTTTAGAGCAGCATGATGAGTAAAAGCCACTACCCTAGAGCCTAGCAAATAAGATCTAAACTTATCCAATGCAAAAAAATGGCTAACAACTCTATCTCAGTGGTAGTGTATTTACCTGTGCTGCATCCAAAATCCTAGATGCATAATAGATCAAATGAGACGACTTACCAACCCTCTATGCCAAAACAGCTCCCAAGGTATAGTTTGATGAATCACACATCAACTCGAACGGAAGCGTCCAATCCGGTGGCTGAATAATGGGAGTGGTGGTAAGAGCTCTCTTGAGGTGATCAAATGCCTCTCTGCACCATTCTCCAAACTTGAAGCTAACATCCTTCTGCAGCAAGTTGGACAACGGGAGGGCTATCCAACTGATGTCCTGAATAAACCTGCTATAGAAACCTGCATGTCCAAGAAAAGATCGAACCTCTCACACGCAAGAGGAGTAAGGCAAGTGTGAAATAACATCTAATTTCGCAGGATCTACCTCTATGCCCTTCCTAGAGATAATATGGCCTAAGACTGTATCATGCTCTACCATAAAATGACACTTTTCATAATTCAGAACAAGGTTAGTCTCTATGCACCTATCAAGCACTCTAGTCAGGCTATCCAAACATGCATCAAAGGATGAGCCATACACACTAAAATCATCCATAAAAACTTCTATGCAATGCTCAAGTAAATCAACAAATATACTCATCATACATCTCTGGAATGTACCAGGAGCATTGCACAGACCAAAAGGCATCCTGCTATAAGCAAAGATACCAAAAGGACAAGTAAATGTAGTCTTATGTTGGTCCTCTGGTGCAATACAAATATGAAAATAACCAGAGAAACCATCTAAGAAACAGTAATGTGATTTACCTGCCAGGCGCTCTAGCATCTGATCAATGAATGGAAGTGGGAAGTGACCCTTCCTGGTCGCCTAGTTGAGCCTCCTGTAGTCGATGCAGACTCTCCAACTGTTCTGAACCCCAGTAGGAATCAGCTCATCCTTCTCATTCTTAACAACTATAATCCCAGATTTCTTTTGTACCAGCTGTACCGTGCTCACCCAAGTGCTATCTGATATGGGATATATGATACCGGCCTGTAGAAGCTTGTTGACCTTCTTCTTGACCACGCCAAGAATATGGGGATTCAGCCTTCTCTGAGGCTGCCTTACAGTTTTAACCCCATCCTCCAACAGAATCTGATGCATACACATGGAGGGGCTAATACCCGGAATATCTGCCAAAGTCCAGCCAAGTGCTCTCTAATCACATGCAACAACCTCTGCTCCTGATCAGCTGAGAGAGCAATAGAAATGATCACTGGGAGCTTCTGCTCATCCTCCAAATACACATACTTGAGGTGGGAGGGAAGTGGCTTCAGCTCCAGTGATGGGGGCTGGACAATAAAAGGTAACAATCTGGTACTGGTAGAAATCTCTACAACTTGCAAATCAACCAAGTCAGATGTATCTGTAATTGTTGTAATCAAGCTTGTGAATTTTGACTCAATTGACTCTACTGGTGCATCAATACCAGAACATGTATAATAATCAGAACAATCAACACAATCAACATTCTCAACAGATATGAACTCATCTATCTCAGCACACATACTACACACAGATGAATCAGAACATAAATCATAAGTGTAGACATCACTAAAATCAGACAAGTCTGAAAAGTCCAAATGTCCTACAAACTCAGACAAACTATCATATATAAGTTCAGCAAGCATATCAATATGGAATACAGAATGATCCTCAGCAGGATGCCTTATAGCATCTAAAATATTAAATTGAACCACACTGTCTCCAAACTCCATGGTAAGTGTCCCCGCATGAACATCAATCTTCGTCTAAGTTGTCTTCAAGAAGGGCCTACCCTAGATGATGGGGGCTACACCAGTGAGTGAATCTCCTCCCTCCATATCCAGTATGTAAAAGTCAGCAAAGAAAATGAGGTCATTCACTCGAACCAGCAGATCCTCATTAAGGCCTGCAAGGTGGGCAGTGCTCCTGTTTGCCAACTGAATGACAACACCTGTAGCCAACAAAGGACCAAGAGACAAAGAGGTCAAAACAGATAAAGGCATAACATCAATAAATGTTCCTAAATCAAGCATAACATTATCAAACTTGTTACTGCCTATAATACAAGGAATAGGAAATGTCCCTGGGTCTTTGCATTTTTCTAGAATGGGACTCACAGGTCTCTCAATGAGTTCAAAGAAATTCCTTCCTATGCTAATCCTCTCATTTCCCTTCAGCCTCCTCCTATGGGTGCATAGATCCTTCAAAAACTTGGCATATCTCGGAATTTGCTTTATTGCTTCAAGCAGAGGTATATTCACCTCTACTTTCCTGAAAGTCTCCAAGATTTCCTTGTCAGTCTCTTCCATTTTTTTACTCTTATGCACAACAATTTGTGGGAATGGAAGAGGAATGGAAGGCTGCTCATTGCATGAAGAACTGGGGCTGCTCAAAGGACTAGGACTAGTTCTCTCCTGCACAGGGTCTTCTACAGCTGTATGAACCTTATCTTCTTGCTCAGACTGTTGCCTATCAGGTGCTTGCACACTCGCTTGCACACTCTTTCCCGACCTCAAGGTGATTGCACTAACATTCTTCGGGTTGACAACTATTTAAGCAGGAAGCTTATCTGATCCTTGAGACTGCAACTGATTAAGAGTAGTCGCCATCTGGCCTATATGACTCTCTAGGTTATGAATAGTAGCCTCTGTCCTTTACTGGAAATTCAGATTATTTACCACTATCTGGCTCATTAATTCTTCTAAGGAAGACTCACTCTTGGAAGGTGCTGCAGCTGGTGGTGTAGGCTGGTGCTGCTGCTGTAAGTGTGGAGGCTGATAAGGTACATAAGGCTGCTATGGCTGTCGCTGCTGAGAAGAATTCCTCCGTCTCAAATTCGGATGATTCCTTCAACCCGGATCATAGCTGTTAGAAGAAAGATCCTGATTATACTGCTGCTGCTTGATAAGTGTTAGAATTGAGTAAATTTCCATGTAATTATAACACCTATTGGTAATGAATTGCTGAACTTATCATCCAATTTCACCCTTCTTTGCTTATTTTGTGGCTTTTATGTTTATTGAAATTGAATCTGAATTTGATGCTATTTTGATTAGAATTCTGTGAAATTTTGCAGAAGATGAAATATTGTACAGAGAAAGCATCAAGTGAACAGTGAGAAAGACAGAAGCTGTGTAGAGAAAGATTCAAAGGCAAGGCAAGCTGGGAAATTAGTCATTATTTCCTACGCTAAGCGCAGGCAAAGCGCAGGTGTGCCTATTCTGTTTCCCTAAACCCTAAACCCTTAATGAGGCTAGACAATTTTGAGACGGGGAATTTTCAGAAATACAGAGAGACAATTTTGAGAGTTGGAGTTTTGAGACACAGACGAAGCTTTGGAGAAGAACAGAGACCACTCTGGATCAAGAAGGAGTCTACAACAGAGCTGGAAGGCTTTGCTACTATTCTTCTTCTTAATTCTTGTTGGTTGTAATGGATACCATGAGTAGCTAAACTTCTTTGTAGGATTGAATGTAGTCGATTCAATCCCTAATTGTATTTTGGATCATTGATATTTAGGAAACCTTGTTTTATCAATACTGGTGTTTTTATTTCTATTCTTAATGCTTAATTCCCTTTTTGTAACATAATTATGATTTGATTTCTTGAATTAGCTGGGAAGCTGTTCTCTAAATCCAATTTGGGTAAAAACACTCAATAGGTTGAATTCCTAGCGATAGGGTTCAATTTATTGATAGCTTTTAACAACTTTTCTTAAAGTTAGGCAATTTGTTAAATATCCGAGGGATCGGTGTTTAGGGAATTGTTCTAAGAATTTCATATTTGACAAATCAATGTAAATGAAATTTATTTATGCTTTAGTATTGTTAATTACAAATTCCTATATATTATTGAGTCCTAAAATACCAGAGGGGTGTGATAGATGAAGTTCAATCCTAGTTGCTCAACTGCTCAATTTCATCCATATTTATCTTTGTCTCAATTTCTTTTTACTACATCCTTAAATTCATTTTTCACAAAACAATCTCAATCAATTGCAATCATTCTTACTCAGTAAGTGTGAGCCCTTAGAATTTATTTTGTACCGTTCCTCGTGGGTACGACAACCCCTACTTTTCTACTATTATATTGTTGCGATATTGGTACGCTTGCCAAGATCTCAACACTGCTGAGGGGTCTACCAGAACCATAAATATTGGCAACATAAGCCTGAGGAGGAACAACAACATCTCCTTCAGACTCATGTAAGGTGGGGCAAGCATCAGTGGGATGATCAGCAGAATTACAAATCCCACATAATTTTGCAACTTTCTAAGACAGTGCCAACTTCTTGACTTAGGAAGCCAAATCATGAAGCTTGTTCTCCAACTTCCTATGATCAGCAGCATAAGTGGTCTCCATCTCATGAACTCCTCTGGTCAAGGCCACTAAATTGCTTCTAGTACTGAACTACTGGTTATTAGAAGCCATGTTCTCTATTAACTGCCTTGCTGCAACTGGAGTTTTATCAACAAGAGCACCTCCACTGGCTGCATCTATCATCTGCCTATCCATGGATATAAGGCCCTCATAGAAATACTGGATGAGTAGTTGCTCATGTATCTGATGATGTGGACAGCTAGCACAAAGCCTCTTGAACCTCTCTCAGTACTCATACAGACTCTCTCTGTCCATCTGCCTTATACCACAGATCTCCTTCCTATTTGATGTCACTCTGGATACATGGAAAAACTTTTCTAGAAACAACCTCTTCAAATTATCCAAGCTAGTAATGGATCAAGGTGGAAGGTAGTACATCCAATCTTTTGTTGTATCTTGCAAGGAGAATGGGAATGCCTTCAGCTTAATGTGATCCTCAGGAACTCCAGGTGGTCTCATAATGGTGCAGACAATATAGAATTCCTTAAGGTTTTTATGTGGATCCTCACCTGCAAGACCATGGAACTTGGGCAACAAATGAATCAATCCATACTTTAGCTCATAAGGCACATCTATATCAGGATATTAAATGCATAAAGTCTAAATAGAGACATCAGGTGAAGCAAGATCCCTCAAACTTCTCTTAGCCATGATATCACAATTAAAATCAGACTCAAGAAAGGAAGAAGAAGAAGAAGAAAACATGTAAACAGACTCACTATCACTCACACTAATAGCAGAGTACACACTATCAGACAACTCACTATCACTAACAGAATTATGCACAAATGGAATCCTAGACTCTCTAACTAACCTATGATATGTATGATCAATTTCTGGATTAAATGGATGAAGGATACCTGGGTTTGGTCTAGTCATACACCAAAATGCACAAAATAAGGCATACAATAGCATGTTAGCATATAAAGGCAGCCTATATCAAATGAGCATAAACCAATTAAATGGATACATGGAAAACACTATATTAACATAGGAAATAACCACAAAAAATTTTAGAACAAAATTCAAAGCCTAAGTACCAAAACTACCTAAGGTAAGGAAGCTAAAATACACAAAAAAACTTAAAAATTCCTTTAAAAATAGAAAATGACTTTTTTTTGGAAATTTCAGGGTCCCCCTCTTGGCGTAGTGGGGATGGGTGGCCTAAGTGGCATTTTCTACCCCAAAAGCATATAAAATATGTGAAATTTTGACTCTCCTAGCTCAAGTTATGTCCAATCGATGTCAACAGGTCAAAATGAGCCAACACAAAGTGTAATCTCACAATCTGGACCTATCTAACAGCAGCTGGAGTATCTAATATTCATTATTAACCTAAAGAAGGGTGGAAACAAAAATTGACACAAAAATTCAACCTCTAACTATGTTAAACAAAAAGTCAAATTCAATTGCAAAAGTCAACAATAGTAAAAAGTCCCTTAGCAAAAAAAAAAAAACAACAGTAAAAAGTCAACAGCACTTGATCGACATATGCAATTCAATCCAAATCACACCAAATCAAATTTAATTTCATTTAAACAATTTCTAAACATCAAAATATGACTAAACACATCAATTACAATGACTAAACACATCACACAACTCAAAACACAAATTGAAATTCACATTAGGCAACGGAACAGTAACTTTTGCAAGTGACAGATTAGGCTACTTACCTCAAAGTTGTGAACAGAATTGATCAAACTGAATCTGCACAAACCAAGTTAGTTATACCAAAACACAATATGAATTATGACTCTACCTCCTAAACACAGAACAACACATGAATTACACAAAACAAAAGTTAAACTAAACTAAACACTGACAGAAAATTCACATAGAATTGAAAACCGAATTTGAATTGAGTTTCCCGGCAACGGCGCCAAATTCGATCGAGACCGTACTCAATCAAATAAAAGGAATTAAGGTGCAGTAAGGGTTGATTAACCCCAAGTCGTTTGCCCAAGAATTCAATCACAAATTCAGAAATTCAAGATCAAAGCAACACACACTCAGGGGATTTTGATTGTATTTTTCACAATCCTTAACCACAGAAACTAAAATTCGAAATTAACCAATGAACAATTAGATCAATCCTCTGCACATGCATAACGTTGATCTATCACTGGAAATCAAGAAACAATTTTATCAAACATGTATGAATCCGAATTTCACCATGAATTAATCAATAAGCATCAACAACTCATGATTCAAGTTCTTGAATTAAGCATGCAATGTTCATCAATTAGGTTAGTGATTAAGCATCCCTAATTCTAATTGAATATGAATTTAATTCGAATTTCCAATCCTCATGCATAAAGCATACTTGAACTCAATTCTACAATCCCTAAATTCACAGTTTTAAGCAAAACCAAAATTCATGTAGGAAGAAGAACAAAATCGGAATTGGAATTAATGTTGAGAGATAAAATTCGAATTACAACCAAACCTCAAGATCCAAGCTAACATTGATACAGAGAATTGATACAGAGAAGTTAGCCTTCCATTTCCATGGAGGTGGGATCCAAATTTGCAAGAAGAGGAAGAAGAAGAGGGAAAATCGTGTGAACCAAGGAAAAGAGAAAAGAAAGGGAAAATGAAGAGTCAAATTCTAAAATCTGAAAAATGAGGGAAAAGTGTCTAAACTATTCAGCAACACACCTATTTTATAATTATAATGCCTAAATCACTAACAATCTGATTAGGCCTTAATTGGGCCGAAATTAATTAAAACAGGCCCAAAAACTAATTACAAAACTAAGCAAATTCGGATTTGCAACAGAAAACATCAGTAGGCGATTTTGAAACAGCAACTTCTCCTAATTCCTTCATGGGAATATAGTTATATAGCATGTCAATTGAAGCCCTGGATGTTATCTTTCCAATGCCACTGGAATCACCCAAAAAGTCCCCCTACAACTGTAGATATGATCAAAACAAGACAGGTAGGTCAGTAGGCTTAAAAATCTGAATTTAAATAACATTTATAGTTAAAGCCCAATTAAACCCAATTTGGTAAATTCTAATTAAAATAGTGGAATTAATCATTATTATAGTCCAAGAAAGCTAATAGTAATTATGCAATGTGTGAATAAAAATGTGATCATCAAGGACGCTCATAGATACAGGGGCGGCGCACAGACGAGGTGGCAGCGCTCCGAAGTTGGAGGCGACACACTTAGAGGACGTAAATGTGAGGGAGGGATGTAGAGAAAGGGCTCAAATGAGGTTTCAGATTCACAAAAACAAAATTAAGAAAAGGGAAACAAACCTAATTTTTAGTACAAAACGACGTAGTTTTCGTATAGGAGTACCCAAAAACGTACCCGAGCCGTACCAATGAGTACCCAAGACATATCCAGTCCTGTACCCATTTTTTTTTTAAACTTTGTTTGGGTACACGCATACCCAAGCCGTACTCGTACCCGGTACGTACCCAGTACGGGTATACGCCTCCAATTTTAGAGTACCTGTACTTCAGAGTTCGTAGCTAATAAATGTAGTGAAATTTTTAGCTAGGAACTACCTACGGATTAGCTAAAACTTAAATCTCTAATTAGCTATGAAAACTTTGTAGTTAATTTGAAGTAATTTTAAAAATTTTCCAACTATTAATTCTACCGTTATTTTGCAGTTAATTATTGTCCAAAATGTCATAGCGGTTGTGCAGTTGATTTGCAGCCAAAATTATGAAAGATCTATGACAATTGCAAAGCTAATTCCTATAGGTAAAATCTTACCACTGTCCTAATCAATCAACAACTTATAGCATAATCTAAAACAAATCATTCCATGGCTAGCTATTCGGTTGGTTGTGGGGTAAAAAGGGGATGTTAACATAAGTGCAGATGGCAGCAAGATATTGGAGAAGGCAATTTTTTTTTGGTAAACTGGAGAAGGCAATTTTGAAATAATGGAAAGGGGAGACACGAATAATACTACGTACTTTCTATCATATTTAATATCAAAATCAAAATCAAAATCTTAGACAATTCAAAAGAACTTTTTATGCTTGAATGGTAAGTCTATTTAAATAAATAAAAATAATGTGTTATGATTATCATATATATTAAATTTTTTTATTGTAATATGAAACTATATTTTTTTGGCTTAATTTAACGGTTTAGGCTTACTGATTTATATAAAGACATGGATCTACTAGTTTATATATAGAGGTCGATATGTGACTTTTTAAAGGCTTTACTGTAAAATAAGTCATTAAATAAGTTTCATATTAATTATGTCAAATTTTTAAAAAGATCAGGTTAGATTTTAAAAATAGGCCTATATATGATAAATAAGATAAATAGGTCATGATGAGGTTAAGTTCAGGAAATAGGATAAATCTATTTAAGAGAAGGTTTGACTAGGCAACTTATTTCCATTCCTAGGCCTAGAAAGGACATTGTCCTACTCTGTTATAGTTTTATTTTTGGGTAAAATATATTTTTAATTTTTGTAAAATAAATGAATTTTAATTTTGATTCTTATAAAATTTTCTTCTCAATTTTCACCCTCCCAATTCTAAATTTCTGCAAAATGTCTTTATTATTAGTGATGTGGTAAGCCAAAAAAATGGCACATGACATAAACTAATTGCAACGTGGCAATTTGTTAACTTGCCACCACACCAATAGGAATGTTCTTTATTATTTTAAATTTTGAAAGTATGCAAATATATAAAAATTGTAAGGATAAAAATCAAAACTCATTTATTTTATAAGGACCAATTTTTTTTTCTCTTTTGATAGCAACATATATATGTACGAATAGAATTGGAATCCAACAAGCAGAAAATCAACGCATGAACAAGGAAATGAAGAGATGCAATTCAACCTTAATAAAGGAAATGAGAAGAAAAAATGAAAAAAATGGAAAGAGATAGAAGTGCAGAAGACACCACAGGTTGAGGTAACCCCTCACACTGATAAGTCTCAGTGCAGAAACGCCACCAAATCCTGGAGCTGGATAAGTCTCTCAATGGTATGAGCAAGCACCATTAACCATTCTCTACTCACAATGAGGAGGAAAACAAGCATAAGCTTTGTATAAAATTCAAGATTAAAGACTACAAGTGAGGATCCTCCTTTATATAACCTATGGGGATGGCTACAAAAGGAAAATTATAAGGAAATAAAAATTATCCTAAATGGGTTTTGAACTCATGAACACATGCTACCTAAAGCCTTAAGTAGGCCCTGCTACCTTCATGGAGAGAAAATACAAATCAAATAAATTCTAAAATCTATCAAACTAATGAACTAAGACTATGACCCATCACTAAATCCTAGTCTAAGATGGTGCATAGGGTGACATGCCCTTCAATGAGGTCACTAGTGTCTTTCTTAAGGTCAATGTCCTTGAAAACATAGGACAATGTAGAAACACAGGAAAGCACTAGAAGGGGGTTGAATAGTGTTTTTATAAAACCTTAACGTTTTCTGGAAACCTTTTCTGAAAAACTGAACTTTCTGAAAAATTTCAGACAACTAGGATGTTATCTGAAGTTTGTCTTCTGTCTGAAGTATTTTTAGACAGTGTAAAAATGAGTTTTCTAAAGTATGTTTTTACGCTCAGTTTTTATAAAGACATATTCAATTCCCTTTTATGTTAGTTTAAAACTGAATTGAACAAGGTAAGGGATAGAAATACTCAGCCAGAAATTTATCCTGGTTCACTCACAACCTTAGTAAGCTACGTCCAGTCCCAATGCCAACTAGCAGCTGGATTTCTCCACTAACCTCAACAGATTACAAGTATTCTTTTATAGTCATGCCTCTTCAGGCTCTACACCCAAGTATTGTTTTACAGATAAGCCTCTCCAGGCTCAAAACCCAAGTATTGTTTTACAGACAAGCCTCTCCAGGCTCAAATACAAACCCAATGCTATTTAGAAAGAAAAAATTTATGCTTAAGAACTACAATCCAGTTCTTAGCTTAAACACAAAGTTTATACAAATAACTGAGTATAACTCAGGATATGAAAGTTGTATACAAATCAAATGAAATAAATCAAAGTTTGATTTTCCTAAGAAAATTTGGCAGCGTAAGAACTTCTGAATATTGCGCATTTGTTCTTGATGGAAGACTTTGAATCTTCAGTAAAGCTCTATTTATAAGCTCCAAGTGAGGTCCATTGAAAGACATCAATTGTGAGATAGCATTAAATGCTATTAAGTCCGTTGTGAGATGTTCTTCTGACACAGTACAAGGTTGCAATACTTCGCTGACCTCTGCAAAAACTGCGCTGCAGAGCTTTCCTCATTTGTGCATGAAATTCAAACATGCTGAAAAGCTTTTGTCTGCATGGCTCAAAATGGAATTCTGAAAACGTGCTGGAGAAGAAGCAGAAAAGGTCTTCAGTCAAACTGTTTTCCATGTCAGATATCTTTAGAGGGCTTCACTCTTCAGATATCTTTAGACTTCAGATTACTCCGACTTCAGATAGTTCCTTCTTCAGAAAGCTTGACCCTTCAGATGGCTTCACTTCTTCAGACAGTCTGACCACTTCAGATAGCTTCACTTCTTCAGACAGTTTGCCACTTCAGAAAGCTTTATAGCTTTAAAAAGGCCAACATTTCTGAGATCAGAATAAACCATTAGTAGCACAGGCAATTTTGCATAGTGTTAAGAACTAAATTTGTAATCATTAAAACATGAAAGATGAATTTATTCTCTTTATAAATTTTTAAGAATTTCTTGAGACTCAACATTCTCCCCCCCTTAATGATGAAAAATTTGTTTTTAACATAAAAATCTGATAGTGGTAAAATAAAATTTTAAGTTTACAAATTCCTCCTCCTAAATTAGATGTTTCTCCCCTTGAATTAATTGACTTAAGTTTCTTTAGATAACTTAAGTCATTCTTATGATTTTCTTACGTTCAGATACTCCTTTTTAACTTCTGAAAATCATGAACACTTCAGATTTTGTTAGTTCAAATTACTCCCCCTTTTGTCATCAATCAAAAGGGATCAGAGCAAGCAACATATGATCAGACTATACAAATGAAAGTGTATCATAACAAAAACTCATAATATATCAGAGCAAAGAAATATTTAAGAACATAAGCATTCTTATAAAATGCATAAGAGAAAACACACAAAAATATCATATTGTCTAAAGAATTTGGCAAAACATCCTATAAAAGACTATCCATCCTTTTTCAACTAAGCATCTCTGATCACAGCCATCAGATCATCACGAGTCTTGTCAATTTGGGATAGAACAACAGTCTTCAGATCTTCTTGCCCTGCTCTGAGCTTCTATTACTGATCAAGGACCTTATCATGTTTTGAAGCTAACTCTGCATGCTTGATCTATAGCTCTTGAATTTCCCTTCTCAGAATTACATTCTCTTCACATATTGCAAGGGCTCATAGAAAATGATGGAAATATGCTTGCATGTGAACCTGAAGTAGCATAATCCCTTGGGCAACCCAAACTTATAATGATTCTGAACAACATAGAAATATTCTCTGAAAGGACATAGACACCGAAGAGTCCATGCTTCATTGAGGGGTGCATATAGGGCAAATTGACCTATGAAGTAGTTGTGCTTCTCCAAAGCAGATACTCCTGTGTAGGTCATGGAGTCTTCATCTTGCCCTGAAGTCCCAGAGGTTGAACCAACTTTATCTCTTAAGCTCCAGTAAGATGACCAGACCCATTCCCTATACAGATGATCAAGTCCTCCTCCTTGCCTTTTCAGATAGGTAGGCATCTTTCTCCATTGTTTTGGCTTGGGTAGACCTTGGGATCTTTCAGCTTGTCCTCAGCTCCTTCAACTAAAGGATACCTGGGAATAATTCTGTCAGGTTTCACTAAGATTCTTGTTGATGGTAGAACTGATATGGGCAGAGGGGGCTTGAAGTCTATGAAGCCTGATGCTCTACTGATGTGCCTCTCAAAAAGCTCAACTTCAAGACATTGCTTCCTCACAGCTATCCATTCCTCATCAGATAGGAGAGCTTGTTCTTCAGCAAAAAGATCAAACAAATTCCATTTATAACCAAGTGGCTGGACACCTCTTCTGATCTTCTCAAGCTGATAAGGAAACAATGATTCTTCCTTTCCTTGCTCCTTCTGATTAAGCAGCCTCTTGTTTCTTGCTTCTTCCATAGATTCTAGGCACAACCCCCTGTGAGTAACAATAGGGGGCCATCCTTAAAGTATAGCAGCTCTTCAAATAAGTTGGGGGAACTTGGGAACCCTCAACCTTTCTTCTACAGGCACATCATATGCCTTATGGGGCACTTCAAAAGTAAACTTTAACTCTGCTGCAGTTGATGGTTGCAGTGCAAGGTCATAAGATGGCTCAAGAGTGAAGACACCACCTTTGACAGCAAATCGAAAGTGTTGGGGTAGATTGCTTCCCTTCCAAAGAACTTCACCTGGTTGGGAGTAACTGGAACTACCTTCAGATTCAGAATCAGGTGAATCTGACTCTGGATATGGACTCTTCTCTTCAGATGATGGAGTCACATTTCCAAAGATTACCTTCATCTTCTTCTTTGGAGGTTCAGCTTCCACCTTATCCTTCAGTTCTTAGTTTCTTTTCCTCTCCTCCCTATTCTTTAAGCTCTTCTCAAATTCAACAGCTTGCTGAAATTTGATGGCTTCTTCTTGTTGAATGGAAGCACTCCTTGTTATCCTCTGAGTAGCTTCAAGTAGAGGGGCAGGATGCAGTAATCTAAGCCTTCTTTCTCTTCTGGCTTGGGAGCCTGATCTTCTTCTCTTCTTAGGCTTGGACTTATTGAATCTCTCATCCTCTAGGATTGCCTGCTATACAGTAACAACAATGGCAAAGTCTTGTGCCTCTTGTTCCTTTTCTTTTGCCTTGTCTTCTTCTTCCAAAGCAGTATCTAGAGCAGAAACCTGTGCTAGCTCAGGGTCAAGATTCCTGGCAACAATAGGCATTGCTTCAATGGTTCTCTCATAGGAACCTTGTTCATATTCCAAATTGATCACCAGTGTTGCAGCACTACCTTGATCAGCTACACTAGCATGTACCCCATGAAATGAAATAGGCTTAGTGAGTTGAATAGAAGGTTCCTCAGTTGTCTGACCCACAATTTCAGAAGGTCCTACGGCTTTCTGAACAGGTTCAGACAGTCTGAGTTGTGCTTTGCCAACATCAGATAGTCTCACTTTAGCAGGTTGATGTTCAACATTTTTCTGAGATGCCTTGGTTCTCTTCTTTTTCACCAAGGGCTTTGTTGGAGTCTTCTGAGTCTCAACAAAATCATCCTTCCTTGGGTCTCCTCTCAGCTCATTCTCCAGTATGTCAATGGCACTCCTCCCTGTAGCTTCAGCTTTGTGTAGGGCAAAAGACTCCCTCACAGTAGGTTCAGGAGGAGGGGGCAGAACTTCAATGTGCATCTGCTTGACATTTGTAACAGTGAAGAATGTAGGGGCCTTGTGGTCATACAGTCTCTCTATAGGCACCTTGAAGTGCAACAAAATCTTCTGAATAAGAATGTTGTAGGGGTAGCTGTTGTAGAATCATTTATCTTCTTCTGCATATGAGTTAAGATGATTCTGGGAAGGTCTGCCTTCTTCTTCTGTAATAAGTGAATGGGGCAAAACTGTTCCAACTCAGATACATGGTTCTTGCTCTCCATTTTAGGGATTATTGCACACCCTAGAATGGCATGCAAAATCCTTGCCTTAGGAAACATGCTTGATGAGTTCATGTTCTCTGGTTTCTCTTCTCCATACAGCAGCTTGTTGAACACCCTAGGGCTACCATGCTTGCTTTCCCAGTCAGGGTAGAACACAACTCCTTCAGACTTTACACCAGTAATTTTTTAGATGATATCCTTGTCAACAAAGACAAGAATTCCCATTACAGTTTCTCTTATGGAGTTGTAGATCCCTAAAGTGTTTGGAACTCCACGTGTTGTCCTTCAAAAGTCCAGTACACTCTGCTCATGCCAACATCAATTAACATGGTCGAAGAAGCAGGTCCAACCAACTGCTTCAAATTCTTCAGTGAGGTCCACACCACCACTCCTTAGAGATTCAAGGCACACAACCTTGCTCCTAACAATGTTGCCACCAACAGATTTCTTGGAAGCCATTGAGTTGCAGAGAAAAGATGGTGAAGGAAGTAGGTTTGAAATGCTTGAAACTTGGAGAGAATTAGAGTACAGGGAATGTAGCTTTTGCAAGAGCTTCAACACTTCTATATATAGACACCAGAGGCAATGATGACAGTTACACAGTGACTGCGTAAATCTTGGGTAACGTGCGAATTGGCAGAGGCAAATTTGAAAAAGCTAAATATCAGACGTCTTAGATTGCCACGTCATCGTTCAGACAAGTGATACTTCAGATAGTACTTAAGATTGCAGGATGATGCATGAGAGTTGACATGGGCTTGCAGTCATTCATTTTAAACTTCTTAAGCATTTCTTTTGTATATTTTTCCTGATGGATCCATATACAATCAAATTCTTGCTTAATCTGAAGTTCTAGAAAAAATTTTAGTTCACCCATCATACTCATCTCAAATTCTGACTACAAAAGCTTATAAAACTCTTTTCATAAAGAAGAATTTGTTGAACCAAAAATAATGTCATCAACATATATCTAC
The DNA here is from genome assembly GCA_026901365.1 of Sesbania bispinosa. NCBI lineage: Eukaryota > Viridiplantae > Streptophyta > Magnoliopsida > Fabales > Fabaceae > Sesbania > Sesbania bispinosa. The sequence goes on from QLOH01000019.1 coordinate 2,142,415, forward strand.
AAGACAATGAAATCTTTGTTAGAAGTTTTTCTAAAAAGAGTTGTATCTACTTTTCCTCCCTCAAAAGCATTTTTGATAAGAAAATTGCTCAGTCTTGTTGAGTCTCAGAATTAATTTAAGTATTTAAATTAGATTTAAGACTCATTAGTCTCAGGTTTTAATGATTAACAAATTAGATCATATAAGAACATGTTCTATTGAGAAAGGTATTATTTTGTGCATTGTGTTTCAGGTAACAGGATGAAGCATCCATCTGAAGACAAGAAGACAAAGATAGCTAAGGAAGCAGGTAAAAGAAAGGAAGAGAAAATCCGAAGAAAGATGAAGCAAATCTGAACAAGAAGAAACGCGAAAAGAAACCTAGTAGAAGAAACCCGCTGAAGAAAAACAACATACAAAGACAAAGAGAAAAACATTGAAGCAACTATCTGAACGCAACCAACTATCTGAAGAAAGTGTGGAAAGAAAAAGTATATCTGTGGAATCAGAAATAAAGACAAACTTAAAGCCTATGAAAGTCTATCAATCAAAAGAGGAACACTTTCTCTCAGATACATGTACTTCAGATCATTCATTCAGATGATGCAAACATACTTCAGATGATTCATTTCAGACAAATTAACAATGAACCGTGAAGAAGCAGCTCAACCTTCTGAATCAATTTGCTGAAGGAAGACATACTGAAGGAAGAACAAAGAAGTAATCTGCTAAATAAAGGAACTTGCCAAAAATGACCAACCTACTGAACCAAAGAAAAAGACTAAAAGAAAATGAAAAGGAGTATGAAGAAGCAACAGGCTAAAAAGAAGAATAATACAGTAAACTATCTGAAGAAGTCAAGCTATATGAAGAAGAACATCACGACAATTATCTGAAGAAAAGAAAGAATACCTCTGGGCAAAGCTGAAATGAAGATAAACTACATGCTCATGAAGAATGAAGAAGAAAGAAGCAACCATCTGAAGCAAAGAAGAAGAAACTCGCTGAAAGAAGGAACTCCCTGAAAGCGTCTCCAAAATAAAAGCTACATCAAGTTGAAGTAATGCAACCTGTTGAAAGTATGTGTGTACTAAAGTTGAAGCTGCTGAACACATACTTTCTAAACGTGATGACGTGGCATTTCAAACTCTCAGAAGAAGAAGAAGAATATGCCAGACACGTCATATAACCTTCCGAAGACTTATGAGTCAATCTGAATAATTTAATTAAGAGACTCGAATCTCAGCAAACATGAGTAGTGAAGCTTAATTGATGTAAAGAAAAGCAAAGGCCTTAGGGCTCACCTTCAGAACCCATCATGAAAGAGGAAACCTACTAAAGAAAAGCAAATAGTGGTCAGAGATAGGTCAGCACTGCTGCACACCTACTTCTGTATCTACTCCGTAACACGCTATTAGAAGCATGTACCTCAAGTGAAAAGAAAAGCAGAAAGCACAACGGGAAAAAGGAGAAGTCTAACGGATTTTAGCATTCTATCTCCTTACACTCACAAGAAGAGAATACTCTGAAGAGCCTGGAGAGGCTTGGAGGAAGAAAGAATACTCGGTTTAAGCCTGGAGAGGCTTGGTTAAAAAGGAATACTTGGTTGAGAGCCTGAAGAGGCTTGATGATAAAAGAATACTTGTATCTGTGATCAGATAGTGGAAAATCCAGTGGTGGTTTGTCCTGGGATTGGATGTAGCTCACTGGGTTAGTGGGTGAACCAGGATAAAGTCTTGGCTGAATCTTCTCTATCCCTTAAACTATTTTAATTCAATTTTCATCTAACAAAAGGGATTTAAAAGTATTTAAGTGAGAACTTTACTTCTGAATTAAACTCGTTATCAAACTACTTTGAGTCTGAGCCCAGTTCAGAAGGTGATCAAAACTTCAGACTAAAACTCATCGTCTAAATCTTTTCAGAAGTTATTCTCTCTACCCTTATCTCTTTACTCTCTGCTATTATCTGGGTATTTCTGACAAGGGAAGGGTTTGAAAAGTGAAGTCACAATCAACATAGTAAAACTTCATTCTTGATCAAATCGTTTTGAAAAAAAGTACTTACTGATCCTTCTGAAGTGGGTTCAGCAAGGCCTTTAACAAATCAGTTTTTATCAAATTACTGAAACGTTTAATACATTAGTGTAAAACATTTTTAACACAACATGTTTTCTATTTTGAAGTTATTACTTATCAAAATCAGTTTTAAACAAGTTTCTAAAATGTTTTCTTTAAATCTTCTGATGTGATTTCAGAAAGCACATTTATACTTATCAAGTTCAGCAAGTCTCTGAAAAACTCTCGTTCATTAGCCTACGCTTAACTCTAATATTATTTACTATTTGGCAAAAGAATTTTTCATAATAACCTGCATAGGTTAATTAAATTTCAAGATGTTTATGAAAGGAAGGAATTTCAGAAATGTAGCGTAAAGTTTTAAAACACTATTCAACCCCCCATTCTAGTGTTTCTTGTGGTTCCAACAAGTGGTATCAGAGCTCACCTTCGGGTTGAGCATCTAACAATGCTGAAGGAGTAGATCCTCAGAAGATGGAAACCTCATCTAGCTGAAGCAACTCTGTGATCAAATGAATAGATGAATGAGAAAAGAATATATTCTTTAGAAACTCATTATTCAAGCTGCTGAAGCATCTTTCAGAAGGGCATGATGAGAAAAGGAAAGCACATTCAATTAAAATTCCCTTATTGGTAACATCTTTCCTACCTCAACCTATATGCAATTATGTGATATATATTTATGTGAATCATCTGAAAATTGCATATAGTCTCTGAAATATGAGAAATGGACTTGCTGATATGTGTTTGTCTAAAATGTGCTTACTTGCTGAAAATCATTTATCATATTATCTGTGTTTTTGATAAATTATGTTAAACCATCATTTTTAAAGAAGTTGAAAAATCTTTAAAATTTAAACTTTTTGTCAAAACTATGATCTGGCTCTATGTGAATTAATGGATTATCAACCGTTTCCTCAAAGTGGCACGATGCATATATCTCTGTAACTGTTCAGTTCATGTAACCACCGTCATCAATGCCTCAAGCATGCTTATTTATAAGGATTGAAGGAGTATCATGAGAACTACACTCTAATCAGTAAATCCTCAGAGCAGAACTTCATCCTCTTCAAGAACCTTAACTTTCAAAGTTCAAAAACTTTGCTCAAATGGCTGCTGAGTCTGCTACTTTATGTGATTCAAATCAATCAAGGATTAATGAGAGAATCATTCCTTCAAGGATGGTTCGTCTCTCTGAATTTGAAGAAGCAGAATTCAATATTACTGAGTACTTTGATGTTGTTTGATGGACCCCATTCTTTAACAACATTTCCTCTGCGTGGCATGAGGAAAGTGTTATGGAATTTTGGAACAACTCTGAAGTTGTTTCTTATCCAGAACACACTGGGATCAACACGACTGTAATGGGGAGATCTATCTTTGTGGACTGCAAAGTGATTGCTGAAATAATTGGTGTTCTTTCAAGGGTAGAAACCTTCTGTCAGAATTGGGAAGTACACTTTGGAGGAGGCTTCCTGATCTTTGATCAGTTGTTGTTTGGTAGAATACGCTCTGGTCCCACCAAGCACTCTCAACATATGGATATTCCTAGAGTTCTCCTTGTTGTTCTTAACTGCTGCATCCTTCCGAAAGGAAGTAATAAATTTTTCATCAAGGACATTGAAAGGTTTGTGGTGGAAAACTTGCTGATGAAGAAGAAGATCAATCTTCCATGGATTCTTCTATATCAGATGATATTCAGAGAGGAATTGGATGTTAAGGATCTCTTCCCCCACAACACCTTAATCATGAAAATCTTGATTCACAAGGGCTTTCCTATGACAATCTCTTTGATCTAGCACCTCCTTCCTTCTTCACTCCGGTTATGTTTGCTCAGTCAGACCGGACTCTATCTGAAAGAGAAGAAGCCCTAGGGAACATGGTGGTTGAAGTTCCTCTCGCGGCATCCCATGTCAAAGAGAGAAGGACAAGAGTGTCTGGTCATCTGGGTGCTCATGGAAGAATTAGAAAGGTGTTTGCTGCATACAATGTGAAACGTCTGCACGCTCGTGTGAATTGGTTAGCAAGGAGGTTGAAGAAATCTCAGAAGGAGCTACTGAAGCTTAAAGGAGAAAAGGAGAGTGCCAATGCTAATGAGGAACTACCTGCTAATAGTCCTTAATTGATTCAAAGAACCTTATCATTTTCTTTTCATATAATATTTTAACAAAACCCATATTTTCTGCATGATTAGAATTCTATATTATAGTATTCCTATTACTGTTTATATCTTCTCTGATTACGTTGCCTATGATTAAATATGTGTTTTTATAACTGTGCCATTTATATTATATTTTCTTCAAATTAATAAAAGTACTTAAAACTAAAAATTACTAACTTGTTGAAAATACTTCCCTAATGACAAAAGATGGAAAATAACATTTTAATAAAAACTCTAAACCAAGCAATCTTCAGAAAGTAATATCAAACTCAGGGGGAGTCTCTATCAATGAAAAATCTTTAGAGAAAGATAAATTCCCACAAGTATATGATTTAAGGAGAGAATGTTGTTTGATGAACTTAAAGCTAAATTCTTAAGATATTTCCGTAATGATTAACAAATTTAATTGAGCAAATTCAGATGTTGTTGAAAGGTATTTTGGTTTGTGAATGTTTTAGCAAACAGGTTTTAAAGAGAACTTTTAAAGTTGATCATAAGAAGGCAACACCATCTAAAAGAATGGCTAATGTGGCATCACTCCTAGCCTCTGAACCTGTTCAGAAGGTTCACAACAAACTTGCTGAAATTGTGGGTCAGGAGTGCTGAGGAGATGGCTACTCAATTCATTGAGCCTACCTCAACCCTTGAAGGACATGCCATGGTGACTGCTGTTTCTGATAGAGAGGAAGTCAGAAAGGCTATAGAGCACGAAGATCAAGATGATGTCTTTGACGCACAACAAGAAATTTCAGAGAATGAAAGCAACAAGACTGTATTTGAAGAAAAGTTGAGTCTCAGCAACTACAAAATCCTGAGTATCCTTGCTGATAACATTGTTCTAAATTACAACTTAAAAATTTGTGCCTATATGAAATTATTCTGTAAGCATATTGCATCTTGTTAATTTGAGAATACTTGCTGAAGATTTTTTTCTTCCTTCTTAAAAACAAAATTTATATTGAATTATTTTATTTAAATATTTATTCTTTTTCTTTCTCTTTTCAAAAGAAGTTAAAAATCTTTTTGATCTCTACAATCAACGTTAATGATCCGATTCCCTATGAATGTTGGCTCTTCACTTGTCCAGTCAGTGATGCACGTTGCACTACTTCCAATGTCTGAAACCGTCATCATTAATGCTATCTGAGCCTATCCATGTTCCGTGTAAAACCGTCCAAAAGATTCAATCTCCTTGTCTCTCTCTGTTATTTCTTGCCTCAAAGTCCTATAAAATCTCAAGAGCCCTTAGTACAAACTCATCACTTCAAAGTTCTTCTTTCACTTTGGATGAGATCTGGGTGTATGCTCTCTAAGGGATACTGAAGAAGCGGGAGAAAACAGAAGAGGTGGCCCTGGAACATGATTTGGAGAAGATCGATCTCCCAAGGATGATGTATGGAATGATAAGCAAGGGAAAGATTTCTTCTGAATACCTTCCCCTTTATGCTTGGACCAAGGAGATCTTGTTGCATCACAAGCATACTGGAAGACCACTGGTAGATCCCAATATAACCAATCTTATGAAGGGAACCACTCCACATGTGGTCCTGATGATAAAGGCTGTTGTTGGTGGTCGAAATACAGTGTTAAATGATGCACCTCCACTGTTCCAGTTGTTGAAAGGATATTGCATGCTCAATGCATGGTTGTGGAATAGACACAGGCTCAAGAGGCATTTCTGAGGCTTCAAGCTGAAGAAGTAATGGCCGCTGAGGCAGACAAGGAAGCAGCTGATAAGGCTATGCCTCAGCCTATCATAGGAATCAAGAGAGTTAGCATTGATATATATGTATTTTCAAAATTTTAATACATAAAAAATTTCTGAAAATTATTGCTGTGCACTTATCTGTTTCATCTTCTTGTATTCTGTGTGAATCTGGTGTTTGGTTTAAAGAACTTTGGTTTGAAATGATATTCTTCTTAAAATCCGATCATATTTGACAAAGCTTTAATCTTGTTGAAATATGTTAAAAGTTGTTTACCCTTTTTGAATAATGACAAAAGGGGGAGAAGAAATATAACTAACAAAAATCTGAATCTGAAAAAGACAACGTTATATAACTAACAAAAATCTGAATTTGAAAAAGAGTACATTATATAACTAACAAAATTCTGAATCTGAAAAAGAGAACGTTTTCGTTAAAGGGAATTAAAAGTTCAAATAAGAAGAAAAACATTTTTTTCAGGGGGAGTAATATAAATAGGGGGAGCTATCTAAATAGAATATTATCTCTCATACTTTCCTTCATATATTTTGTTAGGTATATATCTAATTTATCATCATTAAAAAGGGGGAGAAAGTTGAGTCTCATAATTAATTTAAGTATTTAAATTAGATTTAAGACTCATTAGTCTCAGGTTTTAATGATTAACAAATTAGATCATATAAGAACAGGTTCTACTGAGAAAGGTATTGTTTTCTGCATTGTGTTTCAGGTAACAGGATGAAGCATCCATCTGAAGACAAGAAGACAAAGATAGCTAAGGAAGCAGGTAAAAGAAAGGAAGAGAAAATCCGAAGAAAGATGAAGCAAATCTGAACAAGAAGAAACGCGGAAAGAAACCTAGTAGAAGAAACCTGCTGAAGAAAAACAACATACAAAGACCAAGAGAAAAGCATTGAAGCAACTATCTGAACGCGACCAACTATCTGAAGAAAGTGTAGAAAGACGAAGTATATCTGTGGAATCAGAAATAAAGACAAACTTAAAGCCTATGAAAGTCTATCAATCAAAAGAACATCACTTTGTCTAAGATACATGTACTTCAAATCATTCATTCAGATGATTCAAACAAACTTCAGATGATTTATTTGAGACAAATTAACAATGAACCATGAAGAAGCAGCTCAACCTTCTGAATCAATCTGCTGAAGGAAGACATACTGAAGGAAGAACAAAGAAGTAATCTGCTAAAGAAAGGAACTTGCCAAAAATGACCAACCTACTGAACAAAATAAAAAGACTAAAAGAAAAGAAAAAGGAGTATGAAGAAGCAACAGGCTAAAAAGAAGAATAATACAACAAACTATCTGAAGAAGTCAAGCTATATGAAGAAGAACATCACGACAATTATCTGAAGAAAAGAAAGAGTACATCTGGGCAAAGCTGAAATGAAGATAAACTACATGCTCATGAAGAATGAAGAAGAAAGAAGCAACCATCCGAAGCAAAGAAGAAGAAACTCGCTGAAAGAAGGAACTCCCTGAAAGCGTCTCCAAGATAAAAAGCTACATAAAGCTAAAGTAATGCAACCTGCTGAAAGTATGTGTGTACTAAAGTTGAACCTGCTGAACACACACTTTCTGAACGTGATGACGTGGCATTTCAAACTCTCTGAAGAAGAAGAAGAAGAAGCCAGACGCCTCATACAACCTTCTGAAGACTTATGAGTCAATCTGAATAATTTAATTAAGAGACTCGAATCTCAGCAAACATGAGTGGTGAAGCTAAATTGATGCAAAGAAAATCAAAGGCCTTAGGGCTCAGCTTCAGAACCCAACATGAAAGAGGAAACCTACTAAAGAAAAGCAAATTGTGGTCAGAGATAGGTCAGCACTGCTGCACACCTACTTATGTATCTACTCTGCAACACGCTATTAGAAGCATGTACCTCAAGTGAAAAGAAAAGCAGAAAGCACAACGGGAAAAAGGAGAAGTCTAACAGATCTTAGCATTCTATCTCCTTAAACTCACAAGAAGAGAAATGAAGAAAGAAGAAGAGAGAGAATATCAACTTGCTGAAGAGGAAGAAAATCTCTCATGATTAAGAGCTTATCTACAGGGTATCAGAACCAAGTCATCTGCACACCTAATTTGCTTAAGAAAGAAGCTACCAAATGAGAAGTTATTTCACAACGACTCTATGAGCTTAATCATTTCTTCTCAACGGTAATATCAAGCAGTCTTCAAACGACTATATTTCCAGAACATATAAGTAGCCTCAAGAAAGCCTTAGAAGATGCTGATGGGTCGGCAAAATCCCTAAAGATTCATTCACTGGGAATTGACCAAAATGGGCTGCCATGAACTCTCAAACATCTATCTTTGAACCATGGCAATTTTATCAAGCCCACAGAAGAAATTGCCCAAGCTCAATACAGATCATATCAAGCCAACCTTCTGATCCTACAGAGATGAATTAGAGCTTAGAATTAAATACTTGTATCTCTGTTATACCTTGTACTTAGAAGCTTTATCTTTGTATTCTGAGTTGTACTCAGTAATTCCTATGTACAAGAAAACTGAAGTTTACGTTTCTATGAAACTTAAACCAATCCATCTTTGTAAACATAATATGTGTCAGGGAGCCTGGAGAGGGTTGAAGGAAGAAAGAATACTCTGGAGAGCCTGGAGAGGCTTGGAGGAAGAAAGAATACTCTGAAGAGCCTGGAGAGGCTTGGAGGAAGAAAGAATACTCGGTTTAAGCCTGGAGAGGCTTGGTTAAAAAGGAATACTTGGTTGAGAGCCTGAAGAGGCTTGATGATAAAAGAATACTTGTATCTGTGATCAGATAGTGGAAAATCTAGTGGTGGTTTGCCTTGGGACTGGATGTAGCTCACTGGGTTAGTGGATGAACCAGGATAAATTCTTGGCTGAATCTTCTCTATCCCATAAATTATTTTAATTAAGTTATCATCTAACAAAAGGGATTTAAAAGTATTTCATAGAGAACTTTACTTTTGAATTAAACTCGTTATCAAACTACTTTGAGTCTGAACCCAGTTCAGAAGGTGATCAAAACTTCAGACTAAAACTCATCGTCTGAATCTTTTCAGAAGCTATTCTCTCTACCCTTATCTCTTTACTCTACGCTATTATCTGATTATTTCTAACAAGGAAAGGGTCTGAAAAGTGAAGTCACAATCAACATAGTAAAACTCCATTCTTGACCAAATCGTTTTGAAAAAGAGTACATACTGAACCTTCTGAAGTGGGTTCAGCAAGTCCTTTAACAAATCAGTTTTAACAAGTTATTGAAACGTTTAATACATTAGTGTAAAACATTTTTAAAACAACATGTTTTCTTTAAATCTTCTGATGTGATTTCAGATAGCACATTTATACTTATCAAGTTCAGCAAGTCTCTGAAAAACTCTCGTTCATTAGCCTACGCTTAGCTCTGATATTATTTAATATTTGGCAAAAGAGTTTTTCATAATAATCTGCATAGGTTAATTAAATTACAAGATGTTTATGAAAGGAAAGAATTTCATAAATGTAGTGTAAAGTTTTAAAACACTATTCAACACCCTTCTAGTGTTTCCTGTGGTTCCAACAAGTCTATCATACCAAGCCCTAGGAGGTTTCTTAAGACCATACAGAACCTTTTTCAGTTTGAAAACATGATTAGGAAAAGTAGTATCTTCAAAACTAGGGGGTTGTCTGAAATTGGCTGGATGTCTCTAGAAGGGGGGGTTGAATAGAGACTTCTTAAATATGTTCCTGAAATTTTAGAACTAAAGTTGAAGGTTGAGATGTAATCTCAAGTTTGTTGACTTGGAATCTCTTGTCAAGACAGGATACAAGTTAATTAAATTTTAGTAAGTCTGTCTATGTTCAAGTTAGTTTAAAGTCTCAACTGAGACGTTGGTTTAATTCTTAGAGATGTTACTTTGTTATTTAGTTGATTTAAGACAAGAACAATAAAGATAAAAGAGGAGATAAGGGGCAGAGATCTTATCCTGGTTCATCGACACCTTGGGCTACGTCCAGTCCTCACAACACGTGAGATTTCTACTATTGACAAACCCGTCAATACAAGTATTCTTACAGCCTCTTCAGGACGTCTCCCTCACACTAAGCCTAGGTACTCCTATCTTAGCTGAGCCACAAGTATTGTTTACACCCTCTTTAGGACGCACGTACCTCACTCTAAGACTAGGCACACTCCTATCTTAGATGAGATAAGGTTACAGAGTAAGTTGAGATAAGACTAGCTTACAAGCATACAAAGTACAGATGAAAGATGCAGTAAGCTAGATATGCTCTCTTCTAAAATACAATGACAATATGATATTCTGAGAAGAGAGATGAGTAGAGACAAATATAGATCTCGAGTTGAGATGAGTCTGTATAACAGTCAGTTGAGACGAGCACTTGAGATGATAGTTGAGATGTGATAAGATGCATAGTGATTGTGCAGTAATGCAGGCAGTCTCTCTTAGTTTTTTACTGTTTGATGAAGTCTCTTTATATTTCAGATAGAAACTAGCAGTTATGTGACCGTTTCTAGCTGTTGGGACACATAGCTGACATACAGGCTTTTTCTGTTGAGATTCAGCAGCTTTTCAGGGATGTTGGTACTGTGTCAGTGTACTTGGTTGACCCTGTGCTGACTTCACTTGCTGTCTTTTCTCACCGAGCTTGCAATCTTGCTTCTGTCCAGAGTCTGTCTTAACTTTCTTGCATCTGTGACAAGATCTCATTCTACTGCTTCTGTCCTTGAGACGGCGTCTCAAGTTGTTCTTGCATCTCAAGCTGAACTAGCATCTGTTCATGGCTTGCATCTCAAGTTATGCTTGAGTCCTTTCTTCTTTCCTTGCTTCTGCTTGTTTTAACTGAGATCTTTTCTATTAACAAGATTACATCTGAACATAAGCTTGCAACTCAAGCTATACTTGCATCTACTCATGACTTGCACCTCAAGCTGTTCAAGTATCTTTTTGCTGGCTTGGTGATGAGTCTAGTCATTCTTCTCATGTGCTTTATATGAAACTGATTTCTTGGGCTTGCAACTGATCCTTTAGATTGAAAAACCAAAGCTGTTGCAGGATTTCTTGAACCATGATAGCTTGCAGTTTTGTTCTTTGTGTTTCTTTATTCATGACTTTGCTTGTCTTATGGTCAAGAGATCCTCTTTGACTCATGTGTCCAAATTAGATTTCTGCAGTAAAAAAAGACTGGGAATCTCTGCCACACTTAAGCACACAGTTAGTAATACAAGATGCATCTCATATATTTTAAACTTAAACAGTTTGTCATATTAAAAACTTCTTGGAGGTGAGCTTGTCTCAACAATGTCTAACAAAAACTTCTTCCTCAATGATTTCATTAAGGAATACACTCTTGACATCCATTTGATATAGTTTGATGTCATTAATGGCTGCATAAGAAAGTAAAATCCTAATGGTTTCAAGCCTAGCTACTGGAGCAAAGTTTTCAGTGAAATCAATAGCTTCTTGTTGATTGTACCCTTGTACAACTAATCTGGCTTTGTTTTTGACAACTTTACCTTCTTCAGATAACTTGTTTCTAAAGACCAATTTTGTTCCTATGATAGTTTTCCCATGGGGTTTAGGAACTAGTGTCCAGACATCACTCCTAGAAAATTGATTTAGCTCTTCTAAATTGGTTTAGGAGATTGATTTAGCTCCTAGAAAATTGATTTAGCTCTTCTAAATTGGTTTAGGAACTAGTGTCCACCCTTCATCACGCAAAGCTTCATCAATATTCTTTGGTTCAATTTCAGGCAGTAGTGCAAGATTGTTGACTTCTCTGAGTCTTGATTTTGTTCTCACTCCTTCTGAAGTATCCCCAATGATTTGCTCTTTACGATGATGAGATTTGTATCTCCACTCATTTCTAAGAGGAAGTACATTCTCTATCTGAGACTCAACATTGGTTGTCTGAAGAGGTGCAACTTCAGAAGGTGCTGTTTCAGAAGGTTCTTCCTCCTTGGCCTACAACTTTTCATATGGTTGATTTATCCCCAAACTTGAAAAATCATCCTCAAGATCTTATAGCTCACTATCAGTCATTTTTTTGTCACTGAATTTAACATGAATTGATTCTATAACAGCTAAGGTTCTAGAATTCTATACTCTATATGCCTTTGATGTTTCAGAATAACCAATGAAAAATCCTTTGTCTGACTTAACATCAAACTTTCCAATATCATCTTTTGTGTTGAGTATGAAACACTCACATCCAAATATATGGAAGCTGGAGGCCTTGTCACAGATGCTGCTTCTATGATATAATGGTTGGTGCTGGTAGAGGTTTCCATCTGGATCTTCTTCCCCACACGATCAAATGCTCAACTCGAGGCTGAGCTATGATACCAACTGTAGAAACACAGGAAAACACTAGAAGGGGGTTGAATAGTGTTTTTATATAACCTTAACCTTTTCTGAAAAACTGAACTTTCTGAAAAATTTCAGACAACTAGGATGTTATCTGAAGTTTGTCTTCTGCCTGAAGTATTTTCAGACAATGTAAAAATGAGTTTTCTAAAATATGTTTTTACGCTCAGTTTTTATAAAGACAGATTAAATTCCCTTTTATGTTTGTTTATAACTGAATTGAACAAGGTAAGGGATAGAAATACTTAGCCATAAATTTATCCTTGTGCACTCACAGCCTTAGTGAGCTACATCCAGTCCCAGTGCCAACTAGCAGCTGGAGATCTCCACTAATCTTAACAGATTACAAGTATTCTTTTACAGTCAAGCCTCTTCAGGCTCTACACCCAAGTATTATTTTACAGACAATCCTCTCCAGGCTCAAAACCCAAGTATTGTTTTACAGACAAGACTCTCCAGGCTCAAACAAAAACCCAGTGTTTAGAAAGAAAAGGTTTAAGCTTAGGAACTACAATCCAGTTCTTAGATTAAACACAAAGTTTGTACCAATAACTGAGTATAACTCAGGATATGAAAGTTGTGTACAAATCATATAAAATAAATCAGAGTTTGATTTTCCTAAGAAAATTTGGTAGCGTAAGAGCTTCTGAATATTGCGCATTTGTTCTTGATGGACGACTTTGAATCTTCAGCAAAGCTCTGTTTATAAGCTCCAGGTGAGGTCCGTTGAAAGACATCCATTGTGAGATAACATTAAATGATATTAAGTCCGTTGTGAGATGTTCTTCTGACACAGTACAAGGTTGCAGTATTGCGCTGACCTCTGCAAAAACTGCGCTGCAGAGCTTTCCTCATTTGTGCATGAAATTCAAACATGCTGAAAAAGCTTCTTTCTTCATGGCTCAAAATGGAATTCTGAAAACGTGCTGGTGAAGGAGTAGAAAAGGTCTTCAGTCAAACTGATGTCCATGTCAGATTTCTTAGAGGGCTTCACTCTTCAGATAGCTTTAGACTTTAGATAACTCCAGACTTCAGATAGTTCCTTCTTCAAAAGTCTTGACCCTTCAGATTGCTTCACTTCTTCAGACAGTCTGGCCATTTCAGATGGATTCACTTCTTCAGATAGTTTGCCACTTCAGAAAGCTTTATAACTTTAAAAAGGCCAACATTTCTGAGATTAGAGTAAACCTTTAGTAGCATAGGCAGTTTTGCATAGTGTTAAGAACTAAATTTGTAGTCATTAAAACATGGAAGATGAATTTGTTCTCTTTAGAAATTTTTAAAAATTTCTTGAGACTCGACAGACACAAGTTTAGAGAGCCCTTCCTTTATTTTATTGGCCATTCCTCTAATAATGTGCCCACTCAGGCCTTCTAATGCACCATGTGTAGGTGTGTCCTTAGCCTTTGTGTTATCATTTCCTTCCCCCTGCGAAGGATTCGTCCTCAAATCCAGAACATCGTCACCTAAATCAAACAGAGATAGATTAGAAACGTTGAATGTGGCTCTAACACCATACTCACCGGGTATACCTATCTAGTAAGCATTATCCCCAAGGCACTCTAGGATTTGAAAAGGACTATCCACCCTTGGAGAGAGTTTGGATTTTCATTGGGATGGAAACCTCTCCTTGTGGAAGTGAACACACACTTAATCTCCGGGTTCAAACACCGTTCGATCTTCTGCCTTGGTTGGCAGTTTTAGTGATAGCAGGTTGGTTACAGTTCTAGAATTGGACCAAGAAAACAATAAGAACAAGTAGAAAATTAGAGTTCAAATGCGGAATTAAGTGCAGAATTTTAAAGAAGAAAAAATGAAGAGATGGAAGGGAATTGAATTGGTGAAGATGCCACAGATGGAGGAAACCCCTCCAGCTGATAAGTCCTATGCTGAAATGCCACCAGCTCTTGAAGCCGGATAAGTCTTACAATGGTTTGGGCAAGTACCATGAAGCATTCTCTACTCACACTTGAGGAGGGAAATAACTCTAAGGCTTTATATCAAAATCTTGATTAAAAAATATACAAATAAAGACCCACCCTATTTATAGTCGTTGATTCTCTAGCAGCGTACCAAAGTCAACTGTAGTATAATAGTAATGAGAGGGTTGTCGTACCCACGAGGAACTTGAATTTATTTTAAATTCCTTAATTTGTTCACTCACTGTGTATATTTACAAAGATGTTTGAATTGATCATGATTTTGATAACAAGAAATTGAAATGCAATTAGATTAAGTATAAAAAATGGGATAAAAGAGTTGGAAGAAATTCAGTTGAGAGAACTGGGATTGAATTTCATTAATCTCACTCTTCTGTATTTTGGTTATTTAGAGATATATAGAATTCAAAACTATTGATATTGATGCAATACACTAATGTCCCTTATATTGATTCATCAAATGCAAGTTTCTACGAAAAATCCACTAAATATTGATTCCTCAAATATTTAACAGATTATCTAGCATTACAAACATGTATTATGAAGCAATCGATATATTGTAATATATTCCTAGCATCTCAATATATCAAGTGTTGAGTCTCAAAATGTTATTAAAGGATAATATGTTTTAAGTCTCGCAACCCCAAGTTTTAATGGATAACAAATTTACTTATTATAAGAAAGAATAAGTTTCTGCTGAAGGTATTTGTTCACTGTTTCAAAAGGTTCAATCTGAAGAAATCATATCCTCTGGAATAAGTGGAACCTTTCGAAGCAAGGAAACCTGCTGAGAAAATGCAACCTGCTGAAAGTGGTGAACCTCCTAAAGTTGTGAGATGACGTACCGATGCATGTTCATCTTCAATATAATACTCTCAGAAAATTTTCCTTGAAGACTCAAGTCTCTTGTAGCAGTCTCAGATTACTTGTGCCTCTTATTCTTCTGGAAAATCAGAGAAAGTGCTTTTTGGCTTATTTCAAATTTCTCTCACCAAAAAGGCAAAGTTTCAGAAAAGTACATGCGGCTAAGAAAAAGTGAAGTCTGTGAGCTGACTCTACTACCTGCTACTGCTGAGGGTTTAGGCTATGTGTCAAAACGGGAGCATTTGCATTAAATGCTATCTTTCAACGGGAAATCGATTGGAGTTCAACGGACAGAAGCTCTCCTCTCTATAAATACCAGACTCCATGAAGAAAGAAACAGAGAACTGAGAACAGAGAAATCAACTTGCCGAAAAGCTGCAAAAATTTATACTCATCAGTTTCATTATTTGTTCATTGTACAACAACTTCTATTCAGATTATTTACCACTATCTGCCTCATTAATTCTTCTAAGGAAGATTCACTCTTGGAAGGTGCTGCAGCTGGTGGTGTAGGTTGGTGTTGCTGCTGCTGTAAGTGTAGAGGCTGATAAGGTACATAAGGCTGCTATGGCTGCCGCTGCTGAGAAGAATTCCTCCATCTCAACTTCGGATGATTTCTCCAACTCGGATCATACCTGTTAGAAGAAAGATCCTGATTATACTGCTGCTGCTTGATAAGTGTTAGAATTGAGTAAATTTCCATGTAATTATAGCACTTATTGGTAATGAATTGCTGAACTTATCATCTAATTTCACCCTTCTTTGCTTATTTTGTGGCTTTTATGTTTATTGAAATTGAATCTGAATTTGATGCTATTTTGATTAGAATTCTGTGAAATTTTGCAGAAGATCAAATATTGTACAGGGAAAGCATCAAGTGAACAGTGAAAGAGACAGAAGCTGTGTAGAGAAAGATTCAAAGGCAAGGCAAGCTGGGAAATTAGTCACTATTTCCTGTCACCTGCACTGAGCGCAGGCGTGCCAATTCTGTTTCCCTAAACCCTAAACCCTTAATGAGGCTAGACAATTTGAGACGGGGAATTTTCAGAAATACAGAGAGACAGTTTTGAGACTTGGAGTTTTGAGACAAATGAAGCTTTGGAGAAGAACAGAGACCATTTTGGATCAAGAAGTAGTCTACAACAGAGCTGGAAGGCTTTGCTACTATTGTTATTATTAATTCTTATTGGTTGTAATGGATACCATGAGTAGCTAAACTTCTTTGTAGGATTGAATGTAGTCGATTCAATCCCTAATTGTATTTTGGATCATTGATATTTAAGAAACCTTATTTTTATCAATAATGGTGTTTTTATTTCTATTCTTAATTCTTAATTCCCTTTTTGTAACAGATTTATGATTTGATTTCTTGAATTAGCTGGGAAGCTATTCTCTAGATCCAATTTGGGTAAAAACACTCAATAGGTTGAATTCCTAGCGATAGGGTTCAATTTATTGATAGCTTTTAACAACTTTTCTTAAAGTTAGGAAATTTGTTAAATATCCGAGGGATCGGTGTTTAGGGAATTGTTCTAAGAATTTCATATTTGAGGAATCAATGTAAATGAAATTCATTTATGCTTCAGTATTGTTAATTACAAATTCCTATATATTATTGATTCCAAAAATACAAGAGGGGTGTGATAGATGAAGTTCAATCCTAGTTGCTCAACTGCTCAATTTCATCCATATTTATCTTTGTCTCAATTTCCTTTTACTACATCTTTAAATTCATTTTTCACAAAACAATCTCAATCAATTGCAATCATTCTTACTCAGTAAGTGTGAGCCCTAAGAATTTATTTTGTACCGTTCCTCGTGGGTAAGACAACCCCTACTTTTCTACTATTATATTGTTGCGATATTGGTACGCTTGACAAGATCTCAACACTACTGAGGGGTCTACCAGAACCATAAATATTGGCAACATAAGCCTGAGGAGGAACAACAACATCTCCTTCAGACTCATGTAAGGTGGGACAAGCATCAGTGGGATGATCAACAGAAGTATAAAGCCCACATAATTTTGCAACTTTCTAAGACAATGCCAACTTCTTGACTAAGGAAGCCAAATCATGAAGCTTGTTCTCCAACTTCCTATGATCAGCAGCATAAGTGGTCTCCATCTCATGAACTCCTCTGGTCAAGGCCACTAAATTGCTTCTAGTACTGAACTACTGGTTATTATAAGCCATGTTCTCTATTAATTGCCTTGCTGCAACTGGAGTTTTATCAACAAGAGCACCTCCACTGGCTGCATCTATCATCTGCCTATCCATGGATATAAGGCCCTAATAGAAATACTGGATGAGTAGTTGCTCATGTATCTGATGATGTGGACAACTAGCACAAAACCTCTTGAACCTCTCTCAGTATTCATACAGACTCTCTCTGTCCATCTGCCTTATACCTCAGATCTCCTTCCTATTTGATGTCACTTTGGATACATGGAAAAACTTTTCTAGAAACAACCTCTTCAAATTATCCCAGCTAGTAATGGATCTAAGTGGAAGGTAGTACATCCAATCTTTTGTTGTATCTTGCAAGGAGAATGGGAATGCCTTCAGCTTAATGTGATCCTTAGGAACTCCAGGTGGTCTCATAATGGTGCAGACAATATAGAATTCCTTAAGGTTTTTATGTGGATCCTCACCTGCAAGACCATGGAACTTGGGCAACAAATGAATCAATCCAGACTTTAGCTCATAAGGCACATCTATATCAGGATATTAAATGCATAAAGTCTAAATAGAGACATCAGGTGAAGCAAGCTCCCTCAAAGTTCTCTCAGCCATGATATCACAATTAAAATCAGAGTCAAGAAAAGAAGAAGAAGAAAACACATAAACAGACTCACTATCACTCACACTAATAGCAGATTACACACTATAAGACAACTCATTATCACTAACAGAATTATGCACAAATGGAATCCTAGACTCTCTAACTAACCTATGATATGTATGATCAGTTTCTGGATTAAATGGATGAAGGATACCTGGGTTTGCTCTAGTCATACACCAAATGCACACCAAAATGCACAAAATAAGGCATAGAATAGCATGTTAGCATATAAAGGCAGCCTATATCAAATGAGCAGAAACCAATTAAATGGATACATGAAAAACACTATATTAACATAGGAAATAACCACAAAAAATTTTAGAATAAAATTCAAATCCTAAGTACCAAAACTACCTAAGGTAAGGAAGCTAAAATACACAAAAAAACTTAAAAAATTCTTTAAAAATATAAAATGACTTCTTTTTATGGAAATTTCAGGGTCCCCTCTTGGCGTGGAGGGGATGGGTGTCCTAAGTGGCTTTTTCTACCCCAAAAGCATATAAAATATGTGAAATTCTGACTCTCCTAGCTCAAGTTATGTCCAATCGATGTCAATAGGTCAAAATGAGCCAGCACAAGGTGTAATCTCACAATCTGGACCTATCTAACAACAACTGGAGTATCTAATATTCATTATTAACCCAAAGAAGGGTGGATACAAAAATTGGCACAAAACTTCAACCTCTAACTATGTTAAATAAAAAGTCAGATTCAATTGCAAAAGTCAACAATAGTAAAAAGTCCCTTAGCAAAAAAAAAAAAAACAACAGTAAAAAGTCAACAGCACATGATCGACATATGCAATTCAATCCAAATCACACCAAATCAATTTTAATTTCATTTAAACAATTTCTAAACATAAAAACATGACTAAACACACCAATTACAATGACTAAACACATCACACAACTCAAAACACAAATTGAAATTCACTCTAGGCAATGGAATAGTAACTTTTGCAAGTGACAGATTAGGCTACTTACCTCAAAGTTGTGAACAGAATTGATCAAACTGAATCTGCACAAACCAAGTTAGCTATACCAAAACACAATATGAATTATGACTCTACCTCCTAAACACAGAACAACACATGAATTACACAAAACAATAGTTAAACTAAACTAAACACTGACAGAAAATTCACATAGAATTGAAAACCGAATTTGAATTGAGTTTCTCGGCAACGGCGCCAAATTCGATCAAGACCGTACTCAATCAAATAAAAGGAATTAAGGTGCAGTAAGGGTTAATTAACCCCAAGTCGTTTGCCAAAGAATTCAATCACAAATTCAGAAATTCAAGATCAAAGCAACACACACTCAGGGGATTTTGATTGTATTTTTCACAATCCTTAACCACAGAAACTAAAATTCGAAATTAACCAATGAACAATTAGATCAATCCTCTGCACATGCATAACGTTGATCTATCACTGGAAATCAAGAAACAATTTTATCAAACATGTATGAATCCGAATTTCACCATGAATTAATCAATAAGCATCAACAACTCATGATTCAAGTTCTTGAATTAAGCATGCAATGTTCATCAATTAGGTTAGTGATTAAGCATCCCTAATTCTAATTGAATATGAATTTAATTCGAATTTCCAATCCTCATGCATAAAGCATACTTGAATTCAATTTTACAGTCCCTAAATTCACAGTTTTAAGCAAAACTGAAATTCATGTAGGAAGACGAACAAAATCGGACTTGGAATTAATGTTGAGAGATAAAATTCGAATTACAACCAAACCTCAAGATCCAAGCTAGCATTGATACAAAGAATTGATACAGAGAAGTTAGCCTTCCATTTCCATGGAGGTGGGATCCGAATTTGCAAGAAGAAGAAAAAGAAGAGGGAAAATCGTGTGAACCAAGGAAGAGAGAAAAAGAGAGGGAAAATGAAGAGTCAAATTCTAAAATCTGAAAAATGAGGGAAAAGTGTCTAAACTATTCAGCAACACACCTATCTATAATTATAATGCCTAAATCACTAACAATCTGATTAGGCCTTAATTGGGCCGAAATTAATTAAAACAGGCCCAAAAACTAATTACAAAACTAAGCAAATTCGGATTTGCAACAGAAAACATCAGTAGGCGATTTTGAAACAGCAACTGCTCCTAATTCCTTCATGGGAATATAGTTATATAGCATGTCAAATTGAAGCCTTGGATGTTATCTTTCCAATGCCACTAGAATCACCCAAAAAGTCCACCTACAACTGTAGATATGATCAAAACAAGACAGGTAGGTCAGTAGGCTTAAAAATCTGAATTTAAATAACATTTATAGTTAAAGCCCAATTAAACCCAATTTGGTAAATTCTAATTAAAACAGTTGAATTAATCATAATTATAGTCCAAGAAAGCTAATAGTAATTATGCAATGTGTGAATAAAAATGTGATCATCAAGGACGCTCATATATGCAGGGGCGGCGCACAGACGAGGTGGCAGCGCTCCGAAGTTGGAGGCGGCACACTTAGAGGACGTAAATGTGAGGGAGAGATGTAGAGAAAGGGCTCAAATGAGGTTTCATATTCACAAAAACAAAATTAAGAAAAGGGAAACAACCTAATTTTTAGTACAAAACGACGTAGTTTTCGTATAGGAGTACCGAAAAACGTACCCGAGCCGTACTCATGAGTACCCAAGACATATCTAGTCACGTACCCATTTTTTTTGTTTGAAACTTTGATTGGGTACACGCATACCCAAGCTGTACTCGTACCCGGTACGTACCCAGTATGGGTATACGCCTCCAATTTTAGAGTACCGGGACTTCATAGTTCGTAGCTAATAAATGTAGTGAAATATTTAGCTAGGAACTACCTATGGATTAACTAAAACTTAAGTCTCTAATTAGCTATGAAAACTTTGTAGTTAATTTGAAGTAAATTTAAAAATGTTCCAACTATTAATTCTACAGCTATTTTGTAGTTAATTATTGTCCAAAATGTCATAGCGGTTGTGCAGTTGATTTGCAGCCAAAATTATGAAAGATCTATGACAATTGCAAAGCTAATTCCTATAGGTAAAATCTTACCACTCTCCTAATCAATCAACAATTTATAGCATAATCTAAAACAAATCATTCCATGGCTAGCTATTCGGTTGGTTGTGGGGTAAAAAGGGGATGTTAACATAAGTGCAGATGGCAGCAAGATATTGGAGAAGGCAATTTTTTTTTTTTGGTACACTGGAGAAGGCAATTTTGAAATAATGGAAAGGGGAGACACGAATAATACTACGTATCTTAGACAATTCAAAAGAACTTTTTATGCTTGAATGGTAAGTCTATTTGAATAAATAAAAATAATGTGTTATGATTATCATATATATTAAATTTTTTATTGTAATATGAAACTATATTTTTTTGGCTTAATTTAACGGTTTAGGCTTACTGATTTATATAAAGACATGGATCTACTAGTTTATATATAGAGGTAGATATGTGACTTTTAAAGGCTTTACTGTAAAATAAGTCATTAAATAAGTTTCATATTAATTATGTCAAATTTTTAAAAAGATCAGGTTAGATTTTAAAAATAGGCCTATATATGATAAATAAGATAAATAGGTCATGATGAGGTTAAGTTCAGGAAATAGGATAAATCTATTTAAGAGAAGGTTTGACTAGGCAACTTATTTCCATTCCTAGGCCTAGAAAGGACATTGTCCTACTCTGTTATAGTTTTATTTTTGGTAAAATATATTTTTAATTTTTGTAAAATAAATGAATTTTAATTTTGATTCTTATAAAATTCTCTTCTCAATTTTCATCCTCCCAATTCTAAATTTCTACAAAATGTCTTTATTATTAGTGATGTGGTAAGCCAAAAAAATGGCACATGACATAAACTAATTGCAATGTGGCAATTTGTTAACTTGCCACGACACCAATAGGGATGTTTTTTATTATTTTAAATTTTGAAAGTATTCAAATATATAAAAATTATAAGGATAAAAATCAAAACTCATTTATTTTATAAGGATCAAATTTTTTTTTTCTCTTTTGATAGCAACATATATATGTACGAATAGAATTAGAATCCAACAAGCAGAAAATCAGCGCATGAACAAGGAAATGAAGAGATGCAATTCAACCTTAATAAAGGAAATGAGAAGAAAAAATGAAGAAAAATGGAAAGAGATAGAAGTGGAGAAGACACCACAGGTTGAGGTAACCCTCACACTGATAAGTCTCAGTGCAGAAACGCCACCAAATCCCGGAGCTGGATAAGTCTCTCAATGGTTTGAGCAAGCACCATTAACCATTCTCTACTCACAATGAGGAGGAAAACAAGCATAAGCTTTGTATAAAATTCAAGATTAAAGACTACAAGTGAGGATCCTCCTTTATATAACCTATGGGATGGCTACAAAAGGAAAATTATAAGGAAATAAAAATTATCCTAAATGGGTTTTGAACTCATGAACACATGCTACCTAAAGCCTTAAGTAGGCGCCGCTACCTTCATGGAGAGAAAATACAAATCAAATAAATTCTAAAATCTATCAAACTAATGAACTAAGACTACGACCCATCACTAAATCCTAGTCTAAGATGGTGCATAGGGTCACATGCCCTTCAATGAGGTCACTAGTGTCTTTCTTAAGGTCAATGTCCTTGAAAACATAGGACACTTAGAAACACAGGAATACACTAGAAGGGGGTTGAATAGTGTTTTCATAAAACCTTAACGTTTTCTGGAAACCTTTTCTGAAAAACTAAACTTTCTGAAAAATTTCAGACAACTAGGATGTTATCTGAAGTTTGTCTTCTGTCTGAAGTATTTTTAGACAGTGTAAAAATGAGTTTTCTAAAGTATGTTTTTACGCTCAGTTTTTATAAAGACATATTCAATTCCCTTTTATGTTAGTTTAAAACTGAATTGAACAAGGTAAGGGATAGAAATACTCAACCAGAAATTTATCCTGGTTCACTCACAACCTTAGTGAGCTACGTCCAGTCCTAGTGCCAACTAGCAGCTGGATTTCTCCACTAACCTCAACAGATTACAAGTATTCTTTTATAGTCAAGCCTCTTCTGTAGAAACACAGAGAAACACTAGAAGGGGGGTTGAATAGTGTTTCTTAAATAACTTATGAAAGCTTTTCGCAAACAGCTTTTATAATGAAATTTCAGACAGGTTAAAGAGGTTGTCTGAAGTTTCTTAAGACAGGTTCTGAAAATATGTTTTTAAAACGTTTCTTGCTTTTATAAATTATCAGAACAGTTTTTCAACACCCTTTTATTAGAATAAACGAATTTGACAAGAGATAAGGGTAAGAAAACTTAGCCACAGAATTTATCCTGGTTCACTCACTACCACTGTGAGCTACGTCCAGTCCCAACGCCAACAAGCACTTGGATTTTCTCTTAATCTCAACCAGATTACAAGTATTCTTTTACAGTCAAGCCTCTTCAGGCTCTACAACCAAGTATTCTTTTTCAGTCAAGCCTCTCCAGGCTCTTACAAACAAGTATTCTTTAGACAACAAGCCTCTCCAGGCTCGAAAACAGTTTTACAGAGAAAAGATTGTTTAAGCTCTAAAACTAAACCAGTTTGAAGCTTAAATTGTTACAATGTACAAATAACTGAGGTATACTCAGAATATATGAAATGATGTACAAAGAATTTTTATCAGAGTATGTTTTACAGAGTAAAACTAGCAGCCTTTTGTTTCTCTTGAAATGTAATCTCTTTTTCTTTTTCTTTTTTTTAAATGATCTTCAGATGAAGGGTATTTATACCCAGTCTTCAATCCGTTGAAAATTAACCGTTTAGAGATAGTATTTAATGCTTTTTAATCCGTTATGAGACATGCTCCTGAGCATTCTGTGCGTTCTGAAACTTTTCTGACAACGTCCAAGGTTGCTGCTGACAAAAGCTGCCATAGTTGTTGCTGCAAAAACTGCGCTGCAGAGATTTCCAAAATGGTGTATGAAATTCAAACAACCCAGGAAAGGTCTCTGTGTCTTTGCCAAAATAAGCCTTGAAAAGTTGCGTGCAGCAGAGAGAGATTTGACTCTTCAGAACTTCAGACAAGTCTTCTCACAACTTCAGCAAGATGTGCCACGTCATAAAATACGACTTCAGACAGCTTCAACACTTCAGACGGGTTGAACCTTCAGACGGCTTCAACACTTCAGACAGGTTGAACCTTCAGAAAGTCTTTATTAAGATTAAAGTGGCTTGCTGAAATCATAGATAAAACATTAAAAACATATGTATCCATGATAATTCTTTTAACCAAATTTGTTAAACATTAAAACTTAGGGATTGAGTTGTCTTAAATCATCATAATCTTCCTTATGATATTTTTGAGACTCAACATTCTCCCCCTTTTTAATGATGACAAATTTGCTTAAAATAAATAAATTTGAAAGGAGTTTTAAATTATCATAAGTGTAATATAAGTATAACTCCCCCTCAGATAAATACTTCTCAGGTCTAACCGTTTCTGATATTTCTCAAATACTCCCCCTGAGACCTATAACCACTTCAGATTAAGATTTGTTAGATTTTAATACTCCCCCTTTTCTCATCAATCAAAAGGGAACTACAGAGCAATAATCACAAATCAAGATCAAGAATAACAATCAGATCAAACAATATAATCAAAGCAATCAGAGCTTATAAAAACACATGATACCAACAACTGATTGTATTAAAACAAAGTTCAAACAAAAAAAAAATATAGAGTCTGAAAATTAACACAAAACTGAAATAACTTCAGACTGGCTACACATCATAAACTATCCATTATTCTTCTTCAGCAAGGCTGCTATTAGTAAAGCAGAAATCTCTTCTTTAGCCTTGTTAATCTGAGAGATAACAGTAGCCTTCAGTTCTTCTTGCCCAGTTCTGATCTGCAACTGTTCTTGGAGAATCTGATCCTGTTTAGCAACCAGATCAGCATTCTTCTTCTCTAACCTCTTGACTTGCAGTTTCAGTCTTCTGTTCTCTTCTTCAGTGTCTTTCTCAACCTCATATAGCACAATTTTGATGCTCTCATGATAGAATCTGAAAACCCTGAACCCTTGTGGCAGATGATAGTCTTCAGGATGGCTGACAGCAAAGTGGAACTTATGAATTGGAATGATGACAGGCCAATCCTCTGTGAAAGAAGCCATAGGGAATCTGCCTCTGACATACTGATAATCTACAAGAGTAGAGGCACCAGGATATGTCATGGAGTCTTCATCCTGTCCTGAAGTACCAGAAGAAGATCCATCACCTTCTCTGATATTCCAGTAGGATGACCACATCCAATCCCTGGAAGAATAATCTAAGCCTCCACCTTGTTTCTTGATCATTGCAGGGAACTTCTTATTCCAGGTAGCTTCAGACAAGAACTCATACATCTGCAGATAATTAGGATAAGTCCTGAGCTCCATAAACTTGTCTTCAGGGCCTTCCTCCAGGGGATACTTGGGAATGATTCTATCAGGTTGCACTAAGATCGATGTGGTTGGCCTGATGGAAATTGCCCTTGGGGGCCTATACCCTGTCATGCCTACCAGCTTCAGATAGTCCCTTTCAAACAGCTCAGCCTCTGTTGATAGTTGCCTAGCAAAGCTCCAATCCTCATTGGACAACTTCAAAGAGTCAGCTAAAAAAGGGTTAAGAGGAGCCCACTTATGAGCAGGGCCTTTACCATTTCTGATCTTCTCCAGCTGACCATAATATGCCTCATATGAACTTCCTTGGTACTTTGTTCTTACTTCAGCTACAGTCTGCTTGATAAGACCTTGATGCAGAGAGATAGGGGGCTCATCTATGAAGTACTGAAGCTCTTCAAATAGATTAGGGAATTTGGGAACCCAGAGCCTTTCAGTAAACAGGCCTTCATACCTGATGTGTGGAACTTCAGAGGCTAACTCAAAATGCCTATCAGTAAGGGGCCATGCATAGCGGTCAAAAGTAGGTTCATGGTGATCTTCTAAGAAATCTTCAGACTGTGTAGCTTCTGAAGATGATAGGGATGATGATGGTGATGATGGTGGTGATGGTGCAGATTCTTCTTCTTGAATCTCTGAATCCTTCTTCTCAGGTTCAGTTACAACCTTCTCTTCTTCCTTCTTCTTCTCTTTCTTCTCAGGTGAGGATGGTGGAGATGGTGAAACATTGTCATACCTCACCTTGAGCCTCTTTACATGAGGCTTCACAACCTCAGATTCCTTTTCTTTGACAGCTTCCTTTTCTTTTTCTTCTCTTCTCCTCTTGAAAAAGAGGTTTGCTTTAACAAAATTTTGGTACTTACCAGCTTCATCCATTTCCTCAAGCTGGCTGGCAGTGCTCCTTGTTACTCTGGCAGGTGGTGCAGGGGCTGTCTGAAACAGCTTTGTCCTTGCACTCTTCCTTTGCTGAGCACTTGATCTTTTCCTTTTCTTAGTCGCTTGGGCTATAGTAGCTAGCCTATCATCTTCAGTAATAGCAAGCTGAGAGGGCACAACTATAGCATAGTCTGATTTTTCTTGTTCTGTCTTCTTCTCCAACTCTTCTTGCTCTAATGCAGTAGCAAGAGCTGCTACCTGAATCAGTTCAGGATCTGATGGACATGCAGCTAAGGGTTCTGCTGGTACTGCCTCAGAGTCAGCAATCTCAGCCATCTGTTGAGCTTTTCCTTCTAGTTCAGAAGTAGGATTAGGAGACAGAGGCTTAACAGCTTCAGATGTCTGACCCACAATTTCAGACGACTTTGTCAGAGCCTTCTGAACAGGTTCAGATCCCTGAGTTTGTAAAGCTTCCAGAGAAACTTTTGCTAAGCTCCTCACAGGGAGTTTCTTTCTCTTCTGCTGGTGGGAAGGCTTGGAAGGCTTGAACTCCTTCTTCCTTATATCTCCTTGAAGCTCATCCTCAAGGACTTCTAAGGTTGTTCTCCTCCTTGCAACTTTCTCAGACAGAATGCTCTCCTTCAGAGAGGGAGATGGAGGCCTTAGAGACAACTTTATCTGCATGCTCTTCAAGTTGTTCTCTCCAAAGAAAACTGGGCCTTTGTGATCAAACAGCCTTTCTATGGGAAACCTTGAAGTGCAGAAGGATTCTTGTGATGAGAGTGTTGTGGGGAAGACTGGATGCAGAATCTCTGATCTTCTTTTGCATGTGAAACAGAAGGATGCTGGGAAGATTCATCTTCTTTGTCTTGATCAGGTTTATCAGACAGAACCTTTCCAGTTCTGAAACATGATCCCTGCTTCCACTCTTAGGGATTATGGTGTTCCCCAACATAGCATGAAGAACCCTGACTTTCTCCAGCATGTATTTTGCATTCATGCTCTCTGGTTCTTCTGTTCCATACAGTAACTTGGTGAACTCCTTGTGCCCACCTTTCTCCACTTCCCAGCCTGGAGTGAAGGTAACACCTTCAGATTTCACACCCAGAATGGTGGAAAGAATCCCTTCATCAATGAACACAGGAATACCAAGCACAGTAGACTTGATGCTGGTATATACTACCTTAGAGTTAGGAATACCTCTAGCATAAGTCCAGAACTCCACCACACTTTGTTCATGCCATGGAGTGTAGATGTTCTCAAAGAATGGAGTCCATCCTGCTCCATCAAACTCACCAACCAAGTCCATACCAAGGTCTTGAAGCTCCTCTAGGTTAACACCCTTGGTTCTGACCACATTTCTTGCAGAAGATGCCTTAGGTGCCATTATTGTTGCAGAGAAAAAGCTTCGAGAGAGAGAGAGAACTTTCTTGACTGTTGAAGAGAGAGAGATAGTGTGAGAGCTGTAAAAACTTCCTCGACACACTTACTGCTGTATTTATAGACCCACGATGCAATGATGTCCTGTACCGGCTGCGCAGACTTCGGGTAACGTGCAAAGTGGAAGAGACAAAACTTTAAAATAATGGAAATCAACCATCTCAGATAGCCATGTCAGCAGTTACTTCAGACATATGAGAATTTCAGACACCCACACAAAGTTCAGACAAGCTATAAGTTCAGACACTTAATATATCAGACAACAGCATCTTTCAGACAATCATTTAGAAAATGCATGTATGTTTAGATTATTGCGTATGAACTTAAATCTATCTTCAGCTAGGGGTTTTGTGAATATGTCAGCCCATTGATGCTCTGTATCAATGAACTGAATATCAAAAACACCTTTCTGAACATAGTCTCTAATGAAATGATGCTTGATTTCTATATGCTTTGCCCTAGAATGTTGGATGGGGTTCTTGGACAGATTAATAGCACTTGTATTATCACAAAGAATAGGTATACAGAGATAGGAATGTTAAAATCCTCAAGCTGATACTTCACCATAGCAGTTGTGAACAACAACTGGCTGCTGAGATGTATTCTGCTTCTGTTGTTGATAAAGCAATGGTGCTTTGCCTTTTGCTTGACCAACTGATCATGTTATTTCCAAAGAAATGACATCCTCCATTGGTGCTCTTTCTTTCCATTCTATCTCCAGCAAAGTCAGCATCACAATATCCTATTAACCTGCAATCTTTGCTCTTCTTATAGCACAGACCAAGATTAGTAGTATCTTTCAGATACCTAAAAATTCTCTTTACAACTTTGTAATGAGTAATTCTTGGATCTGATTGAAATCTAGCACAGAGACAAACACTGAACATTATGTTAGGTCTACTTGCAGTTAGATACAATAGAGAGACAATCATTCCTCTGTATAAAGTTTGATTCACTGATTCTTCCTTTTCATCTTTGCTCAAAGATGCAGAGGGATACATAGGAGTTGACATGGGTTTGCAATCACTCATGTTGAACTTCTTAAGCATTTCTTTTGTATACTTTTCCTGGTGGATCCATATACAATCAGAATCTTGCTTAATCTGAAGCCCTAAGAAAAATTTTAATTCTCCCATTAAACTCATTTCAAACTCTGATTGCATCAACTCAGAAAACTCCTTACATAGGGAAGAATCAGTTGAACCAAAAATAATATCATCAACATATATCTGAACAAGTATAAAGTCTATGTTAGACTGTTTTCTGAAAAGGGTTATGTCTACTTTTCCTCTTTCAAAACCATTTTTGATAAGAAAACTGCTCAGTCTGTCATACCATGCTCTAGGAGCTTGTTTCAGACCATAAAGAGCCTTTTTCAGTTTGAAAACATAATCAGGAAAAGCAGTATCTTCAAAACCAGGGGGTTGTCTAACAAAAACTTCTTCTTCAATGAACCCATTGAGGAAGGCACTTTTAACGTCCATTTGATATAGTTTGATGCCATTATTTACAGCATAAGATAGAAGAATTCTAATTGCTTCTAACATGGCAACTGGAGCAAAGGTTTCAGTGAAGTCAATACCTTCTTGTTGATTGTATCCTTGAGTCACCAATCTTGCCTTGTTTCTGACCACTTTACCTTCTTCAGACAACTTGTTTCTGAACACCCATTTGGTTCCAATAATAGTTTTCCCATGGGGTTTAGGAACAAGAGTCCATACATCACTTCTAGCAAACTAATTTAGCTCTCCTTGCATGGCTAGGATCCACCCTTCATCATGCGGAGCTTCATCAATGTTCTTTGGCTCAATTTCAGACAGGAGAGCAAGAAAATTCAGATTCTTGAATTTTGATCTTGTCTTAACTCCTTCTGAAGTGCTGCCAATGATTTGCTCCTTAGGATGATGTGACTTGTATCTCCAGTTAGTTTTCTGAGATATTGTCTTATCTGTCTGAGACTCAACATTTGTCTGAAGAGGTTCAGTGACAGATGGTGCTTCAGACACCTGTTCATCCTTCAAGCTGTTATGATCATTCAGCTCCATACCTGCAAAATCATCTTCTAGATCTGATAGTTCCCTATCAGTCTCTTTCTTGTCATTGAATTTTACATGAATTGATTCTTCCACAATTAAAGTTCTAGAGTTGAATACTCTATAGGCTTTAGATGTTTAAGAATATCCTATGAAAAATCCTTTATCAGACTTTGCATCAAATTTACCAAGATCATCCTTAGTGTTGAGTATAAAACATTTACATCCAAAAGGATGAAAATATGATATGTTGGGTTTTCTTCCTTTCCACAATTCATAAGGAGTCTTTTTAAGAATTGGTCATACCAATATTCTGTTCTGAAGGTAGCAAGCTATATTAATAGCTTCTGCCCAGAAGGATCTTGATAGGTTGCAAGAATTGAGCATGGTTCTTCCCATTTCTTGCAAGCTTTTGTTCTTTCTCTCAACAACCCCATTTTGCTGAGGTGTTCTAGCCACAGAGAAATTGTGTGAGATCCCATTCTCATCAAAGAACAGTTGGAAGTTTGCATTCTCAAACTCTCCACCATGATCACTTCTGATGACAGATATACAGAATCCTTTTCATTTTGTACCTTCTGATGACGTCTTAGATTGCCACGTCATCTTTCAGACAAGTGATACTTCAGATAGTACTTTCAGACAGAAGCATGTTTCAGACAACTATACATTTCAGATATATACATGTTTTAGACAATCAAGCATTTTAGCCAAAGTTCATTTTTCAGAGAATGGATGAATGCTCAGATTATCTCTTTCTTTCAATCCTATCTCCAGCAAAATCAACATCACAATAACCTATTAACCTGCAATCATTACTCTTATTATAGTAGAGACCAAGATTAGTAGTACCATTTAGATATCTGAAAATTCTTTTGACAACCTTGTAATGAGTTATTCTTGGATCAGATTGAAATCTTGCACACAAGCATACACTAAACATAATATCAGGTCTGCTTTCAGTAAGATACAATGATGAACCAATCATTCCTCTATACAGAGTTTGGTCAACAGGTTCTTCTCCTTCATCTTTACTTAAGATTGCAGAATGATGCATGAGAGTTGACATGGGCTTGCAGTCATTCATTTTAAACTTCTTAAGCATTTCTTTTGTATATTTTTCCTGATGGATCCATATACAATCAGATTCTTGCTTAATCTGAAGTCCTAGAAAAAATTTTAGTTCACCCATCATACTCATCTAAAATTCTGACTACATAAGCTTAGAAAACTCTTTGCATAAAGAAGAATTTGTTGAACCAAAAATAATGTCATCAACATATATCTAGACAAGAATGAAATCTTTGTTAGAAGTTTTTCTAAAAAGAGTTGTATCTACTTTTCCTCTCTCAAAAGCATTTTTGATAAGAAAATTGCCCAGTCTTGTTGAGTCTAATAATTAATTTAAGTATTTAAATTAGATTTAAGACTCATTAGTCTCAAGTTTTAATGATTAACAAATTAGATCATATAAGAACATATTTTATTGAGAAATGTATTGTTTTGTGCATTTTGTTTCAGGTAACAGGATGAAGCATACATCTGAAGACAAGAAGACGAAGATAGCTAAGGAAGCAGGTAAAAGAAAGGAAGAGAAAATCCGAAGAAAGATGAAGCAAATCTGAACAAGAAGAAACGCGGAAAGAAACCTAGTAGAAGAAACCCGCTGAAGAAAAACAACATACAAAGACAAAGAGAAAAAAATTGAAGCAACTATCTGAACTCAACCAACTATCTGAAGAAAGTGTGGAAAGAAGAAGTATATCTATGGAATCAGAAATAAAGACAAACTTAAAGCCTATGAAAGTCTATCAATCAAAAGAGGATCACTTTGTCTCAGATACATGTACTTCAGATCATTCATTTAGATGAGGTAAACATACATCAGATGATTCATTTCAGACAAATTAATAATGAACCATGAAGAAGCAGCTCAACCTTCTGAATCAATCTGCTGAAGGAAGACATACTGAAGGACGAATAAAGAAGTAATCTGCTAAAGAAAGGAACTTGCCAAAAATGACCAACCTACTGAAGCAAAGAAAAAGACTAAAAGAAAAGGAAAAGGAGTATGAAGAAGCAACAAGCTAAAAAGAAGAATAATACAACAAACTATCTGAAGAAGACAAGCTATATGAAGAAGAACATCACGACAATTTTCTGAAGAAAAGAAAGAATACATCTGGGCAAAGCTGAAAAGAAGATAAACTACATTTTCATGAAGAATGAAGAAGAAAGAAGCAACCATCCGAAGCAAAGAAGAAGAAACTCGCTGAAAGAAGGAACTCCCTGAAAGAGTCTCCAAATTAAAAAGCTACATCAATCTGAAATAATGCAACCTGCTGAAAAGTATGTGTGTACTAAAGTTGAACCTACTGAACACATACTTTCTGAACGTGATGACGTGGCATTTCAAACTCTTTGAAGAAGAAGAAGAATAATAAGCTAGACACGTCATACAACCTTCTGAAGACTTATGAGTCAATCTGACGTGGCATTTCTACTCTGCAACACGCTATCAGAAGCATGTACCTCAAGTGAAAAGAAAAGCAGAAAGCACAACTGGAAAAAGGAGAAGTCTAACGGATCTTAGTATTCTATCTCCTTACACTCACAAGAAGAGAAATGAAGAAAGAAGAAGAGAGAGAATATCAACTTGCTGAAGAGGAAGAAAATCTCTCATGATTAAGAGCTTATCTACAGGGTGTCAGAACCAAGTCATCTGCACACCTAATTTGCTTAAGAAAGAAGCTACCAAATGAGAAGTTATTTCACAACGGCTCTATGAGCTTAATCATTTCTTCTCAACGGTAAAATCAAGCAGTCTTCAAACGGCTATATTTCCAGAACATATAAGTAGCCTCGAGAAAGTCTTAGAAGATGCTGATGGGTCGGCCAAATCCCTAAAGATTCATTCACTGGGAACTAACCAAAATGGGCTGCCATGAACTCTCAAACATCTATCTTTGAACCATGGCAATTTTATCAAGCCCACAGAAGAAATTGGCCAAGCTCAATACAGATCATATCAAGCCAACCTTTTGATCCTATAGAGATGAATTAGAGCTTAGAATTAAATACTTGTATCTTTGTCATACCTTGTACTTAGAAGCTTTATCTTTGTATTCTGAGTTGTACTCAGTTATTCCTATGTACAAGAAAACTGAAGTTTAAGTTTGTCTGAAACGTAAACCAATCTATCTTTGTAAACACATTATGTGTCAGAGAGCCTGGAGTGGCTTGGAGGAAGAAAGAATACTCTGGAGAGCCTGGAGAGGCTTAGAGGAAGAAAGAATACTCTGAAGAGCCCGGAGAGGCTTGGAGGAAGAAAGAATACTCGGTTTAAGCCTGGAGAGGCTTGGTTAAAAAGGAATACTTGGTTGAGAGCCTGAAGAGGCTTGATGATAAAAGAATACTTGTATCTGTGATCAGGTAGTGGAAAATCCAGTGGTGGTTTGCCCTGGGACTGGATGTAGCTCACTGGGTTAGTGGGTGAACCAGGATAAATTCTTGGCTGAATCTTGTCTATCCCTTAAACTATTTTAATTAAATTATCATCTAACAAAAGGGATTTAAAAGTATTTCAGTGAGAACTTTACTTCTGAATTAAACTCGTTATCAAACTACTTTGAGTCTGAACCCAGTTCAGAAGGTGATCAAAACTTTAGACTAAAACTCATTGTCTGAATATTTTCAGAAGCTATTCTCTCTACCCTTATCTTTTTACTCTCTGCTATTATCTTATTATTTCTAACAAGGGAAGGGTCTGAAAAGTGAAGTCACAATCAACATAGTAAAACTCCATTCTTGACCAAATCGTTTTGAAAAAGAGTACTTACTGAACCTTCTGAAGTGGGTTCAGCAAGTCCTTTAACAAATCAGTTTTTATCAAGTTATTGAAACGTTTAATACACTAGTGTAAAACATTTTTAAAACAACATGTTTTCTATTTTAAAGTTATTACTTATCAAAATCAGTTTTAAACAAGTTTCTAAAATGTTTTCTTTAAATCTTCTGATGTGTTTTCAGATAGCACATTTATACTTATCAAGTTCAGCAAGTCTCTTAAAAACTCTCGTTCATTAGCCTACGCTTAACTCTAATATTATTTACTATTTGGCAAAAGAGTTTTTCATAATAACCTGCATAGATTAATTAAATTACAAGATGTTTATGAAAGGAAAGAATTTCAGAAATGTAGCGTAAAGTTTTAAAATACTATTCAACCCCCCTTCTAGTGTTTCCTGTGGTTCCAACAAGTCTATCATACCAAGCCTTGGGAGCTTGCTTAAGACAATATAGAGCCTTTTGTTGAGACAAGCTCACCCTAAAGAAGTTTTTAATATGACAAACTGAGTAAGTTTAAATATCCAGATGAGATGCATCTTGTGTCACTAACTGTGTGTTCAAGTGTGGCAGAGACTTTCTGTATTTAAGTTACTGCAGGAATACATGAAGACAGAAAAGATCTTTAGACCACTAAGATCAGTTATAACATAAGTAACAGTGGCACAAGAACAGAATTTATAAAGAGCTTTACAACAGTTGTGTGCTTCAAAGATCAGACTAGAGCTCGAGCAAGTCAATTTACACATACAACATGTGTGTTTGAATCTGAACAGATGTGGTGCAACCAAAGCTTATGGCTAAGACTATGAGAAACACTTCAAAAATTAACACAGCATGAGATGCAAGATTTGTATGTTCAGATGTCATCTCATGATTAGATGAGGACCCAGCTAAGATGCAAAAAGTCTTAGAACTAAAAAGAGACTCAAGCACAGCTTGAGATGTAAGCTATGAACAGATGCAAGTTCAGCTTGAGATGCAAGAACAGCTTGAGACGTCGTCTCAAGGTCAGACGTAGAAGGATTAGATCTTAGCACAGATGCAAGAAAAGTAAGTCAGACTCTGAACAGAGGCAAGAATTCAAGCTCAGCTGAGAAGACAACAAGTAGAGTCAGCATGAAGACAAACAAGGACACAAGGACACTGACACAGTACCTTAAAGACTAAAAAGCTGTTGTCTGCCTACTGTAAAGACTGTGCCTACTGTTGTACCCTCCAACGGACTGTAACGGCCATATAACGGCTAGTTTCTCAAATCTTGATATAAAAGAGACATTATCAAGAGCTGAGAAGTGAGAGAGACTTTCTACACTTCCGTGAAATCATTAAGCATCTTATCACATCTCAACAGACATCTCAAGTGTATCTACCAGCTGTCTGAGCACAGACACATCTCATCTTGAGAATATACATCTGTCTCTTTCATCTCCTCTCTGTGAATATCATTCCAATACTATAACCAGAGTTGAGACCTAGTCTAGCTCAATTACTTTTATATCCATACTTTGTATGAGCTTAGGCTAGACTTATCACAAACATCTATCTGTAACCTGTTTCATCTAAGATAGGAGTGTGCCTAGTGATAGAGTGTGAGGTGTGTACGTCCTGAAGAGGCTGTAAGAATATTTGTGACTCAGCTAAGATAGGAGTGTGCCTAGGCTTAGTGTGAGTGAGACGTCCTGAAGAGGCTGTAAGAATACTTGTATTGACTGGTTTTTCAATAGTGGAAAAATCTCACAGGTTGTGGGGACTCGACGTAGCCCAAGGAGTGGGTGAACCAGGATAAGATCTCTGTCTCTTGTCTCTTACCTTATTCTTATATCTGCTTATCTTGAATCAATTAATACAGCTTGATAAATAAAGATACTAATGAATTGATAATCAAGATAAGACTTTAAACTAAAGTCTAGACAAAGATCTTTACCAAAATTGATAAACTCCATCTTGTCTTAACAGATACTCCAAGTTAACAAACTTGAGAGCACATCTCAACTATCAATTTAGTGTGGAATAGCAGGAACAGATTCGGAAAGTCTCTATTCAACCCCCCTTCTAGAGACGTTCAGCCAACTTCAGTTGGTATCAGAGCTCGGCCTCTAGGGGTTGAGCACATCTCTGTGTAAAGAGGAAAAAGATCCATGGCTGGTCCAAGTACAAGTCTATTCATTCCTGAAGGAGCTTCAACAAATAGACCTCCTGCATTTAATGGAACTGATTGTTATTACTGGAAAGACAGGATGGGACTGTTCATTGAATCTCAACATGCTGATCTTTGGGAGATCATTGAAATAGGCCCTTATGTTCCATACACCACAGATGAGCTTGGACTTAGGGCAGCTAAACCCAGAGAACAATGGACAGATGCTGAGAAGGCAAGATATGTACTCAACTCAAAAGCTAAATACCTTCTCACTTGTGCCTTAAGCAGAAGTGAATATGACAAGGTAGCTGGGTGTGTCTCAGCTAAAGAAATATGGGATGCTCTTGAAGTTGAACATGAAGGGACAAATCAAGTTAAAGAAGCCAAGATCAACATACTGGTCAGACAGTATGAGCTCTTCAAGATGAATGAAGATGAAGGCATTAAAGACATGGTGAGGAGATTCACTGTCATAACAAATGACTTGAAATCATTAGGAAGAACATACTCAAATCAGGATATGGTAAGAAAAATTCTTAGAAGTCTGCCCAAACCTTGGAGACCAAAGGTAACGACCATCCAGGAAGCTAAAGATTTGAGTACTCTCAGACTAGATGAACTTCTTGGATCTTTGAAGGTACATGAGCAAGAGTTGATGGAAGAAGATCTCATCAGAAGACCCAAGTCTATAGCACTGAAAGCAGCTTCCAGTAACTCAAAAGGCAAAAGATAAGCTCTTCTCAATAAACCTCACTCAACTCATCTATCTCAAGATTCTGAAACAGAAGAAGATGAGGAAGAGGAAGATGATAATTAAATGGATGATGAGCTAGCCTACATCTCAAGGAAGATCAGACGCATGTGGAGAGCCAGAGGGACTGGAAGAAAGAATTTTCCCTCAAGGAGAGGAGAAATAAAATCTGACAAGAAAGGACAATTTATCTGCTTTGAATGCAAGAAGCCTGGGCATATCAGGTCTGAATGTCCTCAACTCAGAAAAGAAATGAAGAAAAGTCCTAGGAAGAAGGCAATGATGGTCACCTGGGATGACACAGATGAAGAGGAAAGTCATGATGGACAGTCAGCTAACCTATGTCTCATGGAAAAAGGAGACTCATCAAATGAAGAGGTAAATGAATCTGACTCTGAATATTCTGTTGATGAACTTAAGTCTACTTTTGAGAATCTTCTGTATGATTCAAATCTTCTTGCCTCTAAGAGCTCATTACTTAAATCAGATTTGAATACAGCTCTTGAGAAAATCAAATTTCTTGAAAAAGAAAATAAAGATTTAAATCATAAAAACAGTAGTCTCATGTTGTCTCACATGAAACTGTCTGAACAAGTAAAAGCTAAGACTCAAGCTCTCAATGGGCAAGATCAAAAAAGGCTACAAGAAGAAAATCAGCAGCTTAAACTGCAGAACAGAACTTTCATAAATGACCTAGGAAAATTTGTAAATGGAACAAAAAACCTTGAGAGAATCATTGGATCTCAAAAGGGCATTTTTTATAAAGCTGGGCTTGGTTATGAGAGATCATCAAATGAAGTTTGGTATAAAGATTTCTTCATTCCTGCAAGAAAAAAGAAAAAAAGAAAGATGTTCTTGTTGTAGTAAATATGGTCATAAAGCCACAGATTGTTACATGAGACAAGTAGCATCTGAGAGAAAGGTAACTAACCATGCAGGACCCAAATACAAGTGGGTAATTAAAGCTAAATCTCTTGTTGTAACAGATGTGCCTGGCAGCAGCAAAGACCAAGAAAGAATGGGTGCTGGAAAGTGGATGTTCAAGGCACATGACAGGAGACAAAAGCAAGTTCCTGTCACTTGAAGAAAAAAACTGTTGGAGTTGTCTCTTTTGGAGACAACAGCAGAGCCCATATCAAGGGCATAGGTAAAATTGGTAAGGCCAATTCAGCTCAGATTGAAAATGTATATTTTGTTGAAGGTTTGAAACATAATTTGCTGAGTATCAGTCAGTTATGTGACAATGGTTTTCATGTTAATTTCCAGCCTACCTTTTGTGAGATCATAGACTCCAAAACTGGAAAAATCATTTTCTCTGGAACAAGAAAGAAAAATCTTTACTCAGTCTCACTAGAGGGTCTGTCAGATCTCACCTATCTCATGTCTCATGATCATGAGAGATGACTTTGGCACAAAAGGGTTGGGCATATTAACATGAGAACTATGAGTCAGCTTGCTAGTCAGTCTCTTGTCAAAGGATTACCTAAGGTAAAATTTGACAAAGACTTGAAGTGTGATCCTTGTATCAAAAGCAAGCATAGCAAATCAAGTTTCAAACCCAAGAACTATGTCTCAACTACTAGGCCACTTGAGATCCTCCACATTGACCTATTTGGACCAACTAAGACAGTGAGTCTCAGTGGTAAAAAATATGGTTTTGTCATTGTGGATGATTTCTCACGATTCACCT
Organism: Sesbania bispinosa; assembly: GCA_026901365.1. NCBI lineage: Eukaryota > Viridiplantae > Streptophyta > Magnoliopsida > Fabales > Fabaceae > Sesbania > Sesbania bispinosa. Next base: position 2,180,553 of record QLOH01000019.1, read on the forward strand.
GGGTTCTGTTTCTATCCCAGAAAGATGAATCATATGATTCCTTCAAAACCTTTTGTAAAAGGATTCAATCTGAGAAAGGATACAGAATTGGATCTGTTAGGAGTGACCATGGAGGAGAATTTGAGAATGTTAAGTTTAGAAAATTCTTTGATAAAAATGGCATAACTCATAACTTCTCTTTTCCAAGGACTCCTCAACAAAATGGTGTAGTTGAGAGGAAAAATAGAAGTCTTCAAGAAATGGCTAGAACTTTGTTATGTGACTCTGGAATTGAAATGTACTTCTGGGCAGAAGCTGTCAATACTTCTTGCTATATTTTAAACAGAGTCACTATAAGAAAGATCTTAAATAAAACTCCATATGAGCTATGGAAAGGTAGGAAGCCTTCAGTTTCATATTTTCATATATTTGGATGTGATTGCTATATTTTAAATACAAAAGATCAACTAGGAAAATTTGAAACCAAATCAGATAAAGGAACTTTCCTAGGATATTCACTAACCTCCAAAGCTTACAGAGTATATAATCTAAGAACCAAAACTACTGAAGAATCTATGCATGTAGTATTCAATGAAGTTCAGGGAAATACTCAGAAAGAAGTTGATGAGGAGATAGAAGAACTGATAAAAGATCTAAAGATCTCAGCTCAGTCTGAAGGAGTACCTCTCAGGAGTAGCCAATCTGAACCCTCTCATAATCCTCAAGAAGAAGATAAATCAGATAATCAAACCAGATCTCAAGAAACAAGACAAGAGAATGTTGAGATACAAAATGAACATGCATCTCAACTACCTAGAAGCTGGAGACTGGTAAGATCTCATCCAAGAGATCAGATACTTGGAGAAACTTCAGACAGAGTCAGAACCAGATCTTCCTTCAGAGACACAGAGAATCTAATGGCTCTTCTATCTGACATAGAGCCAAAAGACATACATGAAGCCTTAAATGATGAATCCTGGATTAAGGCCATGGAAGATGAATTAAATCAGTTTGAGAAAAGCAAGGTCTAGAATCTGGTTCCTCCACCCTCTCATCAAACCATAATTGGAACCAGATGGGTCTTCAGAAATAAGCTAAATGAGAAAGGTCAAGTAATGAGAAACAAAGCCAGATTGGTGGCTCAAGGGTTTAATCAATAAGAAGGAATAGATTATGCTTAGACCTTTGCACCAGTGGCAAGACATGAAGCTATCAGGATCCTACTAGCCTTTGCAGCCTTCAAAAACTTCAAATTATATCAAATGGATGTAAAAAGTGCATTCCTAAATGGGGTCATAGAGGAAGAAGTCTATGTAAGGCAGCCCCCTAGGTTTGAAGACCCTGACCATCCAGAACATGTGCTTAAGCTATCCAAAGCTCTATATGGTCTCAAGCAAGCTCCAAGAGCTTGGTATGACAGGTTAAGCTCATTTTTAATTGAAAATGATTTTATAAGGGGTAAGATTGATACTACTTTATTTAAGAAAGAAATTAGCAAAGATTTATTAATTGTTCAAATTTATGTTGATGACATTATCTTTGGATCTACTAATGAATCTTTATGTCAAGAGTTCTCAAGTCTCATGCAGGGAGAATTTGAGATGAGTATGATGGGTGAGCTGAGATTTTTCTTGGGGCTCCAAATCAAACAGTTAACTGATGGGATATTCATTAGTCAAGAAAAATACACAAGAGATCTTCTCAGCAAGTTCAAGATGAGTGAGGCAAGACCAATGAAAACTCCTATGCGCCCCTCAACTCAGATTGATCAAGATGAAGATGGAAAAGCAGTATCAGACAAACTGTACAGAGGTATGATTGGTTCCCTTATGTATTTAACTGCCAGCAGACCAGATATTCAGTTTGTTGTAGGAATATGTGCAAGATACCAATCTAATCCCAAAGAATCTCATCTCACTACTGTAAAAAGAATATTTAGATACTTGATTGGAACCACTAATCTTGGCCTATGGTATGAGAAGGGAAAGAGTTTTGATCTCATAGGTTATAGTGATGCTGACTTTGCTGGAGATAAGATAGACAGAAAGAGCACCAGTGGATCTTGTCAATTCCTAGGAAAGTGCCTTATCTCCTGGTCATGTAAAAAGCAAAACACTATTGCCTTATCTACAACAGAGGCTGAGTATGTCTCAGCAGCTGCATGTTGCACTCAAGTTCTGTGGATCAAATCTCAATTGCCAGATTATGCGGTTAGGTACTCTAAAATTCCTATTTATTGTGACAATACTAGTGCCATAAATCTTGCTATGAACCCTGTACATCATTCTAGGTCCAAACACATTGACATCAAACATTATTTTATAAGAGATCATGTGCAAACAGGGAACATTGAACTAATCTTTGTAGATACTAAAAATCAGCTAGCTGACATCTTTACAAAACCTTTAGTTGAAGAAAGATTCAATGAGAATCTAAAATTGCTAAATATGTGTTCTCTTGAATAAAAATAGTTAGTTGAGACCAGCTCTACTATGGGCTATATGATTAAAGTCTCACCAGAGATGAGACTCAAGTGTCATCTGTAAAGAGACGTGGGTTCAGACGCATCTGTCACCAGACGTGTCTCATGATTCATCTCAACCAATGTCTCATGAAATTATTGAGACGTTTCCATGTACCAAAACTGAAGGATTGAGCCGTTGCTCAACGGTTAGTAACTGCCCACTACCTGGAAAACTAGCCATTAGCTTATAAAAAGAAGAGCCAACCTCCCACAACTGCCATAATAACTCCCCACTAACGAGCAGTTATTACGTCTCTCTCTCTCTTTCCTCTCTTATCTGAAGACTATTTAAGTCTCATCTCTCACTCCAAACTCACTTCCTGCTCTCTCCTCTTCTCTCAAATGCGAATCAAGTTCACAGCCTTGAAACTTCCTTACTCTGATAAATCATCATCCTCCTCTTCTCCAGACAAAATGTCTTCCTCTGAGCAATCAAAATCCTTGAGCATTCAATCCAGCCAAGAGACCCTGTCTCGTTCTCCATCTCCACAACCCAGCACTGAAACAGAGCCGTCTCAAACCACTCAATCTACACAGCCTTCACTATCCTCAAAATCCACATCCTCCAAGAGAAGCACCCCCTTACCTCCTCGCATGAAATCCCAAAGAATTGCTTTCCAAGTAGCCCAGACTTCAGTACCAAGATCCCCTGTCCACATTGACCTAACTCAAGCCGAATCTTCAAAAGGAAAAGAGAAGGTTCCAGAGGGAAAGAAAATTCCATTTCAATCTGACCTCTTCTCTAATAGTGAGGTTGAAGAAAAATATACCAAGAGATTCTCTAAGAAGAAGATTATAGTGGGAAGAGTCATCTCTACCCAAGAGTTGAAAGATGAAGGGTGGGACCTGAGTCCTTATCTGAAGAAACAGGGATGGCAAGACTATCTAACCATGACAAATTATGTCTTCCCCAAGATAACCAGAGCCTTCTATGCTGCTTGTTACAAAGCTAAGGGATCGTCAGAAGAACAGCCCCACATCATCTCTGACATCAAAGGAATCCACATTGAGCTGACTGAAGAGACCCTAGGAGCCATCATTCAAGCACCTATGACTGGAAACAGGTTGTACCATGAGGAGCATTGGTGGGATAGCATTGGAATTCCTTTAGCCAATGTTGGTACCTCCCTCTTCAAAGGTCGACTCATCACAGATGTTGCCTCATCTCTTAACCCATTTGGAAAATTTCTGTTTCACTTAGTGGCCAAGTGCATCATGCCAAGAGCTGGCACCTTCAACAAAGTTTATCACCAAGACCTGATGGTGATGTACCATCTCAAGCATGGGATTTCTCTCAACCTTCTATTTCTCATCCTGAGGCACATGGAGCATGCCTTCCACAACTCCAAGATCAATGCCTCTCTTCCATTTGGGATGCTCACCACCATCATCATGAAGCATTTCAAAGTTGACTTCAGCAGCTGTGAGAAGTCTGAAGAGAGACCTGGATATATTGGCAACAAGAATCTCAAGTCTCTTGGTCTAGATGGTAAGTCTATTCCTTCCCCCACTTTTCCCTTAACTGACTCCACTCCTACTGTACCTACCACAACACAGGCTTCTCCTTCTTCCAAGATGTCTGAAGCCAAAAAGAAAAAGAAGAAGAATGCCTCAAAGGAAGCTATTGAAGGATCTCAAGAAGGATCTGAGATTCCTGTCAAAGAAAAGAAAAGAAAAGTTCAACCATCCATCTCTACAGAGACTGAGAAGAAGAAAAGGAAGAAAAAGAAGTCCAAGTCTGAGCCGTCTACTCAAGCTGGACAGACTCCTGCTGAAGATGAGCCACAGCCTGAAAAAGTGGCAGAAGAAGAAGCAATAAGAAATGAAGAAGAAGAAGCACAGATTGAAGGAGATATGGCCATGACAGAAAAAGAAGCACCTGTTACTGAAGAAGAAGAGCTTCTGAATGCAGAAGAGACCTTGGTCCACTCATCCCAGCATCAGTCACCTCCACACTCCTCTCCACCAGAAATGATCACAGAAGAAGTCTCTCCTGTGAGCAAAATAGTTGCCGAGACCTTGGTCAGCTTGGAGAAGGATACCACTGCCTCAAGCTATGAGACAGCTCCAGAGCAGCAGCAACTTGAGCATGAGACAGTGGAAGTCACCACCACTCAACAAGCTACTACAGTAAGTCCACAGCCAACTTACTCCATTCCTACTTCATTTCCCACTCCTGAAAATTCTTTGTTGAGACCATCCTGCTCAACTCACCACAACCTAAATATGATCAGTCTGCACCTCCCACTGACAGACCTGAGCCAGCTAAGGCACCCTCCTCTGAACCATCCATTCCTACTCATCTGTCCAATTCAATCAATACTTTTCTGAATCAATTACAAGAGGAACAACAACAACAACACCAGAACCTCCAAGCAAGAATTGAGCAGAATCAGAAGAAGATTCTCAAGAAGCTGAAACACCACAAGAAAAGGCAAGAGACAATTCTTTCAGGATTTGACACTGTCCTGCAAGAAATGCATGCATCGAATGAATTTCACAGGAAGATGAACCTTCATCTTTCCAATTTGCCTCCTCTGCCTGAGTTTCCTCAGACTGTGTTGCGCCCATCAAGACCTGATTCAGACTCATCCTCTTCCCACTCATCCTTGATTAGCTAGTTTTCTTGTTTTGATAATGTCAAAAGGGGGAGAGTTAGTTAGATATCTAATGAGAGTCTGTGTTAGATTTTTTCAATTTCAGTGTATGAGGATTAGTTATGCTTAGCTAGAGATGTAGTTTGCATCTCTTCATAGAACTTTGATGAGATGCAGTGGCATCTTTTGTGAATGTAATCCTCTATAATTATCTTTTTGATTAATGGAAGTGACTCTCTATGATTGCAGTATATCTTTGTTCAGTTCACTTAAATATCTTAATCAAAATTTCAAACACTAAGTCTTAAGACAAAACATAACAGAGAAATAGTCTATGACTCGGGGGGAGCTCTTCTCCTTACATTACTTCTGTTTAACAAGAGTTTGCACATTTTAAGAAAAGTAAAATCATACATGCATCTCTCTTTCACTGATCTCATCATATATATAACTTACAGTTTGCCATCATCAAAAAAGGGGGAGATTGTTGAGACAAGCTCACCCTAAAGAAGTTTTTAATATGACAAACTGAGTAAGTTTAAATATCCAGATGAGATGCATCTTGTGTCACTAACTGTGTGTTCAAGTGTGGCAGAGACTTTCTGTATTTAAGTTACTGCAGGAATACATGAAGACAAAAAGGATCTTTAGACCACTAAGATCAGTTATAACATAAGTAACAGTGGCACAAGAACAGAAGCTATAAAGAGCTTTACAACAGTTGTGTGCTTCAAAGATCAGACTAGAGCTCGAGCAAGTCAATTTACACATACAGCATGTGTGTTTGAATCAGAACAGATGTGGTGCAACCAAAGCTTATGGCTAAGACTATGAGAAACACTTCAAAAATCAACACAACATGAGATGCAAGATTTGTATGTTCAGATGTCATCTCATGATTAGATGAGGACCCAGCTAAGATGCAAAAAGTCTTAGAACTAAAAAGAGACTCAAGCACAGCTTGAGATGCAAGAAAAGTAAGTCAGACTCTGAACAGAGCCAAGAATTCAAGCTCAGCTGAGAAGACAACAAGTAGAGTCAGTATGAAGACAAACAAGGACACAAGGACACTGACACAGTACCTTAAAGACTGAAAAGCTGCTGTCTGCCTACTGTAAAGACTGTGCCTACTGTTGTACCCTCCAACGGACTGTAACGGCCATATAACAGCTAGTTTCTCAAATCTTGATATAAAAGAGACATTATCAAGAGCTGAGAAGTGAGAGAGACTGCCTATACTTCCGTGAAATCATTAAGCATCTTATCACATCTCAACAGACATCTCAAGTGTATCTACCAGCTGTCTGAGCACAGACACATCTCATCTTGAGAATATACATCTGTCTCTTTCATCTCCTCTCTGTGAATATCATTCCAATACTGTAACCAGAGTAGAGACCTAGTCTAGCTCAATTACTTTTATATCCATACTTTGTATGAGCTTAGGCTAGACTTATCACAAACATCTATCTGTAACCTGTCTCATCTAAGATAGGAGTGTGCCTAGTCTTAGAGTGAGGTGTGTACGTTCTGAAGAGCCTGTAAGAATACTTGTGACTCAGCTAAGATAGGAGTGTGTCTAGGCTTAGTGTGAGTGAGACGTCCTGAAGAGGCTGTAAGAATACTTGTATTGACTGGTTTGTCAATAGTGGAAAATCTCACAGGTTGTGGGGACTGGACGTAGCCCAAGGAGTGGGTGAACCAGGATAAGATCTTTGTCTCTTGTCTCTTACCTTATTCTTATATCTGCTTATCTTGAATCAATTAATACAGCTTGATAACTAAAGATACTATTGAATTGATAATCAAGATAAGACTTTAAACTAAAGTCTAGACAAAGATCTTTACCAAAATTGATAAACTCCATCTTGTTTTAACAGAGACTCCAAGTTAACAAACTTGAGAGCACATCTCAACTATCAATTTTAGTTTGGAATTGCAGGAACAGATTTGGAAAGTCTCTATTCAACCCCCCTTCTAGAGACGTTCAGCCAACTTCACCTTTTTCAGTTTGAATACATGATTAGGAAAAGTAGTATCTTCAAAACCATGGGGTTGTCTGAAGTTGGTTGGATATCTCTAGTAGGGGGGGTTGAATAGAGACTTCTTAAATCTGTTCCTGAAATTTCAGAACTAAAGTTGAAGGTTGAGATGTAATCTCAAGTCTGTTGACTTGGAATCTCTTGTCAAGACAGGATACAAGTTAATTAAATTTTAGTAAGTCTGTCTATGTTCAAGTTAGTTTAAAGTCTCAACTGAGACGTTGGTTTAATTCTTAGAGATGTTACTTTGTTATTTAGTTGATTTAAGACAAGCACAATAAAGATAAAAGAGGAGATAAGGGGCAGAGATCTTATCCTGGTTCACCCAAACCTTGGGCTACGTCTAGTCCTCGCAACATGTGAGATTTCTACTATTGACAAACCCGTCAATACAAGTATTCTTACAGCCTCTTCAGGACGTCTCTCTCACACTAAGCCTAGGTACCCCTATCTTAGCTGAGCCACAAGTATTGTTTACAGCCTCTTCAGGACGCACGTACCTCACTCTAACACTAGGCACACTCCTATCTAAGATGAGATAAGGTTACAGAGTAGGTTGAGATAAGACTAGCTTACAAGCATACAAAGTACAGATGAAAGATGTAGTAAGCTAGATAAACTTTCTTCTAAAATACAATGACAGTATGATATTCTGAGAAGAGAGATGAGTAGAGACAAATGTAGATCTCAAGTTGAGATGAGTCTGTATAATAGTCAGTTGAGACATGCACTTGAGATGATAGTTGAGATGTGATAAGATGCGTAGTGATTGTGCAGTAATGCAGGCAGTCTCTCTCAGTTTTTTACTGTTTGATGAAGTCTCTTTATATTTCAAATAGAAACTAGCCGTAATGTGACCGTTTCTAGCTGTTGAGACACATAGCTGACATACAGGCTTTTTCTGTTGAGATTCAGCAACTTTTCAGGGATGTTGGTACTGTGTCAGTGTACTTGGTTGACCCTGTGCTGACTTCACTTGCTGTCTTTTCTCACTGAGCTTGCGATCTTGCTTCTGTCCAGAGTCTATCTTAACTTTCTTGCATCTGTGACAAGATCTCATTCTACTGCTTCTATCCTTGAGACAGCGTCTCAAGCTGTTCTTGCATCTCAAACTGAACTAGCATCTGTTCATGGCTTGCATATCAAGCTATGCTTGAGTCCTTTCCTTTTTCCTTGCTTCTGCTTGTTTTAACTGAGATCTTTTCCGTTAACAAGATTACATCTGAACATAAGCTTGCAACTCAAGCTATACTTGCATCTACTCATGACTTGCACCTCAAGCCGTTCAAGTATCTTTTTGCTGGATTGGTGATGAGTCTAGTCATTCTTCTCATGTGCTTTATATGAAACTGATTTCTTTGGCTTGTAACTGATCCTTTAGATTGAAAAACCAAAGCTGTTGCAGGATTTCTTGAACCATGACAGCTTGCAGTTTTGTTCTTTGTGTTTCTTTATTCATGACTTTGCTTGTCTTATGGTCCAGAGATCCTCTTTGACTCATATGTCCAAATTAGATTTCTGCGGTAAACAAAGACTGGGAATCTCTGCCACACTTAAGCACACAGTTAGTAATACAAGATGCATCTCATATATTTTAAACTTAAACAATTTGTCATATTAAAAACTTCTTGGAGGTGAGCTTGTCTCAACCATGTCAGACAAAAACTTCTTCCTCAGCGATTTCATTAAGGAATACATTCTTGACATCCATTTGATATAGTTTGATGTCATTAATGGCTGCATAAGAAAGTAAAATCCTAATGGTTTCAAGCCAAGCTACTGGAGCAAAGGTTTCAGTGAAATCAATAACTTCTTGTTGATTGTACCCTTGTGCAACTAATCTGGCTTTTTTTTTGACAACTTTACCTTCTTCAGATAACTTGTTTCTAAACACCAATTTTGTTCCTATGATAGTTTTCCCATGGGGTTTAGGAACTAGTGTCCAGACATCACTCCTAGAAAATTGAATTAGCTCTTCTAAATTGGTTTAGGAGATTGATTTAGCTCCTAGAAAATTGATTTAGCTCTTCTAAATTGGTTTAGGAACTAGTGTCCACCCTTTATCACGCAAAGCTTCATCAATATTCTTTGGTTCAATTTCAGACAGTAGTGCAAGATTGTTGACTTCTCTGAGTCTTGATTTTGTTCTCACTCCTTCTGAAGTATCCCCAATGATTTGCTTTTTACGATGATGAGATTCTTATCTCCACTCATTTCTAAGAGGAAGTACATTCTCCATCTGAGACTCAACATTGGTTGTCTGAAGAGGTGCAGGATCAGAAGGTGCAGTTTCAGAAGCTGCAATTTCAGAAGGTTCTTCCTCCTTGGCCTACAACTTTTCATATGGTTGATTTATCCCTAAACCTGCAAAATCATCCTCAAGATCTTATAGCTCACTATCAGTCTTTTTTTTGTCACTGAATTTAACATGAATTGATTCTTCAACAGCTAAGGTTCTAGAATTCTATACTCTATATGCCTTTGATGTTTCAGAATAACCAATTAAAAATCCTTTGTCTGACTTAACATCAAACTTTCCAATATCATCTTTTGTGTTGAGTATGAAACACTCACATCCAAATATATGGAAGTCTGAAATGTTGGGCTTCCTTCCTTTCCATAATTCATATGGAGTCTTTTTTAGAACTGGTCTTACCAAAATTCTGTTTAGAAGGTAGCAAGCTGTGTGAACAGCTTCTGCCTAGAAGGATCTAGGTAGAGTGCTTGAAATGAGCATGGTTCTTCCCATCTCTTGCAAACTTCTGTTCGTTCTCTCAACAACCCCATTTTGTTGAGGTGTTCTTGCAGTTGAGAAATTGTGAGACCTCATTCTCCTCACAGAACAGTCTGAAGTTTGTATTTTCAAACTGTCCACCATGGTCACTTCTGATAGCAGAAATACAGAATCCCTTCTCATTTTGTACCTTCTTACAGAAGATTGTAAAATTCTCAAAAGTCTCATCTTTGCTTCTGAGGAATATCACCCATGAATATCTAGAATAATCATCAACAATGACCGGTCCATACTTTTTACCACTAAGACTTTTTGTTCTAGTTGGACTAAACAAATCAATGTGAAGTAGTTCCAAGGGCCTGTTAGTGGAAACAACATTCTTGCTTTGAAATGAGTTTCTTGTTTGTTTCCCTTTCATACAACTCTCACATAAAATATCATATTTGAATGAAAGCTTAGGTAATCCTTTAACAAGATTATGTTTTGTTAGCTTTGAGATTAATCTCAAGTTGGCATGCCCAAGTATTTAATGCCAAATCTGTTTTTCATCCTCAAAGAGAGAAAAAAATTCACATTTTGTTCTGAAAGTTCCTCTAGATCAATCTTATACACATTGTTGTGTCTTTTAGCAGTAAAGAGAACTTGATCACCATAGTCTTTGACTATGCAACCTTCCTTGGTAAAGGATAGAACAAATCCACTGTCACATAATTGACTAATGCTCAGAAGATTGTGTCGAAGTCCTTCAACCAACAGAACATTCTTAATAAGGGATTGAGGGGTCATACCTATTGTTCCTATACCAGTGATCTTCCCTTGCTAGTTTCCACCAAAGGTGACCACTCCTTCACCCTTGGGTCTAAGGCTTTGGAACAAACACCTTTCTCCCGTCATGTGTTGCGAGCACCCATTGTCCAGATACCATTTGTGGTGTCTTCCTTGTCCTGTTTAACACATCTGCAACACGAATAATTAAAGCTTTAGGTACCCATACCTTCTTGGGTCCTCTTTTGTTAGCTTTGGGCCTATTTTTCCCTTTGTGTTTACATCTAGACACATTGTGTTAAGGTTTCCCACAATGAGAACAACCTTTACCTTTCTTAAAAACCTTCTTGGGAGATTTAACATTAGAAATGTTTGATGATTCACTTTCAGAGAATCCTACACCACATTTGCCATTGGAACCTTTCTGAATTCCTAATAACTTGTTAAGATTTTCAATTCCTTTGAAAAAGTTGGATAGGTCCCTAGAAAGTTCTTTAACCTGTCTCTGAAGATTTTGATTCTCTTCAGATAGATTCTTAGAACTACTAGTTTCACTTTCCACAAGCTTTTCCTTGAGCATAAGGTTCTCTACTTCCAGAGTCTCATTCTTATTACACATTTCTGTGTACGCTCTGAAGAGTTCCTTATATTCTTAGAATAGCTCTTTGGAATCATTCAGCAGATCAGCAAACCTTTCTTGTAAGCTGAATTCAGATTGTGGTCTTACCTCAGAATCTGAGCTGTCTAAAGATAGTAGACTTCCTATTAGAGAGAGGTTTACCTCTTCAGTAGATTCCTCTTCCTCTTCTGAAGTGGAATCATCAAGGTCTTCCCACGTTGCCATGAGTCCCTTCTTCTTCTTGAAGAATTTCTTCATCTTGAAAGAGGACTACCGCTGAGTCTCAAAAATATCATAACACTGTTTATGATGTTTTAAGACAACTAGATTCCCAAGTTTTAATGGTTGACAAATTTGACTTAAAGTATTTATCATAGATACACATATGCTTTAATATTTTATCTATGATTTCAGCAAGAGTCACTATGAGCCTACATAAAAAGACTAAGTGTTGAAGCTGTCTGAAGTAATTCAACCCATCTGAAGTATTGAAGTCGTCTGAAGTCTCTTTTATGATGTGGCACCCTCTGCTAAAGTTTGTGAAGACTTTTCTGAACCTCTGCTGCATGTATCTTTTCAAACACATTTATAGCAAGGAACACAGAGACCTTTCCTAGTGTTTTTGAATTTCATACACCACTGAGGAAATCACTGCAACGCAGCCTCTGCAGCAACATTTGTAACAGCTTTATGGCAGGAGCAACCTTGTACCGTGTCAAAAAAATCAGAGCTCTCAGAAGCATGTCTCACAACGGATTAAATAGCATTTAATGCTATCTCTTAACGGTGGTATTTCAACGGATTAAAGATTGGATATAAATACCCCTCTTTTGAAGACCATCAAGCGAGAGAAAAATTGAGAAGAATTTTTTTTGAACAAAGCTTGAAAAAGTTTTTGCTGCAACAACTCTGATAATCTTTATCTTTGTACACATATTGTATTATCCTGAGCATACCTCAGTTTTTCTGTACATTTGTAATTGTTTAAGCTTCAAGACTGATATAGTTTGTAAGCTTAAGCATTTTACCTTCTCTGTATTTATTTGTTGAGCCTGGAGAGGCTTGTCTGAAAAAGAATACTTGTTGGTTTGAGCCTGGAGAGGCTTGTCTGAAAAAGAATACTTGTTGGTTTGAGCCTGGAAAGGCTTGTCTGAAAAACAATACTTGTTGGTTTGAGCCTGAAGAGGCTTGACTGTAAAAGAATACTTGGTTGTAGAGCCTGAAGAGGCTTGACTGTAAAAGAATACTTGGTTGTAGAGCCTGAAGAGGCTTGACTGTAAAAGAATACTTGGTTGTAGAGCCTGAATAGGCTTGACTGTAAAAGAATACTTGTAATCTTGAAAGATTAAGAGAAAATCCAATTGCTAGTTGGCATTGGGACTGGACGTAGCTCACGGTGGTTGTGAGTGAACCAGGATAAATTCCTTGGCTAAGTTTTCTTACCCTTATCTCTTGTCAATTCTTTTTATACTAATCAAGGGGTTAGAGTAATTAATCTGATATTTTATAAAGGAACAAAACATCTTTTAAAATCAGTTTTTACAAGCCGTCTGAAAATTTCAGACAGCCCTTTAAGAGCCTGTCTGAAATCATGTTTTTAACACCTGTTTGCGAAAAGCTTTCTAAAATATTTAGAAACACTATTCAACCCCCCTTCTAGTGTTTCCCTGTGTTCCTACAGTTGGTACTAGAGCTCTACTCAGGGTTGAAGCACCTAACAAGTGTTTGAGGACTGAAAGATCCAAATGGAAGCTTCTAACAGCAACAGGCAATACATCACAGAAGGAGCCTCTATCACAAGACCCCCAGCATTCAATGGAGTGGATTACCACTACTGGAGAGATCGTATGAAGTTGTTCATTGAGAGCAACAACATTGATGTTTGGGATGTGGTCACTGATGGAGACTATGTGCCTATGCAAAATGGTGTGCCTATACCTAAGACTGAATGGACCTTGGAGCAGAAGACTAGAGTCCAGATGAACGCTAAAGCCAAACTCTATCTGATATGTTCCTTGAATAAATCAGAATATGAGAAGGTCCATGGATGCACTTCTGCCAAGGAGATTTGGGATACTCTTGCAGCAGCCCATGAAGGGACTGAAACTATCAAACAATCCAAAATCAGTATGCTTATACATCAGTATGAGATGTTTAAGATGGAAGAAACTGAAACCATTGACCAAATGTTTGGGAGGTTTCAGACCATAACCAATGGACTTAGGTCCTTAGGAAGAAGTTATGAATCTGGAGACAACAACAGAAAGATTCTAAGGAGTCTACCTAAGTCCTGGAGACCCAAAGTCACTGCCATTCAAGAGGCAAGAGATTTGAACTCTCTGAGAATGGAAGAATTGTTGGGATCTCTCAAAGTCCATGAGTTTGAGCTTGGAGAAGATGACAACAAGAAGAAGTCTCTAGCTCTAAACTCCAAGGCTAAACAGTCTAGGCATGGCAGCATGAAGGCTATGCAAGCTGATGAAACTTCAGAAGCAGATGAAGATTCTGAAGATAGCTCAGAAGATGACAATGATCTTGCTCTTTTAAGCAGAAAGATCAAGAGAATGTTGCAGAACAGAGAAAAGTTCAGAAAGAACCAATCTTCTTCATCCAAATCAAGTAAGACAGGTAAAGAGTCTAACACTGATAAAATTATTTGCTTTGAATGTAAGCAACTAGGGCATTTGAAGGCTGATTGCCCAAGACTGAAAAAAAAACAACTTCAAGAAGAAGAAGTTTTTCAAAAAGAAGAAAGGTCTTATGGAAACATGGGAAGACCTTGATGAATCAACCTCAGAAGAAGAAGAAGATACTTCAGAAGAGGCAAATCTGTGTCTCATGGCTAGTCTACCATCTTCAGACAGCTCTGAAGCTGAGGTATTTCCTCTTACTCTACAAGAAATGTATGATGATCTGGTGGAAAGTTCCCAGAAACTTTTCCAAGAGTATAAGAATCTATCCAAAGCCCACACAGAAATGTGTAACAAATATGAGGCACTTGAGATAGAACATATTATGCTCAAAGAAAAAATTCTTGAGACTAAAAACTGCAGTTCACAAGCTGTGTCTGAAGAGAATGAGAAAACTCTTTCGAGATCCTTCTTCTACAAGCAATTTTTTTTCTCTCTCAAAGTTCCTGAGAAAACTCTTCAATGGCTCCTAAGAAATCTGCTGGAAGCAACATCGTGAAGACTAAGGGTGTAGTCTTGAAGGATCTTCAATCTCTGGGAATGAACTTATTTCCTGAGTTCGATGCAGCTGGGTGGACTCCATACTTCAATCACAACTTGACACAATGGCATGAGCAGAGTGTGCTGGATTTCTGGGCTACTGCCAGAGGAATACCCAATCCTCAGGGTATCTACACTAGCATCAAGGCCACAGTACGAGGTGTTCCTGTCTTTGTTGATGAAGATATACTTGCTCACATCTGTGAGGTCAGGACTGAAGGAGTTGTATTCACTCCTGGCTGGGAAGCAAGAAATGGTGGACAGAAGCAGTTCACAGAGTTTCTGTATGGCACCTCTGAACCAGTAAGTTTGGATGCAAAGCATATGTCAGACAAGGCTAGGGTTTTGCATGCCATCTTAGGGTGCTCTGTAATCCCTAAGAGTGGAAGAATAAACCATGTTTCTGAGGTGGAGAGATTTTGTCTGATTCACCTACTGCAGAAGAAGAAGGTGAACCTCCCCAACATCATAATGTACCACATGCAGAAAAGGCTCAGAGATTCTGCTGGGAGCTTCCCACACAATACCATCATCACCAAGATCTTGCTGCATTTCAAAGTCCCCATTGAGAGGCTTTTTGATCGCCTTTCACAACCTGTGTTTGGTGAATAAAACCTTAAGAGCATGGGAGTGAAGCTGACTCCAAGACCTCCCTCTCCATCCATGAAGGAGAGCCTTCTTCTTGAGAAAGCTGCTAGAAGGAAGACAACAATGGAGGTTCTTGAGAATGAACTTAGAGGAGACATAAGGAGGCATGAGTTCAAGCCATCAAAACCCTCTCCTCAAGCAAAATTGAAGAAGCTACCTGTAAGGAGTGCTGCTAAGGTAGCATCTGCATCTATGCAGAGTCAGGTGTCTGAACCTGTTCAGAAGGCATCACAAAGGCCATCCGAAATTGTGGGTCAGTTGTCTGAACTTGTACAGACTCCACAGCCTACTTCTGAAATGGAAGGACAGGCTCAAGAGGCAGATGAAACTGATGCAGTTGTAGCTGAGCCATTGGCTGCTTGGCCATCTGATCCTGAACTCATTCAGGTGGCAGCATTGGCTACTGCCTTGGAGCAGGAGGAGCTGGAGAAGAAAGTAGAGCAAGAAAATACTGATAGAGCTCTTGCTATTGCTTCACAATTGGCCTATGCTGAAGATGATAGGCAAGCGACCATAGCTGACGGAGCAAAGAAAAGGAAGAGGTCAAGTGCACCTCAAAGAAGGAGAACCAAAAGCAAGCTACTTCAGACTGCACCTGAATCTAGGGTGACTAGAAGCATTGCCTCTCAGCTGGAAGCAGAAGATATGGTTGGGAAATACCAAAATTACGTCAAGGCGCATGAGTATTTCAAAAGAAAAAGGGAAGAAAAACAAGCACAAAGGGAGAAGGAAGAGAAGGAAGCAAAGGCAAAAGAATCTGAGGTAACCAAGCCTCCCTACAAGAGAATTAAGGTGAGATTTGATAATGTAACTCCTTCACCACCCTCCTCACCAGAAAGACAAACACCTCAGCAACCCTCTCAACCATCCCCTCAACCAACATCACAACCTTCACCCAAACCCCTATCACTTGAAAAACAACCATCACCACCTCCACAAACAGAAAACCTACCCTCTGAACCCTCTGAACCCTCTGAACCAACAGAAAACAAACCCTCTGAACCTACCTCACCACAACCTTCAGAGAATCAACTCTCTGAACCTACTTTACCTTCCCCACGAACCCATGACCTTGCTCTGATATCACCTTTACCCTCATCTTCACCACCCCCACCTATACCCTCACCACATTTATCTCCTCCACCTTCACAACAAGAAGAGATCCTTGTTGAAGAAGAGCAAGTGCTTGCTGATGCTCTACGGTTATCTCTCCTTCCTTCTGATCCCTGCTCATTGCCCAATTTTGGCAACCTGTCTGAAGAGCTACAGTATTTCAGACCAGCACCTGCTGTATCCTTGCATCATGGCTTAATCAGGAAAACTGTTGCTGAAGTCAGAAATCAATACAGTGCTCTTTCAGGAGGATTAGAAAAGATCAGGAAGGGTGTTGTCCCTCCTGCACATACTTGGGCTCCCATCAATCCATTCTCAGATGACTCCCTCAAGTTAAATAATGATGAATGGAGTTTCGTGAGGCAGCTGAACACTGAGTCTGAGTTGTTTCAGCGGGATTTGCACAAGGGAGTTGGGATGAGAGGCTACAGGCCTCCTAGATCTTGTTCAATCAGGCCAACCACTAAAATCTTGGTGAAACCTGATAGAATAGTTCCTAGGTATCCCTTAAAGGAAGGTTAGGGTGAAAAATTCAAAGAAACTAAAGTTTATTCTGCATCTGCACCTCTGTCTGAAATGATGAGTCCATCAGAGTGGGACTCTTTACCAGAGTTCATCAGTAACCAAGGAGGAGGCCTGGATCAACTACTTCAAGATTGGATGTGGTCCTCTTACTGGAAGATCAGAGAAGATGCTGGATCTTCTTCAGGATCAACTGGTCCTGATGCTGCTTCTGAAGTTGGACTTGGAAAGTCAATAAATGTCTCATATCACTATCTAAGAGATCATTTTCCCCCACCTGTTGACTCTTTTAATGAAGACTGGGTAGTACTGAACCCCATTGGCACCTTCTTTTGCCCTGTGTTCAAACCTTCTGAATACAGTCTGGAGCTAGGCTTTGGAGTGCTTAGATTTGTTTGCCCCTACATCCAATTGATTTTGTATGAATCTGAGCAAGACTTGTCTGAGGAAAATCTGAAGCTGAAGACCAAAGTCAAGAAACTTGAAAAGAAGTATGCTGATCAAGAAAAGAAGACTAAGCATCTTATTGCTAAGCAAGAGCAGATTCTTCAAGAACAACAGCTTATCAGATCTGGTCAGCAGGATTTGAAAACCTCAGTGGAAGCAGCAATAGACAAGGCCAAGGAAGAATTGATTTCCTTTCTGACCGAGGCTTTGCTGAAGAAGAAGGATTAAACTGTTAATTTAGCCATTGTCTTTGCTTATTTTCATGTTTATAACAAGTGTCTGAACATTCATTAAATGCAATACGTGGCTTATCTCATATTTTGAGTTGATTATTTGTGCTCTGATATATATGTTTTAACTGAATATATTGCTCTGTTACTGTTTTGCTCTGATATTCCCTTTTGATTGATGACAAAAGGGGGAGTATTAAACTAACCAAATCTGAAGTGGCTACAGGACTCAGGGGGAGTACATATGTTTTTCTGAGAAATTTGAGCAAATGAGTAAAATATACCTTAAACAGAACCTGTTAAAGGATATTTCTATCTAAGGGGGAGCTTTATTATTCTCAAAAACTGATTACAGATTTGTATATTTTAACCAAATTTGTCATCATTAAAAAGGGGGAGAATGTTGAGTCTCAAAAATATCATAAGATTGTTTATGATGTTTTAAGACAACTAGATTCCCAAGTTTTAATGGTTGACAAATTTGACTTAAAGTATTTATCATAGATACACATATGCTTTAATATTTTATATATGATTTCAGCAAGAGTCACTATAAGCCCACATAAAAGACTAAGTGTTGAAGCTGTCTGAAGAAGCAAAACTCGTCTGAAGAGTTGAAGTTGTCTGAAGTAGTTCAACCCGTCTGAAGTATTGAAGTCGTCTGAAGTCTCTTTTATGACGTGGCACCCTCTGCTAAAGTTTGTGAAGACTTTTCTGAACCTCTGCTGCATGTATCTTTTCAAACACATTTATAGCAAGGAACACAGAGACCTTTCCTGGTGTTTTTGAATTTCATACACCACTGAGGAAATCTCTGCAACGCAGCCTCTGCAGCAACATTTGTAACAGCTTTATGGCAGGAGCAACCTTGTACCGTGTCAGAAAAATCAGAGCTCTCAGAAGCATGTCTCACAACAGATTAAATAGCATTTAATGCTATCTCTTAACGGTGGTATTTCAACGGATTAAAGATTGAATATAAATACCCCTCCTTTGAAGACCATCAAGCGAGAGAAAAATTGAGAAGAATTTTTTTTGAACAAAGCTTGAAAAAGTTTTCGCTGCAACAACTCTGATAGTCTTTATCTTTGTACACATATTGTATTATCCTGAGCATACCTCAGTCTTTCTATACATTTGTAATTGTTTAAGCTTCAAGACTGATATAGTTTGTAAGCTTAAGCATTTTACCTTCTCTGTATTTATTTGTTGAGCCTGGAGATGCTTGTCTGAAAAAGAATACTTGTTGGTTTGAGCCTGGAGAGGCTTGTCTGAAAAAGAATACTTGTTGGTTTGAGCCTGGAGAGGCTTGTCTGAAAAAGAATACTTGTTGGTTTGAGCCTGAAGAGGCTTGACTATAAAAGAATACTTGGTTGTAGAGCCTGGAGAGGCTTAACTGTAAAAGAATACTTGGTTGTAGAGCCTGAAGAGGATTGACTGTAAAAGAATACTTGGTTGTGGAGCCTGAAGAGGCTTGACTGTAAAAGAATACTTGGTTGTAGAGCCTGAAGAGGCTTGACTGTAAAAGAATACTTGTAATCTTGAAATATTAAGAGAAAATCCAATTGCTAGTTGGCATTGGGACTGGACGTAGCTCACGGTGGTTGTGAGTGAACCAGGATAAATTCCTTGGCTAAGTTTTCTTACCCTTATCTCTTGTCAATTCTTTTTATACTAATCAAGGGGTTAGAGTAATTAATCTGATATTTTATAAAGGAACAAAACATCTTTTAAAATCAGTTTTTACAAGCCGTCTGAAAATTTCAGACAGCCCTTTAAGAGCCTGTCTGAAATCGTGTTTTTAACACCTGTTTGCGAAAAGCTTTCTAAAATATTTAGAAACACTATTCAACCCCCCTTCTAGTGTTTCCCTGTGTTCCTACAACTACTTCAGCTTGGGGCATTAAGCCTTTATGTGACCTAGCTATTTACATTCAAAACAAATAATTTTGTCAGTAGAGGGGGTATCCTTACCAGACTTACTGTTTTTGGTTCTGGAGTATTGATCTTTTCTGAATCTTCCCTTGTTCGGAAGCATTCTTTCTGATCTTCCTGCCCAGCAAGGCAAGATCTTCATCATCCTCAGAACTTTCTTTAGAGTCTACGTCAGCTTCTGAAGTCTCCTCATCTTGCATGGCTTTCATGGCTCCATGGCTAAGCGGTTTGGCTTTGGTGTTCAGTGCCAAAGACTTTTTCTTGGATTCATCCTCACCAAGTTCTAACTCATAGACCTTAAGAGATCCCAAAAGTTCTTCTATTCTCAAAGTATTGAGGTTTTAGCCTCTTGAATAGTTGTCACTTTGGGTCTCCATGCCTTTGGCAGACTCCTTAGAATCTTTCGATTGTTATCTTCAGATTCGTAGGTTCTTCCTAGAGACTTTAGTCCATTTGTTATTGTCTGAAACCTACCAAACATCTTGTCAATGGTTTTAGACTCATGCATCTTGAACATTTCATATTTATGAACAAGCATGCTAATGTTGGTCTGTTTGACTTTTTTAGTTTCCTCATAGGTTGAAGCCAATGTGTCCCATATTTCTTTGGCAGAATTACATCCATGAACTTTCTCATACTTAGGCTTGTTTAGAGAACAAACTAAGTAGAGTTTAGCCTTGGCATTTAGATGAACCCTAGCCTTCTGCTCACCAGTCCATTCAGACTTAGGTATGGGCACACCACCATGCATGGGTATATAATCACCATTAGTGACTATGTCCCACAGATCTATGTTGCTGCTCTCAATGAACAGTTTCGTACGATCTCTACAATAATGGTAGTCAATGCCATTGAAAGTTGGAGGCCTTGTCACAGATGCTTCTTCTATGATATAATGGTTGGTGCTGGTAGAGGTTTCCATATGGATCTTCTTCCCCACATGATCAAATGCTCAACCCGAGGCTGAGCTATGATACCAACTGTAGAAACACAGGAAAACACTAGAAGGGGGTTGAATAGTGTTTTTATATAACCTTAACCTTTTCTGGAAACCTTTTCTGAAAAACTGAACTTTCTGAAAAATTTCAGACAACTAGGATGTTATCTGAAGTTTGTCTTCTGCCTGAAGTATTTTCAGACAGTGTAAAAATGAGTTTTCTAAAATATGTTTTTACGCTCAGTTTTTATAAAGATAGATTAAATTCCCTTTTATGTTAGTTTATAACTGAATTGAACAAGGTAAGGGATAGAAATACTTAGCCATAAATTTATCCTTGTGCACTCACAGCCTTAGTGAGCTACATCCAGTCCCAGTGCCAACTAGCAGCTGGAGATCTCCACTAATCTCAACAGATTACAAGTATTCTTTAACAGTCAAGCCTCTTCAGGCTCTACACCCAAGTATTATTTTACAGGCAAGCCTCTCCAGGCTCAAAACCCAAGTATTGTTTTACAGGCAAGCCTCTCCAGGCTCAAAACCCAAGTATTGTTTTACAGACAAGACTCTCCAGGCTCAAACACAAACCCAATGTTTAGAAAGAAAAGGTTTAAGCTTAGGAACTACAATCCAGTTCTTAGATTAAACACAAAGTTTGTACCAATAACTGAGTATAACTCAGGATATGAAAGTTGTGTACAAATCATATAAAATAAATCAGAGTTTGATTTTCCTAAGAAAATTTGGTAGCGTAAGAGCTTCTGAATATTGCGCATTTGTTCTTGATGGACGACTTTGAATCTTCAGCAAAGCTCTATTTATAAGCTCCAGGTGAGGTCCGTTGAAAGACATCCGTTGTGAGATAACATTAAATGATATTAAGTCCGTTGTGAGATGTTCTTCTGACACAGTACAAGGTTACAGTACTGCGCTGACCTCTGCAAAAACTACGCTACAGAGCTTTCCTCATTTGTGCATGAAATTCAAACATGCTGAAAAAGCTTCTTTCTGCGTGGCTCAAAATGGAATTCTAAAAACGTGCTGGAGAAGGAGTAGAAAGGGTCTTCAGTCAAACTGATGTCCACGTCAGATTTCTTCAGAGGGCTTCACTCTTCAGATAGCTTTAGACTTCAGATAACTCTAGACTTCAGATAGTTCCTTCTTCAAAAGTCTTGACCCTTCAGATTGCTTCACTTCTTCAGACAGTCTGGCCACTTCAGATGGATGTTCTTCTTCAGATTGTTTTCCACTTCAGAAAGCTTTATAGCTTTAAAAAGGCCAACATTTCTGAGATTAGAATAAACCTTTAGTAGCATAGGCAGTTTTGCATAGTGTTAAGAACTAAATTTGTAGTCATTAAAACATGGAAGATGAATTTGTTCTCTTTAGAAATTTTTAAGAATTTCTTGAGACTCGACAGACATTAGTTTAGAGAGCCCTTCGTTGATTTTATTGGCCCTTCCTCTAGTAATGTGCCCACTCAGGCCTTCTAATGCACCATGTGTAGGTGTGTCCTTAGCCTTTGTGTTATCATTTCCTCCCCCCTGCGAAGGATTTGTCCTCAAATCCAGAACATTGTCACCTAAATCAAACAGAGATAGATTAGAAACGTTGAATGTGGCTCTAACACCATACTCACCAGGTATACCTATCTGGTAAGCATTATCCCCAAGGCACACTAGGATTTGAAAAGGACTATCCCCCCTTGGAGAGAGTTTGGATTTTCATTGGGATGGAAACCTCTCCTTGTGGAAGTGAACACACACTTAATCTCCGGGTTCAAACACCATTTGATCTTCTGCCTTGGTTGGCAGTTTTAGTAATAGCAGGTTGGTCACTCACTGTGTATATTTACAAAGATGTTTGAATTGATTATGATTTTGATAACAAGAAATTGAAATGCAATTAGATTAAGTATAAAAAGTGGGATAAAAGAGTTGGTAGAAATTCAATTGAGAGAACTGGGATTGAATTTCATTAATCTCACTCTTCTGTATTTTGGTTATTCAGAGATATATAGAATTCAAAACTATTGATATTGATGCAATACACTAATGTCCCTTATATTGATTCCTCAAATGCAAGTTTCTAAGAAAAATCCACTAAATATTGATTCCTCAAATATTTAACAGATTATCTAGCATTACAAACATGTATTATGAAGCAATCGATATATTGTAATATATTCCTAGCATCTCAATACATCAAATGTTGAGTCTCAAAATGTTATTAAAAGGATAATATGTTTTAAGTCTCGCAACCCCAAGTTTTAATGGATAACAAATTTACTTATTATAAGAAAGAATAAGTTTCTGCTGAAGGTATCTGTTCATTGTTTCAGAAGGTGCAATCTGAAGAAATCATATCCTCTGGAATAAGTGGAACCTTTCGAAGCAAGGAAACCTGCTGAGAAAATGCAACCTGCTGAAAGTGGTGAACCTCCTGAAGTTGTGAGATGACGTACCGATGCATGTTCATCTTCAATATAATACTCTCAGAAAATTTTCCTTGAAGACTCAAGTCTCTTGTAGCAGTTTCAGATTACTTGTGCCTCTTATTCTTCTGGAAAGTCAGAGAAAGTGCTTTTTGGCTTATTTCAAATTTCTCTCACCAAAAAGGCAAAGTTTGCAGAAAAGTACATGCGACTCAGAAAAAGTGAAGTCTGTGAGCTGACTCTACTACCTGCTACTGCTGAGGGTTCAGGCTATGTGTCACAACGGGAGCATTTGCATTAAATGCTATCTTTCAATGGGAAATCGATTGGAGTTCAACGGACGGAAGCTCTCCTCTCTATAAATACCAGACTCCATGAAGAAAGAAACAGAGAACTGAGAACAGAGAAATCAACTTGCCGAAACGCTGCAAAAATTTATACTCATTTGCTTCATTATTTGTTCATTGTACAACAACTTCTATATCCTGAGTCTTACTCAGTTATTAGTACAAGTTTCCCAGTTTGAGCTCTAAACTTGTATAGTTTCAGAGTTTAAGCATTCATCTTTCAAAACTGTATTTGTTGGGTTAGCCTGAAGAGTCCGTGTTAAAAGAATACTTGGGTTTTCAGCCTGGAGAGGCTGTGTGTATAAAGAATACTTGGTTGAGCCTGTTGAGTCTCAAAAATATCATAAGGTTGTTTATGATGTTTTAAGACAACTAGATTCCCAAAGTTTTAATGGTTGACAAATTTGACTTAAATTACTTATCATAGATACACACATGCTTTAATGTTTCATCTATGATTTCAGCAAGAGTCACTATGAGCCTACATAAAAAGACTAAGTGTTGAAGCTGTCTGAAGAAGCAGAACTCGTCTGAAGAGTTAAAGCTGTCTGAAGTAGTTCAACCCGTCTGAAGTATCAGTGCCGTCTGAAGTCTCACTTATGACGTGGCACCCTCTGCTGAAGCTTGTGAAGACTTTTCTGAACCTCTGCTGCACGTACCTTTTCAAACACGTTTATAGCAAGGAACACAGAGACCTTTCCTGGTGATTTTGAATTTCATACACCACTGAGGAAATCTCTGCAACGCAGTCTCTGCAGCAACATTTGCAGCAGCCTTATAGCAAGAGAAACCTTGCACCGTGTCAGAAACATCAGAGCTCTCAGAAGCATGTCTCACAATGGATTAAATAGCATTTAATGCTATCTCTAAACGGTGGTATTTCAACGGATTGAAGTTTGGGTATAAATACCCCTCCATGAAGACCATTAAAGGGTGAGAGAAAGCGAAAAAGAAAAATTAAGTATACAAGAAAGCCCAGAGAAACATCACGCTGCAAGTTTTTACTCTGTAACAACTCTCTGATAAAATTCGCTGTACACATTTGTATATCCTGAGCATACCTCAGATTTTATTGTACATTGTATTGGTTTGAGCTTCAAACTCGTATAGTTTAAAAGCTTAAACTCCTTTCTTTGTAAACCTTGTGTAGAGCCTGAAGAGGCTTGGTTGATAAAAGAATACTTGGTTGTGCCTGAAGAGGCTTGGTTGATAAAAGAATACTTGGTTGTAGAGCCTGAAGAGCTTGGTTGATAAAAGAATACTTGGTTGTAGAGCCTGGAGAGGCTTGGTTGATAAAAGAATACTTGGTTGTAGAGCCTGGAGAGGCTTGGTTGATAAAAGAATACTTGGTTGTAGAGCCTGGAGAGGCTTGACTGCAAAAGAATACTTGGGTGTAGAGCCTGAAGAGGCTTGACTGTAAAAGAATACTTGTAATCTTGAAAGATTAAAAGAAAATCCAAGTGCTAGTTGGCATTGGGACTGGACGTAGCTCACAGTGGTAGTGAGTGAACCAGGATAAATTCCTTGGCTAAGTTTTCTTACCCTTATCTCTTGTCAATTCTTTTTATACTAATCAAGGGGTTAGAGTAATTAATCTGATATTTATAAAGGCACAAAAACATCTTTTAAAATCAGTATTTTTAGACCGTCTGAAAACTTCAGACAGTCCTTTAAGAGCCTGTCTGAAATTGTGTTTTTAACACCTGTTTGCGAAAAGCTTTCTAAAATATTCAGAAACACTATTCAACCCCCCTTCTAGTGTTTCCCTGTGTTCCTACAGTTGGTACCAGAGCTCTACTCAGGGTTGAAGCACCTAACAAGTGTTTGAGGACTGAAAGATCCAAATGGAAGCTTCTAACAGCAACAGGCAATACATCACAGAAGGAGCCTCTATCACAAGACCCCCAGCATTCAATGGAGTGGATTACCACTACTGGAGAGATCGTATGAAGTTGTTCATTGAGAGCAACAACATTGATGTTTGGGAGGTGGTCACTGATGGAGATTATGTGCCTATGCAAAATGGTTTGCCTATACCTAAGACTGAATGGACCCTGGAGCAGAAGACTAGAGTCCAGATGAACGCTAAAGCCAAACTCTATCTGATATGTTCCTTGAATAAATCAGAATATGAGAAGGTCCATGGATGCACTTCTGCCAAGGAGATTTGGGATACTCTTGCAGCAGCCCATGAAGGGACTGAAACTGTCAAGCAATCCAAAATCAGCATGCTTATACATCAGTATGAGATGTTTAAGATGGAAGAAACTGAAACTATTGACCAAATGTTTGGGAGGTTTCAGACCATAACCAATGGACTCAGGTCCTTAGGAAGAACCTATGAATCTGGAGACAACAACAGAAAGATTCTAAGAAGTCTACCTAAGTCCTGGAGACCCAAAGTCACTGCCATTCAAGAGGCAAGAGATTTGAACTCTCTGAGAATGGAAGAACTGTTGGGATCTCTCAAAGTCCATGAACTTGAGCTTGGAGAAGATGACAACAAGAAGAAGTCTCTAGCTCTAAACTCCAAGGTCAAACAGCCTAGGCATGGCAGCATGAAGGCTATGCAAGCTGAGGACACTTCAGAAGCAGATGAAGATTCTGAAGACAGCTCAGAAGATGAAAATGATCTTGCTCTTTTAAGCAGAAAGATCAAGAGAATGTTGCAGAACAGAGGAAAGTTCAGAAAGAACCAACCGTCATCATCCAAATCAGGTAAGACAGGTAAAGAGTCTAACTCTGATAAAATTACTTGCTTTGAATGTAAGCAACCAGGACATATGAAGGCTGATTGTCCAAGACTGAAGAAAAACAACTTCAAGAAGAAGTTTTTCAAAAAGAAGAAAAGTCTTATGGCAACATGGGAAGACCTTGATGAATCAACCTCAGAAGAAGAAGAAGAAGACACTTCAGAAGAGGCAAATCTGTGTCTCATGGCTAGTCTACCATCCTCAGACAGCTCTGAAGCTGAGGTATTTCCTCTTACTCTACAAGAGATGTATGATGATCTGGTGGAAAGTTCTCAAGAACTTTTCCAAGAGTATAAGAATCTATCCAAAGCCCACACAGAAATGTGTAACAAATATGAGGCACTTGAGATAGAACATATTATGCTCAAAGAAAAAGTTCTTGAGACTAAAAACTGCAGTTCACAAGCTGTGTCTGAAGAAAATGAGAAACTTCAGAAGCAGGTTGTGGAACTGACAAAAGATCTGGCCAAATTTGTCAAAGGAACTAAAAATCTGAATATAATGCTTGGAAATCAAAGGCATTCCCTTGACAAAACTGGACTAGGCTTTTGTGATCATAACTTGTCTGAACCTCCTACTGTCTTAAATTTTTCTAAAAAGAAGGTTACTGGGTGTTCTCACTGTGGTAAGCCTGGACACAATGAGGCTCAGTGCAAACACAGGAAAAAGACAAGGCCCAAAGCTAACAAGAAAGGACCCAAAAGAATATGGGTACCTAAAAACTTAATTATTCCTGTTGCAGATGTGTTTAACAGGACAAAGGAGACCCCACAAATGGTACCTGGACAGTGGGTGCTCGCGACACATGACAGGAGAAAGGTCTTTGTTCCAAAACCTTAGACCTAGAGCTGGTGGAGTGGTCACCTTTGGTGGTAATCAGCAAGGGAAGATCATTGGAATAGGGACTGTAGGTATATCTCCTTCATCCCTTATTAAAAATGTACTTCTAGTGGAGGGACTACAACATAATTTACTGAGCATAAGTCAATTATGTGACAGTGGTTATGTGGTATCCTTACTAAGGAAGGATGCATAGTCAAAGACTCCTCTGAGCAAATCCTCTTTACTGCTAAGAGACACAGCAATGTGTACAAAATTGATCTAGAGGATCTAGCAAGTCAAAATGTAAAGTGTTTCATTTCTGTTGAAGATGAAAAACAGATTTGGCATCAAAGACTTGGGCATGCCAGCTTGAGATTAATCTCAAGATTAGCAAAACACAATCTTGTTAAAGGATTGCCCAAGCTTTCATACAAATCTGACATTTTATGTGAAAGCTGTCTGAAAGGGAAACAAACAAGACACTCTTTTAAGAGTAAAGATGTTGTTTCAACTAGCAGACCACTAGAACTCTTACACATTGACTTGTTTGGTCCTATTAGAACAGAAAGTCTTAGTGGTAAGAAATATGGTTTGGTCATTGTTGATGACTATTCTAGATTTACTTGGGTGTTATTCCTAAGAAGCAAGGATGAGACTTTTAGGAATTTCACAATATTCTGCAAGAAGGTACAGAATGAGAAAGGATTCTGTATTTCTGTTATCAGAAGTGATCATGGTGGAGAGTTTGAGAATGCAAACTTTCAAATGTTCTGTGATGAGAATGGCATCTCACACAATTTCTCTGTGGCTAGAACACCTCAACAGAATGGGGTTGTTGAGAGAAAGAACAGAAGTTTGCAAGAGATGGCAAGGACCATGCTCAACTCATGCAGCTTACCAAGAACCTTCTGGGCAGAAGCTGTTAGCACAGCATGTTACCTTCAAAACAGAATATTGGTAAGACCAATTCTTAAAAAGACTGCCTATGAACTGTGGAAAGGAAGAAAACCCAACATATCATATTTCCACACCTTTGGATGTGAATGTTTTATACTCAACACCAAGGATGATCTTGGAAAATTTGATGCAAAGTCTGATAAAGGATTTTTCATTGGATATTCTGAAACATCTAAAGCCTATAGAGTGTATAACTCTAGAACTTTAACTGTTGAAGAAACTATTCATGTTAAATTCAATGATAACAAAGAGACTGATAGGGAACTATCAGATCTAGAGGATGATTTTGCAGGAATGGAGCTGAATGACCACAGCAGCTCGAAGGATGAGCAGCTGTCTGAAGTACCTACTGTTACTAAACCTCTTCAGACAAATGTTGAGTCTCAGACAGATCAAACAGATGTGATACCTCCTCAGAAACCTGATTGGAAATACAAATCACATCATCCTAAAGAGCAAATCATTGGCAGCACTTCAGAAGGAGTTAAGACAAGATCAAAATTCAAGATTCTGAATTCTCTTGCTCTCCTATCTGAAATAGAGCCAAGGAACATTGATGAAGCTCTGCATGATGAAGGGTGGATCCTAGCCATGCAAGAAGAGCTGAATCAGTTTGCTAGGAGTGATGTCTGGACCCTTGTTCCTAAACCCCATGGGAAAACTATTATTGGAACCAAATGGGTGTTCAGAAACAAGCTGTCTGAAGAAGGCAAGGTAGTCAGAAACAAGGCAAGATTAGTTGCTCAAGGATACAACCAGCAAGAAGGTATTGATTTCACCGAAACCTTTGCCCCAGTGGCCAGGTTAGAAGCAATTAGAATTCTTTTATCTTATGCTGTAAATAATGGCATCAAGCTATATCAAATGGATGTTAAAAGTGCCTTCCTCAATGGTCTCATTGAAGAAGAAGTCTTTGTTAGACAACCCCCTGGTTTTGAAGATATTGCCTTTCCTGAACATGTTTTCAAACTCAAAAAGGCTCTCTATGGTCTGAAACAAGCCCCAAGAGCTTGGTATGACAGATTGAGCAGTTTTCTAATCTCAAATGGTTTTGAAAGAGGAAAAGTGGACACAACTCTTTTTAGAAAACAGTCTAACAAAGATCTTATACTTGTACAGATATATGTTGATGACATTATTTTTGGTTCAACTGACTCTTCATTATGCAAGGAGTTTTCAGAGTTAATGCAATCAGAATTTGAAATGAGTTTAATGGGTGAACTAAAATTTTTCTTAGGACTTCAGATTAAGCAAGATTCTGACTGTATATGGATCCATCAAGAAAAATATACAAAGGAAATGCTTAAGAAGTTTAACTTACATGATTGCAAACCCATGTCAACTCCAATGCATCCCTCTGCATCTTTAAATAAAGATGAGAAGGAAGAACCAGTGAATCAAACTTTGTATAGAGGAATGATTGGATCATTACTATATCTAACAGCAAGCAGACCTGACATAATGTTCAGTGTATGTCTGTGTGCTAGATTTCAATCTGATCCAAGGAGTACTCACTACAAAGCTGTAAAAAGAATTTTCAGATATCTTAAAGGTACTACTAATCTTGGTCTGTGCTATAAGAAAAGTAAGGATTGCAGGTTAATAGGTTACTGTGATGCTGATTTTGCTGGAGACAGAATTGAAAGAAAAAGCACTAGTGGTGGATGTCATTTCTTTGGAGAAAATATGATTAGCTGGTCAAGCAAAAGGCAAAGTACAATTGCCTTATCAACAGCTGAAGCAGAATACATCTCAGCAGCCAGTTGTTGCTCACAACTGTTATGGGTGAAGTATCAGTTAGAAGATTTTAACATTACTATATCTGCTATACCTGTTTTGTGTGATAATACAAGTGCTATTAATTTGTCTAAAAATCCCATTCAACATTCTAGAGCTAAACATATAGAAATAAAACATCATTTCATTAGAGACTATGTTCAGAAAGGTATTTTTGATATTCAGTTTATTGATACAGAGCATCAATGGGCTGATATATTCACAAAACCTCTGACTGAAGATAGATTTAAGTTCATTAGAAATAATCTAAACATACATGCATTTTGAATGTGTGTGATCTGATCTGTCAACAATGATGCATCTGAAATTTCAGCTTGTCTGAAACAAGTGACTTGTCTGAAATTTTGGGTTGTCTGAAATCCATATGGGTGTCTGAAATCTGTCACTTGTCTGAAGTAAACAAATGACGTGGCTTTATGAGACGGTTTAATTCCATTTATTTTGTCTCTTCCACTTCGCACGTTTTCCTATGTCTGCGCAGCCAGTACATGCCATCATTGCTTTATGGATCTATAAATACGGAAGCTAGTGGGTCACAGAATTTCACCGTTCACTATTCTGTAGTCATCTCTTGAGATCCTTCTTCTACAAGCAATTCTTTTTCTCTCTCAAGTTCTTCAGAAAACTCTCCAATGGCCCCTAAGAAATCTGCTGGAAGCAACATCGTGAAGACTAAGGGTGTAGTTCTGGAGGATCTTCAATCTCTGGGAATGGACTTGTTTGCTGAGTTCGATGCAGCTGGGTGGACTCCGTATTTCAATCACAACTTGACACAGTGGCATGAGCAAAGTGTGCTGGATTTCTGGGCTACTGCCAGAGGAATACCCAATCCTCAGGGTATCTACACTAGCATCAAGGCCACAGTACGTGGTGTTCCTGTCTTTGTTGATGAAGATATCCTTGCTCACATCTGTGAGGTCAGGACTGAAGGAGTTGTATTCACTCCTGGCTGGGAAGCAAGAAATGGAGGACAGAAGCAGTTCACAGAGTTTCTGTATGGCACCTCTGAACCAGTAAGCTTGGATGCAAAGCATATGTCAGACAAGGCTAGGGTTTTGCATGCCATCTTAGGGTGCTCTATAATCCCTAAGAATGGAAGCAGAAACCATGTTTCTGAGTTGGAGAGATTTTGTCTGATTCACCTACTGCAGAAGAAGAAGGTGAACCTCCCCAACATCATAATGTACCACATGCAGAAGCGTCTCAGAGACTCTGCTGGGAGCTTCCCTCACAATACCATCATCACCAAGATCTTGCTACATTTCAAAGTCCCCATTGAGAGGCTTTTTGATCGCCTTTCACAACCTATGTTTGGTGAATCAAACCTCAAGAGCATGGGAGTGAAGCTGACTCCAAGACCTCCCTCTCCGTCCATGAAGGAGAGCCTTCTTCTTGAGAAAGCTGCAAGAAGGAAGACAACAATGGAGGTTCTTGAGAATGAACTCAGAGGAGACATAAGGAGGCATGAGTTCAAGCCATCAAAACCCTCTCCTCAAGCAAAATTGAAGAAGCTACCCGTAAGGAGTGCTGCTAAGGTAGCATCTGCATCTGTGCAAAGTCAGGTGTCTGAACCTGTTCAGAAGGCATCACAAAGGCCATCTGAAATTGTGGGTCAGATGTCTGAACCTGTACAGACTCCACAACCTACTTCTGAAATGGAAGGACAGGCTCAAGAGGCAGATGAAACTGATGCAGTTGTAGCTGAGCCATTGGCTGCATGCCCATCTGATCCTGAACTCATTCAGGTAGCAGCATTGGCTAATGCTCTGGAGCAGGAGGAGCTGGAGAAGAAAGCAGAACAAGAGAAGACTGATAGAGCTATTGCTATTGCTTCACAATTGGCCTATGCTGAAGATGATAGGCAAGCAACCATAGCTGAGGGAGCAAAGAAAAGGAAGAGGTCAAGTGCACCTCAGAGAAGGAGAACCAAGAGCAAGCTACTTCAGACTGCACCTGAACCTAGGGTGACTAGAAGTATTGCCTCTCAGCTGATAGCAGAAGATGAAGCTGAGAAGTATCAAAATTTTGTTAAAGCTCAACAGTATTTTAAAAGGAAAAGGGAAGAAAAACAAGCACAAAGGGAGAAGGAAGAAGCAAAGGCAAAAGAATCTGAGGTAACCAAGCCTCCCTACAAGAGAATTAAGGTGAGATTTGATAATGTAACTCCTTCACCACCCTCCTCACCAGAAAAACAAACACCTCATCAACTCTCACAACCTTCACCACAACCTTCACCACAACCTTCACCATAACCTTCACCAGAACCCCTATCACCTGAAAAACAACCATCACCACCCCCACAAACAGAAGACCTACCCTCTGAACCTTCCAAACCCTCTGAACCTACCTCACCACAACCTTCAGAGAATCAACTCTCTGAGCCTACCTTACCTTCCCTACAAACCCATGACCTTGCTCTGATACCACTCTTACCTTCATCACCTCCACCACCTACACCTTCTCTGGAAGAAGAGCTCTCTGCTGAAAAAGAGCAAGTGCTTGCTGATGCTCTACAGTTATCTCTCCTTCCTTCTGATCCCTGCTCACTGCCCAAGTTTAGCACCCTGTCTGAAGAGCTACAGTATTTCAGATCAGCACCTGTCTGTATCCTTGCATCATGGCTTAATCAGGAAAACTGCTGCTGAAGTTAGGAATCAATACAGTGCTCTTTCAGGTGGATTAGACAAGATCAGGAAGGGTGTCCCTCCTGCACATATTTGGGCTCCCATCAATCCATTCTCAAATGATTCCCTGAGGCTGACTAATGATGAATGGAGCTTTGTGAGGCAGCTGAACACTGAGTCTGAGCTGTTTCAGAGGGATCTGCACAAGGGAGTTGGGATGAGAGGCTACAGGCCACCTAGAACTTGTTCAATCAGGCCAACCACTAAAATCTTGGTGAAACCTGATAGAATAGTTCCTAGGTATCCCTTACAGGAAGAGAAATTCAAAGGAGCTAAAATCTATTCAAAGAAAAACTCACCTCTGTCTGAAGTGATGAGTCCATCAGAGTGGGAATCTTTACCAGAATTCATCAGAAACCAAGGAGGAGGCCTGGATCATCTACTTCAAGATTGGATGTGGTCCTCTTACTGGAAGATCAGAGAAGATGCTGGATCTTCTTCTGGATCAACTGGTCCTGATGCTGATTCTGATGTTGGACTTGGAGAGTCAACCAATGTCAAATATCACTATATGAGAGATCACTTTCCCCCACCTGCTGACTCTTTCAATGAAGATTGGGTTCTGCTGAATCCTATTGGCACCTTCTTTTGCCCTGTGTTCAGCCCAGCTGAATACAGATTGCAGCCAGGATTTGGAGTGCTTAGATTTGTTTGCCCCTACATCCAGCTCATCTTCTATGAATCTGAGCAAGACTTGGCTGAGGAAAATCTGAAGCTGAAGTCCAAAGTGAAGAAACTTGAAAAGAAGTGTGCTGATCAAGAGCAGAAGACTAAGCATCTAATTGCTCAACAAGAGCAGATTCTTCAAGAACAGCAGCTTATCAGATCTGGTCAGCAAGACTTGAAAACCTCAGTGGAAGCCGCAATAAACAAGGCCAAGGACGACTTGATTTCCTTTCTGACTGAGGCCTTGCTGAAGAAGAAAGATTAAAACTGTTAATTTTAGCCATTGTCTTTTGCTTATTTTCATGTTTATGACAAGTGTCTGATTGTTTGTTTCTTTATCTGAACATTCCCTAAATACAATCAGTGGCTTATCTCATATTTTTGAGTTGATTGTTAATGCTATGATATAGGTTTTATCTGAAATTATTGCTCTGTTACTGTTTTGCTCTGATACTCCCTTTTGATTGATGACAAAAGGGGGAGTATTAAAATCTAACAAAATCTGAATCTGAAGTGATTACAGG
Organism: Sesbania bispinosa; assembly: GCA_026901365.1. Lineage (NCBI taxonomy): Eukaryota > Viridiplantae > Streptophyta > Magnoliopsida > Fabales > Fabaceae > Sesbania > Sesbania bispinosa. The sequence continues at coordinate 2,213,859 of QLOH01000019.1, forward strand.
ACTCAGGGGGAGTACAAATGTTTTTCTGAGAAATTTGAACAAATGAGTGAAATATACCTTAAACAGATCCTGTTAAAGGATATTTCTATCTCAGGGGGAGCTTTCTTATTCTTAAAAAAAAAATGATTACAGATTTGTACATTTTAACCAAATTTGTCATCATTAAAAAGGGGGAGAATGTTGAGTCTCAAAAATATCATAAGGTTGTTTATGATGTTTTAAGACAACTAGATTCCCAAAGTTTTAATGGTTGACAAATTTGACTTAAATTACTTATCATAGATACACACATGCTTTAATGTTTCATCTATGATTTCAGCAAGAGTCACTATGAGCCTACATAAAAAGACTAAGTGTTGAAGCTGTCTGAAGAAGCAGAACTCGTCTGAAGAGTTAAAGTTGTCTGAAGTAGTTCAACCCGTCTGAAGTATCAGTGCCGTCTGAAGTCTCACTTATGACGTGGCACCCTCTGCTGAAGCTTGTGAAGACTTTTCTGAACCTCTGCTGCACGTACCTTTTCAAACACGTTTATAGCAAGGAACACAGAGACCTTTCCTGGTGATTTTGAATTTCATACACCACTGAGGAAATCTCTGCAACGCAGTCTCTGCAGCAACATTTGCAGCAACCTTATAGCAAGAGAAACCTTGCACCGTGTCAGAAACATCAGAGCTCTCAGAAGCATGTCTCACAACGGATTAAATAGCATTTAATGCTATCTCTAAACGGTGGTATTTCAACGGATTGAAGTTTGGGTATAAATACCCCTCCATGAAGACCATTAAAGGGTGAGAGAAAGCGAAAAAGAAAAATTAAGTATACAAGAAAGCCCAGAGAAACATCACGCTGCAAGTTTTTACTCTGTAACAACTCTCTGATAAAATTCGCTGTACACATTTGTATATCCTGAGCATACCTCAGATTTTATTGTACATTGTATTGGTTTGAGCTTCAAACTCGTATAGTTTAAAAGCTTAAACTCCTTTCTTTGTAAACCTTGTGTAGAGCCTGAAGAGGCTTGGTTGATAAAAGAATACTTGGTTGTAGAGCCTGAAGAGGCTTGGTTGATAAAAGAATACTTGGTTGTAGAGCCTGGAGAGGCTTGGTTGATAAAAGAATACTTGGTTGTAGAGCCTGGAGAGGCTTGGTTGATAATAGAATACTTGGTTGTAGAGCCTGGAGAGGCTTGACTGCAAAAGAATACTTGGGTGTAGAGCCTGAAGAGGCTTGACTGTAAAAGAATACTTGTAATCTTGAAAGATTAAAAGAAAATCCAAGTGCTAGTTGGCATTGGGACTGGACGTAGCTCACAGTGGTAGTGAGTGAACCAGGATAAATTCCTTGGCTAAGTTTTCTTACCCTTATCTCTTGTCAATTCTTTTTATACTAATCAAGGGGTTAGAGTAATTAATCTGATATTTATAAAGGCACAAAAATATCTTTTAAAATCAGTATTTTTAGACCGTCTGAAAACTTCAGACCGTCCTTTAAGAGCATGTCTGAAATTTTGTTTTTAACACCTGTTTGCGAAAAGCTTTCTAAAATATTCAGAAACACTATTCAACCCGCCTTCTAGTGTTTCCCTGTGTTCCTACAGAGCCTGGAGAGGCTTGTCTGTAAAAGAATACTTGTTGAGCCTGGAGAGGCTAGGTGTGAAAAGAGTACTCGGTGTTGAGTCTGGAGAGGCTAGGTGTGCAAACAATACTTGTAATCTTGTGGGATTAGTGGAAAATCCAGTGGTGTGTTTTCCCTGGGACTGGACGTAACTCATGGTGTTAGTGGGTGAAGCAGGATAAATCTCTGTTGTTAAGTTCTCTCAACCCTTTACTCTTTACTTTCCGTTGTTATCTGTTTGTTTCTAACTAAGGAGGGTTCTGAAAAGTGAGTTTATAATTTGCACAACAAAAACAATTTTATTTATTACGCAATTTTTTTTTAAAAAAAGAAAATTTTACTGGACCTGTTGAAGTGTCCCAGCAAGTCTCCGGAAACTCATTTTTCAGCAAGTTACTTGCATCTTTTGAGAAAACTCTGTTTGCGAAAAGGTTTCCACAAAAAATCTATAAAGATTATAAAACACTATTCAACCCCCCCTTCTAGTGTTTCCTGTGGTCCTAACATCAAGTAATTTCATTCAGAGAAGATTCTAAGAAATACTTTCCAGTCAAATCTTAAAATCAAAATCGAGATACTATATTAATCAGATAAAATCAAGCAATAAGAACAGAATGAAATTACCAATATCAAATAGAAATGAAATACTATTTATGTAAATCACCAGAATACATCTGAGTTCGATTACATTCAATCCCAAAAGAGAAGTTGGCCGCTCATGGCCGTCATTACAATCAAAGAAATTGGAGAAGAAATGAAGAAAAACAGCGTCCAGAGTTTTTCGTCATTTTCATTCTTCATCTCGAGAGATTTTTTTCCTTCTTGTAATGTTTTGATTCCCATCCCATTTTGTTTTGAGTCTGCTTTTTTTCTGAATAAGTGAATTTTCGCTTGGGCGAGAATAAGTCAGAAGTCAAACTCTAATTTAGCTCAATTTCGCTCAAGCGAGCATTTCCTCGCTTGAGCGAGAAATTGGAAAAATGCAATTCTCCCAAACTCTAATTCAACTTTCTTCTTTCTCCTTTCTTCAATTACTCTACAAAACAATCAAACTGGGATCAATTAAAGTCCAATTTCAACCATGACTCATAAAAAGGCAGTTAGATTCAATAATTCTAAATTAAGGGAATTTAACTTATAAATAAATGCAATTCAAACCATAAGTGCTTAAATTCAATATGGAAATTCACTAAAAATGAGCACTTATCAATAGCCTAAAGGGGGCGGTGAGTGGCGAAAGGGAAGGAAAATACACTTAAAATCTAAACTATCCTATGGATGCTTTGAAAGCATACATTCTAAGACTCCCTATCACTTAAATTAAGTAACACCCTACTTAAAGGAAATACAAGGGAGAAATTAAATCCTAACACTATCAAACAATAGACTTGAGGCCATGAGCATGATCCTCGTTAGAAAATTTAAAAATAACCAAAATATGGAAAAATATCAGATCATTGTAGTGAGGCCTTGACCCTTAAGAAGGAAGGTCAATTGATGACCCGACCATTAAAGAAAGTTAACTCCTCTTGGACTAAGGACATGGTCCTTCCTCACACTAAGGACATGGTTCTTCCTCATGCCCAAGCTTGCATCCATGCTCATTATGTCCTTAACTTCTTGGAATTTTCTATCATTCCCTCCCCCTTGAAAAGGATTTGACTTCAAATTAAAAGGATAAGGGCCTACAACAAACCAATAGACGAAGAGGTAAGTATATGAGAAGTAGAAGAATGGAATGAGTGACAATTGCATAGAAAATAAGAGGTGACTTCCCTTAGAATCATGAAGCTTAAGATATCCTCCCTCAATAAGTACTCCAAGGCTTATAGCAGTAATGAGAGGCCATAAGCCCATAAGTCCCAAGCATAAGAAATCAAGGAATCATAGTAAAAGAACTTTGGAATCATAAAGATCAGTAGTATATAAAAGTATAGGATATGAACACATGGTAATTGAGGTAGGGTTTAGAAAACTCCTCCTTTAAAGGTTGAGCCCTCAAGTCCCTACATTCTTTAAAGACTAAGACGTTAGACCCCAAGTCAAAGACTATTCTCTCAAAGCCCTTCCTTGCAACTAAAAGAAGTAGGTGGTCATAGAGAAGGCATAGGAAATGAATTTCACAAAAGTACCAAGAAAGTTCCAAATCATCAAAATATTCTACAATATGTTTCCAAATAAATGCGCAATTAAAGTCGTGTGGCATAATTGTTCTATTCCATTTTAATAAAAACCCAACATGCCCATTGACTATAACACATGCATTTTGTTTATAAGCATATTGTACAGGTCCATGCCATGAATTATTTTTATAAGTTATTTCAAAAGGCATGTTCAAACAAATGTATTTACCCAAGTTTGAGGGTGATGGTACTTGACACATATCAAAATTATCATAGTTTAACATGCAAGGTGAAACATTTAAGGAATCATATTGAGTAAGCATTTTATAAAGCATATCATCAGGTGATTTAATTGTCATACAAGTATTTTACATGTGATAGGCTTGCCCCAATCTTTCTCACAAACTAGTTCAAGAGCATAATACACATCATCATATGTTAAGGAAAGTAATTACTTTAGGTCCAAAATGCGTATGCACATTATATATATACAAACCAAAGGTCCATGCATATTCAATCCAACTTTGGTAATATTCCAAGCATGCAATACAAATTTCCCAAATAAATTGTCTAAACATGCATCTTAAGTAAGTTTTAAGGCACCCTTGAACTTAGTTGGTTTGTCTAAACATGCAATAGATTTCAAAGCACTATTAAAATTGGTTAGTTCTTTTAAACTCATAATGTTTTGTGGCATATAATCATACATAGAAAAAAGACATTTCATGCATTAAAAAAGTTAATTTTAGAAAAGCCCCTTTTAGTAGCTTGAGTTTTCATCCTTGCACTATTAAGCTTACTCTCTATCAACCTATTCAAGCTTTCTCATGAAGGGTTATCATCTAAATGTTTATAAAATATGGTAGATTGCTCTACAAAAATTTCTTTCTCTTTCTTGTTTTTCTTTTTTCTTTCTCTTTTAAGTTTCTCTTCTATTTCTCTTCTATTTCTTTTTTATTTTCTTTCTTTTTATTTCTAAATTAATTCTCTCAAGGTTTTTTTGATCTTCTTTCACCTCCTCAGGGGTCATAGATATACTAACTTGTTTCTTTCAATTGTATGGGAATTTAAGGATGTTGGTAAACCCATCATAAAGAATATCCGATATTGCTCAATATTAATTCAAAAATTTGAACATTGCTTATATAAAGTAGAAAAAGTAAAAACTTTTTTGAAATGAATAAGAGAAAAAATAATGAATTAATTTAATATAGAAGCTCGGAAAATGTGTTACATTATTAAAAAAAAGGACATGTAATTATTTATAAAGTAGAATGAATAATGTAGTGTTTAGTGTGTACCCTAAAGTATTTAGAGTGTCTATGGCCAAGGAGAAATACAAGGAGAGGAAAGAGAAATAATGAACAATGTGATGTAACATAGAGTTAAGTTATAAGTAGTGTCAAATAGATGTAGAATTTTTCGGGTATTTATAAATCATTGTTGAAGCACAATACATAAAAAAGATTAAAGTGATAACAGAAAAAGATTGAATGAAATTAAAGTGATAAAAAAAAGAGATTGGAAATGATTTGTTTAATTTTTTTATTTTTAATTAATATATTGAGATTGATAATGACAAAATATTATTTTACTTTTACTTTAATTTACGTTTTAATGAATTTTAAAAAACTGAATTTAAGACATCTTAAAAATAGGAAACAATGTAAAAAAATTATAATTATTGATAAATGCGCAATAACCAAAAATAAAGAAACAAAGCACTTTTATCCACCCAAATAATAATTGCTAACCGTGAAAAAATATAGGAGAGATATAATTATAAAAAATTTATAGATGTATTTTTTTATATTTTTGTCACATATTGATGGAGATATTGGATCGGAGCATTGAACAATAAGATTTTTCTTTTATTTTTGTTGAAAATACTCACAAACATAACTATATAATTGATCACTCTTTTAGGGATGATGGTTAAATATGTTTTTCCTTTGAGTTCAAGATTTAAATCCTTGGTATTGTAGTTAATATTCATTTGGAGTTATATACTGTACATTTTCAGCTGTACAATGATTATAGAGTAAAAAAATCCAGTTAAAGAGATGAAAACAAATATTAACTAATTAAACATGAGTGGGGTTCCAAAATTTTAGCAATATATATCTTTATGAAAAATTTATTTATTTTTCTAATCTGATAGCTAAATTGAAAATTTTTATTAATACAATAATTTAAAGATTTTTTAAAATATACTATAAAATTATAAAATTATGAATGTTCAATTTATTTAACATTTAGTGTGCATGATTCAATGAATAAATTTTGTTAAATTTATATTCTATAAAAAATTATTAATGGAGTAAAATTGAAAATGCTCATTACTAAATCCTCAGTCATTTAATTAAAAGAGATAATCATAATATAAAAAGAGAAATATAAATAGAAAATGAGAAAAAAAAATTAAAAGAAGAGAAAGAGGGCAAAATGGACAAATACACCCTTTCCAATCTCCATATGTTCCGCCCTAATTGGGGGGCCAGTTGAAGTTTCTCCAAAAGCTAGCATGACCTGACAAATGAATGCCATGGGATGGGAATTTCACTTTGGGTAATGATATATATAATTGAACACTATCAAATGAAATATGCTAATGAGGAAATGTGCACAAATGCTTTGCAGGAAAAAGAAACGTACAATTATTTCCTCATAAATGCTAAAAGCTTTGCCTTATATATAATTGCTTCATAATTAATTTCGATCATTGACATCATAACATAGCTAGTACAATGATGAATGACAATTTGAAACATATATATGAACTTGAATTTATTAATGAAGTAGAATGAAATTAATAGCTATTTGGTTTTATATCATGGACACATGCAATTAACCAACAAAAGTTTAATACACATATATCATGGCTATGCTATGATATATGAAGAGAATTTACAATGGAAATGTGAGCTGTGAGAGTGTACAGAGAGACTTGGTCACAGTATTAGGCTGGCACATTGATGCTAACAAGTCCTCATCATATATATAAAAGGTCCCCCCTTCATATCCAAAAAATAATTAACCTCTCCCTCTGCTGCGCATATGAGTGAGAGATCGAGAGGGAAGCAACAAGTTGTGTAGAATTTACTTGTATTTATTTTTTAATTTGTTTCGGCCAAAGGGGTTGGCACTGGGCATCTGTGAGATATTGGGGATATAAAACATGCATGAAATAGCATCATTTGGGGACGCGAGCTTTCCTCTTCCCCTCATCCTTCTACTTCCATATGACAACAATCACTCATCAGTCATTACTCTAGTCACATCGCCTTAATTATATTTATAATTATTCAAACATCATCACATGCCACGACTGGCATAACGGACATGCATATCTGTTATTTCTTACATGAACATCTAATATACATTCGAAAAGAGTGTAACTCAAGCTATTAAAAAGGTACTAATAGTGAGCTATTTGAATGATTGATATAAAGTCATAAGGTAAATATTTTTGCTACGCCCATTATATATTTATATAGGATTTGTTTAGGGTGACCATGGTTCATGTGTTTTAGAATGTAAAAAATATAGTAATTTAAATTTTTAACCATCGGATTTAATGTTCATTTTATTATTGATTGATATTAAATTCGTTTTCAATTACTTTTTTAAAATTTTGGTTGAAAAGAATAAAAATCCAAATATAGTATAATGAAGAAATTTCTCCCTTTAATTTTAAGTTGATAGATTCTTAACGAAATAGGATAAGTTATATTATATATATATTTATTCTTAAATTAAACTTAAATAATCGTATAAATATTAATTAATAAAAATAAAATTATTTATTCATCTTTAATAATTAATAAAATACTGGTTAGACTAGGTACACGTAGAAGCGTCCAACGTAACTAATGAGGGGAAAGTGTGTGTGTGTTATTTTTTGTTTCTAAGGCTTTTACTAGTATTAGAATATAATTTGAAAAGAAAAATAAAAATTACACTATAAATTATGTATAAATAACAAATAATTATAGTACATTACGTAGACAAATACTAATTGTGTTATTAAATTTTATAATTTTTTATATGAAGGTCGAATATCAAAATATGGTAGTTCTCTCACACACATGTATTCTTTTTCTTGTGATGCAAAACAATATCGATATGAACAATCAAAGGTGGCAATATTTTCAACGAAAACGCAGGTAAATTAGGAGTTGATAATTGATATCATATCGATCATATCATGTTATTGTATATGAAAAGGAAGGTACAGGCGCATTTCATCTAACAGTAATAGGGAAAGTGGCAGAGAGAAGTATGCGTCAGCGTCATGGGCACGGAGGCTGATGTCACGTGACCTAAGTTCCCGTCACCCCTTAGCGGTCACGTGTCACCAATTCGCCATTTAGAAATAGAATCAGTTCAGTCCATAGAGAAACAGAAAACATGCGTTATGCAACGCAAGTCAAGGTCCCACTGCCACTGACAATGACCAAAACGACCTCGGCAACTTAACCTTGATGGCAATCCCTCAGAAAACACGTTAGCCGTGAAATGACCCCAACCTGTGTATATTAGGATTGGGGCGCCTTGATTTGACGGTGAGGGACTTTTTCGTAATTCGGAGATGGTCCACGTGTCCGCATCTCATTGGGCGGAGTTACCTCTTGTGGAATGATTTGACTGCGATCAGAGGGATCTTGACGTCACAAAAAGCATGCATGAATAGGGTGCGTCTGATGGAGATGGGAAAGATGTGATCACACGGACTACGAGGTGCATCAAACGCCTCAAGTTGGATCTTAGCGTGCTATATATATACTAATATATTGACTCTAGCGTCTGACAAACAAAACCCTTTAACTCCCCTTCGTTTATTAACATGAAATATGAAATAGTAATTGAATCTATCTCTTACATTTTTCATTTATTCCCAGGAACATGATGTCACTAGAATTTTTACTCCATCACTCCATCTCTTCTCTCTCGTTGAATTCACTCGGCCTTGATTTTGACAAGAAGAAAGTGAGCTAGAGAAAGGAAAAGAAAAATATTGTTCAATATTCACATGGATATGAAGTTACTTTTCTAGTGATATTAGAGATCAGATAACTAAGGGCACATTTAACGGTGCTGTTGCTCAATAATCACGATGCTTCACCAGCTTTCCGTGATATTTGGTTTTAACGACTCGAATCCCCAAAGCACGGGTGTTTTACTAAGCACATGTGCATTTTTTTTTTTGGGTTTTCCCAGGGGTTGAAAACCCCGCTAGTATTTTTTTTTTTTTACTTTTTCCTGGAGTTTGAAACCTTGTTACAATTTTTTTTTCTTTATTTCTCGGGGTTTGAAACCCCGTTAAATATTTTTTTTATTTTTTTCACGTCCCCGTTAATTTTTATTTTATTTTTTTCTTCATCCCTGATACATATTTTTTCATTAATGTTTTTTAAATATTATTTTCATTTTTTATTAATTAATTTATTTGAGATTAATAAAAATTGGGTGATGTGTATTAGTGGGATCCATTTAGGATTTGTAAATAGTGAAAAAGTGAGTTGTTGGGTTAGAGAAGAGAGATGCTTAATAAGAATTTACTGATGTGTGCTGGTGGGACCCATTTAAGATTCGTGAATAGTAAAAAAATGGGGTGTTGCAATAAAGATGGCTAATATTCCTATAGAACTTTTTATCTGACTCTTTAGATTGCTTTGCCAATCAAGGGCCTGAGAGTTTTGAGCAGTTTGGAATTTACGGTCTACACTTCCTTTTGCTGTTTGTACATTTTTTATAACTCTGTACAATATATATCAGAGGGTCATATAATTTTTAATTTACCATCATAAAAAAAGATAAGTAATATTTTTATTTTTTAAAATTATTTGTACACTTTTTATTATATTTTTTTTATCTTTTGTTTATGTCTTTTATTATTTACTAGAGGGAGTAGTATGTATAGTTATAATTGAGAATAAAATAATAAATGTTTTTTAATTAAACTTCTAAAATGAATAGATTTATTTTTCTTAAGATTTATGGTCCTTTTTACGATACACGAGTTTTAATTTTGTGTACCGGTATATTTAAAAAACACCTCCACGTGTACATTTTAAACTGTGAATGAAATTTTACCTAGTTGGTCTTTGACCCAAGTTAATATCTCAAAAGAACCTAAGAACTAAATAATGGCTATTGAAGTTGAAACATTGGTATGTTGCATAGTCATTCTTGATCCCACAACCACTTTGAGATGTCTGATCGACCAATGAGACCCAACTAAGAGAGCATGGTATAGTAGACACCCAGCAACATAAGTAGTATTAAGGACCATTATGAAAACGAAGTTGAGAGGGCAATCTAGCTCACTAAACAAAAGCATGAATCAAATTGGTGAAACACATAACATTGCCGAAAGAAGGAATCACGAATACTATGAGAAGAAAGTGCACAAAACCATTTTAATCGAAAGAGGATTCAGAACCATTGTAAAGTGAAGCACATAAGGATTGGGAAAGGATTAACTCAAACATGAATCAAAAAAGATTTTCACAGAAAGCAGACAATGGTTTATGTGGCATAAAGTAAGAGGCACCATATCAGTTATGGTCATTTGCAAGTGGACGTGAGTTATTGGTTTGATTTTCCGACAATATTTAAAGTAAGATTTGATTTTTTTTTTATTGTTTCGGAATGGAAATGGAAAATAGAGATTAAGATGAAAAGGTTCGTATAATCTTGGTGAAGCTTAGTTGCATAGTTTATGGATTTTCATTGATTCAAGTATGCCCTTCTTATTTGCTCCCTCGTGCATATATATATTTGCACAGACTTGGGGACCAAACTTACATTGAATCTTGTAACGTCCTAATTCTTGAATTCAGAAAATAATGTCTGTTGGGAGCATTATCGATATCGACAACCATAACATCACAACGCTTAGGTAATCCAACTGTTATTTAAGCATAAATTCACTGAATACAACGACTCAATGATTACAATTGAAATGCCACTCAGTGGCTTAACTACAACGTTACAAATTCACATCCTATCCACTACACCACAATTCCAAAAATGTGAATACAATATCAAGGACTAAAAACACTCATCCAAATGAGCCCTCAACTCTCCAATCCAGTATCCGGGCGACAACCTGCACATTTGAATATATTTCCCACAACGTGGGGTGAGACTAACGTCCCAGTGAGTATGGCAAAACATGTAGTGTAGGGAAACAAGCACATGATATGCAACAAGTATAGCATAACTCAATCAATTCGTAAGACATTCATAATGACAATCATATATGCAATGTTAGCCATGAAGTGTTTTAACCAACACCCAAGGGGTCTTTCCACTTAACATGAGGCTAGACTGAGCTCAAACTAACAGGAACCATCATTCCTGAAGGCCATAAAGACCTTACCCTTAACTGTGATAGAGTCAAACATTAAATTCCTCTTTTAAATATGAAGTCCAAGGACCCAAAGATTATCTTTAACATGAAGTCCATGGACCCAAAGGTTATCTTTAAACATGAAGTCCAAGGACCCAAATATTATCTTTAAACATGAAGTCCAAGGACCCAAATCTTATTATATTTAACATGAGGTCTAAAGACCCAAATCATTTTAAACATGAAATCAACGGACCCAAATAATTCCTTTTAACATGAAGTCCAAGGATTCAAAAGTCATTAGGTTTACCATGAGGTCTAAATGACCCAAATCATTTTCTTCCAAAAATATGAGTCTTTCAATAGTATAAGAATCCATTATAAGTTCATAAAAATGAATAATCACATGATCACATGCTTCTCCCTAAATTTCTGTTGAGTCTCAAAATATTATTAAGTGGTTAATAATGTTTAAGTCTCATAACCCTGAGTTTTAATGACTAACAAATTTGGTTAAGTTCCCTAAGAAAAGAAATAGATTCTGCTGAAAGTATTTTTTTCTGTGTCTCAGCAACTCTTTGAAGAAGATTGAACTTGCTGAAGCAAATCTACTTTCTGAAGAGATGAACTATCGGAAGTGCAATGACTTGCTGAAACGAAGGATTTCCTGAAGGATAAAGACCTTCTGCAGTCATCTGACATGGCTTTGTCTTTGGTCTCAAGATCTTCTTTGAAGAAAGTTTTAAACTCAAGCCTTTCAGAATACCTCTGCGATGCTGTCTGCAATATACGCTTCTCTTAACTAAGGATGCAGAAAGCTTTCTGGAACAATTTCAAATGCTTTACCTTAAAGTGGAAGTGACTGCTGCAGAAGTACAAAAGTGCTTAGAAAAAGCAAGTCAGAGCTGCAAGTCTACCTTGACCTGTGCACAAGCTACCAAGGCTATGTGTCTTAACGGGAGCATTTGCATTTAATGTTATATCTCAATGGGAATCAAATGGAGCTCAATGGATTTTATTTCCAACCCTATTTATACCAGTCTCCATGTAGAAGAAAAAAGAGAACGAACGAACTTGCTGAAATGATGTTCAAAATTCTCTGATATTCAAACATTTATTTGTTTCATTTGTACAACAATTTCTTATCCTGAGATATACTCAGTTATTTGTAGATCTTACCTAGTTTAGGCTTTGAACTTGTGTAGTTTAAAAGCTTAAGAATTTTCTTTTCATACACTATTTGCGTTTGAACCTAAAGAGGCTTGGTGTTTAAATAATACTTGGGTTTGAGCCTGGAGAGCCTTATCTGTAAAACAATACTTGGGTTTGAGCCTGGAGAGGCTTGTCTGAAAAATAATACTTCGGTTTTAGCCTGAAGAGGCTGTGGATAAAAGAATACTTGTAACTGTGATCAGTTACTGGAAAATCCTTTGCTAGTTTGGCATTGGGACTGGACGTAGCTCACGGTGGATGTGAGTGAACCAAGATAAACTCTTGGTTAAGTCTTCTCAACCCTTATCTCTTATTATCTGTTATTTCATCTAACAAGAAGGGTTAGGATATTAGTGAACTAAACTGTTTAAACATAAGCTTTCAAAAATACGTTTCAAAACAGTTTAAGAAATCAGTTTTGTTGAACATGCTGAAAAGACTTTCAGCAAGTACATACTCCAGTTTCAGAAAGTTTCTTATAACTTTTGTGAAAAATTTGTTTTGAAAAAGATTCCAAGAAAATCTGTTTAAACAATTAAAACACTATTCAACCCCCCTTCTAGTGTTTCCTGTTGTTTCTACAATTGGTATCAGAGCTCAACCTCGGGTTGAGCATCTAAATAGTGCCGAGGAAAGAAGATCCAGATCGAAATCTCAACAAGCAATCCTCACTACATTGCAGAAGGAGCCTCAGTCTCAAGGCCCCCAGCTTTCAATGGAACAAACTACCATTATTGGAGAGACCGTATGAAGCTGTTAATTGAGAGCAGCAACATAGATCTCTGGGATGTAGTCACAGGTGGTGATTATATTCCCACTAACAGTGGTGTGCCCATTCCTAAAGCAGAATGAACTGGTGATCATAAGGCGCATGTGCAACTTAATGCCAAATCAAAACTCTATCTGGTGCATGGATGTACTTCTGCCAAAGAAATCTGGAATACATTAGCTTTAGCCCATGAAGGGACTGGCAATGTAAAGTAATCCAAAATCAACATGCTTGTTCATCAATATGAGATGTTCAAGATGCATGAATCTGAATCTATTGATCAGATGTTTGGAAGATTTCAGACCATAACTAATGGACTCAAATCTCTTGGCAGAACCTATGACTGTGGTGATAATAATCGCAAGATTCTTAGGAGTTTACCAAAGATTTGGAGGCCCAAAGTTACTGCCATTCAAGAGGCAAAGGACCTCAACACCTTGAGAATGGAGGAACTTTTGGGATCCCTCAAAGTCCATGAGTTGGAACTTGGCGAAGATGCTCCCAAAAAGAAGTCACTTGCCCTGAATACCAAGTCCAAGTTGCTGAAGTCTGAGCCACAGAAGGCCATGAAAGCTGAGGAGTCTTTAGAAGGTTCTGAAGATTCTGAGGGAAGATCTGATGATGATGATGATCTAGCTCTTCTGAGCAGAAAGATCAAGAGGATGCTTCATGTAGAATCCACAGGAAACACTATAAGGGGGGTTGAATAGTGTTTTATAATTTCAAACAGATTTTCTTGGAAACCTTTTCACAAATAGAGTTTTAACAAAAGTTTTGAGCAACTTGCTGAAACTGAAGTTTTCAGAGACTTGCTGAAGTACTTCAGCAGGTCCAAAATACAGAGTTTAAAGCTTGTTTTAAAAAGTGTTTGAGATTGATTTAAGTTCAAGCTTATAAAACTGATTATTCAGAACCCTCCTGTTAGTTCAAATAACAAATATAAAGAGATAAGAGTTGAGAAAACTTAGCCAAGAAATTATCCTGGTTCACTCACATCCACCGTGAGCTACGTCCAGTCCCAATGGCAAACCAGCAAAGGATTTATACTAACTGATCACAGTTACAAGTATTGTTTTACAGTCAAGCCTCTTCAGGCTCTAAACCCAAGTATTGTTTTACAGACAAGCCTCTCCAGGATCAAACCCAAGTATTGTTTTAACACCAATCCTCTTCAGGCTCACACACAACCAGTGTATAAAAAGAAGTTTGCTTAAACTTTTAAACTATAGAAGTTCAAAGCCTAAATTGATTAAGATGTATAGATAACTGAGTAAAACTTAGGATAAGAAAGTGTTGTACAAATGAAACAAATGAATGAATATCAGAGACAATTTATGAGCAGCGTTTCAGCAAGTATGTTCGTTCTCTTATTTTCTTCTGCATGAGACTTTCATATATATAGCTTTGGAAGTGAAGTCCATTAAAGTTCATATGATTTCCGTTGAGGGATAGCATTTAATGCAAATGCTCCCGTTGAGACACATAGCCTTGGTAGCTTGCAGTAGCAGGTGCAACAAGTAGTAGGTGTCAGCAGTGGAGACTCCACTTTTTCTAAGCACAGTATACGTCACAGCAGACTTTGCCTCTTTGGTGAATGAAGATTTGAAATATGCCAAAAAGCAACTATCTGGCTTTCTGGAAGAAGCACAAGAAACTGAGAAAGGCTACGGTTGATTTGAGTCATCAAGGAGAATTAACAGAGAAGCACTTTTCCAAAAAGGTACAAATTTCAGTGCGATGTCTCTTTTCTTCAGAAGGTTCTCTGGCTTCAGTAGGTCTTGATCATTCAGCAGGTTGCACCACATCAGAGGGTTGCAGGATATCAAAGGGTTGCTATATCAGATACCTTCTGAAACACAGAAACTACCTTTAGCAGAAACTGTTCTTTCTTATTAAAGGATATTTACCAAATTTGTTATCCATTAAAACTCATGGTTGTAAGACTTAAACAATATTAACCATTTAATAATATTTTGAGACTCAACACTTCAGAGGAAAGGAAAGTTCAGAAAAGGCTCATCCTCTGAAACCAAAATGGGTAAGTCAGGTAAAGAATCTTTCTCTACTGACAAAATAATCTGTTATGAATGCAAACAGCCAGGGCATATGAAGGCTGATTGTCCAAAGCTGAAGAAACCCTCTTATAAAAAGAAGAAATTCTTCAAGAAGAAAAAGGGTTTGATGGAAACTTGGGAGGACTTAGATGATTCAACTTCAGAAGGAAGATGAATCTGCTAAAGAGGCCAACCTATGTTTAATGGCAAGTCTCCCTTCATCAGACAGTTCTGAATCTGAGGTAATTCCTCAAACTCTTCAAGATATGTATGATGACTTGCTTGAAAGCTCTAAGGAACTTTTCCAAGAGTATAAGGATTTGTCTAGAGCTTATACAGAAGTTTCAAACAAAAATGAAGCTCTTGAGACTGAAAATCTTATACTCAAAGAAAAACTCCTGAGTATTGAGCCTAGTAGTTCATAAGGTTTAATAAAGGAAAATGAAATTCTTAGAAAACAAGTTGCTAAACTTACTAGAGATCTTTCCAACTTTGTCAATGGAACCAAGAACCTCAACAAAATGTTGGGTGTTCAAAAGAACTCCAAAAACAAAGAAGGTTTAGGATACTCAGACAGTGAGTCATCACTTAATTCTAATTCTAAACCTGCTGAAAAAGCTAAGAAAGGTAAGGGATGCTCCCACTGTGGAAAGCCTGGACACAGTGTGTCTCAGTGCAAACACAAGAGAAAGGGCAGACCTGCTGCTAACAAAAAAGGACCCAAGAAGTTGTGGGTACCTAAGTCTTTGATTATTCCTGTTGCAGATGTGTTTAATAGGACAAAGGAGACACCACAAATGGTACCTGGATAGTGGCTGCTCGCGACACATGATAGGAGAAAGGTCTTTGTTACAAAACCTTAGACCTAAGGATAGAGGGGTGGTGACCTTTGGAGGAAACCAGAAAGGTAGAATCACTGGCATTGGTTCAGTAGGTGCATCCCCTCTCTCTGTTATTCAGAATGTTCTCCTTGTTGAAGGTCTTCAACACAACCTACTGAGCATAAGTCAATTATGTGACGGTGGATATGTTGTTTCCTTCACTAAGGAAGGTTGTGTAGTCAAAGATGCTTCTCATCAAGTCATTTTTACTGCCAAAAGACACAGTAATGTGTATAAGATTGATCTTGAGGAACTTTCATATCAAAATGTGACTTGTTTGCTTTCTGTTAAAGATGAAAAAAAGATTTGGCATCAGAAACTTGGGCATGCCAGATTGAGATTAATCTCAAAGCTTACAAAGCACAATCTTGTAAAAGGATATTGATGGAGAAATCAGAACTCAGTGTTTGCACTTTGACTACACAAGTTTTGAGCAACTTGCTGAAACTGAAGTTTTCATAGACTTGCTGAAGTACTTCAGCAGGTCAAAAATACAGAGTTTAAAGCTTGTTTTATAAAGCGTTTGAGATTGATTTAAGTTCAAGCTTATAAAACTGATTATTCAGAACCCTCCTGTTAGTTCAAATAACAAATATAAAGAGATAAGAGTTGAGAAAACTTAGACAAGAAATTATCCTGGTTCACTCACATCCACCGTGAGCAACGTCTAGTCCCAATGCCAAACCAGCAAAGGATTTCCACTAACTGATCACAGTTACAAGTATTGTTTTACAGTCAAGCCTCTTCAGGCTCTAAACCCAAGTATTGTTTTACAGACAAGCCTCTTCAGGCTCAAACCCAAGTATTGTTTAAACACCAATCCTCTTCAGGCTCACACACAACCAGTGTATAAAAAGAAGCTTGCTTAAACTTTTAAACTATAGAAGTTCAAAGCCTAAACTGATTAAGATGTATAGATAACTGAGTAAAACTTAGGATAAGAAAGTGTTGTACAAATGAAACAAATGAATGAATATCAGAGACAATTTATGAGCAACGTTTCAGCAAGTATGTTCGTTCTCTTATTTTCTTCTGCATGAGACTTTCATATATATAGCTTTGGAAGTGAAGTCTGTTGAAGTTCATTTGATTTCCATTGAGAGATAGCATTTAATGCAAGTATGTTCGTTCTCTTATTTTCTTCTGCATGAGACTTTCATATATATAGCTTTGGAAGTGAAGTCTGTTGAAGTTCATTTGATTTCCATTGAGAGATAGCATTTAATGCAAATGCTCCCGTTGAGACACATAGCCTTGGTAGCATGCAGTAGCAGGTGCAACAGGTAGTAGGTGTCAGCAGTGGAGACTCCACATTTTCTAAGCACAGTATACGTCACAGCAGACTTTGCCTCTTTGGTGAATGAAGATTTCAAATATGCCAAAAAGCAACTATCTGGCTTTCTGGAAGAAGCACAAGCAACTGAGAAAGGCTACGGTTGATTTGAGTCTTCAAGGAGAATTAGCAGAGAAGCACTTTTCCAAAAAGGTACAAACTTCAGTGCGATGTCTCTCTTCTTCAGAAGGTTCTCTGGCTTCAGTAGGTCTTGATCATTCAGTAGGTTGCACAGCATCAGAGGGTTGCAAGATTTCAAAGGGTTGTTGTATCAGATACCTTCTGAAACACAGAAACTACCTTTAGTAGAAACTGTTCTTTCTTATTAAAGGATATTTACCAAATTTGTTATCCAATAAAACTCATGGTTGTAAGACTTAAACAATATTAACCATTTAATAATATTTTGAGAGTCAACACTTCAGAGGAAAGGAAAGTTCAGAAAAGGCTCATCCTCTGAAACCAAAATGGGTAAGTCAGGTAAAGAATCTTTCTCTACTGACAAAATAATCTGTTATGAATGCAAACAACCAGGGCATATGAAGGCTGATTGTCCAAAGCTGAAGAAACACTCTTATAAAAAGAAGAAATTCTTCAAGAAGAAAAAGGGTTTGATGGCAACTTGGGAGGACTTAGATGATTCAACTTCAGAAGGAAGATGAATCTGCTAAAGAGGCCAACCTATGTTTAATGGCAAGTCTCCCTTCATCAGACAGTTCTGAATCTGAGGTAATTCCTCAAACTCTTCAAGATATGTATGATGACTTGCTTGAAAGCTCTAAGGAACTTTTCCAAGAATATAAGCATTTGTGTAGAGCTTATACAGAAGTTTCAAACAAAAATGAAGCTCTTGAGACTGAAAATCTTATATTCAAAGAAAAACTCATGAGTACTGAGCCTAGTAGTTCAGAAGGTTTAATAAAGGAAAATGAAATTCTTAGAAAACAAGTTGCTGAACTTACTAGAGATCTTGCCAACTTTGTCAATGGAACCAAGAACGTCAACATAATGTTGGGTGTTCAAAAGAACCCCAAAAACAAAGAAGGTTTAGGATACTCAGACAGTGAGTCATCACTTAATTCTAATTCTAAACCTGCTGAAAAAGCTAAGAAAGGTAAGGGATGCTCTCACTGTGGAAAGCCTGGACACAGTGTGTCTCAGTGCAAACACAAGAGAAAGGGCAGACCTGCTGTTTTCCAAAAAAGGACCCAAGAAGCTGTGGGTACCTAAGTCTCTGATTATTCCTGTTGCAGATGTGTTTAATAGGACAAAGGAGACACCACAAATGGTACCTGGATAGTGGCTGCTCGCGACACATGATAGGAGAAAGGTCTTTGTTACAAAACCTTAGACCTAAGGATGGAGGGGTGGTGACCTTTGGAGGAAACCAGAAAGGTAGAATCACTGGCATTGGTTCAGTAGGTACATCCCCTCTCTCTGTTATTCAGAATGTTCTCCTTGTTGAAGGTCTTCAACACAACCTACTGATCATAAGTCAATTATGTGACGGTTGATATGTTGTATCCTTCACTAAGGAAGGTTGTGTATACAAAGATGCTTCTGACCAAGTCATTTTTACTGCCAAAAGATACAGTAATACGTATAAGATTGATCTTGAAGAACTTTCATATCAAAATGTGACTTGTTTGCTTTCTGTTAAAGATGAAAAACAGATTTGGCATCAGAAACTTGGGCATGCCAGCTTGAGATTAATCTCAAAGCTTACAAAGCACAACCTTGTAAAAGGATTACCCAAGCTTTCTTTCAAATCTGATATTTTATGTCAAAACTGTCTCAAAGGTAAACAAACAAGAAGCTCTGCATGATGAAGGGTGGATCCTAGCCATGCAAGAATTTGCCAGGAGTGATGTTTGGACTCTTGTTCCTAAACCCCATGGGAAAACTATCATAGGGACCAAATGGGTGTTTAGAAACAAACTCTCTGAAGATGGTCAAGTAGTCAGAAACAAGGCCAGACTAATTACACAAGGCTAAAATCAACAAGAAGGTATTGACTTTACTGAAACTTTTGCTCCAGTAGCAAGGCTTGAAGCCATTATGATTTTACTTTCCTATGCAGCCAATAATGGCATCAAACTATATCAAATGGATGTAAAGAGTTCCTTCCTAAATGGATTCATTGAGGAAGAGGTATTTGTTAGACAACCCCCTGGTTTTGAAAATTTGACTTTTCTTGAGCATGTTTGTAAACTGAAAAATGCTTTGTATGGTCTGAAACAAGCTCCCAGAGCTTGGTATGACAGATTGAGCAACTTTCTACTCAAAAATGGTTTTGAAAGAGGAAAAGTTGACACAACTCTTTTCAGAAAAATGTCTAACAAAGACCTCTAGTCCAAATATATGTTGATGACATTATCTTTGGATCAACAAATTCCTCTATGTGCACTGAGTTTTCAAGGCTTATGCAACCTGAATTTGAAATGAGTTTAATGGGTGAACTCAAATTTTTCTTAGGATTTCAAATTAAGCAAAATTCTGATTGTATATGGATCCATCAGGAGAAATATACAAAAGAAATGCTTAAGAAGTTTAACAAGTATGATTGCAAACCTATGTCAACTCCTATGCACCCTTCAGCAATCTTAAGTAAAGATGAAGGAGAAGAATGTGTTGACCCAACCATGTATAGAGGCATGATTGGATCTCTGTTGTATCTTACAACAAGTAGGCCTAATATTATGTTCAGTGTATGCTTGTGTGCAAGTTTCAATCAGATCCAAGAATAACTCATTACAAGGTTGTTAAAAGAATTTTTAGATATCTCAATGGTACTACTAATCTTGGTCTATGCTATAAGAAGAGTAAGGACTGCAGATTACTAGGTTACTATGATGCTGATTTTGCTGGAGATAGAGTTGAAAGAAAATCAACAAGTGGAGGATGCCACTTCATTGGAGAAAATATGATAAGCTGGGCTAGCAAAAGACAAAGCACAATAGCCCTCTCAACTGCTGAAGCTGAATACGTTGTTGCTGCATGCTGTTGTTCACAACTGCTATGGGTAAAGTATCAACATGAAGATTTCAACATCCCTGTAAAATCTATTCTTGTATTTTGTGATAATACAAGTGCCATAAATCTTTCTAAAAATCTCATTCAGCATTCTAGAGCTAAGCATATAGAAATTAAACATCATTTTATTAGAGACTATGTTCAAAAAGGTGTTTTTGATATAAAGTTCATTGACACAAAGCATCAGTGGGCTGATATATTCAAAAAACCTCTTGCTGAAGATAGGTTTAAGTTCATTAGAGATAATCTGCACATTCTTGCATTTATCTGAAAACTGAATGTGCTGTTACATGCTTACCTGCTGAACTTAACTGGTTTTTGCTGAATATTTAATGATATACACTCTTTCAATAACTCCTTTACCCTGAATTGTGTCTTGCTCTGTTGCTTTATAGTCACTTCAGCATGCTCTGACCACCCTTTTGATTGATGACAAAAGGGGGAGTAAAATAAACTAACAAAAATATGAAGTTTAAGCTTTTTTCAGAGAAGATATCTTTTATTCAGGGGGAGCAAAGCAAAGCAAGTTCTCTATTCCTTTTCAAGTATCTGAGATATTCCCAATTCCTTTTCAAGTATCTGAGATAGGGCAGAATTTCCTAAACTTATTTCTTTATATTTCCCTTCAGATATTTGATAGTTTAAACAAATTTGTCATCATTAAAAAAGGGGGAGAATGTTGAGTCTCAAAATATTATTAAGTGGTTAATAATGTTTAAGTCTCATAACCCTAAGTTTTAATGACTAACAAATTTGGTTAAGTTCCCTAAGAAAAGAAACAGATTCTACTGAAAGTATTTTTTTTCTGTGTCTCAGCAACTCTCTAAAGAAGATTGAACTTGCTGAAGTAAATCTTCTTTCTGAAGAGATGAACTATCTGAAGTGCAACGACTTGCTGAAACAAAGGATTTCCTGAAGGATAAAGACCTTCTGAAGTCATCTGACGTGGCTTTGTCCTGGTCTCAAAATCTTCTTTGAAGAAAGTTTTAGACTCAAGCCTTTCAGAATACCTTTGTGATGCTATCTGTAATATACGCTTCTCTTAACTAAGGATGCAGAAAGCTTTCTGGAACAATTTCAAATGCTTGACCTTAAAGTGGAAGTGACTGCTGCAGAAGTACAAAAGTGCTCAGAAAAAGCAAGTCAAAGCTGCAAGTCTACCTTGACCTGTGCACAAGCTACCAAGGCTACGTGTCTTAACGGAAGCATTTGCATTTAATGCTATATCTCAATAGGAATCAAATGGAGCTTAACGGATTTTATTTCCAACCCTATTTATACCAGTCTCCATGCAGAAGAAAAAAGAGAATGAACAAACTTGCTGAAACGGTGCTCAAAATTCTCTGATATTCAAACATTCATTTGTTTCATTTGTACAACAATTTCTTATCCTGAGATATACTCAGTTATTTGTACATCTTACCCAGTTTAGGCTTTGAACTTGTGTAGTTTGAAAGCCTAAGCATTTTCTTTTCATACACTGTTTGTGTTTGAGCCTGGAGAGGCTTGGTGTTTAAATAATACTTGGGTTTGAGCCTGGAGAGCCTTGTCTGCAAAACAATACTTGGGTTTGAGCCTGGAGAGGCTTATCTTTAAAACAATACTTGGGTTTTAGCCTAAAGAGACTATGGATAAAAGAATACTTGTAACTGTGATCAATTAGTGGAAAATCCTTTGCTGGTTTGGCATTGGGACTGGACGTAGCTCACGGTGGATGTGAGTGAACCAGGATAAACTCTTGGCTAAGTCTTCTCAACCCTTATCTCCTATTATCTGTTATTTCATCTAACAATAAGGGTTAGGATATTAATGATTTAACTATTTAAACACAAGCTTTCAAAAATACATTTCAAAATAGTTTGGGCAAAAATAAGAATCTCAACAACCAATCCAAGCAACAACTCTAAAATCACCTCTAATCAAACACAAACAGGCAATGTAAGCAAGGGAAGTGAGAATAGGGAGCATACATGGGGATTCATTCAAAAATGAAAGTGAGTGGGTGAACCACACTCACCTCTAATGGAGAAATAGCTAGGAAGAATGGAGGGATAAGGATGAAGATCCAAGCTCCAAGGGGTGGTGGCGAAGCCTCCAATCTAGCTCCTCTTCTTCTCCTAGCTCCTTCTCTCTCTAAACCCTCATCCCTCTCTCTAGAACCAGAAAATGAAGGTAGAAGTGAGGGGAGGAGAGGGTTCTGCACGTTTTTAAAAACCAAAAATGCGTTCTTGCGCTTGAGCACGCAAACTTTCTGACTTGGAAAATTAACAACAGGCGCTCCCTCGCTTGAGGGCGCAAATAAGCATGTTTGTAGGTGCAAATGAAATCGGAATACTATTGTATAGGATATCAAACTGAAGCCCCGGATCTTAGCTTTCTAATGCAAGTGGAATCACCTCAATTGGACACTTTTAACTCTAGATATCATCAAATTAATGCACCAAGGTCATTAGGCTTAAAACCCAAAATTAAGCAATAACCTTGGTTGAAGCCTAAAGGGGCGCACTTTACATAAATCATGTTATAACTTATCAATTCATTCCAATAAGGCTAACGTTAAGGGTTCTAAGTGTCTATGAGACTATGCTCCTCTATTCCCTTGTTCCTTTTCCCAAAAATCACCTTCTACCTCGATTCCTTGAGTCTACGCCTCTCTTCTTCCTTCCGGCCAATTCGTTTAAGCTTAATTCCTTTCGTCTCGTTCTAATTCCCTAGTCCCAATGTCTCTACTTCCTTCCTCAATTCTTCACCATGCTAACCTGTCCCCCATCAAATGGTACTCATCCTAAGTTAACTCTACAGTCATGTTGGACTTCATACTTGGTTTTTCCATTCTTAGTTCTCTTAAAACTCACAACTCTTAATCTATTCCCTAACTCTTGTCTTACTTTTTCTTAAAACCCCTAAGTTCTCATTTTACTTCTAACTTCCCTTCTTGCGGTGGGATTCACAGCCTAAGGCTTCCATGGTATTTCTAGATTCAAATTTCTGGGATGTTACAATTCTACCCCTTTTAAATAAATTTTGTCCTCAAAATTTTAGGTTATAATGTTTTCACCTCCTCTCCCGGTCATATTCCCCTTCTTAATAGTGTTGGTACACTATGAAATTCTCCAATCAACAGCTGATCATTAATACTCCATTCCTTTAAGGGTGGCTAAGGAAAACTAAGGGTCGATTGGGCTTCCTAGCCTTACCTCTTCATCCTTTATTAACCGGTCAAGTCTTGGGTTTCATTATCTTTTTAATCTCGTTCTAAGTGTAACTTTGATAAGTTCACTATTCCACTATCTTCCTTTCACTTCCCTATAAGGCTTGACTACGTCAAATATTCTTGCTACTTGACAGGCCAAAGACACTCTATCAATGGTTCCACTTAAACAAAAGTTGGGATTGTTGAGTCTCAAATGTTATTAAAGAAATTAATAATGTTTTAAGGACTCACAAATCCTAAGTTTTAATAGACAACAAATTTGATTTAAAAAGGGGATTATTTGATTATTATAAGAACAATATCACATGAAGGTATTTTGCGTAATTGTTTCAGCAAAAGTAGTAAAGAGGAAACCTCAAATGTATCAACTCTCCGAAGTTGAACCTGCTGATGAGAGGAACCTTCTGAAAAGCTAACTCCTGCTAAAGTCATCTCTACCTTCCGAAGTGTTACAAAAATCACTTTTAAGAGAAGAACTGCTGAAGACCTACAACATAGCATTTGACTAAAGTCTGGAAGCTGCTTGCTCAAGACTTTAATGCATCATTAATGTCTGAAGCAAGTTTGATTCATTTAAGGAATATTTTTCAGAGATCCTTTAAGCTGTCAAAGTCATCTTATCTTAAAAAGGAACCTACTGTACGTGTCAGAGCAGTGTCACAGACATCAACACCTGCAAAGTCTCAAAGTCAGAAGCTTTAAGGAGATTGTTTCACAATGTTTTAAACAACATTTAATGCTATCTCTCAACGGTGAATGAGATCTCGTCAACGGTTGTATTTCAAGACTCTATATATATAGCTTCATGAAGGTCTTATAAGAAGAGAGAGAAGGTCAGCCAAGTTCAATAAGAAATTATATCAAGCCAACACTTTGTTGCTATTCTCTGATATATCTTTGTACTAAGAATATTTTATTTTGTATCCTGAGATATACTCAGTCACCCTTTATACAAGATTCTTTCTGTTTAAGTTCTCAGTAACTTAAACATGATTTTCTGTAAGCACTTTCAAGTGTCTAAGAGCCTGGAGAGGCTTGGTGGAATAAAGAATACTTGGTCTTGAGCCTAGAGAGGCTTGTCTGTAAAACAATACTTGGGTTTTGAGCCTAGAGAGGCTTGTCTGTAAAACAATACTTGGGTTTAGAGCCTGGAGAGGCTAGGTGTGCAAAGAATACTTGTATCTGTTCAGATAGTGAAAATCCAATGGTGTGTTTGCCCTGGGACTGGACATAGCTCACTGTGTTAGTGGGTGAACCAGGATAAATTTCTTGGCTAAGTTTTTCTCAACCCTTATCTCTTTATTTTCAATTTTAACTAACCAAGGAGGGTTCTGAAAAGTATAATTATAAATCTGCACAACAAAATAACTTTGCTTTTCACGTAAAATTATTTCAAAACAATTTTATTGAACCTGCTGAAGCATTTCAGCAAGTCACTGAAAAACCCAATTTCAGCAAGTTGCATAAATATATTGATAATCACTTTTCTTGTGAAAAGGTTTTCATAAAATCTGCAAAGAATTATAAAACACTATTCAACCCCCCTTCTAGTGTTTTCTATGGTTCTAACAATTGATATCAGAGCTCAACCTCGGGTTGAGCATTTAACAAGTGTTGAGGGAAGAAGATCCAGATGGAAAACCTCAACAAGCTACAGTGCCTACATCTATGAAGGAGCATCTGAAACTAGACCTCCAATCTTCAACAGAAAAGATTATTCTTTCTGAAAAGAACATATGAAGCTATTCATGGAAAGCTATAATCTAGATCTCTGGGATATAGTTGCTGATGGTAATTATGTTCCCATGAGAAATGGAATACCTATTTCCAGAGCTGAGTGGTTGATAGCAGGATAGTTGTAGGATCTAGAATTAAGCAAAACCACCGATTAGAATAAAAAATTAGCAATTAAAATGCGAAAATAAGGTGCAGGGCAACAACTTATTTTGCGCAAGAAAGTGATAGAAAATGAGAGGAAATGAAAGAAAAAGTGGAGAGGAAGAAATGGTAGGGACGCCACTGAAGCAGGAATCCACCCACAGCAGATAAGTCCAATGCCAAACGCCACTAATTCAGGAGAATTAGATAAGTCTCAGTATGGTTTGAGCAACAACCACCAAGCCTTACTCTAAACTCACCAAGAGGAGAAAAATGGGCATAATGCCTTTACTATTTCATCAAAGTTGTCAAATACAAGAGAGGAGCCTCCTATATATAAGAGTGGGAGGGGGCGGCCAAGTGGGAGGAAAATGGGGAAAAATAAAGATGAGTGAAAAAGCTATCCTAGTGGGTCTTGAACCCATGTCTCCAAGGCTATTTAGCTAAGCTAATGCTTAAGCCAATAAAGCCACAAATTAGCGCCCCAAACTAGGAAGAAATAGGAAAATTACAAGCAAGTCCTAATTTCATCATAAATCCTAATTAATCTTCTAATTAATTGGAAATCTTCATGTTGACTTGGGTCAAGTGGTCAAAGGTCAAAGGTTGACCATGGGAGGGTTGACCAAAAATAAGGTTTACCCATGCCTTGACTCAGCTCCAAGCATTCCAACAGGTCCAAGCTTGCTAGCTCACCAGCTCCCAGCTGTCAGCTCAGAAATCCACTGACAGGTGCCATCATTCCCTCCTCCTTAGAAAGGATTTGACCTCAAATCTGAAAATTCAGAAAGAAGCCACAAGGAAAAGAATAGGAGAAGAAAGGATGGATGACAAGAGTAGAGAGAGGTAGGTAGGTACTTCCCTTAGAGGATGGGGAGTCCTTCCTAGATTCCACAAGCTATGAACATCTTCCTTGAACCTAGTCAACAAAGAAAGATCCATTAGTATTATTCCAAAGCAAGCAAAGTGAAGACTCATAACAAAAATACTCGGGAATCATAAAGATTAGAAAATGAAAAACATAGGATGTGAACAAGAGGTAGTTGAGAAAAAGGGTTAGAAAACTCCCTCAATGAAGATTGAACCATCTTGTCCATGTACTCTTTGGATTTAGATCCTGGATCAAAGACTAATCTTTTGAAGCCCTCCCCTGCAAGTAATACAAGTAAGTGGTCATGGAGAAGGCTTAGGAAATAAATTCCACACAAGTACAAAATGTGTTTCAATGTGCAATATTCATCAAAATATTCTACACTATGTTCCCAAATAAATGCACAAGTGAAACTATATGGCATGAATGTTTTAGTATTTTTAAATAACATCCCAACATTTTTATTGAACATAACACATGCATCTTGAGTATGATTGTCAAGAGAATAATGCATATGTTCATGCCATGAAGTATTCATGCAAGTTTGTTCAAGAGCCATATCCATGCTAAAGCACTCACTCAAGTAAGATGACACCTTTTGCATATTACCATATGTGTTCATGAAAGGTGAAATACCAAAAGAATCACAATGAGTATGCATATAAAGAAGCATATCATCATTTGAATTAGATGTCAAACAAGTTTTCCTACATGTGATAGCTTCATCCAAATTTTTATCCTTTTTACTAACTAGTTCAAGAGCATAATACACATATTTGTATGAAACAATTATTTTTGGTCCAAAATGTGTATTCATTCTATAAACACAAACCAAAGGCACATGCATATTCAATCCAACTTTCTTTTCAATCTTATCATGCAATCTAAAGGAATTGACTAAGCATGCATCTTTAGTAAGTTTCATGGTACTCTCATACATAGTTGGCTTTTCTAAGCATGCAATAGGTTTCAAAGCATCATCAACATTGTTCATTTCTTTTAAACATGTAATGCTTTGAGGCATATAATTGTGCATAGAAAAAGGCATTTCATGCATAAAGAAAGTTAGTTTAGGAAACTCCCTCTCAATAGCTTGAGTTGTCTTCTTTGCAACACTAGAAGTATTTTCCATCAACCTATTCATGCTTTCACTAGAAGAGTTAGCATTCAAATGATCACAAGAAAAACATACTTTATCTTCTTTCACTCTTAATTTATTTTCCTTGCTTTCTATTTTAAGTTTCTCTTCTTTCTCTTTTTCTAATTGTTCTCTTTTCTCTTGTTCTATTAACCTCTTAAGTTGGATTTCATCTTCCTTAATTTCCCTAGAGGTCATAGGCATTAGAGTGAATTTAATCCCTTGGTGGCGGAACCTATAGGTGTTGGAATACCCATCATGTTTCACCCTTCTCTCATATTGCCATGGTCTTCCTAAAAGGATGTGAGAGGCTTCTAAGGGTATAACATCAAAGGTTATTTCATCGTGGTAATCCCCAATTTTAAACCTTAAGCTCACTTGCCTATCCACCATAAATTCTTCCTCATCACTCACCCATTGAAGTGTATAAGGTTATGGATGTGGGGTAGTAGGTAAGTTTAGCTTGTTAACTAACCTAAGGCTAGCTAAGTTGCTACTACTTCCTCCATCTATGATCACTAAACATACCTTATCTTCAATGTGACACCTAGTGTGGAATAGGTTCTCTTTTTGGTTCTCTCCTTCATTTCCCAAGGGTGTCTCTATGGCTTTCCTAAGCATTAGTGATTCCCTTTCCCCTTGCCTCCTTTCTTCCATACTCCTAAATTGATTTTATTTAAATGCTTTTAAGGCCCTTTCCACTCACTAAGTGTTTACACTCAATGGAATGTTAACACTCGTGTTTGTCACTCTTTTTAGGATTTTTCTATAATGAGACTCTCTTGCCTCTTCTACTTGGTTGAAGGTTGGTTAGATCTTGCAAAGACCAACGTGAGACTAAGTCTTAACCCTTACCCATATAGAAGCGCACTAACAAAGAAAATACCTACTAAAGGAAGATTTGAAAATCTTAAGACAAAACAAGGAATTGATATGACAAACAAGAAAAGCTGGCACTCAAACACGCTTATACACAAGAACAGACAGCAAACAAGACAAGACCGAAGAAATTGCAAAGAGAATTGTTTTTGGTGATTTTTGAAAAGAGTTGCCAAAATTGTCATTTTTGAAAAACAACAAATACAACTCAATTTACATATACAGAGAAATGAAATGAAAAAATTACAATAAACTGTTAACTGTATTGTTGGGATAACTCTTTGTTTTTTTTTTATTTTTCTATTTTTCTGAATTTTTTGAATTTTTTACTCTTTTTGGGTGTCTTTTGACTTTTTCTTCCTTGTTGTTGGCTTTTACACCCTTTTTTGCTTTTTACACATTTTTTGTATTTTTGGCACGTACGTACTTTTTGTATTTTTCTTGCTTTTTCTTTCTTTTTTTGTCTTTCTTTCCAACAGAAAATTACAGAAATTTGTATACAATGAAAAGAAAATAAACTGTAACTACTGTAATTTTTTTGGAATTTTCTGACAGTAAACTGGTCCAAGTGGTACCAGAAAAGCAAAAATAATTGAATAAAAGAAATCTAAAAACTGTGAAAACGTAATGGCAAGTTGATTTCAAAAATGGCCAAAAAATTGCTAAGCACTTTCTTGTTGATTATACAAAAGCGGTACGGTCACAGAAACGCGCTTGGTTCAATTTTAAGATTGGAATTATAATTTGAAGGAAAATCAACAATTGGAATTTGTTGATCTTCTTCCAATACTATGAACCAAAAAAAGATCCTATAGGTGAGCGTTTTGCACAATCAAACAGAGAAAGTCTAAGGTAGAGATAGCAGTCAATCCAAATTTGCAATCAGAATGCCAATCAAACAGACAAACAGGAGTAGAAAATTGAACAACACATGAGCCCAAAAATGCGCATAAAATGGCAAAAGAAAGAAGGAGAAATTGCGCAAAAATAAATGGCACGAAATTAAAAGGGGGAAACTGAAATTAAAAGGATGGGGAAGACAGAAATGTAAATGGCAGAAAGTAGAAGGGGATGACAGAAAGTAAAAGGATGGGGAGAGCAGATATGTAAAGGGGGAAGCGAAAAGTAAAAGGATGGGGAGAGCAGAAATGTAAATGGCAGAATGTAAAAGGGAGAGCAGAAATTAAAAGGATGGGGAGAAGCGGAAATTAAACGGCGGAAAATTAAAAGCGGAAAGTAAAGAGATGAATATGGGGGATGAACAATTAATGGTGAAGGGGAGAAATGTAGGTGAACGATCTTTGGAAAAATGAAGACAACAATGCCTCCTCTTACCAAACTTCACCAACAAACAAGCAGTTTATAGCAATTAATTGCAAGAATCACTCAAGAACAAGTATGAGCAATTAAGAGGCATTTCATCAAACACCTATGGGGTGGGAATTAGGGGCCCAAAAACCCCTCTAATTCAAGCAATTGCAAGCAAATCAAACAAGCTGATAGCAGCAGAAAGGCACCTCGGGCCCGGGAAACAGTCCAAGTCCAAATTACAATTGAAAAGAGGGATGGAATTACACTAAAATGAATGAAAATTCTGCACCTAGGACAGGTAAGTGCAGCGCCCAAAATAGCCCCAAGGGAGATGAAGATTACAAGTTAATAGAAAGTCTCCCTTCTGAAAGTGAAGATGATTCATCTGAAGAGTCAACTCTGTGCTTTATGGCAAATCAAATCATCACTGAAGACTCTGATTCTAAGGTAGCATCCCTAACTCTTGATGAATATGATGATTTATTTGATAGCACCAAGGAACTCTTTAGAAAGTATAAGAAGCTTTTAAATGCATATGTTGGTGTATGCAATAAGAACAAAGATTTTGAAAAAGAAAATCTTATACTAAAAGAAGTGCTTCAGGTTCAAGAGAATGGTAATCTCAAAAATCTACTTTAAGAAAATCATAAACTTCAAGGACAGATTTTGGAACTTACCAAAGACTGAAGGAACAAATAATCTTAACATATTATATTGAAGACTCAGAAAAGGTTGAATGATAAAAAAGGCTTAGGTTTCTCTAAAAACTATCACCCAAATCATCACATTCTGATCTGCCTAAAAAGGACAAGAAAAAGGTTGATGGGTGTCCTCACTGTGACAAACACAGATTATTAAAATCTGAATGTAAACAGGAAAAGGAACCTGTACCAATAACTGACCCTGGTGGACCCAAGAAAATATGAGCACCAAAATCTCTTATTATTTCTCTTGAAGATGTATTAAGCAAGTTAAAGAAGACTCCCAAAATCACTGCAGAAGAATGGATGAGAGGAACTCTAAATGAGAAGAAAGTTTATGTTCGAAGAATCTTCAACGTGAGCTGTTGAAGCAACGAAATCTCTGTTGGAAACAATGTTGAGTCTCAGCAAATACATGCCATCAACTCAAATCTTTAAGTATCCATGCTGGTAACATTGCTTAATATTGAAAATATTAATATCTGTGACTGTCTGAAATTGTTTGAAAATCTGTGAAAATATGTGTGCTCACAACTTTCTGATATGCATGAACTCTCTAATGTGTGTGTATACTTGTTAAAATTTGTGAACTTGCTGAATACATACTTTCTGAAATTGGCACTTAATGACGTGGCACTCTGAGACTGTTGGTCTTTCTCCTACTCTTTGAAGCTGCACGATTGCATGTCTCCCTATGTCTTCACATCCAGTAACTATCATCATTAATGCTACTCTGAAGGCTATTTATAGGGGTTAAGAGAAGTTGCACGGTTACCCTCTCTCTTGCTTCCTTCTTGCTGTCTCTGTGCTCTCAATACCTTTCAAAGTTCCAAGCTTTCAGAAACCCTACTCCTTCTCTCTAATCAGAAATGGCCCCTAAGAAGAATGTGAGTGCTGCTTCTAAGTCTGGTGGTAAGATCATCCTTAGCAGATGTGTGAACTTCAAAAGCCTAGCTGAGAATGGATTCGACCTCACTGATCATTTCAAGTGTGTTGGCTGGCTTCCCTTCTTTGACGCCATTGACTGTGGATGGTATGTAGAAAGTGTCCTTGAATTCTGGAAAAATCTCAGGGTGGTGGACTATGATAACCGAATTTGTTTAGGAGCCACTGTGATGGGAGTGGAATTCACTGTGAAGACTTCCACAATTGCTGAAGCTACAGGAATCAAAGCAGAAGGAGCTTCATTTTTCCCTGACTGGGAAATTCATCATGGAGGAGTGTTGAAGTACAACAGGCTGCTGTTTGGTGCTGAGAACCCTGAAAACGCTAAGGGAACTGGGTTACTACCTATACCCAGAGTACTGTTACCTATACTTGGATGTTGTATCATTCCCAAGGGTGGTGGAAAAGACCACATTTCTGAATTGGAAAGGTTCTGTCTGATTCACTTGATGATGAAGAAGAAGATAAACCTTCCATGGATCATCCTCTATAGTATGTCAAAGAGGAATAAAGACTTTGCAGCAAATCTTCCTCACAACACACTCATTATGAAGAATCTGAAGCATCATTGTATACCTGTAGAAGAGAAGTTTGACCATAGACCCCCATGCTTCTTTACTGCTACTACCTTGAAGCAGATGGGGATCCTGAAGAAGGCCACTGATGGAGCTGTTAAACCAAGCCAAAAGGCTATAGTTGCTGATTTCCAGAAAGGTATGCTAAAGATTCTAGAAGAGGAGTTACAAGGAGATGTCCATAAGGAGGATTTCAAACCTACTGAGGTTACTCCTAAAAAGAAGGTGGCAAAGAGGCCAAGGACAAAGGTCTCTTAGAAGATTCTAACCCCTGCAGATTTGGAAAGGGTTAGAGAAGTTGAAGCCTCATGTCAAAAGGCTACTTCATCTGAGGAGGTAGCTAAGGCAGTTCCATCAAAGGAACCTGAACCTGTTCAGGAGGTTCATCATAAACCTACTGAAATCGTGGGTCAGGCTACTTAGGTGCCTGCTAAAGTTACCAAGCCTAGCTTATCCCCAAAGGGACAAGCTCAGGTGGATGATTCTTTAGAACCACTGTTCATTGAGCCTTTCTCTTCATTGCATCCAAATCCAGAAATCCAAAAGGTGGTAGAAACTGTTGCTGCCATTGAAGAAGAAGAAGAGAGAAAAAGAAAGGAGCAAGAAGAAAATGATAGGGCATTGGCTGAAGTTTCCCAAAAGGCCATGATTGAAGATGAACAACTGGAAAGAGCTGCTAAAACTAAAAGGAAGAGACCAACCAAGGCAACCAGATCCAAGAAGAAGAGTTTGCTTTCACCAATCAAAGAAGCTGCTTCTGCTCCCATGATCACCAGGAGCAAGTCTATTCCAAAGGATGATTCAAGTATCTTCCAAGAAGCTTTGAAGAAAATTGGATCTCAGGAGGTAGTTGAAAATAAGAGGGAGAGGATTGTGACAAGAAACATCAAACCTCCTACACCCTTTGTACCATATAACTTCACCAAGTCCAGATTGTTTCAAAGGAAACTTCAAGAAGCTGCCTTGAAGCCTGTACCTGCTGATAAACCCTACAAGAGAACTAAGGTACTCTTTGACAACCTGGATCCTTCTGATATGGAAGATATGGTGAGTCCTGCCAATATTCCAGTAAAGGTTGTAGAAGATGCTGAAAAGAATGTTGATAAAGTTACCATTGCTGATGATGGTACTAATATTGAGAAACATGGGATTGCTGAGGAAATCATCTAACCTGTTGATGAGTTTGAAAAGGTTGCACCTACTGACAACAACAAAGGTGAACCTACTATGGTTAATGTTGATGAAGTTCCAATTGCTGACATGATCACTGCACCTGTTGAAAGAGAAAAGGTTGCAGAATCTTCTGCTGATGATCTAATGGAGACTGATCAAGAACTTATTATAATGAGTCCAATTTCTGTTGTTCCCTTAAGGACTGAACCAGCTGAGGTTGCAGATCCATCTTCTCCAAACCCTCAACCAATCATTACTAATGAGGTCAGTAAAGCTATAGTTATTGTTCAAGATGTTGAAGCACCAGTTGCAAGTGAAGCCCTAGTAGCTGAACCAATAAGGGCTGAGAACATTGATTGGGCAACCAAAGGAATTTTTGTGTGGAAAAAGAAAGGATTATTTATTTTTGAAGGATTTATGTCTCGAAAAGAAAGGATGTGGAAACCCAAGTTAAGGGACATCTCAAGAAGACCAACCTTTGACAAGGTAGAACCCATTCTTAATTTTGATGACTTCCTAAGAACTGTTGAAGTTCCTTATAGATTTTACCAGTCTGCTGAAGCACAAAAGAACAGATTGCCCAAGTTCCCCAACTTGTATGAAGAGCTACTCCATTTTAGAGATCATTTGCCACTTCTCCCACCAAGGCAAATTGGCTTGCATGTGGATTCTCTTGAAGATGGTAGATTGAGAAGATTGGGAAAGGCCACAGGGGGAGCCTCTGATCAGATTGAAAAGATTAGACAAGGAGTGCATTCTCCTAAGCATTACTGGAAGAGAATTGATGTGGATTCACTTGAAGTAGTTGCAATACCTGCTGAAGATTGGATCCTCATCAGAAAGATTAACATGGAAGCTGAGATTTATTCAAAGTATGTTGTTGCTGAAAAGGCTGGCTGCAGAGGGTTCAAGCCTCCAAGACACCTCACCATGAAACCATCAACTAAGATCTATTGGCAACTAGACTGGGTTATGCCAAAGCTACCATTTGTAGAAGGCCCTGAGGATAAAGGGAAACAACCAAAGTTCTATACTACCTATTTGGAAAATCCTGAACCTCTCACCAGAGAAGAATGGAAGAGACTCCATGAAGATCTTGAAGCTTATGGGGGGTTTGACCATACTTATAGAGACAGGATTTGGGAATCTTATTGGATTGAAAGAGAAAAGGAAGGTTCTTGCTCTGGTACAGGATATGATTTTATTGATTGCATGACCAAGAGCTCCCTTTCTACCCAGGAATTTAGGACTTGGTTCCCTGGTAACTTTCCAAGCTGTGATCATTTGCTGAATGAATACCAAAAAGAAGACTAGACTACAGTGGTATATTCTCCTACTGTCTACACCTGGTTGGTTTCTAATCCTGCTGAATATGGTTTTCCTGTTGGTTTTGTGGAGATCACTTTCACCTGGAAGCACGTTAATATCATTTACAAGGAAGCTGATCATTCTGAGGTGCTTGCTATGAGAGAAGAAGATATCAGAAGGTTGAGAAGAAGGAACCGGAGACTTCACTCCTTGATGAGGTAACTCAATGCAGCTCCTGTGCGTGCTCAAGAGGAAAAGCCTAAGCTTAGGAGAAACAACAACTTTTAATTTGCAAAATTTCAGAAAGTCTTTGTGTTTACAAGTTTCTTTTATGCTTGAACCTTCTGAATTTTAATATGATTATGATATGACTTCTCTGATTTGTCTACGTGAATTTATTATGCTTACCTAGTATTTAATCAATTGCGTAAGTTATATCATGCAATGAATGAAAATTAATACTTATAGCTGCTATGTCTGAATTAATTTCTTTACCTACCCCGTATTTAATGAACTTTTTATATCAGAAAGGGGGATTTTTACTTTATGCCCACCCTTTTGATTGATGACAAAAGGGGGAGTATTAAAAAGAAAGAAATATATTATAAAAAGAAGGAAGTATCTGATATCTGAAGTAAATGTACGTTACTAGAAGAAATATTTGTTTCAGGGGGAGAAAAGTTTTCAGAACAAGTATCTGAAACAAGGGGAGTATATTCTAATCTTTACTATTTTAAATTCCCTTCAGATATTTGTTAAGTTTCTTTTTAAACAAATTTGTCATCATTAAAAACGGGGAGAATGTTGAGTCTCAAAATGTTATTAAAGAAATTAATAATGTTTTAAGGACTCACAAATCCTAAGTTTTAATAGACAACAAATTTGATTTAAAAAGGGATTATTTGATTATTATAAGAACAATATCACTAGAAGGTATTTTGCTTAATTGTTTCAGCAAAAGTAGTAAAGAGGAAACCTCAAATGTATCAACTCTCCAAAGTTGAACCTGCTGATGAGAGGAACCTTCTGAAAAGCTAAGTCCTACTGAAGTCATCTCTACCTTGCGAAGTGTTACAAAAATCACTTTTAAAAGAAGAACTGCTGAAGACCTACAACATAGCATTTGACTAAAGTCTGGAAGCTGCCTGCTCAAGACTTCAATGCATCATTAATTTCTGAAGCAAGTTTGATTCATTTAAGGAATATTTTTCAGAGATCCTTTAAGCTGTCAAAGTCATTTTATCTTAAAAAGGAACCTACTGTACGTGTCAGAGCAGTGTCACAGATTGCAACACCTGCAAAGTCTCAAAGTCAGAAGCTTTAAGGAGATTGATTCACAACGTTTTAAAAAGCATTTAATGCTATCTCTCAACGGTGAATGAGTTCTCGTCAATGGTTGTATTTCAAGACTCTATATATAGCTTCATGAAGGACTTATAAGAAGAGAAAGAAGGTCGGCCAAGTTCAATAAGAAATTATATCAAGCCAACACTCTGTTGCTATTATATGATATATCTTTATACTAAGAATATTTCATTCTATATCCTGAGATATACTCAGTCATCCTTTGTACAAGAATCTTTCTGTTTAAGTTCTCAGTAACTTAAACATTATTTTCTGTAAACACTTTCAAGTGTCTGAGAGCCTAGAGAGGCTTGGTGGAATAAAGAATACTTGGTCTTGAGCCTGGAGAGGCTTGTCTGTAAAACAATACTTGGGTTTTGAGCCTGGAGAGGCTAGGTGTGCAAAGAATATTTGTATCTGTTCAAATAGTGAAAATCCAGTGGTGTGTTTGCCCTGGGACTGGACGTAGTTCACTGTGTTAGTGGGTGAACCAGGATAAATTTCTTGGCTAAGTTTTTCTTAACCCTTATCTCTTTATTCTCAGTTTTAACTAACCAAGGAGGGTTCTGAAAAGTGGAAATATAAATCTGCGCAGCAAAATAACTTTGTTTTCCACGTAAAATTATTTCAAAACAATTTTATTGAACCTGCTGAAGCATTTTAGCAAGTCACTGAAAAACCCAATTTCAGCAAGTTGCACAAATCTTTTGATAATCACTTTGCTTGTGAAAAGGTTTTCATAAAATCTGTAAAGAATTATAAAACACTATTCAACCCCCCTTCTAGTGTTTCCTGTGGTTCTAACAGGGATGTGCTGAGAGGACGCGCAGGGTGGCCCCCTCCCAACCATCCTATGGCATAAAAAAATCTCCCACCTAAAAGGTCGCAACTGTTAGCGCAAAACCGTCTGAGATTTAGTTTTAATGACAACAAACCTTTTGATCAAACTTAATGTTTTCTGTTCTTGAAGTTACTGATGTTTTGTATGTGAGATCTTAGAAAGACATGATTCGCATGAAGAACTCAGAAAGATCAACCACGACCAAGCTCAAACTGAGAATGAGAGGCAACCACAGATTGAGACTGGTAGTAATCCTCAGACTTAAGATGAAGATAAAGGTCAGCCTGAGATTGAGCAATCAATGCAAGTCTTTCTTGAGATTCAGAAAGATCAGAATCCTAATGATAAGAAACATCAGACTTCAGAATTGTTTATGAAGAATGGGCAAAGCTTAGATGTTCTATATGCTAAAGGTAATTTCAGAAGAAGGCCTTAAGACATATCTCTTATCAGAAAGTCTTCAGAAGCTTAGAATGGTTGAATCTGAAGATAGCCTAAGTTGAGAGAGATGCACATCAGAATGCAGTCTTAACTACAATCAGAAAGGGTCTCTACTAGAAATGCCAATCATCAAGTCAATTCAAGATGAGATCAAACAGTGAACTAAGTTTTATCAAGAAGACCAATGTTTGAGACTCAAGATAAGCGAAAATATAAAATATAAATATATGAGATGTTTTGTTTCTACTAACTGTGTGCTCAAGTATTTGCAGAATTTAGCTTCTCATATTGCAGGATAATTTTCTCATGTGTAAAGACAAGCTGAGATGCTAAGGAGACTTGCAATCTTAAAAATAACACTTGAGATGCATGATGATATGAAGCAAAAAATATTCTACGAGATGAGACTCAGACTTAGCTTTAGAATCAAGAGATGTGATCAGAATAGAATATGCTAAACAAAGAAGAGATTCATAGTCAGCTTGAGACAAGCTCAATTTACAAAGTCAGATTGAGACAGGCCCAAATTCATTGTAAGATCATACTCAGTCCAAGCATGACAAAGAAGCACCTTGAAATATGAAGCTGAGCAAAGATGAGGTCCAAAGTCAGACTTGAGATGCAGACTCAACTTGAGATGCAGAATCAGACTTCAGACGCAGAGATCAGATGCAAGCATCAGACTCAGAGTTGAGACGTAGAGATCAGATGCAGACATGAGACTCAGACTTGAGACGCAGAGATCAGATGCAAACATGAGACTCAGACTTGAGACACAAAGATCAGATGCAAACATGAGACTCAGACTTGAGACGCAGAGATGAGATGCAGTCATGAGACTCAAACTTGAGACGCAAAGATTAGATGCAGTCATGAGACTCAGCTCAGACAGAGTCTCATCAGCAAAAGAAAGTCAATGCAAGTACACTGTCACAGCAGAGACTGCACCAAAAAAGTACTGATCTCATGTCAGAAAAGTAAAAAGCACTCCCTCTCTCTTCCAACGGCTAGTATAACGGCTAATTTTCTGAAGACTATAGAAGGAAGTCTCATTATGGTGAGATGTGTGAGAGACATAGTTGAGACTTAGCATATATGCTGCTGCACAACCAGAAAAATCCAAGTCTCAAGTGAATCGCAACCTACCTACCTATGCTATCTTAGCTAATATCATGTAGTAGGTTTATCTCTTGTATTGTACTGATTTGTATACACTCTTTGAGTGATTTAGAGCGTGATACCTAGCTGAGCTCACGGTTTATCCATACTTTGTATGTAGTCTAAGCTAGATCAATCACATCTCATCTCATACCACCAAGTCTCAACTAAGTCAGGAGGTGCCTGAGCTTAGTGTGAGCAATTGTAAAGCCTGGAGAGGCACTGTAACAAGAATACTCACTGAGTTGCCTGGAGAGGTAGTCGAAGACAAAGAATACTGTATGCGTTTCCTGGAGAGGCAGTTGAAAACAAAGAATACTCCATGAGTTGCTTGAAGAGGCGGTTGAGAACAAAGAATACTTGAGACTCAGCCAAGGTAGGAGTGCCTATGCTTGGTGTGAGGGACGTCCTGAAGAGGCTGTAAGAATACTTGTAATTGACGGGTTTGTCAATAGTGGAAATCTCACGAGTTGTGAGGAATGGACGTAGCCCAAGGTTGTGGGTGAACCAATATAAATCTCAGTGTGCATCTCTTCTCCCTATCTATTTATTTATATAGCACATCTCATGTCTCAAATCTGTTTGTTAAAATAAATTAAATCTATTCAGAGAAAACCAAGTTGTAATAACTAAGACCTGTCTCTGCATCTCATCTTACATCTCATCTCACATCTCAAGTCTATCTCATCTCAGATCCCATCTCAACTTGAGATCAATCAGTAGTCTCACTCATTCTCTTTTAAGGTCTTAACTTTGCTGAGATAAGCTTAACACTTGCTGAGCTAATTAAGCTTAACCTTTTTGCTGAGCTAAAGCTTTCTTAATCCTAACCTTCCGCTGAGTTAAGAATCCATCTGAGTTCCAAGTCACAGACTTGAGATCCACCTCAGATTGAATCTGATTTTTCAGGTACAATATTTTCAAGTCTCTATTCAACCCCCCTTCTAGAGACATTCAACAAACTTCAGCAACATGAAATGATCTTATAAAACTCTGGTTCAGAGTTCCTAACTTGATTCTTAGTCTGCCCACTATATCTGGGGATTACCTAGAATTACACAATTATTGGGGACATTAACTCTAGAGAGTTACAACTCCACTAGAAATTTTATGTTGTTTTACAACCTGGATTTAATTTGAAGGTTTCTAATTGATTTCTAATTGACCTTATGGTTTCCCTGAAACTAATGCTAACAATACACTCACATGCAATCACTTAATCCATGAATCATGAAACTTGCACCGGAGAGGTAATCCGACACTTGAGATGCATCCCAGGGACATATATCCACGTAAGTGACACATGCGACAATCAATGACTTGAAAGACAATGAAACACATCAGGCAGATTCAAGGGAACACTAACGGCCCAACATGCAAAACCTCTATCACTAATACAAGTACAATCCCTAAGGGTTATGGAATGACTCTAGTAAACACTGCATTGTTTCGTGACCTATTCTCATGAGTTTCCTTCCCAAGTCCATAACACAAGCTACCCCCCTTAGAGAATGAGGCTCCCTTGGCTTAACTCTGGGCCTTAACCCAATTTCTGAAGGCTCAAGGCTCTAATTTTCTCCTCAAGGTGTCCCGCTCATGATCATGAAACTTGACTCTACTCCCTCCAGCATACCCAACTACTTCTAGCCCGAAGCAAGTCAGGGTTCTACATCTCAGCCATTACTAACCCCGCCTAAGTACTAGTCATAGGTGAGAATGAAGTTTTCTTGATTGTAGGTGTTTTTCAACTCAGGTCATTGTCTAACATATTCCCATCTCTTCCCTCACTCGCATCATACTTCACTTATGTTAAGCTGAGCCTCCTGTTCCTAAAGCATTGGGGTCACTAAGCAACCCAAGTACTATCGATCTTAAATCCGGGAAAAATAATGGAAAATCTGAGGTAGATTTCAACTTGGTTTCAAGCTAAGGAACCATCAAATTAATCAATCATGTGAGGAGAATACACTAAATAACTGATATCAATACTAGGAGATTAGCTTGTACTTAGGAAGACCAAGACAAAGTGCTAGAATGTTCATTTCATTAAACGAAGCACCAAGGTAACCCATTGTAACACCTCTTACAAAACGTCGAAGGATCACTTATAACTATTAAGGGTAGAAACTAAATGTATAAGTATAGGGATTTATGAACTAAGCATGGATTCTAAGATGACTTTTCTAACACCAAAGCAGTAGAGACAATGAACCTTGTTCCTTAAGTGCTAATAGCTAAGTTAGTAAACATAGAACCTAAAAGAGTCGACCATGATAACAACCTTCAAGGTAAATTTAACCTTCCAAGTTTCCCGATTCACTCCCTATCATCATATTATTGAATTTACTTCTTAACCCAAGCCAAAACTGATTAAGAGGTTATCATAAAGTAATAATGACCCGTCAAAAAAACCAAAGATGAATAGCACAATTATATATAAGTAGTTGAACCAATAACAGAAGCTTTAAGGTAGAATAAGATGGTTAATGAGTTAAGGTCATTAAGCTTAGGTCTTCTCTACTGGTTCATTGTACACCGAATCCTATCATGGTCCTTAATAATTTAAAAACTATGGTCTAAGGTCAACTAATGTAGTCTCCATCCTCCGACCTTAAGGCAAGTCCCTTATGGCTCATGGGTTACCCTAACCACTAATCCTAAACTTCAAGCGTAGGTAATCTTCGAATTCCAAATCAAGGTTCTACATCAATAACAATTCCTCCAACATCACCATACCAAGAGGAAATTGGTAGATAGAAGAACAAAAGATTTACAGCCATAGTTCCACCTACTTCGTTTCATTTAAGACTATTCCACTCCAAAGATAAATCAACTCATCCTAGGACCTAGGGCCACTCCCTCCACATCAAGGATGCTAGTTCCCATAACTTCCCACCTGTTCTATACAACCTACGCAAGCACGAAACTCTCAACCCCGCCAAATCCTAAAATTTCAAGATCATTCAAATCATACTCAAAATATACACAATCAATCATGCACGTACATTACAATCATGTTACTTAATTAACCATAGAAAACCGATTGTAAAACTCAAGGTTAAACAACATTAGGATCACTCATCAAGTAGTTCATTTATGTAAATTCCTCAAAAGAGACTTATGTTCGCTAGGCTCAAGCTATGACATTCTATAGGGTACCTTAGGTAAGTGTCTGGTCCTGGGGAATAAGTCTATTAACTCCTTTCTCCCTAACAGGTGGTAGGCACTAACCTTATTGGGGATACATCCTAAATCCCTGACAAAGCACTCTATTCAAGTCACTAACTATACTCCTGCATACAACGCAAACAATACAGGGGTGATTAGTCCCAATAAGGTGTACAACATACTATATGATTACAGAAAGTCATAGGCAACTAACCTAACCACAGTCCAATTGGATTGAACAGCTCTGATACCATAATGTAACGTCCTAATTCCTGAATTCAGAAAATAATGCCTGTTGGGAGCACCATTTCCAAATTCTTGAAATTATTTCATGCATTATCGATATCGACAACCATAACATCACAACTCTTAGGTAATCCAACCGTTACTTAAGCATAAATTCACCGAATACAATTTAATGATTACAATTGAAATGCCACTCAATGACTTAACTACAACGTTACAAATTCACATCCTATCCACTACACCACAATTCCAAAAATGTGAATACAATATCAAGGACTAAAAACACTCATCCAAATGAGCCCTCAACTCTCCAATCTAGTATTCGAGCGGCAACCTGCACATCTGAATATATTTCCCACAACATGGGGTGAGACTAGCGTCCCAGTGAGTATGGCAAAACATGCAGTCTAGGGAAACGAGCACATGATATGCAACAAGTATAACATAACTCAATCAATTCCTATGACATTCACAATGACAATCTGATAAGTGTTAGAATTAAGTAAATTTCTATGTAATTACAACACTTATTAATAATGAATTTTTGAATTTATAATCCAATTCCACCCTTCTTTGCTTAATTTGTAGCTCTTATAGTTATTGGAATTAAATCTGAACTTAATGCTATTTTGATGAAGAAAATGTTGACTTTTACAGGTGAAAAGTTAAGGTACAACTGAAGCATTAAGAGAATAGTAAACAAGGACAGGAGCAGTGTAGAACAAGTTTCAAAGGATGACAATTCAGAGGAGTCAATTGTTGTTTCCTGCTCTTCACCTACGCTGAGCGCAGGCAAAGCGCAGGAATGATTGTTCAGTTACTGTTTCCTGCGCTTCACCTGCGCTGAGCGCAAGCAGAGCGCAGGAAACGTAACCCTAGCATTTAAAAGAGCCTTCATATAGAACTTTAAGAGGGACTTTGGAGATTTGGAATTTTGAGCAGATATGGAGTTTAGAGAAATGTGTGACAGTCTCTAGAGACCATTTTGGAGCAAGAGGGAGACTACAACAGAGTTGGAAGGCTTCGCTGCTGATCTTCTTCTTAATCATTTTTGGTTTGTAATGGCTACCATGAGTAGCTAAAACTCTCGTTAGGATTGAACATAGTTGATTCAATCCCCGATTGTATTTTGGATCTTTGTTATTTAAGAATCCCTATTTTTATAATATTGGTGTTTTTATTTCATTTCTTAATGCTTAACTTCCTTCTTATAACGGAGTTATGATCTGATTTATTGAATTAGCCGGGAAGCAGTTTCCTAAATCTGATTTGAGTAAAAACACTCAATAGGTTGAATACCTAGGGATAGGGTTCAATTTATCGATAGCTTTTAACAACTGATCTTAAAGCTAGGAAATTTGTTAAACATCTGAGGGATCGATGTTTAGGGAATTGTTCGAAGAATTTCATACTTGAGGAATCAATGTGAATGAATTTTATTTGTGCTTCAATATTTATAATTATAAATTCCTAGATATCATTGATTTTTAAAATACAAGAGGGGTGCAATAGACGAAGCTCAATCCTAGTTTCTCTTTATTGCTCAATTTCATCCGAATTTCTCTGTCTCAATTCTTTTTAATTTCATCTTTAAATTCATTTGTTACTAAACAATCTCAACCAATTGAAATAATTTTACTCAATAAGTGAGTCCTGAGAATTTATTTTGCATTGTTCCTCGTGGGTACAAAAACCCTACTTTTAAATTATTATACTACTGCGATATTAGTACGTTTGCCAAGATCTCAATAAGTATTTTTGGCGTCGTTGCCGGGGAACGGTGTTCAAATTAAATTCTTAGTTCATCTTATTGAGCTGTGAATATTTTTGTTTTTATTTTATTTTTCTTCAAGTTATTTTATTTCTATTCCTCTCTTCTGAACTAACCCTTGTTTTAGATTCTTGATTTATGCTCTTGCGAGGTCAGGTGTCTCAAGACCAACTGGAATTTGATCCTGAGATCGAAAGGACATCTAGAAGGAACGAGAGCAAGAACAAGAAGAAAAAGTAAGAACGAGCCCAAGGAGACAATCTCAACACTCTCTGTTCAACCACCCAAAGTGAAGTAAAAGCTGAAGATATGGCTGAGGAGCAAGTAAATCCCCCTCCACCAAGAAGAACTTTGGGAGAATATGCTATGCAACAAGGACCATGCTATTTTTCAAGCATAGCGATACCTGTTACTGCTAAATCTCTGGAGATGAAGCCAACATTCTTGAGTCTCATTAGTGCTCATCAATTCACGGGAATGGATCACGAGGATCCTTACACTCATCTCTCTACCTTTTATGAACTGATTGGTACAATGTGTTTTGAGGAAGGTGACTTGGAATCAATTTACTTACGTTTATTTCCTTTCTCTTTGATAGGTAAATTTAAGGAATGGCTGAAGTCTCATCCAAATCAGAGTCTGACTAGTTGAAGCAATGTGGAAGAGAAGTTCTTGAACAGATTTTTCCCACCATCACGCTATATCAAGGCCAAATCGGACATCTCCACATTCAGGTAGGGATCAGAGGAGTCATTTTGTGAAGCCTGGGAGAGATTCAAGTCTTTACTAAGGAGGTGTCCCAACCA
The DNA here is from genome assembly GCA_026901365.1 of Sesbania bispinosa. NCBI lineage: Eukaryota > Viridiplantae > Streptophyta > Magnoliopsida > Fabales > Fabaceae > Sesbania > Sesbania bispinosa. Next base: position 2,258,003 of record QLOH01000019.1, read on the forward strand.
TGGTTTTGAGGATATTGCACAACTGAATATCTTTTGCAATGGACTCAAACCGGACACCAAGATGATTCTAGATGTTGCAGCAGGAGGGACAATGATGTCAGTGGATGCAGAGCAAGCCACCAAAATTATTGACGCCTTAGCGTTAACTGGTCAACAAGCTCAACATGGAAGATAACCAATTCAGAGGAAAGGTGTGTTAGAGCTGAGCACTACAGATGCAATCTTAGCCCAAAATAAGATCCTTACTCAGCAAATAGAAGCACTCACCAAGCAGATGTTTAAGTGTCCTCAGCAGTTGCATGCAGTGCAATCTAATCCTGGTCAGTCACCACAATTAGCTTGTGACTTTTGTGGAGGTGACCATCCCAATGGTCACTGCTCTTACCAAGGCACTCAAGAAGAACAAGTTAACTACATAGGAAATAAAGGGAGATCAGCCAATTTCTCCAACAACAATCAATTTTCAAATAACTACTCACAAGGTTGGAGAAATAACTAGAACAATAATTCTGGTTGGAGACAAGATGCAGGGCCTTCTAATAGGCCACCTCCTTTCCAACAACAGCAACAACAAGGTTACCCTCCGATACATGACAAACTATCAAGGCTGGAGGATACACTGGACAAGTTCATGCAGTCTTCTATGACCTGTCAGAAAAATACAGAAGCAGCCATCAGAAGTTTAGAAACACAAGTTGGTCAGTTAGCAAAGGACATAGCAGAGCACCAGAAAGGGAAGTTCACAGCTAACACCCAAACTAATCCCAAGGAGCAATGCAACGCAATCATCACAAGGAGTGGTGCATCAGTGGGAAATAGTATGGGAGACAACATAACAGTTGAGAAGCAAGTGTTGTCGAAAAAAGAGAAGGGTAAAGAACAAAAAGAGAGTAATGAAGAAAAAATTGAGAGTGAGCGAGAAGAGGAACAAAAAAATAGTGAGTCTGTAAATATAGAAAAAAATAAAGAAAAAGAAAAGGAGTGTGAAAATAAAAATAGGGAAAAGGAAGAAATACAGGTACCTCGACTGAAGAGTCTGCCTTATCCACCTGCTCAATCCAAGAAAGAAAAAGACAAGATGTTTGGTTAGTTCAAGAAATTGTTCACGGGACTACAAATCAGTATCCCTTTTCTTAAGGCATTGGAGCATATACCCAGTTATGCAAGGATTATGAAAGACCTTCTGACTAATTAGAGGAAAATATCTAACGAAGAGACAGTGAAGTTAAAGGTTGGATGCAGTGCCATTATTCAGAAGCCTCTACCACAGAAAACACAAGACCCTGGCATTTTCACAATTTCAGTCACCATTGGAAACTTCACATTGAAAAAGGCAATGCTAGAGCTTGGAGCTAGCATAAATCTGATGCCTTTATCCATGCTCAAGAGGATTCGTGATTTGAAGGTGAAACCTACAAGAATGACTCTACAACTGGCAGATAGGTCCATCACACACCCATATGAGATAGCTAAAGATGTTCTAATAAGGGTGGACAAGTTTGTGTTTCCTATGGATTTCATCATTATGGACATGGAAGAGGATGCTGATGTCCCATTGATTTTGGGTCGACCGTTCATTAAAACGGCGAAGGTGGTAGCGGATGTTGATAAAGGAAAACTAAAGGTCAGTGATCGTGGTCGTACCCAATCAAATAATATGAATTAAAGTGTAGTGAGGGTTAGATAACCCAAAGTCGTCTCTCAAGGAATTCAATAACAATTCAGAATATCATATTTCAGATTAAAAATTTAGAACCAGAACTTCAGATCGAACTTAAGAAAAATGACTTAAGACAGTCTTAAGACAGAACTTCAGACGGTCTTAAAACTTCAGACTATCTTAAGACTTCAGACGATCTTAAGACTTCAGACTGTCTTAAGAGTTCAGACTGTCTCAAGACTTCAGATGGTCTTAAGACTTTAGATTGTCTTAAAACTTCAGACTGTCTTAGGACAGGGACTGTCTTAATAGTGCAGAATTTTAGAACATAACAAAAACGGGGGGTTTGGTTGTTTGTTCAGAAAAAGGTTTTGTAAACAAGGATGTAAGATGTAAAACGATGTAAGAAAATAGATTGATTCTCTCGTTCATTTACAATTGGATTCTTCATCAGTTAAAATGCATCATTCTCAATTTCCAGAACATATTCGAATTAACCGAACAAGCGTCAATCAATTCAACAATAATCTCACACAAGAACTAAGCGAACTTGTGAGACCAGACTAAGCGTACTGGTTATGAGATTTCTAATCATTTACCTCCTGTATTAAGAAAACAATTGGTTATTTAGAATTAAGCAAACTAAACCAGAATTCTAAGTGAAGAACATAATTGAATCATCAACAAGCGTTCAAATCCAATTCAAGAAACTAAATTAGAATTCTAATGGAGATGATGAAATTGAATCTACTGTAGAAATTGAATTACGAATTTGAATTGAAATAAACCTCAGAATCCAATGTAAAATCACTCAAGAATCAATCCTCAGAAGTTTAGCCTTCCATGAGAGGAAGAACAAAAAACGAAATTGCAGAAGGAAGAAGAAGAAGAAAACGAAAATACAGAAAAACAGAGAGAAGAAGAGAGAGCCAAGCGTCCCCTCAACTTCAATCTGTGTGAAAATGAAAAAGTGAAAAATGACGTAAAAGGTGTGTCTAACAGAATTGTAACAACCTCTATTTATACTACTCCCTAAACCACAAGATTAATCTGATGGCAGAGGTAAAATGGGCCCAGACTAACAGGTTTCAGGTCCAAAATACTAAAACTACTTCAGCAACTACTTGAGAAACTTGATGTTCCCGCTCAGCTTCAGACAACTTCTGAACGTCAACTTCAAATTGAAAACTGCACCTCATCTCTTAGTGGAATATAGCCGTATAGCATATCAAATTAAAGCCCCGGAAGTTAGCTTTTTGATGCCACTGGAATCACTCAAATCAGACCTATAACTCCAAATATCATCAAAAGAAGACAGGTAGGTTATTAGGCTTAAAAATCCGAGTTTAAGCAACTTTTACAATTAAAGCCCAAACAAGTCCAATAAAGTAAATTCCAATTAAAATAGTGGATTTAATCACAATTAGAGTCCAAGAAAGCTAAGATTAAATATGCAAAGTGTGAATAAAAATGTGCTCATCAGTCAGCATACAGGATGATGAAGTAATCTTCAATGTGTTCAAAGCAGCTCCACAAGAGATAGAGCAATCAGATTGCCTAAAGGTAGACTCTACTGAGGGAGTCTCTTATACCAACAATGAACCATATCTTGTCAAGGAGGTCAGGCCACCTGGAGCTGTGAAAGTGGAAGATGATGATTTAAAGAGAAGCTGGGTTGTGAATGGGCAGAGACTGAAGCCCTACTTGGAAGGAGATATTGACAGAACCTCCTCTGTCATTCATCTTCAAGAATCTTAAAGAAACAGGCGTCGAGCTATATGACGCTAAACGAGCGCTTCCAGGGAGGCAATCTAGTGCTTTTATTGTTAATTTTTACAGTTTTCAATTTTGATTTTTGTTTTGGTCAATATATATTCTATTAGTTAGGTTTTTATGTTATTTTAGTCTAGTAATTGTTAGGAACTGGATGAGTAAGTGTGTGGGAGAGAAATACAGACATCTTGAATTAGGAAGTAGCAGAAAATTTGACTAAGTGTTGAAGAAATTTAATTCTGTTTTCCGCGCTTCACCTGCGCTTAACGCAGGTAAAGCGCAGAAATGCAAGTAAATGTTTCTGTTTTCTATGCTTCAGCGGCACGAGATTTCAATAACTGTCACCTGCGCTCCACTTGCGCTGAGCGCTGGTGAAGCGCAAGTTCGCGCTGCTGCATAAATTTGAAAGAAAAACAGGGGAAGGGTCATTCCTTCCTTCTCCCCTATTTTTCTCCAGAGCCCTTGTGCTATTTCTCTACGATTTCCTCAATCTTTCTTCCCTTTCTCACTCACAAATCTCTCCCTTTCCTACTTCTTTTGCTATTCAAGGTATGTTTTCAAGTTTTTGAGTTAGTTTTACCGATTAAAATCCTCTGTTTCTCTGTTTTGGTGGATTGAACCTTAGGTTTACAAACATAGGCTTGTAGAGTTATATGTTTCTAGGATTATTTGTCAATGTAGCCTTTGGATGATTTGCTGGTTGTGTTTGAATGTGAAAACTGATGATTGTTGGTATGCTCAGTGATTTTTGCAAGTTATTATGGTCAAAGGTGTTGATGCTCTGTTTTTCCTTCAAAAAAAAATTGCACTAACCATTCTATGAAAATTTTGAATTGATTCTTGCTGAATGTTTAAATAATTTTGTTTGACTGAGCCTGATACCACTTGCCATATGAATGCTTTGTTTTGAGTCTTGTTGGTTCCGATGAGGAACATGCTTTCATTGATTACTCATGCATTGCAAGTTGGTTGTTGATATTACCTGGTGCTCCACTAATTTTTAAATGAGTTTATTGGTTATGGTTCATACACTGCTGATAATTGGATTGTGAACTTGAACTGTTCTGTGTACTGATAATGGGTTATTGTTCATACTTTTGCAGATGGTTCGCACCAAAGTTACCAATGCCAGTAACGCCTCCAGTTCCAAGAGCGACAAAGGAAATAGGGCACGTAATGAAACTCCATATGATGCCAGGTGATTCAAGGATGCCTAAGCTGCAGAGAAATACAGTTCCCTTCAGAACTGTAACTTTATCTTAGAGAGGCCAGTGGAACTCCGTGCTGGGGAGTTCGAGGAGTTCAACCAGGAGATCACCCGATGGAGATGGAGGAGGGTGGCTGAGCCTGATAGGCTATTTGACCCTGAGTTGGTTCAGGAGTTTTACTCCAACGCTATGAGGGAATCAATTAGTGGAGCAGAGAGGAGATCATATGCGAGAGGCAGGTGTGTGGCCTACGATCATGATGCGATCAATGACTTTTTAGGCCGCCCAACTCCTGATGATGCCGAGGACATGCCCTGCCAGTACCACCAGCTGATGAGGGATATTGGCATTTATGGGAATGAGGGGCTTGATAACAACTATGGGGAGGCGGCCAGGATTATTAGGAAGGACCTGAGGAGCATATCCCAGATGTGGATGGTACTGGTGTTGGCCAACATTAGACCAACCAACCATGTGTCGGACATCACCATTGAGATGACACATCTCATATATTGTATTCTGACTGCTTTGGATGTCGACATCGCCAGAGTTATTTATGAGAAATATACCTCATGGTGACTGCTGTGGAGCGTCGCAGTGAACGCTCCAAGATCAGTTTGGGATTTCCTACCCTCATCACTGCTTTATGTCGGTCACAGGGGATTGATGTACACTCTACCGCTCCCATCAAGGTCGTTATGACTCAGCGGTATATTGAGTCTTACTGCATACCGGAGGGGGAGCTGGAACTGCCTCTAGAGCCTCAGGCTGATCCCCATTCTCCACCACCTCAACAGCCGCCACAACAGCCACCACCAGCTGACGTTTGTTGAGATCTTGGCAAGCGTACCAATATCACAGTAGTATAATAGTAGAGAAAAGGGTCTTCGTATCCACAGGGAACGGTACAATTTCAAATTCTTAGTTACAATCTAATTGAGGGGATTTGTTTTGGATATTTTGTATTATGATTGCTGAAATTAAAATACTGAAAATAAATTGCATAAAATAAAGATAAATTGGATATCCAAAACAAATGTGCAAGGAGAAATTAATGATGAGAAAACTAGGATTGAAATCTGTGTATCGCGCCCTTCTCATATTTGAAATCTTTGAAATCTGGGAATTTGATTTTATAAAAATTGAAGCATAAATAAATATTATTTCATAAAAGGTTCCCACAAATATGAAATACTCAGAACAATTTACACAGGTTCCCAGGACCATAAATTGTCCCGCTTGAAGATCAGTTGTTAAAGCTATCAATTCATCCTGGTTCCCACAGTGATGAATTGAGTATTTTTACCAATCAAAATTCAAGAACCAATATTCAAAATACAATATGGATTGAATCGACATCATTCAATCCTAAAGAAAGGTTTAGCTACTCATGGTAGCCATCACAAACCAAAATAGATGAGAGGAATACACAAACGAGACTGTCACCCTCTTTGCAATCACTCTCCTTCTCCACTATGGCTTCATAGAGACTGTCACTCTCTTGGCTCTCAAGGATTCTCAATCAAGAACTCTCCAATTGCGGCTCTGAATTCTATTCTCCGCTTGATGACCTGTGTAATCCTTGTATTTCACTCCTAACTCCAGGCATATCCTGAATTGTGTCTCTCAGCGTCCTTTTATAATCATCTGATGGCCTTTTGAGACTTTGCTGAGGCCCATAAGAAATTAGGATTCCATATTCCTTCCTGCGCTCCCAAGCTGCACTCAACGCAGATGAAGCGTAGGAAACAAAATTGATTTTCTAATTCTGCGCTTCACTTGCGCTCAGCGCAGGTGAAGCACAGTCCTTCGGATCTGCTTTCCTGATTCTCTTCCTTTTTAAACTTATCTTGTGCTGATCCTATCCATATTTTTTGTTATCTTGTGTTGATCCTATCCTTATTTGCTGCTATCTTGATACTGGATTTGAATTTAAAAACTTTTTATCTCGAAAAATCAATAAAATCTTTATCAAAATTGCATCAAATTCAAATTTGATTTAAATAATTACAAAAATCGCACATTTAGCCAAAAAGAGATAAATTGGGGTATAAATTTACCATTTTGCCCTTAATAAGTGTTATAATTATATATGAATTTTACGTTAATTTAACACTTATCAATATTCCAGCCCCATACTTTCATGGAGCACCTATATCGCCAGAATATAGCTGTTCATAGAGGGGTGCTACACATCCAACAGTTCTTGTACCACTATGTGCAAGGCCCCTTCCCAGGCATGCCACCAGAGCAGTTCCAGGAGTATTTGCAGTGGCCTGGGGATTGGTCGGTTGTTTCCAGGGGGAGGTGGAGCAGCTGGAGCACAGGATGAGGAGTTGCAGGATGCAGAGGAGGACGATTGATTTGTTTTTTCTTCTTTTCATGGTGTTTTTTCTTTCTTTTTCCATTTTTGATCTTTTATCTTTTCTTTTCTTTTATTTGATACATATGTACTATGATTGACACATTATTGACCAGTTTATGTAGTATGGATATTAGGATTTCTTTGTTGTAGTTGAGTAGGATTTTGTTATTCATTTTAATTTCGTTAGGATTATTTTATTTCTTTCATTTAGGATTTAGGAATTAGGAATTAGGGAATTCAATTTAAGGTCTCAAAGCTAGTCAGCCAAACTAACTGAATTAAGAGAAGAAAAAAGAATTAAGTGGTTGAATTCATAATCAGTTAGGATTAGGATTCTATGGAGGAAGTTAATTAAGATAGTTAATTGTACAACAGGTGTATTTACTTAAGGAAAACAGCCATAAGCCTATGAGTTTGTGTGACCAAACACTTTGAGAGTTTTCACTGCTGCTTGTCAATTTTTATTGCTTGAGTTTTTTATTTCTTTACTGCACATGAAAGGCATGAAAGTGATTAAGCCAACTTGTAAAAATGTAAATTCCTCAGTGCCAAATAGGCAACTTGTGAATAATATTTCCTGTTTTTGATAGCCCATTTGAGCTTGAAATTTTCTTGGATTTTGCACCCTAGCCTTGTTATTCATTATAATCCTTTCCCTTTACACACTTAGGCATAGAGAGCATAGGTTGCAGTTTATTCAATAAGAATGGGTATTGGTTGGTTGATGGATATTGGAAAAAGGGCACAGTGAGTAATGGAATTCACTCCTTCTTATTCTAAAAAAAACTGTATAGTATAAATGATGTGAATTACCAAAAGAGGCAAAATTTTGTGCAAGACAATGTTTGAATTCAAGAAGAAGTGGTGAATTGAGAGTCATTTGAGAAAATTGTTTAATTTGTAGTTATGCTCTCTTTTCTCTGAAGTTGTGTTTCTTGATTTATCCTGAAAAACCATGATTTCTTGATAGCTAGACCTATTACAACCCAGGAAAGACCTTATGATTCATGCTGATTATGTGTTGTATGTTAACTGAAAAACGACTAGCAATTTTAATTATTCAACTACAGTGGAAAAATTGAGGGAAACACTTACCTGTGAGAATTGAAAGAATTTCCTTGATTTTATCATTTATTGCTACAATTGCTATTCTTGAGAGACTGAATGCACTATTATCTTATTCTAATTGATGATTGGAGTCACCATCTGGTTCTAATTTTAATCTGAATTTGGAAAGTGATAGTTGTCCTAGCAAGAGAAGTTGATATTGTATTCCTATTAGTTAAATTTACAGTTGGGGATTGTAATTAACTGTACATATTTGATTTTCTTGCTTGAGGGCAAGCAAGAAGCTAAGTTGGGGGAGTTTGATAAGTGTTAGAATTAAGTAAATTTCTATGTAATTACAACACTTATTAATGATGAATTTTTGAATTTATAATCCAATTCCACCCTCTTTCTTTGCTTAATTTGTAGCTCTTATAGTTATTGGAATTAAATCTGAACTTGATGCTATTTTGATGAAGAAATGTTGATTTTTACAGGTGAAAAGTTAAGGTACAAGTGAAGCATCAAGAGCATAGTAAACAAGGACAAGAGAAGTGTAGAACAATGCTTCAAAAGAATGACAATTCAGAGGAGTCAACTTTTGTTTCCTGCGCTTCACCTACACTGAGTGTAGGCAAAACGCAGGAATGATTGTTCAGATACTGTTTCCTGCACTTCACCTACGCTAAGCCGCAGGAAACATAATCCTAGTATTTAAAAGAGCCATCAGATAGAACTTTAAGAGGGACTTTTGGAGATTTGGACTTTTGCAGCAGATTACAGAGTTAGAGAAAAGTGTGACACTCTCTAGAGACCATTCTGGAGCAAGAGGGAGACTACAACAGAGCTGGAAGGCTTCGCTGCTGATCTTCTTCTTAATCCTTTTTGGTTTGTAATGGATACCATGAGTAGGCTAAATCCTCTCGTTAGGATTGAACGTAGTTGATTCAATCCCCGATTGTATTTGGATCTTTGTTATTTAGGAATCCCTATTTTTATAATATTGGTGTTTTTATTTCTTGTTCTTAATGCTTAACTTCCTTCTTGTAACAGAGTTTATGATCTGATTTATTGAATTAGCTGGGAGGGGGCAGTTTTCTAAATCTGATTTGAGTAAAAACACTCAATAGGTTGAATACCTAAGGATAGGGTTCAATTTATTGATAGCTTTTAACAATTGATCTTAAAGCTAGGCATTTGTTAACCATCCGAGGGATCAATGTTTAAGAAATTATTCTAAGAATTTCACACTTGAGGAATCAATGTGAATGAAATTTATTGTGCTTGAATATTTATAATATAAATTCCTAGATATCATTGATTTTCAAAATACAAGAGGGGTGCGTTAGATGAAGTTCAATCCTAGTTTCTCCTTATTGCTCAATTTCATCCAAATTTCTCTTTGTCTCAATTCTTTTAATTGCATCTTTAAATTCATTTGTTACTAAACAATTCACGAATTGAAATCATTCTTACTCAATAAGTGTGAGTCCTGAGAATTTATTTTGCACCATTCCTCGTGGGTACGACAACCCTACTTTTAAACTATTATACCGCTGCGATGTTAGTACGCTTGGCAAGATCTCAACAGAATCATATATGCAAATGTTAGCCATGAAGTGTTTTACCAACACCCAAGGGGTCATTCCACTTAACATGAGGCTAGACTCAGCTCAGACTAACAGGAATCGTTGTTCTTGAAGGCCATAAAGACCTTACCCTTAACTGTGATAGATTCAAACATTAAATTCCTCTTTTAAACATGAAGTCCAAGGACCCGAAGACTATCATTAGCATGGAGTATGATCGAGGTTGTACTCAATCAAATAAAAGGAATTAAAATGCAGTATGTTGATTAACCCAAATTCGTCTCTCTCAAGGAATCCAATTACAAATTCAGAATTTCAATCTCAAAGGAACTCACACAAACAAGGGGATTTTCATTGTTGTTCATGCTAATTTCTAAAATTCTAAAGCAGAATCAAAATTTCCAAACAACAATTTAAGAAAAATGGACTGGTTCTCTACCTCATTCACAAATTGGATCTATCATTGGTTCATACAAAATTCCTCAAATCCTTGATAGAAGCAAATTCGGATTAAGCATCCTTAATAGTTTTCGCACTAGAATTAAGCAAACTAGCATTAATCCTAATTTCTAATACTTGGAATTAAGCAAACCATGAATTCATTTCAGATTAAGCAACCTAAAATGTGAATTTAGATTCAAATTGGAATCCAAATTTCACTAAGCATGCAACTCAATTTTCAGATTCAAACCTAACATTCAAGAAACTAGGAGAAGAATTCATGAATCAGTCCAAGAAAATAGAAAGATGAAAACAGAATGTAAAACCTAAATTTCCTTTGTGAATTCAGTAGAGAAACAATCATTGAAGCTTAGCCTTCCATTTCCATGGAGGATGAATTCGAAAATTGAAGAAGAGGGAGAAGAAGAGAGAAAATCGTCCAAGGCAAGAAGAGAGAAAAGAGAGGGAAAATGAAGAGTCAAATTCTAAAATTCTGAAAAATGAGGGAAAAGTTCTTAAACTATTCAGCAACACACCTATTTATAATTCCTAAATCACTAACAATCTGATTAAGCCTTAATTGGGCCGAAATTAATTAATACAGGCCCACAAACTAATTACAAAACTAAGCAAACTCGAATTTGCAACAGACAGCTTTAGTAGGTGATTTTAAAATTGCAACTGCTCCTAATTCCTTCATGGGAATACCACATTATATTATATCAAATTCAAGCCATGGATGTTATCTTTCCAATGCCACTGGAATCACCCAAAAATTCCACCTAAAACTCCAGATATGGTCAAACAAGACAGGTAGGTCAGTTGGCTTAAAAAATCGAATTTAAACAACATTTACAGTTAAAACCCAATTATGTCCAATTTGGTAAATTCCAATTAAAACAATAGAGTTAATCACAATTATAGTCCAAAAAAGCTAAGATTAATTATGCAAAGTGTGAATAAAAATGTGATAATCAAATTCCCCCACACTTGCCCTTTTGCACTCCGGCAAAACACCACATGAAGCCAAAAATCAACTAGGCAGCACAATGCAATTACAAATGGAATAATTATCAAGGGATTGAAGGAGTGCATAGGAATAGGCAAAATACAACATCCAAGGAATCATGGAATCAAGAAAATATGAATGAAATTCTCTACAATTTAGCAAACAAGGGGGTGAATCAAGAATGATAGAATCCTCACAAGACAAACTCTTCAACTCTCAAGTTTGTTAGGCTTGTGTATATACACTCAAATCACTCATGTAAGCAAACATTACCATAGGCTTGGAAAGACTCTAATGTCCACAACAATTGAAACAAATGCAATCAAGATCAAGAGGACTTCAAATAGGATGTAATGAGGCCAAGTTAAAGGTAGGGAAAATGAAAGATAAGAAGCTATAAACCAAAGACAATAGAGGAGCAATGGAGAATAAACCCAAGAATGAATGCAAGTAGCATACATTTCAAGATTAAAATTAAACTCCTCCTTTCTACCTTTTGACCCATTTTTTTATTTCAAGCACACTTTATTTCTTTGCTTTGTTTATACACTTTTCTTTTGAGATTTTCTTTATTCTTTCTTCTCTCTCTCTCTCTCTCTCTTTTTCTTTTTACTTTTCTTTCTTTTCTTTTCCATTTTTTCTTTTGTAATTAGCCGAAGGTCAACAATATGATATCGACATGAGGAGATAAGATAAGAAATTGAAGTACACCCCCACACTTATTCAAGAACCTATTCCCAAAACAATTCCAAATCTCCTTTATCCTCTAAAAGGGCTAACAAGTGGAAAATTATCAAGGTAGGCTAATATGGCTAGTAGCTCAATTATCAACAAAAATGCCTCAATCATCTCAATTCATGCATGTGAACAAAGTTGCAAATCAAAGAGTGAAGCCAAGTTCTAGAGCACAAGCAAACAAGAGTATAATCACACTAGAAAAAGAGAGAATAACATAAAATGGTCCATCCCACCAAAGGCTCAAAATTCTCACCAAGGACAACTCTATCACAAAAGATTCAACCCAATAATTATCAAAACCAACTTATTCACCAAATTAAAAGGAATTCAATCAATATAAGTCATGAAAACAATTATCCAAGAATGATAAAAATGCCAACCACTAACACAAATCCTAAAAATCCAATGAAAAACATGCCAAATGTATAATTTTTCCTACTGTAAAAAATTGTTTTTACTGTAAAGTTTTGATAACTGTCAAAATTCTGTTGTATAAATTCTACTATAAACAGCAATAGTAAAAACGCACAGCAGCTAGAGTAACGCATAAACAACAACAGCAAAATAGTAAAACAGATAATTTACAGTAATTCCAGACAGCTAAACAGTAACAACAGTAGCTACAATAGCTACGCAAATGCTGAAAGCAACTAAAAAACATCAAATTTCCTACAGAAAATAGCAAAAATACAGTAAAATAACAATTTTTTAACAGTAAAACCAGCAAACAGTATTTTTTATACAATCCTAAAAATTACTAACACAAATCAATATAACCATGTACTAATTCCTAAAATCAATCGTAAAGTCCTAAAACTACAAATCTCCTCCCCCACACTTAATTCACATATTGTCCTCAATGTAAAAATAATCAAATTAGAAAACAAACGACATAATGCAATAACATAGTGGGGAAAGAGACTCCCTCATCAAGGTGGAAAAATTCGCACTTGAGGGAATGTGGGAAGCTCCAAGCTCATCTCCTCAACCGTCTCCTCAACCAAAGTGGGACTCTCATGAAATAGCTTGAGACGGTGGCCATTGACCTTGAAGGTTTTATTGGTGGACTCACTCTTCAACTATTGATCATGAAATTTTTTTGTCTTCTCCTTGTAGAACTTAGAGTTCTCATAGGCTCCAGGCGGATCTCATCAAGCTCTTGCAACTGAAGCTTTTTCTGCTCTCCTGCCTGGTCACAATCCAAGTTGCAAGCCCTAACTGCCCAATATGCTTGATGCTCTATCTCTATAGGTAAGTGGCACACCTTACCAAAAACAACTCTAAAGGGAGACATCCCAAGAGGTGCTTTGTAGGCGATCCTATAAGCCAGAGAGCATCATCAAGGCGGCGGCTCCAATCCTTCATGTTAGGCTGCACCATCTTCTCTAGAATCCTCTTGATTTATCTGTTGGAGATCTCAGCCTGTCCATTAGTCTGGGGGTGGTATAGTGTAGAAACTCTATGCACCACTCCATACTTCTTCAGCAAAGCCTCCATGGACCGGTTACAAAAGTGGGTCCCCTAATCACTAACAATAGCTCGAGGCACTCCAAACCTACAAAAGATATTAGACCTAACAAAATCCACAACAACTAGAGCATCATTAGTCTTTATGGCAATAGACTCCACCCACTTGGAGACATAGTCCACAACAAGCAACATATATATAAAACCAAAAGAAACAGGAAATGGGCCCATAAAATCAATACTCAATACATAAAAAATCTCACAAAACAACATAGGCTGCTAGGGCATTTGCTGCCCGCTAGAAATAGCCGCTCCTGCTCTCTGACACTGCTCACATGTAGAGGAGACTCTCCAGGCGTCTCTAAAAATCATAGGCCAATTGAATCCACAATCCAACACCTTTCGTCCAGTCCTCTGTGGTCCAAGATGTCCTCCAATAGGTGAGGCATGATAGAACTGAAGTACAGACTAGATCTCATGATCTGGAATACACCTACGGATAACCTGGTCTAGGGGTGTTCACATCCAATCCAATCCAATGTAAACCACATAAACCGAATCGAAAAACTGAAAATAGAATCAAACTGAAATCCAAAAAACCAAAAACCGCAAAAAAAACAATGGAGGGAGGGGAGGGGGGAGGGAGCCTATGTGAAAAGCAAGTCCAAATGCAATCCAAACCAAACTAAGAGACAGAGAGGAGCAGGAGAAAGAAGCAGGGAGACGGGAGACGAGAGAGGGGAGGAAAAAGAGGGAGACAAAGATATATGGATGAGAGCGAGAATAGAGGGGAACAATTTCGATAAATAATCAATTTAAAAACTAGTTTTAAATTTGTTCTCATATCTCATGTCCTTCTTTTATAATTTTATATTTATTTTAATAAATGTAAGTTCCAGTAAAAAATGTTACTATTATTTTATAATTTTATCACTTTATCAAATATTTATTGTTTCTTTAAAAACCCGAAACCAATCCAATCCAATCCAATTTAAATTGGATCGGATTTGGAAACAAAAAAAATAAAACCAATCGGATGATAAAACCGCAATGATCGGATCGAATGATTTTTCCTCAAAACCGATCCAAATAAGTGGGATTTGAACCCATCCTAAGTGGGATTTGAACCCAAGCCCCTAAGGTTTATGGCTAAGCTAAGCCTTAAGCCAATAAACCTCCTAATTAGCGCCCCTTTTACATAGGAAAATAAAAGATGAGTAAATTTCCTATCCTAGGTGGGATTAGAACCATGACTTTCTAAACCTCATAGTAAGGCAACCTACTAACCAATAAAACCATACATGTAGCGCCCTAATTAAGGAAAATGACAAACATGTCCTATTACAACACAATCCTAATTACATTATAAATCCTAATTATATTGATTCCTAATTAAGTTGAGTCTTGCATGTTGACTTTGACTTCTTGGTCAATGATCAAGGTTTAACCAAGGGTTGACTCTAATGAAGGAAGACTCATGCTTGGTTCAGCCCCCCAAGCTTCAAGTAGCTCCAAGTTGATCGTAGCCATCAGCTGTCAGTTCAGAAGTCCCCTGACAGGTTGTCATCATCCCCTCCCCCGTGAGAAGTATTTGTCCTCAAATCTGAAAATTGAGAAAAGTATAAGGGGTAGAAGAGAAATAAAGGGATGGATGACAAAGAAGTGAAGGTGGGCACTTCCCTTTAGGACTAGTGAAACCTTGCTAGGACCTCAA
Organism: Sesbania bispinosa; assembly: GCA_026901365.1. Taxonomy (NCBI): domain Eukaryota; kingdom Viridiplantae; phylum Streptophyta; class Magnoliopsida; order Fabales; family Fabaceae; genus Sesbania; species Sesbania bispinosa. The sequence goes on from QLOH01000019.1 coordinate 2,273,014, forward strand.
CCACGGACATCCTTGCGCACCCTAGCCAACAAAGAAGAAGACTCATTATTCCCAAGCATGTATCCTTAATGCTCATAACAATAGTACTTGGGAATCATGTAGGGAGTTTTGGTGAAAGAAAGAGTGGTGGAAGAGAAAGAAGGGAAGTGGAAGAAAAAGAAGAAATAGGAGAAAAGGCTAGAGGAAACTCCCTTGTAGTGTTGCTATGCCCTCCTTCCTTAATCAGCAGCTCCCTTCTTGATCTCCTTCAAAACAATTAAGATCAGCAGTTTTGAAATGATGAAGTAATAACATGACTTCCCTTTTATTTTTTGTCTCTCTTTGGTTTTCACCTTTCTATCACTCTTGATGTTTCTTCCTTCTTTTCTTTCTATCCTCACCTTCTATCTTAAGTCTCTTAATTTTCTCAAGTTCTATCTCTCTTTATGTGAGCTTGATCCTCACATATTTCTTGGATTGACATTGGCATCAAAGTAATTTTAGCTCCATCATGTTTTAAAAGATATTTTATTAGAGTATCCATCATGGATGGCTCTTATCAAACTGCCAAGGCCTACCCAACAAGATATGTGTGGCATCCATAGGTTCACATCACAAAGAACATTATCATCTAATCACCTATGGAAATAAAGATGATAGTTTGCTTATTTACTTCCCTTTCCCCATCATCACATATCCAAGATAACTTGTATGGTTTGGGGTGGGGAGTGGTAGATAAACCAAGTTTTTCCACCATTCTTGCACTTGCAATGTTAGTGCAACTTCCACTATCAACAATTAGGGAGCAAATCCATCCTCTACCATGCATCTAGTGTGGAAGACAGTTTGCCTTTGTTCATCTTCTCTTATTATTTGATTTCCTAAGGACCTTCTCACCATGCAAAGTTTACCCTTGGCCCATATACTCTTTCTTAATTTCATTCTCTTCTTCACTAGTTTCTTTTTCTCATCCTCACTTTGTTCATTCTCACTTGCACTAGTGTACTCTCCATTCTCTTTAACCAACATTGCCCTCCTATTTGGGCAATGGGAAGATATGTGTCCTTGCCATCACACTTGAAACATTTGATGTTTCTTGTAGAAGTAGAGGGATCTTCCTTTTTAGTAGAAGGAGTGGGGTTAGAAGTAACCTAGAACCCTTTGGTTCTTCCTTCTCTTGGCTCTTTCCCTTATCTTCCTTCAGGGTTTCCTTGTTCCTAGTTGTAAAACTAGTGTTTCCTCTTTTATAGCTACCCTTTCTTTTAGTTGAGTTTCAATTTAATAGCTTGGGTACCAAGTCCTCCATTTCTACATAAGGAAGCAATTACACTATGTCCCTTATGTCGAAATTAAGTCCATGATAAACCTAGCCATAGTTGCTTCACTATCCTCAACTATGTTGGCCCTAATTAAAGCAAGTTCCATTTCCTTAAAGTACTCATCTACACTCTTAGAACCTTGCTTAAGAGTTTGGAGTTTGATGTGCAACTCCCTAGTGTAATGTTAAGGTATGAACCTCTTTCTCATGATGGACTTCATTTCCTCCCAAGAGGAAACCAAAGGAGCATTGCACCTTCTTCTTTCAGCTGAAGCTGATGCCACCAAACTAAGGCGTAGTTCTTGAATTCTAGAGAGGCAATCTTAACCTTTTCCTCTTCCCTATACCTATGGCAACTAAGATTTGTTCAATTTTAAGTTCCCATTCTAGGTATTGTTCTACATTTCTACCATTAAAGGTTGGGACTTCTATTTTACCCTCTAAAACCTTGTTCCCTTCTAGGCTCTTCTTCTCTCCTATGCTCCCTCCTATGCCTCCTAGGATTCTCTTCATAATACTCTTCTCTTTCTCTTCTAGGGGTTTCCTCATAGTAGTCTTCTCTAAACCCTCTAGAATCCTCACGCCTCAAGGCCTCCATTGCTCTCTTTCCCTTCCCTTCTCCTATAGGTATGGCTAGAGTGTCTCTCTCCTCACTACTCAGCATGGTACCTATCTTACTCCTAACCACACTATACCTATCCTCACTTCCTCCTTCTCGAGAAGAATGCTTCTCCCCCTCCTATTCCCACTTAGTTCTTTCCTAAGTTCACTCATCTCATGCCTCATCATTTTGGCCATATCTTGAATTGCATGTTGCAACTCGACCCTATACCTCAAGGTTCTAGGTGAAGGAGGTGGTGAGTTCCTACTACCCATTGTTTAAGTTTTTATTTTAATGAAATTCGACCTTTCCACTCACTAAGTGTTTACACTCAAGAGAATGTATTCACTCGTGTATGTCACTCTTTTTGGGCTTTTTCTATAATGAAAACTCTCTTGTCTCTTCTACTTGGTTGGAGGTGGTTTAGAAGTTGTAAAGACCAACGTGAGTCTAAGTATTAACCCTTACCAAAATAGAAGCGCACTAACAAAGAAAAAAACCTACTGGAAGAAGATTGGAAAAATCCTAAGACAAAACAAAGGAATTGATATGACAAACAAGAAAAGTTGGCACTCAAACAAGCTTATACACAAGAGCAGACAACAAACAAGACTAGACGGAAGAACTTGCAAAGAGAATTGTTTTTGGTGATTTTTGAAAAAGAGTTGCCAAAATTGTCGTTTTAGAAAAACAACAATATAACTCAATTTACAGTACAGAGAGAATTACAGTAAACTGTCACTGTATGTTGCGATACTTCTTTGTTTTTGTTTTCTATTTTTTTTTAATTTCTTTGTTGAATTTTGACTCTTTTGGGGTGTCTTTTGACTTTTTCTTCCTTGTTGTTGACTTTTGCACCCTTTTTTGCTTCTTACACCTCTTTTTCTATTTTGGCACGTACGTACCTTTTGTATTTTTCTTGCCTTTCTTTCTTTTTCTGTCTTTTTCCCAAACAGAAAATTACAGAAATTTGTACACAATGAAAAGAAAATTAACTGTACCTACTGTAATTTTTGGAATTTTCTGACAGTAAACTGGTCCAAGTGGCCCAGAAAAGCAAAAAATAATGATGGGGAGGACAAAAATGTAGAAGGGGATGGCAGAAAGTAAAAGGATGGGGAGAGCAGAAATGTAAAGGGGAAGCGAAAATTAAAAGGATGGGAGAGAGCAGAAATGTAAATGGCAGAATGTAAAGGGGAGGGAGAGCAGAAATTAAAAGGATGAGAGAGAAGTGGAAAATAATGGCGGAAAAATTAAAGCGGAAAGAAGGAAAGTAAAGAGATGAATATGGGGGATGAACAATTAATGGTGAAGGGGAGAAATGTAGGTGAACGATCTTTGGAAAAATGAAGACAACAATGCCTCCTCTTACCACACTTCACCAACAAACAAGCAGTTTATAGCAATTAATTGTAGAAATCACTCAAGAACAACTATGAGCAATTAAGAGGCATTTAAACAAACACCTAGGGGGTGGGAATTAGCGGCCCAAAACAGTCCCCAAACTAGCAAGAAATCAAGCAATTCAATCAAGACAGACAAGTGCTGATAGCAGCAGAAAGGCACCTCGGGCCCGGGAGGAAACAGTCCAAGTCCAAATTACAATTGAAAAGAGGGATGGAATTACACTAAAATGATGAAAAATTCTGCACAATAGGTGCAGTATGCAGCGCCCAAAACAGCCCCAATTTGCTCCAAATTTGCTCAAATTCAACAAGCTCTGATACCAATTGATAGCCGGATAGGTGTAGGATCTAGAATTCAGCAAAACCAACCGATTAGAATCAATTAAAGGCACTAAAATTGCGAATTATAGGTGCAGGGCAGCAGCAACTATAATTGCGCAAGAAAATGCAAGAAAATGAGAAAAAATGAAAGAAAAAGTGGAGAGGAAGAAGAAATGGGAAGGACTCCACTGAAGCAAGAATCCACTTGTAGCAGATAAGTCCAATGCAGACGCCACTAATTCAGGAGAATTAGATAAGTCTCAGTATGGTTTGAGCAACAACCACCAAGCCTCACTCAACTCACAAAGGGAGAAGAAAATTTGGCATAATGCCTTTACTTCAAAATTCAATGTGTGAAATACAAGAGGAGAAGACTCCTTTATATAGGAGTTGAAAGGGGGGGAGGGGGCGGCCAATACAAGGAAATAAAGGGAAAAATAAAAAGATGGGTGTAAACCCATCCTAAGTGGGATTTGAACCCAAGCCCCCTAAGGTTTATGGCTAAGCTAAGCCTTAAGCCAATAAACCTCCTAATTAGCGCCCCTTTTACATAGGAAAATAAAAGATGAGTAAATTTCCTATCCTAGGTGGGATTAAACCCATGACTTTCTAAACCACATAGTAAGGCAACCTACTAACTAATAAAACCATACATGTAGCGCCCCTAATTAAGGAAAAATGACAAACATGTCCTAATTACAACACAAATCCTAATTACATCATAAATCCTAATTATATTGATTCCTAATTAAGTTGAGTCTTGCATGTTGACTTTGACTTCTTGGTCAATGATCAAGGTTTGACCCAAGGGTTGACTCTAATGAAGGAAGACTCATGCTTGGTTCAGCCCCAAGCATTTCAAGCAGCTCCAAGTTGATCCTAGCCATCAGCTGTCAGTTCAGAAGTCCACTGACAGGTTGTCATCATTGATGCATCACACATCAACTCTAACAGAAGTGTCCAATCCGGTGGCTGAATAATGGGAGTGGTGGTGAGAGCTCTCTTGAGGCGATCAAATTCCTCTTACACCGCTCTCCAAACTCAAAGCTAACATCCTTCTGCATCAGGTTGGACAGCGGAAGGGCTATCTGACTGAAATCCTGAATAAACCTGCGCTAGAAACCTGCATGTTCAAGGAAAGATCGAACCTCTCACACGCAAGAGGGGTAAGGCAAGTGTGAAATAAGATCTAATTTTGCAGGATCTACCTCTATGCCCTTCCTAGAGATAATATGGCCTAAGACTGTACCATGCTCTACCATAAAATGACACTTTCATAATTCAAAACAAGGTTAGTCTCTATGAACCTATCAAGCACTCTAGTCAGGCTATCCAGACATGCATCAAAGGAGGAGCCATACATACTAAAAGTATCCATAAAAACCTCTATGCAATGGTCAACTAAATCAGCAAATATACTCATCATGCATCTTTGGAAAGTACCAGGAGTATTGCACGGACCAAAAGGCATCCTCCTATAAGCAAAGGTACCAAAAGGACAGTTAAATGTAGTCTTATGCTGGTCCTCTGGTGCAATACATATCTGAGAATAACCAGAGAAACCATCTAGAAACAATAATGTGATTTACCTGCCAGGCGCTCCAGCATCTGATCAATGAAAGGAAGTGGGAAGTGATCCTTCCTGGTAGCCTGTTGAGCCTCTAGTAGTCGATGCAGACTCTCATGCATATAGCTCATCTTCTCATTCTTACTGTCAGATTTCTTCGATACCACCTGTATCAAGCTCACCCAAGTTCTATCTGATATGGGATATATGATACCGGCTTGTAGCAGCTTGTTGACCTCCTTCTTGACCACGTCAAGAATCTGGGAATTCAGCCTTCTCTGAGGCTGCCTCACAAGTTTAACCACATCCTCCAACAAAATCCGATGCATACACATGGAGGGGCTAATACCCGGACTATCTGCCAAAGTCCAGCCAAGGGCTCTCCTGTGCTCTCTAATCACATGCAACAACCTCTGCTCCTGATCAGCTGAGAGAGCAGTAGAAATGATTACTGTAAGCTTGATCAGTGTTAAGATTACGTAAAATTTCTATTTAATTACAACACTTATTGATGACAAATATCTGGATTTATAACCCAATTCAACCCTTTTTAGCTTATATTGCAGCTCTTGTATTTATTAGAGTCAAATTTGAATTTGATGCTATTTTGATAAAGAATATGTTGATTTTTACAGATAAAAAGCAAAGTTACAAATGAAGCATCAAGAGAGCAGTGAGCAAGGACAGGAACAACATAAAACAAGCTTCAAAAGAGGACAAATTAGGAAATTCAGTTGCTTTTTCCTGCGCTCCACCTGCACTGAGCGCAGGAATGCCTGTTCAGTTACTGTTTCCTGCACTTCACCTTCGCTGAGCGCAGGAAACGTAATCTAATTTTTAATGGGCTGCAATCAGAGTCTCAAAAGCCCGTCAGAACAGTTTATAAAGAGACTTTTAGGGATTGAAAAGGCAGACAGAGACGTACGGAGACGTGAGCAGATTCGGAGCTGGAGAAAAGTGTGACAGTCTCTAGTTGGTTTGTAATGTCTATCATGAGTAGCTAAACTTTCTTGTAAAATTGAACATAGTCAATTCAATCCCCATTGTACTTTGGATTTTCTTTGTTATTTAGGAATCTCTATTTTTATAATATTGATGTTTTTATTCTGTTCTTAATGCTTAGCTTCCATTTGTACCAGAGTTATGATATGATTTATTGAATACACTGGGAAGTGGTTTACTAAATCAGGTGCAAGTTCCTGAATGCCTAGGAATAGGGTTCTTGAATTTTGATTCGGGTAAAAACACTCGATAGGTTGAATAGCTAGGGATAGGGTTCAATTTATTGATAGCTATTAACAACTGATCTTAAAGCTAGGGCAATTTGTTAAGCAGCCAAGGAATTAGTGTTTAGGGAATTGTTCTAAGAATTTCATACTTGAGGGATCTTTATGAATGAATTTTACTTGGGCTTCAATATTTATAATTATAAATTCCTAAATATCATTGGTTTCCAAATACAAGAGGGGTGCGATAGACGAAGTTCAATCCTAGTTTCCTCAATTTGCTCAATCTTATCCATGTTCTCTTTGTCTTAGTTTTTATTTTATTTACTATTATAATCTTCACAAACAACCATTCAAAATTCTTCTTACTCAATAAGTGTGAGCACTGAGAATTTATTTTGTACCGTTCCTCGTGGGTACGACAACCCTTTCTCTTACTATTATACTGCTGCGATATTGGTACGCTTGTCAAGATCTCAACAAGTATTTTGGCGCTGTTGTCGGGGAACGGTGTCTCAATTTAAATTCTTAGTAAATCTATCTTATTGCGTTGTGAATATTTTCTTTTTTATTTTTATTTTATTTTTATTTTTATTTTTTTTTATTTTTCTTTTCATTTTTCATTTTCTTTTACTTATTTTATTTATTTATTTTTTGTTATTTTGTTCTTCTCCTCCGAGCTAACCTTTGTTTGAGTTTCTTGATTTATGGTCTTGCGAGGTCAGGTGTCTTAAGACCAATTGGTATTTGACCCTGAAATCGAAAGGACATCTAGAAGAAACAGGAATAGAAACAGGAGAAGAAGACAAGGGCGAACTCAAGGAGACAATTTCAACACTCTCTGTTCAACCACCACAAGTGAAGTAAAAATTGAAGAGATGGTTGAAGAGAGACCACCAACCCTACCAAGAAGGACATTGAGAGACTATGTCGTGCAACAAGGACCACGCTATTTTTCAAGCATAGCCATACCTGCTACTGCAAAATCTCTAGAGTAAAGCCAGCATTTATGAGTTTCATTAGTGCTCATCAATTCGCAGGACTGGATCATAAGGATCCACACATCATCTCTCTACATTTTATGAATTGATTGGTACAATGGGTTTTGAGGAAGGTGATCTTGAATCTGTTTACTTACGTTTATTCCCTCTCTTTGATAGGTAAAGCTAAGGAATGGTTGAAGTCACATCCCAATCAGAGTCTGACTAATTGGAGCAGTGTGGAAGAAAAGTTCTTGAACAGATTCTTCCCACCATCTCGCTACATCAAAGCCAAGTCAGATATCTCCACATTCAGGCAGGGACCAGAGGAACCATTGTGTGAAGCCTGGGAGAGATTCAAATCTTTGCTGAGAAGGTGTCCCAACCACAGTTTTAAGGATATTGCACAACTAAATATCTTCTGCAAGGGACTCAAGCCTGACACCAAGATGATTATAGATGCTGCAACGGGAGGCACAATCATGTCAGTGGATGCAGAGCAAGCCACCAGGATTATTGATGTCTTTGCATTAACATATCAGCAAGCTCAGCATGGAAGGCAACCTGTGCAGAAAAGGGGAGTGTTAGAGTTGAACACTAGTGACGCACTCTTAGATCAGCAAAAGCTTTTTTCTCAACAGTTAGAAGTAATCACCAAACAGATGGCTAACCTCCCTCAGTAGTTGCAGGTAGTACAGTCTCATCCTGGCCAGTCCCCACAATTGACTTGTGACTTTTGTGGAGGTGACCATCCCAACGGTCATTGCTCTTATCAAGACATTCAGGAAGAACATGTTAACTATATGGGAAATCGAGGGAGACCTAGCAATTTCTCCAACAACAACCAATTTTCAATTAACTACTCACAAGGTTGGAGAAATAATCAGAAGAACAATTCTGGTTGGAGACAAGATGCTGGATCTTCTAATAGGCAAACCCCTTATCAGCAACAGCAACAAAAGCCACCCTCCAGGTACATGACAGGCTATCAAAACTGGAGGAGAAATTGGATACTCTCACACAATCCCTCAAGTCCTATAAGAAGAATACAGATGCAACCCTAAACAAATGTAGAGACACAAATTGGCCAGTTAACAAATGACATAGCCGCACATAATAACGAAAAATTCACAACTAACACCCAAACCAATCCCAAGGAGCAGTGCAATGCAATCACATCACAGGTAGTGAGTCATCAGTGGGAATTGATATGGTGGACAATTTATCAGCTGAGGAGCACGTGCTGACAAGAAAGGAGGAAGACAAAGGGCCGAAAGAGGTTAAAAAGGAAGTAGAAGGCTTAGTGCAGAAGGAGTAGTATTAGAAAAGAGGGTACCTTATCCACTTACCCCATTCCATAAGGACAAAGACAAGATGTTTGATCAGTTCATGAGGATGTCAAAAGGATTACAAATCAGTATTCCTTTTCTTGAGGCATTAGAGGATACACCCAACTATGCAGAGCTTATTAAAGATTTTCTGGTTAAGAAGGAAAAGATATTTAATGAAGAGAAAGTACAGTTAGAGGCTGTATGTAATGTTGTTCTTCAGAAGTCACTACCACGGAAAACACAAGATCCTGGAAGTTTCACAATCCCAATCACCATTGGAAATTTAATAGTGAACAAGGCAATGCTAGATCTTGGAGCTAGTATAAATCTGATAGCATGCTTTTATCCATGCTCAAGAAGATTGGTGACGTGAAAGTGCAACCTAAAAGAGTGAGTTTGCAACTGGCAGACAAGTCCATCAACCACTCATATGGGATAGAGCTGAAGACGTTCTAGTTAGGGTTGACAGGTTTGTGTTTCCTGTAGATTTCACCATCATGGATATGAAAGAAGATGCTGATGTTCCGTTGATTCAGGGACGACCATTCATGAAAACGAAAAAGGTCGTAGTTGATGTTGACAGAGGTAAATTCACGGTCAGCACGCAGGATGATAAGGCGACATTCAATGTGTTTAGGATATTCCACAACAGAAAGAACCTCCGGATTGCCTGAAGATAGACTCTACTGAGGGAGTCTCATATTTCAATACTGAACCACAGCATTGGCAAGGAGTAAATAGAAAGGAATCTGATTGTCAAGACACTCACAAGCTGCAGAGGAAAAAGATTTAAAGTCCTCAATAAGAAGTTGAAAAGAATGTGAGTCTCAGAATTAATTTAAGTATTTTAAATTAGATTCAAGACATATTATCCTGGTTTTAATGATTAACAAATTAGACTGCATACAACAGGTGCTACTGAGAAAGGTCATTCTTCTATGTATTTCAGGAAATATAAAGAAGCAAGAAGTATATCCACCGCAAGCTGAAATGAAGACAAACTTAAAAGCTTATGGAAGAACACCAACCAAAGAGCAAATAGAACAAGGAAGTTGAAAATAGCAAAAGAAGAACATGCTGAAAGCATGATAGTGAACCTGCTAAAGAAAGGAATTAGGAAAGAAGCAAAGGAAGAACAACGCAAACAACCATCTAAAGAAAAGAGTACAAGCTTTTGAAGAAGAGAACCCGCTGAAGGAAGTTGAGAAAAGCAATCTGCTAAGAAGAAAGGATTCATCTGTGCAAGCTGTAATGAAGAATGGCATGTTGGAAGATCAACCACCAAAAGAAGAGAGAAGATCAATGAAGAGCAAATCTCTGTCTGAGCAAACTACCCGAAGAAGAAGCAATCTGCTGAAGAAAGGAACTTGCTGAAAAACATATACCTATTGAAGAGCCAAGACTTGTTGAAGAAGGAAGACATACGAAAGGAAGGACAAAATCTGTTGAACCTTCTGAAGCCAGAGACGTCACTCTACGAAGAGTGGTGAGTCAATATGAATAATGCATTAAAAGACTCAAGTCTCAGCAAATATTAATGGTTAAGCTGAATCCGTACAAGAAGAAACAAAGGCTTTTTGGTACAGCTTTATTCCTGACATAAAGAGGAATCATACTGCAAAAAAGCATACAAAGGTCAGAGATAGAGTCAGCGCTGCTGTACACCTACTACTTGTACCCGCCTCTATCATACGCTTCACAAGCATGCACCTTAATCGAGAAGAAAAGCTATTGCACAACGGGACAAAGGAGAAGTCTAACGGATATCATCATCTCCATCAAGATATCAGAAGAAAAAGAAGAAAAAGAGAGAGAGTAACATCAACCTGCTGAAATATCAGAAACTCTCTTAAGAAAGATTAAGAGCCTAACTGTTGTGTGTCAGAACTAATTCATACCTACATACCTACTCTGCTCAAGTCAGAAGATAAGCAAAAGAGAAGCTATCTCTCAACGGCTCCAAGAGCATTAATCATTCCTTCTCAATGGTATACTAAGGAACCTTCAACGACTATATTTTCCAGAACATATAAATAGCCTCAAGGGAGAAGTTTGAAGATTGGCGGCATTGAAAGCCCAAGGCGGAGATAATGCCCAAGAGAGATCGGGCAAAAGCTCAAGATAATATTTGATCAAGCCAACTCTCTAAAGAAGAATATTCAGATACAGAGAGGAAACCGATTAGAAATTCATACATTGTATCTCTGTCTTTCCTTGTACTTAGATTCTTTAGTTGTATCCTGAGTTATACTCAGTTATCCCTTTGATCAAGACGAAACTTAAGTTTATGTTTCTCATAAACTTAAACTTAGTTTAAATTGTAAACACTATCAAGTGTCTGAGAGCCTGGAGAGACTTGGTGGAAGAAAGAATACTCGTTGAGCCTAGAGAGGCTTGCCTGTAAAAGATATTGCTTAAGTTTCCTGGAGAGGCAGTTGAAAACAAAGAATACTTGTTGAGCCTGGAGAGGCTTGTCTTTAAAAGAATACTGCAAGAGTTGCCTGGAGAGGCAGTTGAAAACAAAGAATACTTGTTTCAGCTTGGATAGGCGGGGTGAACAAAGAATACTGCATGAGTTGCCTGGAGAGGCAGTTGAGAACAAAGAATACTTGTCAGGCTTGGAGAGCCCAGGTGTGAAAATAATACACGGTGTAATCTTGTGGGGTTAGTGGAAAATCTCGTGGTGGATTGCCTTGGGACTGATATAGCTCACTGGGTTAGTGGGTAAACCAGTATAAATCTCTGTGTTATGTTCTCTCTTCCCTTACCTTTTTACTTTCCATTATTATTTGTTTAACTAACCAAGAAGGGTTAAGAAAAGTTGTTTTATTAATCTGTGCAGAAAAACAATCTTTCTTTAAGAGAAAATATTTTCAAAAAGGCTTTTACTCACCTTCTGAGTTGCATCAGCAAGTTGCTGAACTCCCAATTTCGGAAGGTTGATCAAATATTCTCAAATCAGTTTTGCTTGTTTGCTAAAGGTTTTTCCAAAATCTTTAAAGATTATAAAACACTATTCAACCCCCCTTCTAGTGTTTCCTATGGCCCTAACAAAGAAGAAGAAAGCAGATACTAAAACCAATTGATGGATCCACCTTCAAACGAAAACCAGCATCAGTTGCTGATGGAGATGCTGGTAGAACAAAAGAAGTGTTTGGAGACTTGATAAGGTAAGTCAGTGGTGCATCAATAAGGTTCACAACAAAAACTCCATCTTCAAGAACCTTAAAGAAACAGGCGTCAAGCTATATGACGTTAAAGGAGCGTTTCCTGAGAGGCAACCCAGAGTTTTTGATTTTAATTTGTTTATTATTTTTATTTTTTATTTTTTGGTTTTAGTTTGTATATACTGTGTGTTAATTTTTGTGCTTCTTTAGCTTAGGAAATACTAGGAAGTGGTTAAGTAAATATGTGAAAAAGAAATACAAACATTCTAAAACAGAAAGTAGCAAAAAAAATTGACTAAGTGTTTAAAATTGCATTTTGTTTTATGCGCTTCACCTGCGCTTAGCCGCAGGTAAAGCGCAGAATTGCCATTTTAACACTGCATTTTGTTTTCTGCGCTTCACCTGTGCTCAACGCAGGCAAACGCAAAATTTCCAATTTTGACACCTGTGTTGAGCGCAGTACTCGCTGGCTGCTTAAATTTCAAAAGTTGAACAAGGGAAGGGTCGTGTTAAAAATTAACCTTCTCCCCTGTTTTCCTCAGAGCTTTCTCTGCTTTCCCTTACCCTTCCTCGTCACTTTTATTCATAAACCACTTCCTCTTCTACTTTCCGCGACTAGTCAAGGTAAGTTTTAAGTTTTTGAGTCATTTTAACCAATTGAAATCCTCTATTTCTTTCTTTTGGTTAATGGAACCCTTAGGCTAGAAGACTTGGTTTATAGTCTTGTATGTTCTTAGGTATTATTGTTATATAGCCTTTAGGTGATATGGTGGCTGTGAATGATCAGTTAAAATGGTGACTGTTGGTGTCTCATTGGTTTTGCAGTTATTATGTTTGAAAGTGTTAGTGCTCTGTTTTTTCAAAATTTTACACTAACCATTCCATGCAAAATTTTGAATTAATTCTTGCTGAATCACTGAACACTTATGTTTGATTGAGCCTGAAAATGCATGATAAATGAATGCTCTGTTTTTAGAGTTAATTTGGTTCCAATGAAAATGTTTTCATGAACTGTGCATGCATTACATATTTATTATTAATAACTGATCATTGGGTTGAGGAAAATTCTGCTTACATGCATTGGATTGATCTTGTCAATATTATACTTTTGTAGATGGATCGCACAAAGGTCACCAACTACTTACTGGCGCCTCCAGTTCCAAGAGAGGCAAAGGAGGAAAGGGGGCATGCGATGAGCCCAACTATGATCCAATGAAAGTTCAGGATTCCAAAGCTGCTGAGGCACACAGTTCCCTCCAGAACTGTAACTTCCATTATAGAAAAGACCACTAGAACTCCATCTTGGGGAGTTCGAGGATTTCAACACAGAGATCACAAGGAGGCATGGAGGAGAGTAGCTGCGCCTGAGAGACACTATGACCCGGAGCTGGTCCGAGAGTTTTACGCTAACGCCACAGTGTTGAGTCTCAAAATATCATAAGGAAAATTATGATGTTTTAGATAGCTCACTTCTCAAGTTTTAATGCTTAACAAATTTGGGTTAAAATACTTATCATAGATACATAAATGTGTAGTGATTTATCTATGATTTCAGCAAGCCATTCTGAACTTATAAAGACTGTCTGAAGTGCTGTCAACCTGTCTAAAGTGGAAAAGAGTTCTGAAGGTTCAACCTGTCTGAAGTGTTGAAGTCGTCTGAAGGTTCAACCCGTCTGAAGTGTTGAAGTCGTCTGAAGTGCGCAACCCGTCTGAAGTGTTGAAGCCGTCTGAAGTCTCATTAATGACGTGGCACTCTTTGCTGAAGTATGTGAAGACATCTCTGAAATTCTGCTAAGTCAAGCGTTCTCTGCTGCACGTACCTTTCAAACATATTTATGGCAAGGAACACAGAGACCTTTCCTGGTATATTTGAATTTCATACACCACTGAGGAAATCTCTGCAACGTAACCTTTGCAGCAACAGCAGTGGCCAGCTTTATGGCAGCAGCAACCTTGTACTGTGTGTCAGAAAAATCAGAACTCTCAGAAGCATGTCTCACAACGGATTAAATAGCATTTAATGCTATCTCTAAACGGTGGTATTTCAACGGATTGAAGATTGGTTATAAATAGCCCTTCATGAGACCATCAAGAGGGTGAATATATACAAGAAAATCTAAGAGACATTACGCTACAAGTTTTTCTTTTGTAAAAACACTCTGATTTCATATTCATTGTACATCATTTGTATATCCTGAGTATACCTCAGTTTTATTGTACATCGTCTCTGTTTAAGCTTCAAACTTGTGTAGTTTAAAAACTTAGACATATCTCTTTGTAAGAATTGTCTTTGAGCCAGGAGAGGCTTGTCTGTAAAAGAATACTTGGTTGTAGAGCTTGAAGAGGCTTGACTGTAAAGAATACTTGTAATCTTGGTGAAGATTAAGAGAAAATCAACGTGCTAGTTGGCATTGGGACTGGACGTAGCTCACAATGGTAGTGAGTGAAAACCAGGATAATTCCCTTGGCTAAGTTTCTATCCCTTATCTCTTGTCAATTTATTTATACTAACCAAAGGGTGTTGAAAACTATTCTGATAATTTTAAAAGCAAGAAACCTTTTTAAAGATCTTTTCAGAAGCCTTATTAAGAAACTTCAGACAGCCTCTTAAACCTGTCTGAAACAGTTGTAAACTTAACCATTTGCGAAAAGCTTCCATAAATTATTAAGAAACACTATTCAACCCCCTTTTAGTGTTTCCCTATGTTTCTACACACAGGCGAGCCTGGAGGGTCGAGTTGAGAGGAGGTCTTATGTGAGAGGTCGATGGGTCACCTACGATCGCGATGCGATCAATGATTTTCTAGACTGGCCCTTGGTCCTGATGATGTTAAGCACATGGTCTACAAATACCATCAGTTGCTACATGCATATTGGCATATATGGACATGAGGAGCTTTATACGAGGACAACCCAACATTTATATTTTCCTGGGCGCACTTATGATGTCAACACCTACCGGGATGTAGCTAGGATTTTGAGGAGGGACTTGCGGAGCATTTCTCAGATTTGGATGGTTCTAGTGTTGGCCAACATTAGGCCAACCAACCATGTGTCCGACATCACCATCGAGACGACACACTTCATCTATTGCGTCCTGACTGGTGAGGATATTGACATCGCCAAGGTTATATCTGAAAAGATATATCTTACGTTGACTGTTGTGGAGCGTTGCAGTGCGAGCTCTAGGATCAGTCTAGGATTTCCTGCACTCATCACCTCCTTATACCGATCTAAGGGGATGCTGTACACCCCCACTGCTCCAATCAAGGCCCTTATGACTAAGGGGTATATTGAGACTTATTGCATCCCTGAGGAGGAATTAGAGCCACCTCCGGATACCAAGACGACCAGGCATCACAGGCAGCCACCACCACCAGTTGATCGCACCCTATCCTTTTACATAGAGCACCTGTATCATCAGAAACTCTGCTATCTACAGAGGGATAGTCCACCTCCAAGACATACTTGTACCAGACCAGGCCGGACCCCGACCCAAACATGCTACCATAGCACTTTCAGACTTATTCGCAATGGCCTGGGGACAGGCCTGTTGTCCTAGGGGGAGGTGGAGCAGCAGCAGCAGCTGGAGCAGATGATGAGGTCCTTCAAGATGTAGAGGAGGACGATTTATTTTCTTTTTTCTTTCTTTTTTTCTTTTTATTTTCATTTCCTTTTAATTTCTTTTATTTTCATTTGACACATCTGTTCTGCATCTGACATGTTATTTACACATTATTTCTATGCATTATGGATTTTTAGGATTCTTTTTGTTATTTCAGTTGATTAGGAATTTTTAGGATTAATTTAGGAATTAGGATTTAAGAAATTTATTCAATTTCTCATTGCTAGAACAATCTAACTAACTGAATTAGGACAGAAAAAGGAATTTAAGTGATTGAATCCATAATCAGTAGATTAGGATATTGTGTAGGAAAATGTATCAAGGTAGTTAATTGATTTCAATAGTGATTTTATCAAGGAAAATAGCCATAAGTCGGTTAGTTTGTGAGACTAAACACTTTGAGAGTTTTCATTGTCGCTTGTCAATTGCTATTGCTTGAGTTTTTTGGATTTTATTCTGCACTATGAAAAGCATGGAAGTGATTAAGGCATCTTGTAAATATATAAAATGCTCAGCACCAAATAGCCAGTCTGTGAAATTTTTTTCCTATTTTTGATAGCCATATGAGCCTGAATTTTATTTTCTTATGCAACCCTAGCCTTGAAAAATGACTATAATCCTACCCCTACATACTTAGGGAAAGAGAGAGCGTAGGTGCAATGTTATTCAATGTGAATGGGTATGAGTTAGCTAATTGAAATTATAATATGCAGGCATATTGAGTATTGGAATTCACTCCCTTAGTTATATAAAAAAGTGTATATGTTATATATAAAGTTAAATAAAAGGGAGTGAATTACCAAAAAGGGGTTGATTGTGTATAATGTTCGCAAGTCAAGAATGATATGGTGGATTAAGAGTAACTTAGAATACTAGGTTAAATTGTAGATATGCTCTCTTTTCTTGAAGTTGTGTATTTTGAATTATCCAGAAAAACCATGAATTCTTGATAGCCTAGCCTCATTACTGTAAGATCATGAATCCCTCCGAGATGTTTTTCATAATGACAAAATTATCAAAGTATATTTACTATAATTCTGAGTATAAGGGACTAATGTTTCAAGTGAGTTTTCTTAAGAAGAAACAGGTAAATGCAGAAGAACCACTATTGTAATACATCAGAAGAAGCAAAGAAGCTGCAAACTTTAATTCAAGCAACTCAAAAGGAAATAGACAGTCACTAATAAATATCATCTTACAATAATAAAAGAAATGTTTAAAGGTGAAAGCATGAAAGCTGTTGAGAAGAATCAGAAGAAGATATTCCTGACAAGTTCCAGAACAAAGTTGGTGACAGTAAGATCTCAAGAAGATACCTGACAGGAACTCATCAGAAGATGCACTCACAGTTCAAATTAAAGTCACAAAACTTTCCTCTCTCTCCAAAATAGTTCTGTGATAAGAAGAAAGAACTCTATAAATCAAAGAAATAAGGATGTTGTTACAATAACAGTCTCTGAAGAAGAAGTAAATATAGTTTTAAGAAGAACATCTTAAATTATTACTGGGTATGCTCCTCATCATTCTAGACTTCATAAAAAATCCAGTATCATTTCATGAAGTAGAAAACAAATTGAAAAGAAAACATTTTTCTATATTTTTTTCATTTTGGAGAAGATACAAGCTTTAGAAGATGCAGTCATCAGAAGATAGGACCAGTCAAAGTGAGGAAAGAGAAAAAGTTTGCACATGACAGTGACAGCTGCTTGCACTTCCAACTGGGCATTGACTTGCTCTCCAAGACTTGTCCAACGGCTATATTCCTCAATCCTTGGCTATAAAAAGAGCCCTTCTCCTCAAAGATGAGACACACAGCTGATTGAGCAGAAGAAGCATAAGAACTCTCTGAAATTACATTTCTACCTTCTGCAGAATTTTCACTTTCTTCTAATCTGTTTATTCAGAGTTTATCAAGTTAGGAAAGTAAGAACATTGTGTGTTGGCTCAAGAATTTCAGCTGTATACTATTTATTGTATATCTTGAGCCTTTGTTCCTTGTATTTCAATTAAACAAATCTGTAACACTCAAAAGAAAGTAGAATCTTTTGAGAGATAAATAAGTTAAGTCTGCAAGAGTGAGGTGTGCCCTATTATTTGCAGAAGAATAATTGGTGAGCCTGTAGAGGCTACAGAAGAATACTTGGTGAGCCTGCAGAGGCTGCAGAAGAATACTGGTTGAGCCTGAAGAGGCTGCAGAAGATACTAGTGTGAGGAGCACCCAAGAAGTTATTGTATCAAGGTTGATATAGTGGAAAATCCTACTGAGGGTAGGGACGGGATGTAGCCTCAAGGTTAAGAGGTGAACCAGTATAAATATTGTTTGCAGATCTTCTTATCCCTTAAACTACTTACTTCTAGTTGTCCATTTGCATTATAACTGTCATAACATTTGCATAAAACTATTTTAAATCTATCTAATACCTAAGTAAGTTGTCCTTTAACCAGGTTCAAGACAAGAACCATATTTTCTTGCATAATACACATATAATTCATATTGTGAAAATTAACCTTTGAACTTCTAATATTAGCCAAGTGGTTAACTTGAGCAGAAAATAAATATTAGAAGATAATTGCAAAAATTTAAAGAGATCACAATTCAACCCCCCTTCTTGTGATTACATTATTTACTTCAATTGGTACCAGAGCTTGCCTCTAAGGGTTGAACACACTCAACAATGTGAGAGAAAAAGATCAAGGGAAAATGGTAAACAATGGAGCTGGGATGTTTATCCCAGAAGGATCTTCCATAAACAGGCCCCCTGCATTTGATGGAAGAGACTACTACTATTGGAAAGATAGGAGGAAATTATTCCTTGAATCTCAAGATATTGATCTTTGGGATATCATTGAAAAGGGAAATTTCACTTTTACACTAAGAAGAACAAGAATATTGGCCGAACCAAAAGAAGGAGAATCCGAGTTCAAGAAGAACCTCCACAGCCAAAGTCAAGAGAAGAATGGACTTCAGAAGACAATCAAAGATACCTTCTAAACCCCAAAGCTAAGTTCTATCTCCTACTGCTCTCAGCAGAAGTGAGTATGATAAGGTAGCAAGGTGTGCCACTACTAAAGAAATCTGGGACACTCTCAAATAGCACATGAAGGCACAAATCAAGTAAAAGAATCAAAATCAACATATTGATTCATCAATATGAAATGTTCAACATGCATGAACATGAATCTATTGATGAAATGTTCAGCAGATTCACAGTCTTTATAAATGACTTTAAAATCTCTTGGAGAGAAAGTTATACTAACCCAAGAGTTGATCAGAAAAATACTTAGAAGTCCCCCTAAAAATTTGGAGACCCAAGGTAACAGCAATCCAGAAGCAAAGGATCTTGCTGTCTTGAAATTAGATGAACTTCTTGGATCTCTAAAAGTTCATGAGCAAGAACTCATGGATGAGATACTTTCAAGAAAAGGAAAGACAATTGCACTAAAGTTAGTTCATCCAAAAGAACAAGCTTGAGTATAAATTCCTCTGAAGGAAATGAGTCAGAAGAGAAGAATCCACTTCTGGAAATGATGATGAACTTGCATTCATTTCCAAAAGAATTCAGAGAATGCTCAGAAAAAGAACAAAAGGAAGAAGTTTTGTAACGCCCCCGAGCCGCTTGCAGGAGTGATGAGGGTCCCCACAAACCAACACAAGTCTTTCCAGTATGCGTTGTCCTCACTTGCACACTTTCTGGGAAACTTCCCAGAAGGTCACCCATCCCAGAATTGCTCCAAGCCAAGCACACTTAACTATGGAGTTCTTATGTTATGGGCTTCCGAAAAGAAGATGAACGTTGTTGGTATAGTTCTCCATAACAATTTCCTTTAAGCTATCCTCAACTGTACAGTCCCATACCTGCACAGCCTCTGGATCCCTCTCATTCGGGTGTGGGTTCGGTTCATCCATGTGTGCTTAGAAGCCTGCCAGGAGCCGCTCCTTGTCCGTGCCTCTTTGCACCAGCGATCACTTCCCCGCCCTCATAAGCCTCCGGCTCTCACATGCCCACCAGCTTCCGCCTGGTTCATTCCCGAACCACACCGTACTGGGAGAGGCTCGGCTCTGATACCATTTGTAACGCCCCCGATCCGCTTGCAGGAGTGATGAGGGTCCCACAAAACCAACACGAGTCTTTCCAGTATGCGTTGTCCTCACTTGCACACTTCCCGGGAAACTTCCCAGAAGGTCACCCATCCCAGAATTGCTCAAGCCAAGCACGCTTAACTATGCAGTTCTTATGTTATGGGTTTCCGAAAAGAAGATGCACCTTGTTGGTATAGTTCTCCAACAACAATTTCCTTAAGCTATCCTCAACTGTACAGTCCCATACCTGCACAGCCTCTGGACCCCTCTCATTCGGGTGTGGGTTAGGTTCATCCATGTGTGCTTAGAAGCCTACCAGGAGCCGCTCCTTGTTCGTGCGCTCTTTGCACCGGCGATCACTCCCCGCCCTCATCAGCCTCCGGCTCTCACAAGTTTGCCCTTTAAGAAGGAAGGCCAAAAGAATGAAATAACTCAGATAATTTGCTTTGAATTTAATAAGCCAAGACACATGAAAGCGGAATGTCCTCAACTCAAGAAAGATCAAAAGAACTTCCAAAGGAAAAAAAGAAAGCCATGATGGCTACATGGGATGATACTGAAAGCACATCAGAAGATGATCAGAAGGAAACTGGAAATCTGTGTCTCATGGAAGGAAAAGAAGATGATGAGGTAATTGATTCAAACTCTTCTTCTTATAAAGAATTAG
Source organism: Sesbania bispinosa (assembly GCA_026901365.1). Taxonomy (NCBI): domain Eukaryota; kingdom Viridiplantae; phylum Streptophyta; class Magnoliopsida; order Fabales; family Fabaceae; genus Sesbania; species Sesbania bispinosa. Next base: position 2,293,283 of record QLOH01000019.1, read on the forward strand.
AAGATGCTTTCGAAACTTATCATCTGACTCACACACACTTGCACAAAAATGTGGGTTATTAAAAGCTCAGCATACAGAAGCACAAGAAGAAAATGAGAAACTAAAGTCTTCAATGAGAGACTGTTCAAGACAAATCAATGTCTGCAATAATCTCATTTTAAACTTTCTGAACAGATGAAATCTTTAAGATTAAAATCTTCAGAAGAAGCCAACAGCAGTAATCGTCTTCTACAAAATGAAAATGATAAATTAAAAGAAAAAATCAATAAATTAAATTAGGATTTGCAAAATTTGTTCAAGGAACAAATAATCTCAAAAAACTAATAGAAATCAAAGAGAATTTTCTGATAAACTGAACTAGGATATAATCAAGATTAAAAAATAGTAACACTTACTTTGTTCTAGCCAAAAGGCAGTCTTCAAAATGCTCTTGGTGTAAAAAGTTTGGACACACTGTTCAAAACTGCTACAAGAAGAAAAGAAGCACCAAAAGAAGGGTAACTAACCAGGAAGGACCCAACAAAATTTGGGTACCTAAATCCTTCTTTACTGATGCAGGAAAGAAAAACAAAAGACATCAAGAAGAAAGAGAAATGGTTCTTGGACAATGGCTGCTCCAGACATATGACAGGAGACAAATCAAAGTTCATTCAATTCCACAAAATAGAAGGAGGAACAGTCAATTTTGGAGACAAGAACAAGGCCCATATCAAAGGTATTAGGAAGGTAGGTATGACAGATTCTGCCCAAATTAATAATGTTTACTATGTGAAGGGTTTAAAGCATAATCTTCTTAGCATAAGTCAGCTATGTGACAGTGGCTATGAAGTTATGTTCCAACCTACATTATGTGTGATCAGAGAGTTATCCACTAAGAAAGTTATATTTTATGGAATTAGGAACAAAAATCTATATAGTATTAAGTTAGAAGAACTATCTGATCTGACATGCTTTGCATCCTTTGAAAACGACAAATGGACTTGGCATAGAAAAGTAGGACATTTAAATATGAAATCTATTTCAAAGTTACTGAAATTAGAATTGGTCAGGGGACTGCCTAAAATAAAATTTGAAAAAGATAAGGTATGTGAAGCATGTGTAAAGGGAAAACAAACTCACTCAAGCTTTCATCCTAAAAATACCATAACCACCAAAAGACCATTAGAACTCCTGCATATTGATCTATTTGGTCCTACCAAAACCCCTAGCATTGGTGGAAAAAGATATGGACTTGTCATTGTGGATTATTATTCTAGATTCACATGGGTATTATTCCTCACCACTAAGGATGAGTCTTTTGATGCTTTCAGAATCTTCTCTAAGAAGATACAAAATGAAAGTAGTCAACAAATTACTTCTGTTAGAAGTGACCATGGAGGTGAATTTGAAAATTACTCTTTTAAAATATTTTTTGATGAAAAAGGAATCTCTCACAACTTTTCTTGCCCTAGAACTTCTCAACAAAATAGGGTTGTAGAAAGAAAAAATAGAACTCTTCAAGAAATGGCAAGAACTCTTTTAAATGACAGTGGTATTCAAAAATATTTTTGGGCTGAGGCAGTTGCCACCTCATGCTATATCTAAACAGAGTTTCTATCAGAAGCATATTGAACAAGACTCCATATGAATTGTGGAAAGGAATAAAGCCTAACATTTCATACTTTCATGTATTTGGATGTGATTGTTATATTTTGAATAACAAAGAAAATCTTGACAAATTTGATTCCAAGTCTGAAAAGGCTATATTTCTTGGTTATTCAACTACATCTAAGGCTTATAGAGTTTACAATATTAAAAATCAACATAGAAGAAAGCACGCATGTTATATTCAATGATTCTAACCTATCTTCTGAAGGAAAAACTAGAATTGATTCATATGATGAATCTGAAGGAGATATCTTACCTAAGAAGATATCTTCTGAAATAGAACTACTGATAAGTGCTAAATTAATGATAAATTTTTATATAATTACAGCATTTATCAAGGGCAAAATGTTAGATTTATACCCCAATTTATCTCTTTTTAGTTTAAAATGCTGATCTTGTAATTAATTGATTCAAATTTGAATTTGATGCTATTGTGATAAGAAATCTGTTGATTTTGCAGATAAAAAGGAAAGTTTTAAATGGAGTAACAAGATAGCAGTAAATAAAGATAAGATCAGCAAGAGATCAAGCTAAAAAGAGGGGAATCAGGAAAAAGTAGCAAATAAGGATAAGATCAGCAAGAGATCAAGCTAAAAAGGAGGAAATCAGGAATGCAGAAAATGGAGATCTGCGCTCCACCCGCGCTGAGCACAAGTGGAGCGTAGGAATAAAAATCCTCTCTATTTCCTGCGCTTCATCTGTGCTGAGCGCAGGAATACGAAACCCTAATTTCCAATGGGCCAAAGGAAGGCTTTAACGGGCTTTCCAAAATTCTATTTAAAGGACCTTTTGCAAAGATCAAGAGCGACGGAGGAGCAAATCTAGAGCTGGAGAAAAGTGTGACAGTCTCTTCATTGGTTTGTAATGGCTACCATGAGTAGCTAAACTCTCCCATAGGATTGAATGTAGTCGATTCAATCCCCAAATGTATTTGAATTCTCTTTGTTATTTATGAATCCCTGTTTTTACAATATTGGTGTTTTTAATCTGTTCTTAATGCTTAGCTCCTGCCTTTGTGCCGGAGTTATGAATTGATTTTATGAGGGACACAGACAAGTGGTTTTATGAAATCATGTGCGAATTCTTGGGAGCCTAGACATAGGGATCTTGAATTCTGATTTGGTAAAAATACTCAATTCACGACTGTGGACACCAGGGTGAATTGATAGGTTTAACAATAAATCTCTAATCAGGGGCAATTTACGACTGTGGATACCAGGGTAAATTGTTTCTGAGTATTTTATATTTGTGGAAACCTTTGTGAAATAACTTTAATTTGTGCTTCAATATTATGATTATATATTCAAAATATCATTGGGTTTCAAATATGAAAGGGGTACGATAGACAAAGTTCAATCCTAGTTCTAGTAATTTGCTCAACCTCATCCCAATTTATTATTCTTTCTTTTATTATTGCAATCTACACACAACATCTTCTCTCAATTGATACGTGTGACCACTAGGATTTACATTAAACCGTTCCCTGTGGATACGACAACCCCTTTTACTTACTATTATACTGCTGTGATTTTGGTAAGCTTGCTAGAATTTCAACAACTACCAGCAGAAAAGGCATGTGAAATAGAAAGTTCCCTCCAGAACTTGGAAATTGACAATAGAGAAGAACTTCCAAAAAGCTGGAGACTAGTATAGCTCATCCTCTTAACCAAATTATTGGCAGCACATCAGAAGGTTTGAGAACTAGATCTTAGGTTAGAAGAAGTGAAACTGCTACAGCACTATTATCTCAAATTGAGCCTAAAAGCATCATTGAAGCTCTAGATGATGAATCATGGATAAATTCCATGAAAGAGGAATTAAATCAATTTGAGAAAAATGAAGTCTCGACACTTGTACCTCCTCCAGAAGATCATTCAATCATAGGAACCAAGTGGGTTTTCAGGAATAAGATGAATGAAGAAGGTAAAGTAGTGAGAAAAAAAAAAGCAAGGTTGGTTGCACAAGGATACAACCAGCAAGAAGGTATTGATTTTGATGAACTTTTGCTCCAGTAGCTAGAATAGAAGCTATTAGAATTCTTCTTGCTTTTGTAGCGTACAAAAATTTTAAGCTCTACCAAATGGATGGTAAAAGTGCCTTTTTAAATGGATAATAAATGAGGAAGTGTATGTACACCAACCTCCTGGTTTTGCTAATCAAAAACATCCAAATCATGTTTTCAAACCCACCAAAGCTCTATATGGGCTTAAACAAACTCCTAGAGCTTGGTATGAAAGGTTGAGTAACTTTCTACTGAAAAACAATTTCTCAAGAGGAAAAATTGACACAACCTTATTCAAAAAGACTTCAAAGAAGGATCTTCTAATTGTTCAAATTTATGTTGATGATATCATCTTTGGATCCTCAAATGAAAAAATGTGTCAAGAATTTTCTAATCTAATGAAAGGGGAGTTTGAGATGAGCCTAATGGGAGAAGTTAAGTTTTTCTTAGGTTTCCAAATTAAGCAAGAAGATACAAGAACTTTTATTGTAAAGAAAAATATACAAAGGATCTTCTGAAAAAATTCAAAATGGAAGATGCAAGATCCATGACAACCCCCATGCATCCTTCTGCGGTATTAGAAACTGATGAAAATGGTAAATTAGTTTCTGAGAAAGAATATAGAGGAATGATAGGATCTCTTCTATATTTGACAGCTAGTAGACCTGATATACTATATTCTATGGGACTATATGCTAGGTTTCAAGCTAATCCTAAAGAATCCCATGTTTTTGCTGTCAAAAGAATTCTTAGATATCTTGTTGGAACCACTGACCTTGGACTTTGGTTCAAGAAAGGTACAAGTTTTGATCTTGTAGGGTATTGTGATGCTGATTATGCTGGAGACAGAATTGATAGAAAAAGCACAAGTGGTGGATGCCAATTTCTTGGAGAATCTCTCATATCCTGGTCTTGCAATAAACAACCAACAATTGCTCTATCAACTACAGAAGCTGAATATGTGTCAGCTGCAAGTTGCTGCTCCCAGATGCTATGGATTAAGCATAAAATGGAATACTATGACATGAGGTACACCAAAATCCCTATATTTTGTGACAATACTAGTGCCATCAATCTCTCTAAGAATCCTATTCAGCATTCCAGATCAAAACACATTGATATAAAACATCACTTTGTAAGGGATCATGTTCAGAAAAATGATATTGAGCTTAAATTCATTGAAACAAAACTGCAAATTACTGATATTTTACAAAATCCCTTGTAGAAGAAAGATTCAATTTTATTAGGGATAAATTATATATGTGCAGGTTTTCAAAAATTGAATAAACATGGAATCTTCTAAGAATTAACCTTTAGAAGAACAAAATCCTTTCTTCTCAGTAAAAGAAAAGAAGGAAACTGACATCTTCTGATCTCTTATTCAGTCTGTAAAATTTTTCTTTATCCTCTTAAAATGATTCTATAAGATTGAGCATATCTTCTGCTCTTAAGAAGATTAGTCATTGCAATCTTTATTAAAAAGTGGGAATGAATTTGTATCTTCTTATCAGAAGAAGGGAACTTAGAATAAAATAGAACAACACAAGCTGCATCTGTCAAACTTCCTTATTTCATATGACTTAAGAAAAGTCATTTTCGATCTAGACTTCCTAGAATCAATCCTTTAGAAAAATAATTTTTCCTATCCCTAAGTCAACCAAAAGATTAGCCTTTGCTTAGGAAAGTTCATCTGTGCAGAGAAAAAATAGAAAGAGCCTTTTTGTCCCATTAATAGAGGAAACATTAGTTATCACTAAAAAGGAAAGAGGTGTTTTTGCCCATTGAAGAAAAAAAAACTGAAAACTCCTAGATACCTGCGCGCGCGTGAAGGAAATTCATTTCTCTTTCTATTACTCAAACAACTAGTTGCAATTGAAAAAAGAAAGCTCCCATTGCATCCAGAACTCATTCCATTTCTCTTTGAACACCTCAAGCAATCACCAAATCTCTATTCCTCTGTTCCCTATTGTCTTTTTCCTAGTAATAGCTCGCTGATGATCACATTTTTATTCACACTTTGCATAATTAATCTTAGCTTTCTTGGGCTCTAATTGGGATTAAATCCACTGTTTTAATTGGAATTTACCAAATTGGCCTTAATTGGGCTTTAACTGTAAATATTGTTTAAATTCGGATTTTTAAGCCTATTGACCTGCTGTCTTGTTTTGATGATATCTGGAGCTGTAGGTGTCCGATTTGAGTGATTCCAGTGGCATTGGAAAGCTAACTTCCGGGGCTTTAATTTGATATGCTATATGACCATATTCCCATGAAGAAATTAGGAACAGTTGCTGTTTCAAAATCTCCTACTGTTGCTGTCTGTCACAAGTCCGAATTTGATTAGTTTTGTAATTAGTTTGTGGGCCTATTTTAATTAATTTCGGCCCAATTAAGGCCTAATCAGTTTGTTAATTATTCAGGCTCTTTAAATAGGTGTGTTTCTGAGTGGTTTGAACACTTTACTCTCATTTTTCAGATTTTAGAAAAAAAAAAAAAACTCTTCACTTTCCCTCTTTTTCTTTTTCTTCCAATTTCTTTTCTCTCACTTCTTCCTACTCCAATTTTCGTTTTTTCTTTCTCTGGAAATAGAAGGCTAACTTCTCAAGGTTATTTCTCTGTATCAATGCTAGCTTGGATCTTGAGGTTTGGTTGTAATTCGGATTCTATCTTTCACATCAATTCTAATTCTGATTTTTTCTTCTTCCTATATGAATTTCGGTTTTGCTTAAACTGTGAATTTAGGGATGCTTAATCACTAACCTAATTGATGAACATTGCATGCTTAATGCAAGAACTTGAATCATGAGTTGTTGATGCTTATTGATTAATTCATGGTGAAATTCGGATTCATATATGTTTGATAAAATTGCCTCTTGATTTCCAATGATATATCCAGGTTATGCATGTGCAGAGGAATGATCTTAATCTTCAATTGGTTAATTTCGAATTTAAGTTTTTGTTGTTTAGAATCATAGAATTGAAAAATCCAAACAATCTCCCCCTGAGTGTGTGTTACCTTGATCTTGAATTTCTGAATTTGTGATTGAATTCTTTGGGAAACGACTTGGGTTAACCAACCCTTACTGCACTTTAATTCATTTATTTGGTTGAGTACGACCTTGATCACTCGCGCTCTATTTTTTCTAAAATCTGAAAATGAGAATAAAAAAACTGCAAGAAAGAAGAATGCAACATCTCCTGGACCCTCTAGTTGTTCCTATAGCAGTCACGAAAACGAATCCATTAGCCATTGTTGAAGCAACAGAGGTATTAGATATCCCTCTTATCTCTGCTAAACCTCCCTCCCAGAACCCACACCCACAGAACCTTTACCTCCTTCTCCAAAAGCTCATTCCTCAAAGCCCTCTTCATCAAAACCTCCATCAAATGTCTATTCTGAGTATCCCAGAAGGTCCGGAAGAATTCGTTCAGGAGTTTGAAGATGAAGCTAGAAGAAAGAAAAAAAGCAAAGAGAATATGATAAGGAAGGAGAACCTATTAAAATTGATGCTTCCAGCACCAGTTCTTCAGAGAAGGAGTTCTCAGCTAAAGAAGAAATAGAAACTTCATCAAAAATCCATTCCTCAGAAGAAGAAGTAGAAGTATCTTCTAAGAAGAAGAAGAGGAAATGGAAACAGATCCCTCAGAAGATACTGAAGAGGAAGTATTTGTAGAAAAGTTGTTTGGCAATAGGAAATGGCAAAATCCTTCTTAGAAAAATGGGAATGGAAGGTGGTAATTCCCGGGAAAAAATTCTTACTTAATGAAATTAAGAAGGAAGGATGGGAAGCTGACCACTTCATAAAAAGCAAGGATGGGAAAGCTTTCCTCTGATCAAAGAACCAGTGTACCCAAGAATGGTCAAAGCCTTCTACACTGCTGCTAAAAACTACAGGAGTGATGGGAACTCCTTGTTAGTAGATTTGAAAGGATCAACCATGGTTCTGACACCATAATCAATTGAGGAAGCACTTGGGCTACCTCATTGTGAGAACAAGTTGTATGAAGAACATTGGTATGCAACTGCTGGTGTAACAAAAGAACATGTGATAGAAAAAGTTCTTAGTCCTTCAAGCCCTAAGCTGATAGCAAGCAAGTTGACCCCTTTCTGCAGAATTCTTCGCAAAATTTGTTGTTACTCTATTCTTTAAGAGGTGGAACTCTTGAGAAGGTAACAGATCAAGACCTTCTTATTTTGTATCATATTCTAGAATGCAAACCTCTGTCCCTAGCTTACCTAATTCTTAGGAATATGATCCATGCTGCCAACCCTGTAAAAGTGAACACCAGCCTCCCATATGGTATGATTCTCACCATACGGTTTAAACGTCACAATGTGCCATTAGAAGGAGAGCAGAAAAAGAGGATTTTACCTATTTTGATAGGTCCAACATTAGGAAGATGCACATTAATAAACCTGAACCCTCATTGTACATGGATGGTGATTCAGAAAATGAAGAAGATAATGAAGAGGCTCCTCTTAGCCATAGGTCTAAAAAACAAGATGATGAGCTTAAGACCTACAGAAGGAAGAGGAAAAGGAGTACAGAGAAGGAACTAGCAAGAAGGCTAAGCTAGTCCTTCTGAACCAAGCTTAGAGAAGATAGACTCTCATATCATTGACCCTCCTGCATCCTTCACTTATGAAGAAGAGAGTGAAGCACATCTAGATTCTGCTGAAAACCTGGAGATCTCTATTGATAATCCCAAGAAGAACCCTCTGAGTTTTCACCTCAAAGGGATGCCTCTGTGAATACTCCAAGTGTAGAAGTAGCTTTAGAAGAAGCTTCTAAGGATGTCACTACCACATAAGAAGAAGTTGGTGATGGTAATAACTGTGCAGAAGATATGGTCGTGGATGCGTTGGCTATGTTTGCCAAAAGATACTCTGAGCCTCCATCCTTTGATACCTCCCAACCACTCCTTCAGCCAGAAGAACAGAACTTGGAGCACCATCAGTCTTCCCCCATAAGAGTAGAAGAAGAAGAACAGAAAAGTGATTCTCCTGCTAAGACAGAGGAGCTTCACATATCAGAAGAAGAAGAAGAAGATCCAAAAGGAGATGCACAATTTGTTTCCCTCTGTAGGAACATTCACCATTGATATGGTGAACCAATTCTTGGCCACTCCAATTCTTGATTCCAAGCTTTCTCTTGCTGCACCTTTAAAAGAGGATATTTCTAACATTTCAGCTTCTCTATCCTCCATGAACACCTTCCTGCAACAACTGAGCCATGAAAAGGATTCCATTAACCCTTCTCAACCTGAGAAGATACCTGTTGCTGAGGATATAGCTGAACCTTCTCACACTTCTCAAGGTAAAAGTGTAACTTCAGTTGAGAAGCATGTTAGGAAAATAAACGCAGATATGGAGAAGCTGTTCAAGAATGTCAACACACTTCAAAACAGTAAATGAAATGATTGAAAGTTTACACAACACCAGGTCTGGTTTAACACCTTTGTGTTACCAGTTATTGCATCCCAAGCACCACCTATGCCTTTGCACCTTTCGAGCCACCAACTGCATTTTGCAGCCTGCTAACCCCCCACCGTACCTCCCAATTTTGCAACCTACCTATACGCACCTTCCAAACCACCCCATCATCTTTGGATCATTCCTCTCCTTCCAAGTAGAAGATGATGATTCTGCTTCTTCTTCATACCTAATTTGCTGTTTTGACTTTTGAGTGATGACAAGGTGGAGAAGTAGTATAGTACAAAAGCATTAGAAGCATAATTCTATTTTGTAATTATTTTATTTTGTAATATCTGCTGCAATACTTTTGTTGTCCCAATCATTGGCTGTGAATGATATCTGCGAAATTGACTATCATATGTGTACTTCATGATTGATTAATACATTATGATTTCTGTCTATTCTATGTTTATTTGAATTCAATCATACAAAAGGAAATAAAGCATAAATTCAGGGGGAGATTATTCTTAAGGTTCTCAGAATTATGTAACTATATTTGAAAATGTTGTCATCATCAAAAAGGGGGAGATTGTAAGATCCATGAATCCCTTAGAGATGTTTTCATAATGACAAAATTATCAAAGTATATTTACTATAATTCTGAGTATAAGGACTAATGTTTCAAGTGAGTTGTCTTAAGAAGAAACAGGTAAATGCAAGAAGAACCACTGCTGTAATACATCAGAAGAAGCAAAGAAGCTGCAAACTTTAATTCAAGCAACTCAGAAGGAAAGAGACAGTCACTAAATAAATATCATCTTACATAAAGAAAAATAAATGTTTAAAGGTGAAAGCAAGAAAGCTGTTGAGAAGAATCAGAAGAAGATATTCCTGACAAGTTCCAGAACAAAGTTGGTGACAGTAAGATCTCAAGAAGATACCTGACAGGAACTCATCAGAAGATGCACTCACAGTTCAAATTAAAGTCACATAACTTTCTCTCTCTCCAAAATAGTTTTGTGATAAGAAGAAAGAACTCTATAAAAGCAAAGAAATAAGGATGTTGTTACAGTAACAGTCTCTGAAGAAGAAGCAAAGACAGTTCTAAGAAACATCTTAAATTATTATTGGGCATGCTCCTCATCATTCTAACTACATAAAAAATCCAGTAATTATTTCATGAAGTAGAAAAAAATTGAAAAGAAAACATTTTGCTAAATTTGTTACATGCTGGAGAAAATACAAGCTTCAGAAGATGCAGTCATCAGAAGATAGGACCAGTCAAAGTGAGGAAAGAGAAAAGCTGCACATGACAGTGACAGCTGCTGCACTTCCAACTGGCCATTTGACTTGCTCACCAAGATTTGTCCAACGGCGACATTCCTCAATCCTTGGCTATAAAAAGAGCCCTTCTCCTCAAAGATGAGACCACAGCTGATTGACTAGAAGAAATATAAGAACTCTCTGAAATTACATTTCTACCTTCTGTAGAATTTCCACTTTCTTCTAATCTGTTTATTCTGAGTTTATCAAGATAGGAAAGTGAGAATAGTGTGTGTTGGCTCAAGAATTTTAGTTGTATACTATATATTGTATATCTTGAGCCTTTGTTCCTTGTATTTCAATCAAACAAATCTGTAACTCTCAAAAGAAAGTATAATCTTTTGAGAGATAATAGGTTAAGTCTACAAGAGTGAGGTATGCCCTGCTATTTGAAGAAGAATACTTAGTGATCCTGTAGAGGGTGCAGAAGAATACTGGTTGACCCTGAAGAGGCTGCAGAAGAATAGTAGTGGTGAGGAGCACCCAAGAAGTCATTGTATCAAGGTTGATATAGTGGAAAATCCAACTGAGGGTAGGGACTGGATGTAGCCTCAAGGTTAAGAGGTGAACCAGTATAAATATTGTTTGCAGATCTTCTTATCCCTTAAACTACTTACTTCTAGTTGTGCATTTGCATTAAACTGTCATAACATTTGCATAAAACTGTTTTAAATCTATCTAATACCTAAGTAAGTTGTCCTTTAACCAGGTTCAAGACAAGAACCATATTTTCTGCATAATACACATATAATTCATATTGTGAGAATTAACCTTTGAACTTCTAATATTAGCCAAGTGGTTAACTTGAGTAGAAATAAATATTAGAAGACAATTGCAGAAATTTTAAGAGATTAAAATTCAACCCCCCTTCTTGTGATTACAATATTTACTTCAATTACAACCTGAAAAAGACCTTCTGATCCATACTGACCATGTGCATGATTATTAACTGGAAATGACTAGCAATCTTAGTTGTTCAACTGCAGTGAAAAATTTGAGGGAAACACTCACCAGTGAGAATGAGAGAAATTCCTTGATTTATCACCTGTTGTTTTGATTACTACTCTTGAAAAATTTGAATGCATTTTTATCTTGTTCTGATTGATTATTGGAGTCACCACTTGGTTCTGACTATTAATCTGAAATTGGGAAGTGAAAGCTATCCAGCAAGAGATATTGGATTTGTTTTCTTATCAGTCAAATTGGGGAATTGAAGTCAACTATCTATTTTAGATTTTCTTGCTTGAGGACAAGCAAAGCTAAGTTAGGGGGAATTTGATAAGTGTTAAAATTACGTAAATGACAAATTTCTAGATTTATAACCCAATTCAACACTTTTTAGCTTATATTATAGCTCTTGTATTTATTAGAGTCAAATTTGAATTTGATGCTATTTTGATAAAGAATTTGTTGATTTTTACAGATAAAAAGCAAAGTTACAAATGAAGCATCAAGAGAGCAGTGAGCAAGGACATAAACAGCATAAAACAAGCTTCAAAAGAGGAAAAATCAGGAAAGTCAGTTGTTGTTTCCTGCGCTTAGCACAGGCAGAGCGCATGAATGCCTATTTAGTTATTGTTTCCTGCGTTTCACTTGCGCTGAGCGCAGGCAAACACAGGAAACGTAACCTAATTTTTAATGGTTGCAATCAGAGTCTTAAAAGCCCGTCAGAACAGTTTATAAAGAGACTTTTAGGGATTGAAAAGGCAGACAGAGACGTACGGAGACGTTGAGCAGATTCGGAGCTGGAGAAAAGTGTGACAGTCTCTAGTTGGTTTGTAATGGCTACCATGAGTAGCTAAACTTTCCTATAGGATTGAACGTAGTCAATTCAATCCCCAATTGTATTTTGGATTTTCTTTGTTATATAGGAATCTCTATTTTTATAATATTGGTGTTTTTATTCTGTTCTTAATTCTTAGCTTCCGTCTTTGTACCGGAGTTATGATATGATTTATTGAATATGCTAGGAAGCAATTTACTAAATCAGGTGCGAGTTCCTGAATGCCTAGGAATATGGTTCTTGAATTCTGATTTGGGTAAAAACACTCAATAGGTTGAATACCTAGGGATAGGATTCAATTTATTGATAGCTATTAACAACTGATCTTAAAGCTAGGGCAATTTGTTAAGCAGCCAAGAAATTGGTGTTTAGGGAATTGTTCTAAGAATTTCATACTTGAGGGATCTTTATGAATGAATTTTATTTGGGCTTCAATAATTATAATTATAAATTCCTAAATATCATTGGTTTCCAAATACAAGAGGGGTGCGATAGACGAAGTTCAATCCTAGTTTCCTCAATTTACTCAAACTTATCCATATTCTCTTTATCTCAGTTTTTATTTTATTTACTATTATAATCTTCACAAACAACCATTCAAAATTCCTCTTACTCAATAAGTATGAGCACTGAGAATTTATTTGTACCGTTCCTCATGGGTACGACAACCCTTTCTCTTACTATTATACTACTGCGATATTGGTACGCTTTCCAAGATCCCAATAGAGCTTCTACTCGTCCTCTAAATATGCATACTTAAGGTGAGAGGGAAGTGGCTTCAGCTTTAGTGATGGGGGCTGGACAATAGAAGATAACAGTCTGGTACTAGTGGAAACCTCTGCAACCTACAAATCAACCAAGTCAGATGTTCTGTAATTGTTGTAATCAAGTCTGTGTATTCTAACTCAATTGACTCTACTGGTGCATCAATACCAGATTCTACAGAACCATCATCACAATCAACACTATCAACAAATATGAACTCATCTATCTCAACACACATACTACACATAGATGAATCAGAACATAAATCACAAGTGTAGACATCACTAAAATCAGAAAAGTCCGGAATGTCCAAATGTCCTACAAACTCAGACAAACTATCATCTACAAGTTCAGCAAGCATATCAATATGGAATACAGAATGATCCTCAACAGGATGCCTCATAGCATCTAAAATATTAAATTGAACCACATTGTCTCCAAACTCCATGGTAAGTGTGCTTGCATGAACATCAATCTTAGTCCGAGTTGTCTTCAAGAAGGGCCTGACCAAGATGATGGGGGGTGCACCAGTGAGTGAATCTCCTCCCTCTATATCCAGTATGTAGAAGTCAGTAGGGAAGATGAGGTCACTCACTCGAACCAGCACATCCTCAATAAGGCTTGCAGGGTGGGCAGTGCTCCTGTTTGCCAACTGAATGACAACACTTGTAGCCTGCGAAGGACCAAGAGACAAAAGGTGAAAACAGATAAAGGCATAACATTAATAGATGCTCCTAAATCAAGCATAGCTTATCAACCTTGTTACTGCCTATAATACAAGGAATAGTAAATGTCCCTAGGTCTTTGCATTTTTCTGGAATGGGAGTCACAGGTCTCTCAATGAGTGCAGAGACATTCATTCCCATGTTGATCCTCTCATTGCCCTTCAGCCGCCTCCTATAGGTGCACAGATCCTTTAAAAACTTGGCATATCTCGGAATTTGCTTTATGGCCTCAAGTAGAGGTATATTCACCTCTACATTCTTGAAAGTTTCCAAGATTTCCTTGTCAGCCTCTTCCATTTTTTTACTCTTCTACACAACTCTCTGTGGGAATGGAAGAGGAATAGAAGGCTGCTTATGGGTTGAAGAACCGGGGCTGCTCAAAGGACTAGGATTATCTCTCTCCTGCACAGGGTCTACATCTATATGAATCTCATCTTCTTTCTTAGACTATTGCCTATCAGGCACTTGCACACTCTTTCCCGACCTCAAAGTGATTGCACTAACATTCTTTGGGTTGACAACTATTTGAGCAGGTAGCTTATCTGAACCCTGAGACTGCAGTTGATTAAGAGTAGTCGCCATCTGACCTATCTGACTCTCCAGGTTCTGAATAGTTGCCTCTGTCCTCTATTGGAAATTCAAATTATTGACTGTCATCTGCCTCATTAATTCTTCCAAGGAAGGCTCACTCTTGGAAGGTGCAGCAGCTGGTGGTGTAGGTTGATGTTGCTGCTGCTGTATATGTGGAGGCTGATAAGGTCGACTAGGTCTAGCAGCATGAGATTGATAAGGCACATAAGGCTGGTGTGGCTGCTTCTGTGAAGAATTCCCCCATCTATAATTCGGATGATTCCTCCAACCCAGATTATACTTGTTACAAGAAAGATCCTGATTATACTTCTGCTGCTGAGGGGGTCTACCAGAACCATAAATATTGGCAGCATAAGCCTGAGAAGGAACAACAACATCTCCTTCAGACTCATGTAAGGTGGGACAAGCATCAGTGGGATGATTAGAAGAAGTGCAAATCCCACATAATTTAGCAACCTTCTGAGACACTGCCAAATGCATGGCAAGGAAGCCAAATCATCAAGCTTGTTCTCCAACTTCCTATGGTCAGCAGCATAAGTGGTCTCCATCTCATGAACTCCTCTAGTCAAGGCCACTGAATTGCTTCTAGTACTGAACTGCTGGTTATTAGAAGCCATGTTCTCAATTAACTGCCTTACTGCAACTAGAGTTTTATCCACAAGAGCACCTCCACTGGCTACATCTATCATCTGCCTATCCATGGATATAAGGCCCTCATAGAAATACTGGATGAGTAGCTACTCATGAATCTGATGATGTGGACAGTTAGCACAAAGTCTCTTGAACCTCTCCAGTACTCATACAGACTCTCTCTATCCATTTGCCTTATACCACAGATCTCCTTCCTAATTGTTGTCACTCTGGATGCAGGGAAAAACTTTTCCAGAAATAGCTTTCTTCAAATTATCCTAGCTAGTAATGGATCCAGGTGGAAGGTAGTACAACCAGACTTTTGTTGTATCTTGTAGGGAGAATGGAAATGCCTTCAGCTTAATATGATCCTCAGGAACTCTAGGTGGTCTCATAGTGGTGCAGACAATATGGAATTCCTTGAGGTGTTTATGTGGATCCTCACCTGCAAGACCATGGAACTTGGGCAACAAATGAATCAATCCAGACTTTAGTTCACAAGGCACGTCTATATCAAGATATTGAATGCATAAAGTCTGAATAGAAACATTAGGTGAAGCAAGCTCCCTCAAAGTTCTCTCAGCCATGATATCAAAATTAAAATCAGACTCAAGAAAAGAAGAAAAGAAAACACAGAAACAGACTCACTATCACTTACACTAACAGCAGAATACACACTATCAGACAACTCACTATCACTAACAGAATTATGCACAAATGGAATCCTAGACTGTCTAACTAACCTATGATATGTATGATCAATTTCTAGATCAAATTGATGTATGATACCTGGGTTTGCTCTAGTCATACACCAAATGCACACAAAAATGCACAAAATAAGGCATACAACAGCATGTTAGCATATAAACGCAGCCTATATCAAATGAGCAGAAACCAAAGAAATGGATACATGGAAAACACTATATTAACATAGGAAACAACAACAAAAAATTTCAGAAGAAAATTCAAAGCCTAAGTACCAAAACTACCTAAGGTAAGAAAGCTAAAATACACCCAAAAAAACATAAAAAATCCTTTAAAAATAGAAAATGACTTTTTTGGAAATTTTAGGATCCCCTACTTAGTGTAGTGGGGACAGGCGTCCTAATTAGCTTTTTCTACCCCAAAAGCATATAAAATATGTGAAATTCTAACTTTCCTGGCTCAAGTTATGTCCAATTGAAGTCAACAGGTCAAAATAAGCTAGTACAAAGTGTAATCTCACAATCTGGACCTATCTAACAGCAGGTGAGGTATCTAATATTCATTATTAACTTAAAGAATGGTGGACACAACAATTGGCACAAAAATTCTACATCTAATTATGTCAACCAAAAGGTCATATTCAATTGCAAAAGTCAACAACAGAAAAAAGTCAACAACATTTGATCACACTATGCCAAAAAAGGCCTTAGAGGGCGCTCCCGTGCAGCCTTAAAGGGCGCTCCCGTGCGCACTAATAGAATCTGCTCTTGTTTGGTCAATAAAACGAGGACGCTCAATGGAGCGCCCTGACAGAAGCAAAAAGAGGGCGCTCCCGTGCAGCCTTAAAGGGTGCACACTGGAGCGCCCTGGTTCTTTAAAACAAGGGCGCTCCAAGGAGCGCCCTCCTTTCGTTTTTTTTTTTTTTTTCAATTTCTGTTTTACAATAAGGGCGCTCCAAGGAGCGCCCTCCTTTCTTTTTTTTTCAATTTTTTGTTTTTTTAATCTACTTTAACCTGCATATTTATTTCAGTCTGATCTCAATGGCTTAATCCAAAACATGCATATTAATTCCTTAAAATCCAAACACTTAGTCATACTATGAACAACACTTAGTAAACAACACACATACTTTTATACACGTCATTATTATTTTCCGTTTCAACCATGTTTTTTATTACAAATAAATTAAAGGAAATAAAAGATGTGAAACTATTCAAAGCATCAATAGTTTATCTACTTCAAATGAAGAATTCAAATTTGTCATACTTTGAATAGTTTCCTACGCATGCTATAAAGTGTGGTGAAAGTATGAAGTACCTATCAAACTTATTCCTAATGCATGTACATACAAATAACCTAATAATTATAGTTGAAAGTAAAACGATAATATGATAAAGGATATACCTGATTAAAGTCAATCACCAATAAGCAGTTGTTAGATTATAAGCAGTTAGGAAACAAGACCTGAAAAAAAAAAGACAAGTCAAAAAATTAACTAGTAATAAAAATTAGTAGTCGTTAAAAATTTGACCAGCAACCACCAAATTAACGAAAAAACAATTTTAACTCTAAACCACCAACTACCAGTCCAAAAGAGATCAATATGAGTAATATATATTTATATAACATTTCAAAATCTAATGTAATATATGACAACCTATATACTTAACACATAAATCATTATAAACTATATCCCAAACATCAAATCATTATAAACTATAATATTAATGTTCAATGTTATCTAACCTTAACAACAAATAAACAGCTCAGATCGCAAAACAGGGGGTGCAGGTAGCAAAAAAACAATGTGCAGCATAAACAAAAAGTGGTGCAGATAGCAAAAAGTCAATGTTGGAGTTGCTTACCCTAGTAGCCGCCGCGGACTGAGAGAAGAAAGGGGAAGGAGAGTCGCGCCGCGCCGAGGGAGAGGAGAAGGGAAGAAGGGAAGGAGAAGCTCACGTACGGTTGCGCTGCGGAGGAAGAAGGGAAGGAGAAGCTCTCCCAAGCTCCCTCATGGACGAAGACGAGGAACACGGAGGAGAAGGCACGAATGAAGAAGCTCGCGCACGGAGGAGAAGGGACGGAGGAGAAGGGAAAGAGGAACAAGCTTGGGCACGGAGGAGAAGGGACGAAGGAGAAGGAAGGAGGAGAAGCTTGGGCACGGAGGAGAAGGGACGAAGGAGAATGGAGGGAGAAGGGACGCGGGATGAATGAAAGTGAAAATTAAATTTGCGTGGTCATTTTTAAGGATCAACGAGGGCGCTCCGGTGGAGCGCCCTGAAATAATTTTAAAAAAATAAAAAAGAGCGCTCCCGGGAGCGCCCTACATTCCTAGAGAATTAGAAAAAAAATAAAGGAGGGCGCTCCTGGGAGCGCCCTTTATTGCAGGGCAAAAAAAATATCCACCAGAAAAGAGGGCGCTCCTTTGGAGTGCCCTGTACCCTCCTTTCGTCAGAAATAAAAAAAAAAATTAACGTTGGGAATAAGGGCGCTCCCTGGGAGCGCCCTGGAAAATGGCCAAAGAGGGCGCTCCACCTGAGCGCCTTGGAATTATAAACAGAAAATCCAATGAGGGCGCTCCTAGGAGCGCCCTCCTTTCATCAGAATTAAAAAAAAAAACAAATTCACGCTGGGAACAAGGGTGCGCTGTTGGAGCGCCCTCTATTCTACCTATAAGGGCGCTCCCCCCATCTTTTGAGCGCCTTGGTATTTAAACGATTATTTTAGACGCTAGCCCGCACGGAAGCGCCCTAAAGGGAGTGCTCTAATATCCTCAAATTGGCGTAGTGACAACTTATGCAATTCAATCCAAATAAAACCAAATCAATTCTAATTTCATCTAAACAATTTCTAAGCATCAAAACATGACTAAACACACCAATTACAATGACTCAACACATCACACAACTCAAAACACAAATTGAATTTTACAGAAAACAATGGAACAGTAACTATGCAAGTGACATATTAAGCTACTTACCTCAAACTGTGAACATAATTTGATCAAGCTAAATCTGCACAAACAATGTTAGTTATACCAAAACACAATATGACATATGACTCTACCTCCTAAACACAGAACAGTACACGAATTAAAAAAACAGAATTGAAACTACACTAAACAATGACAGAAAATTCACACAGAATTGAAAACCGAATTTGAATTGAATTCCCCAACAACGGCGCCAAATTTGATCGAGGCCGTACTCAATCAAATAAAAGGAATTAGAGTGTAGTAGTTTGATTAACCCAAATTCGTCTCTCTCTAGGAATCCAATTACAAATTTAGAATTTCAATCTCAAAGGAACTCACACACACACAAGGGGATTTTCATTGTTGTTCATGCTAATTTCTCAATTTCTAAAACAGAATTAAATTTCCAGAAAACAATTCAAGAAAAATGGATTAGTTTTCTACCTCATTCAAAAATTGGATCTATCATTGGTTCATACAAAATTCCTCAAATCCTTGACAGAAGCAAATTCGGATTAAGCATCCTTAATAGTTTTCACACTAGAATTAAGCAAAGTAGCATGAATCCTAATTTCCAATCCTTGGAATTAAGAAAACCTTGAATTCATTTTAGATTAAACAACCTAAAATGTAAATTTAGATTCAAATTGGAATTCAAATTTCACTATGCATGCAACTTAGTTTTCAGATTCAAACCTAACATTCAAGAAACTAGGAGAATAATTCATGAATCTGTCCAAGAAAATAGAAGATGAAAACAGAATGTAAAACCTCAATTTCTTTTGTGAATTTAGTAGAGAAATAATCCTTGAAGCTTAGCCTTCCATTTCCATGGAGGAGGAATTTGAAAATTGAAGAAGAGGAAGAAGAAGAGAGAAAATCGTCCAAAGCAATAAGAGAGAAAAAAAGAGAGAAAATGAAGAGTCAAATTCTAAAATTCTGAAAAATGAGGGAAAAGTTCCTAAACTATTCAGCAACACACCTATTTATAATGCCTAAATCACTAACAATATGATTAGGCCTTAATTGCGCCGAAATTAATTAATACAACCCCACAAACTAATTACAAAACTAAGCAAACTCGGATTTGCAACAGACAACATCAGTAGGCGATTTTCAAATAGAAACTGTTCCTAATTCCTTCATGGGAATACCACCTTATAATATATCAAATTAAATCCCTGGATGTTATCTTTCCAATTCTACTAGAATCACCCAAAATTCCACCTCTAACTCCGGATATGATCAAAACAAGACAGGTAGGTCAGTAGGCTTAAAAATCCGAATTTAAATAACATTTACAGTTAAAGCCCAATTTGGTAAATTCCAATTAAAATAGTAGAATTAATCACAATTATAGTCCAAGAAAGCTAAGATTAATTATACAAAGTGTGAATAAAAATGTGATCATCAAAGTCCATGGACCCAAAGGTTATGTTTAAACATGAAGTCCAAGGACCCAAAGATTATCTTTAAACGTGAAGTCCAAGGACCCAAATCTTATTATTTAACATGAGGTCTAAAGACCCAAATCATTTTAAATATGAAATCCAAGGACCCAAATAATTCCTTTTAACATGAAGTCCAAGGATTCAAAAATTATTAGGTTTACCATGAGGTCTAAATGACCCAAATCATTTTCTTCCAAAAATATGAGTGTTTCAATAGCAAAAAAATCCATTATAACCTCATAAATGAATAATCACATGATCACATGCTTTTCCCCAAATCTCCTCATCAACATTCAAGAACATCACAACATCCCCAATTCTCCTAACCTAGGGTTTGGGCAAAAATAACAATCTCAACCAATCAAAGAACAACTTTAAAATCACCTCTAATCAAACACAAACAGACAATGTAAGCAAGGGAAGTGAGAATAAGGAGCATACATGGGGATTCATTCAAAAATGAAACTGAGTGGGTGAACCACACTCACCTCTAATAGAGAAATATCTAGGAAGACTGGAGGGATGAGGATGAAGATCCAAGCTCCAAGGGGTGGTGGAGAAGCCTTCAATATATCTCCTCTTCTTCTCCTAGCTCCTCTCTCTAAACGTTCATCCCTCTCTCTACAACCAGAAAATGAAGGTAGAAGTGAGGGGAGGAGAGGGTTCTACGTGTTTTTAAAAACCAGAAACGTGTTCGCGCGCTTGAGTGCGCAAACTTTCTGACTTGGAAAATTAACAACAGGCGCTCACTCGCTCGAGTGCACAAATAAGCCTGCTTGGAGGTGCAAATGAGATCAGAATACTATTGTATATCATATCAAATTGAAGCCCCGGATCTTAGCTTTCTAATGCAAGTGGAATCACCTCAATTGGACACTTATAACTCTAGATACCATCAAATTAATGCACCAAGGTCATTAGGCTTAAAACCCAAAATTAAGCAATAACCTTGGTTGAAACCTAACGGGGCACACTTTACATGAATCATGTTATAACTTATCAATTCGCTCCAATAAGGCTAACGTTAAGGGTTCTAAGTGTCCATGAGACTATGCTCCTCTATTCCCTTGTTCCTTTCCATAAAATCACCTACCCCAGTTCCTTGAGTACGCCCCTCTTCCTCATTCCGGCCAATTCGTTTAAGCTTAGTTCCTTTCATCTCAATCTAATTCCCTAGTACCAATGTCCCTACTTCCTTTCTCACTTCTTCACCATGCTAACCTATCCACCATTGGATGGTACTCCTCCTAAGTTAACTCTACAGTCATGTTGGACTTGATACTTGGTTTTTTCCCTTCTTAATTTTCTTAAAACTCACAACTCTTAATTGATTCCCTAACTCTTGTCTTATTTTCCCTTCAAACCCCTAAGTTCTCATTTTACTTCTAACTTCACTTCTTGCGGTGGGATTCACAGCCTAAGGCTTCCACGATATTTCTAGATTCAAATTTTCGGGATGTTACAAATCCTATGCTAGTTAATAGTTTAATTACAAAAGGCAAAAATACGCCCATGTCCTGCTTGTGTTGAAGCCTTCAACGACATTATTTCCATTCTGGTGTATGTCCAGTGAGCACTGTTTTAAAGCAAAAGGATGTTCCTCTATTTCAGTTAAAGCCTTGTTGTGCATTATATCTGTTCTGGCTCATGCATGCTGTGCTACCAAGTATTAGCCTTCTGACGTACGCCTTCTTGGGCAGTGTGCCCTGCTATGGCTTATCTATGTAAGTTCCTTTTTCTCTTTGTGTAATTTTAATCTGGGGTATTATAAACCAATTCAGAACATTTGCCCTCTTGCACATGAAGTGCTTAGTACTATTATGTGCGCAAAGGAAGAGTGACTTTCATCCTAATGGTTGGGCTGGGTGGGTAGATCATGTATTTTCTACTGACAAGCCTTTTTTTGTTGTTTTATTACAAGCTGGAGTTGTTGACGCAATCAAGTTTTCCCCTTTCTTTAGTATCCAGAAACGCTCAGAGGACTTGGATGCGCTAGTTCAACGATGGAGCTGCAAAACTCATTCTTTTTTAACATCATGGGGGGATTTTGCTCCTACTCTAGAGGATGTTACTATTCTTTTGAAGTTGCCCATTTTTGGAGATTTTGATATTTATGCTACTATTTTGGATCGTCATGTTGCTGAAGTGGCCAAATCATTGAAAATTTCTACTGTTGAAAGCGCCATGCATTCTCGTGAGAAACTCGCCTTCAAGCGTTTCTAGTAAGGGCGTGATGTTGCTTCTTCTTATGTTGTAAAGATGTGTGCCGAAGGACAAAAGTTCTAAAGGTCCTCCTTCCCTAAAACGAAAGAAAACGCCTAAGGAATCTATGAAATATACCTATACATCTTGGATTTGTTATTTCTTTTGTGATTTTCCGAATGGTGATCTTTTTCATGCTGGTCCTGATAATCCTTAGCCTTTGGAACGAGCAACTTCCGTTGCATTTTGGCTATCTGGGTATGTATTCCATGGTCCTCCTTGGGAATGTATGAGTCCTGTTGTCTTTACTTTTGGCGTCTTTGTTGGTTGAGGGCATGCGTCTTCCTTTAGCTTTGTTTTACTTGGGTAGTCTTTATGGCCGACTGGATCAGATTCAAGAGTAAATATATTCATTATATGGGCGTTTTTCTATTAAATTTTGTATAGATGTTGCTTTTGTTCAGACGTTTCTTTATGAATGATTTCCAAGTTATGGTCTCGTGCAACGTATTCCTAAATCCTTGCATGAGAACGATCTTTCTTTGGAGTATCGTATCCAAGGCTGGTTGGCGTCCTTGTCAACATTTGGTAAATCTAATTGATGATAAGGGATATTTTGTTTTTCGCCTTTATACCTCTTCATTTTTTCCGGGTGTTGAGGGGAATGGACATGATTTACTTGGAACCTTCATTTTCTACTAGAAATAATATAGGTACGAAAATGGAGGGTGTATTTGATTTCTGGTTGTTGTATTCACCCACGCGTTCTTCCAGGCTTTATTATGACAGACACTATAGGCGTCATTGGTGGTGCTTTGTTCTCTTTCTCTTATCCATAGGAACACACAGGAAACACTAGAAGGTGGTTGAATAGTTTTTTATAAACTTTAACGTTTTTGGGAAACCTTTTCGTAATTTGAGTTTTGAGAAGTTTCAGACAGGTTTTGAGAGCTGTCTGAAGTTCAGTTCCTCATCTGAAAGTTTTCAGACAGAGGTTTTAAAACAACTTTTGAAAATTGTATTTTAATAACTGCTTATAAAACTTAGTTTAAACACCCTCTTTTTTTTAGTTGAAATTAAACGTAAAGAGATGAGAGTAAGAAAATCACTCAGTTAGATTTATCCTGGTTCACCCACCTCACCTGTGAGCTACGTCCAGTCCCAAAGCCAACTAGCTTCCGGATTTTCCACTAACTAGAAACGATTACAAGTATTCTTTTCTACCAAGCCTCTTCAAGCTCTAAACAACAAGTGTTCTTTCTTCAACCAAGCCTATCCAAGCTCTCACAACAAGTATTCTTTCTTCCACCAAGCCTATCCAGGCTCTCGGTACTCTCAAATTTTTACATAGAGAATTGAACTTAGAACCTATAGTTCTTCGTTCAGAATGTACAAGGACAACAATGATCTAACACTGGATATGAAAGTTTATAGTACAAAGAATTTCTAAAGAGAAATCCTAAAGAGAATTTGGCAGCGTTTTTTGCTTTGAGTGAGTTATTTTGTCTTTCTTTTGTTTTTCAACAGTAGTTTTATCAGAAAGTTCTTGCACTTAAAAATTTCAATCCCTCTTTTTTCTTCAATAAGATTTCTGATATTTATGGGCTTCTAGGACGCTAGATTTTGAGATGTCCATTGAGAGATAGCTTTAGGTGTAAATACTCCCGTTGTGAGACATGCATCTCTAACGAAAGTACGAGATAGGTAGATAGCTACTCCAAATTTCCTCTTTTCGTGCCGGATAATTCAAAAAGATATCCCAGAAAGATACTTTTGTCACTCCTGATTTGTGTACAAAGGTTGCGTGAAGGAGTGGTGCAAACTGAGTCATCTCGCATCAGTCAGACCCTTGACTTTAGACATCTTGGCTTCAGTCAGCACTTTAGTCTTTAGGCAATACTTTTAGTCTTCAGATTTCAGACTATGCTTCATTCTTTAGACAACACTCCAGTCTTCAGACTCCAGATAGTGCTTCATTCTTCTGACGGCACTTCTGTAACACCCCAGCCCTCTCCTGGCACCCCTCTCAGAGCCCAGGACTTTACTGAGCATGTTACCACAGTTTAGCTTTGGCACCCCCTGAAGTGCCTTATTCTCCCTCTCAGGGAACCTCAGTGGGTTTTGAACCCAAGACCTCAGGGATATAGTCTTAGATTCCTCAAACCCACTACCAATACAGCTCAAATGGTAGTGGGTTTAAGGAATCTAAGACTATATCCCTGAGGTCTTGGGTTCAAAACCCATGGAGGTTCCCTGAGAGGGGGAATAAGGCACTTCAGGGGGTGCCAAAGCTAAAGTGTGGTAACATGCTCAGTAAAGTCCTAGGCCCTGAGAGGGGGTGCCAGGAGAGGGCTGGGGTGTTACATAAAAAGGTGCCTTTTTGGAACCTCCTTGGCAGCACATCAATCACCATAAAAAAACTATCGCTTCTTGGTCATGCTATCTCCTTCACCAAGGTGAACCAGAACTAAGGAGGAGAAAATTAAAGAAACAGAGAAATAACAAAGGCTACTCCCTTTTCTGATCTACTCACTTTTCCGTCGCTTCTTGGCTCGCACATGCTTTTTTCAACGACCGCATCAGATTTGAGGCGTCTGGGGATGGAGAACACAACAACTGCCGGTGACGGCTCTCATATAGGAGGCGGCCATGGAAGAGGTAGGAGAGTGAGGGAGGGGTCGGCATCTCCAAGAGAGAAAGAGAAAAAGAGTCTAAGATGAGAGAGAATAGAGACTAAAGTTTGAAAGGTGAGAGAGAGACTCCTATGGAAATGGGAAATGCAGAGAAGAGATCCATCAGATTAATTATCCAAAGCCATCACAGTCATCCAGAGAAAGCACAATCTTTGTGCTCTTCTATTATCCACTCAAATAATAACATGTGTCGGTCGGTTCGGATACCGACGGAATTTATTTTTGCAATCCGAACCCCCCCGTTTTACCCGATAAAACTCGTATTTTTTTCAATCGATTGAACTGTGGAACCACAGCTACCAGCCCTCATACTATCTGGGCTGTTCGGATTAAACGGTTTCGGGTGGGTCGACAATTTCTGCCCACCCCTAGTTTTAACTTATCTGAAATATAGGTACACTTGTTAGATTAATTGTGATATTTTAATCTAATTTTGTACTCATCAAAACCTTCTCATAGGGGTGTCTTTAGATTTTTAACATCTTGAGACATAGCATTCTCCCCAGACTTATTTTGGGGGTTCTTTAGACTTTAAAGTCTTGAGACTCAACATTCTCCCCTTTTTTGATGATGACAAACTTAAATAACAATCTTAAACTAGAACAAACTTAAATTAACTTTTAAATATGTTTTATATTTCAGATTCAGAATGTAAAAGAGTTTAAAAAGATTAAGTTTTAGATAGAGCTTTTAAATAAATTTCAGGGCTCCCCTTGAGATAGACATTTGAGCTTTTTTTTTTGAGTTTTTGTCATTGTTCCTTGCTCCTTCTGAACTTGTTTACTTCAGATTCAGAAACTTGTTGAACTTTTGTTCTTGCTCCCCCTGAACTGTACACTTCAGATTCAGATTCAGATTTATGTTAGTATTATTACCCCTCCTTTTGTCACCCATCAAAAGGGTTCAAAATTAGGATAAGCATTATTACTCCCCCATTTAGAGTTTAGGATAAGCATTATCAGAGGATAAAGACATTAGCAAATATGCACATGGAACAAATTTTTAGAAACAAGACATTCATAGGACATGTAAATTACTACACTTGCGAATATTGATATGAACAATCATTTGATTAATAGTGAAGTGTCTTTGGCATCATAAACATGAACACATTTACTTTACTAAGCTTTCCTAAAAGCTTTTACAGTTTTTTAAGGCAAAATGCCTTCAGTCAACGCGTCATAGACGTTGGCTAAGAGATACCTGTTTAAATCCAAGTGAACTCCTTTAGCTAACAACTGAGCTAGAGGAAGAAAAGATTTCGGGACATGTAAAGACCTAGAGCAGAAAACATAGGCAGAGAGCCAAGCTAATAGGAAAGCCACATGTTCACTCTCAGTGACTTTTCTAGATTGTGCATTGTCTTTTATAAAACTTACAATAAGTAAGTCTATCCCAGTTTAGCTCAAAATAAGGTTTTTCGACTTTCAAGTATGGGAGAACAAGTTGTCCTTCAAGTCGAAGGCCAGTTATGGCAGCAACATCGAAAAGGGTAGGAGTAAGCATACCATAAGGAAGATGGAAGGTATTTGTAGATCTCTCCCAGAACAGAAAAGAGGTAAGAAGAAACACATGATCTATTACTGAGGTCAAATTTACTTAGTTCAATAAGATCGAAAATGCCAAGTTTTTTCCAATGATGACCCTTGGAAGTTTCGATCTTATACAACCACATGACATAAGAGTCTTTCTTAGTAGGAGGGGTAGATTGAAAGATGTTGGAAATATTGTCTAAGTAGTCTACTTGAATAGGGTTTTCAAAGGCTAAGATTCTTTCTTCTTTGTAGCTTGGAAAGAAATCTATGTACCTATCAAGATAGACTGAAGTTCTATAAGGACCCATGAAAAGAAACTGTTTGTCCCTAATGGAAAATGGGATCATTACCTGGGATTTCCAGACATCCACCTTCTTTTCTTGGTTATCAAGTTTGGGAACGTAAACCATTTCGTCCCTGGCCAAGAAATCACCTTTAAACTATTGCTAATGGAACAGTTTATGAGCTTTCAGAAGCCATTTAATGGAGGTTCACAAAGAAGCTTGAAAAGTTAAAGGGAAAATGTGTAAACAAGAATGGCCTGCAATGACGCAAGGAAAGCAAAATAAGAACTCTCTTCAAGATTAAACGGTGATGAAACAATGATAAAAAAGGGAATGAAAAGTGTAAAAAGAAGAAAAAATCAAACCTTTTAATCGGAAGTGGGGAAGACACCGTACGCAGAGAAGAGAGAGAACAGAGAAAGTCTTGAGGTTAAAGGTAAGTTTGAGGTAAAAATGAAAATGAAGGGATTTTGATCATTTATAGGATAAGCTTAAGCACTTATGATAAGTAAACTCAAGAACCAAAAGTAGTCATGATTACACATTCTTGGAACATGGGAAAGTAGCCAATAATCTTGGATTGATAGTTTACTTTTTTAAATTTATGTAACTAACTGCACAATTAATGATTAATGAGAAGGTGAAGGTTTTATTTTTATTTTTAAAAATAAAATAGATTGTCCCCTCTTCTTTTTAATTATTTTGGAATGCCAAAGTCAGTCTTAATAATATATCTTTGATCAAAAGAAAACAAGTTAATTTCATCAAAGAGAATATTTTGGGGGGGCATTGTTGGTATTGAATTTCAAGAACTTCGAGTAAGGTATTTATTCATATCGAAACAGAAAGACCTTTGAATATTAAATAAAATTCGAAAAGCTTAAAAATATGGAAGATTCCCTCAACACAAATTGAAGATTGTATTAGCTTTTTGAGTATGGTTACAAGAATACATAAAAGAGAAATACATGGTGTAGAAAATTAAAAGGACTATGTGTCTTCAGAAGCTGATCCTTCTTCTACTACTTTCTCTCCTCTTCCCATTTTCTTCTTGTGACCTTGGGTAAATGAAAAAGTCATCTCATGACTGAATTGGTCTACTTGGGGAAGAAGAAACAAAGGAAACCTGGGGAGGAAATAAAGAAAATTCAATTAAATACCTAAAAGAATTAATATTTGGCTACAACGTCGACCCTAAGGAAAATAGGCTACAAAATGTTGGAAACGCTCATGGCAATGGGTATCCCATTGACCTGATCGGTATGAAATTAATAGAGATTAGGTCGAACGAGGGTAGCCCATATCAAGAACTCCTCCATTGAGATGAGAGAAAGGAAGAGAATGAATATGCAAATAGAATTCTATTATAGGAGTATAGAGGATGATGAATAAATGATGCCTTAAAATGGCCAAATAAGTTGCCAAAGCTATAATAAATATAGTTGGAATGGACGGTGGTCAAGTCAGTCTTTGAATTAGCCAAATGAATATGACATGTGGCAGACCATAGTAGAATTTAGGTGGTTCAATGTTGAAGTTATAGCCACTTAATGGCTAATTCTCTCAAAATTTCACTAAGTATTGAAGATTATACAATCAAAGACCTTGCTCGATTTTAGGTATTATACAATCAAATGGAGGACTTCGAAAATCGAAAGCAGAAGAAAGATTTCAAGAAATCGAAAGAGAAGCACAAACTCATAAACACTTAGAAGAAATTTGAAGGTTTAGTGGGGCCTATTCAAGAATGAAGTTTCGAAAGACAATTGGGAGTCGTTATTGAAAGTTGATATTTAAGACAATTAAGCGTTAAGAATACATTTAGGACAGTTATAGGCAGTTTTTAGGATAGTTTAAAGTGATTTATTTTCGCTAGAATACGTGTCATTCTGTATTGTGGCAACACCAAATATACGGCTGAGATGTGTCTTGTTGGCATTAGTTAGCCATTTAAAATGAAAAACTATAAATAGGGTGAACTTTTCATGTAATAGAGGTTGGATTTTATTTCTTTGAAAACTCTCTGAAACACCAATACGTCCATCCTGTTACTGACAACTAGTTACAAGGAGACATTTCAAGTATGCAATTCGATCCATCCAGATTTCAATTAATGTAATTATTTTTCTTTACAGTTCTTTGTTCATTGTTTTCTTCAATCCATGTTTCTTTCAAATTAGTTTTATTTTCTGTTTATTGTTTATCTTTTCTTGTTGAATGTTTCCTTTCACTTCTTACTTTTGGTTATTCTTTAATTCTTATTCTCTTCTCCTTTCTTTAATAATTCTACTTGGGTAAACAACAAATAAGAATAGTTATAATTTTCAGATTCAATATATCTTTGTTATAAAAATCAAAACACTATAAACCCTACTTCTTAAGAGTCTCTTTTGAGGACTGAATTCTAAGTCTCAGATTGCTCTTAGAATCAAAAGGTTAGATTGATATTTTCGAGATCAATTTTTACACCATAAACAACAAGTTAATTGATGTTAATTGTTGAATAGATTATCCAAGAGTACTTCATCATAAAAAAAATATTCATAAAAGGAAAGAATGATCAAGATTAGAAATTTAGTTAATTGATATTTTTTTGTTTACATAAAATGTAATGAGGTTTGAACCTAATAACTCATGCTAAATTATCCAACCCTACCATTAGGCCGACCCTAGTAGGTTATTTCAATTAATTGATATGTTAAGGTTTCCGGTATAAACACAGTAAGTAACTCTTTAATTAATTCATAATTAAGTAAGTTAAGTCTATTCATTTATTTAAACTTAAAAAATGATTTTAAGGTTATATTGAAACTAATTTATTTTATAAATATTTTATGTTAATTAGGATATATTTAGTTTGGTTATAATTATAAATGTAATTTTTTAAAAGATGGCTATAATTTAGTATTTTTGAAAACTATCCAAAGCGATTTATTAAAACAATAAGAATTTTGATTTAGTTTAGATTATGATTTTTTTTAAAAAAAAGTTAAACAGATACATTACAAATTTAAGATTTTTTAAAATAAAAAATATTTTTTTTAAAAAAAGTGAAATAAATGATCTTTATATTACTTATTTAGTGCATTATATATTATAGTAAAACATCTTTTTTAATTTTTATTTTAATATTATTCTTTTTATCATGTAATGATATTAGTTATACTACACCAAAAAAAGGAAATTAATAGCGCACATTAGATAGCATTTTAAAATTTTAAGTGCTATTTCAAAAACACAGAGCAAATTAGATAGCGTTTAAAACAAAACCCTATCCATAAAATAAAAAATCAACCAAGATAGCGGTTTTTTACCAGTTAACGCTATCTAGTTTATATTTTTTTAAAAATAATTGATCACGTAGATAGCGCAAACATGGAAGTGTTATCTATGTTAACCTAAATTAAAAAAAAATAAAAAAATTAGTCGCTATCAGGAGAAACCTTTCTCTCATCTTTCTTCTTGCAAAAACCCTCATCTTGCGTAGCGAGTTTCGGCTGTGCTAGTTAATCCCCTCTTTTTTGGTACGAAACCCTTCTCCCCGCCATCTGCTCCTTCATATCACCACAGTAGCCGCCTCAGCTGTGCTAGTTTGCAATATTCTGCGCGTTCTTGCAAAACCCCTTTTCTTTGTCGTTGCACGCTGGCTACTCCCCTGTTCCTGGACGCCGTTGCTACCCCCCCCCCCCCCCCCCCCCCCAACTTTCCTGGTTGTTGTCGTCGCTCTCCATGTTCCTGCAGGCCGCGTCGTCTCGGTAGCAAGCTACCTGCTTTGTGCGTTCTTCTCACAGCTGTGAATTAGGTACGAGACTATGAATTTTATTTTTTTCAACTCTCTTTAATAAGATAAGTTCCTAATCTTGGTAGCCAATGATTGGCTAAGTTCATCTATAATGCAGCTATCAGATAAGCTCTCAAGTTTCTTTTGTGTTAATTTGTTCATATATGATGTGCCCTAGTTATCCTATCATACATGTTTGCGTAACTTGTTCTTGTTTAAGCACCCTCTACCATTAAATCCTCCAAAATACAAATTAAGTGGCTTGAGATGTTGCCACCTAGAAAATCATTGAAGCATACGATTTTGAGCCATCCATCATTCATTTAACAAATTAAACATATTGTTGACCCCTGTGATCTATTGAATGTTTTAAATTAAAATCCAGCATACTTTTGACTCTTCTTTAATTTGATAGTTCATTAGTTTAGGATCAAGCACTATCTAGTTAAGTTTTTAATTGATGTTAACAAATTGAATAGCTTTACTGACCTGTGAAAATACAAGACTCCTGAATACTGACCTGTTGTGAAAACCATAACTGGCCCCTAAGTTTCATAGAACATGAACAATGTTGAGATTTGCACAGGTATCTTTAGGTTAGCTTTACTCTGCTTTGGTTAATGCATAAGGATAGCCCCTACTCTGCTTTGTTGTGCATATAATTTTCTTTAAGTGCATTAACTATTTTAATATGAGTTCTATATTAATTTTACTTTTAGTTACATGACTTGGTTGCATCCTTAGATTTGGAAAACAAAATAGATATGGGCAATACCGAAAGAAGTGATTTTGAAAACCCATTACCTCTTACAGTACAAGAGATGCATTCAATTGAGATGGCTAGTCACGGGTATGGCAACTATCTTCTTTTTTCTATATTCTAAATCATTTTTACTCTTTCTTTTCATTGTTTTCAGTATGTGATTAGTGAAATGAATTCAGAATGGTGAACACTTTGTCCCTTTTCCTTGAAAATGGAATGTTTTTTAGCATGTTCTAGTTATTGAATTTGGTGAATAAAGCAATGATGATTTTCAAAGCCTGGAGAGTGTTGTAGAAGTCACATGTGTTGCAAATAAAATGTTGTTGTTTGAGGAATAAAACATAATGATTCCCCTTGGTCATCTTATTGTATTGAACACAAATAATTTGTTGCTTGACAAAGATTTGGAAATGACATCCTTTTCATAATTCTTGCATGTACGCAGGGAAAAAACTTCAAGAACAGAGCTTTTCCTAATTTCTGGTGCTTGCTTGCTTACCTCATCCCTTCAAGGTACCTTCCAGACATTAGTATCTTGACTTGTTCTACATTGTCAATAGGAATAAGAATGAAGCATGCTAAGCTTACAAATGATTGAGTGCCTAGATTTTATAACCCTAGTTAAATCAAATTTTGGGGAAAAAAGGTCAAATGATTCAAGTTATATTCTCCAATGTTGTTCTTGCTGCATGAGTCATGAATGCTACACTAGTGTTGGCTGAGTTGGATGCAAACTCCTTTTGGCATGATGACAGGTAACTGTCTTAATTTTAATTCATAGCCAACTTTTGAATCTATGAATCCCTTCATTATATTCTGGATTAGGATTTTTTTTATATGGGGAAAAGATAAAGAAGCTATTTCTTTTATCGTGAACATGTGTGCTGATGATGTATTTCTTTCATCTTGTGAATTTCAAGTCATTCTTTTGATGCTGTATTTATAATCTTTATGTGTTTAATTGTTTATGTGTTCCATTTTCTCAAATATTAGATGATGCTATTAAGGACCCTAGTAAGGATTTGATTGGATAAATAAGACTTGGAACTTGATCACATTCCTCAGTGTTAGTTTTATTTGAATTAGTTTTGTGACTTTTGTCTATATGCTTATGAGTAACTTTAATTTTTGTTTTTATTCAATCCCTTGTATAATATTTGAAACCCACTGATCAGTGGAATTTAAATGAGTACTGTAATTGTTATAAAGATTTTGGATCTATAATTTACTTGATGGTTGCATAGGTAGTAGTAATTAAATACTGCCTAACCTTAGCTCTTGTTATATATCTTATCAAAATATGGATGAATTTTGTCCCAAAGTTGTTAAGCATGTACACATCCAACCATTAAAGATGAAATTGAATCAGAGAGTGAAGATAGAAGCCATGAGAACAGCAACTGGTCTTGCTGTTCCCATTTTTGATAAGCAGTACTCACGGTTCCTCTTTCTCAATGTTCTTCTGTAGAAAATTTCAGTGGAATCTCTGGATTCACCACAAACCTATGCAGTTTATGGCCTCTAATCGCAGATTCAATCTGCTGCTTCCAGAGAAGAAAGTTCTTGTCGTCTAACTTGACTGAGACAGGCTGTGAGAAGGTAACAATTGTTGAAGGAGAAGAGTGCTGGTTCACCGGAATTTCATCTCCGGTGACCTGAGGTTGTGCGTCGCCCGAGGAGGACATTTAGGAGGTCGAGAGAGAGTGTACCAGATATGAAATTGCTCTTGTTGTAATGTGAGTTAGGAAAACAAATGGCAAGGAGCTTTGCAGGTGAAATCTACTTTTTTTTTTTTTGTTTGATGAAGCTGATTTGTTTCTTTTTGCTTGCTAGAAATTTCCTATCTTCTCTCAGGATTGCTTTGATTGAGGTTTGCCAAATCAACATAGACTTGGAATTGACACATGTTTACTCATTTTCTATCTTCTCTCACATATTTTGGGGGTGACTGGTGTGTGGATTGTTACATGGTATCTGTTTGACTCCTAAAGTTTTTATGCAAATAAATTATGCATGTTTTTAGTTTGTCTTGTTGGAAATATATTAAGTTACCTTATGATAAGTGATAAGTTAAAGTTCACAAACTTTACTGGTAATGATAAAATATATTTCTTCTTAGTAGAGAACACTTGTTGGCCTAGGTACGTAGTATCACGAGTGAAGAATAGTATCACACTTAAAAATGTAAGATGCCTCATAAGAATTAAAAAAATATGATCATTAGAGAAGTGAAAACTAAATAGGAAATCAAAACAATAATCTTTTAGAAAGGTTAACTCTATCTTAAAATCAAGCATAATATATAAATAGATTTTGCTCCTTAAAAGGAATGAAATATAAGTGATCAATTATTAAATCGTTAAATGTATTTAAAATAATTGTAAACTATTATTTATTTATCTGCAATTCATCATTAGATGATTATTTTCTTATTAAGAGTTATTCAGTATCCAATTTATTTTTTAAATCAATCTGTTTGGGCAATTACTTAATTTGATTATATATATATAGACACACTTTTGATTGCTATGGGTCATATAAAGTGGTCTTACGTTCTAACTAAGTGGTTTAAACCTATTCTATGTTCTCTGCCTATAAGTTCTAGAAATTTTGAAGAGCTAATATGTATGGAATATATATGTTTTATTTTATTGCCCTTTTTACACATTGTAACTCTAGAAGATATTAATTGTTGCAGAAATTTTTAGTGAAATATTTGTTGAAAAAGACACAATGGTAAGGTTCTGATAAATGCTTGTGCTTTCTCTTTTTCATTTTGTTTTTCAATCTCATTTTTAATGGCTGAATCAACTATTTTTTGAAGTAGAGAAAAAGGTTCCAATATATAATTAATGGGGTAGGTTTTGTTTCTTTGACTAATCTGTATGCCTATGCAAAAATGCTGCAACTTCTGTGTTACTTTAGGTCATGCTTAATTACATGTGGTAAAAGGTCTATTTGCCCCAATTATACACTTTCTAATGTGTTTTCTTAATGCGTTGCATCCTGTGCTAATGATTTAAATAATCTTCAATTTTCAGGGAGGCAGAAAAGTGATTTTGGTCTTTGGAGGTATATTTGCACAAATTATACAGTTTTTGCTACTGTGACTTATGAGCTTATCATATAAATGACTCAATTATAATAATGTTGAGCATATATGCATACCACAATGTAGAAATTTGATTTAATGAAGGATTATACTGGTCTCATGTTCTGTGTGAAACATACTATAATTATGAATTTTTTTATCGGAATTTTAATACAACAGCTATCCATTAGCTACGGATTGCTTGGACAATGTGCAGTTAATCCCTAGTTGATGCGTAGCTATCCTAATAGAAAACGCTATCTACATACTTTATAGATAGCGCTTCTAAACCGATATCTTTCATTATTGTACTTAGATATCACATGATTTAATACTGCTTGTTGGGTAACATAGCGCTTAAAAATGCTATCTATTCCTTTTTTTTTGTTGTAGAACACATAATCTATTATATCTATGAAAACTGATTCACAGACTACGGAGCTGCAAGATCCTTATTTTTGGCTTACAACTCTTCATCTCCAAAACTCTCATTAATCCATTAACCCATACATTGAATGATATTGCAATTTGTGCGTGCCTGCTATCTGTGGTCCGGTATAATTTGCTTACTTACATCTCTATTATCCGGTGCATCTAACATCTCTATTACTACATTATCTATCTATTTTTAATATATTAATGTATAAAATCTAAAGTACAAGACAAGGAGCAGCCACATTATTATTTTTATTCACATAGATTTCATGGTCTATCAATTCCCAAACATCAACTTTTTAATAACCACTTTTTTTTTTTTCTTAATGTAACCGTTTCAATACACTATTAAATAATTGAATGATTATCGTTAATCTAATTCATGTCATTTAGAAAGTTTCAAATTAAAGTTTAAATATATCATTGATATTCAAGGCAATATCTAAAATTTAACTAACTAATAAAATTGCCAAATAAAAAATATACTTGAATGATTAGTCTTGATTTTAATGATTTATGTTGTGTAGGTTTACATCTAGTTAATTAATTAAGTGTCTGTTTGTTTTACATTTGAGTATAATTGATTCTAGAAATTAATGATTGAGATAAGTACGTGATGTACGTTTTACGAAACACGTTGGACGGAAGTGATTTAAAATCAATTATGTAAAACCATGATTTTACACTATAGGAACGGTAAAAAAAATATGTATAATTATATTTTTTTAACATTGGAAGTTAATTAATAGAAAATTAATATCGGAAGCTAGCTGCAAGTATTATTGATGATGATCACTTACATTTCACAGCATGTAAATCTGCATAATATGTTCAGAGTCCGATTCGAATGCTTGCCAAACAGTATCACTGATATATGGTATAGTGAAGTTCCCAGTAGCAATATTGCTGAGAGCTAGCGTCAGATAGTTCTCTAGCTACTTGACAACCTATACACGATGACATATCTTGCATTACTATTCACAGTTCAGCTGGCCCGAATCATATATGAAGATTCAGATTCATCTCAAACAAATTAAAATAAAATAAAGGAAAAAAATGAGGGATTAATATTTGATTTGTCTGCTTTGTACTATTAATGCTCTCGTTTCAATATTTTTATACTTCAATTTTTTTTTTCTATTTTATTATTGTTTGTCCTTGATTTTTGCACAAACAAATGTATCTCTGGTCGATCTAGGACGAGATACGAATCCTTTGATGTTTAACGTGGGTTCTACCTTGGTGTGAAATCTCAGGGTGAAATCTAATTCAGAAACGTGACTCAAGTACGAAACAGAAGCTATGCAGTGTAACAATGGCCCCTGACAAGGCCTTAACTTGCATTAAAAGAAAGAAGTAACTTACAGACACAAGCAACTGAAGGACTCAGTTACAGTGCCATTGATAACCAGCCTATAAAAGTACTGAAATCGTGCTAGAAAATACATGGATGAACTAAAATAAAAAGAAAATGAAAGAAACAAAGAGGTTGGTCTGCCAGGTCCCTACTTTCTCTAAGCTTGTTGGTATTGTGCCTTGATGGCGACAGTGGATGTTGCGGCTTTTTCAGGGTGCTTTGAGTGTTCAGGTTGCAGACCCTTGAGTTGTGGAGGCTTCTCCTATTTATGGGCTCCACCCTTGTAACCGTCTTCCACCTACGGGATTGCATCACCCGCTCTTGGAGATGGTGCTTTGTCCCACGTTCTCTTGCACGAATGCTGTCTCTCCCTTCATTAACTGCTCTAGATGACGTGGCCATTGACAACTGGTGCGAGGATCACTAGGAGTAACTTGCCTTTCGAACCTGTTAATCTCTGGGTGACTTCTTCGAATTCTTCAAAGGAGCCTCGAACCTTCCAAACTCTCTTGCCTTCGAATTGAAGTTTTTTCAGATCCCCTCGTTCAAGACAGAGAATTCTTTACGTGTGATTCTCCTTTCGAGTTCGACCTTTTGATTCTTTCCTTCGAATCACCGACCAAATCAAACCCTCTTGACCACCGTCCACCTTGGTTAATGTGCTTGAGGCTGCTTCTTATTGGTTTGTGACGTTGGCTCCCTCAGAGTTATCGAAACTCATCCCCTATAAAGGCATAATCCCAGAGATGGTGTAGCATTGCCTTTTATTCTAATGGAGGGATTCTTGATATTGGTTGTCCTGTACGGCCTGAAACTTCCACTTCTTTTGGATCTTAGGCCGTCAGGATATCCAACGTTAAAAGTCACTCTGAACGAACTGGAGAACTTTAGGTCGAACAGTACAGCCAAAGCACCAGGCCTTAGCCCCATGCAAGGTCTGGTATTTCCTCCACCTCCTTGGTTCCAGCGTCAACAATGAGGCAGGAAATCACATGCTTGCTCTGCGCCCAACCTTCTGATCCTAGAAGGTGGAAGAAAGAAGAAGAGAGGAGGGTGCTGAGGAAGAAAAGGTCGAAGAAGAGGATGATGAAGATGAAAAGCTGAAAAGGCTGGATTATTTGGAAGATCCAAGCTTCAAGCATTCTCTCCTCAATTTTCGAACCTCTGGAGGATTCTTCTTCGACGACATGACACTGGCAGGGTGCATCGAAGATCAATGCCTACTTCAATTCAAGACAAAAACCTGCCAAAATAATCTAAGGCATAGGCATGTAGTTCAAATAGGAAAAACTTAGTTTTCTAGGAAATTCCTTTATTGTACTCATTTTATATCAATAAAATTTTCCTTCGAATGGCAATTACTGAGCCACTTCGAACTTGCTTACTTGATTTGCAAGCTTTTCTTACTTCGAACTCATCGCAACTTATACATTCGAATCTCTTCACTTCGAATTTAATTTTATGCCTAACAATTATATCAATTATCCACATCTTCTAATTTTCTTTTTTCATTTCTTTTTTTTCTCTCTCTTTTTTGCTCTCCACACACCCCATTTTTTATGTTAACATATACTTTTCCTACTCAATGACAAGTGTTATGTATAAATCATATGCCTAAAAAAGCCTATGAATTCAGTCCACTTAATCCCGCGGTCTACATTTCACAAGTTATTATAAAAAGTAAGTGAATAGTTTATTTTTTATTAAACAGTCCATATATGATTATTTGAGTTTATTAATTTAAGTGAAAATATAAATTTACTATACAATTTATATTATTTTCATTTAGGATCTATCAATTTAAAGTTAAAGAGGGATACTTTTACATTATATGATACTATCAATTTGAATTTTTATTTTTTCAACCAATATTACATAAAATAACTGTAAATCGGTTATCATTAATAAAATAAGCATAGAATTTAATGATTAAGAATTTAAATTTCTATATTATTTATATTTTGGGACCACTTAGATCATAGTTCACTATAGACCCACTCTGAAATGATGGTAGGGATGGTAATTAACTGAGCCACTTCGAACTTGCTTACTTGATTTCCAAGCTTTTCTTACTTCGAACTCATCGCAACTTATACATTCGAATCTCTTCACTTCGAATTTAATTTTATGCCTAACAAATGCCCCCCAAAATGTATAGCTTCGAATTTTTTTAGAAGCTAATGCATTTTTGCACGTGTCATTTTTTACACTGGTTCAGAAACATTTAATGTTTCTTTTCTCTTTCCCACGATCCCAATGACTGAGAACTTTTGGGCTTCCACTAATGTCAGTTGGGCTTTGTAACTGCCAGTGACTCTTGGTTTTTCCCTCCTTTACCTCGCAATAGCTAAAACTTTTCTCTCAGCTCTCTATCTTCTTCTTCACGTTCCAGAAACCCTTAGCTCCAAAATCATTGCTTTCCTGGGTTTTTACACCATCTTACTACCTCAATACTGTAATGGCGTCCTCTTCTCTCACTCTAACTTTTCCAAGTGAAAAGTATCAAGTAGTCTGTTCGACCCCTCTTGCAGCTGAAAATGACAAAACCATTGTCAGAGACAACGGTACCTTCGTACCGGAGCCTGAGGCCACTGAAGAGAACCTGAAGGTATGGGGTTCCAGCGTCATCATTCCCACCACTGTGGATGGCCTTCGCATGGGCTTCCTTGGCCCTATGAGTTCCCTTCAAGGACTATTGATTTCAAAGCCTATCAAGCATTGTACCCATCCGAGAAGATTTTGGCTTTCACCAATACTGTTCGAGCTAATATAGCTAAACCAGAGAGACAAGCTTTCAGGTCTTCTCCTATGGTGAACAAGAAAGCATACTTCAGCTGGTTGGACAAGGTGCAACCCGTGAAAGAGAAGTTGTGGAAGGAGTTGGGCATCTTTGATCTGATTCAGCTTTCCAGATTACCCATCCAATATGACTTCGACCTCATTCTTGTTGCGCTGCCCTTCTGGGATCGAGGTACATGTACCTTCTTTCTTCCTTGTGGGATGATTACCCCTACTTTGTTGGACGTTGCTGTTATAACTGGACTTGAACCCTGTGGGGAAACCTATCTTCCCAATACCAAACCTTCTGATCATGATTATGGGGGTGTTGACACTAGCAAAATGACCTTCCAAGCCTTTATTACTAGTAATCACAACAAGGAATCCCCTGATGTCTCTAAGAGGGAAACACATTGCTTTCCTATGGCTTTGGTTAGCAAACTTTGTATTTTGTGTTAGGTATCTTCAAGTTCCCCAGGGCCTTTACCCTTTAGCAGTTTGTCTCCATGAAGGTAGAAAAATTAATTTGGCTAAGTTACTCCTTGTCCATTTGTATCTTTGCCTTTCTAATGTCTTAGGTTTTACAAGCTTTCCAAACCATTAAGTGGCTTTTAATGGCCCTTTCTGGCTTCTTGACTACTGGCTTCGAGCCACGTTTCCAAAGGACAATCAAAACTTCGCCGTGAAGTCTCCAACATCTTTGAGCCCACAGGCAAAAACTTAAACTTCACCATCCTTTGTCCTCCTGCTGAAGAGCTGGGTCGAATCAGGGCCTGCATGTCATATTTCTTTGACCAAGACAAGTTTGATGACACCCTCACACCTTATGCCAAAAGAACTCTTGGCCCCAGGTGGGTTCACCAACCCTTAGTGAGCATGTATTCTGCTGATCAAGCTGCTCAAGATCAAAGGTGGAGTGAAATCCTTAGAAATCAATTGATATTTCCTCACTATGACCAGACCATCCCTTGCCTGATGCATTATCAGCCAACCCTTGTGGCTAGGCAATTTGGTCTTTTGCCAAGATATCCCTGTTCCTCTTTTCAAAGGGCATAACATTGCTCCCTGTACTTCGATAGATGAATTCATCTTGAGGATCAGAGAGTTCGAGGAAACCAAAGTCGCCTTAACGTGCCTACCGATTTCACTCATGCAAACTACTGCACTGCTGCCTTCGACCATTGGTGGCGTAATTCTTATAAAGAAATAGCATGCTCGAAGGAAGATTGCTTCAAACGTGTCATTCTTGAGCAAGAGTATCCAGAACTAGTAAAGCGAAAAAGACAAGGTATTATGAGTAAAATTACCTTTCACTTTCTTTCTTGCTCTGTTGCATCTCTTTGACTTTGCGATGTGATCTCTTAGCTTCGAAAGACGTTGGGGATTCCTCAGAATCCAAAAAAATCAAAGGCCACTAAGAAAGGCAAGAAGGCAGCCTCGACTGATACTGTTGGGGCCGCTAAAGCTAAGAAGAAACAACCTCAAAAAGATAAGGTATACTTGAAACTTACGTCTTCTTTTCTTTTCGAGCTTCTCTCCTTTCGCCTTTCCCACTTACATCGGATTTGTGACAGGCAAAACTTCAAGACAAACAAGCTTCGAAGCCTCCTACTCTCCAAAAGCCATTGGCACTTCAAAGGAAACAGAAGAATCCTACTGCCACTACTTCTGAGCAAGAAACCCAAACCTCTCCTGTACAAAGAACAAACTTTCCTGTGTTGGATGAGACCACCGAACTCGAAACTCACGAGCGTGTCTCTTCTCTCGATCCTCAAATTACTAAGGTAAATACCTCAGCTTTTCCTTTTGTTGGGTTACTCTCAAAGGCCTCATTCGAGTTTTCTCTTTCGCAGGAAACTGTCCCCAAGAAAAAATTTAAGCACGTTGCTCCAAACATCAGGCACTCTTGGAAGGCCAACAATGTGGTAAGCCTCGGCCTAGCCCTCCTTTGCGGTCAAAATTGATTTCCCTTGTTAAATTGTTCATTCTCTTCCTATTGCTATGCAATATCCTGGGTCGAACTGGATTCTAAGATTTGAGCCTGCAGGGGGTCAAACCACTAATGAGGAACAAGAAGCTACTTCCCCTGACCAGTCTGAAGGTCAAATCAAGAGGAGGATGGAGGAGAGAAGAAGAAGGGAGAAGAAGAAGAGGAAGGAGAAGAAAAAGAAGACGAGGAGAGAAAGAAGAAGAAGAAGAAGAAAAAGAAGGAGGGGAAAAAGAAGAAGCCTCTGAATCTTCTACTGATGATGATGATGTGACATCACCAATATTGTCACCGGCTGCCTCACAAGGAAAAGAAATAGTTCAACCTGAAGGAACCACTCCTGATAAACAACCTCCTTGCAAGCAAAACTACTGAGCGTACTCCTGACCCCAAGGCTGCTGAATTTCCTCAAACTCCCAACCCTAATGAGCAACAAACCAATGGGGTTCGACCGTGGAGAGGGTACGAGAACAAAGAGTTGACCAAAATGCGCAGAAGTGACGTGCCTTCGACCCCCATCCTTCGCTACCCATGAAAACATTGATGAGGGACTTTGACAAGATGCCTCTTATTAAGCAATCCTAAGCCAATCATTCCAGAGAGAGGGAAACTGAATCCCCACAGTCTGCTCTCGCTTCAAGTTTCTAAACCGCAAGGAACTTAAGTTCTCAAGGAAGGTGAGGTTCGAACCCATGCTTCCACTCCTTCGATTCCGGTTCAGCAAGAGCCGCATGTTTCCTCCCCCCCAAAGTATCCACTCCAGAGGTCGATCTCGAGGCCCTTAGCCAGAAAATTGAAGATGATCCCTTCTTCATCATCAACAAGCTATTGGCAGGTTCGATCCCAGCTGCTTCAACAAGCCGCAGCGCTAAGACCTCTGAGTCCGGGTACTCACCAACGAGTGTCAGGGGTTGGTGAGCAGGCTTCGACGTTTGGCTTTCTCTCAGGACCTTGTTGCAGTCCTCAACGATGACCTGATAAGGAAATAAGGGAGGTCTTCGCTGAGTTGAGAGCCATTCCTGAGGGCATTCCTGTTGAATTGGATGAAGCTATCGGGGCTTTTTATGCCTGGTACGACACTTTCATTGAAACATCAACAAGCTTCATGCCAATGAGGCCACTCAAGATGAGATTGTGAATCAAGAAACCACCCGAAGAATAAGTTGACCCGAGTACAAAACTCAATTCGAAGCATGTTCTACCACTCTGGAACAAGGCATACACAGCTTGGAGTTTTGGACTCAGAGATTGAAGAATTGCAGAAAAATGTAGCTGCTAAGATTAAAGAAAGGGATATTCTTTCTGCGGCTGTTGATTGAGGTCGAAAGCACAAGAGGATTTGAAGAAAAAGGCCCAGGGCGATTCTGGAGAGATCATAAAATGTTATAAGAGCCTAAAAGTAGCACAGAACAACCATGCCACCCTCGAAGCCACTCTGGAAAAGGCTAAGAGGGAGACCTCGATTTCAAAACCAAAAATTTGTTTTAAGGCACTTTTCTTATTTCCTTGTCGCAACCTCTTTCAGATTTTGTTTTGGTTTGTATTGGCCAATTTGGCCTGAATTTCATTATTTATTCAGTTAGGACAATTTTTACTTCGTGCATGATTGGTTTATATTTCTTTAAATGTTTTGCCATTTATGACTCGAATCACACAATCGAAGTAATGTCCCGAATGGTATAGGCGTTATTTGACAACACTTTTCAACCTCGAATGGTCCCTCCCAACTAGGGGTCCACTTACCGAATCTTGGTGACTTTTTCCCTAAAGGCAATTGTACTTTCCAAACTAAATCACCTTCTTGGAAATTCTTATTATTAACTCTTCGATTATAAAAACGAGTCACTCTTTCCTTTTGCTTGACTATATTTTCTAATGCAACCAATCTTTTTTCGTCAAGCGTATCTAATTGGTCAAACATTAGGCTCAGATAATCTTGAGTAGGCAACTCATGTTGCCTCTGGATTCGGAGGGATTCAAGGTTGATTTCCAAAGGCAAAACAGCCTCGTGACCATACACCAATTTATATGGGGAAGCCATAGTGGCATCTCTTGGGGAATTCCTGTATGCCCATAACACTTGGCTAAGTGTTTCATGCCAATTTCTAGGTTTATGCCCTATGTGCTTCTTGATCAGCCCTATTAAAATCTTATTGGTGGCCTCGACTTGGCCATTTGCTTGTGCATAGTAGGGGGTAGAAGTAAGAAGTCTAACTTTTCTAGTCAGCGTATTGGGCCACTTTCCTCCTGTAAACATAGTCCCTTGATCTGTGGTTATAGTTTCAGGGATGCCGAACCTATGAATTATATGCTCTTCAATGAAATCTATCACCTCTTTTTGGCCCACATCTTTTAGAGGAATGGCTTCGACCCATTTAGTGAAATAATCTACCCCTACTAGAATAAACTTATGACCTTTCGAAGAAGGGGGATGGATCATACCTATCAAATCGAGGGCCCATCCTCGAAATGGCCAAGGCTTGATTATTGAATGGAGATCTGCTGCAGGGGCATGATGTAGATTGCCATGCTTTTGACATTCTTCACATCCTTTCGCAAAGTCATGGCAATCCTTTAACATCGACGGAAATAGCAATATCTCAGCAACGTCCATCTCATTTTCTCCCCTGCTTGATGGGCTCCACATATGCCTTCATGAACCTCTGCGAGGGCAAGATAAGCTTCTGCTTCTCCCAAACATCTGAGCAGGTGCCCTCCACTCGACTTCTTGTATAACTCATCTCCCAGAATGGTGTAATTCAGGGCCCTAAGTTTAACCTTCCTTTCGACTGGTTGTGTTGGATCCCTTAGATAATCTACGAGAGGTTTCCTCCAGTCTGAAGGGGTAAGTATGTCTAGATTCCAAACCACTCTCTCCTCCTTTGTTAATAGAGTGTTGGTTTCGATGAGGTTTTCGAAGAGTTCTGGTTTAACTTTGTACCCAGAAGCAACTTGGGCTAATTCGTTAGCCACCTCATTCTGTATTCGAGGAACATGTTCTAGGGTTACCTCTTCGAAATGGTTTAGCAATACTTTAGCCCTGGCAAAATACCCTGCCAACTTCGAGCTAGAACACTTATAAATCCCTTTCAATTGATTTATAACTAATTGAGAGTCCCCCATGACATGGACATGGGACGCCTCGAGGCTCAAAACATTTCTACCCTGCGATTAACGCTTCGTATTCGATTTCGTTATTCGAACAAACACCATTGATTTTAAACATCACTTTGGTTACTACCTCTTTAGGAGATATAATCAGC
Organism: Sesbania bispinosa; assembly: GCA_026901365.1. Classification (NCBI taxonomy): domain Eukaryota; kingdom Viridiplantae; phylum Streptophyta; class Magnoliopsida; order Fabales; family Fabaceae; genus Sesbania; species Sesbania bispinosa. The sequence continues at coordinate 2,337,464 of QLOH01000019.1, forward strand.
ATACCAATGCCGCTACCTTTAAGATGTTTAGAACCATCGAAGAATAACTTCCAAGGCTTTACCCCTATAAAGTTAATCTCTTCGATTTTAACAGTGGGGAGTTCGGCTAAGAAATCTGCGAGGGCTTGCCCCTTAACAGCCTTCAAAGGCAAATACTTTAAAGAAAATTCAGTTAATGCTAATGCCCATTTTCCAATTCTGCCATGAAGTATTGGCTTAACCAACATGTACTTAATTACATCGAAATGGGAACTTACAAAAACCTCCGCAGGTTTCATATAGTACTTAAGCTTTGTACATGAAAAATACAGGCATAAACATAACTTTTCTACAGGTGAATACCTCTTTTCTACATCATTAAGGCTTCTACTTAGATAATATATCACTCTTTCGAAGCCACTATCATCCTCTTGGGCTAACATACTACCCAGGGTCTCATCAGATGCAGAAATGTACAATCGAAGTGGTCTTCCTCGAACTGGGGGAGTCATTACCGGAGGTTTGGCTAAGTATTTCTTGATTGAATCGAACGCCACTTGATGTTCCTCCTTCCACTCGAATTCTTCCCTTTTCCTTAACTTGACCAATGGGGAAAAAATTCTTGTCTTTCCTGACAGGTTCGATATGAACCTCCTTAGGTAATTAATCTTTCCCAATAGACTCTGCAACTGTTTCTTGTTTGTCGGGGGCTTCGTGTTGATGATTGCTTGAGTCTTATTTGCATCAACTTCGATCCCTTGTTGCTGGACCAAGAAACCCAGGAAATTCCCTGCAGAAACCCCAAAAGCGCATTTCAAAGGATTCATCTTCAAACCATGCCGCCTCATCCTTTCGAATGAACATCTTAGGTGTTCCAGATGTTGAACTTTGGTCTTTGACTTGACCACTACATCATCAATATAAACCTGCATAAATTCACCAATGAAATCATGAAATATCAGGTTCATGGCTCTTTGATATGTGGCCCCAGCATTTTTTAATCCAAAAGGCATCATTACCCATTCGAAGGTACCCAGTGCCCCAGGACAACGAAATGCAGTTTTAGAAATATCTTTTTTGCAATAAAAATCTGGTTGTAACCAGAATAGCCATCGAGTAGGCTTAGCATTTCGTTCCCTGCTGCTGAATCGATCAACATGTCAGCTATAGGCATTGGATACTCATCTTTAGGTGTTGCCTCATTAAGGTTTCTAAAATCAATACAAACTCTCAACTTGCCATTTTTCTTAATAACTGGCACGATGTTCGAGAGCCAATCTACGTACCTGGTAGTTCTTATGAATTTGGCCTTGAGGAGCCTTTCGATTTCCTCTTTTATCTTCGAAACCACTTCTGGTGCGAACCTCCGAGGAGGTTGTTTCACTGGTTTCTTCCCAGGTAATGTAGGTAACCTGTGCTCGACCAAAGCACGATCCAGTCCTGGCATTTCTTCATATTCCCAAGCAAAACAATTTGTATTGCTTAAGAATCTCAATCAACTGAGTTTTGATTTCTGGATCTGCTTTAGCGCTGATGAAGGTTGGTCTCTTATTTTCGGCCGTTCCCAGGTTCACTTCTTCGAGTTGATCTTGTGCTTCGATTCTGGGGAACTTTCATGGTCGTATTCGACTCTCTCTGGATTTAGAGGAACTTCACCTTTAGATTCGGCCATGTAGGCCGCTACTATTTTCATGAAGATATCTAGGCTTTCCATGAGTCACCTAGTATTTCTAAGGCCGTATCAAGATCGACCTCTCTCTTCAAAGTGAATCCTTTAACAGGATCTAACCTTACTGAATAAGGAACTTTGGCCAAATGGATTGCTGATTTTGAATCGAGCTCATAAGGACTGATGTGAGCCAGGTTCTTGTCAAAGTCCATTTCTACCAATCCTTGTTCTACAGTATAAATCCCTTGGTCTGCTTCGACCACTATGGGATTCCCTTGTTGATCCCAAAGGAAAAGTTTCTGGTGAACAGTAGATGGCGCTGCCCCCATGCCATGAATCCACTATATTCCCAAAACATGTTAAAACTGGCCCTTGTTTGGATCACCACGAAAATGGTAATCCTCATCTGGCCACCCACCATCAAGTCCAATGCTACGATGCCTTCTGACCCTGATGGCTTACCTGCAAAGTCAGTAATCACAATGTTATGTGGGAGAAGGTCCCTGCTGGTCTTACCCAATTTGTCGAAAGTAGTCTTTGGTAAGAGGTTAATGGCTGCTCCTCCATCAATGATTACCCTGTTGATAGGGTCTCCTTCAACAAAGGCTTTGATGTATAATGGCTTCATATGAGCCATATCTCCTGGGGCAGGTTTTGTTATACTAACCACTTCCTTCTTGGTCTCCTCTGCCTGGTTCAACATAACTGAGATTTGGAGACTTTCATCTTCGAAGTCCTCTTCGTTCTCTAATCTTTGTACCTGCTGAACAAATTCAGCTGGTAAGATCGAAACTATTCCACATATTTCCTGGATCGAATCAGGGAATCCTGATTCGAATTCTTCAGTAAGAAGATCATCTTCATCCATCTCTTTTACCTTCGCAGCATTGATTTGCTCATGCAGATCATACTGAGCCTTCGAAGATGAGGCTTCATGTCTTCTTTTGAGTTTCTGTGGGGTCTTGGCACATTCGACCTCTATCTGTTCCATCCTTGCCCTGTACAGTCTTTGGGCCCTTCGTCATTGGGTTCTGGTCATCGAACCCTTTGCTTTAGAATACTAGCTGAAATGATACCAACTCTCTCTTGGTGGTCGAACTTACTTGGATGGTTGGATCAATATCTCTTTCCCCTTTGAAGTTTGGGAGGTTCCTGTCTGCTGTATCACTGGTTGCCATTTCATTTGGCCCTTTGGTTTGGCTAGAACCTGCCTCACCCATTGGTTCGAAAGTACCTTCTGTGGAGGGACAAAGGTGTTTTCCTGGATGGGCATGCCTCTACCCATTCCTTTCATAGCTCTGAACATTTTCTGCCCTTCTTCATATTTATGAGGCCCCAACCTTTGTTTCAACTGGCGCTTCTTACTCGAAGCTTCCTCAAAGGTCTTGGCAGAATCAACATCAAAGACTGCGCTGCACCTAGGACAGAGCATCACATGCCTATCCTCGTTCTGCTTCCTGCTCAGATATTCCATTATGGTCTCGTCAGCTGAAGGATAAATATCCTTTACCTCCTTTTCGAACTCATCGATGGCCATGCCAGTGGCCCTTGCATTCACTGGTTCGACCTCAACCATATTGATCTCTAGAGGTTCAACATAATGAACCTTGTTATCGAAGGGGTTTGTGTCTACTTTCATTGTTCCTTTCATCTTCTCTTCGAACTTCAATCTTCCTTCAGAAATTGCCTTCTGAATCAAGTCCCTGAAACGAACACAATGATTAGTTAGATGACCATAAACATTATGATATTTGCAATATTTTCTTCCCTTTCTCTGCTCGAGCGTAGGGATTTTATGATCATCACTTAAGATGATTTGCTTATCTCTCAGCAAAATATAAAAAATTTGGTCAGCCTTAGTCACATCGAAACCATATACTGGTTTTTTAAACTTATCACTCGAAGATGAAGTAGACCCTTCTCTAGCCGGTCTAAGTGAAGGGCAAACATAGGAAGGCCCAGGCTTTAATTCAGCCACATTAACTTCATTTTCCTCAACATCACTACTCGAATCACTTTCATTGTTGTAAGCCTCTACATAGGCTATTTTATCCTTTCTTCCTATCCTTTCGATTTTCTTGTATTTGGCTTTCTCAGCCTTTATCTGTTCTATTTTTCTGACTCTATCAGCCAACTGAGCCATGTCTTGAACGGGGAGATTGATGAGTTTCTTTCTAATAAAGAACTCGAGACCTCCAATGGCTATCTGAACCAATTCAGGTTTTGGAACAGGGGTAAAACACCTAGCTTTGGACTGTCTGAACCTATTCAGATAGTCCTGTTAGAACCACAGGAGACACTAGAAGAGGGGGGGTTGAATAGTGTTTTAAGCTTTTTGATTGATTTTGGAAATCTTTAATTTAAATCTTGAATATGAACAAAGTTCAAAACAAGTCTTAAGATCAGAGATAATTAAAACGTGCGGAAGATAAGAAAAATAGAGTTTCTTCTAAAGCTTAAGATTGTTTTAAACAGAGGCTTCTCAAAGTATCTTTTGAAGATTATTACAAAGAGTATTTTCAGAACAGTTTCTGTAATACTTCAGATGACTAGAGGTTGTCTGAAGTCTGTTTCTGATTTCTGAACTGAGCTCTTTCCAGACTCACTTCAGATAATTATTTCAGAAGTTCTTCAAGGTACATTCTTTGTAATGCTTCAAATGATATGAGAGACATTTCATGTTTTGTTCATATGAAAGATCATTTTATTGAAATAGTTGTGTTAAATTTATTATGAAAAATACTTTTCAATCCCCAACATAAATATGAAAACTGTAAATAAAGAGATTAAGGGAAAGAGAACTTAGGCACAGAATTTATCCTGGTTCACTCACAAACCCGTGAGCTACATCCAGTCCCAGAGGCAAACCACCACTGGATTTTCCACTATCTGAACTCATATACAAGTATTTTTTTACCACAGCCTCTTCAGGCTAAAGCACAAGTATTCCTTTGTTTTCAACTGCCTCTCCAGGAAACTCATGCAGTATTCTTTTACAGACAAGCCTCTCCAGGCTCAACACCGAGTATTCTTTTACAGACAAGCCTCTCCATGCTCAACACCGAGTATTCTTTTACAGACAAGCCTCTCCAGGCTCAACACCGAGTATTCTTTTACAGACAAGCCTCTCCAGGCTCAACACCGAGTATTCTTTTACAGACAAGCCTCTCCAGGCTCAACACCTAGTATTCTTTCTTCCACCAAGCCTCTCCAGGCTCTAAGACACATAAAGTGTTTACAAATTAAACTAAGTTTAAGTTTCCACGAAACATAAACTTAATCTTTTCTTGTACTAGAGGTTAACTGAGTACTACTCAGGATACAATGAATGAATTCTAAGTACAAGGGTAAGACAGTGATACAAGTATGTAAGTTTAAGTACAATCCCTGTCTCTGATATGAGGAATAACATCCTCTGAGAATTGGCTAGGTAGATACTGACTTTAAGCTCCAGCCTTGTTCTCCAACCATTGGTTTCCATGGGCTACATTCTCACCCGTATCATTGGAATAACCAAGGTACATTCGTGGCTTCAAACCATTATTGGTTCATTGTCATTTTGGCCAACTTGGTTGGTTGTTCTTCCGAACAACAATTTTTGACTAACTGACCAATAGGTCGGCAGCATGGTTGATTCTTAATCAACATCTTCAAATTCAATCTTGAGGCTATTTATATGTTCTGTTGGAATATAGCCGTGTGAAGATGATTCATAATACCGTTGAGATAATTGATGATGTGGCTCATATAGCCGTTGTGCAGTAATGTCTCAAACGGTTGCTTCTCCTTAAGCAAATAAGTGTTCAGACGATCCTGTGCTGACACTTCTAGAGATGAGCTCTTTTGAGAGATTTTCTCGATATATCTCTGCTAATTCTCTCTCTTAATTTTCTTCTGCTTTCTTCAGCTTTTCTCTGATTTCCTTTGGAGTGTATATGAGGAGATATCCGTTGCATTTGTCCTTTTGCTTATTTTGTATATGCTCCCCTTTTTATTTGCTTCCTGACACCATTTCTTCTTACTTCTTTGAATGAGGTGTTTAGTCCAAAAGTTGTTGTTGAAGTTTCTTCTTTGAATAAAGACATATGATATTATAGTCGTTGAATCATATAGTCTTAGCTTCTGTATTGATTTCTTCAATGTTGAAATCTGTTCCATGCACTTAGAGAGTTTATATGTTCAGACAATTGATTCATTCACATATACTCAAATGCTTGCTTTTATCTCATTGTAATTTTATCAGCTTCACCATGTGCTCATCTTCTATAATTGTTTCAAGCTTATTTTAATTCTCCAGCTTGAGATGCTTTCAATAAGCTCTTTTCTTCAGATAATATATTTCTTCTTTTCTTCAGACGATTGCTGCTCTGTTCTTCTTTGCATTTTCTTCTTCTGAGATATAGATGAATAAAGATGTTGAATTTAATATGTTTTATTCAAACATCTTTCTGGTTTCTTTTACTCAGTCTTCTATCCCGTTTTGGACAACCAGCAGGTGCAGGTGCAGGTGCAGTAGGTCTGCGCACACAAAAATGCCTTTTGTTGCAGGTGCAGTGGTGATTAGAGAAAGTCATTGCAGAGTTTCCTTATTTGTGCAAGACTTTGATCGAGGCATAAAAGCATGTTTAGCTTTTATACTGAAATAAGTGTACTCCATTTTGGTAGGGGTGCTTTACACTTTAGCAACGTCTTCAAGAGATCAATTCTTGATTTTGTTTGTAGACTTCTTCAGATAGTCTTCACGTCTTCAGACGGTCTTCATGTCTTCAGACGGTCTTCACGTCTTCAGACGGGTTGCGCACTTTAGACAGCTTCAACACTTCAGACGAGTTGCTTACTTCAAACAGCTTCAACGCTTCAGACGAGTTGCTTACTTCAGACAGCTTCTATGCTTCAGACAAGTTGCTTACTTCAGACAGCTTCTACGCTTCAGAAAACCTTTATATTAAATCCTGCATTTGTTCTTCTGATCCTGATTTTGTTCATCAAGTTTTCTTATGAATATTCCAACCTGAAACACAATCAACAAACCAATACCTTTCTCAGTAGAATATGTTTATATAATCTTATTTGTTCTTATTATGTTCTTATATAATCTTATTTGTTAATATTATGTTCTTATATAATCTTATTTGTTAATCATTAAAACTAAAGGATATTAAGTCTTTGAGTCAGGTTTGAATGCTCAAACTGATTAATAGACTTCACAAGTCCTCTATGGTCTCATTGGGTGACCTTTTGATACCCATCAGGTCCATTAGACTAACCTTACTCTCACCCCTAAAGAACTGCTCATGGAAGACTCTTTCTAACTGGATCCAATTTCGGATCGATTTTGGAGTGAGGGTTGTAAACCAAGTGAATGCGTTCTTGGTTAATAAACTTGGAAAATACTTCATCTTTAGAAGCTCATCATTAGCTAAGTCTCCACACTCTATTTGGTACCTAGCCACGTGTTCAACTGTTGATTCTCCTACTTCTCCTGAGAACTTAGAGAATTTTGGAACTTTGAGTCCTCTGGGAAATTCTGCCCTCAAGACATCCTGGGGAAAGGCTGAAATGAAGAAAGGTTGATTTGCATAACCTATGTTAAAACCATGCCTATTTAGCACTTGTTCGACCACATTAGCAACGTTGTGTTGCCCCCCCAAGATTCATCTGTCTAACCCTTTCTACCACTAGATCAGGGTCTTGGTTTCGAGCCACTAGTACTGGTCATGCTCGACAGGCTCATTCAAGTCTGCTTCGACCTGAGGCTCTCTTCGATTGGGCTCCTGCCCTTCGAAGCCTTCTATATCAGACCCATTGCCAAAAAGTTCAGCAATCTTACCCATTTGTCTAGCCAGCAACTGGTAATTTTGGTTGGTAGTTGCAACCAATGGGGTTATCACAGTGGCCATTTGGTGGGTTAACATATTAACCATGTCATGGTTACTCTCATCCATCTGTTGCCTCATGGATTGTAAGGCAATGTTGGTGAGAGGTGTGGATCCAGGTTGGTTGGACCACATTTCTGGTGAGCCTCTGTTGTTTCTAGGGATAATCTGTGTTTCTAACGGGTTAGTATACACACTCTGAGGCATTCCTAGCGTTGCCATCATGTTCTGGGCCTGGAAACTAGGGGGTGGTCCTTCAACCCTAAGAGGTTCATACGCCCTCACTTGGCTAACTACAGGTTCTCCAGCCTGTGGAAGAGTACCCACGGGTACCTCATCACTAGTATATCTCCCTATACTTCTCTGGGAGGTTTGACCACGATTGTTGCTTTCAGGGGATGGCTCATTGGTTGAGGAACTCCCTGATGAGTGTCCAGAACCATTTTTGTTCTTACTGGTCATGGTTCTCTTACCACTCCTAAGATTCATGCAACACTCAATAGAAGTGTCCCACTGAGCGTGCCAATTTGTTTGTCCTTGATTTTTGCACAAACAAATGTATCTCTGGTCGATCTAGGACGAGATACGAATCCTTTGATGTTTAACGTGGGTTCTACCTTAGTGTGAAATCTCAGGGTGAAATCTAATTCAGAAGCGTGACTCAAGTAAGAAACAGAAGCTATGCATTGTAACAATGGCCCCTGACAAGGCCTTAACTTGCATTAAAAGAAAGAAGTAACTTACAGACACAAGCAACTGAAGGACTCAGTTACAGTGCCATTGATAACCAGCCTATAAAAGTACTGAAATCATGCTAGAAAATACATGGATGAACTAAAATAAAAAAAATGTAAGAAACAAAGAGGTTGGTCTGCCAGGTCCCTACTTTCTCTAAGCTTGCTGGTATTGTGCCTTGATCGCGACGGTGGATGCTGCGGCTTTTTCAGGGTGCTTTGAGTGTTCAGGTTGCGGACCCTTGAGCTGTGGAGGCTTCTCCTATTTATGGGCTCCACCCTTGTAACCGTCTTCCACCTACGGGCTTGCATCAACTGCTCCTGGAGATGGTGCTTTGTCCCACGTTCTCTTGCACGAACGTTGGTCTCTCCCTTCATTAACTGCTCTAGATGACGTGGCCATTGACAACTGGTGCGATGATCACTAGGAGTAACCTACCTTTCGAACCTGTTGATCTCTGGGTGACTTCTTCGAATTCTTCAAAGGAGCCTCGAACCTTCCAAACGCTCTTGCCTTCGAATTGAAGTTTTTTCAGATCCCCTCGTTCAAGACAGAGAATTCTTTACTTGTGATTCTCCTTTTGAGTTCGACCATTTGATTCTTTCCTTCGAATCACCGACCAAATCAAACCCTCTTGACCACCGTCCACCTTGGTTAATGTGCTTGAGGCTGCTTCTTATTGGTTTGTGACGTTGGCTCCCTCAGAGTTATCGAAACTCATCCCCTATAAAGGCATAATCCCAAAGATGGTGTAGCATTGCCTTTTATTCTAATTGAGGGATTCTTGATATTGGCTGTCCTGTACAGCCTGAAACTTCCACTTCTTTTGGATCTTAGGCCGTCAGGATATCCAATGTTAAAAGTCACTCTGAATGAACTAGAGAACTTTAGGTCGAACAGTACAGCCAAACCACCAGGCCTTAGCCCCATGCATGGTCTGGTATTGCATCCACCTCCTTGGTTCCAGCGTCAACAATGAGGCAGGAAATCACATGCTTGCTCTGCGCCCAGCCTTCTGATCCTAGAAGGTGGAAGAAAGAAGAAGAGAGGAGGGTGCTGAGGAAGAAAAGGTCGAAGAAGAGGATGATGAAGATGAAAAGCTGAAAAGGCTGGATTATTTGGAAGATCCAAGCTTCAAGCCTTCTCTCCTCAATTTTCGAACCTCTGGAGGATTCTTCTTCAACGACATGACACTGGCAGGGTGCATCGAAGATCAATGCCTACTTCAATTCAAGGCAAAAACCTGCCAAAATAATCTAAGGCATAGGCATGTAGTTCGAATAGGAAAAAATTAGTTTTCTAGGAAATTCCTTTATTGTACTCATTTTATATCAATAAAATTTTCCTTCGATTGGCAATTACTGAGCCACTTCGAACTTGCTTACTTGATTTCCAAGCTTTTCTTACTTCGAACTCATCGCAACTTATACATTCGAATCTCTTCACTTCGAATTTAATTTTATGCCTAACAATTATATGAATTATCCACATCTTCTAATTTTCTTTTTTCATTTCTTTTTTCTCTCTCTCTTTTTGCTCTCCACACACCCCATTTTTTTTATGTTAACATATACTTTTCCTACTCAATGACATGTGTTATGTAAATCATATGCCTAAAAAAGCCTATGAATTCAGTCCACTTAATCCCACGGTCTACATTTCACAAGTTATTATAAAAGTAAGTGAATAGTTTTATTTTTTATTAAATAGTCCATATATGATTATTGAGTTTATTAATTTAAGTGAAAATATAAATTTACTATACAATCTATATTATTTTCATTTAGGATCTATCAATTTAAAGTTAAAGAGGTATACTTTTACATTATATGATACTATCAATTTGAATTTTTATTTTTTCAACCAATATTACATAAAAATAACTATAAATCGGTTATCATTAATAAAATAAGCATAGAATTTAATGATTAAGAATTTAAATTTCTATATTATTTATATTTTGGACCACTTAGATCATATTTCACTATAGACCCACTCTTAAATGATGGTAGGGATGGTAATTTTGTCATTTGCTTGTTATCGATGAAAATTGAGAGGTAACTTGTTGAACTAGTGTCATAATACAAGTTTTTTTTTTTTTTTTGTCTTAATTCCCTCTTCGTTTCATGCCTGCTGATTCTAAGGAACGTTGACTCAAAAAGTTGGTGGTGTATGTGTATGAGACAATGTAACAAAACGCATTGTGAATAGAGTACAAAAGTTAGTTAGTGTTAGTATTTTCTTACTTGTGATGATGACTCTGCGTAATGTAACCGTATGGGGCAGCAGAGACCTCACGAGCAAAATGAATCAATAATTAATAAAGTTTTCGAAGGTGGTAATGATTACTGAATTTTCTTTCTTTTCTTCCATAAATGGCTTATCATGCTTGTCCTTTGTTGGTGCTATATATATGAGGCATGGCAGCTTTCATCATTGGATCGGACTCGCCAATTTCCCTCTCAAGAATAACATGTTTCCCACACTTGCATGCTAGCTAGGCCCTAGTACTGATTCTTGTTTATTTCTTATATTAAGGGAAAAGTTAACGAGTAACTTAAGGTAGTTAAGTAAAAAAATTGAAAATCTTTATCTTAGTGTAACATTTAATATTACAGATGTCATTATTTTTTAATAAAAATTTTGTTTATATATCTTTAATTAGTGTTTTTAGAACACTCATTAACCAGATCCATTTCTTAATTCTGTTTTTCTATCATGTGAAATATTACACAAGATAATAAATCAATATATTAAAATATTGAAGATTATATTTTCCAATAAATTTTTTTATTTTTAATTTATAATTCTACACAATATTACAAATGTTAGAAAAATCATTTTTTTAATTTACTGCAATATCGTTATGCAGGTGCTTCTATCAATCATTGATATTCTCCCTTTTCTGACTCTCTAGCAACCTGTGCTTTCATTTTCTTTGGGACGAATCATCATTGCCGGGCTGTAGTGATCTGTGATCGTCATTCATTAATGAACTATAATTAACAATCTGATATTCACCAAAGCAAAACTTTGATTTTGCATATAGTGCAGCCTTTTCCAATTTAAAGGTACTAAGAAATCGTGTGCGTTTGAAATTATTTTTATGCAAAAAATGGTGACAATGAGGTTTGCTGGTTTATGAATTGCAAATTTTTGCTCGTTTATATATGAATGAAGTCACTTTAGACGAATATATATTTGACTCATTACCTCATAAACGTTCGATATAAATAGACAATCTTTTTAACAATAAGAATAATTATTAATTTAGAGTAAATTACTTCAACGTCATCTATTTTACACCTCCAACATAAAACTCCTTCTATTTTGAAAACCTACATAAAATCCCTCCAATTCTAAAAGTACATTGCACTTAAACCCAATTCTTTAGGATATATTTAATAGAAATTTTAGTCAACTATCAACAATTATCTTTTATATTAAATTGATCAAAATACTCTTACAAACTATGGATTTTTCTTTATTACAAAAATTCTTCAATTTTTAAGCGTTACACAAACTCCTTATATTTTATAAATATATTTTTCTTTTTCTTTCGTGTTAGTGAATAAAAGAAAATGCAAAAAAAAATAACATCATATAATTTTTTCCAAATGACATTATTTTGAATAAAAAAATCACAGTTTCTTACCAAAAAAAATAAAGAAATTTATTTTAAAATTTTTCATATTGAAAATTTAATTAAAACTCAGAAACTAATAAAATGAACCAAAATAATTTATTAAGATTAATTTATGAAGTATTAATACATTAGAAAATAAATTTACTAGTTAATATGTAAATAATAAACGTTAGAGTAACGAGAAAGAAGGAGAACGGGATAAATGAATTTTGCGTAAGAAAGACTGAGATTTTCACATTGGGATTTTATTGCATTTATCAATTCTGATAATTCAATTAGAAAGAAAGGGGTGTCTTGAGGGTAATTTTTTTTTTTTAAAAAGAAAAAATATCATTGAATAGAGCATTGGGTGTGCTCCAACCCAAATACAAAATATAAAGTAAAATGCAACATAAAAGAGTATAAAAGATTACAAACCAATAACTAGTCCACCAAAGAAGGAAAAGAATCCCTCTAAAGATACTAGTAAAACGCTATCATTGCAGATAAAAAGCAGAAAGTCGTACTCCCCTGTACAATTAAGCCAAACCCAACGATCAACAGCAGCATCAATATTAAAATCCGTTTGCACATTAGAACACAAACATTAAGCCAATAGTGGATGCAGCCAATTGCAACAAAAATTCTACACAAGTGAGCAGAAACTAACCGAATCCAATAGCAAAGACAAAATGAGATGTGCTCAGTAGTAGCTGATCCGATCCCCGGCCGACCGTGAACATGAGAAGACAACCACCGACGCCACGAAACATACTTTCACCGCACAAACGCTACAATCCGATCGATGACCAATACGATCGATGGCCGGAACCGCCCGGAGTCACTCTCACCAGAATCACTCCCTAAGCGAGACCTCCGACCCTCACTACCTAGAGGCCTAGGTCTAGGCTACCTACCAAGTCTCATCACATTTAATGCGCCCCATGCCGCCCCCGACAAAGCTGAAACGCCTCTGGTAAACAGGAGGACCACTGACACACGCCGCGAGATTCACGGCCGGAACAGTGGGATTACGGCGTGGGTGCCGCCTGCACCCACCATCCCCTTGATGTGACAAGGGACCCCTATATAAGGAGGAGCCCCCTCCTCGCGAGAGGTAAGCTGAATCTAACCACAAAACACTCTCACATCAACCCCCCTTTTCTGACTTAAGCATCGGAGTGTCTTTGCAGGTACCCCTGCCACGCGCTCCACCCCGGAGCGACCACCGAGAAACCTCAACAACCATTAGGACCCCTCGGACCACCGCGTGATTCCCGTCGGACCACCATCCTCGATCTCGGCCACGATCATTTGGCGCCGTTTGTGGGAAACGTGTAACGAAACCCCCACCATCTTTACCCTTTGCTGAGATTAGGTTCGTACGCCCGATAAGTCACGATGGACATCACCACCAGCAACCAGCCACCACAGCTCACCAGAGCCACACCAGAGGTAGGAGCAGAGGTCATGACAGACCCCCGTCACACCCTGAGGGCAACACCTCAGGAGCCACCACCATCTGTACACACCACTGGATCCTCCACGGACAGCTACCACTTGGAACCTCCTAGAGAACTCACCAGAAGAAGGAAGTCTGCAAGAGATCTAGGAGGAAGGAGGAGACCCGTTCTAGCAATGAAGAAGAAACCCCCCTCCCCCAAGGAGGAGGAAGAAGGACAGAACGGTGAGGGAACTAGAAAGGAGGATCAAGTACCTGGAATCCCTACTCCCTGTCCCACCGCAGAGGAGGCCCCGCCGGGGGAAACCGCCAGGAGGAGCACCACGACCAGAAGGACATGCCGCACCGGGGACCTGCCGTCACAAGAAACAAGTCACGCTTCCTCGGAATCATCGTCAGATGAAGTTTCATCCTCGGAATACCAGACCGAACGACTAAGCCGGACGCGTGGGCGCAGTAAACGTACAACCCCCTCAGCCCGCGCCGACACAAGAGAGGCGTCGACCAAGAAGGACCGAGAGGCGACACCAAATCCGATCACTCCTGGCTCACACAGGGAGACGGAGGTCGACATACAGCCTACCCCGGCCGCGCGCGCGAACCCAGTCGTCTGGTAACCCCAATCGCAACCCCCATAGCAATCACGGGGACACCTGTTGCCACCACACCCGCGATTGCCACAACGGCGGTCCCAAATCTCATGACCCTGCATCGGCCCTTCACACACCCGTTCACACCAAGGCTCGCTCAGTCGAGATACCCGATCGCTTCCTTCGTCCCTTTAGCACCATCAGCCTGTACACGGGAGAGACCGACCCAGGACGACATCTAGATCGGTTCTTCAATGAAATGCTCTTCCTGGGAGCCCAAGAGGATATCATGTGCAGAAGCTTCTCTCGGACACTGGATGAAGAAGCCTTGACCTGGTTCAGAACCCTCCCGCAGAACTCGGTGGACAAGTGGGACGACCTCGCAGCAGCATTCGCCAAAAGGTTCAGTATGGCCAATCAAATACCACGAGATTCCCACACCCTCGCAAAAGTCAAACAGGGGGAGTCCGAGACCTTGCGGGATTTCTTGGCTCGATTTTATAAAGAAGTGGCCCTCACGCCGAACGTTGCAGACGAGGTACAACTACATTGCGCAGTAGAGGCATTACGCAAAGGGACACCCCTGGACATCTCACTCAGAAGAATCCGAGTACAAAACATGACGGCTTTCAGAGAACGAGGCCCAGTTCGTGAATGAGGAACTACACTTGGAAGGCACGAGCAAGGGGACGACCTCAAAGGAAACACGAGCTCCCGAAAGAGATGATAAAAGCAGGAAGGAGCGGCGAGAGGAAAAGAAGAAATTCAGAGGACGCTATGAGGGTAACTACACCCCCCTCAACACCAACCTTTCCAGGATCTGGCAGGAGGTTCACAATGCCGAGCTGGCAGAAGTAAAAAGGCCCCCACCCATCAAATCGCCACAGGGAGACAAGAACCGATATTGCGCCTTCCATAAGGGCCATGGGCATGACACTGACGACTGTTATCAGCTCAAAGATGCCATTGAGCAACTCATACGAGAGGGAAATCTGGGGCGGTACGTGAGAAGAGAAAAGCCAGAATGGAACACCGCTCGCGATCGGCAAAAAGCCCGTCACTCGCCACCAAGACAAGAAAGGAGGCGACACCGCTCGCGATCGCCGAGAAGCCATGGCACATCGGGCAGGAAGCCAAGAGACAGATCCCCTCGGAAGGACCAAGATCAACAGCCTCGGATTACCATTAACATGATTGCAGGAGGGTTTGGAGGAGGGGGATGCTCATCCAGCTCTAGGAAAAGAGCATTGAAAGAAGTACAGCACGTGGAGGACGACCATCGCCGATCTCACCGACGTGGGACACCTCCGACCCCAGCAATCACCTTTGACAGCAGCGATTTCGGGGATACCTTGCCCGGACATGACGATCCAATGGTAATCAGTGCGGTGATAGCCAACGCTGAGGTAAAAAGAGTATTGATAGACCAAGGAAGTTCGGCCGACATCATCTATGAAAACTGCTTTGAAAAAATGGGGATCAGCCGAGGGGACCTCCTACCTTATGACAGTGACCTTGTCAGCTTCTCAGGGGATCGCATCCAGCCCCTCGGATACATGGAAGCACTTGTCACGTTGGCAGGCAAGGGCGGCAGCAAAACGATCAAATCCAAATTCATTATCGTCCCATGCAAGAGCTCCTACAACGCCATAATGGGAAGGCCGAGCCTCAATGCAATAGGAGCAGTAGTATCTACAGTACACCTCGCCATGAAATTCCCTACGAGGGAAGGCCGTGTGGCGACCGTCAGAGGAGATCAACTAGTCGCCAGAAGCTGCTACAACCTGAGCTTGAGGAAGAACCCCCCGCCGAATACAAAAACCCAGACCCAGAAAGCAAGACACGACGTTTCCCTTGTTGATCTAGATCCAAGGGTTGATTCTGGAGAAGCAGGCCGAGGAATGGAGCGCCCTTCCCCAGAAGGAGAAACTATCCCCATAAACGTCGGCAAAAGGGAAGGACAAAACACCAAGATGGGAGACCACCTCCCACCAGAATTCAAAGAGAGAATGAAAAAGCTATTGCTGGACAACGCCGACCTGTTTGCATGGACAGCAGCCGACATGCCAGGGATCGACCCCAATTTCTGCTGTCACAAGCTGTCAGTCAACCCCCGGTTGAAGGCGATCGCCCAAAAGAAAAGGAAGATGGGACCAGAAAGGCAACAAGCAGTCAAGGAGCAGACGGCCGAGCTACTGAAAGCAGGATTCATCAGAGAAAACCAGTACGCCACTTGGCTGGCCAACGTCGTCCTGGTAAAAAAGCCGAGCGGCAAGTGGAGGATGTGCGTGGACTACACAGACCTTAACAAGGCATGCCCAAAAGACCCATTCCCTTTACCAAACATTGACAGGTTAGTAGATAACTCCTCTGGCTATCGTTTCCTTTCATTCATGGACGCCTACTCTGGTTATAACCAAATCCCCATGTATGTACATGACGAGGAAAAAACGGCATTCCTGACGGAGGAAGGAACCTACTGCTACACCATGATGCCGTTCGGCCTCAAGAACGCAGGAGCAACTTACCAGAGAATGATGACCAAGGTGTTCGAAGGACTGATCGGAGAAGTTGTGGAGGTGTACGTGGACGACATCATCGTCAAAACACCTGAGGGAGGAGATCCCGTAGCCGACCTGGAAAAAGTCTTCCACCGATTGAGGAATCACAACATGAGGTTAAATCCCCTCAAATGCACCTTTGGAGTTCCGGCCGGACATTTCCTCGGATACATGTTGACGAGCAGGGGAATAGAAGCCAACCCAGAGAAATGCAAAGCCATCCTGGAAATGAAGAGCCCAGCGTCAGTGAAAGAAGTCCAACAGCTAACAGGAAGGATAGCGGCCCTAACCCGTTTCCTATCCCGATCGGCACACAGATCACTCCCTTTGTACCAACTCCTGAGGAAAGGACAGAAGTTCGACTGGACCCCGGCTTGTGAAGAGGCTTTTAACAGCTTCAAAGAATCACTCACTAAACCACCAATCTTGGTGAAGCCCCATCCTGGGGAAAAACTGTACTTGTACCTGTCGGTGGGAGAAGAAGCCATCAGCTCTGTGCTGGTAAGAGAGTCTGAAGGCAACCAAAGCCCAGTATACTTCACAAGCAAAAGCCTACAAGGGCCAGAACTCAGATATCAGAAGCTGGAAAAGGCTGCATTCGCAATCATCTCGGCTGCGCGACGCCTTCGACCATACTTTCAGGCTCATCCCATTACGATCAGAACCCACCTACCCATCAGATCAATCTTGCACAAACCCGATCTAGCCGGTCGAATGATCACCTGGGCAATCGAACTTTCAGAGCATGATATTTCTTACGAACCACGAACAGCTATCAAGGCACAAGTCTTGTCTGATTTCATCCTCGAAATGACGGAGAATCAAGCGGATAAATCAGGGGTCACGTGGACAATTTATGTGGATGGGTCATCAAACACTAAGGGAGCAGGAGCCGGGGTAGTGCTAGAAGATAACACTGGTGTGACCGTGGAGCAGTCCCTGAAGTTCGAATTCAAAACTTCGAACAACCAGGCCGAGTACGAAGCCTGTTTAGCCGGGCTCAGCCTGGCCAGAGACCTTGAGGCCGAGACAGTCGTCTTGTGCAGCGACTCACAGTTAATGGTTTCCCAGATCAACGGGGAATACCAAGCCCGTGAACCCATTTTGCAGCAATACCTCACTAAGGTAAGGGAGATATCAGAAGCCTTCAAAACAATCGAATTTCGGCACGTACCTAGAGAGCAAAACACAAGGGCCGACGTCCTGTCAAGACTGGCGAGCACCAAAAAAGCTGGGAATAATAGGTTATTCAGGAAACACTGGCTGAACCAAGCGTTAGCGAAAAGAAACACATCATGCAAGTCAACCAAGAAACTAGTTGGATGAGTCCGATCATTCAATACTTGCGAAGCGGGACGCTCCCAGAGGAACGGAAGGAGGCAAAGAAAGTCGAACGCGCCTCGGCATGGTACACCCTGGTGAACGATCGGCTCTATAAAAAGGGATTCTCTTGTCCCATGCTGAAGTGTTTATCCCCCAATGAGGCAAATTATGTCCTAGCAGAAATCCATGAGGGAAGTTGTGGCCAACACCTGGGAGGAAGAGCGCTGGCAAAGAAGACTCTGCGGGCTGGATATTATTGGCCGACGATGGAAAAAGACGCTGCAATATACGTCCAGAAGTGCGACCCCTGTCAGAACACGCAGATTTCCACAACGCCCCGGCAGAAGAAATGACGACCACCTCAACCCCATGGCCTTTCTTCAGATGGGGAATAGATATCCTCGGACCTTTCCCCCCGGCCCCAGGCCAAGTGAAATTCCTGGTTGTGGCGATCGACCATTTCACTAAATGGATCGAGGCCGAACCCCTAGCAACCATCACTTCCGCTCGGATTCAAAAGTTTTTTTACCGGAACATCATCAGCCGATATGGGATCCCAAAGGCGGTAGTCACGGACAATGGCACCCAGTTCACGGACAAAGGCTTCAGGGAGCTGCTAGAAGGATTGAAAATAAAACAACACTTCACTCGGTGGAGCACCCCCAAACGAATGGGCAAGCCGAGGCAGCAAATCGGGTTATCCTGCGAGGACTAAAAAGAAGGCTGGATGAGTCAAAAGGAAGATGGGCAGAGCAGCTAGATCATGTCCTTTGGGCATATCGAACAACCCCGCACTCGTCCACTGGAGAAACCCCATTCCGGCTAGCCCATGGGGCCGAGGCCGTCATCCCGGCCGAGATAGGGGAACCCACCTGGAGAACCAGCACCCATGACGAAGTCCACAACGATCGCCTCCTCAGGGAAGAATTGGACTTCCTCGAAGAACGAAGAGCCATCGCCCATGTCCGAGAGGAAGCAGTCAAGATGAGGGCAGCTGCCAAGTACAATAAACGAGTGGTTGAGAGGAAATTCGAAGTCGGAGACCTTGTTCTCCGAAGAGCGACGTTGGAGGAAGAAACGCACAACAAGGGAAATTAGCACCCAATTGGGAAGGACCTTACCGCATCGCCACTACAACAGGAAAAGGAGCCTATCGCCTGCAGACACTAAGAGGGGACGACATCCCGCGCATTGGAACGCCCAGAATTTGAGAATGTATTTCAGCTAAAAACATGTATCCGACCATGATACACCTTATATTAATCAATACCCCGGTATTGAAAAACCGGGGCTTCCGACAACAAACAAGATAGTGGAATCTCCATAAACACTTTTTCGAAACCGATCGAAACAACCCGTCACCACGACGCTAACGCATAAACACTCACATAATTACGATCGGATACATACATATATAAAGACAATTACGATCGAAAAGTGACTAAGTACGCATTTGCGATCAAATAAAAATAAAAATACGCAAGAGACCTGCAATCGGACATAAAGGCAAACGCGAAGAATAGCATTCAAAGGCAAGAGTCATGACAAAATGTAAGACCATAACCGGCCATAGACAAAGTACAAAAATTGAAAAAAGAAATGAAAACAACAAGATACATCAAACATCGGTTTGGGCGCCGGTTGCAGCAGGGAGACCCTCGGGAGGAACCTCAATCTTCTTATCACCATCAACCCAGACCACGGCACCATCAATAACCTCATACTCGTAAGAGAGGCCGCGAAGATCCAGATTATAGGCCGGATTGCGCACTTTCACTTGTTCAATAGCCACATCAAAGGCCTTCTCCACATACCTCAGCGTGTCGGACACCGACTTGCGCTCCCCCTCCATAGCAGCCTCCAGTTTCCTCTTAAGCTCCGCCACCTCGGCGTCATGAATTTCCTGCTGCTTCCTCAGATCCTCTTTCCGCCGCTCCTCGGCATCAAGCAAATCCTTACCGAGGCCCTCCACCTTCTTCTTCAACAATCCATCTCCCCCAGCTTCTGCTCCAGGTCCGCCTTCTCCTTCCCGATCGTCCCCAATTGAACAGTGAGAGCTTCTTTCTCCGATTTAATCTTGGCACACTCCTCCGTGGCCGACGCTGAAGCTTTCAAAGCCTTGTCATAATTCTCCTTAGCCCGCTCGGCAGCCGGAACCACATCCTTCTGGAGAAATTGTAATAGGCTAATCTGCTGCAGGTAGGTGACTTGGGCGTCTTTAAGGCACTGATCGAGGCAGAACTCGCCCTTGATGAACTTATTACGTATCTCCTCCGTATAAAACTGCGAGACCACAGCGGGATGGTCGGAGGAGAAGTCGTCACCAAAAATCACCGCCCTTGTTAAAACAGGAACCTCGGAAGAGGACCCCCCGCCAGCCTTGGGACAATCGGTAGGACCCTTTGGAGGAACTTTACTCTTCTTCTTCTTCTTATCACCATCGACCTGCTTGGGATCACCCTCCGCTGGAGGATCCCGAACCCGCTCGGATTCCGTAGTCAATGGTGGGGGAGGCAAGCTTTGGCTGTTAGAAGGCGTCGCCGCCGAATCATCCACTACCTTCCTCTTCCTCGAGTCCTTCGCCCTCGGCTCATCAGCTCCGATGGCCTTGGCTTTCTTTAGGAGGTCTCGAATGTTCATTTGATCCTCTTCTGCAAGCAAAAGGGAAAACGAAAAACGTCAGCCAGATGAAATAATACAATATAACAAATCAAAGTGTCATGACAACAAACCTAAGGCGACCGCCAGTTGATCGGGCAGCGAATCTACCAGCAACCGAGATGAGTATCGATAACCACCCCTCTCCTTGATAGCCTCTTGCAGTAGGTACAACATCCTTCTCAGGAGGGGTCAGACGATCGAACGCAGTGGAGTACGTTTTGGACCCCAATCGTAGTGACGCCTATCCCAATAGATGCTGATAGACGGCTCCTGCTCGTCCCAAGAATTCCTCCAAAAAGGAAGAACCCCATCCTTCGGAATAACCTTAAAGAAATCTCGCTTAAAGGACACTCCGGAAGACTTAGCCGAATCCACATACAATGATAGTAGAGGTCGGCCGCTATGCGCTCGAAGGCTCACCCAACCCCTCGGCCCCGGTTTCCTCGGGCAGACGTCAAAATAATGAGTAAAAACCCCTACGGTTGGGACGATCCCGAGATGCGAGCAGAGAATCTCGAAGGCCTTGATGAAGCCCCAGGCGTTCGGGTGAAGCTGGCTCGCGCCACGCGATAGTGTCTTAAGACAGACTTCTGGAACGAGGTAAGCGGCAACCTGATCTTCAACTTGTGCACGATAAAAGCGTACAAAAACATGAAGCCAGCGTTCGTCTCCCCCATATGACATACACGGTCGGAAGCCGAAGGGGGTGATACGGTGTAATACTCGTCATGCTCCGGATCTAACACAGATAAGCTCGCCCGAAGAGTTGCCTCGGTCTCCCCACAATACCGAGAGGCGGTCCCGAGCACTTCAGCATCCACCCAGGCGTATCGGTCTTGGACTCGCATCTCTCGGCTGGTGACCTCCCCCCCACTAGTACTCGCAGCGTCCATGAACCCGTACCTATCAGCTTCAGGAAAATAACCTGAGTCAGAGATCTCGACGCCCTCATCCTGCGACTCTAAGTCGGTTTCTGAAGAGGATGCGCAGAGATCTCTCACAAAGACCGACCTTTCAGCCGACGAGAGTCCGCGGACCTCTTCACGGGCCGATGCCGCCGCAGCCTCATAACGACGGATCATTGATGGGATGGTTAGCGCCCCACGCAAGGAACGACTGGCGATCGATTCCCTTGCGGGCCTCGCCGTCGGCCAAGAGGAAGGAGGCGCCGGAAGCACCTCCAGAGAGCCACTACTCTCCCCTCCACCATCCCCTCCCTCAGGAGGATCCATCACAGACCAAAGAAAAGGAGGCAAGAGAGGGAAATGGTGAGGAAGAGAGTAGTACCTGAAACACGCGGCGGCCAAGACAGCGAGGGAGAACGGCGTTGCGCGGCACAGGCCCCACGAAAATGGAGAAAACTGGTTCTGCCAACGGTAGAACACCACCAAACCAACCTCTTTGAAACGGCAATAACACGGGAAATGGTTCAACCGGAGCAAAAACGGAGAACAACGCTTCAATAAGGGACACGGAGAAGGAGAAGAAACGAGAGCTATGGAGGAAGAATACAACTCGTTCCAGCAAAAGGAGAAGAATGGAGGGAGCGGTTAACACCTCCCTCCCATTATCATTTTAAACGAGGGATAGAAAGGTCCTTTCACCTCAAACTTCAAAGGTCGTGGGCAAAACAGAGGGGCAGCCCCGTCATTTCCCGCAAGGGCAAAATGGACATAGCACCAAGTCAGGGGCACCGCGGGAACTTCACAATCATAGTTGAGGGCAAAGATGGAAAACGGCTGAGACGTGCGTAACGCACGTCTCCGCAATCATGCGCATTCAATAGCGCAGCTCGAAGATAAAAGCCCCCAATCAGCGGAGGCCACGTGCCCCACTACAACATAACGGTCAGAAGGGGAACAGCCAAACGATGGGACGGTCGCAGACGAAAAGACAGGACATGATGTGAAGGGACTAAAGCCCGCAGACACCTGAGAAGCTCTCTGCCACCGACTGACCCGAGCGGACCGCAAGCCACCTAAGAAACTTTCTCTCGCCCCAGTCAAGTTTAGGGCCGATCCGATCAAGAAGCACCCCTCAAAGCAGCCCACCGTCGGCAATAAGCCAATCGCTCATCACCACGCTGAGGGGCAACTGATCCGATCCCCGGCCGACCGTGAACATGAGGAGACAACCACCGACGCCACGAAACATACTTTCACCGCACAAACGCTACAATCCGATCGACGACCAATACGACCGATGGCCGGAACCGCCCGGAGTCACTCTCACCAGAATCACTCCCTAAGCGAGACCTCCGACCCTCACTACCTAGAGGCCTAGAGGCTACCTACCAAGTCTCATCACATTTAATGCGCCCCATGCCGCCCCCGACAAAGCTGAAACGCCTCTGGTAAAGAGGAAGACCACTGACACACGCCGCGAGATTTACGGCCGGAACAGTGGGATTACGGCGTGGGTGCCGCCTGCACCCACCATCCCCTTGATGTGACAAGGGACCCCTATATAAGGAGGAGCCCCCCTCCTCGCGAGAGGTAAGCTGAATCTAACCACAAAACACTCTCACATCAACCCCCCTTTTCTGACTTAAGCATCGGAGTGTCTTTGCAGGTACCCTGCCACGCGCTCCACCCCGGAGCGACCACCGGAGAAACCTCAACAACCATTAGGACCCCTCGGACCACCGCGTGATTCCCGTCGGACCACCATCCTCGATCTCGGCCACGATCAGTAGCAAATAAAAACACCCAGCCACAGGAGATGTGACAAACACCACAATACACACCAATTGCTAAGAAAGTAACCACACTTAACAAACATCTTCAGCCACCCAGAATTGGAAATAGCAACCTGGATTAGTAGACCACATCACAAATGGGAACGAGAAGGACGGATCTTTAGCCTTAATCCACTTCCAAGACCTTAATTTAATTAATTCCAAAACAACATCAATTTCCATAGATACATCTGAGAAAATTGCCTCATTCCTAGCTAACCATAAGGATCATAATGTTGTCATCCAGACCAAGGACCACCGTAATCTGTTATGAGCACTACATTCTGGCAGCCCAACAAACTACTCAAAATTCTCCAAACAGGAATGGTGTTAGGCAGACCTGATTCCAAACCAACGTAAACACAACATCCAAATATTATATGCATAATAACATTCAAAGAAAATATGTGAAGTAGTTTCTACACAATGACCACACCAAACACAATGGCTATCTGAAGCTTGACCACACTCCTCTTGATTAGATTTGTTTAGTGGGAATTCTATTGGATTGCTTTCCACACAAAACCAACCACCTTATAGGAAACAAGTTTAGACCACAAAAATTTATACATCGAAAAGTTTAATAATAAAAAATAAAAAAAATTATATTAATTGTGATTTTTGTAGGTTTTCAAAATAGAGGGGATTTTGTGTAGATTTTTAAAATAGAGGGAGGTTTTGTATTGAAAATGTAAAATAAATGGGAGGTTAGAGTAATTTACTTTATTTAATGTACACTTTCGTTTATTTTATTTTTTATTTGCCTAAATTATTTTTAACTGATTGTATGAAAAAAATCTATTAAATTATATATTTAAACCCTGCTTATTAATCCTGCAATATTCAATCAACACAAGGCATGATATTGATTTATTATGCTTAATTAAATAACTCATCATGAGCTCAAGCCCATATATTATATGATGAAACAAATATATTTAATTAGCACAATTGATTCTCTTGATTTTTGATGCAAGACTTAATGTATTCTACACGAAAACAATCCTACTATTTGAGTTTAGGTAGGACTTCTATTGATGGAAAGTCCATTCTCAAATATTTAACACAACTGCATATCAAAGACTTAATTCTGAGATGATTAATTAAACTTGAACAGTCTCGTACTAGCTAGTTAATGACTTTCCTAGAATTTAATTTCTTTTTTTATTTAAGTACCATTTATAGCTCCATTTCCTTACATGTTACAAGGTCAAAGTTGTGGTAAGAGCTTGCAGACAAGTACAATACGCGCGAAAATACACACACAACAAAATTTATTTTTAATGGCAATTATTTTTCTCTTTTGTGGGCAATAGAAATGGCTATTAAAATTTTACCAACAATTAATCAATGGCTAATGTATTCAATATTGCTAAAAGTTTTATCAACATTTATAGGAATGCGGGATAAAAAGATCCTAATAAATTCTGGAGGCAGCAAGCATATAATTTCGTAGTTAATTTGTAGTTAATCCCTAACAAAAACTATAATAATATTAAATATCTTCCATGTCAATATTTCAATATCTCAAAGTTCAAATTCTATCAAATAGCAAGTTATTACTATTTAAAAATCAACATATATTAGTTCACAAAGGCTCTTTAAAAATAATGAATCAAATAAATTAAGTACAATGGTGCTCAAGTATTTATTTTAATTCTAACGGAAATTGGAAAGCAAGCATGTCCAAGATGGAAAAAGCAACTTAGCAAGTTTTATTTATATATCCAACATTCATATACATCACACCGCTCATCAAATACGTCAGCTACACACACACACACACACTGGTAATTATTTCACCAAATCAAGAACAAATTAAAAAGGAAACAAACTACTGAATGTGTTTCCTGCTGGAGAAGATACAAGCTTCAGAAGAATGTAATCATCAGAAGAAAAGACTAGTCAAACCAAGGAAAGAGAAAAAGCTGCACATGACAGTGACAACTGCTGCACTTCCAGCTGGTTGATTGACTTGGTCTCCAAGACATTTACAACGGCTATAATCCTTCTCTTGGCTATAAAAGGAAGCTTTCTCCTCCATTTTTAAGACACAACTAAACAAGCAGAGAAAAGACCATAAATCTGTGAAATTACAATCATACATTCTATAGAATTTTCACTTCTTTCTACAAATCTCTTCATTCTGAGTTAAAATAGTTAGGAAAGTGAGAAAAGTGTGTGTTGGCTCAAGTACTTCAACTGTATACTAATTTATTGTAAACTTTGAGCCTTTACTCTTTGTGTTTTTCATCACACAATTTGTAACTCTCAAAGGAGGTGATTCTTTGAGAGATAGATAGGTTAAGTCTGCAAGAGTGAGGTGTGCCCTACTATTTGCAGATATCAGTTGGGTGAGCCTGCAGAGGCTGCAGAAGAATACTGGGTGAGCCTAAAGAGGCCTGCAGAAGAATACTAGTGGTGAGGAGCACCCAAGAAGTCATTGTATCAATGTTAATATAGTGGAAAATCCTACTAGGAGTAGGGACTGGACGTAGCCTCAAGGTTAAGAGGTGAACTAGTATAAATATTGTGTGCAATCTTCTTATTCTTTAAACTCTTTACTGCTGTTGCAGCATTTACATTATAATTGTCATAACATTTGCATGAAAAGCTTTTAAAACCTATCTAATACCTAAGTAAGTTTTACTTCAACAAGGTTTCAAATAAAAAGGAACCCATATTTTCTGCATATTATAAATATAATCCATATTGTGAGAATTAACCCTTGAACTTCTAATATCAGACAAGTATTTAACTTGAGCAGAATTAAGTATTAGAAGAAAATTGCTGAAATTTTTAAAGAGATCACAATTCAAACCCCCTTCTTATGATTTAAATATTTACTTCAACAACAAATGTGACTTAGGGTACAATTCAGTTAGCCCATCAAAACCTTCGAAACCATCAAGATGAAAGGTATTGGGTGTTCTTATTGTGGGACACCTGAAGATCATGTCTCAAGGTGCAATCACAAAAAGAAAGGAAAGCCCAAGACTAACAAGAAAGGACCCAAGAAAATATGGCTACCTAAAATCTTGATTCTCCCTATTGCAGATGTACTTAACAGGACAAAGGAAACACCCAAAATGGTACCTGGACAGTGGACGCTCGCGACATATGACGGGAGAAAGGTCTTTGTTCCAAAGCCTTAGACCCAGGAATGGTGAGTGGTCACCTTTGGGGGCAACCAACAAGGGAAGACCATTGGTGTTGGAACAGTAGCTTTGACACCTCTTTCTAGCATAAAAGTGTTCTTTTTGTTGAAGGACTCAAACATAATATGCTTAGCATAAGCAATTATGTTGATAGTGGTTATGTGGTATCTTTCACAAAATAAGGCTGTATAGTCAGAAATGCGGATGACCAAGTTCTTTTACTGCTAGAGGAACAATTTTGCAAATCAGAATGTGAAGTGCTTTCTCTCTGTTGAAGATGAAAACAGATTTGACATTAGAAACTTGGGACATTCCAGCTTGAGATTATCTCAAAGCTTACAAACACAATCTTGTAAAAGGATTTCCCAAGCTCTCATACAAACGTGGCATTTTGTGTGAAAGTTGTTTGAAAGGGAAATAGACAAGAAACTCTTTCAAGAGTAAGAATGTTGTTTCTACCTCTAAACCTCTGGAATTACTTCACATAGATTTGTTTTGGTTCAACAAGAACTAAAAGTCTGGTGGAAAGACAGTATGGTTTGGTCATTGTAGATGACTATTCAAGATTTACATGGGTATCGTTCTAGAAGCAAGGATGAGACTTTTGAGATTTCATAATATTCTGTAAGAAGATACAAAATTAAAAAGGTTCTGTATTCTGCCATAAGAGTGATCATGGTGGAGAGTTTGAAAATACAAAATTCAGAATGTTCTGTGAAGAGAATGGGATCTCTCATAATTTCTTTGTTGCTAGAACACCTCAGTAAAATGGGTTGTTGAGATAAAGCACAGAAGTTTACAAGAGATGGGTAGGACCATGCTCATTCAAGCTCACTTCCTAAATAATTTTGGGCAGAAGTTGTTCAAACAACTTGTTATCTTTAGAACAGAATATTGGTAAGACCAATTCTGAAAACGACTCCTTATGAATTGTGGAAAGGAAGGAAACCCAATATATCATACTTCCATATCTTTGGATGTGAGTGTTTTATACTCAACACCAAGGATGATATTGTCAAGTTTGATGCAAATCTGATAATAAAGGTCATCTTATAGGATATTCTAAAACATCTAAGGCATATTAAATTTATATTCTAGAACCTTAAATATTGAAGAAACCATCCATGTAAGGTTAATGACGAGAAAGAGACTGTTAGTGATCTATCAGATCTAGAAGATGATTTTGCAGGAATGGATTTGAACAAGGTGTCTGAAGAATCTCAGACCAAGTCTGAAGATACGTTTGAAGAATCTGCCTAAGGTCCATCTGAAAACTAGATCATTTGAACCAATGTTGAGTCTCAGACCAGAGAAGTTTCTCCTTTTCAAAAGAGTTGGAGATACAAATCTGCACATCCAAAGAGCAATCTGGGTGATATTTCAAAAGGAGTATGAACAAGATCAAGACTTGATCAAGTCAACAATCTTGCCTGCTGTCTGAAATAGAACCTAAGAATATTGATGAAGCTCTGCATGATGAAGGTGGATACTAGCCATGCAAGATGAGCTTAATCAATTTGCTAGGAGCTAGTGATGTCTGGAACTTAGTTCCTAAACCCCATGGGGAAACTATTATTGGAACCAAGTGGGTTTGTTTACAAATAAGTTGGATGAGGATGGAAAATGTTGTCAGAAACAAAGCCAAACTTGGTTCTCAAGGGTATAATCAACAAGAAGGTATTGACTTTACTGAACTTTGCTCCAGTTGCAAGACTTGAAGCAATTAGAATTCTGCTCTCTTATGTGTGAATAATAGCATCAGATTATATTTCAAATGGACGTAAAAAGTGCCTTCTTAATGAAATCATTGAAGAAGTGTTTGTTAGACAACCCCCTGGTTTTGTAAATGTGTCTTTTCCAAATCATGTTTTTAAACTAAAAAATGCTCTATATGGTCTGAAACAAGCCCCAAAAGCTTGGTATGAAAGACTGAGCACCTTTTTAATTAAAAATGGTTTTGAAATAGGAAAAGTAGACACTACTTTTTTTTCGAAAAATGTCTAATAAAGATTTTATTATTGTCTAGATATATGTTGATGATATTATTTTGGATCAAACAAATTCTTCTTTGTGTGAAAAGTTTTCTAAGCTCATGCAGTCTAATTTGAAAATGATATGATGGGAGCACTACTGCAAATTGGGCTTTAACGACGGTTTTATTTAAAAAGGCTTTTAACGATGGTTGTTGACCCGTCAATGATCCAGGCGTCATTAAAAAAGTGGGTTTTCAACGACATTTGTCAATCGTCGTTATAAGTTAGAAACAATGACGGTTAAATTTGGAACGTCGTTGTATGTCCAAGAAACAACGACGGTTCACACAGGAACCGTCGTTATAAGTCAGAAACAACGACGAGTAAAGCTGGAACCGTCGTTGTATGTCCATGAAACAACGACGGTTGCTGTGTGAACCGTCGTTGTTTCTGGATATACCCAGAAATTCTGTAGCTAATCCGTAGCTAACAGGGAAAACATAATTCTAATACTTTTTCATTATTAAAATGAAACATTAAAAAATAAATGTAAAAATAACTATTCACAATCTGGGCAAATTAATATACCAATAAAAAGAAAGAAATTAAATTAAGAAAACAGGTTCTATTTTCTAACAAATAAAAAAAGCTATATAATATAAACAGAGTGCATATTTTCTAAACTAAAATTAAATTCAATACCAATATAAAGAAGAAACAACACAGGTTCTATTAGTCACTTTCTCTATAATAATAAAAAGAAAGAAATACAAGATAAAAGGAAATACCACAGGTTCTTCAAGGGACTTATAAAGCTCCCACCATTTTTCCAATTAAATTTTTCAGGAGGCAGAAAGTTTAAGGAAATACTAAATAGTAAATATACTTGTTATTATGTTATGCCCCACAAAATATGGAATAAGCATATAAACCCAGTTGCTCCACAGAGTCTAGCTCCCTCTACAACTTAGAGAACCAATCAAATTGCAATGAGCATTTCAGTATACAAATAACCATATAAAAAACCAAGACAAAAAGGGAAAGGAAATTTCATATATATATATATATATATATATATATATAGCCGTACACTTATTAAGAGAAAAGATTGAGAGATTAATTAATATACTATTAATAAAATATATATATATATAGCCGTAAATCTAAAAATATAACTCTTGGAGATTGAAACACTTTTCTTAATTGTCATTTTCATATATATATATATAATATATATATATATATATAAAAGTAACCATATAATTCTAAATACCAATTTTCAAGACACTTTTAGAAATTCTACACAGCAAAAATTCCAAATATTCTGACTACACAATGCAAACATAATACATAAAATAATTTAAAGGAATGATAAGAAATGGAATATATAGAATATACTAGGAGAATAAATTCATATGGAATAACACCTTATTTATTGTTGAGCTGGTCATTGGAAGGTGAAAATCAAGTCTCAGAGTTACTTGTGGTGGCTTCCGGTGTGTGTTCCTAGATAAAAGAATATGTATCAATCAAGCTATTAACAAGAATATATTTGAATACAAGAATATGTATCAATCAAGATAAAAGAATACCTATGTGTATCGATCAAGATTGCTTTAGTAACATTTTATTTAGAAAAGCTTACACATGGTAAAACATCCAAACACTAATTGAACTGCAAGAGTCTCACCTTAAACATGACTGTCATTTATGGAGGCATATCCCATGAACAAGGTAAGATGAACCAATTAATTCAGAAGCAATTAACTGTGCCAGGGGCAGTACCAGAAGAAAAATGTTGTAGTTACATACTGCTGAAACATAATTATCACAGAACCATGCAACTCCAAATGATCCAAATGTTTATATCCTTTAGATGCAAGCCTTTCATGACCCACAAGTTATCACATGACTTAAGAACAAAAACTGAATTGATATATACAAGTAGATAGCTAGTAGGAGTTTTTCAATCTTCTTTTAGGATGTCAAATAGTTCCAATGCCTTCCCATGTCCTATGCTCCTAAGAATTTGCAATAGATATAAATGAAACATTATTTTTAATTTCATTGTTTTTAATATTTTTAATTCCACTACGTCATTATTTTTAATTTCATTGTTCACTGACACTTATGGCAACTGCACACTGCACAGGATTGGGTAGGACAGAGAGAAACATTGATTGTTCCCCTGCATTGCTTTCATAACTTAATTTCTTCTAGTCAATTAAATTATGGTAGAAGTGCCACGTGTAAAACATGCTGCCTAGTATAGGCAGATAGAGATAATGTCACTAATATAAATCTCTCTTTTCTCTGATCCTATAACTTGATCACAGTGACATTGGAGGATATTGTACAAAAACTTACCTATTGTTAAATATAGAAGTCAAGAACTTCTTTTACGATGAATGGAACTAAACTCTTTCACTACAATCTTCCGCACCCATGAAGTAGTAAAATACCTGCAATATAACATATAAGTAACTTCTCAATTCATTTCCCTGAATCACTTATATCATTGTAAGCAAAGCTAGTGTAAAAAGCAAAAAGAAAATAAATGAAAAGAAAAATAGTTGTAATGATCTAAATCATACATATCACATTCACTAGACTTAATCTAGAATGGTAACTCCATAGTTTCCTTGGACAGATTTCACATTCAATTCCAACAAATAGCTGATGATGAGAACAATAAATCTACTCTTAAAAGCCAGATTTCCCATTTGGA
Source organism: Sesbania bispinosa (assembly GCA_026901365.1). Lineage (NCBI taxonomy): Eukaryota > Viridiplantae > Streptophyta > Magnoliopsida > Fabales > Fabaceae > Sesbania > Sesbania bispinosa. Next base: position 2,368,541 of record QLOH01000019.1, read on the forward strand.
CTTGCATGACTTGTTATTATTTTCATTAAAACTCTAATCTGAATGTCACTCTCAGTCTGGATTCTTCTAATGAGTGATTTCAGCTTTTGCACATCTTGCGCAGCTGCAACAAGTGCCTCTCTTAAGGCCACATGTGTTTTTGCCAATCTATGGTTGTCCCCGGCAAGTCGCTCTATATCAGCATCTTGAGCAGCAATTTTATTCTCCGACAGTTGAGGAGGCAGGGACTCCAGAGGGCGATGGGAAGTAGCACCAGAACTTGTGTTGTAGTTATGCAAACATCAATACCCAACTCTCCTAAGGTACTTGCAATGCAAATACCCACCACTCCAATTAAGGAGGATACACAAAGTCATATACATCTTAATAACCAGATTTTCAAAACTAAAAATGAATTCCCACAACTATCTTAAGATGGTTTCATTAGTACATGGTCTTAAGGTCAGAGCCAGAGCAAGCATTAAAAACTATAACAAATTTAATATCTTTCACTCCTATTAGATATGTAAATTCATTCAGAATTCCTTTCCTTGGTCCTTATTTTTTTGATAAACTGAGACAGCTATTTGATATTTTGCATAATACCAGGACTAGGACCTTGATTTAAAAATAAAGTTTCAGAACTGAATAGCGTCAATTTCACATGAATAATGAATACCAATCGAATTGGCAAAGGAATTTCCACCTGCAATGAACCGTACCTGTGTGTACCCAGCAACAAAGAGACTAACAATTCATTGCAAAAAAAAAATAAATAAAGAATAACGCCTTATCACCACAATCCGTGAAAGTTGGGGGCACAAGCACAGAAAGAGAGACCTTGAACTCTTGCTCCTTGAACCTCACTTCCATTATCTGAGCTATCCACCCACCCCATCAAGTGGTCCAAAGACCCTTCATCACCAACCCTTAAATACCTTCCTCCTGGTTGCTTGAACCCAATCCACTTAAACTACATTCAGAATCACTAGAATTTTTTAAACCTAGGGAAAAATATCAGGTGGTGGAACCCTTACCTGGAACGGCGGAGGCTCTCCAACAGCTAGGACGGATGGACGACGAGCTTGGACGGACGTACATACTGCAATATCCCGTTAATAATAATGACTTATAAAAAGGCAATTTAAATGTAAAGGTCTTATATAGTGTGAGGAATTAATTGAGTAAAAGATTAAAAGACTTAGACAAGAAAAGCAAGTTTCAGCATTCTCGCTCAAGCCAGAATGGTTCGCTTGAGCGAGTTATGCAGTAAAAAGGGAGAAAATGCAATTTTGCATTTCTCGCTTAAGCGAGGATGGTCTCGCTCAAGTGAGAATCAGGGGAGTTTGGAGTGCTCTCTAGACGTTTTTCGCTCAAGCGAAATGGCTCTCGCTCAAGCGAGAATCGTCAAGAGAGGGGTCATTTTCTGGTCCATTCTCGCTTAAGCGAGCGTTATCGCTCAAGCGAGAATGAGAAAGGGGAAGCTGATCCCGAGCATCTCGTTCAAGCGAGAATGGCTCGCTTGAGCGAGAATCCACTTACAGCTCCTATATGTTCCTTCTAGGGTTCATTTCCTTCATTCTTCTTTCCCTTTCGTTTATCTCTTAGAGAGAGACGGAGAGATCCTAGAGAGAGGAAGCTTCATTGACGATCAAGGAAGGATTCAAGCCCTCAAGATCAAGGCTCCCTTGAGTTTTCTCACTTCCCAACGTTCTCCTCTTCTCATTCTCACTACCTACTTCAAGGTGAGTGTAACCACACACTCACTTCTAGGTTGAATAGCTCTCGCATGTTCCCACTCCCTCCTTCCCTTTCTTTTGTAAGTATAATGATGATTATTGAATGAATTAGATGTTTATGTATGTGAGAAATGATTATTACCCTATTAATTCCTCTAGTTGAAACTAGGGTTTGGAAATGGATTGGTTTAGGTTATCTTATGAATTTCATTCATGAATGGCATGTATATAATGATAATGTTCAATTAAAGTATGTTTCATGTATAAAGACATGTTTGGGGTCCTTTGGCCCTTGGTAAAGGTTAAGGTCTTTATGGCCTTGGAAATGGTTTTAGGTAAGGTCTACCGGCCTTCAAGGACGACGGTTCCTGTTAGTCTGAGCTCAGTCTAGCCTAAGGAAAAGGTTAAATCCATGGTGCAGATTTCAGTTTATGATGATTGTTATGATTATTGAAGTTTTCATAATTATGTTTAATGAATCATTTGTTTTGTTCCTTTTAATTATGACATATGTTATTGTTCATTGGTATGTTTGCACCTTGTTACCTCATTGGGATGTTAGTCTCACCCCACGCTATGGGAATTTATATTTCAGATGTGCAGGGACCTACACCGGGTCATAGGAGCTAGTAGAAGAAAGTGGTCGTGTTATGGATTTACTATATTTTGTATAGAACCATGTGAATAGTACTCTTGGATATAGATATGTTTGGAGTGTATTTTGAGTAGGATAGAGTAGTACATGTGTACCTTTTAGACTGACTATGTTATTCCGGATGCATGTATAACTATATCCTACATCTTTTGTATTTTGGATGTAATCGGGCCATGATGTAAACTCTTGTGTGTGTGTGTGTGTGTGTGTGTATATAATATATATATATGCAAAGTAGTATCTTTTATGTCAATGGATATACAATGTGTTTGTTGGGCTATGTAAGTTGTTATCTCTTTAGTTACCGATATTAAAATGGACGAAATAATTTTTAGATTTTTGGAAATAGTGCTTCCAACAGGCATTATTTCTAAAATAGAAATTAGGACGTTACATTTTGGTATCAGAGCAGTTCAATCCAATTGGATTGTGGTTGTGTGTGTCACTCCTTAAACTGGTAGCTGTCTAGTATACATTATTATGAAATTGATAGACTGATCACCTGGAAAGTTTCCTAATAATGTGTATAGGACATGGCTAGTGGTAGGAGGGGGCGTCCTCGTGCTAACCCACAATCTTCTCAACAAGATGAACCTCAGGATTCTATGGCGGAAACTCTCCGGATGCTTACACAAATTATGGGAAATCAGGCAGCTTCAAATAATGCAATACTTCAAGCTTTAGAAAGACAATCCAAGGGCACATTTCCACAAGGAGCACATGCAGACCCATTCCTCCAAGGACTTGCTGAATTCCGCAAACATCATCCACCTGCATTCTTGGGAGCTTATGATCATGTTGCAACTGATTCATGGCTCAATGCCATGAATAAGATTTTCGAAGTTATGGCTTGCACTGATGACTTCAAGGTCAGGTTGGCGACCTACATGCTTCAAGGAGAGGCAGAAAACTGGTGGAAGAGTCTGAAGGCCGCTTTGACTACTCCTGGAGCCTTACTTCCTTGGGACACGTTTCAACATGTATTCCTTGAGAAGTACTTTCCAGAACTGGCTAGAAAACAAAAGGAGCTTGTGTTCCTTCAGCTAAAGCAAGGCAGCATGACGGTGGGCCAATATGTGGCCAAATTTGAAGACCTTTCCAAATACCATACACTTCTACAGGCCCATCCTAACGAGGGTTGGAAAGCTTCTCACTTGGAGGCAGGTCTCAAGCCTAAAATTAGGAAGATTGTTGCAGCTTTCAACTACGGGATTTCGCAGCGTTGGTTACTAAATGTTTAGTAATCGAGCAAAGCTTGGTGGAGGAGGCACCTAAGGTTACAACCAAGCCTTGGGTGGAAGGCAAGAGGAAGAGAGATGATGCACCGGCGGGAAGAAACTTTCGTTTCCAATCTCAGGGAGGCAAGGGCAAGCAACTAGCCATTTCCTCTGCTCCAGTTTCTCCTACTTGTCCTAAGTGTGGCAGGGGCCACCGAGGTGAGTGCTTGGCGGGTCAGTAGAAGTGTTTCTACTGTCGTGAGGAAGGTCATATGTCTAAGGAGTGCCCGAAGAGGAAGCGAGGCACGCTTAAACCGCAAGCTACTGGCAGGGTCTTTACCCTCAGCGGGGAGGAGGCATCTAAGGCCGACAATCTGATGCAAGGTACGTGCACTTTAAATGGAACTCCCTTAACGGTACTATATGACTCTAGGGCAACCCATTCCTTCATTTCTTATGATTGTGTAAAAAGATTGAATTTGCATGTCACTCCACTACCCTTTCATTTAAATTTCTCACTCCGGCCAAGGAGGCAATTTCCACCTCTTCGATATGTCTTGAGTGTCCTATCATTATACGGGGGAGGACCTTCGAGGTCAATCTGATTTGCTTACCATTAACTGATATTGATATCATTATGGGTATGAACTGGTTATCCTGTAATCAGGTGATGTTGGATTGTTGTAACAAGGAAGTTGTTTTTCCGATTCTCCCTCTTCCTCCGAGGGAGAAACCATCATACTTATTGTCTAGTACCAGTCAAATTTATGAATGCTTGATTGATGGGAGTTGTTGTTTTATATTGTTACTCTCCTCTGTTGTAGAAACAAATCCTGACCTGAGTAGCATAGCCACGGTTAGGGAGTATCAGGATGTTTTCCCTATTGAAGTCACCACCTTGCCTCCAGACTGAGAGATTGAGTTTTCCATAGATCTTGTGCCGGGCACAGGACCTATTTCTAAGGCCCATTATAGAATGTCACCCCTAGAGATGAGTGAACTCAAGAAACAATTGGAAGAGTTAATAGAGAAGCAATTTATTAGACCCAGTGTATCCCCTTGGGGAGCACCGATGCTCCTTGTTAGAAAGAAAAATGGTAGCATGAGATTGTGTGTAGATTATAGGCAACTGAACAAGGTCACGATTAAAAACAAATACCCTTTACCTAGAATAGATGACCTCTTGGACCAACTTAGGGGAGCATCGGTGTTTTCAAAAATAGATTTAAGGTCAGGGTACCATCAGATTAAGATTAAGAGTGAGGACATTCCTAAGACTGCTTTCAGGACTAGGAATGGTCATCATGAGTATTTGGTGATGCCATTCGGTTTAACCAATGCTCCGGCTATATTCATGGATTACATGAATCGGATTTTCAGGCCCTTTTTGGATAAGTTTGTCATTGTGTTCATCAACGACATTCTTATCTATTCCCAGACCTTAGAGGAGCATGAGCAACACCTTAGGGTAGTTTTAGGAGTGTTGAGGGAGAAGAGGCTTTTTGCTAACCCCGAGAAGTGCGAGTTCTGGTTGGACAGGGTTCACTTCTTAGGACACATCATATCCAGGGAGGGTGTGTTAGTAGACCCCAGTAAGATAGAAGCTGTGATTGGCTGGGAAAGACCCACGTCAGTCATAGAAGTGAGGAGCTTTTAGGTTTAGTCGGTTATTACCGGAGATTCATTAATAGATTTTCCCAGTTGGTTTTACCTCTCACCTGGCTGACCCGAAAGGGACATGCTTTTGTTTGGGATGAGAAGTGTGAGAAGAGTTTTGTGGAACTCAAGGAGAAGCTGACCACCACTCCGGTATTGGTGTTGTCGGATCTGGATAGACCTTTTGAAGTGTATAGTGATGCGTTAGGTAAGGGTTTGGGTTGTGTCTTAATGCAGGATGGGAAAGTGGTAGCCTATGCTTCTAGACAACTTAGACCCCACGAGGGAAACTACCCCACTCATGATTTAGAGTTGGTTGCAGTAGTATTTGCCCTTAAGGTGTGGAGGCACTACCTGTATGGAGTGCGGTTTGAGGTTTTTAGTGATCACAAGAGGTTGAAGTACCTCTTTGATCAAAAGGAACTCAATATGAGGCAGAGGAGGTGGATAGAGTTTTTAAAAGACTATGACTTTGAGTTGAGATATCACCCGGGCAAGGCTAATGTAGTGGCTGACGCCTTGATTAGGAAGTCCCTACATGCATCATCCATGATGGTGCATGAGTTGGAGTTGATAGAAGAATTTAGGAACTTGAAGATTGAGGTGAGTTTGGAGGGAGGTAGTATGAGGCTCTTAAGGCTTGAGGTAACCAATGAGTTGAGGGGTAGGATTAAGGAGGCACAATCCTCAGACTTGGAGCTCCAGTCCCGAAAGGGGCAACCAGGGTTTTCTGAGTCGGGAGATGGGATGATTCTCTTCCAAGGGAGAGTCTGTGTCCCTAAGGGGGTAGCCTAAAAGAGGAGATTCTAGAGGAAGCTCATAGGAGCAAGTTCACGGTGCATCCAGGTATCACCAAGATGTACCAAGACTTGAAAATCATGTTTTGGTGGGACGGAATGAAGAGGGAGGTAGCTGAGTTTGTTTCTAGGTGCCTTATATGTCAGCAGGTCAAAATAGAACACCAGAAACCCTCAGGTACACTCCGACCTTTAGAGATTCTTGAATGGAAGTGGGAGGCCATAGCTATGGATTTTGTCATGGGGCTACCTAGGGTCCCAACAGGCTTTAATTCCATCTGGGTTATAGTAGACCGGCTGACAAAGTCAGCTCATTTCCTACCTATAAGCGCAACCTATCCTTTAACCAAGTTAACAGACCTGTACATCAGGGAGATTGTGAGGCTCCATGGTGTGCCCTCCAGTATAGTGTCTGACAGGGATCCCAGGTTCACCACTAGGTTTTGGAACACTTTACACCAGGCCTTCGGTACTAAACTCAAGTTTAGAATCGCTTACCATCCTCAGACTGATGGATAGTCTGAGAGAACCATCCAGACCCTAGAGGACATGCTTAGGTCTTGTGTATTAGAGGAAAAGGGTAATTGGGATAGGCACCCGCCACTGATAGAATTGGTTACAATAATAGTTTTCACAGCAGCATAGGTATGGCTCCCTATGAGGCACTTTTTGGTAGGAGATGTAGGCCACCCCTATGTGGTGTGAAGTAGGTGAGAGAGGTCTTTTAGGTCCGGAGTTGGTGCGGGAAACCACTGATAAGATAAAGAGGATTAGGGAAAAACTGGTAACTGCCCAAAGCCAGCAGAAGAGATATGCTGACAGGAGAAGGAAAGACCTAGAGTTTGAGGAGGGTGATCATGTGTTTTTAAAGGTTACTCCCATCACAAGCATTGGTAGGGCTATTAAGGCCAATAAGCTCAATCCCCGTTTTATTGGTCCTTTTCAAATCTTGCAAAGGATTGGTCCCCTTGCATACAGGATAGCCCTTCCACCTCACTTAGCCAACATTCATAATGTATTCCATGTTTCCCAACTCAGAAAATATGTCCATGATCCTTCTCACATCATAAGTTCAAAATCGGTACAATTAAGGGAGGATTTGACTATCCCTGCTAAGCCTGCGCAGATTGTTGACCAAAGCGTCAAAACCCTGAGGAACAAGACCATTCCACTAGTGAAGGTAATTTGGGAAGGCCAGACACCTGAGGAGGAAACCTGGGAGAAGGAGGAGAAACTTCGTCATCAATTTCCAGAATTCTTCAACTAAGGTAAAAGGTTTTGATGTATTCTTTGCTTGAACCAATTTTGGGGACAAAATTGCTTAAAGGGGTAGAATTGTAACATCCCGTTATTTCATAATAATGACTTATAAGAAAGGCAATTTACATGTAAAGGTCTTAGTATAGTGTGAGGAATTAATTGGGTAAAAGATTAAAAGACTTAGAAGAAAAACAAGCTTCAGCATTCTCGCTCAAGCCAAAATGGTTCGCTTGAGCAAGTTATGCAGTACAAAGGGAGAAAATGCAATTATGCATTTCTCGCTTAAGCGAGAATGGTCTCGCTCAAGCGAGAATCAGGGGAGTTTGGAGAGCTCTCTAGACATTTTTCGCTCAAGCGAAATGGCTTCGCTCAAGTGAGAATCGTCCAGAGAGGGTCATTTTCTGGTCCATTCTCGCTTAAGCGAGCGTTACTCGCTCAAGCGAGAATGGGAAAGGGGAAGCTGATCCCAAGCATCTCGCTCAAGCGAGAATGGCTCGTTTGAGCGAGAATCCACTTACAGCTCCTATACGTTCCTTATAGGGTCCATTTCCCTTCATTTTTCTTTCACTTTCGTTTATCTCTTAGAGAGAGACGGAGAGATCCTAGAGAGAGGAAGCTTCATTGACGATCAAGGAAGGATTACGGCCCTCAAGATCAAGGCTCCCTTGAGTTTTCTCACTTCCCAACGTTCTCCTCTTCTCATTCTCACTACCTACTTCAAGGTGAGTGTAACCACACACTCACTTCTAGGTTGAATATCTCTCGCATGTTCCCACTCCCTCCTTCCCTTTCTTTGTATGTATAATGATGATTATTGAATGAATTAGATGTTTATGTATGTGAGAAATGATTATTACCCTATTAATTGCTCTAGTTGAAACTAGGGTTTGGAAATGGAATGGTTTAGGTTATCTTATGAATTTCATTCATGAATGGGATGTATATGATGATAATGTTCAATTAAAGTATGTTTCATGTATAAAGACATGTTTGGGGTCCTTTTCCCTTGGTAAAGGTTAAGGTCTTTATGGCCTTGGGAATGGTTTTAGGTAAGGTCTACCGGCCTTCAGGGATGACGGTTCCTGTTAGTCTGAGCTCAGTCTAGCCTAAGGAAAAGGTTAAATCCATGCTGCAGATTTCAGTTTATGATGATTGTTATGATTATTCAAGTTTTCATAATTATGTTAATGAATCATTTGTTTTGTTCCTTTTAATTATGACATATGTTATTGTTCATTGGTATGTTTGCACCTTGTTACCTCACTGGGACGTTAATCTAATCCCACGTTGTGGGAATTTATATTTCAAATGTGCAGGGACCTACACCGGGTCATAGGAGCTAGTAGAAGAAAGTGGTCGTGTTATGGATTTACTATATTTTGTATAGAACCATGTGAATAGTACTCTTGGATATAGATATGTTTGGAGTGTATTTTGAGTAGGATAGAGTAGTACATGTGTACCTTTTAGACTGACTATGTTATTCCAGATGCATGTATAACTATATCCTACACATTTTGTATTTTGGATGTAAACGGTCACGATGTAAACTCTTGTTATATATATATACAAAGTAGTCTTTTATGTTAGTGATATGCAGCTTATGTGTTGTTGGGCTATGTAAGTTGTTATCTCTTTAGTTACCGATACTAAAATGGACAAAAAATTTTTAGATTTTTGGAAATCGTGCTTCCAACAGGCATTATTTCTAAAATAGAAATTAGGACATTACACATACGACAGTGGGAGCTTGCATGAAGACAAGACAAAGACATGCGACACAAGCTTCCTTTCATGACCAGGGCAGTGCGCGCAGAGGAAGAAGCAGTTGCGGCGGAGGAGAAGCAGAGGCGGAGGAACGACGGAGAAGGGTGCAGGCGGCAGAGGAACGACGGACACGTAGGGCAGCGCGCGATGGGTCCTTCACAAACGGAGGAAGAACGGTGGAGGAACACCGGCCAACCGACGCAGGGTAACAGCGGACGGGAGTGAGGGAGGACGGGGCGGGACGAGGGAAGTTAGAGCGATAGGAAGAAGAGAGCTAAAGCGCCGCAGAGAGAATGAGAAGTAACAACACCTTTTAAGGTTTTTACTTGAGAGAAACCACGACGGTCCTTTGTGGACCCGTAGTGGCTTCATTTTTTTTGTGCTTGAGAAACCACGACGGTCCCTCCTGGACCCGTCGTAGTTTTAATTATTTTTATTTTTTTATTTGTCCTTAAGAAACCACGACGGTCTTTCTGGACCCGTCGTTGTTTAAATTTAATTTTTTTCCTTTTTGTGAGCGACTTTTTAACGACGGTTAAATGTATAACCGTCGTTGTTTGAATTTTTCACTACGTTTAAAAAGAGACTGTCGTTGTAAAGTTCGTTCTTTTTACAAAAATGCCATCGCGTCATATACGACAATGGGTGGATGGAAACCGTTGTCTTTTAGGCGTCTTTAAATCCTATTTTTGCATTAGTGGAGAACTTAAATTCTTCCTGGGACTTTAGATTAAGAAAGAATCTGAATGTATATGGATCCATCAAGAGAAATATACAAAGTAAATGCTTAAGAAATTCAACACGAATGACTACATGCCCATGACATCTCCAATGCACCCTTCAGCTTCTTTAAGTAAAGATGAAGGAAAAGAACTTGTTGATCAAACTTTGTATAGAGGAATGATTGGTTCTCTATTGTATCTTACAGCAAGCAATCCTGACATATTGTTCAGTGTATGTTTATGTGCAAGATTTCAGTCAAACCTAAGAATTACTCACTACAAAGATGTTAATATAATCTTTAGATATCTCAGTGGCACTACTAATCTTTATCTTCGCTATAAGAAGAGTAAGGATTGCAGGTTAGTGGGATACTGTGATGCAGACTTTGCTGAAGACAAAACTGAAAGGAAAAGTACCAATGGTGGATGTCACTTCCTTGGAAGCAACATGATCAGCTGGTCCAACAAAGGCAAAGCACAATTGATTTATTCAACACTGAGGCAGAATACATCTCAACAGCAAGTTGTTGCTCACAACTTTTGTGGGTAAAATATCAGATTGAGGATTTTAATATTTTTTTTACATGCTATACCTGTTATGTGTGATTAAGTGAAATTAATTTATCAAAGAATGCCATTCAGCATTCTAAGGCAAAACATATAGAAATCAAGCATCATTTCATTAAAGACTATGTTTAGAAAGGTGTTTTCGATATAAAGTTCATTGATACATAGAATCAATGGGCAGATATATTCACAAAGCCCTGGCTGAAGATAGATTTAAGTTCATTAGAAATAATTTGAACATTCTTGCATTATCTGAAAAATGAACTTGTCTGAAATGCTTGATTGTCTGAAATGCTCGACTATCTGAAATTCTTGATTGTCTGAAGTGCACGAGTGTCTGAAATTCAAAACCTGTCTAAAATGCCTAAGTGTCTGAATGCATGTGTCTAAAAGAACTTGTCTGAAATTCCTTCATCTGATGACGAGGCAATCTGAGACGGTTGAGTTTCAAATTTTTCAAAAAGTGGCCCATGCACTCTGCACGACTCCCTATGTCTGCATAATCATGGTTAACAGTCAGACTGTCTACACCTATATATCTGGAAAGAGAACGCTATTAGGGAATTTCTCTCATTCTGCTAAAGCTATTTCGTTCTCTCCAAGTCTTTCTCTACATTTCTATGCAAGTCTCAACCTTTTCTCTAAGCTTTCTTCAATGGCTATCTGAAAATTTCAGACAAAATTTTGCAGAGACCTTTTCGCAAATTGTTTCAAAGATTGTTTATAAAAACTTAGTTCAAATTCCCTTTTCTTGTTAGAATAAACAGAATATAATAAGTTAAGGGATAGAAGAACACTCAACCAATTATCCTGGTTCACTCACCCCACCTGTGAGCTACCTCTAGTCCCAGTACCAACAAGTTACTGGATTTCTCTTAATCTCAAATAGATTACAAGTATCTTTTATTCACCAAGCCTCTTCAGGCTCTAAGTCACAAGTATTCTTTTATCTACTAAGCCACTCCTGGCTCTAAATAACAAGTAATCTTTGTCCTACCAAGCCACTCCTGGCTCTAACAACAAGTATTCTTTGTCCTACCAAGCCACTTCTGGCTCTACAAACAGTAAGTGTTTACAAGAGAAATTTTAACTTAGAACACGAGTTCTTCGTTCTGGGTGTACAAGATATAACAAAGATTGTAACATCCCAAAATTAGGACCTAGAGAATATAGAGGAAGCCTTAGGTTGTGAATCCACAAAGTGAAGGAAGTTAGCATAGAAGGAGAATTTAGGTGTTCGGGGGTAAAATAAGAGAGAAGATCGAGGATTTATTTAGAGTTTAGAGTGTTAGAGGGATTGAAGGGAGGAATCAAGAGTTAAGCTCCAAATACCTACTTTGAAGAGACTTAAGGGAAACCAAGTTAAGATTCGAAATGTAAACTATAGAGGTGAAGGAAATAGAGGGATAGACTTTGATTAGGGAAATTGGAGTGAATTGATGATTTATATCACGGTTCACGTGGTATGTACCCCGTTGGACTTCAATTGAAGTTGTTTGCTTAATTTTGGATTATAAGCCTAATGACACGTGTGCACTAATTTGATGATATTTAGAGTTGTAGGTGTCCGATTTAGGTGATTCAAGTGCATTAGAAAGCTAAGATTTGAGGTTTCAGTTTGATATTCTATACGATAGTATTCCAATCTAATTTTCACCTTCAAACAGGTTCATTCTCGCTCAAGCGAGAAATCTCTCGCTTGAGCGAAAAATATTAGTAGAAACAAGGGATGAAATGCTGCCATTTTCGCTTGACCGAGAATCCTCTCGCTCAAGCGAAAATTGGGCAGAATGTCACTGTTTTAATTTCACTCAAGCAAAATTATTTCGCTTGAGCAAAAATACGTGAGGCCTAGCTTTTAAAAACAAAGTTCTAGGGTTTCTTTCCTCATTTCTCACCTTCCCTACCATTTTTAGAGAGAGAGACTAGAGAGAGAAGCTCGTCCAAGCTTGGAGAAGGAGAAGGAGAAGGAGGCTTGCTCATTCACACCCCTCACAATTACAGGGGTGAGTTTCTGACGGTCAAGCAAGTAATTTTTGGGAGGTTTAATATCGCTAGAAATACAATAATGGATACTTAGAAGAGAGAGAACTGTCACATAAGCACTTGACACACGCCAATTGAAGGGAGAGATTAATTGCAAAAAAAAAATTCGGAGGACGCTTTAATAAATTTTTTATAAGAATTAAAAGCAAAACTCACTAATTTTATAGGAACTAAAAATATATTTTAACCTATATTTATTTAATGGTTGTGATTAAAAATAGGAAATCAATAGCCCTTTTATGTTTGCACAAAGTATAATTTTTGCAGCAACGCAGACTGAGATTGTGGGAAGAGCTCCCGGGTTCGATCCCCACTAAATACATTCTTCGGGAGGGGTGAGGAGCCTTAATGTGATTAATCTCCGAACAAGATTGCCCCTAATAATAGGGGATATCCGTAGTTAACACAAAAAAGTATAATTCTTGCAATTTGGTCCTTAATGAATTGAAAATAACCTTAAGAGGCAAGCCTTAAGGAAAGAAAAGTTAATATGTTCAACACAGGTGGCCGTGGAGGATGGATTGATTTGCAGAAGGCCTTTTGTACTCTAAAATGACCCGCGATTATGAAGTTTGTTCATCAGGCTTACACATTTTTGTAAACCTGTCATGAAAGACTACATAAAACTATACAATTTGGTCAGCTGTTTGATGGCCATGGGAGAAAGCACACTGCGGACTTTGCTTGCTGTCATTTGCCAATATTCATTCTCGAGCATGGTTATCAAAATCGCGAGTCAACTCGTAAACTTGTCCGAGTTTACGAGTCTAGACTCCCAAACCTGGTTAACTCGCTCACAGACTCGAAACTGGGTAGACTCGGGCGAACTCGGGTGAACTCGCACAAACTCGGTCAAAATCGCGAGTTTACCACCGAGTTAGCGAGTCACGATGGCTGATGTAAAAACGAAAGAAATTTTGTGCAGTTCACTTAAGGTTGTTGCGTTTTTTCCTCTTCCATCTTGTTTCTCGACTACTTTGTGCATCCTCTGTCACTAGATTTCGTCTTTCTCATTGCCCACTAGTTCTCGATAATCCATTGTTTTCCTTATCGTCGTTATGCTTTGTGCTGTCCTCGTCTTTGCGTTCTCCGGCTTCCAGCGCAACTCCAGAATCATCTGAGTTCTGCTTTTGCCGAGGGTTTCTCCTCTTCTCTTTTTGCTGAGTTGTTCTCGATGTTGTTGCTTCTGCGTTTGAAGATTCTGTGTTGCCTTTTGTATTCTGATATTCATACTGTCTCTGTTTTTACCTGCTTTTGCATTTGAAGCTTCTGGTTCTGGATATTGTGTAGATTCTACATACTACTTCGGCATTACACTGTAGATTTTGGATACCGCTTTTACACTGATTAGCTTCTGTGTTTAAAGATTATGTCCTCTCTTTCATATTCACACCCCATTTTTGGCTTTCTCCATAATTCTTGTTTATAAATAACTGTTTTCATTCCCTAAATGATACCCTTTTCCGAATTCTTCCTAATTCATGTTGGGTATAATAAATGAATTCACATTCTGATTTGTTGAAATCTGAATTTAGAATGCTTCATTATTGTTATTTGCTTTATTTTGGATTTAGAATGTTTAATTAATGGTATTATATTATGTTTGTTCACTATTTATAATGTTTTTTAATTACGAGTCTATGAGTCGAGTCTGCGAGTCGAGTTTACGGGAGCTCCATGAGTTTACCTAGACTCTCGAGTCTGACAACCTTGTTCTCGAGGATGAAAATTTCCCAAGCGATTTTGAAAGAATTGTTACTTCAGCAATGCCTTTGCAGAAATTTTTTCTCTGTAGTTTGACTTTGCATCTGGTACAACTGCATTGGCTACTCTTGTTATTGGAAGGTTAGGGTTTTGATACTCAACAATCTATGTCAATCATACTTTTCCAATTAATGCCTCAAGTTTGTTATTTCCTCTTCTTTGAGTACAGTACAAACCATTAAGTTATTGTTTGGTTGGAGGAATTTGGAGGGGAGGGAAGAGATTTTAAGAGGGTTGTTGTTTTTGGTTCAATTTTTTAGGAGGGGAGGGGCCAAAATCCCTCATGATAGCATTTTGTTTCCCCTCTAAGAGGAGGGATTTGGAGGGGAGGGAAAGGGGTTTAAAATAAAATAATCAAAATTACTTAAATATTCTTCTTCTCATATTAATAAAATTGAATGTTATAAAAGCCAAAGGTTATGAAAGTAAATTAGTTTTATTTTCCCTCCGCTCCTCTTGTGAACCAAACAACAAAGGCTTCCCCTCCCCTCACCTCCTCTCTTCATCTCCTTGAACCAAACACGATAAAATATCATCTCAACTCCCCTCCCCTCACCCCTCATTAAAATCCCTTCCCTTCCCTCCCCTCGTTTGAACCAAACAGACCCTTAGAGAAATATAGAGAGGTAATTACACTTACAGGACATGAATTTATGGCCTTAACTGACCCTATCAAGTGGGAAAAAGCTTAGTTGTTGTTATTGAGTAATTCTGCACCTAGTTGTAACTTGTAATATTTCCATAATATAGGTTTTTCTACTTTGAGTAAATCTCCTTAACACTATGGTTGAGTTATTTTCTTTATGAAAGTAGTAAGGTAGTGTTTGGTAAAATGAAAGAGCAGAGGAACAAATGAGTTAGAACAAAACAGGACAAAAAGATAAAGAGTAGTACTTTTTGGTTCCATTAAAAACGGTGTGAAACTAAAGAGAATTAAAAAAAAAACAGTTGTCTCATTTTGTTCTATTCATATACCAAAGGCAACTAAGCATATGTTTGGAACTGGATTTGAATTTCACATTCACCCAGAAGCTACAATAGGATGCATTGTTCTGAACACACATTTAGAGCGTCTTCAATTCGGTTCTAAACACACATAAGTGTGTTTATCTGGTTGGATTTTGGATAGGTTACAATATGTAGTTTACTATTGCTTTAAACTTGGTTTAGACCAAATTGTTCTCAGTCAAGACAAGCAACGTAATCTATTTAATGTTACAGCGCTCTAAACAAAAAATCCGTAAATATAACCTTATAATTTCTGCGAATATAACTATTGTGAGTTGTCAGCCTTTATGAGTTTTCCACTTTTCTGGCGGTGTGGAATTACAAGTTTCTAGTTAGTTACTTCTTTCTTTGCTGTATAAACAGCAAACAAGACATTGGAATTGGATTGCTTTAGGATTAGTGTGGGGGCTTGTTTGGTTCTGTATTCATCCTACATGTTTGCTTATTTAACAAGCCAAACATCCAAACCATGATGCTAGTTTGATTGATATAAAAGCTAAACCAAATCTAAACCTTCAGTGAATCAAGTTAGAATACCTTGTAAATAGCTCTTTTCCTTTACTAAAATTCACTAGTATGTTATGGAAGCAGCCCCAAGCGATACATGTCCATGTTTATCTTGTGTATTAAGCAGTTAGTCATCCTCTAGTATCTTTACAGCTGAGAAATGGTTTCTTGTAAATTGTAATCTTTGTTCATTATAGTGAATTTTCTTTGTTTTACATTGTAACTAGGCTTACAGTTTGTTGTATGTTGAATCACCTTGAATTCTGTCATTGTTTTAACCCTTTTTTTTTCTTAATTTCTGCATCTGGGTATAAAAATTATTAGAATCTTGCCTAGTATAGCCACTCGATCTTTCTCTTATGCATGATATATGTGGTGTTCTAAAATCTCAATTCATGTATGACTTTAGATTTATCCTGAAATTGAGAACATGGGAACAATGTTTCATATGGATGGATCAAAGCTCTAAAAGAGAAGCATTGCTGTGATTTCATCGTTTTTGGAAGTTGAATGCTCTGATGCCAAAGGCAAAGATGAATGCAAACAACACTGAGAAACTAGCTACCACAGCTGCAACCACACCCAGATAATCTTGTTCAAAGCCGAAATAACTCCTCACAAATTCTTCAACCCTTTGACCATTTTCAAGTTTGTCCATGTCGTCTCCATATTGGGAAGCCACCAATCCATACAAGGTCCAAGCAACAGGGCAAATCCAATAGTACCACTTCCACCATATAGGTATTCTCTGTCATTGTTTTATTTCCAAAGTAAGTTCATGTCATACGTTAAAAAAAGATGTCAGGAAATGTTGTAACTCACCGATAAGGGAATGATGAAGCCTGAGAAAAGGCACCATATTGCATAGAATGAGGTGGACAATATGCCAGCTACATATGGGTTTGGAGTTATGGCCATGGTCATCATACCATAGAAGGTATAGTATAAGAAACTGAAGTACGTGAAAAAGAGATTCCACAAGACCTTTGATACTGTCCATTCAAATCCCATCATGGCATATACTATGATCCCATATATAAGAGCCTGAGCCAAGATATGGGGAAGCTCTATAATAACCTGCATAATATTCAAGTATTGAGCTCAACTATTCAAAGATCACATGAATCCTTGACAACTCTGCCCTTGGATGATTGGTCAAGCAAATGTGTGTCAAATCTATCAGGTGAACTGAGACTTCCATGGACTAAAATGAGGGTAATTAAGGTTAATGTATCCTTAGCTTTGTCAAATATTTATTGTGGGCCCATTATATGTACCTAACAACTAATGACTATTTGCTAGTTCATCTTAGGTATTGGTAACTATGAAAAAATGTGTAATGGAGTAATACCTGTGCAAGAGCATATGGCAAAGCTGAATACATTCCTGCAGCTCTCTCTCTATAGAAGACTGTTCTTTCGATTGCTACTATAGGCTGCACTGAGGCACCATTTACCACCCCAATGAAGGTAACAGCAGCATACATTGAACCCATTGCATTGAAAAGATCTTGCTCCTTTTTCCTGTGACTGTCATTGATATGAAATGGTAAGGATTTGTTTAGAATTTTATTTTCATGCTTTAGTTATTGAATCAATATATTGCTTTTTTTTTTTCAAATACCTTTTCAAGCCAACGTCCCAAAAAACCAACCCAAACAATAAACCTGTCATTGTTGTGAATAGGAGTCTAACTGCAGTATATGATGTGTTCCGCCAATATGACAAATGCTGTTTCCATAGACAAGCTATACATTGTGCCACGAAAGTTTGTGAATACTGACTATCAAAGTGCAGATCTTTTGAACCTTGAGAAGGAACACTAAGCTCCTGGATCAATTCTTTGTTTCTCCTGAACAATATTGGGAAGTATCAGTAGCCCTATTCAAGATCTTTCAATGCTGCTGTATCAAAATCAGGAACTGAGAAGTATATGCATCTCTTATTCTAATGATGATTGAACATTGGACTTTGATGTTTTGATTTAAAACAGATAAAGAAACAAAATAACTACTGATTTTCAATATTTGGTGTTTATGGATATATCATAATAAATGTAAGTCAGGAGTCTAACCGGTGTAGTTCTGAGTTTTTGTACACATCAGTGAAGTCAACCTTAAGATTTGCCTCTTTTCCTGGTGATGTAACTTCCAACATCCAGGTTGCAGGATTATGACCATCTCTGATTTTAGGAACTCCTTGAATAGACTACAGTAATCATGCACTAAGTGAATATGCTAATGCTACAGCAGCAGCTAATATGCTCAATCTCATTTACACTAGACTCACCTCAAAGTACTGAATCAGATGGGAAGAGTGGTTGCCTATTGGACCAGCATATATTTGTTCCCCTCCCAATTTCAGAAGTAGCAGCTGAAAAGGTTGATATTGAAATACTTAATTCTTCAATATGTAGTACTTCAAACAGAATGGTAAGAATTCTTACCTCATCAAAGGCATCAAATATATCAATACTTGGTTGGTGGATAGTGCAAACCACAGTACGTCCTGTGTCCACAGTGTTCCTCACGGTTCTCATTACAATTGCAGCTGCTCTAGCATCAAGGCCAGTGGTTGGTTCATCCATGAATATTATTGATGGGTTGGCTACAAGTTCAACTGCAATTGTAAGTCTCTTGCGCTGCTCAGTTGAAAGTCCAGTCTCGCCTGGCAATCCAACAAGTGCATTCTCTTAATTGAGTTAAGCTCTACAAGCTCCATAACTTCCTCAATGAACATCTGCATCTCATGAAATTGATTTGAAGTCAATAATCTGTAATGCCTCCAAAACCACAGGTTAGTACTTATCAAGACTGTAGTTTTACTTTTCTGTACTTTGAGCCAATCTTATGAAATTTTAATCTAGTTTAAAGCCATCAATTTCATGCCTCTATTTTTATTTTAATAACAGAGAAGTAAATTATCCTAAACTACCTTTCTAGTTGCTTTATCAACTTCTGGGGTTAATCGAAGCCATGCAGAATATAGCAAAGATTCATAAACTGTAACATTGGGTGAGTGGATATCAAATTGTTCACAATATCCTGATATGCGAGCAAATGTTTGTTGATTCTTTGGGTAGCCAGATATTGCGATGCTTCCTTCAATATATCCACTAGTTTTCCTTCCAGATAAAACATCTAGTAGAGTAGTCTTGCCAGCACCACTTACACCCATCAGTGCTGTTAGTACTCCAGGCCTAAAAGCACCACTAACACCCTTCAAAAGTTCAAGACGATCCTCAGAAATTCCTTGACTTTTCATTTCCTACAATCAAGATAAGAGTCAAAATGTAGAAAAAAATATAATTATAATTTTGTTTCCCCATTCTTTATTCCCCTTTATGGAGGCTGGGATTGAAGATAGATGAGAAATGCTTTGAGATACTTAAAATCATGGAAATACTGTTGAAAAAATAGCTTGTCACTATATAACTATAGGGATTAAAGATACCACGTACAGGTTATTCAAGAATAGTACGGAGCTAAAGCAATTGGCTAGTGCATTTGCTCAAAAAATTGAAAAATTGAAGAAAACATACATATATTTCAAATATATCAAATAACATATAAATAGAAAAATTAATTCGATATTGCATCTTAAACATAAGTATATAAGGTACCTGTGGCATGTCTACAGAATATCTGATCTCATCAAAGGTGAGAGATAGAGGTTGAAAAGGAAGAACCATGCCTTTCCTTCCACTACTACTTGCTTTTTTTTCACCAACTCTTCCAGTGAACAACCTGGATGATAGGTTTGCTTCTTCTTCCATCTTTGTTTCTGATTTTTCATCAGAACCATTATGTTATGGCTTGAAAATACCAAACTACAAGCTATATAACATGGAGCTAAAGGACTCACCAAAAGAGCTCTTTTGAGTTGGTAATTGAATGAACTCCTCAGCTGTTGAAGCATTTCTCTCGTGCAATTTCTCTTGGGATAGCCCTGCTTGATTCTTTCTGAATGCTGCAGAGACAACATTATCCAATGATAGGAAATTTAGTTTGTTGTTAGAAAAGAAAGTTTTCAAAGCTCAAAATGAGATGAAGATACACTTACGACTGAGATATTGCAAAGCCAAGATGAAGAGAAAATTAAATACAACAACATAGCCAATCAAAGCTCCTATTCCAATCCAATACCAATAAGCTTCAGGGAAAAATCCTCGAGATTTCAAAATCAAAATCCCAATGTTTCATTGGAATTAGGAGCAACCTGCAACATATAAGGCAGTTATCCTATTATCTTATATAAATATTTCTTTCCAAAGTTCATTCTTTTTCATAGAATTTCTTCACCATTAAAAACAAGGGAGGGGAAGGATTACCTTTCTCCAACTATGACCAAGAAATTCATTCACAGCGATAGCATTTTGTCCATACATCAGTGGTGAGGACCAGTAACCCCACAGAAACCATTTGTGCACATCCTCTGATGGAAAGAACAGTTTTACAATAAGGAAGGTTCACAACATGTGCCAACTTTGAAGTTACATTACCATTTTTGTATCTTGTGCACACATGTAAAAGAGCAGTTTTATCATAACAAAGGTTCATTATTAGCCAACTTCAAAATTATATTACCATTTTCTTACCTCGTGAAATCACAAATCCTCCCAACACTGTAACAGCAAGTAGTGAAAATGTCCCAGCAGTGTTTGCTACCACAATATCCCTTCCCAATGCTGCCATCAACCGAAATAGTGCAGATGCCATTTGATTAATGCACAGGATTACCAAGTACTGTTTAAAAAGCCTGCAATTAGATTTCTCATTAGATTCCAAAATGAAATGAGTAATCAATAGTTTAGTTGAGGGCCTATCATTTAGTTTCTTCTTGCCTTCCAATGTTTGGATCATAACCAATTGCATAGTAAGAGATGCATTCCCAGATGGCAACTTCTATAAGGGTTATTGGTATTTTGAGTAATCCATGGTGGAAGAGAATAAGCCCATGAAGGATAGAAAAGAAGGTCCCTTTGCTTGTAAAAGACAGGAAGTTTCATGATGGCCATATTCAGCTCTGATATTCCATTGAACATTGCAACAATGACTGTGAAGAACAGAGCACCCATGTAAGTTTCTGCATCCTCCATGGTAGAGTGGTACATCTTGGTTCGTAGAAATAATGTTGTTGTCAAGATAGCTAAATAAGTAAGCTGAAAAGGAGAAAGAAGACTTGCTTAAGGACACAAAAAATACAAATAAAAACGTAATAGGAAGAAGAAAATGACACATGAAACACTCCATTTAACATTTTCATTCATGCCCAAATTTATACTGCACTATTCAACTACACTTCTGGACTCAGAATATAGTCTCAAATCAGACAACATAAATAGCATCATTGCTTGAATGTTACTCACTTGGGCTGGCTTTGAATATATAGACAAACGAATTTCTCTTCATAAGCAAAAATTCTCTGCTAGCACAAGCCTTCAGCAGCTCCTTCTTGTTAATACCATACTTCTTTGTGGTCAAGGCATTTGGATGACATTTAGACTTGTCAAAAGGATTGGCCAGTTCTTCTCCAAGTTGATGACCTACGTGAAATGATTGGAAGGCTTGAGCAAAATCCTTGACAGTAACAAAGCTATAAGGTTCATCTTTACGTGCCCAATATTGCCATTGATCTTTTCTTGATGTCACCTATTGCATACCATGAGAACAAAATTAGCTTTACATCAATAAAAGAAAGAGAGAGGGTTTAAAAGGAAGACTTAGTGAATTACAGTCATACTTCTTGTAAGAAGTCAGCAACTCCTTTTCTCTCAGGACACTTGAAACCCATTGATTCAAAGAACTCAAGCACATTTTCTCTTGGTCCTTGGTACACAATTTGCCCATCTGTTAGAAGTATTATATCATCAAATAGTTCATAAGTTTCTGGTGCTGGCTGTAGCAGAGACACAAGTGCAGTTCCATTTAGAATATGGATGGACTGCTGGATTGAACTGATTATTTGAAATGTTGTGGAACTGTCCAAACCAGTTGATATCTCATCCATGATTAACACCCTTGTAGGTCCAACCAGCATTTCCCCTTCACATTTTTCACCAAAAACTCTTACACAATCAACCTCATTAGAAGTTTCAAATTCAGGTTTTCAAGTATTTTGTCATGTTTCTCTTGTCAAATATAACCTACCTGTTGTGAGTCTCTTTCTCTGCCCACCTGAAATGCCTCTTATCATTTCATCTCCTACCATAATGTCAGCACAAACTTCAAGTCCCAAAACCTGCAACATTTTTTAAGGGCATAAATGAAAACCTTTTATTGTTTCACAAGTTTGGTATCTCTGATGAATCTGGACTCTTACCTTGATAATGTAGTCAATGACTACACTAGTCTGCTGCCCTTCTAGTGCTGCTGCCTGCAGATTTTTGAATAATAATAACAAGTAAAGAAATAATGCAGCTTCCTCACAGTGCAATGTGTTGAGCATTTCAAACACAAGTATTTGATTCAAGACTTGGTTTGAAATCTTATTTCTAACCTTCATATAGGCATCAATATCAGGATCAGGTTCAATCTTTGCCTCCTTCTCTCTTCTAAGCAGTTCAGTCAACATCTCTGTAAAGAAGTGAAATTCAAAACTCTGATTAAGAGCTCTTTAGAAGGTTTAAATTTATTTAAAAAGTTTTTTCCTTTTTTATTTTTCTATTACCATAATTATGCCCAACCCCTTGACATCTCGCTGAAAAAGCTAGTGTTTCTCTCACAGTCATTTCTCCAATGTGATTATCATGTTGACTTATATAAGCTGATGTCCTTTGTGGCACAAACTCTTCCAGCCCATGCCCATTGTATGTCACTCTCCCAGAATGCTGACGTTTCATCACTATTGAAATTAGTTATTATAATTAAAAAATTACTCAACTATAAACTATCCCTATAATGATGACAGTTGACATCTCAATTTGGTCTTCTTACTTTCAAATCTTTGCTAAGTTTTCCAGCCAAGGCCAGCAGCAAAGTGGTCTTTCCAGAGCCTGGTGGCCCTAAAAGCAATGTCATTCTGCAAAAACCTCATCATCTGAACAAGTAAAGTTCTAACTGGAGGGTATATGAAGTATTTTTTTAATAAAATCTAAAAGAATTGCAAAATGAAAAACAGAAATTAAATTGTTTTGAAATCACCTTCGAGGCTTTATGATTCCACTAACATTCTGAAGGATATGTAACGGTTTCTTTGGGCTTGGAATTATGTGAAGATAATTTAAGAACCCCTTAACAAAGGAAAGATAGTATATAATGCATAATCAGAGATATACCAATGAATATTGAATTACCTCTAGAATATTCATAAAGTATTACCTCTAGGATATTCCCAAAGAAGTTAAGTAATGTAGGTAAGGCTCTGCTTCCAACATAAACTTGTGCTTCCACATTTATATCCTCAAACCGAATTTCAATTGTTGGAATATCAAGTCCAACTCTGTGCAAGTTTCAATTTAACATAACAAATACAAAATATCTCAATCAAATTTTCCAAGTCAAAGCTTTTGAATTCGAATATCTTCTCAAAAGAAACTATGCTTTATCTCTCAAATTATAATACAGCTCTTCTTTTGATGTGATTTTCATAAAAGCTCAAAACACAAAACTTCAGCATCAAATTGGTGGTGTGATTCATGAACTCTATAAGACTAACCTGTCCATTCGTTCTCTGAGTTTCAACAAGAACTTTTCATTATCTTCTTCTGGTATTTTCAGAAGTCTCTCTAGAAGAGTCTTTCTCTCTGTTAATTCTAGTTGCTTAATGTCAAATTCTTGTTCTTTATCTTCTGCCTTGGTGAGTATACTTCTCCTAATGCGTGCACGTGCAAGGAGTCTCGCTATTGCAGCACACTTGAGAGCTTCCTCATCATTTTCACGTTCAGATGTTGAGAAAACACCCATGCAATGGTTCCTCCATATGTTGGAACTACTCACACGTTGACTATAAACTTTGGAGGTGTCACTGCTCTCCATTGATCTCTTACAAAGTATTATTAGTGCGACCAAATCCTAAGCATAGTGTTGCTCTAAATTTTCATGACACTCTTTTCTCTTATAAAGCAACATTCGTGTGGTATATTCATAGAGGGAGATTAAGGAGAATAACTAGCGTTGAAATTTTTGGGATTAAATGGATAAAGAAAAAGTGAGATGGAGACAAAACATGAGCGCTTTTAGTCTGCATAACTTTGTGACTTACAAAGTTGTGCAGCCCTACGCACAAGTAATTCAACCGGCTATACTATAGTTATTAGTTATTCAAAAATTCTCAGGCAAAAAATTACAAAATAGGGTGTTTATGTTTCAAACTTGTAATATTTATCTTTGATTAATTACAATTTTGGTCAATATAGTTTTATAAATGGATAATTTTGATAGTGTAATATATCTTTTTGACTCCTATTAAGTCCCCATAGTTTTGTAACCAAGCTTGAACCAATCTGCAATATCTAAAAACTTTAACACAATCAACTTATCTAATATCATCTTAAATTCTGAATTAGCTCGAACTCAACTTTGTGGTTGAGAGTTTTCAGGTTTTACTTTTTTAAATATTTTAATCAAGTTTTTATAAATCAAAACTAAAATAAATAATCTCTTTTTGTGGTTCTGAATATGTTTGTTTTGAAAACAACAAAATGAGGTTTTTAGCCTTGTTTGGGGGTGCTTACGAGTTTTTAGTTTTTTATTTTTAAAAAATTCAACCAGTTTTTACAACTCCAAATTAAAAACTAAAAATCACTCATTGTGGTTTTTAAAATGGACGTTTTGAAAACATTTTCAGTTTTCAATTGTAAAAACATATTGAAATTTTATAAAAAGCAAAAATGAAAACTTGCATCCCAACCACCCTAAACGGTTCTTAGTTTTTAGTTATAAAAACTTGATTGAAATTTTTTAAAAACAAAAAATTGGAAACTCACAATCACCTCAAACGGGACCTAAAATGTCTAAAATTTAAATACATATATATTTGGCATTCTAGTAAAACTCCAACAACTAATCTATCTATACTATTACAATTGGTTAGATTTTTTGTCACTATTCATTGGGGGTTAATTTTTTTAATTCCTATAAGTTGTAAAGTTAAGAGTTCTAAATCTAGCCTAACTTATAAGGTACACCTCGAATGAATTTAATTCTATTTGATCATCTCACTCCATTAAAGTTTCAACGAAGACAATTTTCATTTTTGTTTGTTTTGTTGTGACCATTAATAAAAGTCAAAACTAGACATTGTCACACGTTGGTGTTTACTTACCAAAACAGTTTTCTCTCATGATCAATTATATGTTGCTATATTTAGGGTGAAGTCTCGACAAGGACTTAGGACTCTTACTTATATGTGATTATATTTTTAAACGTTATAATTTGACGAAAAATATAGTGTATAAATGAATATTTTAAAAAATATAAATGATCTCATATGGTATATTTTACATTTATAATTATTAATGTTTGAAATTTGATGTTTCAAATAAATTTTCCATGTTTTAATTTTTTTAATTCTTTCTATATAAGTAAGTATAAATTTTAATATAAAAAAAATTACTAATCATTATCATTTTCTAAAATTTACATATTTATATTAATTAAATTAAATATATTATATTATTTAATGTAAATAATATATTTGAATAATAAACTCCAGCATCGCATGATCGGCCACCAGTAATACTAAATTGTGCATGTTAGACGTGGAGACAAAGTATATATAATCTCTCTTTGTAGGGGCGCTAAAACTATGTGACAGTAAAAGACACTTTGTCTTCTTGGTTTTGGGTGTATTTCAAGTGATTGCTGATTTAAAGACAAAAAGTAATAAATTATATTTATTACTCCTAACATTCTCTAAAACTGAATTTCACAAAGCTCTTGACACATGCTTATACCACGTGGAACATGAAGGTTCCTTAACCCAAAATTTTAGCAGGCGTCATAAACAATGATATGCAAATGCTGTTGAACAAATGAGCACGACAAAAGAGTGAAAGACAACAAAACGAGTAGAGCTTGTTGAAATGTTAATGGGCAGCAAGAAAAATGAAAGAAGTGAGAATTTGAAGTCACCACTAGAAATTAGGCAAATGAAAATAAAAGCAAACAGATGGCCTAAATACTCCTTCCGATCCTATTTATAAGACAATTCAGACAAAAACACACGTATTAAGAAAAGTAATCAATGCGTTGATTTTCAAGAAATTAGTCTATAAAATTATAAGTTTACCCCTATTTAAAATTAGGAAAATGCTAACGAGTGCCCTAAGGGCACTTGTTAAGGATCCAAAAATAGAAATGTTTTTATTGAAGTATGTAGCATTGAATGTTGTAAATGCAATCAATGCTGTGATTTCCAACAAAAACTTTCTGTATACATATCCTTAACCAATGCCTTTAGGGCACTCGTTAGCATGACCCTTGAAATTAAATGTCACTACCATGATAATTGTGTCACCTTGAAACATTTAATGGTCAACAAAGGCAAACATGAGAAAAAACAATAAATACTTCTAGATTTATGTACTTTGTCTTATAAATAAAACCATTAAAAAATGTCAAATTTTGTCTTATAAATAGAACCGGAGGGAAGTACATCATATTATTTAAGAATTCATTAAATCACAGTCTACAAGTTTGGAAAGTAAGCATTGAAATTGAATTTTCGGGAACAAAAAACCCTGAAAATCATGTTCAAAATACAAACAACTCATCATTATCCTCTTTTTTGTTTGAATTTGAGAACTTAGTACTTGTTTGAATTCCTTTATTTTAGAGAAATAATTATTTTTTTATATTTTTTAGAAAACTTAAAAAAAAAAAAGATGATTGTTGTCGATTACCATTTGTATAATTAATCTAACAACTAGAAACTCCAAATTCTGGCGTTAATTTGCCAATTCATCACATAATGAAAACAACCATTTTATTGTTTATAAATTGTATCTCTTTTCTTGATTTGGTAGGCATGGCCTCTCGTATCTCGTATTGTTAAAATTATTATATAATCTGCCAATTGAACGTTGACATATCGCCATTCATTGTTTTATGTGTGTACTCTCTGCGGATCAAACAATGACACATTGTCTTATATTGTTGGATGTACCAATTCAGTGCCGATCGAACATATGTAGCATATCAAATTAAATATGGATTGTTATTTCTCCCTAGACATAAGGAGTTTTCTCGCTTACTTCGAGTGTATGGGTGCGTAATCCTATTACATTTATGTATATTTCTCTCATCTTTCTTTCTACTTCCAGTGTTTTTAAATTTGTCTTTTATTTCGTTTTTCTTCTTTCCAACGTAACGGAGAAAACCCCTAGAAATAGAAAATATAGAAAACTGATGGTTTGAGGTCATGGCTGACGGATTCAGGTTTGATGATAAAATGATATAGTATGATCCAATTGTATGACGGTTTTAAATGTAATAATTATAGAACTCGAGCAAAACGTTTTAGCAATTTTTTTATATTCCATTTTAATTATCATTTTATAATCCTGATACACCATTAAATATCTTTTTTTAATTTTACACATATTAATTAGTTAATGTGTATTTCTTAAAGAATGTATTTTTAATAAGAGAGATAAGGGATATAATAGAAAATTAATTAAAAATATTATAAAATTTAAAACATTAATAACGTTCGTTAACTCATGCGCCACAATCTTAAACCTGAAATTTAAAGTTTTAGAGTTTAATAAGAATAATTGAGGTTTAGCGCAGACACTCTATATATGTCAACAATATATTTATTGACCCTGGACACGGGTGGCTTGGCTACAAGATAAGGAGAAAATCTCATAAGTGCACTAATTGAAAATTAAAAATAAAAAATTTTTATTAGATGGTGGAACATTTAATGTTATCTAAAAATTAATGCCATAATTTTTATAAGGCTTATGCTAACGAAAAATTATTAGATGGTCTCGGACCACCACGTCATCCATGATCCGACCAATTAATATTTGACACATAAGTAAAATTTATGGTCCGACCATGAATTTATTTTTAATCCCGACCAATTTTTCTTATGTGTCAAATGTTAATTAATCGGAACCATGGATGACGTGTGATGGGTTTTATATGGATGCAATGCAATGAAAAATAAGTTCGTAAATGATTTCGTAATGCATGCAATGTAATGAAATATATTCCTTTTTCAAACTTGTTTTACCTCTATAGCATAATATTTTTGTTGGAAACATAAATAATACATTTATCAAGACTTTGAATTTGTAGAACATTTATGATATAACTTTATAATAAATATTTAAAATAAAAAAATCATATTAAAAGGGGTAAAATTGAAAAAAAAAAGTATTTATTATTGCATTGGTATATGAAGACGACACTTATTTAGAAATAAATTTGACACTCTAAATGACACATAAAAGAAACGGAGGGAGTATAAAGAAATAGAGAAGATAGTAATAGGGAAGAGAGATATAGCGAAGAGAGAAATAGTAGATAAATAAAGTAGAATTAAAGGTTGTTTGGTATTAGAGAAATAGGAGAGAGATAGAAGAGAAATTAATTTTGATAGTTGTTTGGATGTGGAGAAATGAAAGAGAGAGATGTGTAAAAAGTTAAAAAGACTAAACTACCCTTCAAATATAAATACATTCATATTCATTTTTGTCAACAATAATCGATTTGAAGCTCTAGTTTAATCAATTAAATTGAAAACAGAAGCGGAATAAAGTTGGGAAGGTGTACAAATCGATTTTGCATGAAATATAATGGATTGTATGTAGATGCATATACTTGTAGATATATTATATGCAGGTTTTGATGATGTCAATGGAAAGAAAATGAGTTCACTAAATTGACAAAAGGAATTGGCAAAAGAAAGAGCTAGACAACAAAGTCAATACAAGATCAAGAAGCAAGGTTAATACAAGATCAAAGACAAGAAGGTGTATTAGATAAGTATTAGTCTAGTTAGATAAAATGTTAAAAGAATTCTAGAATTTGCAAGTTACTTGGCCTTAAATATAAAATTTAAGGGAAATGTTTTTATAAGGTAAAATCAGTTCAAAAGGAAATTTTTGAACTGGTAATTGATTACCACATTGGTGTAATCGATTACCAGAAGTTATGAGATTCAAAATTGAAAACTTTTGAACTGGTAATCGATTACCAGAATGGTGTAATCGATTACCAGAATGGTGTAATCGATTACCAGTGTGCAGAAAGTTCAAATTTTAAATTCCAGGCATAACGGTTCGCAATTTTGAACTGTGTAATCGATTACCATATTCATGTAATCGATTACCAGAGTCATTTTTCTGAAAATCTTGAAGAGACATGACTTCTACTTAAAGGTTACAATGTTTTATCATCATCCTTATATATATGTCTCATTCTCGAAAATTGATAAGATTACTCATGTGAAATCATAAGAGATTAAAATCTTTTTTAAGAATCATCTTGTGCCAAACACTTGCAAATTATTAAGGATTCTTATAGGAGCTTCAACTTGTATCATCTACTCTAAAAGAGAGTTTATCTTGTACAAACAATTGTTCTTATACTGTGTGGTTAAAGAGAGGGTGCCTCTCGTGGATTGTGGGTGAAACTCAAAACAAGGGAAGGGGTTCCAAGGTGTGTGAGTGTTCATCTCTTGTAAAGGGTTTTTTACAAGAATAGTGGAAATCTTAAGTGGGTGACTTGAGGACTAGACGTAGGCAAAGGGTTGGCCGAACTAGTATAAATCGAGTTTGCATTTCTTCTTCCCTTAACTTTTACTTATTGATTGTGATTGCAAATTTATTATACATTAAGAGATTAGGAGTTTTGCATTCATATTTCATTATAAAAGAAGAGTTTTAATTATAGTAAAAGATAAAAGAAGTAAGTAAACGAAAACGAGAGAATTTAGATTAACTTAATTCACCCCCCCTCTTAAGTTATTTGAGGCCGCTTGTCTAACAAGTGGTATCAGAGCTTGTATCTTGTATAAGGATTAGAAGCCTCAAGATCAATTATGGCCTCATCTAATTCCCTTTTTGGTGAAGGAAACTCATTTAATAGACCCCCTGTATTTAATGGAGAAGGATTTCATTATTGGAAATCAAGAATGCAAATCTTTATAGAGTCAATAGATCTAAACATTTGGGATGCTGTAGAAATGGTCCTTTTATTCCTTCGATACAAGTAGGAAATGAAGTCAAAATTACACCTAGAGATCAATGGAGTAAAGATGACCAAAGAAAAGTCCAATACAATTTAAAATCCAAAAACATAATTACATCTACATTAGGCATAGATGAATATTTTAGAGTTTCAAATTGCAAAAGTGCAAAAGAAATGTGGGATACATTAGAAGTAACACATGAGGGTACAAGTGATGTTAAAAGATCTAGAATAAACACCCTTACTCATGAATATGAATTATTTAGGATGAATCAAAGTGAAAGCATACAAGACATGCAAAAGAGATTTACACATATAATTAATCATCTTGCATCTTTAGGAAAAGTCTTTCCTAATGAAGATCTTATTAACAAAGTTTTGAGATGTTTGAGTAGGCAATGGCAGCCAAAAGTGACAGCAATTGCAGAATCAAAGGATCTTACAACAATGTCTTTTGCTTCACTGTTTGGGAAACTTCAAGAACACGAATTGGAACTATTGAGACTCAACCAAAATGAAGAAAATGACAAAAATAAGAAAAACATTGCACTTAAAGCATCATCACTTGTCTATGAAGAATATGACAACGAAGACATCATTGAGGAAGAAGATTTAGATGATGATGAAGAATTTGATCTCTTTGTAAAAAGGTTCAACAAATTCCAAAGGATTAGAAGAAATCAAAAGAGATCTACATTCAACACAAAAATGAAAGGAGAAGATTCCTCCTCAACCCCAAGGTGCTTTGAATGCAATCAACCAGGACACTTAAGACCAGAATGTCCAATCTACAAGAAGAGAATGGAAAAATCAAACAAAAGACATTCAAAGATAAGAAAGCAAAGAAAGCCTACATCACATGGGATGATAATGACATAAGATCCAGTGACTCAGAGAATGAAACAGTTAACTTGGGACTTATGGCTAGAGACTACAATAGTGAAGAAGAGGTAACATCTCCTAACAATAACTTATCTATTTCATTTGATGAATTACAAGATGCTTTCGATGATTTACATAAAGAATCATTTAGACTTGCAAAACTAGTATCATCCTATAAGAAAACTACTGCAAAATTAGAGAAAGAGATTTCAAAGTTAAATGAAGAACTAGAAATCTTAAATCTGAATTTATATTAATAAATTCTAATAATGAAAATCAAAGTTCTACTAATAAGTTAGAAATTGATAAAGAAACTCACTCATGCGTATCTTGCCACAAATACAAAGAAGAAATTAATAAGTTAAATAATACACTTGCAAAATTCACTTTTGGTAAAAATAATTTAGATGTTATTTTAGGAAGTCAAAGGTGTGTCTTTGATAAAGATGAATTAGGATATGATCCTTCAATGCAACAAAAGCTTTACAAAAATTTCTTTGTCTCATATAACATGTCTACTAGTCCATTTATTAAATGTAACTATTGTGGTAGAAAGGGACATAGTGCATATACTTGTAATATAAGAAAGAATGGTGTTCAAAATGGACATATGATTTGGGTTCCAAAAAGCACCCTCCCCAAAACTAACATTCAAGGACCCAAGATGATATGGGTACCAAAAGTTAAGAATTATGTTGTAGGTGTGCTTGATGGCAAGGCACTCTCAATGGTAACTTAATAGTGGATGCTC